>OX451741.1:791419180-792732738 GCA_948472305.1 Vicia faba
AAATTTTCTAAAAACATCAAAGTAAAATGATAAACTAAAAGAATTAGAATAATTAGTACTATGAATCTTATGACAACTAAATTTTTTTCTAGAAACATCAAAGTAAAAAGATAAACTCAAAATAAAAGGATAAACTAAAATGATTAGAATAATTAGTACTATGAATCTTTTTACAACTAATAAATTTTCTAGAAACAAACTAAAAGGATAAACTCAAAATAAAAGAAAAAATGAAAAAGGATTAGAATAATTAGTACTATGAATCTTATGACAACCAATAAATTTTCTAGAAACATCAAAATAAAAGGATAAACATAAAATAAAAAGATAAACTAAAAAGATTATAATAATTAGTACTATAAATCTTATGACAGTTAATAAATTTTCTAGAAATATCAAAATAAAAGGATAAACTCAAAATAAAAGGATAAACTAAAAGGATTAGAATAATTAGTAATAAGAATCTTATGACAACTAATAAACTTTCTAGAAACATCAAAGTAAAAAGATAAACTCAAAATAAAAGGATAAACGAAAATGATTAGAATAATTAGTACTATAAATCTTATGAAAGCTAATGAATTTCTAGAAACATCAAAGTAAGGATAAACTCAAAATAAAAGGATAAACTAAATGGATTCGAATAATTGGTATGAATCCTGTGACAGCTAATGAATTTTCTAGAAATATCAAAGTAAAAGGATAAACTAAAAGGAGGATTTACTAAAGTGTGACATGTTGTCACATAATAATTCAAAATGATATTGACCAATTAATAAGTTCATTGACCAATGTTTTTTTGGTTGATTTGATAATTGATATATTTAGATTATATATGAACTTAATACTAAGCATGACAACAAAGCTCGTACCCATGAGTACCAACCCGAATTCTCCTTGAAGTTGATGGGGAAAACCTATTTTGACTAGGTTTGGATTAGTGTTTGGGTTTTCTCCGATTACAAAATGTGAGGACGGGCCGAGTAATGGGGTCACTAGTACCCACCTCGAACCCGCCCCATTTATTTTATTATATATATTATTATTTATTTTTGATAATTTAGAATATTAAACATGTTGTCAATGTTTTGATAATTTGATTTGTATTTATTATTTAAAATATTTGAAATGTATATATGAAATTTTTTGAAATTAATTTATTTTATTATTTATAATATAACTTAATTTTGAAAAAAAATAAATATTTCTATTAAAGAAATTAATTTTACTAAATGGATGGTGGCGAGGCGGGGATACCCGAATCAACCCGAACCCGTTTGGGATGGATTTGAGTTTTAATTCTCCATCCTCGTTTGGGTTTGGGGCGGAAAACGGGAGTTGATTGGTGTAACATCTCGTACATATATGTCTAGAATAATATGCAGTGATGTTAATTATGGTACAAAGAAACATACAAAATAGCTGGAAGAGACAAGAAATTAAAATTGTGTACAATACAACTCCAAATCCATATATATACAAAAGCTTGTCTTCAACATTGCACAACAGAAAGATAAATTTTACAAAGGTCTTCCAGCCATCTGCAGTCTTCAAATCGACCATCTAACAACTCTACCACTTATAACCTATTATTAAAAAATAATAAGAGGATTAGGGTGAGATTACTAAATCTCAGTGAGTTCCTCTATCTTATGGGTTCACTCGGTTCTACAGGGTGCATGCATAAAAAACAAATCCACTACGGATCCGAGTTTTCTCTCACGGCTGAGTACAAGTACACAACATCGATACATCGTCATTGGAAGTCCCATAACTATCCAATGAGGTAAACACTAACACATAAATCCAAAACAAACAAGTACGCAGACCTGTACCCGTGTACGAGGAATTCAGGAGTAAGTTTACTTGCCCCTGCTCATGTTACACTATCACACTCTCGATGAGTTCCACCTGTGCATCGCATCGAAAGACATTACCCAGTCATAACACAATAATACGGATCATTCCTAAGTGGAATTCCATATGTGACAAGTTCTAGAGTGACATTATCGATAGGGCGTCACAACTCATCCGTCATCCAAACACATATGATTAACTGCCAGTGCAAAAATGCCATTTCGATAACACGAGCCCATCGTGCGAAAGCCTAATGATCTTTCCTACATGGAACCACTAGAGGTGAGTTTAGTCGCGTTGTGATATTGCCTATGTGGCATCACAACCCCACCATACTAAGTATGTAATGTTCTTAATGGTTGGTGGAACGCTGCACATGGACCCACACAAGCGCATCACAATGGTAGGTAAGGTGTTATGGCATATCGAGCACGCAAATACGGTGTTCTTCCGGTGGAAACGCCGTACATGGAACCACACAAGCATATCGTAACAGTATAATGACACACAAGGTCCACGTCATGAGTGATTTACGTCCTAGTATTCGAGCCAACTCCGATTCAAGCATACATCAAAATAAAAATGTGTATCAAGCCACAAAGGCACACATTAATCCACATAAATACACATCACTGAACGTTCGACCAAAACGACATGCAATCACAATTATCCCATGCAATACCACATATCAAATAATGCATACAATAATCCATTTGAACATTTAATCTGGAACGAATGGGAATATAGGCTAAATCATGTCATAGCATTTATCATATAATTGGATTTAAACATAATCGCACGCACACACACGCGCGCGCACACACACACACACACACACACACACACACACACACACACACACACACACACACACACACACACACACACACACACACACACACACACACACACACACACACACACACACACACACACACACACACACACACACACACACACACACACACATATATATATATATATATATATATATATATATATATATATATATATATATATATATATATATATATATATATATATTCATGTCATAACAAATAAACGATCACTAAGATCAAAGAGGCGTCCAATATTCATCATGGTACGGGACTGCACTCAAGGGATTTTAATAATTCAGTTCTGTCTAGGAGGGCGCGCTGAGCGGAGTCTCCCGCGCTAAGCACACTCTGTATAATATTTAATTTCTCAAGCCCCATGAGGGTATGCTAAGCGGGATCATCACACTGAGTGTGGTCTACATATTTTTTTCCAAATTCAACTCTCAGGAAGGCGCGCTAAGCGCGACCCTGCGTACTAAGCGCGATCTGCGAAGTGTAGAAAAATCAGAACAATATCAGTTTTGTTTTGGGTTCCAAAATCCCAACTCCATCCTACCAATAAGTACTCACAACACTATGATATCATAAATAATAAATAACATAGTATTCATAACACAATTCATACATGCATCATCAAATTCTCTCTCAAACCCTTAAATCCCAATATGCAATTTCCCAAAAATCCCAAACTTCTAACTAATGGAAGTCACCTAGCTCAAATAGAGATTAGGATGATATACTTGCTGTAGTTGAACTCTTATCATGCCCAAAACTTCACCTCCAATCATGCCAAACCCGTAATCACCTCAATACCCATTTTCAGCATGCATCCTCCAACTCCAAATGTGTTTTTCTCCTTTAATACAGAAGTTATGGTCACTAAATGTTATATAATTAAAGGGAATTTCGTAAGGTTTCCAAAAAGTCAAGAATCATCTCAATTCGAGTTGTGAGCTAAGAGATATTACCTTTTTAGTAAGGGTTGCTTCAGGAATACGAAAATGACAAGGAAGGTGATGAATCTTTAAGTTCTTCTCTTACTCTCCCTCTCTCTACTTCAAATTCTGATTTTTGACAAGCCAAACAAGTCTTTGTTTATGATATACTTCTCCTCCATGCCCCAAAATGCCTTTTAACCATGTCATAATTACCAAAATGCCACTTAGGTAGTTTCTAACTATTACCTTTGATTTCTAACCATTTTCTTTTCACTTCAATTAGCCTTCTCATCCCTCTTGCCAACTCTTAATATCAATAGGTGTCATGTCTTATATTCTCATGCTAATAAAATAAGAATGTTACAGTTGGAGATTCAGGTTTGAGTTTAGAGGAGATAAAAATAGTATCCGACCCATCCTATTGCCATGTCTACTAAATATATTAATTATTTATTGAACAAAAAAATTATTTATAATAATGATCGAGTTGTACCTAAGAGTTTTTTAGATAAGATAATAGAAATTTTTTAAATTATTTAATTATTAATGAAATTTATTATTTTTAAAATGTTTATATGGATGAAATAACAAAATTATTCATTGCTAAAATTTTGAAACCAAATTAAAAATTTTAAAAATAGGGATTCATTTGCAATTTTAAAGAACCTAATTTGTAAAATTTTAAAATTATGTTTAATTTAAACACACTCTAAAATTTATGTGTTAAGCAACATCTAAACTTCCACCAAAACATTTAACTTTATACCGTATTCATAAAGCATAGATTTGATCTCTTTACTATCATTATATTACTATTTTAATTCTTAAATATATACTGAAATATTAAATAATCTCATAATTATTTTTTCATTCTTCAATTTAACCATCGGTTAAGTTTGTCACTTAAGTGTGAAATTAACAATATTAGTTAAGTGTCAAATTAACAATATTTTTCATTCGGTAATTAAATTTCTATAGATCTTTTTAGATTAATAAGAAAGGAGGGTGTGAAATGAAATCATATTCTATTTGTTTGATTTTAAAATATTAATGGAGTGTGATAAAAGTAATTTTATTCTTACCACTCGTTCAATCCATTTTTTTATTCTCCTAATTTGAGGTGGATCTAATGACATAAACTAAATTAATAAAACAATTACAATTTTGTTAAATCTTTCATGATAAATGATTAGTTGAACTGATTATTTAAACTGTCAATATTAAAAATATTTTTACCAACAATAAACATGTCATTGATATAATAATAAAATAACAAAATTGATGTTAGAAAGTTTTCAAATAAAGACGCAATTGTCATATGTAGTATTTTGGTATCTTTAATCGGATATATCTGACTCAAACTTCTAATACCACTTTATTGGAGCTAGCTTCAACATGTATAGGTTCTTTCTCTTAACAATAGTAAAAATATATAAACATAGAGAAAGACTTTTTACCTTAGGGTTTCAATAGAATAAAATAAAGTAAAGAATAAGAGTTATATTAGAGTATAAATACTAAAAGTTAAAAAAGATTGAACTACCTTTACAAAGATATAATAAATTAATATAATAATAATAATTAATATTTCCTCTCAAATTCAAAATGCATCAGCATAGAACATCGAGAGTTTGTCAATCAACAAACGAAAGTGTTTAATGGAATGCGTCTTTGTAAACAGACCATCAATCTGTAGAGCGGAGGAGACAAATGGTAGAGTAATCGTTTCATGCTGAAGATGATGACGAGTGAAGTGAATATCAATCTCAGTATGTTTGGTACGTTCATGAAAGACCGAGTTGTGGGCAATTTGAGTGGCACTTTTGTTATCACAATACATAGGAGTTGGTTTAGAAAGAATGACACCCATATCAGAAAGTAACCAACGCAACCAAACTATTTCAGTAGTGGTGGATGTCATAGCACGATACTCAGCTTTTGTAGAAGAACGGGATAAAATATCTTGTTTCTTACTCTTCCAAGAAATAAGAGAGTCTCTAAGAAAGACACAAAATCTTATAATAGACTTACGATCCGTGGGGTCGCCAGCCCAATCAGTGTCAGAATAGACACTTAGTTCAAATGAGGATGAAGAGGGAAAGAGAAGGCTTTGAAACTGAATTCCTCGAAGATAATGACATATGCGAAGAACAGCTTCCTAATACACTGTAGTAGGAGAGACAACAAATTGACTAACAACATGCACAACATCACCAATATCTGGTCTAGTAATCATAAGATACACCAAGTTGTCAACCAATGTACGATATAAGGTGGGATCAGGAAGGGGGACACCATCAGATGGAGCATATTTCACATTCAACTCAAGATGACTATCTGCTACTCTAGTATCAGAAAGGCGAGTTTGTTCAAGAATGTTGGCAATATACTTGGATTGAGAGAGAAAATAGCCTCTAGGAGAGTAGGCAACTTCAATGCCCAATAAGTAGCGAAGAGTGCCTAAGTCCTTCATCTCAAACAGTTTGGCTAACTGTAATTCCAAATCATTTATTACATCCATATCATCACCTGTAATAATCATATCATCAACATATAATGATAGTAAAATACGACCATGATAAGTGGTCTTCACAAACAAAGTAGAATCATGAACACTAGAGCTAAAACCAATAGATGTAATCACAGATGTAAACTTTTCAAACCAAGCTCGTGGAGCTTGTTTTAGACCATATAATGTCTTCTTCAACTTACAAACTTCCCCTTGATAATGAGAAACACCTTATGGGGGTGCCATATAAACTTCCTCTTGAAGATCACCATTTAGAAATGCATTTTTAACATCCATTTGATAAATATTCCACTGAAGAACATATGCAATTACAATAAGAGTGCAAATAGTAGTCATATTAGCAACATGAGCAAAAGTTTCTTCATAATCCATACCATATTGTTGAGAGAATCCCTTAGCAACAAGATGTGCTTTGTAGTGCTCAACTGACTCATCAGACTTAGTTTTGATTTTGTATATCCAACGAGACTCAATAGCACATTTTCCAGGAGGAAGAGGTACTAATTCCCAAGTATCTGTTTTATGCAAAGCATAAAGTTCTTCGGTCATAGCCTGCTGCCAAAGAGGGACAAGAATAGCCTATTTATAGAAATAGGTCTCAGACAAACTATGGATAGAGGTTAGAAAATAAGAAAAAGATGAAGAGTAAGTGGAATAGAGAAAATCAGGAAATTTAGTAGACTTACGATCACGAGAGGGATAATGAGGATGCATAGGATCAACAGTCGTAGGAGGTTCTTGGGTAGCCGTGGGGAGAAGAGGGATGTCAGTATCTGGAGTAAAAGTAGTATTAGTCCTACAATTCTCAATATTACAATCACTATAAATATTATCATTATGACCAAACGGATCGATATGAGTGAATTTTTAACGGCTAGTAATATAAGAATCAGAAGAAAGTGAGTAAAAAAGAACGTGTTCAAGGAAAACAACATGACGAGAAACATACAATTTCCTTGCACCAGGATCATAACAATGATAACCCTTTTGACCATCCTCATAACCAAAAAAACACATATAGCAGAATGAGAAGACAATTTACTACGTTCTACTTGTGGGTGAAGAACAAAGCAAGTAGAACCAAACACTTTTAAGGAGGAATAATCAGGGATAAAGTTATATAATTTCTCAAATGGAGACAAACCTGATGTGACAAATGACGGGATTCTATTAATAACATGAACATCAACAAGAACAACTTCACCCCAAAGTTCACTAGGAACCGAAGTAGACAACAAAAGAGAGCAAGCAATCTCAATAATGTTACAGTGTTTCCTTTCAGAAACTCCATTCTATTAAGGTGTATCAGTACAAGATGTTTGATGAATTGTACCATCAAAAGCAAGCAATTCAAGGAATTTATTAGAGGTATATTCACCACCTAAATCACAACAGAAGCATTTTGTAACCACATTATGTTGAGTATTAACCATAGCACAAAACATACGGTAAATGTCAAAAAATTCAGAATGATTTTTCATAAGATAAACCCAACAATAACGAGTATAATCATCAATAAAAGAAACATAATATCTAGATCCACCCTTAGTAAGAAGAGGTGATGGACCTCATACATCAGAGTGAACTAAGTCAAATGGTGCATATGAAATGTGAAATTCCGGTATATCAGACTTTTGATGTCATATGACATGTTGGGACATCTGATCTAAACAAACAACATAGGTAAGGTATAAACATTCAAAAACAGTACTGAAAAGCATAAAATACACACATGAATTTTTAACCCAGTTCGGAGCAACTCTCCTACTCTGGGGGCATACCAAGCCAGGGATAAAGTTCGCTATAATAGTTTAATTTGAAGCTAAACTCCCCCATTTACAACTTCTCACTTAATCACTACCCGTTCTAACTTTCTATCTAAGACTCACCTATACATGAGGCCCTCTTCAATCCCCCATCAATCACAGATAGCGATTGGACAAACAGGAAGACACACTTCCATGACAACAAACTAGAAGACTCATTTCCATGACAATACCTAGACAAGACTCTTGACTTAGAACACAACTTGGAGTTGCTTACAAGCTTCCTCAAGAACAATACTCAACTCATTACCTCATGATTCTGAGTGAGAACAGGACCTTGCAATCCAAGGAACACAATCTAACTCACATGTCGAGTGGAATACACAACCAACTCACCTAGAGAGTGGTACAGACTCAGCCCTAAAACTACATCTTTTTAATTCTCGGCTGGTACTTCTTTAGGTTACAAATGCTTCTATTTATAACTTATCTCCCAACTGGATTTGGGCTTCAAATAACATCACTTTGGCTCTTACAAATCTGTAGAAGATTCTGCTATAAAATAGGTCTTCAATCAAATATTTCCTAAAAAGTCTCCTTATTTAGAAACTCAATATTCTTCAATATTATTATTGACCTACAAATCTGCGCCACATAATATAGCATATTATTCCCAGAATATTCTGCATCTATTAAATCATAACAGAATCCAACTGTTTAGCTCAGCTCAGGCATGTTGTCGTATGACCCTTCATAGGACATCTTATCCAACATGTTGCTCCAGATGTTGAAAGAGTTCAACTCAACACGTCTCAACATAAAATATGAATTCTTGCTCAACATGTTCTTCTTAGCAAGATAATACATCCTATTTAACATATTGCTTCTATATTTGTTTTACTAAAATTAGTGACAACCCTAAAAATAGAGAACTTACAATCTCCCCCTTTGGTAAATTTTGGCTAAAACAAATAATGAAAATTACAACCCAGATTACAACAATAAACAAAAGAACAAACATCAGCAGTCTTTAGTAACTACTTATTCATAGCAGCATATTTAGTCTGATTAATGTCAGAACATCTTGTCCGACATCTTCTTCACAGCAGCTCAGCTCTACACATTTCAATTTCGACCATATATCGGAACTGCTCCTCTCTCCTCTTCATGTTCAGTCAAACCAATCCATTACTTCCCATAAACATTTCTCACAGGCTGAATATACTCCCGCTTAACCCCAGAATACCTTCAATTTGGGTAATACAGAACACAAGTCACAATTGTGTTCATAACTCAGATCACAAGTCACAAATATCATATTAAGACTAAGAGACTTAGAACATAACATAGAACATTCTCTTTGACATCCTTGGGAAACTAGTTAAAATACAAAGTTCATACTCAATAGAAATAGTTGAACAACACTTATCTCCCCCTTTTTGGTCAAAAATTGACAAACCAAACCCTCACATGACCACACCTAAGATGTACTTATCCACACCCAGACATAGGCCATAAGAATAAAGAGTAATGACCACAAGATGAAAGAGGTGAAGGAATGACCTCTTTAAATAGCCAGTTAGTCTTCTTAGGAAATAAAAGACTTGGTCAATGAGAATGTTATTTGAGGAAGATAACCAACAACAATACACCCTCTTGAAGTTTCAGTTGGATCAACCTGTCCTAGTAATAGTAACCGGGTTCTAAGGAGTCTCATATCATTGACCTTTTCGTCAGACGTTGTTTCAGCTCAAGCACCGAAGTATTGCAGCCGAAATATCCCGAAAGTCCAATCTCAATGAGTGTAGCATCGAGTATCAACCAATCTTCGGTTGGAACCAAAGCTGGCTATCTCACTACTTTCTAGTGGATAAGATGAGTCAATTAAAGGTTCTAAAGTTCAGTTAACACTTAATGACACTATGAGGAAGCCTAATGTTATCCTTGACTGACTCAAGGAACATTAGTACAAGCCAAAGTATCACGCTAAATTAGCCATCACTTTGTCCGTATCGGTCTACATCGTATAACCTCCATGATTTATTGCTACTTACCTAAAAAGGTGCCCCAAATCCGGGTATAGAATCTTTAACAGTAACCCAAGCAACCCCTTTAAAAATAAATCATAAAAAACATACAAGGAAAGCAGTTAAAATGATCTAAACTCTAAGGTAACCCCACTTTTTATAACTCCCTAGCATAGTCGCCAGTTCTGTAATACAGTGGTAGAACCGACTGTTATACTGGTTTTGCATTTGTATTCGTAAATTTTATGGTAAGCAAGAGTCGCCACGGAATTTTCTTTTCTCCAACAAAGGAAAGGGTGAAAAGAACAGAAAAAGACCTTTCGAGATTATTTTTGAGTAAGGGGGTAGATAATGGAAAGGAAAGGTGTTAGCACCCTTTCCATCCGTAGTTATCTACGTGCTCTTAGAGGCTAGCTCATTTGAAAATACCTTATGTTTGTGTGTTTAAAAAAAATTATTTTGAAAAGAATCCTTAGTGCGGTGAACTTTGTAATGTTTCTCGTATTATTGAGGACGTATACAAAGTGTTTTTGAAAATATTTTTGGAAAGGACTGTATGTGTGGAGAATGTTTTATTTGAGCAAGCATCTAAGAACTATCTACCTACTCGAAAAGGTTTGTTCTTTTCCTCTTTTCCTTTAGACAGTGCTATCCTATTATTAGTGAGTAGGTAGCCCTATCATTGGATGTTCGAGGGACTAGCGAGGGCCATCGTACGGTCACAAAGGCAACTAGTAAGATATCTTAGTAATTACCGTAGAGTTTTAAGATCATTTTACCGAGGCAACATCGAAAGGGTCATCGAGGGACTTATGATCTCTTAAACCAAAGGGTAGC
The DNA here is from genome assembly GCA_948472305.1 of Vicia faba. Classification (NCBI taxonomy): domain Eukaryota; kingdom Viridiplantae; phylum Streptophyta; class Magnoliopsida; order Fabales; family Fabaceae; genus Vicia; species Vicia faba. The sequence goes on from OX451741.1 coordinate 791,429,975, forward strand.
CACTAAAATCTCTTACATTCGAGAATTGTGACAGTTTATTCCGAAGGAAACAAGTGGAGGTACCTTAGAGGTGCGCGTGTGCAAGTGCATTGTGTTTCCGTTATTTATTTTTGATGTTAGGTTTGCTAACGTTTGCTTTTAGTTTTTGTCATGCAATCCTATTAGGCATACATCTAACAGTTTAATATATATACAAGTGCAGAGAATTTAAAGTGCGGAATTTAAACTAACTATTACATGGCTTCGGGGAGGGGGAAATTACAAGTCCAAAACTGGGGGTAAAACAGTAAAGAAATCCTAATTTTAAACTATTACAAACCATTGGCAGATACAATATTTCAGAAGTAATAATGCAGAAAATAAAGAACACGCAAAGATTAAGAAGGAACGTCTAAAAACCCAAAACAAGTTCTAAACAAATTAAGATAATTTTTGTTGTTTTTGTTTTGTTTATTTTTTTAAGAAAATATTTAAATTGAAAATTAAAAAGCTAAATCTAATTTAAATTAATAGAATAAAATGAACATTGATTAAAAATTAACTATAGAAGAAAATCTAATATTATTTTGTTTTTTATTATTATTACGAAAAAGATTTGAAATTAAATTTATCCTAATTCTAATTGATTAATTAATTAAAAAAGAAAGGCGATTAAAATAACTAATTAAAATTAATTTAATTAATGAAAATATAAGTCTAGCTATTTTTGGTTTGTTTGATTTTATGATGTCTTTTATGATTTTTTAATAGGAAAAGAAATTATTGAAATAAAAGAGACAAATGAAAATGAAATAAAGCAAAAAATAATAATAAATGGGATATATGCTACGAATCCAACCATGGTACTGGTTTGGTCTAAAATGGCTCGTAGTGTTGGATCTGAAACTCAAAAGTTCATGAGCCCTAACAATGGCAGAACTGGATTCCTGCGTCAAAACTCAAAGGCAATGGTTCTAAAACAATCCAAGCGTCAATGTGAACATGTATGAGTGTTCAAAAATAATTTATAACGTGAGAATTAAAAATTTTGAGATTGATAAATTTACCCAACCGGAGCACCCTCGTAGGCATATTCTAGCGTGCTTCAATCTACAAGAAGGATAGGAATGAGATCCTTGGAGCTTCAGAAACACGATGTAAGGCTTAGTTTTGATGAATATGGGCGGGAAGTTTGAGTTTCAAATTATGCAATTCTTGAGAATTTTGTGAAAATTTGAGAGCTTCTCTAGGCAGTTTGGTGTGTGTCCTTTCTGCCTTGCAATGCCATGTATTTATAGAGGGAAGATAGGAGTGTAAACCATCATGGAAAAAATCAAGCCATTAACCATGGCCTTAAAACAAAAAATCAAAATTTGAAAAGTTTCCAAAATTCATGATCCCTTGCCATTTTTGTTTGATTCTTGCTGTTTTCTAATTTTGCATGAACCTAGACACTTTCTATGTATCTTGCACGAATTATTGGGTTTATTATGGATCAAGCCAAGCCCATATGCAATATCCCATTAGTTTTCATATTTTATTTGATTTAATTGATATTTAAATGAATAAAAATTCAAATAAATAAAAATAAAAATAATGCATGGATAGATTTATAGGTCCTTTGACATATCATGAGTATGTTTGAACTCCAAAACGTTAGGTCCAATAACTTAAAATCACAAATTTACTCAATTGAGATTTCATGCATTTTCTTGAAAATTGCCCAACTTGTGCACTTCATAACTTGCTCAAATTTCATATTTTGAAAATGATCTTGGACTTTTTGGAAAGCCAAGATGTCCTCTAAACTTTCTATTTTAATCATTTTTGCATTTGGAGATATTATCTTGATGGAAGTTACCTTGACGAAAAGTGTCTTTTGTTGACTTTTAGAAAAGGACTCGTAATGCATGAGATCATATCTTTCAAATGATGCATCTTTTGGACTTGAGAATAAAATAAAAGTTGTAGGGAATTGAATTTTATTCAAAATGGGCTTTGTTTGAGGAAAAGTTGATGAAGCATGTGAAAGTTATGTCTGGTCAAAGTTCAGTTGACTTCTCCTATAGAAACCCTAATTTAGCAATTTTTGATTCTTTATGATTTAAGAGCATTCCTTGAGGAATCATGATCAAACCTTGATAAAATGATGAATATCACTTCAAAATGTTGATTTTGACCAAAAATCTTGAAGTTTGACTGTATATTGGCCATAGTTGACTTTTGACCTAATATAGTTGATTTCCAGTCATTTGAGTAATTGACTGAGAAAACTTGTAATGCAAGGCATGAAAATTGACATGAAAATTCTTGGGGACATATTAGGGACCATGGAAATCACTTGAGGCCTTTGAAACCCAAACTTCTTTTCGAAAAACGAAACCCTAGTTGGAGATCTATTGCTTAGGAGGAGAATTTGTCTGGTCAATTCTTAGTCAACCTTGAGCACTTGGAGACCTCTATGAATATGTCTTTAATAAAATGAGAGGGAAAATTTTGGGGTACAACAGTATGCATGTGCTATAGCGTATGAATGTGAAATGTTGTTGAAGGGTATTTGTAAGCCCGTGCTGTATTTTGTCTGGGGAAATAAATCCCTGACTATTATTGGGGATGAAGAGTACGTGTATCCTCAATCTTGTCTAGAATGCTTCCGCTGGGGATTCCTGCTTGCTGTTTGAGGAAACTTCACCGGGGAATGCTGACTTCTGCTTTGGGGAGAAGGGTTTTTAGGAATATTGGTTGTTCATTATTCTACCGGGGAATTTAACTTTTATATACCATGACTGGGGATAAAAGAGATGGATAACCTTTCGACTCGTCTTGCGAGAAAAACTCTTATATACCCTGACCGGGGATAAAAGAGATGGATAACCTTCTGACTCGTCTGGGCAGGATAAAGTTGACTGATATCTAGTCTGGTTCCAGGTTCCGTAGCAACTTTCTGGGGATAGTGGTGACTTCACTTGGGAAGAGGGATTTTTGTCAGTGATTTATAGTAGTCTGAGGAATAGACTCCAGCTGGGGAGACTGTAATTTTTTGCGGAAATAAACCCTGTTGACAGAGAAATATTATGCTGTGGAAACTAACTCTCCTGGGGAAATTAAATTTTGCTTAAAGAGAAGAATTTTGGAAGAATAAACTAAGTTGGGGAAGAGAATTTCCATGAAGTGTACTGATTAGAACTCCGTAGGGAAATTGCATGGAATGTATCCTTTATTGGGGATGAATTTGTGAAGATTGCTCTTTGGGGGATAACCTCATAGAAGTGGCTCTGTGGAGGTTTATGTACAGCTTGAATGTCACCCCAATTCATAGAATTTTGAGTAAATTCTTATTCCTACTCTTATGCACATATTTGTTAACAGTTAATCATGCTCATATGCATATGTTCATTTAATTTTAGTCATTGGACGTTTTTGCAAGCAAAACAGAAAAAACAACAAGTTTGAACTTTAAGGTGTATTTATATTGATAATTTGCCTATAAACAGACTTTTTTTTTGTACAAAGAGACATAAATCCTTTTAAGAGGAAATTTTCGTGAAATGAAAAAGAGTACAAAGTGAAAACAAATTATATAGCTATGTGGAAATGATCTCGTTGGGTTCCAACTCTACTATTGCCCCTATGCCTTCTAACATCTCGACCTTGCTGTTGGAAGAATTTGATTGGGCCATTTGAACTTTCGACTTTAGTAATAAAGCTCGCGGTAGTGATCCAATGGGACATAGTCGTACGCTTTAATCCCTAAATTTTTCCTGGACCGCCCTTTCGGGTTTCCAGCCCATCGGGATACCCTTTTTTGCCCAAGTCGCCCTTTCATATTTTAGGCTTGCCGGGTGTACAATCGTTTATATATATCCCTAATTTTTTCCCGAACCCTTTTGGTTCGTTGGGATGCCCTTATTTTGCCTAGGTATATCAACCTAACGAGTCATTCTTATGCGTAGTATTTTTTGACTATGTTTGTGTTCACTGGGTGTGGGAAATCTCCACTGTCCATGGTGGTTAGTATCATAGCACCGCCCAAAAATACTTTCTTGACAATAAATGGCCCTTCGTAAGTGGGAGTCCATTTTCCCCTGGGATCACCTTGTAGTAGAACGATGTGCTTTATTACCAAATCACCAGCCTGATATACCCGATGCTTGATCTTCTTGTTGAATGCCTTGATCATGTGCTTACGATACATCTAATCATGACAGACAACCGCAAGCCTTTTCTCGTCAATCAAATTCAACTGATCCAACCTAGCCTGAATCCAATTGTCTTCGCCTAAGTCCGCATATTTCATAATCCTTAGAGAAGGAATCTGAACTTCAACAGGCAGGTCAACTTCGATGCCATATACCAGAGAGAATAGGGTTGCCCTAATTAATGTCTGTGTTGAAGTGCGATAGCCATGAAGAATAAATGGTAACATATTGTGCCAGTCTTTGTAGGTCACAACCATCTTTTGCACAATATTCTTTATATTCTTGTTGGCGGCTTCCACTGTGCCATTCATCTTTGGACGATACAGAGAAGAGTTATGGTGCTTGATCTTGAATTGCATGCAGTGTTTAGTAATCATGGCATTGTTGAGGTTGGTACCATTGTCGGTGATGATTCTCTCAGGAATACCATACCGACAGATAAGGTTATGCTTAATGAAACGAGCCACAACACTCTTGGTAACTGAGGAAAATGAAGCTGCTTCAACCCATTTTGTGATGTAGTCAATGGCGATGAGAATAAAGTGATGTCCATTAGATGCAGTAGGCTTAAATTCTTCGATCATATCAATGCCCCACATTACGAATGGCCAAGGAGCTATCATGAAATTCAAAGGAACTGGAGGCACATGAACTTTATCAGCATAGATCTGGCACTTATGAGAAGTTCTCGAGTGGTGATGGCAGTCGGTTTCCATGATCGACCAATAGTAACTTGCTCTCAAGATTTTATTAGCCATAGTATACCCACTGGAGTGAGTACCAAAGATGCCTTCGTGTATATCCTCCATAATCTTCTCTGATTCCTTCTTGTCTACACAACGAAGCAAGGTCGAATCATGATAACGCCTGTGCAGAATTCCATTGCTCAGGAAGAACTTAGTCAAGAACCTATGCAGGAATTTCTTGTCATTGATTGATGCCCCTTCAGGGTATTCTTGAGCTTCAAGATACCTTTTCACTTCATCAAACTAGGGCTTCTCTTCTACTCCACCAGTATCAATTTCGTAGCAGTGTGTCGGTTCGTCAAACCTTTCAATGGTAATTTTGGGAGCCTCGTTGTCCCATCTGAGCTTGAACATAGATGACATGGTAGCTAAGGTGTCGGTAAACTTATTTTATTCCCTTGGGATGTGCTCAAAGGTAATATATCTGGAGTATGAAATCAAGGTTAGCACATGTTTTCGGTAAGGGATAAGATTTGGATGCTTTGTATCCCAATTTCCCTTGACCTGACTGATTATCAGTGTTGAATCCTCATATACGCTCAGGAATTTGATTCTTAAGTTAATAGAAGCTTTAAGACCTAATATACACGCTTCATACTCAGCCATATTGTTGGTGCAGTCAAAGCAAAATCTGGTAGTGAAGGGTGTATAGAAACCTTGAGGAGAGATGACTACAACTCCAATTCCATTTCCAAGTGCGTTAGAAGCTCCATCAAAAACCATAGTCCATCGGGATCCTTGCTCAGGTCCTTCATACGGCCCAAGTTCTCCACAATCTGTTACTAGCATGATGTTCTCATCTGGGAATTCTAAGTGCATAGACTGACAGTCATCTATAGCTTGATGTGCCAAATGATCTGCTAGTACACTTCCTTTGATGGCTTTTTGAGTGGTGTACTGAATGTCTTATTCTGTTAAGATCATTTGCCATCGGGATATTCTTCCAGAGAGAGCTGGCTTCTCAAATATGTACTTGATGGGATCCATTTTAGAGATCAATAAAGTAGTATGAGTCAACATATATTGTCTTAGTCGACGAGAAGCCCATGCCAAAGCGCAACAAGTTTTCTCGAGCAGTGAATGTCTTGTTTCACAATCGGTAAAAGTTTTGCTAAGGTAGTATATTGCATGCTCTTTTCGACCAGACTCGTCATGATGCCCCAACACACACCCCATTGAATTATCTAATACTGTCAAGTACATAATTAGAGGTCTTCCTTCAACTGGTGGCATCCGAATTAGAGGTTCTTGTAAGTACTCCTTGATTTTATCGAAAGCCATTTGACAATCATCATTCCATCTGACTACTTGATATTTCTTCAGCAGTTTGAAGATTGGCTCACAAGTAGTAGTCAAATGATAGATGAATCGGGTAATGTAGTTTAGTCTTCCTAGAAAACCTATGACCTCCTTCTCAGTACGGGGAGCCTGCATTTCTTGAATATCTTTAACATTTGCAGGATCGACTTCAATACCTTTACCACTAATGACGAAACCTAGGAGTTTTCCAAACTTCACCCTAAAGGTGCATTTGTTGGGATTCAACCTTAGCTTGTATTTCTTCAGCCTTTCAAACAACTTGTGCAGATGATCAAGATCTTCTTCCTCAGTTTGTGATCTTGCTATCATGTCATCCACGTAGACTTCTATCTCATGATGAATCATGTCATGAAATAAAGCCACCATAGCCCGTTGATAAGTTGCACATGCGTTCTTCAGCCTAAAAGGCATGACCTTATAACAGAAGGTGCCCCAATGTGTTATAAAGGTAGTTTTCTTCATGTCTTCAGGCGCCATTTTGATTTGGTTATACCCTAAGAAGCCATCCATGAAGGAGAATACCTTGTGTTGAGCAGTGTTATCAACAAAGACATCAATATATGGTAGTAGGAAGTCATCTTTGGGGCTCGCCCTATTTAAATCCCTGTAGTCTACACATATACAGACCTTACCGTCTTTCTTCGACACTGGAACGACATTTTCAACCCATTGGGGATACGACGTCACTTCCAAGAAACCTGCATTGAACTGTTTCATTACCTCAACCTTGATTTTCTCTAACATATCAGGACGTATGTGACGAACCCTTTGTTTGATTGGAGAACAACCCTATTTCGTTGACAGACAATGAACTACGATATCAGTATTGAGCCCTGGCATGTCTTCATATGACCAAGAGAATACCTCAAAATAATCGTGCAACATCTGAACCAATCTGCTCTTGACATTGTCTCCTAGATTGGTGCCAATCTTGACTTCTTTCTTATCTGCCTCGGTACCCAAGTTTATTACCTCGACCGACTCTTCATGCGGTTGGATAGCCTTTTCCTCTTGTATCAGGAGTCTGGAGAGTTCTCCAGGTATCTCACAATCTTCTTCACATTCGTCTTCAACTTGATAGATTGGATTTTCAAAGTCATAAATGGCAAAAGCAGAATTGTTGTCAATAAGATCCAGAGTGGATGTGGATATGCAAATGTGTGTGTGTGTGTAAGGTCACATGGCTATTTGAAAATGCAGTAAAGTAAAAGAAAGATAAAGAGCGCAAAATTTGAATGCAAAATCATCCAATGTTTTCATTAAATGAGCATATGATATATGATATATGAAATGACAACCCTTAAAAAATGGACCATTGTGCCCCGGGCAAGGCACAAGGTTTAAAGTAATTGTTTTAAAAGAAATTATACATACAAACATCTTAAAGCAATAAAAATAGGAAATAGCAATTACTCCTGGTTGAAGGAGATTGATACAAAGTCTTTGACCTTCAAGTTATTGAGTCCACCATCAATAGTATGGAATATCCAGTCGTCCAAGTCACCATCACTATCAGTGTCTTCTAGAGCACTGACTTCATTATTGCTAATACGGAAAGGTGGTCCTCCAACACAAACACGTCGAACCTCTTTCTGAGCCTTTGAAGTGAAACCCAATCCAAATTTATTGGATTTGTAGGGAATATCGGGAATCTGCCCCCAAATAGTGCAACCACCTTCTTCTACTACAACTCTAGCATCCTTTAGAGAAGACATTCTTGATGAATCCTTGAAGATCTTAGGAGTAGGAAGAGTAACTTTAGAAAAAATAATCTTTGGAGAAATTACTTCAAATTCCTGGCAGGAAGTTTCAATGAATTCACCATCCATTTCAACATATTTGAAATAATTCAAATGGCTGACCATATATTCTTCCTCTCCACAGACTGTGACGATCTTCCCTTTGACCGGATACTTCAACTTTTGATTCAAAGTAGAAGTAATCACGCCTGCCCCATGAATCCAGGGGCGTCCGAGCAAGCAGGAATAGGCCGACCGAATATCCATCACATAAAAAGTGAAGTTTAAAAGCTGAGATCCCACCTTGATCGGAAGATTAACTTCTCCGTGCACCATTCTTTTAGACCCATCAAAGGCTCTTACCACAATATCACTGGGTTTCAGCACCAGCCCTTCACAGTCTAATCTATCCAGAGCACCTTATGGTAATACATTCAGGGAAGAACCTGTATCAACTAACACATGTGCCAAAGTAGTGCTCTTACACTCAATAGAGATGTGTAGAGCCTTGTTATGATTCTTCCCAGCTAGAGTTAAGTCAGCATCAGAAAAACCTAAACCATCATCAACAGTTAGGATTGCAACACAATTCTCAAACTGATCAGCAGAAGTCTCTTGTGGTACATGGGCATTCTTTAGAAATTTAAACAAAGCATTAGCATGTGCTTCAGAGCATAATAATAAGGAGATCATGTATATCTTGGAAGGTGTATGCCCCAGTTGTTCAACTATTTTGTAGTCACTTTTATGAATAATCTTCAGTATTTCATCCATCTCTTGTTTAGAAGGGTCTTCAATTGTAACATCTTTTGAGGGTGCCTCCTTCAGGGCAGGTTCAGTCACTTTCTCTTTGCCCCGGGCGTCAGCAATTGACCCAGCAGTAGGAATATGAACAGGTGTAGTGATAGTTTTTGGAGGAGAGATCTATGGGGAGAAAATCCTTCCTGTTTGGGTAACTTTACTGGTTCTGACAATGTTATTGAGATTGGTAGCTTCATAGTCTTCATCTTTGGTAATCCACGGCTCTTTCTTAACACCATGATAATAAACTTCTGCCACATAGTTCCAGGGAACTGCTTTGTCAGAGGAATAGGGGACTGGCCCCGGTGCGGTGATGATTAGGGGAGCCACTCTTGGCTCAACGTAAATCCTTATAGGGACTCTAGAGGTGATCCTTATAGGAGTATTGGAAATTGTGATTATATAAACATCTTCAAGTCTCAGTTCTTGAGATACACTTTCATGCAAACTCTTCATGGACGGAATTTTCTCGAACAAAATTTCATGGCTATCAATCAGGCGTTGAATACCCTTCTTCATCCACATACAACCATTAGTTTGGGAAGCACAATGGTAACAGTTTTCAGGACAACCTGGAAATAATCCGGCTCTAAACAGATTCTTCGTAACGGTCATCAAGGGAGTGGTCAAGTCACTTATGGTGGAGACATAGGAAACATCGTCAATAACATTAACACCTTTACCATGGATGGGCATGGGCTAAGTAATCACATTAGGGGTTTGTGGAGGGTTAAACTCAATCACTTTATTGTCAATAAAATCTTGAATCTTGTTCTTCAACACCCAACAGTTGTTGGTGTCATTCCCATGACTATTTGAATGATAGGCGCATTTCATGTTCAGATTATATTTGGGAGAGGAAGTATTAGGATTAGGATGAGGATCTCGTAGCGTTACCAAATCTGCCTTTAATAGATGTTATAAATCTTGAGACAATGACATATTGATCCTAGTGAATTGCCTCCCCGGGGCGTCTGGCCTATGCTGATTTTTTTATTATTGTGGCCGTTGAACTTGGGTCGGGTTAGAAATCAATACTGCTCCTACCGACTGATGATGATTATTCTTGATACGGCTCCTCTGGCCATAAAAAGCATTAGTTTCGTTCTTACCAACAAATGGTTTCTTCACAGTACTAGAGGATGTAGTCATCTGAATCTTCTCACTTTTCATTCCATTTTTAACTCGTTCGCCAGTCAAAATCAGCTCAGTAAACTCTGACGAAGAACTCCCAATCAACAAATTAAAGAATGGACCCGTCAGAGTGCCCATGAACATGTCCACCAATTCTCTGTCAGTCAAAGGGGGTTGCACCCTTCCAGCCAGGTCCCTCCATTTCTGGGCATACTCCTTAAAGCCTTCGTTCAAGCCCATAGTCATACTCTGTAATTGCACGCGAGTTGGCGCAAAGTTAGCATTGTATTAGTATTGTTTGTAGAAGGAAACAGCCAGGTCCTCCCATGTGTGGATATTGGTTCCTTCAAGTTGATAGAACCATTCTAATTGTGTTCCAAATAGGCTCTCTTTGAAGAAATGAACCCATAGCTTCCTGTCGGCGGTGTGTGGTTGAATCTTGCAGACATATAACCTTAAATGGAGTTTCGAACTAGAGACCCCATCATATTTGGCAAAGACAGGGACCTTGAATTTGTGAGGGATGACTACCCTAGGGACCAAACCTAAGTCTCTGAAGTCCAAACCAGGAACTTTTTGGATTTCCATAGCCTTGAGTCGGTCTTCCAACTGTTTGTATTTGTCATCCGCTGGTGGGTACTGCTCGTTGGAGTAGTCTTCATCCTCAGAAATCTAGTTATTTCCAACCCCAGCCTAGGTGCTCTTTACATCCTCTTCTTCCTCAGAGGAAACCTTTTCTACTTGAGCTAGCCGTGCAGGACCTTTGAACCTTCTCCCCATGTTAATGATAACAACCCGCTTCTTAGTCTTCTTTTTTGTGACTAGTAGCACCATCATCTCTTGTTTCCCTTTGGCTAGGTTCATGAGAGTCTTTTGAAACTGTGCATGTTAAGTTTGTAGATCTTTGATAGTTTTCTCGAAAGCCATCTTACACTGAAATAAATAATAAATAAATGGGGAAACCTATATCGAAAAACCTGCTTATGAAATGATACATGATGTGTGGATGCAATGTTTTCAAGGACCTTAAAGATTTAAATTTGCTAGCCAAAAGGAAACAAAAACAAAGATTGCATTAATAAGTTCAAACATTACAATTGCCCCTTGGTCTTACAATGGAAAAGTAAAAGGTCTTAAAGAGACAACAAAATGAACTCCTAAAATCTAAGAATCAAGTCTCCTACGACCGCTTCCTCTTCATGTCGATGTATGCATTAAGGCTTTGCTCCTCGTGAAGTCACCTTGTGAGCTCAAACACTTTCTTCTCGCTTGCACATAATTGAGCTTCAAAGGTGTCTCGTTATCCCTTGAGTTGAATCCAAGATTTATGCAATTCTTCGAGATCAGTAGGCATGTCAGGATGGATAATGGTATAAGGAAAATCCTCTTCGGTAATGGGCTCCATAATCACTGGTAGGATAACTAGGTATGGCATCATGAGGTTTTGAGCGCGAGCTCACACCCATTTGAGATATGGCTCCACAAGAATGGAATTATTATGTCCCAAGGTCTTGCTATCCATCTTGCTATCAATCTTGCTTACCGTGCCCCAAGCTCGTACAAACCTTTTATGATAACTTTGAACATTGTTCTTGTAGTCGAATACCATACCCTGGATAAGCGCATCATGAGGACTATCTTTTCGAGCATAACCAAATTAACGTAGAGCCAAAGAATGGTTGTAAGTAATACCTCCCCTAATGCTAAGGAGTGGAACATTAGGGAATTCCCCATAATGATTAATGATGGTAACATGTTCCAGAGATTGGGAACACGAATGAGTATTCGAATGAGAGAGCGGCATCATCCTTTCTGACCACCTCAAACCTTGTTCATTCTTTAATACGGATCGGGGAAGGTGCGAAATAAACCACCTAGATAGCAACGATATTCAACACATAAGAGCCCTTATCTTTATTATAGTATGAGTGTGAAGAGAATGCAAAATATCTCCAAGCAAAGTAGGCACAAGGTTACGTGAAAGGAAAATTTTGACAGCATTCACATCTATGAGTTGGTCTGGATTAGGGAATAATACTAACCCATAGATTAGAAGAGCCAAGATTTCTTCAAAAGCTTGAAAATTCAAAGTATCTAGAAATAGTAGAGCCTTCTCTAATAGAAATTTAGCTAGAAAGCCCTTGACTCCACTCATTGTTTCCTAATTAGCTACAATGTCGGATCGCTTCAAACGCAAGGTTGATGCGATTTCCTCATGTTGTGGATCTTTCTCTAAACCAGTGAAAGGTATTTCATTGAGAACAGGTACTTCCAGTAATTGAGAAACTCCTCCATTGTGGGCACTAACTGATAATCGGAAAATGTGAAGCAGTGATATAGAGGGTCAAATAACTGGAAGAGAACACTCATCATATCATCTTTAAAACCCAAGGTAACCAAATTAAATAGTCGAACATGGCTTTTGATGAATGGAGAACTTTCGGGAACTATCGAGACTAACTCATTAAGTTGAGAAGGTATCTTCACAAAGCTGATTCAGATAATGTTTCTGCGAGGGGAATCCATAGCCTACAAAACAGAACAAAGATAAATCCCTAGGTCCTTGAAATGGTTAGTGAAAATGATATGGCATGATGTCATGATGTTATGATGTCATATTCAAACAATTAATCATACGCAAATAAAGCACATGAGGCCTTAGGTTTAAGCTTGCATGGGGTTTATATGTAAGTACCCTCTTGAAGTTTTAGTTGGCTCAACCTGTCCTAAAATAAGTAATCGGGTTATAGGAATCTTAATATCATTAATCTTTCTTCATTGGGCATTGTTTCAACACAAGCATCGGAACTGCGACCGAAATATCTCGAAAGTCCGATCTCATTGAGTGTAGTATCGAGTATTAAACAACTTCAGTCTGCACCAAAGCCAACTATCTCATTACTTTCTAATGGCCAAGCTGTTCAACTAAGGTTCTATGGTCAGTTAGTACTTTATGACACCACACAACAACCCTGTATTTTCCTTGCTTCAACTTAAGGGAGACCGGTACCAACAAATGTGTCACATTAATGTAGCCATCACTTCAACCATATCGGTCTATGCCGTACAGTCTCCACGATCTATTGTTACTTACCTAAAATTCCCCAGATCCGGGTATAGGATCTATACAAGAAATAAACCCAAGCGTAGCCCAAAAATGTAAAGCAAACAAGGAAAACAAGTAAAGAAATAAAGGTCATCTAGCTCTTAAGGTAACCCAACTTTTAGAATTCTCCCCAGTAGAGTCTCCAGTTCTGTAATACAGTGGGAGAATTGACTTGGTGTTTTGCATTTTATCGCAAATGTTGCGGATAACAAGAGTCGCCACCGACTTTTATTTTATCCAATAAAGGAAAAGGTGAAAAGAAAAGGAAATACCTTTCGAGAATTTTTCTTTAGTTCGGGGGGTAGGTTATGAAAAGGGAAGGTGTTAAAACCCTTTTCATTCGTAGTTATCTAAGGGCTCTTAATTGCTAGCTCACTTTGTTTGAAAATGATTTGTGTTTGTGTATGTTTGAAAATATATTGAAAATGCCTAAGTGGGACAATTTTGTAATGATTCTCATATCATTGAGAATGTATACAAAATGTTTATTTTGAAAATATTTGTGAAAGGAAGTGTTGTTTTGTGGAAATATGTTTTGAAGATGCCAATGTAAGGCAATTTTGTAATGATTCTCGTATCGTTGAGAATGTATACAAAATGTTTGTTTTTGAAAAGTGTTTTGAAAATAGTTTGTTTTAAAAGTGTGAAGTGTGGAAATTGTTTTAGTTTGTGAGCAAGCAATTACGAGCGATCTACCTACTCAAAAAGTCTTTGTTCTTTTCCTCCTCATTTAGATAGTGCTATCCTACCATTAATTGGTAGGAAGCCCTATCATTGAATGTTAGGGACAGGTGTGGGTCATCGTACAGTCATAGAAGGCAACTTGTAAGACGCTTTAGCAATTGTCGTAAGGGACTAAGATCGTTTATCAAAGGCAAAATTTAAGTTTCATCGATGGACTACTATCTTTTAACCAATGGTCTTTGCTAAAGCATCTCACGTTCGAGGGACATGACTGTTTATATCCGAGGCGACAAGTGAGATTTTCCCTAGAGGTTCATGTGTGCGAAGTGTATTTGATTCAATTATTTTATCTTAAATTAGGGTTTTGCTATGATTGTTTTTAATGTTGCCATACAATCCTATTAAACTAACAATAATAAGGAAAACGATAAATTGTAGAATTTAAATGTCATACGCTATTACAATGCTTTGGAATGGGGGGTACAGATTTGTGAAATGGGGAGGAATGCAATAAAACCTAATTATCTATTACAGACCATTTACATAGATAATAATGCGAAATAATAAAATGCGCAAAAATGTAAAGATGAAAAAAATAAAAAGAAAATGTTTTTATGGTAGAGAAAAAGGTTTAATGTTTTAACCTAATTGATTGACTTTGTATTTAAAAGAAATTAGTAAACCTAAATTAATCAAATTAATATCAATGTTAGTTTCATTAATCAAAAGGAAAAAATAAATTTAAAAATAGAAAAACCTAAATCTAAATTAATTTAAAAGAGAAATTAATTGTTTAGAAAATATTTTTGATATTTTATTTAAAAAAATATTTGAAGTACAAAACTTAATTCTAATTAATTAAAAAAATGATTAAAAAATAAAATAATTAAAATAAAAAAGAAAATTAATTGGGTTAGGGTGCTGTAGAAGGAAAATGGGGGGGGGGGGGGGGGTGAAAATAAAATTGTTAGGTCAAAAACAACTTTTTTGTTTGATGCTGAAAATAAAAATGTTAGAGTGGACCTGCGTTTGAACAAGCAAAAATGGGAGTGAGAAATAGTAAAAGTCCCAGGCCCATCAGGGAGAGCCCAACGCCTATTTGCTATCCAATATGGCCAACCTTTTGAGATGCATCATGGGGTATGCGTGTGGAATGTTGGATCTTGATTGCTTGCAGATCTGATGTTGTTAATGTGAGGCTCATGGTAGGCGCGTATGATTGTAAGGCATGGGATCTGAATGAACAAAATAAGTGAAAAATAAAAGGGTACCACTGGGGCTCGAACCTATGTCCCAAAGGTGACAGGCACGCACTTTAACCAATGGGTTGATGATACATCTGGTAGTTTAAACAACATACAAACTCCTTCCTGAATGTACTTCATCTTCTTCCTCGCGCCAGAAGTCATGAACATTCTTTTTGAATCTATGTGAACCAAACTTGCTTAGAATTTCACCACGAATTCAAATATGTAAATTATAAAAGCTAACACTCGAAGATTAGAGTGAATTTTTGTTGGTACCAAACTGAACCCTAATTTTTTAGAAACTTCAACTTTAAAATTCTCATCACTCAGGCAAGATAAATTAAATGTAAGCACATGGTTAGCTTCAGGGCAACGATGCCAACATTTTTTACTTACAAAGTAAACATTTATGATGCTTGTTGTTGTACCCCAAAATTTTCCCTCTCATTTTATCAAGATTTCCCCTCACCAGACTCTTTGGACTCCAGACAGGATTAGGGTTTGCTCTGCTCAAGACATCTCCTTGCACTGTTGACCTGAAATTAGGGTTTGAGTTTGCACAAGGATTTTTGGACTTTAAATGCCCAATGTTACTTTCATACTTCATGTTGGACTTACAAGATTTCCCATACCAAGTTTCAAGCCTTGAATTAAATTTTTGCCCAGTCAATTGGACAATTGACCTAGAAATCAGTTGTATTTGGGAAAAAGTCAACTGTGGCCAATTTACAGTCAAGCCTCATAATTTAGGATCCACATCAACATTATAGACTCATATGAACAATTTGATCAAGTTTGGATTACAACTCCTCAAGTAATTTGATCAGATCATCAAAAGGGCAAAATGGTCATTTTTAGGGTTTTGACTGTATAAGGGAAATTTCTGATTTTTGACCTAGCCAATGGAAAATTGGGCTCAAGTATGGATGCAAGGAATCAATGGTATCATATTGACCTATTCACAAGATTCAAAAGATCTCAAATGCATTGGATTGACAGATGAATTTTTCAGTCAACTGATCAAAATTTGACTGTACACTGAAAAGTCAAACTTTGACTTTTTGGTCAAAATCAAGTGCCAAGGGTCATTTTTTATCAAGATGTGTCAAAACATGAAACTTGTTCATCAAGAAACCTAATTTTGCAAATTAGGGTTTAAGATTGAAAAATTTCATAACTTAGAATTTTTCTAAGTTATGAAATTTTCTTATGTTTTCCCAACTTTGCCCAACATTTTCACCATGATGCAATTGGATTCAAACAAAATTACCAACATGATAGTTGTAGTCCTCTACAAAATATACAAATTTTATTCACAAAGTTTTCCCAAAAGAAGCTTGAATCTCAAGTTATGATTTTTGGAACAAGGGTCCATGAAACTTTTAACTTAGTGAAATTTTGCCCTAGTTTAGGCAGGATTTTGACCTATCTTCATGGCATTTTTTCACCTAGTTCCACTTGGAATCTCAAAATTCATTTCAAATATGTATTATAAAGCATTTTATAATCTTTCCAAAATGTCCAATAACTCTCAAAAATCATTTGTGGTTAGGGAGAATCGAAGGTTTGAATTTGGCAAAAATTCACTTTTGATCCATGGCATTTTCGTGTTGATACAAGTTGCAATTTCTGTCCAGCTTCATTTGTACTTGCTCACATGTCTCTAAACCCTTCCACACTCAAAAATTGAATGCAAACTCAATGGTCTAAGGCTTTATTCTGATCAATGGAAGTTTACACAAGCGTTTAATCCATTTTTGGCAAAAAGGCAACTATGATATTTTCATAAAGCACAACTTTATGCATTTTTGTTTATCTTGAGCATTGGACCTTTTTTTCACAGCGAACAAAGTCCACAAAGATAGTGAAAAGCATACCAACTTTGTACATGCCCTGAGCTAGATGGTACAAGCCTTTGCATAGTCACTTCTCATTCTTGCTTCAAAACCAAGAAACCTTGCAAAAACCACATAACTTGAGTATCTGTTAAAACCAAGCTTGGTGACCATTCCAAACAAGTTTTGCACATTGCCTTGAGCCAGAAACATGAGCCATCCAACCCTCAAGCCTTCTAAAACACAAAAACACCTTCTTCTTGCAAAACAGGGCAGTTTCTGCACTTTGAGTTCCAAAACAAAAACTACTCGTGCGTTTTGCCCCAAACCTCTTCCAATACATTCCATATAACCCACCTAAGCTATCCCAACCATTGGCCATTGACTGTAACTCCATTTGCAAGCTTCACCATTTCTGATTTCAGCTTGTGCAGGTTGACTTCTACAAGCTTATTCAAGTAAGCTCAAAGCAAACAAAGCATTGGGGAAGGTCAGAGGAAGTTCAGGCAAGCTCACAAACATCTCATGCCTCACTTAAAACCTCCACATTGCCATACTCGTGTTCAACTGAAGCAGGTATTTTCCAACTTTCTATCTCTCTATTTAGGAATCATTAGGCTTAGGTTTGTGAATAAAAAATGTAGTACTCATAGCCCTTAAGATGTACATATGCATATATTTCATTTAAGGTAAGTGTGCTGGGAGAATTTGATTGATGAACATTCTGAAAAAGTTAGGTTAGAAATTAGGGCCAGAGAAATTCTCTCTGGTCTTTGAGAGTTATATTAAGTTCTTTATATGGTTGGAATCGTGTTGAAAAATGCTATAACTTTCATGTTGTGAGTTTTTGCTTTAGAGCACGTATGCAGGAGTTGGACATTTGTACACAGGCGCACGTTTTTGTTTGAATCTAAGGTTGAAGATGAAGTAGTTGGGCTGGGCCTGGCTTGTTCATGCTTTTGGCGCCCCCAGCCTTACTGTCCACACCCCTTGGCCCATTTCATTATTTTTTATTTATATTTTTCTATTTCTTTTTCATTTATGACTTTATTTTATTTTTTCTAAACATAAAAAATTACCAAAAACATTTTCATAAATTTTCACATTTTATTTTGTATTTTTCTTATTATTTTTCTAACATAAAAATAATTATTAAATAACATACTTTTATTTTCTTTAATAAAAAACTTGTAAATAATACATAAAAATATTATATTTTTATTTTTATTATTTACATACTTAAATAAAATTTTTTCTAATATATTTTTATTTTTTGACATTTGCATATATTTTATTTTATTTTTTATTATACATAAATAAATTAATTTGTATATACTTTCTTAAAAAATTAGGGTTTTTACCCTTAACAAAAATAACCTTTTATTTTCTTTTTTTTTATATATTAAATATTATATTTTTACATACATAAAAATAATACAAAAACATTTTTTGCATATTTATAATATATTGCATATTTATTTGATTGTCCATTTAAATATTTTCCTATTTATTTATTTGCACAATCTATTCAATTTGGATGTAATAGTTAATCTCAGGGTTTTATTTTCTTGCAAATACTCCCCATTCAAAATTGTATCCCCCCTCCCTATATCAATGTTGTAATAGTCGTAGATTTATTTTACGCATTTATAACTTTCAAATATGCCATGATAGAGATTAGGGTTTGTATGCAATATCCAAAATCAAAACAAATAGCTAGACCTAAAACAAGACAAAAAATGCATGAAAATGACAACACAACACACACATGCACCCCTAGGGTTCATCCACTTGTTGCCTTTTTAAATGGCCATGGTATGCATGTTGAGTATCTTGGAAAAACAAAAACAAAACAAAAGATCATAGTCCCTCGATGACGCTATCTTGGTTGCCTATACAAAATGATCTAGTCCCTCAAAAAAATTGCTAAAGATACGTAGCACTATTGTTATCATGGTCAATACGATGACCCGCGCCTGTCCCGTTTAACATCCTAATACAAGGTTGTTTACCAAATGCAATGGTAAAACAACAATGTCAAAAGGGTTAAAAATGTGTAGGAAAGACTCTTGAGTAGATAGGGTAGACAATTCTTAGTTACTTGATCAAAACTTGCAAAAACATCCTTGCTATTTTCAAACACACCTCACAACATAATTTTAAAACATTTCCCAAAACAAACTTTCACACTTTCAAACATTGAAACATCTTTTCAAAAGACAATACATCTTTGTATACATTCAAACAAGAATCATTACAAAGGTTGCCACAACGATGGCCTCTTTTCAAAACATTTTCAAAAACCACACACAAAACACCATTTCAAACAATTGAAAAGAAAAAGCAAGTGATCTAAATAAGTAACTAAGAGCCCATGGATAACCATGGATGAAAAGGGTGCTTGCACCTTCCCTTTTCATAATCTACCCCCCGAACCCAAAAAAACATCTCAAAGGTCTTTCCGGTGCTTTTTGACCTTTCCTTTGGATAAAATAAAAAGTCGGTGGCGACTCTTGCTAAACCGAAACATTTGCGAACACAAACGCAAAACCTCAAGTCAGTTCTCCCACCGTATCACAGAACTGGCGACTATGCTGGGGAGAATAATAAAAGTGGGGTTACCTTAAGGTTTAGATCACCTTTACATGCTTATCTTGTTTACTTTGATTGCTTTACACTTGGTTCTATTGTTTGGGTTTGAAATCCTCTACCCGGATTTGGGAAACATTCATAGGTAAATAGTAATACGTTGTGGAAACTGTGCGGGGTATACCGACATGGTTGAAGCAATAGCTATATTAGTGCGACATATTTGTCGGTACCGGTAGCCTTTGAGTCAATCAAAGAGAATACGGGGCCGCTGAGTGATGTCATGAAGCACTAATGGACTTTTAGAACCTTTACTTGACCATCTTGGCCTTATTAGGGGTAGTGAGATGACCGACTTTGGTGCAGTCCGAAGTAGGTAGATAATCGATACTACACTCATTGAGGGTTGTTTTCTTGGAATATTTCGGTCGCCAGTAAAGTGGCTAAACTGAAACAATGAACACAAAAAATAATCCAATGATATTGAGCTCCTTAGAACCCGGTTACTATTTATGGGACAGGTTGAGCCAACTAATTTCAAGAGGGTACTTACCTATGAAACCCCATGCAAGCCTGAAACTAGGAACTTGTGTGATTTGTTTGTACATATTCTTGTGCATACATCATGAACATCATAAAGCATCATATGCATCTACTAACCATTTCAAGGGTTTGGATCTTCATCTTTGTTCCTGTTTTGTAGGTCATGGAATCACTTTGCAGGAAAACAATCTAGGTCAACCTTGTGAGAATTCCTCCTCAACTCAAGGAGCTTACTTTCAAAATTCCAGAGAATTCTCCCTTCACTGAAAGGCATGGTAGACTTCTCAACTTGGTCAACTCCAACATTGAAGAAGACATGGTGAAAGTTCTCTTCCAGTTCTTTGACCCCCTACACCACTGGTTCACCTTTCTTGATTACCAACTAGTGCCTACTTTGGAGGAATTTTCTCAACTCCTGAGGATTCCTATTCTCCATCAACTACCCTACAACGGTACGGAAAGAGAACCAAAGCCTGAAGATGTTACTCAAAGGTCATTGGGAAACCAGAAGTGGTGTCAAGGGTTTCTTGGAAAATTTTCTATTTGAGAAGGCACAAGACTGCTGGAATTATCTAGATCTGCAAGCCTTTGAGGAGATTGTAGAACTTCTCATCTATGGGTTGGTCTTGTTCCCAAACCCTGATCAACTTATAAATGTGAATGCTGTAAATATTTTCATATCTCGGAATCTTGTGCCTACATTGCTTGGGGATATCCTCCACTCATTTCACACACGAACAATGAGGAAAAGAGGTGTTCTCATGTGTTGTACTCCTCTTCTAGCAAGGTGGTTTATTTCTCACCTTCCCCAGTCAGTCTTGAAGAATGGGCAAGGCTTGAGGTGGTCGCAACGGTTGATGACTCTTACACATTCTGATGTTCATTGGTGTTCTCAGTCGAGAGAAAATGTCATCATCATTGATCGTTGTGGGGAATTCCCTAATGTCCCACTACTTGGCATTAGGGGAGGCATTACCTACAACCCCTGCTTAGCTCTAAGACAATTTGGGTATGCCCGAAGGGATGGCCCTCATGACATGCTGATTCCAGACTTGGTTTTTTAATTCGACAACAACACTCAAGGGCTTCGACAAAGGTTTATTCGAGCTTGGAGGATGCCCAACAAGGTGGACAGTAAGACACTGGGACACAATAATTCCACCCCCCTTGAGCCTTACCTCAAGTGGGTACGAACCCGCGCCCAGAGTCTTATGATGCCTTACCCCTACATTCTGCCTATGATCAAATAACCTGTTATGGAAGGAGAGGTTCCATATACCCTCCTACATCCTGAAATTCCAACATCATTGGAAGATTTGCAAAATAGTTGGGTACAACTCAAGGAAGAACGAAATACTTTTGAAGTCAGCTTCTACGCCAGTGAGAAGAAGGTTTTGGAACTTAATCGTCGACTCCATGAAGAGCAGACTCTCAACACCTACATCGCACCGAAGAGGATGCAAAATGTCTTTTTACCTTAGAATTTTGTATTATTTTGCCCATGGGGCATTTATGTACTAACAAGTTCTATCTTATTAATATGACGTGCGTTCTTTTTTGTTTGCAACAAATTTGAATTTCTGAATCCTTGAATGCATTATATGAATAACATATCATTCATCATATGCATAAGCAGGTCTTCACACCAGGTTTCCTTATCTCCCTGCTGTTTATTTCAGCAAGATGGATATAGAGCAGACGATCAAAGACCTATAAGTGCAGAATTCACAGTTCCAACAACTCCTCATGACCTTGGCAAAGGGCCAGGAGGATCTTAAAGCACTGCTGGAAAACGGAAAGAGAAAAAGAAAAAGAAAAGAGTGGGTGTAGCTACTTTGGAAAGAAGATTTGAGAATCAAGCTAGAAGGGTCCTGGATTTCCCCTCAACATCTGATGAAGGGGTTGGCAAAGGAAAGGGAGCTGCAGTGCCCTCCGAGTCTGAGGAAGAAGAAGAAGAAGAAGAGGAAGAAGATTACTCTGAGCAGCAGTACCCTCCCGCAGACGACAAGTACAAGAATCTGGAAGAGCGTCTGGAAGCTATGGAGGTACAAAGAGTGCCTGGGATGGATTTCGAGGAGCTAGGGTTGGTTTCTGGGATTGTGATTCCCCCTAAATTCAAGGTGCCTACATTTGCTAAATACGATGGTTTGTCTTGTCCGAAGATGCACCTACGGTCTTACGTCAGAAAGATCCAACCTCATTCTTCTGATAAGGACCTGTGAGTCCACTTTTTTCAAGATAGTTTGTTGGGTACACAATTGGATTGGTTCTACCAGCTTGAGAGATCTGATGTGCACAATTGGGAGGATTTGGCTGCTGCCTTCTATAGACAATATCAATATAATGCGGACTTAGCACCTACTCGTACCCAATTACAGAGTATGGGTATGGTCTCTAATGAAGGCTTTAAGGAGTATGCCCATAAGTGGAGGGACTTGGCTAGAAGGGTGCAGCCACCATTGTTTGAGAGAGAGCTTGTGGATATGTTTTTGGGGATCCTGTCAGGTCCATTCTTTAATCACTTGATCGGGAGTTCGTCTACGGGGTTCACCGAGTTAATTCTGACTGGTGAAAGAGTTGAAGCGGACATCAAGAGCGGTAAAATTCAAAAGGATGCATCTACTTCCACTGCTATCAATAAGACCTTTCCAGCCAAGAAAGAAGTCTCAGCTGTTTACTCCCAAAGAATTCAAAGAAGAGTTGAGCGCCGACCAGTGGTGGGGGCTGTAATGATTCAGAATTCTGTAGCTGATCAACCTCGAAACAGTCAATCCATAACCAACCAAGCAAGGGTGGAAAGGCCTGCACGACAATTCACCCGGATCAATATGACACCTGCTCAGGTTCTCCCTCATCTATTGAAGTTAAACCTTACAAGCTTGAAAGAGGCGCCAAAGAATCCAAATACCTCTTCTCCCTACTACCATTCAAATGCAAAGTGTGCCTATCATTCGGACAGCGTGGGGCACGACACCAACAATTGTTGGGCCCTCAAAAATAAGATCCAGGATTTAATAGATGCCAAGGAGGTGGAGTTTGACGCCCCTGAAAAACATAATGTGATATCCGCTCCAATGCCAAAACATGGTCATAATGTCCATGCTGTTGTAGAAGATCTTTATGTTGCTACTGTTGATGAATTAATGACTCCATTACCAATGATCAAGATGAATCTGTTGAAAGCCGGGATTTTCCCAAGCTGTGAAAAAGATTGTTACCTTTGTTCGTCCTTACAATGCGACTGTCCGTTATTGAAGTTAGGCATCCAACGCCTAATGGATAATCAAGAAATCCTCTTTGAGAAAACTCCTGTTACTCCTGTTATTCCAATTCCTATCAATGATGTTGCTATAATTACCATTTCCGACAATCTTTCCAAGGTCTCCAAAAGACCTGTTAAGATTACACCCGATCCAAAGTTTGTACCTCTGAAGATAACTATGTCGGGGCCTATCCCATACAAGTCCAACAAGACAATACCGTGGAATTATGGAGGAGAGATCTTCTATCACGGTGTCAAGCAGATTGAATCAGTTGAAGAAAGTTCCGATGAAGAGACTCCTGACATAGGAAATATTGCGGGGACGAGTAAGATCACCCGCAGCAGAAGAATTTTCTCTCCGGAGATTGCTCCTCCAAGGGCAATCTTTGGACCCTCAAATGCTCCTAAGGTTACTCCTGTGCCAGTCAAAACATCTGTACGAACTCCAGTGATTGAAGAAATTGTTACTCCCGAAGTTGTACCCTCTGCTGTTACTGCTGATAAAGGTAAGGGGATCCAAGAAACGCCCATCAGGATGAGGGCTCAACCTTTGGTCATCCCCAAGACCACTCAAAAGGAAATGAAGGAGATTTTAAAAATAATTAAGAAAAGCGACTATGATGTCGTAGAACAACTGGGGCAAACCCCTTCGAAAATCTCTATGCTGGCCCTATTGCTCTGTTCCGAGGCGCATGCCAAAGCCTTGATCAAATTCCTGAAGACGGCCCACGTGCCTCAAGAAACCTCCGCGGACCAGTTCCAGGAGTGTGTAGCCAGCCTAACAGCCGACAACAGTCTTGGTTTCTCTGACGCCGGTTTAACATCTAAGGGGAGAAAGCATAATGACGTGCTGCATGTCTCAGTGGAATGCAGAGGGACTACTCTTGCTCACGTTCTGGTTGATATTGGGTCGTCTTTAAATGTCTTGCCTAAGAAAGCATTGGATAGACTAGATTGTGAAGGTCTAATTTTGAAGCCCAGCAACATCATTGTTAGAGCCTTCCATGGTTCTAAACGGATGGTCCACGGGGAGGTGGACATCCCGATTAAAGTGGGTACAGAAACTTTCAACTCCACATTTTATGTCATGGACATCCGTCCCTCCTACTCTTGCTTGTTAGGAAGGCCCTGGATTCATCATGCTGGAGCCGTCACATCTACGCTGCATCAGAAGCTTAAGTACCATGTCCAGGGGAAAATTGTGACAGTTCGTGGCGAGGAGGAGTATATGATAAGCCATCTGAATTCATTCCGCTATGTTGAATTAGATGGTGAATTCATCGAGACTCCCTTTCATCACTTTGAAAAGGTTTCTCCTGAAGTTGCGGTAGCCAAGACAATGACTTCTGTGCCCATCATTACCAAACCTGTGTCCCAGATGTCCTCCCTTAAAGACGCGAAGGCTGTGATTGAGGAAGGAAGAAGCACAGTATGAGGTCAACTGCCAGATTTTCCTTACAAGACAGATAAGTTTGGCTTGGGTTTCACTGCTGCTAGTCAGAAGGCTGTGTGTCGCTCCTGGGCTGGAGGACCACCATTGAAGATCACACATCATGGAGTTCATGCTTTAGAGGAGGATGAAGATGAGAGCAATTTTGAAGACTGGATCTTTCCAACTATTAAAGGAGGACTGAATAACTGGGAGGCGAAAGACTTCGTTCCCATTACTTTCATCAATCAGTAATTTACCTTTCGAACATTTTCTATTGGTCTGTAATAATTCTTAAACAATTCGTACACTTTTTGCCTTATGCCGTACCCGAGGCATATAGGTCCATTTGTAAGGGCTTGATTTTTCATCTTCATATGCCATTTTAATGAATCATGGACGTTTTCATATATAAACTTTTGTGTTCATTGTCTTTCTTTTACATTTTATTTGTTTAAAGGTGGCTATCCCTTACAGACAGCCACACTCACAAAATGCAGGTACCCATCCACTCCGGATTCCATGGGTAACAATTCTGCTATGGCCTTCAGTGACTCTGAAGATCTGGTCAATCATGCCAAATACGAAGGTGATGAAGACTGTGAAGTGCCTGAAGAGTTGGCTAGACTGCTGCAATAGGAATAAAGAGCTATTCTACCTCACGAGGAGTTGTTAGAGACTATCAACTTGGGAACAGAGGAAGACAGAAAAGAAGTTAAAGTGGGTGCCAACCTAGAGCCAAATGTCAAGGAGCGCTTAGTTCAACTGTTGAATGAATATGTCGAGATCTTCGCCTGGTCCTATGAAGACATGCCGGGACTGGATATAAATATTGTGGTTCACTGTCTCCCTACAAGAGAAGACTGTCCACCAATCAAACAGAAGGTCCGCCGAATGAGGCCCGATATGTTTGAAAAGATCAAAGCTGAAGTGATGAAGCAGTTCAATGCTGGCTTTCTTGCTGTTACTTCCTATCCAACATGGGTTTCTAACATTGTGCCCGTGCCTAAGAAGGACGGAAAAGTCAGGATGTGCGTGGATTACAGAGACTTAAACAGGGCTAGCCCTAAAGATAACTTTCCACTACCGCACATTGACATCTTGGTTGACAATACAGCTTAACACAAGGTATTTTATTTCATGGATGGATTTTCGGGGTACAACCAGATCAAAATGGCCCCTGAAGACATGGAGAAGACTACTTTTGTTATGCAGTGGGGTACCTTCTGCTATAAAGTGATGCCGTTCGGACTGAAGAATGTCGGGGCAACCTATCAATGCGCCATGGTGGCTTTGTTTCATGATATGATACATCATGAAATTGAAGTCTACGTAGATGACATGATAGCTCGTTCACAAACTGAAGAAGAACACCTCGACCATCTACAAAAGTTGTTTATCAGGTTGAAGGAGTACAAGCTCAGACTGAACCCTAACAAGTGCACCTTCGGAGTCAGTTCCGATAAAATTTTGGGATTCATCGTCAGTAACAAAGGCATCGAGGTTGATCCTTCCAAAGTCAAAGCTATACAAGAAATGCATGCCCCTCACACTGAGAAGGGGGTCAGAGGTTTCTTGGGATGCCTAAACTACATTGCAAGATTCATCTCTCACCTAACATCTACCTGTGAACCAATCTTCAAGCTGTTGAAGAAAGATCAGGTGGTTAAATGGAATGATGACTGTCAAGTTGCTTTCGATAAAATCAAGGAGTATTTGCTGGAACCTCCTATCTTGATGCCACCCGTCGAAGGAAGACCGTTAATCATGTATTTGACTGTCCTAGAGAATTCAATGGGGTGCGTACTGGGCCAACATGACGAGTCTGGCCGAAAAGAGCATGCCATTTATTACCTTAGCAAAAAGTTTACCGACTGTGAGACTCGCTACTCACTGTTCGAGAAAACTTTTTGCGCTTTGGTATGGGCTGCTCGTCGGCTAAGGCAGTATATGTTGACACATACCAATTTTCTGATCTCTAAGATGGATCCGATCAAGTACATCTTCGAGAAGCATGCTCTATTCGGAATAATCACTAGATGGTAGATGATCCTCACCGAATATGATATACAGTACATAACCCAAAAAGCTATAAAGGGGAGTGTGCTAGCCGATCATCTGGCCCATCAAGCTGTCGAAGATTACCAATCCATGAGGTTCGACTTTCCCGACGAGGATATCATGACTTTGAGCAACATTGAAGAAAACAGACCATATGATGGACCTGAACAAGGATCCCGATGGACTTTGTACTTTGATGGTGCCTCCAACGCACTTGGAAACGGTATCGGCGCGGTACTTATTTCTCCAGAAGGTTTCCATACACCTTTCACTGCTAGACTCTGCTTCAGCTGCACCAACAACATGGCCGAGTATGAAGCTTGTATCTTTGGTCTCAAGGTTGCTATTGACTTGGGAATCAAATCTTTGATTGTATTTGGGGACTCAGCTTTGGTTATAAATCAAATCAAAGGAGAGTGGGATACCAAACACCCTAGCCTCATCCATTACAAAGAACATGTCCTGACATTGTTACCACATTTCGAGCAGATCACCTTCGAGCACTTCCCGCGAGAAGAGAATCAGCTAGCAGATGCGCTAGCTACAATGTCATCCATGTTTAAACTTAACTGGGATAATGAGGCTCCTCAAATCACCATTGAGCAGATGGACGAACCTCTATATTATCACGAGATTAATACCGAAGAAGTAGTGGACCGACCTTGGTTTCATGACATCAAAAGGTATCTCGAAGCACAAGAATACCCTGAAGGAGCTTCAGTCAACGACAAGAAGTTCTTAAGGAGGTTCACGGACAAGTTCTTTCTGAGCAATGGTATCCTATACAAGCGTAATATTTATTGTGTCCTACTCCATTGTATGGATAAGGTTGAAGCTGAGCAGATCATAGCTGAACTACATAATGGCACCTTTGGCACCCACTCAAGCGGTAATACGATGGCTAAGAAGATTCTACGGGCAGGCTATTACTGGTCTACCATGGAAGTTGATTGTCATCAACATTCCCGTACTTGTCACAAATGCCAAATCTACGCTGACAAGGTACATATACCTCCAGTTCCTCTCAATGTCTTAACAGCTCCTTGGCCATTCGCGATGTGGGGAATCGACATAATTTGAGAGATCAAGCCTACAACATCCAATGGACATTGTTTCATCCTGGTGGCCATCGATTACTTTACCAAGTGGGTCGAAGCAGCTTCCTTCGCCTCCGTTACAAAGAATGTGGTTGCCCGCTTCATCAAGCAGAACCTCATTTGCCGGTATGGTATCCCCGACAGGATCATCACGGACAACGGTACAAACCTGAACAACACTATGATCACCGCTCTGTGCGAGCAGTTCAAGATTCAACATCACAATTCATCTCCCTATCGGCCAAAGATGAATGGTGTTGTCGAAGCTGCGAACAAAAATATCAAGAAGATCATTCAAAAGATGACAATCACCTACAAGGACTGGCACGAGATGTTATCGTTTGCTCTGCACGGGTACCGTACCACGACACGTACTTCAAATGGGGCAACTCTCTATTCTTTGGTATACGACATGGAAGCTGTCTTACCTATCGAGGTTCAGATTCCCTCATTGAGAATCATGAAAGATGCTGGTTTGAGTGAAGACGATTGGATTCAAACCCGGCTTGATCAACTTAACTTGATTGACAAGAAGCGACTTACTGCTGTTTTCCATGGTCAGGCATATCAAAAACGAATGATCAAAGCTTTCAACAAGAAAGTAAGAAGACAAGTATATCAAGTCGGGGATCTTGTAATCAAGCGGATCATCTTGCCGCAAAGTGATCCCAGGGGAAAGTGGACTCCTACTTACGAATGACCATTTGTGATCAAAAACATCTTTTCTGGTGGGGCAATGATCCTGACCACCATGGACGGTGATGACCTGCCGCACCCTGCGAACACAGACATAGTCAAAAGATACTACGCATAAAACGACCCGGCAAGTTGAAAACCTGAAAGGGCGACTTGGGCAAAAATGGGCATCCTGGTGAATCGAAAACCCGAAAGGGCGGTTCAGGCAAAAATTAGGGATAAACAAAAAAATCTGTACACCCGGCAAGTTGAAAACCCGAAAGGGCGACTTGGGCAAAAAAGGGTTTCCCGGTGGATCGAAAACCCGAAAGGGCAGTCCAGGAAAAAGTTAGGGAATTAAAGCGTATGACTATGTCTCGTCTGATCACTTTATGGACGATCTCTTCATAAACAAGCTCCAGCTTTCTGATAAATTCATTCATTATCGGACGAAGCAACAAATGGACAAGATATCCAGAGTTACGAAGGCTATAACAGAATGGGAACCCCATGAAATTTTTACACATAGCCATCTTTCTCTGTATAAATTTTTCTCAATTTTTACGACAACATTCTCTTACTAGGATATCTGTCGCCTTTGTACAAAATACTTACACAAAGTTAATACAAAGATACTTCAAAGTGCAGAAAACTATTTGTCTTTTCCTTTTTTACACTTGTGTTTTATTTGAAAACGTCCAATGATTTATTAAATGAGCATATGCATTTGAATATAATCACCGGTTACAAATGAACGAAATGTGAAAGAATAATTACTGATAGGTTGGGAGGATAGAAAAATATCTTTAGGCTATTCCAAGTGAAATCCCCTGCAGTACATCATCAAGGTCCCCAGTGGAGCCAAAACCTTGAAATACATGTCCCCCGCAGAGTTAAATTTTAAAATCCCCACCAGAACTAAGTTTCCAAACTCCCAATCCCCAGCGGAGCCAGAAAACTTTGAGCTGCAGATCCTCAGCGAAGATGAAACTTTCTTCCCCAACGAAGTCTAAAACTTCAACCCTCAAACTCCGGTGGAAGACCATCCAGTTTCCTCCAATTCCCCAGAGAGTTATCTTAAAACCAGAAAATTCCCTTGCAAGTTATCTTAAGAACTTGACAGCTAACCAGACGACAGCTTCAGATAATTCCTCAGTAGATTGGCATACAACCCAAGCTCTTGAAAAATCTCCAACAGAATAAACTTTCTCGCCAGAGTTATTTTCCAAATAGATTGAAGATTCTCAATCCCCAGCCACATTCATCAAAGTTGCTCGGGACTCCCCAAGCAGGTTTCTTAAGCAACACTCAGCATTATTCTTACAACGGAATGTCTATCATGTCCCAACTTCAAAGGACTTGAAAGATCCCTATATCCCCAGGAAGGTCGTGAAGGATTCTCACATCCCCACAAGTTGCCAAAGATTTTCTATCCCCAACAGTGGTCCAAGGATTTCTCATTCTCAGCAATCAAAGGTTATGGAATTCCCAACATCGGTCCAGGATTTATTTTCCCCAGCAGCAGTCAATGACTTTACTATCTCCAGCTATCAAGGATTTATTTTCCTCAGCAAGACAACTAATCAGCTTACATGCGCATACATTACATTCATATATCATAAACATTGATAGAACACATTTTATTGCATCATACATGTCATGCAACATAACTTTGTGTTTCAACTAACATTTTACCCTTTTCAGGATAGGATTAAAAGCTATCTTTAACAAACTATTCAAAGATTTCAGATACAGTAACAGATACGCTCCAAGACATGGAATTCATTCCGCTACTCATTCGGATCTCTTATTCAGATACAATATGGATACACCCCAGACACAGAGGTCATTCTACTACTCATTCAGACTTCAGCGATCAGATACAGACTAGATACGTTCCAGACACGAAAGCCATTCTATTTCTCATTCAGATTTGACTATCAACTTCAGGTTCATAATGCACTCCAGACACAGAAGTCATTCTGTCACTTGTCCAGATCCCAGTTACAGTACGGGTACACTCCAGACACAGAAGTCATTCTGCTACTCATACATGTCTCAACTTCGGATACAGTCCAGATACACACCAGACACGGTTGCCGTTCTGTCACTCATTCGGAATTTATCCCCAGCCCAGAGATGCTCCATACACAAATGCTTTTTTGTCGCCATTCAGAATTCAGATACAATACAAATACACTCCAGACATGACAGTCATTCTAATATTCATTCAAGAATCAAATATAGTTACAACTCGGATACGCTCCAGACACGGATGCTATTCCCTTGCTCATACAGATCCAATGTCCAGATACAACTCAGATACGTTCCAGATACGGATACCATTCTGATGTTCATTATCCTGATATTCAACAAACATTTTGGATGGCATCTCTAAGCCCATCTCCAGAAAGATTCTTTCACCTCTCTAAATGGCATCTTTAAGCCCATTCCCTCAATTATACTTTGACGAGTGAAAATTTACAGGCACTCTGGTGTCCAATCCTCTTTTACCTTCGAGTCATGAAAGGAAAACTCGCCAATCTAACTCTTCAGGTTCAAGAAGATTGAACATGGGCAGCTGTTGTACCCCAAAATTTCCCCTCTCATTTTATCAAGATTTCCCCTCACCAGACTCTTTGGACTCCAGACAAGATTAGGGTTTGCTCTGCTCAAGACATCTCCTTGCACTATTGACCTGAAATTAGGGTTTGAGTTTGCACAAGGATTTTTGGACTTTCAATGCTCAATGTGACTTTCATACTTCATGTTGGACTTACAAGATTGCCCATACCAAGTTTCAAGCCTTGAATTAAATTTTTGCTCAGTCAATTGGACAGTTGACCTAGAAATCAGTTGTATTGGGGAAAAAGTCAACTGTGGCCAATTTACAGTCAAACCTCATAATTTTGGATCCACATCAACATTATAGACTCATATGAACCATTTGATCAAGTTTGGATCACAACTCCTCAAGAAATTTGATCAGATCATCAAAAGGGCAAAATGGTCATTTTTAGGGTTTTGACTGTATAAGGGCAATTTCTGATTTTTCACCTAGCCAATGGCAAATTGGGCTCAATTATGGATTCAAGGAATCAATGGCATCATCTTGACCTATTCACAAGGTTCAAAAGATCTCAAATGCATTGGATTGACATATGAATTTTTCAGTCAACTGATCAAAATTTGATTGTACACTGAAAAGTCAAACTTTGACTTTTTGGTCAAAATCAAGTGTCAAGGGTCATTTTTTATCAAGATGTGTCAAAACATGAAACTTGTTCATCTAGAAACCTAATTTTTCAAATTAGGGTTTAAGATTGAAAAATTTCATAACTTAGAATTTTTCTAAGTTATGAAATTTTCTTATTTTTTCCCAACTTTGCCCAATATTTTCACCATGATGCAATTGGATTCAAACAAAACTTCCAACATAAAAGTTGTATTAATCCATAAAATCTACAACTTTTATTCACAAAGTTTTCCCAAAAGAAGCTTGTATCTCAATTTATGATTTTTGGAACAAGGGTCCATGAAACTTTTAACTTAGTGAAATTTTGCCCTAGTTTAGGCAGGATTTTGACCTATCTTCATGGCATTTTTTCACCTAGTTCCACTTGGAATATCAAAATTAATTTCAAATATGGATTGTAGATCATGTTACAAGCTTTCCAAAATGTCCAAGAACACTCCAAAGTCATTCGTGGTTAGGGAGAATCGAAGGTTTGAATTTGGCAAAAACTCACTTTTGATCCATGGCATTTTCATGTTGATACAAGTTGCAATTTCTGTCCAACTTCATTTGTACTTGCTCACAGGTCTCTAAAACCTTCCACACTCAAAAATTGAATGCAAACTCAATGTTCTAAGGGTTTATTCTGATCAATGGAAGTTTACACAACGGTTTAATCCATTTTTGGCAAAAAGGCAACTATGCTATTTTCATAAAGCACAACTTTATGCATTTTTGTTTCTCTTGAGCATTGGACCTTTCTTTCAGAGCCAACAAAGTCCAAAAAGATAGGGAAAAGCATACCAACTTTGTACAGGCCCTGAGCTAGATGGTACAAGCTTTTGCATAGTCACTTCTCATTCTTGCTTCAAAACCAAGAAACCTTGCAAAAATCACATAACTTGAGTATCTGTTATAACCAAGCTTGGTGACCATTCCAAACAAGTTTTGCACATTACCTTGAGCCAGAAACACGAGCCATCCAACCCTCAAGCCTTCCAAAACACAAAAACACCTTCTTCTTACAAAACAGGGTAGTTTCTGCACTTTGAGTTCCAAAACAAAAACTACTCGTGCGTTTTGCCCCAAACCTCTTCCAATACATTCCATATAACCCACCTAAGCTATCCCAACCATTGGCCATTGACTGTAACTCCATTTACAAGCTTCACCATTTCTGATTTCAGCTTGTGCAGGTTGACTTCTACAGGCTTATTCAAGCAAGCTCAAAGCAAACAAAGCATTGGGGAAGGTCAGAGGAAGTTCAGGCAAGCTCACAAACATCTCAGGCCTCACTGAAAACCTCCACATTGCTATACTCGTGTTCAACTGAAGCAGGTATTTTCCAACTTTCTATCTCTCTATTTATGAATCATTAGGCTTAGGTTTGTGAATAAAAAATGTAGTACTCATAGCCCTTAAGCTGTACATATGCATAGATTTCATTTAAGTTAAGTGTGCTGGGAGAATTTGATTGATGAACATTCTGAAAAAGTTAGGTTAGAAATTAGGGCCAGAGAAATTCTCTCTGGTCTTTGAGAGTTATATTAAGTTCTTTATATGGTTGGAATCGTGTTGAAAAATGCTATAACTTTCATGTTGTGAGTTTTTGCTTTAGAGCACGTATGCAGGAGTTGGACATTTGTACACAGGCGCGCGTTTTTGTTTGAATCTGAGGTTGAAGATGAAGTAGTTGGGCTGGGCCTGGCTTGTTCATGCTTTTGGCGCCCCCCAGCCTTACTGTCCACACCCCTTTGGCCCATTTCATTATTTTTTTTATATTTTTCTATTTCTTTTTCATTTCTGACTTTATTTTATTTTTTCTAAACATAAAAAATTACCAAAAACATTTTCATAAATTTTCACATTTTATTTTGTATTTTTTTAATTATTTTTCTAACATAAAAATAATTATTAAATAACATACTTTTATTTTCTTTAATAAAAATCTTGTAAATAATACATAAAAATATTATATTTTTATTTTTATTATTTACATACTTAAATAACATTTTTTCTAATATATTTTTATTTTTTGACATTTGCATATATTTTATTTTATTTTTTATTATACATAAATAAATTAATATGTATATACTTTCTTAAAAAATTAGGGTTTTTACCCTTAACAAAAATAACCTTTTATTTTCTTTTTTTTATATATTAAATATTATATTTTTACATACATAAAAATAATACAAAAACATTTTTTGCATATTTATAATATATTGCATATTTATTTGATTGTCCATTTAAATATTTTCCTATTTATTTATTTGCACAATCTATTCAATTTGGATGTAATAGTTAATCTTAGGGTTTTATTTTCTTGCAAATACTCCCCATTCAAAATTGTATCCCCCCTCCCCATATCAATGTTATAATAGTCGTAGATTTATTTTACGCATTTATAGCTTTCAAATATGCCACGATAGAGATTAGGGTTTGTATGCAATATCCAAAATCAAAACAAATAGCTAGACCTAAAACATGACAAAAAATGCATGAAAATGACAACACAACACACACATGCACCCCTAGGGTTTCATCCACTTGTTGCCTTTAAAATGGCCATGGTATGCATGTTAAGTATCTTGGCAAAACAAAAACAAAACAAAAGATCATAGTCCCTCGATGACGCTATCTTGGTTTCCTATAAAAAATGATCTAGTCCCTCAAAAAAATTGCTAAAGATACTTAGCACTATTGTTATCATGGTCAATATGATGGCCCGCGCCTATCCCGTTTAACATCCTAATACAAGGTTGTTTACCAAATGCAATGGTAAAACAACACTGTCAAAAGGGTTAAAAATGTGTAGGAAAGACTCTTGAGTAGATAGGGTAGACAATTCTTAGTTACTTGATCAAAACTTGCAAAAACATCCTTTCTATTTTCAAACACACCTCACAACATAATTTTAAAACATTTCCCAAAACAAACTTTCACACTTTCAAACATTGAAACATCTTTTCAAAAGACAATACATCTTTGTATACATTCAAACAAGAATAATTACAAAGGTTGCCACAACGATGGCCTCTTTTCAAAACATTTTCAAAAACCACACACAAAGCACCATTTCAAACAATTGAAAAGCAAAAGCAAGTGATCTAAACAAGTAACTAAGAGCCCATGGATAACCATGGATGAAAAGGGTGCTTGCACCTTCCCTTTTCATAATCTACCCCCCCAAACCCAATAAAACATCTCAAAGGTCTTTCCTGTGCTTTTTGACCTTTCCTTTGGATAAAATAAAAAGTCGGTGGCGACTCTTGCTAAACCGAAACATTTGCGAACACAAACGCAAAACCTCAAGTCAGTTCTCCCACCGTATCACACTTGTACAGAAAGTTAATAGTTTAGAAAACTTACCTCAAAAGTGTGAATCGTGTTTGAAGTTGGAGCACTCCTGGTGGTTTTGTGATGATCTGGATAGCTTCACTGGACTCCCAGGAAGCTATTGCAATACTTACTTTGGATTGAGAGTGCCTAGATTCTTATGGAGAAGTCAAGTTGCAGAGTTGAGTTTTGAAAATGGTGGATGATGATGGAGGGATTACAAAAGTGGTTCAAGTGTTTGGATCACTTCTATACGGTGTATAAATGATGTTTGAATTATTGAAATGGAAAATGCACAAGTAGATTATGAGTTTGGCGTTCAAGGTCAGAAGTTGCCACAAAATGGAGTTTTGATGCAAATTCTGGTTTGAGGGTGTATGAGGGTGTTTTGAGGGCTACGAATTCGTGATTTTGCTTGAAAATGACATATTTATTTATAGGCAAGAGGTTTGACATCTTTAAGTAACCAGAATCTAGAGATAACATGTTATAGTTTGGTTGAAAATGAGAAATCAAGTTGGATAGATTTTCATGGTTCCAATGTTCAAGTACAAGCATGGTATGAGTTTGTTGGGTTCATGGAGGTTGCTTCTTCACTTCATAATGGAGTGTAATAAGAAGAAACAAGTGAGGAGCTCAATGCATTGACTTTGTGATTACAGCTTGCTTTACAAGAATGGAAATGGTAACTTTGTGCCAAAAATGGAAAATTGGTTTGGACAATGGCTCAAACACTTGGATAATGATTCAATCAGTTGTGTAAATATTTAATTATGGAGTTATTTGCAAGTTAAAAGCCTGCAAAGAAATATTTATGTAGCATGGCTTGGAGATTTGATCTCATGTTCATGATCAAAATGGCCTATAATTCAAGTTTATCATGTCAACTTCAAGCCTTCGAATCTCCTAGCTCAAAAATGATCTCTTCAAGTTCTTGGATATTTTGGAAAGTTTGATTCAAGATATACAAATTTCATGTTGACCATTTTTATTAAATCAAATTGGAACTTGATGAAAATTTGCTAAGAAGTTGGGATAAAAATGTAACCAAATTTTTTGAAAATTTCACTAAGTGTTTTGATAAAAATGTCATGACTTCATGGGCCTATATCTCCTAATCCAAGCATTTTTTGGACATCAACCCTTTAGAAAAAAGTTGTAGAATTCATAAATATCTAAAACTTTCATGTTGAAAGTTTTCCTTGAATCATCTTGCATCTTAATGAAAAATGGTCATGAAGTAGTGATTTTATTAAGGCAAAAAACACTTAGAATTTTTCTAAGTTTTGGAAATCTTGACTTTTTGTTGACTTTCCTTGATTTTGTTGATTCTTGTTGATCAAGTTTGATATTTTTGAATGTCTTGATGACTCTTGATCTTTGAAATTCAATGTTGACCAAAAAGTCAAAGTTTGACTTTTTGTGTGACTGTTGACTTTTCAATAATTGATCCAAATTTCAACTATCAATACATTGATCTTTAGAAATTATTTGAGCCATGAAATTAGGTCAATATATTTTGTTTGAGTCCTTGAGATCATGCTTCAAGCAATTAGGTCATGTACTAGGTCAAAAGTCAATGATCAGTCATTCTCAGTCAAAACCCTAATTTTGACAACTTTGCCCCTTTGATGATTTGAGTGCTTTCCTTGATGAATTATGATCAAACCTTGATTAAATGTTGAATATCACATCAAAATGTTTATTTTTGAAAAATATCTTGAAGTTTGACTGTATGTTGACCATAATTGACTTTTTACCTAATACAACTGATTTTCAGTCATCTGAGCAATTGACTGAGCAAATTTGTGATGCAAGACTTGAAACTTGGTATAAGAATTATTGGAGACCTATAATGAACCATTAAAGTCACTTGAGGCATTAGAAGTCCAATTTTCCTTGAGAAAACCAAAACCCTAGTTGTGGACCCAATGCTTAGGAGGTGAATTTGTCTAATCAACTCTTGAGTAAACTTTAGCATTTGAGAACTTTTGTGAGAAACGTATTGATGAAAAGGGAGGGAAAATTTTGGGGTACAACACTATTATGTTTTACTAATGATAATGGAAAAAACCAAGAAGGGAAAAAAAGTTGATTTTGTTCAAGTGATAATGTGATGCTGATACAGTGTATACATGACACTTATTCCAAGTGCACATTGGCAGAAGGTTTACTGGTGCAACTGTAAATTCTTTAAATTTGGTCCATTTTGGCTCCTCTAAACTTTTAGAAACTTGATAGGATGTCACCAAGTATGGCTGTTTGTGTTGCAGTTGAGGCAATATCAGTCATACTTATTTGACTGTAATTATTTGCAATATCAAAAAACACAATTTGAAAACCTTTATTTTATGTTTTATTTCATACGTTAGCACAAGCTTATGGATTCTATGAAATTTTCAGGTTGGACCAGGTACAACTACATAAGAATTGATTAGAGATCTTCTTATCATCCTTAACGACTATATCTCCTAACAAGTGAGTTATTCAATCGTTCTCTTCATTGTTATACTGATTTTTTCGTTCCATCTTTATATTGATTCTTTGCTACTGTGGTAACTACATGAAAAAGGTAATGTTCGTTATGTATTAAACAATGGAGTTGGTGTCTTCATATGTAGTTATAAGGAAACAACATGAATTGTAGCCGAATGGTTCCGTACAAAACAAGATAATCTAAAGAAAATGACAGAGAACTCGAGGCCGTGTTTGAGATCGTGAGGGACATTCATGAACTTGCAAAGCAACGTGAACCAAGAGCTTTTACTTACATGTTAACCTCATCATTTACTAGCATAATATAATTAATTGATATTTTTTAGTTCATCCTTCAACTTATCTTTTTTTCTCTCAATCATTTCCATTAGAATTTACATGTATAGTTAATTATTCAAGTTACATTATTCTTTATCTCAGTGGCGTGGTTTTCCTGTCATATAAGGTAAAAGTCTGGTTTTAGTAGAGTTTGAGGGTTTATTTAGGATGTCTTTGGGAGAATAACATGGATTTGTCTTGTGTAATTGTGTAATGGTTTCACATTTTGCTGTGCATATCAGTCTAACAATTTTTCTACAAAAAATGGCAAAATACCCTTTTTGGTCCCTTAACTTTACCTCAGGGTCGATTATGGTCCCTTATCTTTAAAAAGTTCCAAAGTGGTCCTCTAATTGTTCAAAAAGGACCACATTTGTCCTTTCCGTCTGTGCCGTTAGTCAAAGTCAATGGTAGGGCTTAGTTGGCATACACATGGCATGACACGTATTTAAATAAATTTCCATATGGATTAAAATTTCTGAATACTAAAATAGAAAAACGAATGTCATGAAACAAACGCATAACACATTATTGCTTCTTCAAGGTAACTCTAGCGCAACCATTGTTGGTATCTCTATTCTGCAAAAAATTTGCGAGCGAAGTGAAGGCATATTCTGTTCTTGAAGGTGAAAGCGACCATAACGCTCCTTATCAGAGGCAAGTTTCTGCAAATTTAATTTTTGTAGTTTGGGTTTTTTGAAATCCATCTTTCTGAAAACTATGTTCTTCGTGTATATTAAGGGCATAGTTTGAAATAAATGAATATCTAAACATTATAATACACCATAATGGTGAATTTGTTAGTGAGGACATTAGTGTGTACGAAGGAGGTGAGATTTCCGATTTGAGAGTAGATGCTGATAAGTGGAGCTATTTTGAGTTGTTAGGTGCTATTAAGGAACTAGGTTATGCAGACATAGAGAAGATATATTATAGAGATCCTACTACTGGGATGAATTTGTTGGTTGATGACAAAAGGGCATTAGAGATTTTTGATTTATATAGGGTTCATCTTAGTGTTAAAGTCTTTATTTAATACATATTGTCACAACCTAATTATGTTGATGAGACTGAAGTTGTGTTTGATAAGATACCCCTTAATGAGATAGTAGATTGGCAAAAGTTATGTCGAGGAGATGTTGAAGGAAATTGATGTAAGGGAAGATGATTTTATTATGAATGATGTAAGGTAAGATGATGTTAGGATGAATGATGTAAGGGAAGATAATGTTAACGCAGTGGGAACTGATGATATGGGCCAAGGGTTGTTGAGGTTTAAAATAATGATATTGGACATGGGGCTGGTTAGGTTGATGATGTTATAAGGCTGACTGATGATGATGATAGTTCTGATGATAACAACTTTAATTATGATAGTTAAATGGAGGTAGTATTTGATGATGACTCTGATGAGTATGATATTGACTTGGAAGAGGAAGAGGGTAACCTAATTGACTATGAAGTTGAAGATGATGAACAAGTGAAAAGAAAAAAAAAGTTAACAAAAAGTGTGAAGCAAATAAAGAAGATAGTAAAGGAAGTGTTAATGAAAGTGAGGATCTTGGAAGTGAATGTGATAGTAGGAGAAAGAAGTATCCAATTTTTAAGCTTTAAAAGGATATGTCCAATTACAAATGGCTTGTCAGGTAAATTGCTTTAAAAAAGTAACTTTAAAACTATTTATGTGTTATGATGTCTGATTTTGGAATGTCTATTCCTGTGTTTGGAATGTCTATTACTGTGTTTGGAATGTCTATTTCTGTGTTAGGATGTCTGATGAACATATATTTGAAGTGAGACATCTGGAAAACTCGTCTGAAAAATTTACAGTCAACTTGAAGGAAAGGAATTGTTCATGCAGAAGATGGGAGCTAACATGCCTACCTTGTGTTCATTCACTTCCAGAAATAAAAAGTAGGAGCCATAATATTAATGCTTTGTGTTTGTGTTAAGTTTGAAAATATTTTGAAAACACCTAAGTTTGGAAAACTTTGCAATGATTCTCGCATCGTTGAGAATGTATACAAAGTGTTGGTTTTGAAAATATTTGTTGAAAGGAAGTGTTTGGAAAGATGTTTGAAAATGCCAATGTAAGGCCATTTTGTAATGATTCTCGTATCGTTGAGAATGTATACAAAATTTTTGTTTGAAAAGTTTTTTAAAAGTGTGAGGTGTAAATGGTTTTGTTTGTGGGCAAGAAATTACGAGAAATTTACCTACTCAAAAAGTCTTTGTTCTTTTCCCCCTCCTTTAAATAACCCTATTTTACCATTGATTGGTAGAGAGCCTTATCATTGGATGTGAGGGACAGGCGTGGGTCATCGTACAGTCATAAAAGGCAACTTGTAAGATGTTTTAGCAATTATTGTAAGGGACTAAGATCATTTACCGAAGACAACATTTGAAAGGTTATTAAGGGACTATGATCTTTTAGTCGAGGGTCTTTTGCTAAAACATCTCACGTTTGAGGGACATGACTGTTTATATCCAAGATAATAAGTATGGATTACCCTAGAGGTGCATGTGTGCAAAGTGTTTTGTTTTCATTTACTTTATCTTGAATTAAGGTTTTCTAATGTTTGATTTTAGTCTTATCATACAAACCCTAATTACTAGTAATAATAAGGAAAGTGATAAATTGCGGAATTTAAATGTTCTACGCTATTACAACACTTTAGGAATGAGGGGTACAAGTTTGTGAATGAGGGGAGGAAAGCAATAAAGCCTAATTAAAGCTATTACAGACTAATGGATATGAATTACAATAATAATACACAAAAATGCAAAGATGAAGAAGAAAAGAAAATTATTTTTAGGGTTTTTGATGGAGAAAAAGGTTTTAGTAATTACCCTAATTAGACTAATTAATTTTTACAATAAAAGTTAATTAATAATCAACAAAACCTAAAAATCTAATTTAATTGAAATTAAGAAGAAAATAAACATAAGTCTAAAATAATTTTGTTTAGAAATTAATTTGAATGTTAGTATTAATTTAGAAAAATATTTTAGAGTATAAACAAACTCTAGTTCTAAATATTAACAAAATAAACTAAGTGTTTAAATTATGTTTAATTAAAATATATTTTGTATTCTTGATTAAATAGAAAATAAATAAATAAAATGAAAATAAAGAAAATATGAAAAATATAAAAGATATTGGGCTGAGGTGTTTAAAAGTAAAATGGGTGTGAGAAAAGTAGTAAAATGGGTGCTAGGCCCAAATGTGGTTTTTGTTTGAAATGAAAAAATAAAAATAAAATAAAAAAATGTAGGGGCCTGAGCATGAAAAGTAAAATGGGGGTGTGTTGTACCCCAAAATTTGCCCTCTCATTTCTCAAAGGATCATCTTGGACTCTCAGGTTTGCTTCTATCAAGTTTCAAGTCTTGAATTACAACTTTTCAAGAAAATCATCCACAAGGGCAAAATGGTCAAAAGCACACAGAAAAGTCAAACTTTGACTTTTAGATCAAATCAAGTTTCAACAATCATATTTCATCAAGACATGAAATTGGTTCATCAAAAAAATCAGAAGTCAGAAATTACTTTGAAAAAAAGTCAAATTTCTAATCATTTAGAAAATTTTCTAAGTGTTAAGAGAATATGATACTTCAGAACTTATGAGTCAGCCTCCACACAAGTGCAGTCAGAATTTGCAAACATAGTTCTTCAATCAGAACATGGCTCTTCAGCATGTGCTTCAATCAGAGCATCACCCTTCGATTTCATTCTGGTCTTCTTCGATCAAAACATCACAAAACCCCAAAACCTTGTTTGAACAGCCTGATGCACTGCTATAGCACATTCCTGCAACTAGCTGCCATAACACTCCAAATTGCTGCTGATCTAGTCCACGCCTGCATTTTTCTGAAACCCTATATTTGCACCAAATCAGCATATAAAAACTGTGATTAAAAAGCAATGGAACAGTATACCAAAATGGTTTGAATCCCATTTGTCCCCCCTCCCCAAAAAAAAAACTACAGCAAACTCATCTATAAATAATTTTCTCCATCACATGTTCAAGGGGTTGGTTTTTGGAGAGATAATTGTCAAAGGAGAGAAAATAAAACCGTGAAACCTTCATCAAAAGTCCAATTCCCAAACAGAAAACCAAACCTTTATTCTTCCCTTTGAATCAAAGAACTTGGCATTTTCTCTTCCGTTGCTCTTGCTGACTCTAGAACATCTGAAGGCAGCAGTTCAAGTTCCAAACACACGCTCCAGATTCAAGGTAAGTCTTTCTGACTTTGCATCTTTTCATTCAGAACATCATTAAATATGTAAATATCACAGTATTGATGTTGTCCATATCATTGCATAAGTAGAAAAACCGTGGATCAAAATTTCTTGATTAGGACTAGACTCAGATTAGGGATTTGAACTTCTATAAATTGTTGTGCTTTTATATTTCTGACCTGCTGTTTGTTAAATACTGAATAAATTGCGAATGTGCTGATTAATATGTAGAAGGAGTTGAAATGTGGCACAGAACCCCTGTTTTTTCACTCACTATTTTAGCATAGCACAGAACTTCTAAGTTCTCCCTACACGTTAAATACACAGAACTTCTAGGCTTTTTTTACTGTTTTTAACACACAGAACCTCTAATGCTCACACACTATTTTAGCAAAACACAAAACTTCTGAGTTCTCCCTACACGTTAAATACCCAGAACTTCTAGGCTTTCTTACTGTTTTAACACACAAAACTTCTGATGCTCACACACTGTTTTAGCACAACACATAATTTTTGACTTTTGGCTCATTGTCTGAATACCACCCAGAACCTATGTTTCCTTTCCCTCTAACGTTTCTTGCAGGGCCTTAGAATGTATCAATCCAGAACTTCTAATTCCACTGACGTTCCTTTCTGAGTCACAATGCGCATGGCTTCAGAACTTCTGATCCTAGTTTTTTTGCTTGCAGCAGCACGCTGTTTCTATCTTTCATTATTTTCCTTTTTATCATTTTTAATATTAATAATCATTTTATAAATATAAAAAATATATGAAAATATTTTCTTTTTACTAAATAATTTATTTCATCTTTTTAAATCCATTAAGACAAAACAAAAACCATTTTCTAAACAAAGTCCTTTTTCTTTCTTACGTTGTAAATTTCAATATGGTTGTAATAGTTAATTAGGATTTATTTTCTTGCAACCCCCATATTCATAAAATTGTACCCCCATCCCCTTAATGATGTAATAGCATAGGACTTTACATTTCCTCAATTTATCGCTTTCAAATGTAAATGCTAGTAATTATGATGTGTATGGCAAGATATGAAATCAATAAATAGATCACCCTAATCAAGACTAAATGCATGCAATCAAACACACTTGCACACTAGCACCCTTAGGGTAATCCCACCTTGTGGCCTATCGGAAAAATAGTCATGTCCCTCGAGCATGGGCATTTTAGCAAAAGACCCTCGATAAAAGATCATAGTCCCTCGATGACCCTCGATGTTGCCTTCGGTAAATGATCTAGTACCTAAAACAACATTGCTAAAACGTCCCATGGGTTTCCTTCTATGACTATACAAACGTCCTACCCTCGTCCCTTCACATTTAACGATGGGATTCTTACCAAATCAATGGTAAGATAGCAACATCTAAAGGAGGAGGAAAAGAACATCTAAGACCTTTTTGAGTAAGTAGGTTCGCTCCTAGTTGCTCGCTTGCTCACAACAAATTTTTTTACACCAACACTTTAATTTTGAAACATTTTTTTGAAAGACAAACACTTTGTATGCGTTCTTATAGAAACGAGAGCCATTACAAAGACATCTTTTCAAAATCACTTTCAAAAAAACACATTCCACAAACACTTCTTTGAACCATTTTCGAAACAAAACTTTGTACGTGTTCTTATAGAAACGAGAACCATTACAAAGACATTTTTCAAAATGCTTTCAAAACCCACACCACAAGCACCTTCAAACAAAAGCAAGTGATCTAGCAAGCAACTAAGAGCCCATGGAAAACCATGGATGAAAGGGGTTCTAAGACCTCCCCTTTTCATAATCTACCCTCCGAAATCAAGAAAACATCTTTAAAGGTCTTTCCTGTGCTTTTTCACCTTTCCTTATTGGATAAAAGAAAAGTCGGTGGCGACTCTTGATATCCGTAACATTTATGATCAAACGCAAAAACAAAAAGTCAATTCTCCCACCGTATCACAGAACTGGTGACTCTGCTGGGGATTTTAAAAGTGGGGCTACCTTAGGGTTAGATCACCTTTACTTGCTTTTCTTTGTTTGACTTGTTTGATTTATCTTTAAGGGTTTTTTGCTTGGGTATTGTCAAAGATCCTACACCCGGATCTGGGGGAACTTATTAGGTAAACAACAATAGATCATGGAAACTGTACAACGTAGACCATTATGGTCTAAGCGATGGCTGTGTTGGTGTGACACTTTGGTTGGTACCGGTATCCTTCGTGTGGAAACGAAGAGAATACGGGGCCGCCGCGTGGTGTCATGAAGCACTAACGGACCTTAGAATCTTAGTTGAACAAACTCGGCCATTAGAAAGTAGTGAGATAGCCGACCTCGGTATAAAGCTGAGGATTGGTTGATACTCGATGCTACACTCATTGAGATCAGACTTTCGGGATATTTCGGCCGCAAGAAAAGATTTCATGAGCTGAAACAATGCCCGATAGAGAATGATCAGTGATATTGAGAATCCTTAGAACCCAGTTACCTTTCTAAGACAGGTTTGAAACCAAATAAACTTCAAGAGGGTACTTACCTTTAACCTCATGCAAGATTTTGAACCTAAGGTCTATTGTATGCTTGGCTTGTGTGTGATTTACTCTGTTTGAACATAACATCATGCATCATAACATATCATCCATTCTTATTACACTAACCAATTCAAGGACCGAGGGATTTTATCTTTGTTCTATTTTGTAGGTCATGGCTTCCACTCGTAGAAACACTATCCGAATCAACTTTGTGAGAACACCTCTCCAACTAAAAGAACTAATATCAAGGGTTCCTGAA
This sequence comes from Vicia faba, assembly GCA_948472305.1. Lineage (NCBI taxonomy): Eukaryota > Viridiplantae > Streptophyta > Magnoliopsida > Fabales > Fabaceae > Vicia > Vicia faba. Next base: position 791,474,826 of record OX451741.1, read on the forward strand.
ACTTTTGTGTTCACTAAGAGACATGGTCGACTTCTCAACCTGGTTACTTCAAGATTTGATGAGAAGATGATGGGCGTACTCTTTCAGTTCTTTGATCCCGAGCACCACTACTTTAACTTTCCAGACTATCAATTGGTGCCTACCATGGAAGAGTTCTCTCAGTTATTGAATATACCCATTCTTGACCAGGTTCCTTTCACAGGTTTAGAAGAGGTTCCGAAGCTAGAAGTCATTGCCTCAACTTTGCATCTAAAACGAGCCGACATGGTATCCAATTGGGAAATAAGAAGTGGAGTCAAGGGTTTTCTAGTCAAGTTCCTAATAGACAGGGCCCAACTGTTTTGGGATGATTTGGACTTTCAAGATTTTGAGGAGGTCTTGGCCCTCCTAATCTATGGTTTAGTACTGTTCCCCAATCCAGACTTACTCATAGATGTGAATGCTATCAAGATTTTCCTCTCTCGCAACCCTATGCCCACCTTGCTCGGAGATGTCTTGCACGCTCTCCATACTTGTACCATGAAGAGAAGAAGGGTCCTTATATGCTGCATGCCATTACTGTCGAGGTGGTTTATTTCTCACCTCCCTAAGTCAGTGCTGAAGAATGAAGAAGGTTTGGGTTAGTCGCAAAGGATAATGTCACTTTCTCACGTGGATATTCTTTGGTATTCCTGATTTATGGGAGATGTTTCTATTATTGACCATTGCAGGGAGTTCCCTAATGTCCCACTACTTGGCATTAGGGGAGGCATAACTTACAATCCTTGTTTGGCTCTGCGACAATTTGGTTATTCTCGAAGGGATGGTCCTCATGAGTTACTTATCCAGGGCATTGTATTTAACTATGAGGGGGATGTTCAAGGGTATCTCCAGAGGTTCATACGAGCTTGGGGCATGATAAACAGATCTGACGCCAAGACTTTGGGGCCGTAGAATTTCATTCCCATGGAACCTTATCTCCAATGGGGGGTAGATTATAGAAAGGGAAGGTGTTAGCACCCTTTCTAACCATGGTTTTCCATGGGCTCTTAGGTACTTGCTCATCTTTTTTATAATTGCTTGTGTATGTGTTTGTTTGAAAAAGAGTTTTACTTCGTGATAACCCTTGTATCAGTCCTCAAGGGTGTGACGAAGTTGTTTTGAAATTTTGTTTTGAAAGGTGTTTGTGTGAAAAGTTTTATTGAGCAAGTACTTAAGATTCTACCTACTCAAAAAAAGATTGTTCGTTCTCGTTTCCTTTAGACAGCGCTATCCTACTATTAAGGAGTAGGTAACCCCATCGTTGGAGCTTGTAAGGGACGTTCAAAAGGGACGAGTACAGTCACTAAAGCAATGGGTAGGGAACTTTAGTAGTAACCCTAAAGTCTTAAGATCTTTCCGAGGCAACATTTCCGAGGCAACATTTCCGAGGCAACATTCAAATGGGACATTTGATCTTTTAGACATGAGGGCAACCACTAAAATCTCATATGCTTAAATGACTATTTTACCGAAGGCAACCGAAGTGAGGCAAACCCTAGGAATGAATATGTGCATGTGAATTTTTTCAGTTAATTTAGTCTCTGCACATTAGGTGATCTACCATTTTAATTTTTAAACAATCTTTCCATACAATCCTATTAATCATGCATCTAATAGTTAAATATTTGCAGGAATTAAAAGTGCGAGAAAATAAACCTAGCTATTACAAGGTTTCGTGGAAGGGGGATTAATTACATAACGAAAAACCGGGGAAAAGCGATAAATGAAAATCCTAATTTAAAGCTATTACAAACCATTGGCAGTTACAAAAATAATGAAAAAGAAATAATTAAACGCGCGGAGAATTAAATACGAGGACGCTTAAAAAGTAACCTAAAACCCTAATTGAGAGAAAAATATTTTTGTACATATTTTATTTGAGAAAATAATTTAATTATACATTAATTAAACCCTAATTTCTAATTGCTTTTAATTATTAAAAAAAATAATTAAATTAGCCAAGTTTCTAATTAAATTAATTAATTAAAGAAAATAAATATTTTATGAAAAGATGATTTTTTGGTGTTTTTGTGGTTTTTGATTTTATTAATTAAAAAAAGTTAATTTGTAAACATAAATGATTAAACAAAATAAATAAATAAAATAAATAAATGAAAGAAATTAAATTGGGCCTGTGTTGAATGAAAAAAAAGGGGGTGTCATTCTGAATCTGACTTTGGGCCCAAGGTTGGTGGCCCAGGCTGGCGTGAGATATGGTGTTGTCATGTTTGGAAAGTTCATCATGGGGTTGCGAATCAAGTGTGTTGGATCTGTATGATGAACGATCCAATGGCTGGATCCAAGGGTGTAAGGTACACACGCGGGATGATGATGCACTGGATCTGTAAAGTGAAAGTAAAACAAAGAAAATTATTGGGACCTGGGATCGAACCTAGGTCCTCATACTCCCCACCAACGCGCTTCACCCTTGCGCCATCATGCTTTGTTGTACAAATAATGAAAACAAAATATAATATAAAAACACAAGTGGATTATTGGGGAAAAAAAACAAGACGCGCGCTGATTTGAATAGTCCAATGAGGTGGTGACAAATCACCTTCTTCTACCTTCAGTTCATCGTCTTAGGTATGCCCTTTTACCTACAGACACCTTCCGTTGCTATAAGCCTGCAATATCTCAAAACATAATGCAAGCATGATAAATCACTTATGAATACATTGATCAATTCATTTTAACCTCACGAACACGATGGCGCCCTTTATTTAGGCTAATTTCACCCGTGGACAAAAACCCTAAAAGGAACATGAAAACCCTAGCAATGGCAATTGCACATATATACGTCAAAAATTCAATTGAACTATTCAGTCAGCTTGCAAACATGTCAAAGATCACAAATATGTCAATCAAATGTGCTAATAATGCAGGAATTATAGTAATCAAATTTGAAAAAGTGGGTGAACCGTATGATTTATAGCTCGTGTTTCTGGATGCTCCAAGCCTGGAAAATGATTGGGATAGCTTCAGTGCACGCCCAGGATGCGATTGCTGGCCTTAAATTGCTTTGAAAGGTCCTGTGGAGTGAAAACTGAGTCACAATTTTTGTCAAGATTTTTGAGTTTGTTCTTGCCCTTTCACGAATGCTAGCCCTTGTCTTTTTCCTTGTACTTGTTCATTATATATGCTAGGACGAAATAGAGTTCTAAAAATAGATGATATCTTTGAAAGTTTTGAAGATTTGATTTGATTTTCTTGCCATATAATATCTTTCTAAATTGAGCCAAATTATCCCATTTTGTACCAATCATGCTTGATTCTATTTGGCCTTGATATTTCAGCATATTTTGATTGCAATCCTGTCAAAAAATCATATCAAAACAGATATTTGATATTATTTACCAATTATTTGATTTAATTCAATTTTTAATTAATAAAAAATCAAAATAAATTGGAAAATGAAGCAAATAACATGTGGATAAGTAATTGGGTCGTAGACCATGTAATAAGTGAGGTGCAATCATGAAATGCTAGGCCCATTTGGTAAAAAATGAACTTCTGAGCATATTTGACTTTTGGCAATTTTGCAAAAAAGGTCAACTTTGACAAGGCATATCTCCGCCAATTTTAACCCTAGAGAGGTGTTCGTGGACTTTTTAGAAATCTTAGAATGTCCCCTAAGCAACCCTTTTTGTCTCATTTCAATTTGGTCTTCCATGTTCATGTAAGAAGCTTTGACCCAAAAGGTGTTTTTGTTGACTTTTCAAAAGGACCTATAATGTAGAAATTCATATTTTTGATGAGTGCATATTTTGAACTTGTGGGATGAATATGAGTTGTAGGGAATTATATCCTCTTCAAAGTGAGCCTTGGATGGAAAATTTCTGACAAAGTATGTGGAAGTTATGTTTGGTCAAAGTTTGGTTGACTTTTCTTAAGAAACCCTAATTTAGCAACTTTTGGGTTTTGATGAATTTAGGGCATTCCTTGAAGAATCATGATTAACTCTTGATCAAATGATGGATATCACTTCAAAATGTTGATTTTGACCAAAAATCTTGAAGTTTGACTGTATGTGGGCCACAGTTGACTTTTGACCTAATACAGTCGATTCTCAAGCATCTGAGCAGTTGACTGAGCAAACTTCTTGTGAAGTGCTTGAAATTTGACATGGAGGGTCTTGAGAAATATTAGGACCATGGAGAGCATATGAGGTCTTTGGAGTTCACCTATATTAATGAAAGTGGAAACCCTAATTTGAGACACACTGCCTTAGGAGAGAGTTTGTCTGGTCCATCCTTGGGTAACCCTGAGCAAATTGAGGATCTCTAGGAGTATGTATTGAGTAAAATGAGAGGGAAAATTTTGGGGTAAAATAGCTGCCCCTGTTAAATCTTCTTAAACCTGAGGATGTATATTGGCTCGTCTGCCTTTCGTGATCTGAAGGTGGAAGATGATTGAACACTAGAGTACCCAGAAATTTGCACTCGCATGAAGTGATACTTGATTTGTGATATCAGGAATGGGCTTATAGATGCCATTTGGAAGTTGCTAGAGAATTGTCGGAGACGGGCTTAAAGATGTCGTCCAAAATGTGATGGAGTACCGTCAGAGATGGGCTTAAAGATGCCATCTAGAGGATGTTGATTTCTAGAGACATTCCTTCGATGAGAGTTCCTGTTCCTGTTGTTGACGAGGAATCTACTGAGGAATGTTGGTATCTGTCTTGGGAGAAATAGAATTTTAGGAGCTTCAATTGTCCGTTATTCTACTGGGGAATTAACTCTGGAGGTGAACTGCATATCTGGTCAGTGTACAGACTGCATCGCGACTTACTAGGGAAAGGTGAAATTGACCGAAACTGGTCGGGTCCAGGTTTTACCGTGTTAAAAACTGTCGTCTGGAGGTAAGAGAAAAGAAAACTGAATGGTAAGGTTATGAGAAGGAACCTGGACAGTAGGGTTACTTCGAAGTGAAAGCCTGGATAGTAAGGCTGTGAGAAGGAACCTGGATAGTAGGGTTACTTTGATATGAAAGCCTAGATAGTAGGGCTGTGAGAAGGAACCTGTATAGTAGGGTTACTTCGATATGAAAGCCTAGATAGTAGGGATGTGAGAAGGAACCTGGATTGTAGGGTTACTTCGATATGAAAGCCTGAATAGTAGGGCTATGAGAAGGAACCTAGATAGTAGGGTTTCTTCGATATGAAATCCTGGATAATAGGGATGTGAGAAGGAACCTGGATAATAGGGTTACTTTGAAATGAAAGCCTGGATAATAGGGCTGTAAGAAGGAACCTGGATAGTAGGGTTACTTAGAAATGAAAGCCTGGATAGTAGGGCTGTGAGAAAGAACCTGGGTCGTAGGGTTTCTTCGATATGAAAGACTGGATAGTAGGACTGTGAGAAGGAACCTGGGTCGTAGGATTTCTTCGATATGAAATCCTGGATAGTAGGGCTGTGAGAAGGAACCTGAATCGTAGGGTTTCTTCGATATGAAAGCCTGGATAGTAGGGCTGTGAGAAGGAACCTGGATAGTAGGGTTTCTTCGATATGAAAGCCTGAATAGTGGGGCTTGTGGGAAGGAACTTGGATAGTAGGGTTACTTCGATATGAAAGCATGGATAGTAGGGCTTGGGGGAAGGAATATGGATAGTATGGTTACTTCAAAGCGATAGTGTAGATTAGTTAACCCATTTGGTTTCGGGAACTGAGTTTTCATTAGTCGTCTGCAGATGTAACTTGCATAACTGCTGAATTTGTTGAAGCTAATCCTATTTTCCTGGAAAGATATCAGGTTTAGTTATATGTGATGCATGAAATGCAGGGTGAGATGATGTTCTCAAAATAAATGAGATTATGCTGTATATGATATGTATGCGTATGTTATGATGTATGTTCATGAAATGCTATCAGGGTATGCGCACGTCTGGGAAAATAAATCCCTGACGGTTGCTGGAGATTTGTAAATATTTCGTCAGGAAGAGATGCTGCTTGAGAATAAACTCTGCGGGGAATGAACTTAGAAAATGTATTTTTTTAGCTGAAGTGATGAACTCTGTCGGGGGTTGAGCCTCTGTATCTGGAGAAACAAACTCTGCTTGGGGGATGAAATTTGCTAACTCGCCCGCGATTATGAACCTCAGCTGGGGTGGTTATGTCCTGTTTTAGGAAAGCTGGCATCAATGCCTTTGGATACTTTTACTCTGTAGGGAGTGTATGTACCAATAATTATGTTCCCAAGCTAGCTCTATCCCGGTACCTACTAGGCAGAGTCACTGTAGGGTTTGGCACTTCTTGTTTTTGCCCCTGTTTCTGGAATTACGAGTAATTGTCTTTTGTTTCTTATGTAAATATTTATGAGCAACAATCATTTTCAAACACATATATCAAAAATAAGTCATTGGACGTTCTTGCAAAATAAAACAGAAAAAGAAAAAACAGATTGAAGTTTCTTGTGAAAATGATCTGTATTGATTTTTGAAGTTGGCCTGTAATAGGTGTTTTGGTACAAGGAGGCTGACACTCTAGTAAGAGAACACTGCTGAAAGATAGAAATTATACAATTTTTGTAAAAGAAAGAAAAAACATCTATGTGAAACAACCCCATTGGGTTCCAACTCTGCTATTTCCTTTATATCTTCAAGCGTCTCATCACTTTGCTTCTTGGTTGAAAGTTGATCAGATTGATTGGCGCCGTCCGAGCTTGATAGTCAATACTAAAGTTTGGTCGCAAGATGATCCAATGAGATATAGTGGTACACTTTATATCCCTAACTTTTTCCTGGACCGCCCTTTCGGGTTTTCGACTTGCCGGGTGTACAAATTTTTCATTTTCATCCCTTACTTTTGCCCAAACCCTTTTGGTTCACTGGGAAGCCCTTATTTTTTCCCAGGCCAGTCAACCTAGCGGGTCTTTTAGTTAGGCGTAGTATCTTTTCACTATGTCTGCATTGACAGGGTGAGGAAGGTCGTCACCATCCATGGTGGTTAGAATCATAGCTCCTCCCGAGAAAATGTTCTTAACCATAAATGGTCCTTCGTACGTGGGGGTCCATTTGCCCCTAGGATCACCTTGCGGCAGTATGATGCGTTTGATCACTAGATCCCCGAATTGATATTCTTGGCGTATAACTTTCTTGTTAAAAGACTTGATCATTCGCTTTTGATACCTCTGACCATGGCAGATAGCAGTAAGTCTCTTTTCATCGATTAGATTTAACTGATCAAGTCGGGTTTGGATCCAGCCGTCTTCGTTCAAACCCGCATCCTTCATAATCCTGAGAGAAGGTATCTAGACCTCGATGGGTAGGACTGCCTCCATGCCATATACCAGAGAGTAGGGTGTTGCCCCTGTAGACGTCCGTGCTGAGGTACGGTACCCATGAAGAGCGAATGGTAACATCTCATGCCAGTCTTTATATGTCACCGTCATCTTCTGTATAATATACTTGATATTCTTGTTAGCTGCTTCAACAACGCCATTCATCTTTGGCTGGTAGGGAGAAGAATTATGATGTTGTATCTTGACTTATTTACAGAGCTCGGTGATTATTGTGTTGTTGAGATCCGTACCACTGTCAGTGATAATTCTCTCTGGCACACCATATCGACAGATCAGATTATGTCGGATAAATCGCGCTACGACGTTCTTGGTTAGTGTAGCAAAGGAAGCTGCCTCAACCCACTTCGTGAAGTAATCAATGGCTACTAGGATGAAGCGGTGTTCGTTGGAAGTGGTGGGCCATATTTCTCCGATCATGTCGATGCCCCACATTGCAAAGGGCCACAGAGCTGTCAAGACGTTTAAAGGGACCGGAGGCACATGCACCTTATCAGCATAGATTTGGCACTTATGATAAGTTTGAGAGTGCTGATAACAATCGGCTTCCATAGTGGACCAGTAGTATCCTGTCCGTAGGATCTTCTTAGCCATGGTATGTTCACTAGAATGGGTTCCGAAGGTGCCTTCATGTAGATCTGTCATGATCCTCTCTGCTTCACTCTTGTCTACACACCACAGTAGTGTGGAGTCATGGTTGCGTTTATAGAGGATTCCATTACTGAGGAAGAACTTTACAGTGAACCTTCTCAGAAACTTTTTATCGTTGACAGATGCCCCTTTGGTATACTCTTGAGTCTCGAGATAGCTTTTGACTTCGTGAAACCAGGATTTGTCTGCCACTTCTTCGGTATCGATTTCACAGCAGTGTGCTGGTTCATCCAACCCCTCAATGGTAATTTGGGGAGCTTTATTGTCCCACATAACCTTGAACATGGAAGACATGGTAGCTAGCGCGTCCGCTAACTGATTCTCCTCTCGTGGGAAATGTTCAAAGGTTACCTCCTCAAAGTGTGGGAGCAATGTCAGTACATACTCTTTGTAAGGAATGAGATTCAGGTGTTTCGTATCCCACTTGCCTTTGATCTGACTTACCACCAAAGCAGAATCCACGAATACATTCAAGAACTTGATCCTTAGGTCAATAGCAGCTCGAAGGCCCATGATGCATGCTTCATACTCCGCCATGTTGTTGGTGCAGTTAAAACATAATCAGGCAGTGAACGGAGTATGACAGCTCTCGGGAGATATGATTACAGCGCCAATGCCGTTACCCAGTGTGTTTGAGGCTCCATCAAAATACATAGACCATTCAGATCCCTCCTCAGGTCCTTCATTCGGTCCAGGTTCTTCGTAGTCAGTCACCAATATAATATTCTCATCCGGGAACTCAAAATTCATGGGCTGGTAATCATCCACGGCCTGATGAGCCAAATGATCAGCCAATACACTTCCCTTGATTGCTTTTTGGGTTGTATATTATATGTCGTACTCAATTAAGATCATTTTACACCTTGCTATCCTTATGGAGAGAGCGGGCTTCTAAAAAATGTACTTGATCGGATCCATCTTTGATATCAACAAGGTAGTGTGAGTCAGCATATACTGTCTCAGTCGGCGAGCAGCCCATGCCAAAACGCAACAAATTTTCTCGAGCAATGAGTACCGTGTCTCACAGTCGGTAAATTTTTTGCTAAGGTAGTATATTGCATGCTCTTTTCTACCAGACTCGTCATGCTGCCCCAGCACACACCCCATTGAGTTGTCTAGCACTGTCAAGTATAATATCAAAGGTCTTCCTTCAACTGGAGGCATCAGAATTAGTGGTTCTTGAAGGTATTCCTTGATTCTTTCAAAAGAGGTCTGGCATTCATCATTCCACCTTACCACTTGATCTTTCTTCAAAAGCTTGAAGATTGGCTCACAAATAGCAGTCAGACGTGAAATGAATCTGGCGATATAATTCAGGCGTCCCAAGAAACCTCTAACTTCCTTCTCTGTATAGGGAGCTGACATTTCTTGTATAGCTTTTACCTTTGCAGGATCTACTTGGATGCCTTTGTCGCTGACAATGAAACCCATAAGTTTACCAGACCTTACCCCGAAGGTGCACTTGTTCGGATTCAACCCCAACTTGTATATCTTCAACCTGTTGAACAACTTTTGTAGATGATCAAGGTGCTCTTCCTTAGTTTGAGACCTGGCTATCATGTCATCAACATAGACTTCGATCTCATGGTGAATCATATCATGGAACCAAGCGACCATGGCGCGCTGATGAGTTGCCCCAACATTCTTTAACCCAAAAGGCATCACCTTTTAGCAGAAGGTACCCCACTATGTAACAAAGGTTGTATTCTCCATGTCTTCAGGTGCCATCTTGATCTGATTGTAGCCAGAGAAACCATCCATGAAGGAGAAGATTTTGTGTTGCACGGTATTTTCGACCATAACGTCAATATGGGGAAAAGGGAAGTCATCCTTGGGGCTTGCACTGTTCAGATCTCTGTAATGTACACACATCCGTACCTTACCGTCCTTCTTAGGTACCGGAACGATGTTAGCAACCCACTGTGGATAAGAAGTGATAGCTAAGAATCCTGCGTCAAACTGTTTTATAACCTCTGTCTTGATCTTCTCTGACATTTCAGGGCGCATACGGCGGACCTTCTGTTTAATCGAAGGACAGTCTTCTTTAGTCGGCAGGCGATATACCACAATATCAGCATTCAAATCAGGCATGTCTTCATAGGACCAGGCGAAGATCTCAACATAGTCGCTCAGCATCTGTATCAACCTCTGTTTGACGCTAAGCTCCAAATTTGCACCTATTTTAACCTCTTTTCTGTCTTCCTCAGTACCTAAGTTCACTGTCTTAACCGACTCTTCATGAGGTTGTATGATCCTTTCTTCCTACTGTAATAGTCTAGCAAGTTCTCTAGGCATCTCACAATCATCCTCACGTTCGTCTTCAGCTTGGTTGGTCAAATTTTTGAAGTCATAACTGGAAATAGCAGAGCTGTTATCAATGGGATCCAGAATGGATATGGATCTGCAGTATGATACGTGAGTGTGTGTAAGAGAATAACTGTTTTGATAAAGTGAAAACAGAAAAGAAAAATAGAGAGCACAAAATTTATATGCAAGAAACGTCCAATGCTTTATTAATGATATATGAAATGACAAATAATAGCCCTCACAAGCAAAGCCAATGTGCCTCGGGCAAGGCACAAGGCCGTAAAGTTATAAATTATTTATTACAACTCTCAAAACAAGTAAGACCATTACTGCGGAATAAAAGAAACTGGTATAAAGTCCCTAGCCGTCCAGTTACTCGGTCCATCGTTGGTAGTTGGGTAGATCCAGTTGTCAATGTCTGAGTCTTCCTCGCTGTCTTTAATGGCATTAATTCCACGACCGTGCTTAGGCATGAGAGCAGTTATGATGTTGGGCTTCTCCGGAGCATCAAAATCAATTTCCTTGGCTTCAATCAAATCTTGTACCTTATTCCTTAGATCCCAACAGTCATTGGTATCGTGGCCAGGACTCTCAAAATGATAGGCACACCGAGCATTTGGATTATATCGGGGAGATGTGGTATTTGGATTCTTGGGAGCCTCTTTCAAGGTTGCCAAGTTGGATCTCAGCAGATGAGGTAGAACTTCAGCCAATTTCATGTTGATTCGGGTAAACTGCCGTTGTGGTCTTTCCACCCTTTGTTGATTGTTGCATTGTGGAGCAACTGCAGGCCTAGGTATCATTAGGGTAATTACTGTTTGACGATGTTCAGCTCTGTTTTGGCCCCTCGGGCTATAGATGGCACTCGCTTCCTTCTTACCAGAAAAAGGCTTCTTTACTGAGCTCGTAGGGGTATCCTTCTGTATCTTGCTGCTCTGAATCCCAGCTTCTACTCTTTCTCCAGTTAGAACCAGCTCGGTGAAACCAGTTGACGAGCTGCCAATCAAATGATTGAAAAATGGACCAGATAGCGTCCCCATAAACATATCAACCAACTCCCTATCAGACAATGGGGGTTGGACTCTTCCAGCCAAGTCTCTCCACTTTTGTGCATAGTCCTTAAAGCCTCCACTCGCCCCCATGGACATACTCTAGAGTTGAGTACGAGTAGGAGCAAGGTCGGCGTTGTATTGATACTGCTTATAGAAAGCAGCAACCAGATCTTCCCAATTTCGGACATTGACTCTCTCCAGTTGGTAGAACCATTCAAGCTGAGTGCCTGACAAACTATCTTGAAAGAAATGAACCCACAAATTTCTATCAGCGGTGTGGGGCTGGATTTTTCTGACATATGAACGGAGATGGAGTTTTGGGAAGGACACCCCATCATACTTAGAAAAAACCGGAGCTTTGAACTTATGAGGGATAACCACTCTTGACACCAATCCCAATTCTTCAAAATCCAATCCAGGTATCCTCTGAACTTCCATGGCACTCAAACGATCTTCCAACTGCTTGTATCTATCCTCAGCGGGAGGATACTGCTCATCATTATAATCGGTATCATTGTCAGAAACTGCAGGAATGGGATCCTTCTCCCTTGTCTCCTCTTCTTGATTCTCCCCTTCCTTGGATGAAGAGGTCAGATCGACTTGTCGCTTCAACCGCTATCCAAACCTTCCGCCCATATTCAGAATACCGGCAACCTTCTTCTTTTTCTTTTTCTCTTTCAGGATGAGGGCTTTCAGATCCTCCTGCCCTTTTTCCAGACTTATGAACATTTGTTGGAACTGGCCGTTTTGTGCCTGAAGGTCCTTGATGCTTTGTTCAGAAGACATTTCTTCTGAAATAAACAGCGAAGAAGATGAGAAACCTGTAATGGTACCTGTACATGTAATGTTATGAATGGGATGCACATGCAATGATTTTAAAGACTTTGGGAAATTTATATTTGCGAACCAAAATAAAACAAAGATTTTATTATCTGAATTCAGAGTTCAAATGCCTTTTAGGCGTTACAGTTAAAAATAAATCTAAAACTAGAAAAGAAATCAAAATTCCCATGGATGCTTCCTCTTTGTGCCGAGATAGCCATTAAGTCTTCTTTCCTTCCGGAGCTGCTTTGTGAGCTCTAAAACCTTCCTCTCCTGAGCATGGAACTGATCCCTGTAAGTATCCCGCTGCTTCATCAGCTGAATCCAAGACCTCTGTAATTCCCCAAGATCAGTGGGCATATAAGGATAGAGAACAGTGTAAGGAATACCCCCTTCAGTAGTGGGTTCCACAATCACTGGTAAAACGGCCACATAGGGCATCATGAGCTTCTGGGTGCGAGCTCGTACCCATTGGAGGTAAGGTTCCATAGGAATGGAAGCGTGTGGCCCCAAAGCCTTAGCACCAAATTTGTTTACCATGCCCCAAGCTCGTATGAACCTCCGACGATACTCTTGAACATCATCCTCATAGTTGAATACAATGCCCTCGATAAGTAACTCATGGGGACCATCTCTTCGAGCGTAACCAAATTGTCGCAGAGCTAAACAAGGATTGTAGGTTATACCCCCTTTGATACCAAGTAATGGGACATTAGGGTACTCCCCACAACGGTCAATAATAGCAGTGTTTTCCATAGCTCGGGAACACCAGAGAATATCCTTGTGAGCGAGTGACATTATCCTTTGCGACCAACCCAAACCTTCTTCATTCTTCAGTACGGACTTAGGGAGGTGAGAAATAAACCACCTCAACAACAATGGCATACAACACATAATAACCCCTCTTCTCTTCATGGTACGAGTATGGAGAACATGCAAAATATCTCCGAGTAAGGTAGGCACAGGGTTGCGGGAGAGGAAGATCTTGATTACATTCACATTTATGAATGAGTTCAAATTAGGGAATAGGACTAACCCATAGATTAGAAGAGCAAAAACCTCCTCAAAATCCTGAAAATCCATATCATCCTAAAATAGCTGGGCCTTGTCTATCAGAAACTTAGCTAGAAAACCCTTGACTCCGCTTCTTGTTTCCCAATTGGATACCATGTCGGCTCGTTTCAGATGTAAAGATGAGGCAATGACTTCTGGCTTAGGAACTTCCTCTAGACATGTGAAGGGAAACTGTTCAAGAATGGGTATATCCAACAGCTGAGAGAATTCTTCCAAGGTAGGCACCAACTGATAGTCTGGAAAGGTGAAGCAGTGGTGCTTGGGATCAAAGAACTGAAAGAGTACACTCATCATCTTTTCATCAAAGTTTGAAGTAACCAGGTTGAGAAGTTGACCATGTCTCTTAGTGAATGCAGACGTTTCAGAAATCCTTGATACTAGCTCTTTGAGTTGGGAAGGTATCTTCACAAAGCTGATTCAGATAGTGTTTCTACGAACGAAAGCCATGATCTGCAAAACAGAACAAAGATAAATTCCCTTGGTCTTTGAAATGGTTAGTGCAATAAGAATGAATGCTATGTTATGATTCATGATGTCATGATAAACCACATGTATAACAAACACATACAAATCACACCAAGTTCTTAGGTTTAAGGCTTGCATGAGGTTAAAGGTCATACCCTCTTGAAGTTTAGTTGGTTTCAAACCTGTCTTAAAAAGTAACCGGGTTCTAAGGGATCTCAATATCACTGACCATCCTTTATCGGGAATTGTCTCAGCTCAAGCAATCTTTTCTTGCGGCCGAAATATCCCGAAAGTCTGATCTCAATGAGTGTAGCATCAAGTATCAACAAATCCTCAACTTTATACCGAGGCCGGCTATCTCACTACTTTCTAATGGCCAAGTTTGTTCAACTAAGATTCTAAGGTCCGTTAGTGCTTCACGACACCATGCGGCGGTCCCATATTCTCCTCGTTTCCCCACGAAGGATACCGGTACCAACAAAAGTGCCACACCAACACAGCCATCGCTTAAACCATATAGGTCTACGCCGTATAGTCTCCACGATCTATTTATGTTTACCTAAAGAGTGTCCCTAGATCTGGGTGTAGGATCTATAGTAACCCAAGCAATACCCTTTAAGAATAAAGCATACAAGCAAGAAAGAAAATTTTAACAAGACCTAGATCCTAAGGTAAATCCCACTTTATTAATTATCCCTATTAGAGTCGCCAGTTTTGTGATACAGTGGCAGAACCGACTGTTTTTACTGGTTTGCGTTTTGTATTCGCAAATATGCGGTAAGCAAGAGTCACCACTGACTTTTATTTCATCCAACAAAGGAAAAGGAAAAAGAACAGAAAAAACCTTTTTTCGAGATGTTTATGAGTACGGGGGTAGATTATAGAAAGGGAAGGTGTTAGCACCCTTTCTATCCATGGTTTTCCATAGGCTCTTAGGTACTTGCTCATGTTTTTTAAAATTGCTTGTGTATGTGTTTGTTTGAAAAAGAGTTTTACTTGGTGATAACCCTTGTATCAGTCCTCAAGGGTGTGACAATGTTGTTTTGAAAGTTTGTTTTGAAAGGTGTTTGTGTGTAATGTTTTGTTGAGCAAGTACTTAAGATTCTACCTACTCGAAAAAAGATTGTTCGTTCTCGTTTCCTTTAGACAACGCTATCCTACTATTAAGGAGTAGGTAGCCCCGTCGTTGGAGCTTGTAAGGGACGTTCGAAAGGGACGAGTACAATCACTAAAGCAATGGGTAGGGAACCTTAGTAGTAACCCTAGAGTCTTAAGATCTTTCCGAGGCAACATTTCCAAGGCAACATTCGAATGGGACATTTGATCTTTTAGACAGGAGGGCAACCACTAAAATCTCCTATGCTTGAATGACTATTTTACCGAAGACAACCGAAGTGAGGCAAACCCTAGGAATGAATACGTGCATGTGAATTTTTTCCAATTAATTTAGTCTTTGCACATTAAGTGATCTACCATTTTAATTTTCAAACAATCTTTCCATACAATACTATTAACCATGCATCTAACAGTTAAATATTTGTAGGAATTAAAAGTGCGAGAAAATAAACCTAGTTATTACAAGGCTTCAGGGAGGGGGATTAATTACATAATGAAAAACCGGGGAAAAGCGATAAATGAAAATCCTAATTTAGAGCTATTACAAACCATTGGCAGTTACAAAAATAATGAAAAAAAAATAATTAAAAGTGCGGAGAATTAAATACGAGGACGCTTAAAAAGTAACCTAAAACCCTAATTGAGAGAAAAATATTTTTGTACATATTTTATTTGAGAAATAATTTAATTATACATTAATTAAACCCTAATTTCTAATTGCTTTTAATTATTAAAAAAATAATTAAATTAGCCTAGTTTCTAATTAAATTAATTAATTAAAGAAAATAAATATTTTATGAAAAGATGATTTTTTGGTGTTTTTGTGGTTTTTAATTTTATTAATTAAAAAAAGTTAATTTGTAAACATAAATGATTAAATAAATAAATAAAAGAAATAAATGAAAGAAATTAAATTGGGCCTGTGTTGAATGAAAAAAAAAGGGGGTGTCATTCTGAATCTGACTTTGGGCCCAAGGTTGGTGGCCCAGGCTGGCGTGAGATCTGGTGTTGTCATGTTTGGAAAGTTCGTCATGGGGCTGCAAATCAAGTGTGTTGGATCTGTATGATGAACGATCCAATGGCTGGATCCAAGGGTGTAAGGTACACGTGCAGGATGATGATGCACTGGATCTGCAAAGTGAAAGTAAAACGAAGAAAATTGTTGGGACCTGGGATCGAACCCAGGTCCTCATACTCCCCACCAACGCGCTTCACCACTGTGCCATCATGCTTTGTTGTACAAATAATGAAAACAAAATATAATATAAAAAAACAAGTGGATTAGTGGGAAAAAAAACAAGACACGCGCTGATTTGAATAGTCCAATGAGGTGGTGAAAAATCACCTTCTTCTACCTTCATCCCGTCGTCTTAGGTAATGCCCTTATACCTACAGACACCTTCTGTTGCTATAAGCCTGCAATATCTCAAAACATAATGCAAGCATGATAAATCACTTATGAATACAGTGATCAATTCGTTTTGACCTCACGAACACGATGGCACCCTTTATTTAGGCTAACTTCACCTGTGGACAAAAACCCTAAAAGGAACGTGAAAACCCTAACAATGGCAATTGCACATATATACGTCAAAACTTCAATTGAATTATTCAGTTAGCTTGCAAACATGTCAAAGATCACAAATATGTCAATCAAATATGCTAATAATGCAGGAATTACAGTAATCGATTTTGAAAAAGTGGGCGAACCGTATGAGTTATAGCTCGTGTTTCTGGATGCTCCAAGCCTGGCAAATGATTGGGATAACTTCAGTGCACGCCCAGGATGCGATATTTGGCCTCAAATTGCTTTGAAAGGTCCCGTGGAGTGAAAACTGAGTCACACTTTTTGTCAAGATTTTTGAGTTTGTTCTTTCCCTTTCATGACTGCTAGCCCTTGTCTTTTGCCTTGTACTTGTTCATTATATATGCTAGGACAAATTAGGGTTCTAAAAACAGATGATATCTTTGAAAGTTTTGAAGATTTGATTTGATTTTAATGCCATATAATATCTTTCTAAATTGAGCCAAATTATCCCATTTTTGTACCAATCATGCTTGATTCGATTTGGCCTTGATATTTCAGCATATTTAGATTGCAATCCTGTCAAAAAATCATATCAAAACAGATCTTTGATATTATTTACCAATTATTTGATTTAATTCAATTTTTAATTAAAAAAAATAAAAATAAATTGGAAAATGAAGCAAATAACATGTGGATAAATAATTGGGTCGTGGACCATGTTATACGTGAGGTGCAATCATGAAATGCTAGGCCCATTTGGTAAAAAAATGCACTTTTGAGCATATTTGACTTTTGGCAATTTTGCAAAAAAGGTCAACTTTGACAAGGCATATCTCCTCCAATTTTAACCCTAGATAGGTGTTCTTGGACTTTTTAGTTAGCTTAGGATGTCCCCTAAGCAACCCTTTTGGTCTCATTTCAATTGGGTCTTCCATGTTCATGTAAGAATCTTTGAACCAAAAGGTGTTTTTGTTGACTTTTCAAAAGGACCTATAATGTAGAAATTCATATCTTTAGATGAGTGCATATTTTGAACTTGTGGGATGAAGATGAGTTGTAGGGAATTGCATCCCATTCAAAATGAGCCTTGGATGGAAAATTTCTGACAAAGTATGTGGAAGTTATGTTTGGTCAAAGTTTGATTGACTTTTCCTAAGAAACCCTAATTTAGCAACTTTTGGGTTTTGATGAATTTAGGGCATTCCTTGAAGAATCATGATAAACTCTTGATCAAATGATGGATATCACTTCAAAATGTTGATGTTGACCAAAAATATTGAAGTTTGACTATATGTGGGCCACAATTGACTTTTGACCTAATATAGTCGATTCTCAAGCATCTGAGCAGTTGACTGAGCAAACTTCTTGTGCAGTGCTTGAAATTTGACATGGAGGGACTTGAGAAAATATTAGGACCATGGAGAGAATATGAGGTCTTTGGAGTTCACCTATCTTAATGAAAGTGGAAACCCTAATTTGAGACACACTGCCTTAGGAGAGAGTTTGTCTGGTCCATCCTTGGGCAACCCTGAGCAAATTGAGGATCTCTAGGAGTATGTATTGATTAAAATGAGAGGGAAACTTTTAGGGTACAACAACAAGTTTCTTATCTTCTTCGCTGTTTATTTCAGCAAAAATGTCTTCTGAACAAAGCATCTAAGATCTTCAGACACAAAATGCCCAATTTCAACAGATGTTCATAACTCTGGCAAAAGGGCAGGAGGATCTGAAGGCCCTCATCATGAAAGAGAAGAAGAAACCCGTTGGTATCCTTAATGTGGGCAGAAGATTCTGGGGGCCGCTAAAGCAATCAGTCGATCTGACCTCGTCGTCCAAAGAAATGGAGAATCAAGAGAGGCAGACAAGGGAAGAGGACCCCAGTCCTGAAGTTTCTGACAATGATACCGACTACAATGATGAGCAATATCATCCCATTGAGGATAAATACAAGCAGTTAGAGGATCGACTTAGCACCATGGAAGTCTAGAGAATACCTGGGTTGGACTTCGAAGAACTGGGATTGGTGTCGGGAGTGGTCATCCCGCGGAAATTTAAGGCTCCAGTTTTCACAAAGTATAATGGGGTGTCTTGCCCAAAGCTTCATCTCCGTTCCTATGTAAGGAAGATCCAGCCCCACACCGTTGATAGAAACTTTTGGGTT
Organism: Vicia faba; assembly: GCA_948472305.1. Classification (NCBI taxonomy): domain Eukaryota; kingdom Viridiplantae; phylum Streptophyta; class Magnoliopsida; order Fabales; family Fabaceae; genus Vicia; species Vicia faba. Next base: position 791,493,319 of record OX451741.1, read on the forward strand.
CACTTCTTTCAAGATAGCCTGTCAGGGACTCAACTCGAATGGTTCTACTAATTGGAGGGAACCAATGTACAAAACTGGGAGGATTTGGCTGCTGCTTTTTACAAGGAGTACCAATACAATGCCGACCTGACCCCTAATCGTACTCAACTCCAGAGTATGTCCATGGGTGTAGGTGAAGGCTTTAAGGACTATGCATAGAAGTGGAGAGATTTGGCTGGAAGTGTCTAACCCTCTTTGTCTGATAGGGAGTTGGTTGACATGTTTCTGGGAACATTGTCTGGTCCATTTTTCAACCATTTGATCAGTAGCTCATCGGCTGGTTTTACCGAGCTGATATTAACTGGATAAAGGGTAGAAGCTGGGATCTGGAGTAGTAAAATACAGAGACACACCTCCTCGAGTTTAGTAAAGAAGCCCTTCGATGGTAAGAAGGAAGCCAGTGCTAACTATAGCCCAAGAGGTCAGAGCAGAGCTGAACACCGTCTGACGGTAAATGCTGTAATGATACCTAGGCCTGCGACTACTCTACAACACAATAATCAGCAATGGGTGGAAAGACCACAAAGGCAGTTCACCCAGATTAACATGACATTGACAGAGGTTCTACCCCACCTGCTAAGATCCAATTTGGCAACTGTGATACGGTGGGAGAACTGACTATGGTTTTGCGTTTGTTTTTGCAAATGTTTCGGTTGAGCAAGAGTCGCCACCGACTTTTTATTTTATCCTAAGGAAAGGTTTAAAAAGCACAGCAAAAATCTTTGAGATATTTTCTTGGGTTCGAGGAGTAGATTATAGAAAGGGAAGGTATTAGCACCCTTTCTATCCATGGTTATCCATGGGCTCTTAGGTACTTGCTTAGATCAACTTGCCTTGGTTTTCAATTGTTTGAAATGGTGCTTTGTGTGTGGTTTTGAAAATGTTTTGAAAAAAGATGCCTTGTCTAGGCTACCCTTGTAACAATTCTTTACTCGAATGTTTTACAAAAGGTGTTTGTCTTTTTGAAAAGATGTTTCAAGGTTTTTGAAAGTTTGTTTTGAAAGTGTTTGTGGAGTGTGGTTTGAAAAATAGGCAAGTGTTTTTGTTTTGCAAGTTGACAAGTACTTAAGAGCTATCTACCCTAAAGTTCTCAAAGATTTTTGCTATGTTTTAACCCTTTTAACAATTTTGTTCCACCATTGCATTTGGTGGACAATCTTGTGTTAGGATGTGAAAGGGACGGGCGCGGGTCATCGTTTAGACCATAATTGCAATGGTGCCAAGTATCTTTGGGCAATTTTCCTTTAAGGGACTTGATCATTTTTTAGGCAACTTTCAAAAGCGTCATCGAGGGACTATGATCATTTGAATTTGTATTTGTTTTGCCCAAAGAGACCTAACATGCAATATGGCCCATTATTGAGGGCAACAAGTGGAATACCCTAGGGGTGCACGTGTGATTAGTGTTGTCCATTTTCATGCTTGATTATCTTGAAATTAGGTCAAACTATTTTGTTGTTTTTATTTGCATACAAACCCTAATTCTAACATGGTATATTTAGAAAGCAATAAAGTGCGAAATTTAAAGTTCCTAAACTATTACAACACAATATGGGAAGGGGGGTACAAATGTTCAAATGGGGGGTATTTGACAAGGAATTTAAACCTAGCTATTACATCAATTTGGAATTATTTACAAGATAATCAATTGCACAAATTAAATAGAAATAAGATAAATATGCAAGATGCAAAAAGGCTTTTTAGGTGTATGAAAAAAAGTATTTTTTTATGTCAAATAAACAAAATAAAAAGTATTATTATTATTTTTTTTGGAGCTTTTTATGTTTAGGGCAAAACCCTAATTTTATTAAGTAAATTGTATTAATTATTCAACATATATAATATTTAATAATTATGTACAAAAATAAAATAAAAATGAAGTATATTTATAAAAAGGTATTTTTAATGTCAAATATTAATAAAATAAAAAATGTATATATTTTGTATTATTTACTAAATATGCTAATTAATATGTATGTATTTATATAATTTATCAAATATATTAAATATGTGTAGAAATAATAATATTTAATATTTACAAAAAAAGTATTATGTAAAATATTTTCAGAAGATAAAATAAAATAAACATTAGAAAATAAATGTGTTTGCATTATTTTTTCTAGTTATTCTAAAAAAGTATTATGTATTTATTTACATACAAATATCAATATAAACAAATAAATGCCTAAAAAATATAAAAATGGTGTGAAAAATATTTTTTATATTTTTAATATTATTAGAAAAAATAAATAAGTCAGAACAAAAAAGAAAAAGTCAAAAAAACATAAAAATAAACATAATGGGCCAAGGGGGTGTAGAAGCAAAAACATGGTGTGAAAAGAAATAACAAAACAGGCCCAGCCCACGTGGAGCTTCTTCAACCTCCAGCCAGAAACTTTGTCAAAAACGTGCGCTTGGAACACTGATTCAAACACCTGGATTCTTGGACTTTTAGCACAAACTTACAACATAAGAAATGTTAATCATCAAGTCACGATTCTGGACATGTAAAGAACTCATCCTAACTCTCAGAAATGAGAGAGAATTTCATCATTCCCAAATCTTAACCTAACTTTTTATCAATGTTCAGACCTTAAATTCTCACAACATATGCAAAATAAATGGAAAGTAAAGGCATGTACAGTTTCAGGGGCATGAGTAGAACACTTCTTATTCACAAACTTAGAGATAATGATGTCTACATTGAGAGATAGAAGTTCAAGAATATACCTGTTTAGTTGAAATCGTGTCTGGCAATGGGGGAGCTTTCAGGGCAAGATGATGATTTGTACAGCTTCCTTGAAGTGTGAGGATGCTATTCCAATACTTGGTATGCTTTGAAACCTTCTATACCAAGCTGCAGAAGTCCACCTGCAAGAGGAAGAAATGAAAATGGCCAAACTGGTTAGAGGAGTTACAGTCCACTTCTAATGCTTTGGATAGTTTGGATTGATGGTAAGGAAAGTGTTTGAACTGGTTTTGGCCAAGATGCACGATGGAAATGAGTTGTGAGATTCAATCTGCAGCAAGTGCTCTGTTTGGACAGTTTGAGAGTGATTCTGTGTTTGAGAGGGAAATGGAGGTGGATAGCTCGTGTTTCAGCTTGGGTTTGATGATTAGAAAGTGTTTGACAAGTTTGCTTAAGCTTGGTTTACAGGAAAATGAGAGTTGTGTACAAAATGTTATGTTTCTTCACACTTAAGCAAGAAAAGGTCAAGTGGAGTTCTAAACTCATAGAGGCCCCCCTAATGTGCTGCAAACCTTGGCCTTGATCAGTGTAATTAGTCTAATAACTTGTGCCAAAGAGATTTTCACTGTCCTTGCTTGGATTGTTAATTGACATAAAGTTCACTTTTGCAAAAATGGTTAAAATGCTTTATCTATTTTGGGATTAAACCATTATGCAATGCTTGAACACATAGAATATGGTCTTGGCATAAAGAGTTTGCATTAAATTTATGAGTGTAAAATAGATTTAGGGCCTGTAATCCAGAAATGCATGCTGATTTGAAAATTGCCTAAGTGTATGAACATGGAAATTGGCCATAACAAAAGTGAGTTTTTCCCATATTGCCAAATTCGATTCTCTCTAACCATGAGGTTGTTTGATGAGTTCTTGGACATTTTGGAAAGCTTGGAATGTGTACTACAATCCATCTTTGAAATTAAAATTTAAATTTCAAGTGGAAGTATGTGAAAAATGATCTTGAAGTTAGGAAAAAATCCTGCCTAAAATAGGTCAAATTTTCTCTAAGTTAAGAATGGTTTGGTACCCTTGTTCCAAAAATTGTAACTTGAGATACAAGCTTCTTTTGGGAAAACTTTGTGAATCAAATTTGTAGATTTTGCAATAGGATACAACTTTCATGTTTTGACTTTTTCTTGAATCCAAATGAATCTTGGTGAGAAAGTGGGGCAAAGTTAGGAAAAAATTAAGGTTTTTCATAACTTAGAAAAATTCTAAGTTATGAAAAATCTTCATTTCAAACCCTAATTTGCAATTCTTGATTTCTTGATGAACAAGTTTCATGATTTGGCATGTTTTGATGAAAAATGAATCTTGACACTTGATTTTGACCAAAAAGTCAAAGTTTGACTTTTCAGTATACAGTCAAAATTGATCAATTGACTGGGAAATTCAACTGTCAATCTTGTGCATTTGGGATCTTTTGAACTTGTTGAGCATGTCAAGAAAATTCCATGGGGTCCTTCAGTCCATATGTGAGCTTGGTTTGCCATTGGCTAGGTCAAACAGTCAAAAATTGCCTTTGTGCAGTCAAAACCCTAAAAATGACCATTTTGCCCTTTTGGTGATCTGATCAAATTTCTTGTGGAATTGTGATCCAAATTTGATCAAATGGTCCATGTTAGTTCATAATGTTGATGTGGGTCAATTTTCATGAGATTTGACTGTCAATTGTCCACAGTTGACTTTTTCTCCAATACAGTTGATTTCTAGGTCAACTGTCCAATTGACTGGGCAAAACTTGGAATCAAGGCTTGAAACTTGATGTGGATAAACTTGGGAGTCCAACATGAAGCATGAAAGTCATCTTAGGAATTTTAGGTCAAAACATCTTTGTGCAAACACAAACCCTAATTTGGGTCAACAGTGCAAGGAGAAGTCTTGAGCAGATGAAACCCTAATTGGATCTTGAGCTCCAAGGGCTTTGTGATGAGAAATCATTGGGAAAAATGGGAGGGCAAATTTTGGGGTACAACAGTTGCCCCTGTTCAATCTTCTTGAATCCGAAGAGTTAGATTGGCAAGTTTGCCTTTCGCGACTCGAGGGTAAAAGGAGATTGGACACTAGAGTGCCCTTAAATTTGCACTCGTCAAAGCAATGGATGCAGGAATGGGCTTAGAGATGCCATTTGGAGATGGGCTTAACGATGCCATCGAGAGGAGTGACAGAAACTTGTCGGGGATGGGCTTAAAGATGCCATCTGGGATGAGTATCAGCAAGGTGTCCATGTTTTGGACCACATCTGAATTGGGGGTCTGAACAAGCAATAGATTGATATCCGTATCTGGAGGCATCCGTAAACTGTTTTCAGAAGTTTGAGAAGAGTCTGAACAAGTGATAGGTTAACATCCGTTACTTGGAGAACCCGTGAACTGTTTTCAGAAATCTTGAAGTTGAATAAGCAATAGAGCAGCATCCATTGTTGGGAAGCGTCCGTAAACTGTTTTCAAAAGTTGCATCTGAACAAGTTGATAGATTAAAATCCGTTGTTGGGAAGAATCCATAAACTGTTTTCAGAAGTCTTGAGAAGAAACTGAACAAGCGATAGGTTAGCATCCGTTACTTGGAGAACCCGTGAACTGTTTTCAGAAGTCTTGAAGTTGAATAAGCAATAGAGCAACATCCGTTGTTGGGAAGCGTCCGTAAACTATTTTCAAAAATGTCTCGGAAGATAATGATTTTTTTGTCTGTTGACTGATCTTACCTGAAAAGGTAAAGAGTTAATTGTATGCAGTGTCATGATGTATGATGCGATGTATATTATATGAATGTGCATGAATGCGCATGTAAGCTGGAGAGCTGTATTGCGGAGGATAAATGAATCCTAGATGGCTGAAGATAAAAGCATCTTGACTGCTGCCGGGAAGAATAATTCCTAGTTGTTGCTGGGGAATAAGGAGCTTGGGTTGTATACCAATCTTCTGGGGAATCCCTGTCTTGAGGAGATCTTCACTGGAGAATCTTCAAATATACAATGAGGAACTGAAAACTGAAAGTCTTCAAATTTGCTTGGGGAATACCAGACCTTCAAACGTCGAGGGGCCTTAGAACCACTTGCGGGGACTTGGAATTTCCTTGGTGACTTGCAGGGTAAGAGAATTTCTGATGATGTCTACTGGGGATTTTAGAACCTGGTAGACTTAAGCTGAGGGGTAAGACTGAGAATCTCTAGTCTAGTGAGAAGCATTTCTGTGGGGAGAAGGTTCACTAGCCTGGCTCCGCTGGGGATTGATAGCCTGGAGTTTTAGCTCTGCTGGGGATACTGAAACTTAAACTCTGAGGGGAATTGAGTTCTGGAGGATTCTCTGGCTGGGGATACTGAAACTTAGTTCTGAGGGGAATTGAGTTCTGGAGGATTCTCTGGCTGGGGATAACAAAGATAAACTCCTCTGGGGATTGTATTGATAAGTTATGTTGGGGAAATTTGATGAACTCCGCTGGGGATAGGAAGAATTTTGCCGAGTGCGATCTTCCGTGGCAATAAGCTGAGGATAACCCAGTTATAAGCCCTTGTGAGGAGTAACTTTGAATAAAGCTCGGGAGATACGTCCGTACTCTGCAGGGGATAAGCTTCAAGACCTGCTGGGGATATGGATTCCAAATCTCCTGGGGGTTTCCTTTGAAAGGGTATTAAGATATCCAACTGCACCTTCAACCTATCAGTAATCCTCTTTCTGGATTCATAAGGAAATGATTATGTTCAAATGCATATGCCTATTTAACAAAACATTCGACGTTTCTCAAAAATAAAACAACTAGTGCAAGAGAAAAAGAAAAAGGAAATGACACAAATTTCTGGGAAAAGTATTTGTATTGACTTTCTATGAGTATATTTGTACAAAGGAGACAATCATCCTAGTAAGAGGATTTTGTCGTAAATATTGAAAGATTTATACAAAATAAAGATGGCTATGTGAAATAATTCCATGGGATTCCATTCTGCTATAGCCTTCACAACTCTGAATATCTGTCCATTCAATGCTTCGTCTGCCGATGACTGGATTGATCAGAAGTCTGGAACTGGTTGATGAAGAGATTGTCTTTGAAGTGATCCGACGAGACATAGTCATACGCTTCAATTCCCTAACTTTTGCCTGAATCGCCCTTTCGGGTTTTCGATCCACCGGGAAACCCCTTTTTGCCAAAGCCGCCCTTTCGGGTTTTCAACTTGCCGGGTGTACAGATTTTTTTTGTTTTTTATCCCTAATTTTTGCCTGAACCGCCCTTTCGGGTTTTTGGTTCACCGGGATGCCCATTTTTGCCCAAGCCGCCCTTTCGGGTTTTCGACTTGTCGGGTTATTTTATGCATAGTATCTTTTGACTATGTCTGCGTTCGCAGGGTGCGGCAAATCGTCGCCGTCCATGGTGGTCAGAATCATCGCACCACCAGAAAATATGCTCTTGATCACAAATGGTCCTTCATATGTAGGAGTCCATTTGCCCCTGGGATCACTTTGCGGCAAGATAATCCGCTTGATTACGAGATCTCCGACTTGATACACTTGACGTCTGACTTTCTTATTGAAGGCCTTGATCATCCGTTTTTGATACGTCTGACCATGGCATATAGCAGCGAGTCGCTTCTCGTCGATCAAATTGAGTTGATCAAGTCGGGTCTGAATCCAATCATCTTCATTCAAACCTGTGTCCTTCATAATCCTTAGAGAAGGAATCTGAACCTCCATAGGCAGGACAACTTCCATGCCATATACCAAAGAAAATGGGGTTGCCCCGGTTGAAGTACGTGCCGTCGTACGGTATCCATGTAGGGCAAATGGTAACATCTCATGCCAGTCTTTGTAAGTGACTGTCATTTTCTGAATGATCTTCTTAATGTTTTTGTTCGCAGCTTCAACAGCACTGTTCATCTTCGGCCGATAGGGAGATGAATTGTGATGATAAATCTTGAACTGTTCGCACAAAGCGGTGATCATCGTGTTATTCAGATTCGTACCGTTGTCTGTGATGATCCTGTCTGGAACACCATACCGGCATATGAGATTTTGCTTGATGAAGCGGGCAACCACATTTTTAGTAACAGAGGCGAAGGAAGCCGCTTCGACCCACTTGGTGAAATAGTCAATGGCAACTAGGATGAAGCGATGTCCGTTGGAAGCCGTGGGCTTGATCTCTCCAATCATGTCAATGCCCCACATTGCAAATGGCCAAGGAGCAGTCAGAATGTTGAGAGGAACCGGAGGGATGTGAACTTTGTCAGCGTAGACTTGACACTTGTGACAAGTACGGGAATGCTGATGGCAGTCAACTTCCATGGTAGACCAGTAATAGCCTGCCCTTAGGATCTTCTTAGCCATTGTATGCCCGCTCAAGTGAGTGCCAAATGTGCCGCTGTGTATCTCGGTCATGATCAATTCTACTTCAGCTTTGTCTACGCATTGGAGTAATACACAATCATGGCTTCGTTTGTAAAGGATGCCGTTGCTCATGAAGAATTTGGCAGCAAATTTCCTTAAGAACTTCTTGTCATTTGCGGAAGCTCCTTCGGGATAATTTCTAGTCTGGAGATACCTTTTGATTTCATGGAACCAGGGTTGTTCCACTACTTCTTCGATATTAATCTCGTGACAATGTGCAGGTTCATCCATTCGCTCGATGGTGATTTGGGGAGCTTCGTTATCCCAGTTGAGTTTAAACATGGAGGACATTGTAGCTAGAGCATCTGCTAGCTGATTCTCTTCTCGCGGGAAATGCTTGAAGGTAACTTGCTCGAAATGAGGCAACAATGTCAGGACATGTTTTTTGTATGGGATAAGATTAGGATGCTTGGTATCCCACTCTCCTTTGATTTGACTGATAACCAAAGCCGAGTCCCCAAATACGATCAAAGATTTGATCCCCAAGTCTATAGCAGCCTTGAGACCAAAGATGCAAGCTTCGTACTCAGCCATGTTGTTTGTGCAGCTGAAGCAAAGTCGGGCCGTGAAAGGTGTGTGACAGCCTTCCGGAGAAATGAGTACTGCGCCGATACCGTTTCCAAGTGCATTTGAAGCACCATCAAAGTACAGGGTCCACCAGGATCCCTTTTCGGGTCCGTCATACGGTCCGTTACCTTCAATGTTGTCCAAATTCATGATGTCCTCGTCTGGGAAGTCAAATCTCATGGGTTGATAATCTTCGATAGCTTGATGAGCCAGATGGTCAGCTAGTACACTCCCTTTTATAGCTTTTTGGGTGGTGTACTGGATGTCATACTCAGTTAGAATCATTTGCCATCTAGCTATCCTTCCAGATAAGGAGGGCTTTTCGAAGATATACTTGATAGGATCTGTTCTGGACTGGGCCCGACAGGCCCAAAAGCATTGCAAAGGCCCAGTCCAAATGGACTTACAAGGGCCACGCCGACCAAAGAACACGACCGTGCCCGACGAGTATCACAGGCTCGACAGCACACCTCCAGCTCGACATGCTGCGGTCCCGCACCACATCCTGAGGTCCAGCTCGACATTACCTCGAGCACCCCATCTAGGGCAGACTCAGTCCACTGTTCCCCCAACGATACCCCGAAAAGACCGCGTCTCCGTCCGCCCGCACTTCACGCAGAACATCCAGGAAGGGGACCACGTGCGGGTCCCCACTACGCACGTAGAACCTGGCAGTTCCTCCATTGGGCCAAACCTGCCCGGCCCAATGAAGGAACCTTGGCCCAGCGCTGGGGGCTATAAATACCCTCTGCTTCCAGAGGGTCAGATTTTCATCATTCTAACCTTACACTTGCTATTATCTGCTCGTACTCCTACTTACTTCAGCATCAGAGTGCCTTGCAGGTACCCCCCCCCCCCCCACTTCGTTCAAAAAGCTTTCTGCTCAGAGCCAGCCGTGACGGTCCATTTCTGATCAGGTCAGATCAGTGGCGCCGTCTGTGGGAATCTAGCTTCCCCGTCTAACAAACAACTCAAAAGACCAAAGCTCAATTCGACTACCTGTCATGGCTGATCCAGCTCGCGACGAGCAACACGTCCGTGTCGCCGACACTAATAACGGTACCGCAGACAAGAATGGACACCTCGATAACCCCGGTGATCCCGGCCATAGCACCATTCCTGTGACGACCGCCCCTGGAACTTCCTCCTACAGGGACGGGGCTACTGCATCATCCTCCCCGACCCCACCACCACTACTTGAAGACGACCCGGTAGCTCTCGCTCATTACAGAGCTGCCCGGTTCCATGAAGTCCCAGTTCCCGCCGGGGCAGATGCCACGACTCAGGCACTGTTCGCGGCCATTAATCAGACAAACTATCTCATCTTCGCCCAGGGAGAAAGACTAAGGGCACTTGAAGATGATCGACGACCCCCGAGGAGGCATCGGAGGCCACTTTCCCCACCTCCTCGGGTCACAGAGGTTCAACACCCTTCTCCCCCGCGGAGACACTACAGGGAGAACTCCAGAAGCCCCTCTCCTCGGCCAAAGCAGAGGAGGCCCTACTATGAGAGACAGCTCGCCATCCCTGCCGGAGAACCCAGTCGCGACCCATCAAGGCACGACAAGAGGAACGCCGGGGACGGGCGTGTTGTTGTACCCCAAATTTTGACCTAAGATATCGTCTCCTTCCTGCATCATTACATTACAGTGTTTTGATCCATCGATTTTAAAATTCACGACTTTTTCCAGGACAAGAGCTATTTATGCTGAACATTGAATCATTTAATCGATTCGCGCTAAAACGATGTTTATTAATTATTTATTATCTTAAATCTAAATAATTGAAATTCGTTTTCGATTATTATGTAGTTTAAAGATGTATAGATAATAAAATAAACATTAGAAAAGAGGCGCATTAATTTGTGCGGACAGTATTTATTTATTACTCATTATCTTAAATTTAAATAACTGGAATTTATTCTTAGTTATTACATAATTTAAGGTTTATGAATAATATAATAAGCATTCGGAAAAAGTTCATTGGTCAATAACGATTATTTAATCATTCGTCATTCTAAATTAAATAATTGAAACCTTATTTTAATTATTATAATTTAGAAAGTTATGGATGAAGAATTAAATAATGGAGGCTATTAATTGATCAATGATACTTATTTATTTATCTGTTTATTATTCTGAATGTAAGTAATTGAAATTCGTTTTCAATTATTATTCGTTTAAAGAACTATAAACGATAAATATATGATTAAAGAGGAAGAAGAGTTTAATTGGCAAATAGTTTTTTTATTCATTTTTCTAATTGTACAGTTATTATGTAAACATTGTATCTATTACAATAAATTACAATAATAAATTTACAAAAAACTAAAATGAAATAAAAGAAACTAATCTAATATTCCTAATTCTAAAAACTTCCGATCCAATGCGTTTTGTCCGCTCACTTAATGTTACCTGCAAAATTAAAAAAGAGATTAGAATTCGAATAAATGATTAAAAAGCGAAATTATTAAAGTTTCATCATTAAAAGCAATGGCCGGAATCAGTTACTTTTTTTTGCAAATCACGGGATTTCTCCCGGTTCACAAAAAAGAAAGGAATTTTAAATGAATGCACAAGTTTATGTTTTCCAAAAAAATTGCATGTTTAAATTAACTACATTTTTTTTCAAATCCCAAATGCAATTTCAAAAACATACAGCATAAGCATACAAAGCCCTGCATGAACTACATATGCAAGCATGCTCACGTAACCAATGCCCACACAGCAGAAAAACAAAACAAGCTTTTGTATTAAAGGAAAACATGCAGTTTAACCACATATGCAAGTAATATGGACATTCCATTTTCATCATTTTCTGGCCATTTGCAGTTTCAGAAAAGGTACAGCTTATCACTTTTTTTATCAAAGCTATACTGAGAGAAAAAGAGAGGGAGAAGTGTGGGTTTTACAGGCTTGGCATAGGCAGAAAAAGGATATACAAGACAAACTAAAATATAGCCAGTAGAGATAATAACATAAAAGAAGAATAGAAACAAATTGGAGGGACAATATAGTGCAGAATGCTCAGGAAATCCCAAAGCACATTTCAAATTTCCAGCCTGTAGCGAAAAGAAGAGAGGGAAGTTGTTATAACATATAACAAAAGGGAACCAATATGATAGGAGATATATCCAAGCCTTCAAGAAACACTTAAAAAATAGAGTTATCAGAAAAACACACAAAAGCTCAGCAAACCTGCATAATCACCAATACTGTCAAAAACTATTCCAACCATACACAAAAACTTTGCAAAATGGATTGAGCCATTCAAGCCAACATCATCATCCCATTGTCAAAGAGATATCAAAACAAATCTCACAGAAAACCAGTGTTTCCATCAACCTGTCCAACCAACACGAAATCCCTATACACATAACCATGTCAAACTATTACTCAAACCTGAGCATCATCCATCCAAAAACCTGAAACGATCCAAGCCAGAACTAATTTCTAAAGCAACAGGCTAGGCCTCAGTATTACCATCATTGGCCTTTCAAAGCATATTTCTCAAGCCAACATCATACCAAAAAACAACTATTCAGGCCAACATACATATCGTACAGCATCACGTTCAAGAAGAAGAGAAACAGTAACTCATTCAAAGAAAAAAGAGAAGCAGCATCACGTTCAAGAAGAAGAGAAACAGTAGCTCATTCAAAGAAAAAAGAGAAGCAGCATCACATTCAAGAAGAAGAGAAACAGTAACTCATTCAAAGAAAAAGAGAAGCAGCATCACGTTCAAGAAGAAGAAGGAAAACAAAGTACAGTTTCAACAAGAGGAAGCGTACAGTACAGTTTCAAGAAGAAGAAGACAATCGCGTAATACCGGTCACCGAAGCGGGCTCGCGTTCTCCTCTCCTTGCCGTCTAGCCTCCGTCTCCACCTAGGTAACGGTCCTTTCTCCTTTTTACTCATTTGGAACCTCAATCAACATTAACAACCAAGTGTAAGAATTAACAATTCAGACCAACATAATAGAAATCGTAGAATCAAAATCAACATGCAAAAACCGAATTAAGCGTTAATCAATCGCGTTCTTACCGAATCCGTAACCGTCCCGTTTCTCGTTCAACTGGAGGAAAGAGGAGCTGGAGTGGGTGTCCATGGCAAGGAGAGACAGCAAGGTTCAAGGGCAGATGCGAAGAAGAAGATGCGAAGAAGAAGATGCGAAGGAGAGGCGTGCCGTTTCTGCCTCACAACACAGAACCCTAATCTCATTGTTAAAATGAATTAACCCTATGCTTTGTCAACTGGTGGGCCTCACCCTTTTTCCCCAGCTTAAGCCCACAACCTTATTTTTGCACCCCCCTCTCGTTTATGAGCCCTTGCGTTGGGCCTTCAGCTCCCTGGCCCATCCACTTTTGTTTGTTTTATTTTTGATATATTTTCTTTTGTCATTTTTTTTCTATAATTTGTTTTTGTGGAACTATTATTCATGTTAATTAATTGATAATTATATTTTAAAAAGAACAAAGATATGTCTCAATAGTTTTTTTTATTAATTAGTTGACCCCTTAGTTTAATTTTGGATTTTAATTTAAGAATTTTTATTTCTTATTTCATTAAGATAAATTGTTAATTTTTTAATTTAATTTGGAACCCCTTTTTTTTTAATAAGTATTTTATTTATATACATAAAAACATGAGATTTAAGGTTGTAGACATTTTATTAATTAATTAATTTTTCTCTTACATCGTTATCAATCAAAAATCCTAAAACATATAAAAATAGAAAAAACTAAAAAATATTTTATTAACTCATTTTCTTGTCTTATTAATATTAATATCAAAATATATCAAAAGCTTAATAACTTAAAACTAAAAAAACATTACGTCCTCGTTAAATAATTCTTTCGCTTTTATCCCTATCAAAATGCGTAAAAATTAAAATGCTTTCTTCCCGATTAACATTAAACCAAAAAATCATAAAAACGCATTATTCGCATCGTTTATTCCATCGTTTAGATTATCGTTATTTAATCGTTATTTGCATATTTTGTCCGTGTACTTATTTGTTTATTCGGTTCATGCTTAAATCCAAAGGAAAAAACAGTAAATTTGTTGACTTCATGTCCTCAAGTCTAACTGCGCGAATTTTCGCATTTCATTAAAACTTAGGATAATTTTTCCTCAAATATCCACCCTTTTCAAAATTTGTGCCCCCTTTAAGCAAAAACTTCGACATTAGGTCGTCGCAACTTCAAAAAACCGCCCGTATCCCTTTTCGGCCAAAACGATTTATTTTCAATCAAGCGATCAATTTTAAATAAAACAGATATTTCAAAAGGTTCCTATAGAGTACTATAGATGCATTGGGTGCTAATACCTTCCCATTGTATAACCAACCCCCGAACCATAAGATCTCTTTTCAAAAAACGCTTTGTATTTTTATTATTATTTACATTGCACATTTAGGGTTTTATTTCGCTCTTTTCCCTTTTCCTTTGGAAACAATAAAGCGCGGTGGCGACTCTTGCTTTTGGTGAGATGAATTAATCAATAATTCGATCTCCGATTTACCCCGCTACATTTTTTATCGCTACAGAATTGGCGACTCTGCTGGGGAAAGATTGACCTCTTGCTGGTCCATCCCTAAGTGGGTTAAGCCTAATTTGTTTTATCTGTTTACTATTATTTGATTTGCTTGATTATGTGTTTAAATTTGGGGTGTTTGGGTTTTTGCAAAGGACGAATCCTATACCCGGATTAAGTAACACTTAAGGAATAGGACGGGCGGTATAGTCATGTTAACTTTGAGGGAGTAATCCCGAAGAAGGAGGCATGAGATCCCCCACTCAATGGAAGGCCCTCTTGAACTTAATATCTGTTTACCGAGTAATCGAGAAGACATTATTATTTTCGACCTAGGAGCCCGAGAAGTTGAGGACCGTAGAACCCTAACCCATCTTGGCCTTTTTAGGTGTAGCGCGGAGACTACAACGGAGTAATTCGGAAGTAGTTGTTACGCGATGCTATGCTCGGACGAGTTTCTCTTGAGAATATTGCTAATTATTGAGTAATCAAGACGTTGGTAATATCCGAAAGAGGGATGTAGACTCTGGGAACTCTTAGAACCTTGTCTTACAGGTGTGACTGAACCATTAGTACATACCTTCGGGTGGGCTTTACCCTTGACTCCATGCTGAACGTTGAACCTTTAAACCCCATGTTTGCAAACTTGTGTGTGACTGTTGCATTATCATTCATTCATGCATTCATCAACATCTTTGTAAAAAGTTTCGTTTTTCAAGGAACTTTGGAATGATCTTGCAAATGTCTCAGGGTATTATGGAACTTGGAAGGAGAAATACTCGAAGCTTTAGCTTCAAAGAGCCCGAGATTGAAGAATTGAAGAGTTTGATTTCGAAGATAGAGAGTCCGACAGATTTACAGAAGAAGTATGGGTCCATCGTACCGCTCATGAAGCGCAAGATGAAGAAAGGCATCCTCAACACGTTGGTTCAGTTCTATGACCCCTTGTACCGATGTTTCACCTTCCCAGATTATCAGTTGATGCCTACTTTAGAGGAGTACTCCTATATTCTTGGTTTGCCGATCGCCGACCGTGTTCCTTTTTCTGGATTAGAAGAGGAGCCTAAATCCCACGAGATAGCAACCATCACCCACCTGAAGAAGTCAGAGATAGAGGAGAATATGACTACGAAAGGAGGAATCCAGGGTTTGTCGGTGCAGTTTCTGTTGAAGAAAGCTCGTTATTTTGCTGATACAAAGGATACTGTTGCCTTCGAGGACGTGTTTGCTTTACTCGCATATGGTCTTTTCTTATTCCCTAACGTTGATAAATTTGTAGATGTCAATGCCATCAGAGTTTTCCTGATTGGAAATCCGGTCCCTACGCTGCTAGGGGACACGTATTACTCTATCCATCTTCGAAACTCATATCAAGGAGGGATGATTATTTGTTGTGTGTCGTTGCTGTATCAGTGGTACGTCTCGCATTTACCTGGGTCCGATGCTTTCTGGGATCTCGAGAAGGAACCGCGTTGGGCGCCAAAGATTATGGCTCTCACTCATTTCGATATTGACTGGTACAATCGAGTTTACCATGACGTGGAGATCATTGACAACTGTGGTGCTTTTCCCAACGTACCTCTTCTTGGTACGAGGGGTGGAATCAACTACAACCCTGTTCTAGCGCGCTGTCAGTTCGGGTACCCGATGAGAGATAAGCCGAACAACATCCATGTGAGTGGTTTCTTTCTTCAGGAAGGACAAGATCATCAGGCTGCTAAGAGGGAGATTGAAGGAGCTTGGCGTCATATCCACAAGAAAGGGAGAGATATGCTGGGACATAGAGGTGCCGTCTCTTTGGAACCTTACCTGCAGTGGGTCCGTGCTAGGGCTTGTGCTCTCAAGATGCCGTATAAACTTGAGAAACCTTTATTCCCTGCCATCGCACCATCATCAGTTGTTATCCCTATCGAGGATGTAGGAGAATATCAAGGAAACCTGGCTAGGATGAAGTCCGAGAGGGATGCTTGGAAGGAAAAGTACCATATGTCTGAATATGAGAATCGAGTCCTGACTCGACAGCTGAAAGAAAAGAAGGAGTTGTTGCTTATTTAAGACGGCCGGTTCGTTGACCATGATGAGAAGCTTCGTCAGAAGGATGCCTTGCTGAAGAAGTATGCGAGCGAAAGGAAAAGAAAAAGGGAGGGTTCGGTAAGCGTGGCTCTCGTTCCTAATCCGCAGGAAGAAATCATCGATCGACTGATAGCGGAAAAGAAGGATATGGAAGACTTTTACGAAGAAAAGATCAAGAAGCTACGATTACAGCTGGTGTTTGGTCCGTCATCTGAGGATTCCGAGTAAGCTTTAGCTTTAGTTTATTTTATTGATGTCATTTTGTAAAACTATGTAAAAGGGCTTCATGCTCCGAAGTTGTAATTTATTGTTTTATTAAGGGCTTCATGCTCCGAAGTTGTAATTTATTGTCTTATTTTGGGCTTCATGCTCCAAGTTGTAATTTACTGCTTTCATGTTTTAAAAATGTAATTTATCACTTTATTATGGTTTTCATGTTGCAAGTTGTAATTTATTGCTTTCATTAGTGGATTTGTTATCCCAAAGTTGTAATTTACTATTCCAAATTGTAAGTTGTAATTTATCGCTTTCGATTAACGGATTGAGTTTTGTTGTTCTAAATTCCTTTACCATTGATGTATGCAAAGTTACTAAAGTTCCTTGAAAAACTTTTAAAATGAGTCATCATTTGCATCGCCATCATGCATCATTTCACGTTCCATCTCACATGTTTTCTTGAGTCTCATTCTTGTTCTTTTTCCACCAAAGGTTGTCAAGCTGTCTCACCGATACGACACTCGGGCCAATCGTCAGAGGAGAATGGAAGATTTGGAACAGGAAAATCACGAGCTTCGTGGGGAAGTTGCTACACTTCGTGCCGAGATGGAAAAGTTAACAGCATTGGTGGAAAGTTTGGTGGCTGTTCAGAATCAGCCATCGACTACGGCTGCCGAGATTCAGACTTCAACTCCAGTGGTTTCCGAAATTGTCACAGTTCCTGCCTCCGTAACTCAAATCAACTCTCCGCTTCAACATCAGATGCCGAAAGGTTTTCCGTGGGGGATGCCTTACAACTTTGTGCCAGAAGGGTATCAACCTACCGTACAACCTCTATTTCAGCCTGCATTGTCTCTTCCTCAACCAGAGACAACTGCCATGCCGCCAGTAATTCCGTCTGTAACACCTTTTCCGCAACCAGTTATGACGACCGTTGCTCCTGTGGTCCACTCAGTGCCATACTTGAATGAACCAATTTATCCTGCTGAGCCCGCTGAAAGTTTGGGTCTTTTTGATAGAATGGAAGAATTTCAGGATCAGTTCCAGGAAATGCAGAAGGAGCTTAGAGCATTGAAAGGGAAGGATTTGTTTGGGAAAAGTACGCATGACCTTTGTTTAGTTCCGAATGTCAAGATTCCAGCGAAATTCAAAGTGCCAGACTTTGAGAGATATAAGGGTGATTCGTGTCCTAGAAGTCATTTGACAATGTACGTGAGGAAGATGTCTACGTACTCCGATGATCATGATTTGTTGATTCATTATTTTCAAGACAGCTTGACGGGTGCTGCTCTAAAGTGGTATATGGGTTTAGACAGCATTCGAATCCGCAACTTTAACGATCTTAGTGAAGCCTTTGTCCATCAGTACAAGTACAACGTTGACATGGCGCCGGACAGGGATCAACTCCGGGCGATGTCGCAGAGAGACCGAGAATCTTTTAAGGAGTACGCCCAGAGGTGGCGTGAAATTGCTGCTCAAATCTATCCACCTCTTGAGGAGAAAGAGATGACTAAGATATTTTTGAAGACTTTAGGGTCCTTTTACTATGAGAGAATGATAGCCAGCGCACCCAGTGACTTCACCGAAATGGTGAGCATGGGCATGAGATTAGAGGAAGGGATTCGCGAAGGGCGTTTGGTTAAAGAAGGGAGTCCGTCTAGCAGTGCGAAGAAGTTTGGAAGTGTTTTCCCGAAAAGAAAAGAGCAGGATGTCAGTGCTTTATTTCCAGGTAGGCCTAGGAGAGGTTACTCTCACGTTGCGGCAGTCACTCCGGCTGTCCGCCCAGCTTTGATGGCCCCAGCTCATCAAATTCCACCAACTCAACCACGGCCTTTTCAGCAGCAGCCTCGACAACAGGCTTATCCGTTCAACAATCAGAACCGTTCACCCAGAAAACCGCAGTTCGATGCCATTCCTATGACATATACTGAATTGTTCCCTGCTCTCATCAGAAAGAATCTCATCACAACAAAGCCTCCTCCTGTCGCATCGAACAGTGCTTCTCCGTGGTACAAGGCAGATCAATTCTGTGAATATCATCAAGGGTTGCCGGGACACAACCTTGAGAATTGCTTTGCTCTGAAGGCGGACGTGCAGAGGTTAATTAAGAATGGCATCTTGTCTTTTAAGGATGTTAATCCAAATGTTAGAGATAATCCTTTGCCTCGACATGGGGCAGCTTCTGTGAATATGGTGGAAGGTTGTCCGGGGAAGTTCCGAGTTTTTCAAGTCGAGCACATAAGAGAATCATTGATCAGGTTACATCAGAGTTTGAGAAGACTTGCCTTTGTTAGGCACCAGCATGATTATGACGTTTGTGAGTTTTGTTCAAGAGAGGATGATTGTCCTATTGTGAAGGAGGACATTCAGAAGTTGCTAGATCAGAGAATTATCACTATTACCTATGACCGAAATCCGGAAGATGAAGTGAATGTTATCACCCCACAATTTAATTTGCCAGAATCAGTGGAGATTGCTTACAACAGTCAGGTTGCGCCTGTTGATCCTTTGATTATTTACCCACCTGGCCCTGTGCCTTACAGCTCAGACCAAGCTGTGCCGTACAAGTATAACGCCACAATGATTGAGAATGGGGTAGAAGTCCCCATACCAACCAGACCGTCTTTTGTTAACATTGCTGATGTGAGTAGAGTTACAAGAAGTGGGCGTGTTTTTGCAGCAGTACCGTCGAGGAGACCAGAAGTTCAAGTTAGGAGGCCCATACCGGCGGAGATTCCTGTAAGAAATGGTGAACCAAGAGTTGAGATAGGCCGATCCAGTGAACCTATCCCTCACCCTGAAGAGGATGAGATCCTAAAGCTTATCAAAAGAAGTGAGTATAAGATTGTGGACCATCTTTTGCAAACACCTTCCAAGATTTCCTTGCTTGCCTTATTAAGAGATTCTGGTGCACATAGAGAAGCCTTGATGAAGGTCTTGGACCAGGCGTTCATAGACCATGATGTGACAGTTGATCAGTTTGATGGGATTGTGGGAAATATAACTTCGTGTAACAATCTGGGTTTTAGTGATGAAGAACTCCCAGAGGAGGGGAAAAACCATAATATGGCTTTGCACATTTCAGTAAGTTGTGGAAGCGATACCTTATCAAGTGTGTTGGTGGATACGGGCTCGTCGTTGAATGTGATGCCCAAGACCACGTTGTCTCGACTTTCGTATCCAGGTGCTCCTATGAGGCCTAGTGGAGTAATTGTTAAAGCATTTGATGGTTCCAGGAAGACAGTTATTGGTGAAGTGGATCTTCCCATAGTGATTGGTCCCCATACTTTTCAAATCACTTTCCAAGTGATGGATATCCGTGCTGCCTACAGTTGTTTATTGGGTCGTCCCTGGATCCATGATGCCGGGGCAGTCACTTCCACGCTCCATCAGAGACTAAAGTTTGTAAGACATGGGAAGCTAGTGATGATTGGGGGAGAACAGGCTATGGTGGTAAGCCATTTATCATCGTTTTCTTTTATTGATGCTGACGAGGATGTTGGGACCCAGTTCCAGGGCCTATCTGTTGCTAAGAATACAGTGAAGAAGCAAGGGGCATCCATCTCTTCTTTTGAGGATGCGCGGCGAGTGGTGGAAAGTGGTTCGGCCGAAGGATGGGGCCAGGTGTTGACGTTACCCGAGAACAAGTCCGGGGAAGGTTTGGGTTTTCATCCAATATCTGCAAGGGTCAAGAAGGAGGTGGTTGTTCGTCCGATTCAAGAAGTCTTCCGAAGTGCAGGGTTTGTGCATCCTGAGGTTGATGCTATCATAGATGATGATTCCGAGGAGGATTTTCCCGTGTTTGTGACGCCTGGATTGGCTTGCCAAAACTGGATAGCTGTTGATGTTCCTGTGGTTATGCACATTTCCGAGTAATGTTTTGTTTATTTTCCTTTGAAAATTCGCTCTGCCCAAGGCGAAACGTATTTTGTGTCGGGCTATGAAAAATAACTCCTTTTGCTCTGCCCAAGGCAAAAGAGAAATGTCGGGGCTTTTTGTTTCAAGTATTTCCCTTTTAATGAATAAAAATGTTATTTTGTCCACTGCTGTTTTATTTTTCACTTTTCTGGGAAATAACAATGAAAATTAATTAATAACATCTTGTTTTATTTGCACAAATCGATTTCTAAAATAAAGCATAATCATGTGTGCAGATTACTTCATGACTTAACCATCAAAAACAATGATCCTATGCCCTCTCCCAACTTTGAATTCCCTGTGTTCAGAGCCGAAGAAGAGGATGATGAAGAGATTCCTGTTGAGATTTCCCGTTTGCTTGAGCATGACGAGAAGGTCATTCAACCTTTTGAAGAACCTGTAGAGTTGGTCAACTTGGGTGTTGAAGAGGATAGAAAGGAAGTAAAACTCGGAGCTTTGCTTATCCCGGAAGTTAAAGAGAAAATGTTGGAGCTTCTCAAAGAGTATGTTGACGTGTTTGCTTGGTCCTACCAAGATATGCCAGGGTTGGACAATGATATTGTGGAGCATCGTTTACCGTTAAGACCCGAGTGTCCACCGATCAAGCAGAAGTTGAGAAGGACTCGTCCCGACATGGCTGACAAGATCAAAGAGGAGGTTCAGAAACAGATCAATGCAGGCTTCCTTGTTACATCGGTCTATCCTCAGTGGTTAGCCAACATAGTGCCTGTTGCAAAGAAAGATGGTAAGGTTCGGATGTGTGTAGACTACAGAGATCTGAATAGAGCTAGTCCGAAAGATGATTTCCCATTACCTCATATTGACGTATTGGTCGACAGTACCGCCAAGTTCAAAGTCTTTTCTTTCATGGATGGTTTCTCTGGTTACAACCAAATCAAGATGGCGCCGGAAGATATGGAGAAGACCGCTTTCATTACACCGTGGGGAACTTTTTGTTATCGAGTTATGCCGTTTGGTTTGAGGAATGCTGGTGCAACATACCAGAGGGCCATGACTGCTTTGTTCCATGACATGATGCATAAGGAGATTGAAGTGTATGTGGATGACATGATTGCCAAATCACAAACAGAGGAGGATCACTTGGAACATTTGTTGAAATTATTCCAGTGTTTGAGAAAGTACAAACTCCGTCTGAATCCCAACAAGTGCACTTTTGGTGTTCGTTCTGGAAGACTTCTGGGTTTCATTGTCAGTCAGAAAGGTATTGAAGTAGATCCTGATAAAGTCAAAGCTATTCGGGAAATGCCCGCACCCAAGACGGAAAAACAAGTAAGAGGATTCCTTGGGAGACTGAACTACATTTCTAGGTTTATATCTCATATGACTGCTACCTGTGGGCCGATTTTCAAGCTTCTCCGAAAGAACCAGGGATGTGTGTGGACAGAAGATTGTCAGAGAGCTTTTGATAGCATCAAAGAATATTTGCTTAAACCTCCCATTTTGATTCCTCCGGTGGAAGGAAGACCTTTGATTATGTACCTGACTATATTGGAAGACTCCATGGGATGTGTGCTTGGTCAACAAGACGAGACTGGAAGAAAAGAGCATGCTGTATACTATCTGAGTAAGAAATTCACAGACTGTGAATCTCGGTACTCATTGCTTGAGAAGACCTGTTGTGCTTTAGCCTGGGCTGCTCGCCGTCTGCGCCAGTATATGATTAACCACACCACTTGGTTGATCTCCAAAATGGATCCGATCAAGTATATCTTTGAGAAGCCCGCCTTATCTGGAAGAATAGCCCGTTGGAAGATGTTGTTATCTGAATATGACATTGAGTATCACACTCAGAAAGCAATCAAAGGGAGTATTTTAGCCGATCATTTGGCTCACCAACCAATTGAAGACTATCAATCCATCAAGTTTGATTTCCCAGATGAAGATGTTATGTACTTAAAAGCTAAAGATTGTGAATAGCCGTTACCTGAAGAAGGACCTGATCCTGAATCTCGTTGGGGTTTGATATTTGACGGAGCTATGAATTCCTATGGAAATGGAATTGGGGAAATCATCGTTACTCCCCGAGGCACTCATATCCCATTCACGGCGAGACTGAAGTTTGACTGTACGAACAACATGGCGGAATATGAGGCATGTATTATGGGTCTCGAAGAAGCAGTAGATTTAAGGATTAAAATTCTTGATATTTACGGAGATTCGGCACTGGTGATTAATCAAATCAAAGGAGAATGGGAGACTCGTCATCCTGGTTTGATCCCTTACAGAGACTACGCTAGAAGGTTGTTAACTTTCTTCAACAAGGTGGAATTACATCACATCCCTAGAGATGAGAATAAAATGGCTGATGCTTTAGCTACTTTGTCTTTAATGTTTCAAGTGAATGATTGGAACGACGTGCCTACAATTCGAGTTATGCGCCTCGACAGACCTGCTCATGTGTTCTCAGTGGAAGAGGTCACCGACGACAAACCATGGTTCTATGACATTAAACGAGTCCTTCAAACTCGAGAGTACCCGCCTGGGGCATCCAACAAAGATAGGAAGACGTTGAGAAGATTAGCAAGCGGTTTCTTTCTCAATGAAGAAGTTTTGTATAAGAGGAATTATGACATGGTCTTGCTCAGATGTGTAGACAGACGTGAAGCAGACATGCTGATGCAAGAAGTACATGAAGGGTCCTTTGGCACTCATGCCAATGGACATGCAATGGCTAGAAAGATGTTGAGAGCTGGTTACTATTGGATGACAATGGAATCTGATTGCTGCAAGTACGTGAAGAGGTGTCATAAATGCCAGATTTATGCGGACAAGATGCACGTGCCGCCGACCCTCCTCAATGTTATATCTTCACCTTGGCCTTTCTCTATGTGGGGCATTGATATGATTGGGATGATTGAACCCAAAGCTTCAAATGGTCATCGTTTCATCTTGGTAGCGATTGATTATTTTACTAAATGGGTGGAAGCGGCATCTTATGCTAATGTAACCAGACAGGTGGTAGTCAGATTTATCAAGAATCAGATCATTTGTCGATACGGTATCCCGAGCAAGATCATCACGGATAATGGTTCGAATTTGAATAACAAGATAATGAAGGAGCTTTGTGAAGAGTTCAAAATCGAACATCATAATTCCTCTCCTTACAGACCAAAGATGAATGGGGCTGTTGAAGCTGCTAACAAGAACATCAAGAAGATTGTCCAGAAGATGGTGGTAACTTATAAGGATTGGCATGAAATGCTTCCGTTTGCTTTACACGGGTACCGTACTTCAGTTCGAACTTCAACGGGCGCAACCCCATTTTCCCTGGTTTACGGTATGGAAGCAGTACTCCCCGTGGAAGTTGAGATTCCGTCTCTGAGAGTGTTGATGGAAGCTAAACTTTCTGAGGCTGAATGGTGTCAAAGTAGATACGATCAGTTGAATTTAATCTAAGAGAAGAGATTGACAGCGTTATGTCACGGTCAGTTGTACCAGCAAAGGATGAAGAAGGCTTTTGATAAGAAGGTTCGACCGCGCGAGTTCAGAGAAGGTGACCTTGTACTCAAGAAAATATTATCTTTCCAACCTGATTCTAGGGGCAAGTGGGCTCCGAATTATGAAGGACCGTATGTTGTTAAGAAAGTTTTCTCTGGAGGTGCCATGATTCTCACCAATATGGACGTTGAAGACCTTCCGCGTCCCTTGAACGCCGATGCAGTCAAGAAGTATTTCGCTTAGGCAAATTTCTGGTCAAATCAGTCTCAGCATCTGAACACATTCTGGAATTCAAAGTTGTTAGGGAGAATAGCGATCATTGTTTTTGTATGACCTGTTATTTCATGTATTATTTCCCCAAGCTTTTGTAAACCGTTGGAGTCGCATTGTTAGCGAACAACCTCTTATTAATGAAATTTGAGCATTTAACTTTTGTGGGCAAAATTTTAATTTTTACGGAAATATTTGAAACAAAGTATTCTTATTTTTTAATGTGTCGCGAATCATGAAAGGAATATTAACAGTTTGTTCCAAGGATGGTCAAGGCATGAAATGCGAAGCAGTACAGTAATTTATCCTTGCATGATGAGCATGTTTTATTTCAAAATCGTCATGAAGTGTTGGCTGTGTACACGCTTGGTTGTGGTGGTGCTAAGTCTGGTGACTCCCCAGTTGTTCCAGTTAAGTGTTGTTTTAGCTACCTTTGTTTGGGAGATTTTGAAGTGCGGTACATTTTGTCTCATACCGTGGTCTATTGGTGTTAGAAGATTGGGTTTGATTGCTTTTCTCCTCAGAAGACTTGGACCTTGTAGCGTGACACCCTCCAACGTTGCTTTGTGTTTCCAGTTCCGTTTATCTTCCGTATTTTCAAGATTGGCCGAGTATCTATTGTGCTGTGACGTCTTGTTTATCTCCATCTTATTCCGCCTGTCTGTTTTGTCAGCATAACATTCATTTACTCATTTACACTCATATCAGCATGCATATCCACATTTGTCATTGATCTTGAGTCGTACTTTGTTTATTCGAACAACGTACATATGTTCTTTCCAGGTAGAAAGTCAGCTTAGGTGGAAAATGTGTTTCTTTTTCTAAATTCCCCAACTGAGCTAATCCTCATGGATGATTTTGGTTTAGCCTACCTTACCCATTTCTGAATACGATGAATTCCCCAATTGAGTTACTTTCTCACCGGGTGGAGTCTTGTTTGACTGTTTCTTTCTAGGTTATTCCTGGATGAAGTTGCTGCCTCTTGCATAGGCTATTTCTTTGATTCTCCCCAGTGAAATCGATCCAGACGGTTGGTGCATTTATTTTGCACATTTAAGTATATGATCTCCTCGGGAAGGATTGATTCAGGGTTCTCCTTGGCGAAGATTTTTATTCTCTGCCAATATCATCGCAGTTTCCTTCTGAATTATTTTGGAAAACGACAAGAGGCAGCTCTTCATGAGCAACTTGTGCGTTATAGACACCGTTGGAAAACGACAAGCGGCAGCTCTTCATGAGCAACTTGTACGTTTACTTGTTGAAAACGACAAGCGGCAGCTCTTCATGAGCAACTTGTACGTTTACTTGTTGAAAGCGCCGAGCAGCAGTTCTTCATGAGCTACTAGTGCGTCATTTTATCTTTTCGAAATCGCCGAGCAGCAGTTCTTCATGAGCTACTAGCGCGTTATTTACTCTTTTGAAAGCGCCGAGCAGCAGTTCTTCACGAACTACTAGTGTGTCATTTTATTTTTCTGCAAGCGACAAGCAGCAAACTCTTCATGAGTTACCAAGATGTTATTACTTTTCTGGAATACAACAAGCGACAGCTTCTTTATTTGAGCATCTTGTATGTTATCGGTATTTTCTCTGGACAACAACAAGCGGCAGCTTCTTTATTTGAGCAGCTTGTATGTTATCGGTATTTTCTCTGGACAACAACAAGCGGCAGCTTCTTTATTTGAGCAGCTTGTATGTTATCGGTATTTTCTCTGGACAACAATAAGCGGCAGCTTCTTTATTTGAGCAGCTTGTATGTTATCGGTATTCTCTCTGGACAACAACAAATGGCGGTTTTCTTTATTTGAACAACGTTCGTATCTACAGTCCTATTACCTCAGCATTAATGAGTATACCTCTGAAAATCTAGCAGAGAAGTCTGTTACGAATCTATACCTCCAGAAGTCGCTAATCCGTTATCAGCAATTTGATACTCTCTGTCCACCATCGACCTTGAGTTGCGAACTCACTATTTTGGATCAATGATCTGTTATGGCCTATGCAAGATGCTCTCTTTGTTAGGGTTAGAGGTTGTATCCCCTTAATTTTATTCGCTGTCAGGAGCCTGTCGTTTGAAGTCAATAGCTTGTTTCCCCAGTAATGTATAATCAGTACCGCTGTGTTTTGTTGGTGTTCGATTCCCCCAACATTGTCTTGCTTCACACAATATCTTTCTCTATGAGTTCGATCGCTGCATTCATATCAAACATGACGACGGCATCTTAGGACAAAATTTGCGTAGTTATGTATTTAAGTACCTTCAATCTCGTCGAAACGAAGATTTCAATCTTCATATCTCCGGATAGAAGAAACTTAAATAGGGGCAGCTGTTGTACCCTAAATTTTGACCTAAGATATCGTCTCCTACCTGCATCATTACATTACAGTGTTTTGATCCATCGATTTTAAAATTCACGACTTTTTCCAGGCCAAGAGCTATTTATGCTGAACATTGAATCATTTAATCGATTCGCGCTAAAACGATGTTTATTAATTATTTATTATCTTAAATCTAAATAATTGAAATTCGTTTTCGATTATTATGTAGTTTAAAGATGTATAGATAATAAAATAAACATTAGAAAAGAGGCGCATTAATTTGTGCGGACAATATTTATTTATTACTCATTATCTTAAATTTAAATAACTGGAATTTATTCTTAGTTATTACATAATTTAAGGTTTATGAATAATATAATAAGCATTCGGAAAAAGTTCATTGGTCAATAACGATTATTTAATCATTCGTCATTCTAAATTAAATAATTGAAACCTTATTTTAATTATTATAATTTAGAAAGTTATGGATGAAGAATTAAATAATGGAGGCTATTAATTGATCAATGATACTTATTTATTTATCTGTTTATTATTCTGAATGTAAGTAATTGAAATTCGTTTTCAATTATGATTCGTTTAAAAAACTATAAACGATAAATAAATGATTAAAGAGGAAGAAGAGTTTAATTGGCAAATAGTTTTTTTATTCATTTTTCTAATTGTACAGTTATTATGTAAACATTGTATCTATTACAATAAATTACAATAATAAATTTACAAAAAACTAAAATGAAATAAAAGAAACTAATCTAATATTCCTAATTCTAAAAACTTCCGATCCAACGCGTTTTGTCCGCTCACTTAATGTTACCTGCAAAATTAAAAAAGAGATTAGAATTCGAATAAATGATTAAAAAGCGAAATTATTAAAGTTTCATCATTAAAAGCAATGGCCGGAATCATTTACTTTTTTTTGCAAATCACGGGATTTCTCCCGGTTCACAAAAAAGAAAGGAATTTTAAATGAATGCACAAGTTTATGTTTTCCAAAAAAATTGCATGTTTAAATTAACTACATTTTTTTCAAATCCCAAATGCAATTTCAAAAACATACAGCATAAGCATACAAAGCCCTGCATGAACTACATATGCAAGCATGCTCACGTAACCAATGCCCACACAGCAGAAAAACAAAACAAGCTTTTGTATTAAAGGAAAACATGCAGTTTAACCACATATGCAAGTAATATGGACATTCCATTTTCATCATTTTCTGGCCATTTGCAGTTTCAGAAAAGGTACAGCTTATCACTTTTTTTATCAAAGCTATACTGAGAGAAAAAGAGAGGGAGAAGTGTGGGTTTTACAGGCTTGGCATAGGCAGAAAAAGGATATACAAGACAAACTAAAATATAGCCAGTAGAGATAATAACATAAAAGAAGAATAGAAACAAATTGGAGGGACAGTATAGTGCAGAATGCTTAGGAAATCCCAAAGCACATTTCAAATTTCCAGCCTGTAGCGAAAAGAAGAGAGGGAAGTTGTTATAACATATAACAAAAGGGAACCAATATGATAGGAGATATATCCAAGCCTTCAAGAAACACTTAAAAAATAGAGTTATCAGAAAAACACACAAAAGCTCAGCAAACCTGCATAATCACCAATACTGTCAAAAACTATTCCAACCATACACAAAAACTTTGCAAAATGGATTGAGCCATTCAAGCCAACATCATCATCCCATTGTCAAAGAGATATCAAAACAAATCTCACAGAAAACCAGTGTTTCCATCAACCTGTCCAACCAACACGAAATCCCTATACACATAACCATGTCAAACTATTACTCAAACCTGAGCATCATCCATCCAAAAACCTGAAACGATCCAAGCCAGAACTAATTTCTAAAGCAACAGGCTAGGCCTCAGTATTACCATCATTGGCCTTTCAAAGCATATTTCTCAAGCCAACATCATACCAAAAAATAACTATTCAGGCCAACATACATATCGTACAGCATCACGTTCAAGAAGAAGAGAAACAGTAACTCATTCAAAGAAAAAAGAGAAGCAGCATCACGTTCAAGAAGAAGAGAAACAGTAGCCCATTCAAAGAAAAAAGAGAAGCAGCATCACGTTCAAGAAGAAGAGAAACAGTAACTCATTCAAAGAAAAAGAGATGCAGCATCACGTTCAAGAAGAAGAAGGAAAACAAAGTACAGTTTCAACAAGAGGAAGCGTACAGTACAATTTCAAGAAGAAGAAGACAATTGCGTAATACCGGTCACCGAAGCGGGCTCGCGTTCTCCTCTCCTTACCGTCTAGCCTCCGTCGCTCCCGGCCCCCTCCTCCGTCTCCACCTAGGTAACGGTCCTTTCTCCTTTTTACTCATTTGGAACCTCAATCAACATTAACAACCAAGTGTAAGAATTAACAATTCAGACCAACATAATAGAAATCGTAGAATCAAAATCAACATGCAAAAACCGAATTAAGCGTTAATCAATCGCGTTCTTACCGAATCCGTAGCCGTCCCGTTTCTCGTTCAACTGGAGGGAAGAGGAGCTGGAGTGGGTGGCCATGGCAAGGAGAGACAGCAAGGTTCAAGGGCAGATGCGAAGAAGAAGATGCGAAGAAGAAGATGCGAAGGAGAGACGCGCCGTTTCTGCCTCACAACACAGAACCCTAATCTCATTGTTAAAACGAATTAACCCTATGCTTTGTCAACTGGTGGGCCTCACCCTTTTTCCCCAGCTTAAGCCCACAACCTGATTTTTGCACCCCCCTCTCGTTTATGAGCCCTTGCGTTGGGCCTTCAGCTCCCTGGCCCATCCACTTTTGTTTGTTTTATTTTTGATATATTTTCTTTTGTCATTTTTTTTCTATAATTTGTTTTTGTGGAACTATTATTCATGTTAATTAATTGATAATTATATTTTAAAAAGAACAAAGATATGTCTCAATAGTTTTTTTTATTAATTAGTTGACCCCTTAGTTTAATTTTGGATTTTAATTTAAGAATTTTTATTTCTTATTTCATTAAGATAAATTGTTAATTTTTTAATTTAATTTGGAACCCCTTTTTTTTTAATAAGTATTTTATTTATATACATAAAAACATGAGATTTAAGGTTGTAGACATTTTATTAATTAATTAATTTTTCTCTTACATCGTTATCAATCAAAAATCCTAAAACATATAAAAATAGAAAAAACTAAAAAATATTTTATTAACTCATTTTCTTGTCTTATTAATATTAATATCAAAATATATCAAAAGCTTAATAACTTAAAACTAAAAAAACATTACGTCCTCGTTAAATAATTCTTTCGCTTTTATCCCTATCAAAATGCGTAAAAATTAAAATGCTTTCTTCCCGATTAACATTAAACCAAAAAATCATAAAAACGCATTATTCGCATCGTTTATTCCATCGTTTAGATTATCGTTATTTAATCGTTATTTGCATATTTTGTCCGTGTACTTATTTGTTTATTCGGTTCATGCTTAAATCCAAAGGAAAAAACAGTAAATTTGTTGACTTCATGTCCTCAAGTCTAACTGCGCGAATTTTCGCATTTCATTAAAACTTAGGATAATTTTTCCTCAAATATCCACCCTTTTCAAAATTTGTGCCCCCTTTAAGCAAAAACTTCGACATTAGGTCGTCGTAACTTCAAAAAACCGCCCGTATCCCTTTTCGGCCAAAACGATTTATTTTCAATCAAGCGATCAATTTTAAATAAAACAGATATTTCAAAAGGTTCCTATAGAGTACTATAGATGCATTGGGTGCTAATACCTTCCCATTGTATAACCAACCCCCGAACCATAAGATCTCTTTTCAAAAAACGCTTTGTATTTTTATTATTATTTACATTGCATATTTAGGGTTTTATTTCGCTCTTTTCCCTTTTCCTTTGGAAACAATAAAGCGCGGTGGCGACTCTTGCTTTTGGTGAGATGAATTAATCAATAATTCGATCTCCGATTTACCCCGCTACATTTTTTATCGCTACACGTGTGACATTCAACCGCCGAGCATCCCGCTCGAGGGAAACTCAGCACGATCACCGTGCCAGACAAAGCTACAGGTCCCCATCTTTTTCTCCGGAGAGGAGCGACGAGGACGACCCCCGCGGTCCCCTGTCACAGGCCATCATGGATGCACCCATCCCCCCGGGCATGGAGAAGCCCCCACATCTGAAGGAGTATGACAAAGTTGCGGACCCGGTCGACCACATTGACGGGTTCGAAGCCATGCTCCACTATCATAATGTCGGGGGGCCCATCAAGTGCCGTCTTTTCCCCACGACTCTCAGGAAGGCGGCCATGGACTGGTATAAAGGACTCGCCCCGGGCTCAATCACGTCATGGCGGAACCTGAAGAACTAGTTCATCAGTTCCTTCACAGCTTCTCGGCGCCATCCGAAGACCGAGGCGGCCCTCGAGGCCATCATCCAAAGACAGGATGAAACCTTTAGGGAGTTCATCAACCGCTTCAACCGAGAAGCAATACAGGTCCCCTGCGCGGACCATATGAAAAGATACTTGCTGGAGAGGGGTCTTCTCCCTGGCACAGAATTCAGAAAGGCTGTGGGTATTGAGCCACCGCCGACTTTTGATGCCCTCCTCGACAAGGCCCGAGCATATATGGACTACGAGGAGAGAGAAGCTACCAACAGGGCCCGAGACTCGTGGGCTCGGGGTCTAAACAACAGCAGCAGCTCACGCCAAGAGGCTCCTCCCCGACGTACGGGGGAGAAAAGGAAAGAAGACCGACCCCGGGAAGTCCGGGAGCAAAGGGGCCCCTCGGGCCGTTTCACCGAGTACACTCCGCTCACAGCTTCCCGCGAGCGTATCCTGGCGGAGTGTGCCAGTACAGATTTTAGGGAAGGTGGCGTCAAGCGTCCCCGACCTACTCCCGCCAAGCCAGGGGCGGATAAAAATAAATACTGTCAATACCATAGGAGTCATGGTCATTTGACAGAGGACTGCATCCACCTCAAGGACGCCATTGAAACCCTCATCAAAGGAGGAAGGCTCGCGCAGTATAGGCGAAACGACGCTCCTCGTCGTGACGCCCATGAAACCAAGGAGCCCGAAGAAGACGCCCGACCATCAGACAAGTCGGTGCCTATCCAGACCGCCTTCTCGGTAACCAGGCCCGAGGATTTCGACATTCCCGAGCTCCTGCAGGAGCCCCTGACAACACACAGCAGGTGGGAATACTTTCCCTCCGCCATGGTCATCAACGGGGGCGGGTTCAACGACCTCACCATCAATTCAGCTAAGAGGAAGTTGGACGAGCTGGTCGACATAGCTCCCCCGCAAACTGTAACGTTCGAAAGGGTGAAGGGCAGGTCAGAGCCCATCACCTTATACCTAGAAGAACTCCCCAGCGGAGCCCCGAACGGGGTCATTCCCTTACTGATAAGGGCAAAAATGGCCAATTTTGACGTGCATCGCATCCTGGTCGACGAAGGGAGTTCCGTCGACATGATGTACAGCCAGCTGTTCCGGACCTTACAACTGGACGACTCACATCTCTCTCCGTACGTGGGGTCAGATCTACAAGGCTTCAACGGCTCGACTTCCAAACCTTGGGGTTACGTCGAGCTCCTGGTTACGTTCGGCGAAGGAACGGCTACGAGACAGGTTAAGGTCCGCTTCCTCGTCATCGACTGCCCGTCTCTATACAATTGCATCTTGGGGAGACCGACACTGGAAGAGCTGACAGCGGTGCCCTCGACTGTCCATCTGAAAATGAAGTTCTACACCAAAAGGGCACGGGTAGCCACCATCCAAGGAGACCTAGCCGCTGCCTGCAGGTGCTTCAACGCTGCTTCAAAGGGACGGGATACCGTTGACATAGGGACCAGACCCACCAAAAGGACAAAACAGGAGCCCGACAGAAAAGCATCCCCCGAGGAAGAAGCCCAGAAGGCTCCACCAAAGGTCGACTCCATAGCCCTCGACGCCCGCTTCGATCAGGACGAGCCATCCAGCAGCGAGCAAATCCCACTCCGACCAATTCCGGACGGGGATTTTGAACTCGTTCCCCTCGGCACAGACCCGACTAAGGGAGTGAAGATTGGTAAAGACCTCCCCGACTTGGCCAGGAAGCAAATCAAGGCCTGTCTGCGCGAGAATGCTGATCTCTTCGCCTGGAGCGCCGCGGAGATGCCCGGACTCGACCCTGAGGTAGCCTGTCACCACCTCGCCATTGATCCAGCCACCAAGGCCGTAGTACAACGTAGGCGTAGGCAGTCTTCCGAAAAAACGGAGGCTGCTGAAAAAGCTGTAAAAGACCTCCTAGAGGCAAATTTTATTTCTGAAGCCCGGTATTCCACCTGGCTGTCAAATGTTGTACTTGTGAAAAAGAATAATGGAAAATGGAGAATGGAGAATGTGCGTTGACTATACCGATCTCAACCGGGCTTGTCCGAAAGATGCTTTCCCCTTACCTAACATAGACAAGCTGGTCGACAACTCGGCCGGCTACAAAACTTTGTCGTTCATGGACGCCTACTCGGGATATAACCAAATCCCAATGGCTCTAGGCGACAAACACTGCACGTCATTCATGACCAGCTCGGGCAACTATTACTACAACGTAATGCCCTTCGGACTGAAAAACGCCGGAGCAACTTACCAACGTATGATGAACAGAGTTTTCAACAAACAGATCGGCGACATGCTCGAGGTATATATGGACGACATGATCGTCAAATCCCGAGCAGACACCGATCACGCAGCTCATCTCAAGACAGTCTTCGCCCAAGCAAGACAGTGCAAAATGAGGTTCAACCCCGAGAAATGCACGTTCGGGGTTAAGGCAGGAAAATTCCTTGGATTCTATCTAACAGAACGAGGGATTGAAGCCAACCCCGACAAATGCCGGACATTCTCCGACCTCCCAACACCGACGTCGAAGAAGTCGATACAAATCATGAACGGCATGCTTACGTCACTATCCCGCTTCGTCGCGAAGTCCGCTCAGCACGCCCTCCCCTTCTTCAAACTCCTTCGAAAGGAAGCAGCCTTCGAATGGAACGAGGAATGCGAGCACGCACTTCGCCATCTGAAGCAGAGCCTGTCTCAGCCGCCCGTGCTGTCTCGACCAGACGACGGGGAACCGCTGTACTTATACTTGGCCGTTTCGAACGAAGCCATCAGCGCAACCCTTGTCCGCGAGACCCCCGACGGGCAGAAACCTGTCTACTTCACGAGCAAAGCCTTACAAGGGCCCGAAAGCAGATATCAGCAGATAGAAAAGGTCGCTCTGGCCCTCGTCAACACTGCGAGGAGGCTCAGACACTACTTTCTTGCCCACACCATCATCGTGCGAACCGATCAGCCGGTGAGGCAACTCCTGGGTCGGCCAGATATGGCGGGCAGGATGCTGAAGTGGTCCTTGGAACTCTCCGAATTCGACATTCAGTACGAAAGCAGGAAAGCCCTGAAAGCACAGGCCTTGGCCGACTTTGTTGCGAAAATGACCACGCATGACCTTCCCCCGGGGAAGGAACACAAGTGGACCATCTTCGTCGACGGAGCGTCCAGCTCGTCCGGTAGCGGCGCAAGAATCCTCCTGGAAAACGAAGAAGGCGTAGTAATCGAGCACTCCTTAGTTCTCTCCTTCCCGACGTCAAACAACCAGGCAGAATACGAAGCCCTGCTCGCAGGACTGAGACTAGCCGAGGACCTGGGAGCCCGCGAGGTACAAATTTACACCGACTCCCAACTCGTCGCCTCTCAGGTACAGGGGAGCTACCAGGCCAAAAACGACAACCTCATCGAGTATTTGAACTTAGTCAAAAAACACATGACAAAGTTCGTACGAGCAGAAATTTCTCATGTTCCCCGCGAGCAAAACACGAGGGCAGACATATTGTCCAAACTTGCGAGCACACGAAAGAAGGGCGGGAATAAATCCGTCATCCAGGAATCTCTGGCACGTCCAAATATCGAACCACCCTCGACTACGGTCGAGATCCATGCCATCGGGGATGCCAAGTCCTGGATGACCCCGGTTTATAATTTCCTGACAAAAGGAGAACTCCCGTCGAACCAGTCCGAAGCTGCCATAATCAAGCGACGAGCATGTTCCTACGTAGTTCTCGAGCAGAAACTGTACCGAAGAGGATTCTCCATTCCCCTCCTGAAATGCATCGACGAGTCCACCATCCCCGACGTACTGCGGGAGATACACGAAGGGATCAACGCCCAGCACATGGGCGGTAAATCCTTGGCACAGAAAGCCCTTCAAGCAGGATACTACTGGCCGACGATGCAACAGGACGCCAAGGAACACGTGAAAAAATGTGATAAGTGCCAGAAGCACGGGGATATGCACCTCGCCCCCCGCAAGAGCTGAGCACATTGTCGTCCCCATGGTCGTTCGCCTGGTGGGGCATGGACATCCTCGGGCCCTTCGTGCAAGGAACCTACAAGAACAAATTTCTCATCGTCGCCGTGGATTACTTCACAAAGTGGATCGAGGCCGAGGCACTCGCAAAAATCACCTCGCACAATATCCTCCGTTTCTACAAAAGAAACGTCCTCGCCAGGTTCGGAATTCCGCAGGCCCTGGTGACCGACAATGGTACCCAGTTCACCGACCACGGGTTCCGGGACTTCGTCACCAAACTAGGGACAAAACAACATTTCACGTCGGTCGAGCACCCTCAGACCAACGGGCAAGCCGAAGCCGCGAACAGAGTCATCCTCCGAGGGCTCAAACGTCGGCTCGGCGAAGCCAAAAGAGGATGGGTCGAGGAGCTCCACAGTGTCTTGTGGGCATACCGCACCACACCCACTCAACGACGGGTGAGACACCATTTCGATTGACGTATGGCACCGAGGCTGTCATCCCGGTCGAAATCATGGAACCGTCCCGACGAACGGAGGACCCCCTCGACGAAGAAATGAACGACGAAGCACTAAGGGATGAACTCGGCCTAGTCGAGGAAATCCGATCGGGTGCAGTCCTGCGCGAAGCCACCCTAAAACAACGAGTGGCTCTACGCCACAACGACAAGGTCATCAAGCGCGAGTTCGAAATCGGCAGTCTGGTATTACGCAGGAACCAGAAAGATTCCCGCGAAGGGAAGCTGGCCGCGAACTGGGAAGGACCTTATCGCGTCCACGGCACCACGGGTACCGGGGCGTACTACCTCGAGCAACTAGACGGAGAGCCATTACCACGACCCTGGAACGCTGCTAAGCTAAAGCAGTACTACAGTTAGAAACTACCAACACCTGGGACCCTCGACCAACGGCGCCCGCGCCCGGTCAACGAGGACAAACGTCCAACATCGTATAAAGGCTAAGGTACAAGCCCGACATACGGCCAAATCACACAGCATCGCACGGCAAACGATGACGATCGATAGTGCCCGACGTGGACAGCTATACCGAGCACCACCGTCGTTGTACCCATAAGGCAGAACACCCAGCTCGCGATGGGCAGTTCACGCCAAGGGCGAATAGTCCCTACCGGGCTTCACGCCCGACTGAGCAACTTCGCTCCAAATGCCCGACAAGTCGTCAAGAATGACGGGCCATCTAAAAGGGTCAAAGGGAAGTCTCTCCCCTCGAGCACAACACTTAGGTGACTCTGGCCAGCGAAAGAGTGCCGGGCACGTATACAAACGGAAGGCGAGCAGACGCGCTCTCCAAATCACAGCCACTTACGGGCACTCCTCGGGCCCAGGACTTAAGCTAAAATTTTATGCAAATATATAAGATTTCAAGCAAGGGCAAAACATTCAAAATGTAAAACAGCATTCAGACAAAAATTCTCGAAGGCGACAAAGCAATTATAAACCGACCAAGAAGGCCGGCGATGTTCATAACGTACAACAAACGGGCACGCAGGCCCAAAGAATACAAATGTCAAAGGCACGCAGGCCCGCTATCCTAGTCAGGTTTCCCCAGAACCATCATTGTCGACGCTTGGAGAGTCGGGCGGGGGCACGATCACGCCATCCACGATCTGATGTGTGTGGCCTATACCCTCAGTGACCAGACCTGGGTTCAACAAGGAGAGCTGACCGACTGCGGAGTCGAACCCCTCCTCCAGAGCACCGACACAATCTGCCTCGAGGAGCCGGATATGGGCGACCAGCTCCGACCGACCCTTTAAAGCCGCTATGTCCTCCGGCTCATCCTCGGCAGGTTGCAAGGCAGTGTTCATTTCCTCGATCTGCTGGGCCAAGCGTCCGACTTTGGTCCCTAGACGATCCCTGTCTGCACGGAGAAGCTCCCCCTCCTCGGCCAACTTCCCCGACTTTTCCTTCTCCAGGGTCAACATCTCCCTCTCAGCATCCAGCATCGCCGTCTGCTCGCGGAACATCTCCTCGGAGCGTTCCAGAGCGGCCTTCAACTTCCGCGAGCTCGAGGTAAGGGCCGCTTTCTCCTGCTCGAGTTCTTCGATACGGAAAGGATCCCCCCCTTCCTCGGACAGCACCAGGGCCATCACGGCCATTTTCACCAGCCCGTCCATGCTGGCGGCCAGATACATCTTCCGATCCTCTTTGCTCATCCTTTTGATAGCTTCAGCCTCGTCGGCAACCACTGTCAGAGGGAATCGCTCGAAGAAGCCCTCCTCTTTGAAGCAAGGGGGGAACGCGAAAGACCTGACAGCACTGGCGTCCTCGCCAACAGTCGGACCACTTTCCACCCGGGTCCTCTTCCTCTGCATCAGGACGGCACTAGGGTCAACCTCTTCAACTTCTGGGGTCCCATCCGACGCGGCCCCCGAGCTGGGCGGCGAGTCCACCCTCACCGGTTGAGGAGCACTTGGACTGTGTGGCGGGCCCATCCTCGTCGCCTGGGGGGCCTTCACGACCCTCCTGCCTCGCTTCTGGTCGCAGGACAATTTCAAAAGCCTTTCCCGTCGACCGACCATCGAACCTGCACGAAATAAAAGATGGGTTAGTATTGAGCAAGCTCATAAATAAATAACGAGCAAAGAAATTCAAGCAATAAGCAACCTAGCAGACGGGCAGCCTCCCTGTACGTCTGGCACTCCACGAGTGCCTTAGTATCAATCGGCCGAGACTCAAACGTTGGGTAACCCTCTGCGTCCAAGATATCGTCCCCTTCCCTCGTAGCCCACCAGGCAGGGTGGAAGCTATCGACAAACCGACAAAGTGTGGCGTACGCCTCCTCGTCCTCCGAGCACATGTCCCCAGCAGCAGTGTGGTAGTAACCAGTCCCATGCTCGTAGTGCCTGAATATCCAGTGCACAGGGAACTTAGCCGTACGGGCCATCACAGGATTCCCATCGTCGCCCAAAACCGCCTCCCCGTCATCATCGCTTAGAGCCTCCTCCTCCTCGTACAGGGATCCTAAAGCCGAGGTGGTAACTGGCTGCACAACGTACCACTTGTCTTTAAAACCCCTTACGGAGTCCATATACATTTTGAAGAATCTCCTCGACTGCTTCAAGGAGACCCAGCTGTGTTTCCCTCCTCGAGACTGACGTTGCAGATGAAAAATCCGGAAGAAGAGCGGTATGGTCGCCCCGATCCTCAGATAGCGGCACGTCAGCTCAAACGCCCGGATGAAGGCGAGTGAGTTTGGATGTAGCTGGGACGAGGCCAACTCCAGGTGAGTGAAGACCCCGACCTTAAAATCAGTGAAGGGCAGCTGCAGCCCAAGATCTTTGAACGCGATCTCGTACATCGCGAAGCTATATTCTGGATACACCGAGCAGATCCTTGAACGGGAAGACGAGCGCATGACAACGAAATTCTTTTGGAAGTCGGGCTGGCCCTGACCCGCTTCGATGACAACATATGGATTTCGGTCGCCCCGGCTGTAGATCGACGCGATCCCTCGGGGCTCGACGCCCACCCAATCCAGCAAAGGGTCGGTCACAGTATCAATCAAGCTGACCGACTCATCGGCACTTTGTTCTTCATGATCGTGGCGCCCGGAGGAGTACGGCTCGTCCGCCATGGTTACCTGCAGAGCACGGGAAACCAGTCAATTGGGCACGAAGCCATACGCTCGACAAACCACATCGTCCCATGCACGACCACATAGTCAGTTTACACGAATGGTTGCCTCCTCAACATCCCGAAACTCGATGTGTTCTTCCTCAAACCAACTACGCGGCCACTCTCCAACATGTCGACCCAAGGTATGAGCATGGCGAGCCACATCATGAGGCCTACGGCCAAGACCATGAACATACCGGGCGCGATCATGAATCAGGAGCCCTGGATCATGAAGACCCCGGGCAGCACTGAAGTTCATCACCTAAAACTATGAATATGCCGACCACAAACATGCGTTTGCCGGTCCTAAGTATGAATATGTCGAGCTAAGTATGAGTTTACCGGGCTAATCCCACGCGCACAGTCCCTAAAACATCTACAAACGCCAAAAATCACGCATTTTAACAGGAAAATGAAGAAGATAAACCACTTACTTGGATCAAAAAGTAGGATTCGGCTACGGACTAGAAGAATCTGTGACAGAAGATCGCGACTGGGAAAAATCTGGAAGAGCAACAACAGAGAGAGCACAAAGAATAGAAACGTGTTATGGGGCCCAAGGTTCCTATTTATAGTGATGACGTGGAATACCAAACGTCACCTCGGGCAACCACGGAGTCTCTCTCCCCGACGCGCTGCTCCCAACGCAGTGATGACCCTATCCCCATAGGGTGGCGACACAGTTCCCGAAAGATACCTCGTATGCTCGACAGACGCGCCCCGGTGAGGATCCTCCAGGTATCCACCACGGAAGATGTCTCCGAGCATGGCACGAGGAGGCCCTCGAGGGTCTGCACCTCCGTCCCGGGCACGAGACCTCGATGAGGAAACGACCTGAGTTCAAGCCATGGCTCCTCACAAAGGAACCACGACTTGGGGGGCTCCTGTTCTGGACTGGGCCCGACAGGCCCAAAAGCATTGCAAAGGCCCAGTCCAAATGGACTTACAAGGGCCACGCCGACCAAAGAAAACGACCGTGCCCAACGGGTATCGCAGGCTCGACAGCACACCTCCAGCTCGACATGCTGCGGTCCCGCACCACATCCTGAGGTCCAGCTCGACATTACCTCGAGCACCCCATCTAGGGCAGACTCAATCCACTGTTCCCCCAACGATACCCCGAAAAGACCACGTCTCCGTCCGCCCGCACTTCATGCAGAACATCCAGGAAGGGGACCACGTGCGGGTCCCCACTACGCACGTAGAACCTGGCAGTTCCTCCATTGGGCCAAACCTGCCCGGCCCAATGAAGGAACCTTGGCCTAGCGCTGGGGGCTATAAATACCCTCTGCTTCCAGAGGGTCAGATTTTCATCATTCTAACCTTACACTTGCTATTATCTGCTCGTACTCCTACTTACTTCAGCATCGGAGTGCCTTGCAGGTACCCCCCCCACTTCGTTCAAAAAGCTTTCTGCTCGGAGCCATCCGTGACGGTCCATTTCTGATCAGGTCAGATCAGGATCCATTTTGGAAATCAACAAGGTAGTATGAGTCAACATATACTGCCTTAGTTGGCGAGCAGCCCATACCAAAGAGCAGCAAGTTTTCTCGAGCAGTGAGTAGCGAGTCTCACAGTCGGTAAACTTTTTGCTAAGGTAATAAATAGCATGCTCTTTTCGACCAGACTCGTCATGCTGGCCCAAAACACACCCCATTGAGTTATCCAAGACGGTCAGATACATGATCAATGGTCTTCCTTCGACGGGTGGCATCAGAATAGGAGGTTCTAGCAAATACTCCTTGATTTTATCAAAAGCAGCTTGGCAATCATCGTTCCATTCAACTACCTGATCTTTCTTCAAGAGTTTGAAAATTGGCTCACAAGTAGAAGTCAGATGAGCGATGAATCTGGCAATATAGTTTAAGCGCCCCAAGAACCCTCTAACCTCCTTTTCAGTACGGGGAGCAGGCATCTCTTGTATTGCTTTCACTTTTGCTGGATCGACTTCAATGCCTTTGTTGCTTACGATGAATCCTAGAAGTTTACCAGACCTAACTCCAAAAGTGCACTTACTTGGATTCAGCCTGAGTTTGTATTCTTTCAATCTGGCAAACAACTTTTCTAGATGCTCAAGGTGCTCCTCCTCTGTTTGTGACCGAGCTATCATATCGTCTACGTAAACTTCAATCTCATGATGTATCATATCATGAAACAAAGCTACCATGGCGCGTTGATAAGTTGCCCCTGCGTTCTTCAGTCCGAACGGCATCACCTTGTAACAGAAAGTACCCCATTGTGTGACAAAAGTTGTTTTATCCGTATCTTCGGGGGCCATTTTGATTTGATTGTAGCCCGAGAATCCATCCATGAAAGAAAACACTTTGTGCTGAGCTGTGTTGTCGATCAAAATGTCAATGTGTGGAAGTGGAAAATCATCTTTGGGGCTGGCCCTATTCAAATCCCGGTAGTCCACACACATCCTGACTTTGCCATCTTTCTTAGGTACTGGCACGATGTTAGCGACCCATTGAGGATAGGACATAACAGCCAGAAAGCCAGCGTCGAATTGCTTCATCACTTCTGCTTTGATCTTTACAGACATGTCAGACCTCATTCGGCGGACTTTTTGCTTGATCGGTGGACAATCCTCTCTTGTGGGGAGACGGTGAACCACGATGTCTGTGTCTAAACCCGACATGTCTTCATAAGACCAAGCGAAGATTTCAACATACTCATTCAACAACTGTATCAGGCGTTCCTTGACACTTGGTTCCAGATTGGCACCCACTTGCACCTCCTTCCGGTCTTCCTCGGTCCCTAAGTTGACAGTTTCCAATGACTCTTCGTGAGGTAAGATGGCCCTTTCCTCTTGTTGTAGAAGTCTGGCTAGTTCCCCTGGTACTTCACAACCTTCGTCATCTTCATACTCGACTTGATTGACCAGATCTTCAGAGTTATTGAAGGATATAGCAGAATAGTCACCCATGGAATCCGGAGTGGATGGGTACCTGCATTTGTGAGTGTGGGTGTGTGTAAGGGATATCCATCCTTAAACGAAAAATGCAAAAGGAAAGAAAATGAACACAACAGTTCATCAAGTGAAAAACGTCCAATGAATCATTAAACATGGCATATGGATATGAAAGTAATCAAAACCCTTACAAATGGACCTACATGCCCCGGGCAAGGCATGAGGTAAAAAGATAGTGTACGGATCGTTCGAAAATAAATATTACAGACCAAATAGGAAATGTTTGACAGATAAATTACTGATGAATAAAAGTGATGGGGACAAAGTCTTTTGCCTCCCAGTTGCACAATCCTCCTTTGACAGTTGGGTAAATCCACTCTTCGATGCTGCTCTCTTTATCTTCGTCCTCCAAAATGTTGATTCCGTAGGGAGAAATTTTGACTGGCGCTCTTTCAATCTTCGAACGGCGCATAGCTTTCTGGCCCGCGGTAGTGAACCCTAATCCAAATTTGTCTGTTTTATGTGGAATATCGGGCAACTGCCCCCATGCTGAATTCTTCCCCTCCTTTATTGCGGCCCTTGCGTCCTCCAGAGATGCCATCCTGGCCATCTGCCTCGGTGTTCCAGCTGCCAACTTTGCTACTGTTATTTCAGGAAGGACTTCTTCGAAATGCTGGAAAGGCGTCTCAATGAACTCCCCCTCTACCTCCACATACCGGAAGGAGTTCAAGTGGATGATCATGTACTCCTCTTCGCCATGGACGGTTATAATCTTTCCCTTGACAGGATACTTCAACATCTGATGTAAGGAGGAGGTGACTGCCCCGGCATGGTGTATCCAAGGCCTACCCAACAAGCAAGAGTATGACGGACGGATGTCCATCACATAGAAAGTAGACTTAAACACCTCGGTGCCCACCTTGATGGGAATATCAACCTCCCCATGGACCATTCTCTTCGAACCATCGAAAGCTCTGACAACAATATCACTCCGTTTAAACTCCAACCCTTCACAATCTAGTCGGTCCAAGGCCTTCTTAGGCAGTACATTCAGCGACGAACCAGTGTCGACCAAGACATGTGCGAGAGTAGTTCCCCGGCACTCGACTGAAATGTACAAAGCATCATTGTGGTTTCTACCTTTAGGAGTTAGGTCGGCATCAGAGAAACCTAATCCATTGTCCGCAGTAAGGCTAGCCATGCAATTTTGGAATTGATCTGCAGAGGTTTCCTGGGGCACATGGGTTGCCTTCAGGAATTTTATCAAATCTTTAGCGTGCGCTTCCGAGCAAAGTAGTAGTGCCAGCATGGAGATCTTTGAGGGGGTTTGCCCCAGTTGTTCTACCACATCGTAATCACTCCTTTTGATTATCTTCAAGATCTCATCCATTTCTTTCTTGGAGGTTTCCGGGATGACCAAGGGTTGAGCCCTCGTCCTGACGAGCTCATCTTGGATTCCCTTACCTTTATCAGCAGCGGTAGGAGGGATACTACTAGGAACCATAACATCTTCAATCAAAGGGGTTCTAGCATAGGGTTTTATTGGTGCAGGGATAACCTTGTCAGCAGATGAGGGTCCAAAGATTGTTCTTGGAGGGGCAATCTCTGGAGAAAATATTCTCCCGCTCTGGGTGATTTTGCTCGTGCCCGCAATGTTTCCAATGCTGGCTTCTTCATCATCCGAACTTTCTTCAGTTATTTCGATTTGTTTAATACCATGGTAGTAGACGTCACCGCCATAGTTCCATGGTATTGACTTCTCAGAAACATAGGGGACATGCCCTGGCATTGTTATCTTCAAAGGAACATATTTCGTAGCTGGTGTAATCTTAACAGGCTTTCTGACGGCCTTGGAAAGATTGGCGTGAATGGTTATGATTGAGACATCTTCAGTATGGGTTGGAATGGCAGAAACTTTTTCAAACAAAATTTGTCGACTGTCCATTAGGCCTTGGATGCCTTTCTTCAGTAACGGACAATCAAACGGCAGAGAGTAACAATAATAGCAGTCTTCTTTACATCCCGGGAAGATCCCGGCCCTTAACAGATTCAACTTGATGGTTAGCAACGGAGTTATCAGATCATTGACATCAGCAACATACAAATCTTCTTCAATGGCATTGACATTTCGGCCGTGCCTCGGCATTGGAGCAGATATCACATTAGGCTTCTCCGGAGCGTCGAACTCCACCTCCTTCGCCTCTATCAGGTCTTGGATTTTATGCTTGAGTGCCCAACAATCATTGGTGTCGTGCCCGACACTGTCAGAATGGTAGGCGCATTTAGCATTAGGATGATAATGCGGAGAGGACGTATTCACATTTTTGGTGCCTCTTTGATAGTGGCGAGATTCAACTTCAACAGATGTGGAAGCACTTGCGCTGGCGTCATATTAATGCGGGTAAACTGCCGTTGTGGCCGTTCCACCCGTTGTTGATTCGGTCTGGACTGGTTATAGCGAGGCTGTTCACTTAAAGGGTTTTGAATCATTACGGCCCCCACAATTGGCCGGCGTTCGGTCTTCCCTGCTCTTCTCTGAGAGTATACCGCAACTGTTTCCTTCTTGAAAGGCTTCTTCTCAACACTTGCAGCAACACCCTTCTGAATCTTTCCTGACTTGATGCCAGCTTCTATTCTTTCGCCTGTTAAGATCAAATCGGTAAACCCCGCGAAAGAGTTACTAATCAGATGATTGAAAAATGGCCCAGATAGGGTCCCTAGAAACATATCAACAAGTTCACAGTCGGTTAAAGGAGGCTGCACCCTGCCAGCCAAATCCCTCCATTTTTGTGCATATTCCTTGAATCCTTCGCCGGTTCCCAGTGACATACCCTGAAGTTGGGTACGTGTGGGAGCAAGGTCAGAATTATACTGATATTGTTTGTAGAAGGCGGTGGCCAAGTCTTCCCAGTTTCGGACGCTGGTTCTCTCTAGCTGATAAAACCACTCCAGTTGAGCCCCGGAAAGGCTGTCTTGAAAGAAATGAATCCAAAGGTTCTTATCTGTCGTATAAGGTTGAATCTTCCTTACGTAGGACCTGAGATGCATTTTTGGACAGGACAGCCCGTCATACCTCACAAAAACTGGCACTTTGAACTTTGGGGGAATCACAATCCCGGCAACTAAACCCAAGTCTTCAAAATCCAAACCCGGTACTCTCTGTAGCTCCATGGCGGCCAACCTGTCTTCTAAACCTTTGTATTTATCATCAGCCGGAGGGTATTGTTGATCAGAGTAGTCTTCATCCTCTTCGACCTCCTCTTCTTCCACATCTGACTCGAAAGGTACCACAGCCCCACCTCCTTTACTGGTTCCTTCATCAGAAGTAGGAGG
This sequence comes from Vicia faba, assembly GCA_948472305.1. NCBI lineage: Eukaryota > Viridiplantae > Streptophyta > Magnoliopsida > Fabales > Fabaceae > Vicia > Vicia faba. The sequence continues at coordinate 791,538,055 of OX451741.1, forward strand.
AAATTCAAGCACTCTCCTGGCCTCTCCGTCAAATCTTCTCCCTAAAGTAGCCACCCCGAGTCTCTTTTTCTTCTTTTTCACTGGGTCTTTGTTCCCCAGCAAGGTCTTGAGATCCTCCTGACCCTTAGCCAAGGTCATCAGGAGTTGCTGGAACTGTGCATTTTGAGCTTGCAGGTCTTTGATTGTTTGCTCGAGATCCATCCTACTGAAATAAACAGCAGACAGATAAGGAAACCTGGCGTGAGACCTGCTTATGCACATGATGAATGGTATGCTTATGTATGCAATGCATTCAAGGATTTAGAATATTCAAACTTGTTGCAGACAAAAAAGAACGCACGTCATATTAATAAGAAGAAATTTGTTAGTACATAAATGCCCCACGGGCCAAATATTACAAAAACAACTTCTCAAGGTAAAAAGACATTGCGCATCCTCTTTGGTGCGATGTAGGTGTTGAGGGCCTCTTACTCATGGAGTCGGCGGGTAAGCTCTAGAACCTTCTTCTCGCTAGCGTAGAAGCTGGATTCAAAAGTGTTCCGTTCCTCCTTGAGCTGAATCCAACTTTTCTGCATTTCTTCCCATGATGTAGGCATGTCAGGATATAGGATGGTGTAGGGAACCTCTCCTTCCTTGACGGGCTCTTTAATCACAGGGAGAACATGAGGATAAGGCATCATTAGACTCTGGACTCGGGCTCGTACCCACTTGAGATAAGGCTCAAGAGGGATGGAGTTCTTGTGTCCCAGTGTCTTGCTATCAACCTTGTTGGGCCTTCCCCAAGCTCTGATGAATCTTTGGCGAAGTCCTTGCGCATCGTTGTCGAAGTCAAAAACTAGGTCAGGAATCAACATGTCGTGAGGACCATCCCTCCGTGCATATCCAAATTGCCTCAAAGCTAGGCAAGGGTTGTAGGTGATACCTCCTCTGATTCCAAGTAAAGGAACATTAGGAAACTCTCCGCAACGATCGACGATGATGACATTTTCTCTGGACCGAGAACACCAATGTACATCAGAGTGAGTAAGAGTCATCAATCGTTGGGACCACCTTGAACCTTGGTCATTTTTCAAGACAGATTGTGGAAGGTGCGAAATAAACCACCTTGCAAGGATAGGAGTACAACACATGAGAACACCCCTCTTTCTCATTGTTCGAGTGTAAAATGAGTGAAGAATGTCCCCAAGCAATGTTGGTATTGGATTTCTGGACAAGAAGATTTTGACGGTGTTGACATCTACCAATTGGTCAGAATTTGGGAACAAGACCAACCCATAGATAAGGAGTGCCACAATTTCTTCAAAGGCTTGTAGGTCCAATGAATTCCAACATTCTTGTGCCTTCTCAAACAAGAATTTTGCTAAGAATCCTTTGACGCCGCTTCTGGTTTCCCAATGCCCCTTGATGTCGGATGGTTGTAGATGTAATGCTCGAGCAACATCTTCCGGCTTTGGTTCCTTTTCCGTACCGTTGAAGGGTAGTTGATTAAGGATAGGGATTCTTAGGAGTTGAGAAAACTCCTCCAAAGTGGGAACCAACTGATAGTCAGGGAAAGTGAAACAGTGGTGAAGAGGGTCAAAGAACTGGAATAGCACTTTCATCATGTCTTCTTCAATGTTGGTGTTGACTAAGCTGAGCAGTCTACCATGTCTTTCACTGAAGGATGAGCTTTCCGGAATTCTTGAGGTGAGCTCCTTGAGTTGAGGAGTGATTCTCACAAGGTTGACTTGGATGTTTTTTCTGCGAGGAATTTCCATGACCTACAAAACAAGAACAAAGATGAAGATCCAAAACCCTTGAAATGGTTAGTGAATGCATATGATGCTTCATGATGTTTATGATGTATGCACAAACATATGTACAAGCAAATCACACCAAACCCTAGTTTCAGGCTTGCATGGGGTTTCATAGGTAAGTACCCTCTTGAGTGTAGTTGGCTTAAAAACCTGTCCTATAAATAGTAACCGGGTTCTAAGGAGCTCAATGTCATTGGATTGTTTTCAATGTTCATTGTTTTGGTTTAGCCACTTAACTAGCGACAAAAATATTCCAAGAAAACAACCCTCAATGAGTGTAGTATCGAGTATCTACCAACTTCGGACTGCACCAAAGCCGGTCATCTCACTACCCCTAATAAAAGGCCAAGATGGTCAAGTAAGGTTCTAGGTCATTAGTTCTTAGTGACATCACTCAGCGGCCCCGTACTCTCCTTGATTGAACTCAAGGGTTACCGGTACTAACAAATATGTCGCACTAATATAGCTATTGCTTCGACCGTGTCGGTATACCCCGCACAGTTTCCACAACGTATTGCTATCTATGAATGTTTCCCAAAACCCGGGTGTAGGATTGCAAACCCAAACAAGAGAGCCAAAATATAAAGCAATCAAATCAAACAATTAGTCATGCAAGAGGGTGATCTAAGCCCTAAGGTTACTCCACTTTTAAAGTTATCCCCAGCAGAGTCGCCCGTTCTGTGATACGGTGGGAGAACTGACTATGGTTTTGCGTTTGTTTTCGCAAATGTTTCGGTTGAGCAAGAGTCGCCACCGACTTTTTATTTTATCCTAAGGAAAGGTTTAAAAAGCACAGCAAAAACCTTTGAGATATTTTCTTGGGTTCGGGGAGTAGATTATAGAAAGGGAAGGTATTAGCACCCTTTCTATCCATGGTTATCCATGGGCTCTTAGGTACTTGCTTAGATCAACTTGCCTTGGTTTTCAATTGTTTGAAATGGTGCTTTGTGTGTGGTTTTGAAAATGTTTTGAAAAAAGATGCCTTGTCTAGGCTACCCTTGTAACAATTCTTTACTTGAATGTTTTACAAAAGGTGTTTGTCTTTTTGAAAAGATGTTTCAAGGTTTTTGAAAGTTTGTTCTGAAAGTGTTTGTGGAGTGTGGTTTGAAAAATAGGTAAGTGTTTTTGTTTTGCAAGTTGACAAGTACTTAAGAGCTATCTACCCTAAAGTTCTCAAAGATTTTTGCTATGTTTTAACCCTTTTAACAATTTTGTTCCACCATTGCATTTGGTGGACAATCTTGTGTTAGGATGTGAAAGGGACGGGCGCGGGTCATTGTTTAGACCATAATTGCAATGGTGCCAAGTATCTTTGGGCAATTTTCCTTTAAGGGACTTGATCATTTTTTAGGCAACTTTCGAAAGCGTCATCGAGGGACTATGATCATTTGAATTTGTGTTTGTTTTGCCCAAAGAGACCTAACATGCAATATGGCCCATTATTGAAGGCAACAAGTGGAATACCCTAGGGGTGTACGTGTGATAAGTGTTGTCCATTTTCATGCTTGATTATCTTGAAATTAGGTCAAACTATTTTGTTGTTTTTATTTGCATACAAACCCTAATTCTAACATGGTATATTTAGAAAGCAATAAAGTGCGAAATTTAAAGTTCCTAAACTATTACAACACAATATGGGAAGGGGGGTACAAATGTTCAAATGGGGGGTATTTGACAAGGAATTTAAACCTAGCTATTACATCAATTTGGAATTATTTACAAGATGATCAATTGCACAAATTAAATAGAAATAAGATAAATATGCAAGATGCAAAAAGGCTTTTTAGGTGTATGAAAAAAAGTATTTTTTTTATGTCAAATAAACAAAATAAAAAGTATTATTTTTTTTTTGGAGCTTTTTATGTTTAGGGCAAATACCCTAATTTTATTAAGTAAATTGTATTAATTATTCAACATATATAATATTTAATAATTACGTACAAAAATAAAATAAAAATGAAGTATATTTATAAAAAGGTATTTTTAATGTCAAATATTAATAAAATAAAAAAATGTATATATTTTGTATTATTTACTAAATATGCTAATTAATATGTATGTATTTATATAATTTATCAAATATATTAAATATGTGTAGAAATAATAATATTTAATATTTACAAAAAAGTATGTTTTATGTAAAATATTTTCAGAAGATAAAATAAAATAAAAATTAGAAAATAAATGTGTTTGCATTATTTTTTCTAGTTATTCTAAAAAAGTATTATGTATTTATTTACATACAACTATCAATATAAACAAATAAATGCCTAAAAAATATAAAAATGGTGTGAAAAATATTTTTTATATTTTTAATATTATTAGAAAAAATAAATAAGTCAGAACAAAAAAGAAAAAGTCAAAAAAACATAAAAATAAACATAATGGGCCAAGGGGGTGTAGAAGCAAAAACATGGTGTGAAAAGAAATAACAAAACAGGCCCAGCCCACGTGGAGCTTCTTCAACCTCCAGCCAGAAACTTTGTCAAAAACGCGCGCTTGGAACACTGATTCAAACACCTAGATTCTTGGACTTTTAGCACAAACTTACAACATAAGAAATGTTAATCATCAAGCCACGATTCTGGACATGTAAAGAACTCATCCTAACTCTCAGAAATGAGGGAGAATTTCATCATTCCCAAATCTTAACCTAACTTTTTATCAATGTTCAGACCTTAAATTCTCACAACATATGCAAAATAAATGGAAAGTAAAGGTATGTACAGTTTCAGGGGCATGAGTAGAACACTTCTTATTCACAAACTTAGAGCTAATGATGTCTACATTGAGAGATAGAAGTTCAAGAATATACCTGTTCAATTGAAATCGTGTCTGGCAATGGGGGAGCTTTCAGGGCAAGATGATGATTTGTACAACTTCCTTGAAGTGTGAGGATGCTATTCCAATACTTGGTATGCTTTGAAACCTTCTATACCAAGCTGCAGAAGTCCACCTGCAAGAGGAAGAAATGAAAATGGCCAAACTGGTTAGAGGAGTTACAGTCCACTTCTAATGCTTTGAATAGTTTGGATTGATGGTAAGGAAAGTGTTTGAACTGGTTTTGGCCAAGATGCACGATGGAAATGAGTTGTGAGATTCAATCTGCAGCAAGTGCTCTATTTGGACAGTTTGAGAGTGATTCTGTGTTTGAGAGGGAAATGGAGGTGGATAGCTCGTGTTTCAGCTTGGGTTTGATGATTAGAAAGTGTTTGACAAGTTTGCTTAAGCTTGGTTTACAGGAAAATGAGAGTTGTGTACAAAATGCTATGTTTCTTCACACTTAAGCAAGAAAAGGTCAAGTGGAGTTCTAGACTCATAGAGGCCCCCCTAATGTGCTGCAAACCTTGGCCTTGATCAGTGTAATTAGTCTAATAACTTGTTCCAAAGAGATTTGCACTGTCCTTGCTTGGATTGTTAATTGACATAAAGTTCACTTTTGCAAAAATGGTTAAAATGCTTTATCTATTTTGGGATTAAACCATTATGCAATGCTTGAACACATAGAATATGGTCTTGGCACAAAGAGTTTGCATTAAATTTATGAGTGTAAAAGAGATTTAGGGCCTGTAATCAAGAAATGCATGCTGATTTGAAAATTGCCTAAGTGTATGAACATGGAAATTGGCAATAACAAAAGTGAGTTTTTCCCATATTGCCAAGTTCGATTCTCTCTAACCATGAGGTTGTTTGATGAGTTCTTGGACATTTTGGAAAGCTTGGAATGTGTACTACAATCCATCTTTGAAATGCAAATTGAAATTCCAAGTGGAAGTATGTGAAAAATGGTCTTGAAGTTAGGCAAAAATCCTGCCTAAAATAGGTCAAATTTTCTCTAAGTTAAGAATGGTTTGGTACCCTTGTTCCAAAAATTGTAACTTGAGATACAAGCTTCTTTTTGGAAAACTTTGTCAATCAAACTTGTAGATTTTGCAATAGGCTACAACTTTCATGTTTTGACTTTTGCTTGAATCCAAATGAATCTTGGTGAGAAAGTGGGGCAAAGTTAGGAAAAAATTAAGGTTTTTCATAACTTAGAAAAATTCTAAGTTATGAAAAATCTTCATTTCAAACCCTAATTTGCAATTCTTGATTTCTTGATGAACAAGTTTCATGATTTGGCATGTTTTGATGAAAAATGAATCTTGACACTTGATTTTGACCAAAAAGTCAAAGTTTGACTTTTCAGTATACAGTCAAAATTGATCAATTGACTGGGAAATTCAATTGTCAATCTTGTGCATTTGGGATCTTTTGAACTTGTTGAGCATGTCAAGACAATTCCATGGGGTCCTTGAGTCCATATGTGAGCTTGGTTTGCCATTGTCTAGGTCAAACAGTCAAAAATTGCCTTTGTGCAGTCAAAACCCTAAAAATGACCATTTTGCCCTTTTGGTGATCTGATCAAATTTCTTGTGGAATTGTGATCCAAATTTGATCAAATGGTCCATGTGAGTTCATAATGTTGATGTGGGTCAATTTTCATGAGATTTGACTGTCAATTGGCCACAGTTGACTTTTTCCCCAATACAGTTGATTTCTAGGTCAACTGTCCAATTGACTGGGCAAGACTTGGAATCAAGGCTTGAAACTTGATGTGGATAAACTTGGGAGTCCAACATGAAGCATGAAAGTCATCTTAGGAATTTTAGGTCAAAACATCTTTGTGCAAACACAAACCCTAATTTGGGTCAACAGTGCAAGGAGAAGTCTTGAGCAGATGAAACCCTAACTGGATCTTGAGCTCCAAGGGCTTTGTGATGAGAAATCATTAGGAAAAATTGGAGGGAAACTTTTGGGGTACAACAGCAACCTTGAAGGAGGCTCCCAAGAATCCTAATACCACGTCTCCTCTGTACAATCTGAATGCTCGGTGTGCCTATCATTCTGAGAGTCCTGGTCACGATACGAATGACTGCTGGGCTCTAAGAAACAAAGTACAAGATCTGATTGAAGCCAAGGAGATTGAGTTCGACGCTCTGGAGAAGCCCAATGTCATAACTGCTCCCATGCCTAAGCACAACCGTGGAGTTAACATCGTTGATACTGATCTGTTTGTGACCTCAGTTGATGAAGTTTCTACTCCTCTTATGTTTGTAAAGAAGAATTTGTTGTTGGACGGTTTATTTCCGGGTTATGGTAAAGGTTGCCACATGTATTCATCTCTACCTTCTGGTTGCCATTTGCTGAAGTCAGGTGTTCAGCGCCTAATAGACATCAAATAAATTTTGTTCGAGAAAACTCTGATTCCTATTGTCCAGTTTGAAGATGTTGTTATTATAACCATTTCCGCCAATCCTTCCAAGGTCTCCTCGAGAAGACATGTTAGGATTACATCTACTCTAAGAGTCGCTCCGTTAATAATCACCCTTCTTGGTTCTATCCCATACGCCTCGGACAAAGCTGTCCCTTGGCATTATGGTGTCGATGTGTACTATCATGGCATCAAACAAGATCTGAAGAATGAAGAGGCTGATCCTGATGTCAATAACATTGTCGGGACCTGTAGGATTACCAGAAGTGGAAGGGTTTTCTCTCCCGAGATTTCCCCGAAGACTATCAATAAGCCTGTTGTTATTTCATCTTCTGTTCCTACTAGTACTTCAATTTCTATTCCCGTTCTTACTCCAGTTGTTACCCCTGCTGATGAGTCATCTGGGACTCGAGGAAAAGAAGTTGTAGGTGAGCCTGCCCGGACGGGGGCGCCTAGAAAGATTGTCGTAGAAACCTCTAAGCAAGAGATAGAAGAAATATTAAAAATAATTGAAAAGAGTGACTACAATGTGGTCGAGCAGTTGGGGCATACCCCCTCAAAGATTTCTATGTTGTGTCTGTTGTTGTGTTCCGAGGCCCATGTGAAAGCTTTGATCGCATTCCTCGAGACTGCGCATGTGCTGCAAGAGACCTCGGCTGATAAATTTAAAGACTGTGTAGCCAACTTGACTGCTGACAATGGGCTAGGTTTTTCAGATGCCGACTTGACACCAAAAGGGAGGAAGCATAACGATGCTCTACATGTCTCGATCGAATGCAGGGGCACCACTATGGCTCATGTGCTGGTGGACACTAGATCTTCGCTGAATGTTCTGCCTCAGAAGGCTCTTGATCGGCTAGATTGTGAGGGATTGACCTTGAAGCCTAGTAACATTTTGGTAAGGGCTTTTGACGGGTCGAAGAGAATGGTGCATGGAGAGGTGGACATCCACGTCAAGGTAGGATCTCAGACCTTTGAGTCCACTTTCTATGTGATGGACATCAGGCCATCATACTCTTGTTTATTGGGTCGTCCTTGGATCCATGAAGCTGGGGCTGTTACTTCTACACTACACCAAATGTTGAAGTATCCGGTGAAGGGGAAGATAGTCACTGTGCATGGCGAAGAGGAGTACATGGTGAGCCACCTGAACTCCTTCAGGTATGTGGAGATGGACGGGGAATTCATAGATACCCCTTGTCAAAACTTTGAAGAGGTTACCCAGATTTTAGCGTCGACCGAGACTACCACCAATAACAAACCTCCTTTGAAGATGGCTTCTCTCAAGGATGCCAGAATAGTGGTTGAAGAAGGTGGGTGTGCCAATTGGGGACGACTCCCTGATTTCAGTCACAAAAGTGACAAATTTGGTTTGGGCTTTACTTCAGTGGCTCAAAGGGTTGTCCGACACGCTCGGGCTGGAGGACCTCCCCTACGCATCAACAATCGTGGGGTCAATGCTATTGAAGACAATGAGGAAGACCCTAACATTGACAGCTGGATCTACTCGACTACCAACGGTGAACCGAATAACTGGACGGCTAGAGTTTTTATTCCAGTTTCTTTTATTCCACAATAATTGTCTTACTTATGTTCTGAATATGTAATGAACAATTTTTAAAACTTTTTGGCCTTGTGTCTTACCCGAGGCACAATGGTTCTATCTGTAAGGGTTATTATATGTCATTTCATATATCATCAATGAAGCATTGGATGTTCTTTGCATACAAATTTTACGCTCTCTGTTTTTTCTTTTCCGTTTTTACTTTATCAATTCAGCTATGCTCTTACACACACGCACGTATCAAACTGCAGATCCATATCCACTCTGGATCCCATTGATAACAATCCTTCTATTACCAGCTATAACTTCGAAAATCCGATCAACCGAGCCGAGGACGAAGGTGAGAACGATTGTGAGGTGCCTGTAGAACTGGCTAGACTATTACAACAGGAAGAGAGGGCTATACAGCCTCATGAAGAGCCAGTTGAGACAATAAACTTGGGCACAGAGACGGACAGAAAAGAAGTCAAGATTGGCACAAATCTGGAAGTTAAGATCAAACAGCGGTTGATACAGATGTTGCGCGACTAAGTTGAGATTTTTTCCTGGTCATATGAAGACATGCCTGGTTTAGACACTGACATCGTGGTACACCGTATGTCAACTAAAGAGGATTGTCCTCCGGTTAAACAGAAGGTCCTCCGTATGCACCCTGAAATGTCAGAGAAGATTAAGGCATAGGTCATGAAGCAGTTCGACACAGGGTTCTTAGTTGTCACCTCCTATCCATAGTGGGTTGCTAACATAGTTCCGGTACCTAAGAAGGACGGTAAGGTACAAATGTGTGTGGATGACAGAGATTTGAATAGGGAAAGCCCCAAGGATGACTTCCCACTTCCCCACATTGATGTTCTGGTTGACAACACCGTGCAACATAAAATCTTCTCCTTCATGAATGGTTTCTCTGGCTACAACCAGATCAAGATGGGTCTTGAAGACATGGAGAAGACGACCTTCATCACACAGTGGGACACCTTCTGTTACAAGGTGATGCCTTTTGGGTTGAAGAATGCTGGGGAAACCTATCAGCGAGCCATGGTCGCTTTGTTCCACAATATGATTCACCATGAGATCGAGATTTATGTTGATGACATGATAGCCAGGTCTCAAACTGAAGAGGAACATCTCGATCATCTATAAAAGTTGTTCGACAGGTTGAAGACATACAAGCTTAGGTTGAATTCGAACAAGTACACCTTCGGGGTAAGTTCTGGTAAGCTTTTGGGTTTCATCGTCAGTGACAAAGGTATTCAGGTAGACCCTGCAAAGGTAAAGTCCATGCAAGAGATGCCGGCTCCCCGTACTGAGAAGGAAGTTAGAGGTTTCTTGGGACTCTTGAATTATATCTCCAGGTTCATTTCATATCTGACTGCTACTTGTGAGCCCATCTTCAAGCTTCTGAAGAAAGATCAAGTGGTAAAGTGGAATGACGAATGCCATACTTCTTTCAAAAGAATCAAAGAATATCTTCAAGAACCGCCAATTCTGATGCCTCGGGTTGAAGGAAGACCTTTGATATTATACTTAAAAGTGATAGACAATTCAATGGAGTGTGTGCTGGGGCAACATGACGAGTCTGGTCGAAAAGAGCATGCAATATACTACCTTATCAAAAAGTTTATCGACTGTGAGACAAGATACTTATTGCTCGAGAAAACTTGCTGCGCTTTGGCATGGGCTGCTCGCCGACTAAGACAATATATGTTGACCCACACTACTCTGTTAATATCAAAGATGGATCCAATCAAATACATCTTCGAGAAGGCCGCACTCTCCGGAAGAATAGCTAGATGGAATATGATCTTAACCGAATACGATATACAATATACAACCCAGAAAGCAATCAAGGGGAGTGTATTGGCTGATCATTTGGCTCACCAGGCCGTGGATGACTACCAGTCCATGAATTTTGAGTTCCCGAACGAGAACATTATGCTGGTGACTGACTAAGAAGAATCGGGACCAGATGAAGGACCTGAAGAAGGATCCCGATGGATATCAGACTTTTGGGTCCACCGTCTATGTAATGGATATCAGGCCATTGTAGTCTTGCTTGTTGGGTTGTCCTTGGATCCATAAGGATGGGGTAGTTACTTCCACACTCCATCAAATGCTGAAATATCCGGTGAAGGGAAAGATTGTCACAATGCCAGGTGAAGAAGAATATATAGTGAGTCACCTCAATTCCTTCCGCTATATAGAGATGGACGGGGAATTCATAAAAACTCCTTTCCAGAATTTCGAAGAGGTCTCCCAGGTCTTGGCATCAATTGAAGTTACTACCGGCAAACCTCCGTTGAAGATGGATTCTCTCAAGGATGCCAGGGCTATAGTTGAAGAAGGTGGGTGTACCAATTGGGGTCAGCTCCCTGATTTCACTCACAAAACTGACAAATTTGGTTTGGGCTTTACTACAGGGGCTCAAACGGCAGTTAGGCGTGCTCGGGCTGGAAGACCTCCTTTACACATCAGCAATCGGGGAGTTAATTCAATTAAAGACAGTGAAGAGGATTCAGACATCGACATCTAGATCTACCCAACAACCGACGGTGGACCGAATAACTGGACGGCTAGGGACTTCATACCTGTTTCTTTTATTCCGCAGTAATTGACTCATTTGTTTTAAGATGTGTAATAAATAGTTTGAAACTTTAGGGCCCGGTGCCTTGCCCGAGGCACTTTGGTTTTGCTTGTGAGGGCTTATTATTTTTCATTTCATATATCATTAATAAAGCATTGGACGTTTCTTGCATTACAAATTTTGCGATCCTTGTTTTTCTTTTCTGTCTCTCACTTTATCAAAAATAGCTATTCTCCTACACACACTCACGTATCATACTGCAGATCTATATCCACTCTGGATCCCATTAATAACAACTCTGCTACTGCCAGTTATAACTTTAAAAATCTGATCAACCAAGCCGAGGACGACGGTGAGGATGATTGTGAGGTGCCTGGAGAACTTGCTAGACTATTACAGCAGGAAGAAAGGGCCATACAACCTCATGAAGAGCCAGTTGAGTAAGTGAATTTGGGTACAGAGGAAGACATGAAAGAGGTTAAAATAGGTGCGAAGTTGGAGCCTAGTGTCAAACAACGGTTAGTGCAGATGCTACACGACTATGTTGAGATCTTCGCCTGGTCCTACAAAGACATACCTGGTTTGGACACTGATATTGTGGTACATCGCCTGCCAACTAAAGAAGACTGCCCTTCGGTAAAGCAGAAGGCCCTCCATATGCGCCCTGAAATGTCAGAGAAAATCAAGACAGAGGTCATGAAGCAGTTCAACACAGGATTCTTAGCTGTCACTTCTTATCCGCAGTGGGTTGCCAACGTCGTTCCGGTACCTAAGAAGGATGGTAAGGTACGGATGTGTGTGGACTACAGAGATTTAAACATGGCAAGCCCCAAGGATGACTTCCCACTTCCTCACATTGATGTTCTAGTCGACAACACCGTGCAACACAAGATCTTCTCCTTCATGGGTGGATTTCTGGCTACAACCAGATCAAGATGGCTCTTGAGGACATAGAGAAGACAACCTTCATTACACAGTGGAGAACCTTCTGCTACAAAGTGATGCCTTTTGGGTTGAAAAATGCTGGGGCAACTTATCAGCGTGCCATGGTCGCTTTGTTCCACGATATGATTCACCACGAGATCAAGGTTTATGTTGATGACATGATATCTAGGTCCCAGAGTGAGGAAGAGCACCTTGATCATCTCTAGAAACTGTTTGACAGGTTGAAGACGGACAAGCTGAGGTTGAATCCGAACAAGTGTACCTTCGGGGTAAGGTCTGGTAAGCTTTTGGGTTTCATCGTCAATGATAAGGGTATTCCGGTGGACCCTGCAAAGGTAAAAGCCATGAAAGAGATGCCGGCTCCCCGCACAGAGAAAGAAGTTAGAGGTTTCTTGGGACGTCTGAATTACATCGCCAGGTTCTTTTCAAATCTGACTGCTACTTGTGAGCCAATCTTCAAGCTGCTGAAGAAAGATCAAGTGGTAAAGTGGAATGATGAATGCCATACCGCTTTCGAGAGAATCAAGGAATACCTTCAAGAACCACCAATTTTGATGCCTCCAGTTGAAGGAAGAACTTTGATATTATACTTGACAGTGCTAGACAATTCAATGGGATGTGTGCTGGGGCAGCATGACGAGTCTGGTCGAAAAGAGCATGCAATTTACTACCTTAGCAAAAAGTTTACCGACTGTGAGACCTGATACTCATTGCTCGAGAAAACTTGTTGCGCTTTGGCATGGGCTGCTTGCCGACTGAGACAGTATATGCTAACTCACACTACCTTGTTGATATCAAAGATGGATCCGATCAAGTATAATTTTGAGAAGCCCGCTCTCTCCGGAAGGATAGCAAGATGGCAGATGATCTTAACCGAGTACGACATCCAATACGATAATCAAGGGGAGTGTATTGGCAGATCATTTGGCGCATCAGGCGTGGATGGCTACCAGTCCATGAATTTCGAGTTCTCGGACGAGAATATCATGTTGGTAACCGACTGCGAAGAACCTGGGCCGGATGAAGGACCCGAGGAGGGATCCCAATGGTCTGTGTATTTTGATGGAGCCTCGAACACATTGGGTAATGGCATTGGCGCCGTAATTATATCTCCTGAGGGCTGTCATACTCCGTTCACCCCCGATTATGTTTCAACTGCACCAACAACATGGCGGAGTATGAAGCGTGTATCATGGGTCTTCGAGCTGCTATTGACCTGAGGATTAAGTTCTTGAGTGTATTCGGAGATTCTGCTCTAGTAATAAGTCATATCAAAGGCGAGTGGGATACAAAGCACCCGAATCTTATTCCTTACAAAGAGTATGTACTAACATTGCTCCCACACTTTGAGGAGATAACCTTTGAACATTTCCCACAAGAAGAGAACCAATTGGCGGACGCGCTAGTTACCATGTCTTCTACGTTCAAAGTTAGGTCGGACAATGAAGCTCCCCAGGTTACCATTGAGAGGTTAGATGAACCCGCACATTGCTGTGACATTGAGACTGAAGAGGTAGCAGATAAACCCTGGTTTCATGAGGTAAAGAGGTATCTCGAGGCTCAAGAATACCCCGAGGAGAAATCTGTTAATGATAAGAAGTTTCTGAGAAGGTTCGCTGCAAAATTCTTCATCAGTAATGGAATCCTCTATAAGCGTAACCATGATTCAACCTTACTGCGATGTGTAGACAAGAGCGAGGCAGAAAGGATCATGGCAGAGTTACATGAAGGTACTTTTGGAACCCATTCTAGTGGACATACCATGGCAAAGAAAATCCTACGGGCAAGATATTACTGGTCCACTATGGAAGCCTATTGTTATCAACACTCTCGAACCTGTCATAAGTGTCAAGTCTATGCTGATAAGGTGCATGTGCCTCTAGTCCCTCTGAATTGCTTGACAGCTCCTTGGCCCTTTGCGATGTGGGGCATTGACATGATCGGCGAGATCATACCTACTGTGTCTAACGGGCATCGCTTCATTCTGGTAGCAATTGATTACTTCACAAAGTGGGTTGAGGAAGCTTCCTTTGCTACAGTAACCAAGAATGTCGTGGCGCGGTTTATCCAACACAATCTGATATGTCGATATGGTGTACCCGAGAGGATTATTACTGACAATGGTACAAATCTCAATAACACAATGATCACCGAGCTCTGCAAACAATTCAAGATTCAGCATCATAACTCTTCTCCTTACCGGCTGAAGATGAATGGGGATGTTGAAGCGGCCAACAAGAACATCAAAAAGATTGTACAGAAGATGACGATGACATATAAAGACTGGAACGAGATGTTACCATTCGCTCTTCATGGGTACCGTACCTCAGCACGAACGTCGATAGGGACAACACCCTACTCTCTGGTATATGGCATGGAGGCAGTCCTATCCATCGAAGTCCAGATACCCTCTCTCAGGATTATGAAGGATGCGGGTTTGAACAAAGACGATTGGATCCAAACCCGACTTGATCAGCTGAATCTAATCGATGAAAAGAGAGTTACTGCTATCTGTCATGGTCATACGTATCAAAAGCGAATAATAAAGGATTTTAACAAGAAAGTTAGACGTCAAGAATATCAAGTCAGGGATCTAGTGATCAAACATATCATACTACTGCAAGGTGATCCCAGGGGCAAATGGACCCCCACATACGAAGGGCCATTTGTGGTTAAGAACATTTTCTCGGGAGGAGCTATGATTCTAACCACCATGGATGGTCACGACCTTCCTCACCCCGTCAATGCAGACATAGTGAAAATATACTACACATAATCAAAGACCCGCTAGGTTAACTGGCCTAGGCAAAATTAAGGGCTTCCCGGCGAACCAAAAGGGTTCGGGCAAAAGTAAGGGATGAAAATGAAAAGAAACTGTACACCCGGCAAGTTGAAAACCTGAAAATGCGACTTGGGTAAAAAAGGGTATCCCGGTGGAATGAAAACCCGAAAGGGAGGTCCAGGAAAAAATTAGGGATTGAAGCGTAACACTATGTCCCATTGGATCATCTCGCAATCGGATTTCGGTATCAACTATCAAGCTCAGACGGCGCCAATCAATCTGATCAATCTTCGGCCAAGTAATAAAGTGATGAGACACTTAAAGATATAAAGGCAATAGCAGAGTTGGAACCCAATGGGGTTGTTTCACATAGCTGTTTTTTCTTTCTTTAACACAAATTGTAATTTCTGTCTTTCGACGGTGTTCTCTCACTAGGACGCCAGCCTCTTTGCACAAAACGCCTATTACGGGCCAACTTCAAAAATCAATACAATTCATTTTCACAAGAAATTTCAGTTTTTCTCTTTTTCTGTTTTGTTTTGCAAGAACGTCCAATGATTCATTTTTTATATATGCATTTGAAAATAATTGTTGCTCATAAGGATTTACATAAGGAACAAAAGACAATTGCTCGTAATTTCGGAAACAGGGAAAAACAGGAAGTGCCCAAACCTTACAGTTACTCTGCCCATCAGGTATCGGGGTAGAGCCAGCTTGAGAACATGAGTAGTGGTACATACACTCCCCACAGAGTGAAGAGTATCCAAAGACAGTGATGTTGGATTTCCTGAACAGGATATAACTTTCCCCAATTGAGGTGCCAATCGCGAGTGAGTCAGTAAATTATTCCCCAAGCAGAGTTTATTTCTCTCACAAGCAGAAATTCAATCTCCAACATAATTCAGTATCACCAGCAACGGAAATTCATCCCCGGTGGAGTTTATTTCTCCAAATCAGTAAATCTATTAACAGGGTATCTCCTCTCCAACAGAGTTATTCTCCCGCAGAGTCGTTCTCAAATAGAGTCTCTCCTCGACAGAATATCCGTAAATGAGGGGCAGATCCCCAGCATAGTCATCCTTGTTCACCATCTCCAACAGAAATAGAGGAACTATGGTTTTTTTACAACAGTCAAGAATACCATTTCTCATACTCTCCTGCAGCAGTCAGGGATTTATTTTCCCCAGACTCAGATTATTACGTCAGCATTTCATGTTCATACATCATGACATGTGCATACATTACATATAATATAATCTCAATTATTTTGAGAACCTCATCACAATGCATCTCATGCATCGCGCATAACTAACCCTGTATTCCTTTCAGGAAAGACATTTATTATCAACAATTTCCAGCAGGTCCATGATCAACACTCGAAGCTAAACAGAGTAATCATCGGTGCGACAAGAATAACCTTACCCAGGTTCCCTCTGCAGTTTTACCCAAACTCATATCGAAGTAACCCCACTATCCAGGTTCCTTCTCACAACCCTACTCTCCAGGCTCTCATATCGAAGTAACCCTACTATCCAGGTTCCTTCTCACAACCCTACTATCCAGGCTTTCATCTCGAGTTAACCCTACTATCCAGGCTTTCATATCAAAGTAACCCTACTATCCAGGTTCCTTCTCACAACCCTACTATCCAGGTTTTCATATCAAAGTAACCCTATTATCTAGGTTCCTTCTCACAGCCCTACTATCCAGGCTTTAATCTCGAAGTAACCCTACTATCCAGGTTCCTTCTCACAACCCTACTATCCAGGCTTTCATATTGAAGTAACCCTACTATCCAAGTTCCTTCTCAAGCCCTACCATCCAGGCTCTCATATCGAAGTAACCCTACTATCCAGGTTCCTTCTCACAGCCCTACTATCCAGGTTCCTTCTTAAGCCCTACCATCCAGGCTCTCATATCGAAGTAACCCTACCATCCAGGTTCCTTCTCATAACCTTACCATCCAGGTTTCTTTCCTCATATCTCCAGACAGCAGTCCACAACACTGTAAGACCTGGACCCGATCAAACAAGATTGGTTCCACATTTCCCCAGAAAGTCGCGGTGCAGTATATACCCCGGCCAGATACGCAGTTCACTTCCGCTTCCCAAAACGGAATTCTTCCCCAGTAGAGTAACAGAAAACTGAAGCTCCTAAAACTCTATTTCTCTCAAGACAGAGACTAGCATTCCCCAGCGAAGTCCTCCTCAACAACAAGTATACGAGTTCTCACAAAGGAATCTCTTATGCGATCGACACTTCTTAGGATGACATATTTAAGCCCATCTCTGACAATTCTCTAGAAACTACCAAATGGCATCTATAAGCCCATTCCCGATATCACAAATCAAGCATCACTTCATGCGAGTGTAAATTTCTGTGCACTCTAGTGTTCAATCATCTTCCACCTTCAGATCACGAAAGGCAGGCGAGCCAATCTACATCTTCAGGTTTAAGAAGATTGAACAGGGGCAACTGTTGTACCCCAAAATTTTCCCTCCCATATTTCTCAACACATGGCAAGTGAGGTCCCAAAATTGCTCAAGGAAGTCCAAGAGTTGACCAAACAAACTCTCTCCTAAGGCAGTCTACCTCAAATTAGGGTTTCCATATTCATCAAGATGTGTGAACCACAAAGGACTCAAATGCTCACCATTGTCGTAACATGTTCTCAAGATCGTCCATGACAAGTTTCAAGCCTTGCAGAAGAGGTTTGCTCAGTCAATTGCTCAAATGCTTGAAAATCAACTGTACTAAGGCAAAAGTCAACTGTGGCCCACATACAGTCAAACTTCAAGATTTTTGGTTAACATCATCATTTTGAAGTATCATTCATCATTTTATCAAGGTTTGATCATGATTCCTCAAGGATTGCTCACAATTCATCAAAACCCAAATGTTGCTAAATTAGGGTTTTATAGGAAAAGTCAACTCAATGTTTACCAAGCATAACTTTCTCATACTTTATCATAAATGACCCATCCAAAGCTCATTTTGAAGAGGATGAAATTCCCTACAGTTCATATTCAGCTCCCAATTTCATAATATGCACTCACAAAAAGATATGAATTTTGACATTATAGGTCCTTTTGAAAAGTCAACAAAAACACCTTTTGGGTCAAAGCTTCATACATGAACATGGAAGACTCAATTGAGATGATACCAAAAGGGTTGCTTAGAGGACATCCTAAGCTTTCTAAAAGTCCAATAAAACCTCTCTAGGGTCAAAATTGAGACAGTTATGCATTTGCCAAGTTGACCAACTTTGCCAAATTGCCAAAAGTCAAATATGCTCAAAATTGCATTTTTTGCTAAATGGGCCCAACTTTTTATGCTTGCACTTAAATTATAATGTGGTCGACGACTCAAATACTTATCCACACATTATTTGCTTCATTTTTTCAATTTATTTTGATTTTTCATTGATTAAAAAGTGAATTAAATTAAATAAATAATGAAAATTATCAAAGATATGATTTGATTTGTTTTTTTTACAGATTGGCAATCAAGATATGTTGAGCTTGCATGATCAATTAGAATCAATGGCAATTGGTACAAGAAAGGCATGATTGGCATGAAAATAGAAAGATATCATATGGCTTAAAAATCAAATATTCCATTCATGAATTCTAAAGATTGGATCCAAGTTTGTTAACCTAATTGGATTCAATACATATACTGAAGTTGATGGAACCCTAAAGATAAGGATTTTCGTGCACAACTTGCCTCCAAGAACCAGAACAAACTTGAAAATTTCCAAGAAAAGTGTGGGATGAATCTCCTTCTACAGGCCAATTCAAGGTGTGCTAGCTATCCCAATCGCTTGCTAGGCATCTCAGGAAGCTATTCCAATCACTCCCAGGTCTTGAAACTCCCAGAATCGCGCTCTACGCCTCCCACAGTTTGCCTAAAAACTTGATTTTGATTTCACTGATTTACTCATCATAAGCATGTTTTAATTATATATTCTTGTTCATCATTGTGTTTGTAAGCTATTGGTACCACTTAATTGCATTTGCAGTACATGAATCACAATACGCCATTGTTAGGGTTTTGTGTTCTTATTTAGGGGTTTTCATTACAAGTAAAATTAGGCATTGATTCTGGTACCATGATACTCGTGAGGATGAGACGAGTTGATTGGTACCCTTACCTTTCATTTATATTGCTTGTATAGGATTTTGGAATGTCACAGGTTTGTAGTTACAACGAAGTGCCCGTAGATAAAGGTTTGGTTTTCTAAAACGACGGGGAGAGGAAGAAGATGCTTGTGTGTCATCCCGCTATTGGAACGTTTAAATCTCGCGCGCTTTGGAATCAGTTCTTTTGATTTTCTTATATTATATTTTATTATTATCATAGTTACAACTAACCACCATGGCTCAGTTGGCAAGCAAGCGCTGGAATTGAGTATAAGGACCTGGAATCGATCCCCAGGTCCCAACATATGTTTCATGTTATTTTTCTTCATATGATCAGGTGCGCTACTGTCCCATATGTCCACCATACAACTCAATGATCTGGCCATCAGACTCATCTCCAGCCAAGATCCAACGCGCCAGCATTGAAGGATCACCATACACCTCAAAGTCAACATTGCATGGGAACCAGCGTGGTCAAACATGCTGAGATTTGTTTGGGCCCAGAAAATCAGATTCCAACCCCCCAAAAATGCTATCAGGCCCACTTCTTTTCTTTCTTATTTTTAATTATTTTAATATTTCTTTTAATTATTTTAATTGATACCATTAATCATTTTTTTATAAAAAATCATAAAATCAAGAGTTCACAAAAATAAATAAATTAGAATTAGGTTTTTTTATCAAATTTAATTTTCATTTAATTTAGTTTATTTAATTTAGGGAAATTTTAACTTGTTTTTTGCAATTAAAATCAAATAGAAAATTAGGTTAAGTTCTTGATTTAATTCTTTTCTTTTTTCTCAAATGAATAAAAATACAAAAATAGGTTAACTTAATTATTTTTCTTAATTAATGTTAATTAGAATTTAGGATTTTCTTTTAATTTAATTATTCATTATTTTCTTAAATAACAAAACATGACAAAAACATCTTTTTTTAATCAATTGCAAATAGGATTAGTCAAATGGTCAAAACACTAATCGCCTCGCATTTAATTTGCCGCGCGCTTGTTAATTATTTTGCCAATATTTTTATAACTGTTCATGGTTTGTAATAGGTAATTAAGGGTTTATTTTACTGTTTTAAATCCCCAATTTTTTGGCTATGTAATTAATCCCCCTCCCCGAAGCCTTGTAATAACGTAGGTTTATTTTCTCGTATTTTTAATTCCCACAAATATTTAACTGTCTAGATGTATGCTAATATGATTGTATAGAAAGAATGCATGACAAAATTAATACAGTTAGAAAACCCTAATGTGCAAAGATAAATAACTGAAATAAATCACTCACACATATTCACTCTTAGGGTATACTCTCACTTCGGTTGCCTTCGGTAAACAATCATTAAGCATAGGGTGTCTTAGTGGTTTCCCTCCTGTCTAAAAAGATCAAAATGTCCCATTCGAATGTTGCCTCGGAAATGCTGCCTCGAAAGATCTTAAGACTCTAGGATTATTACTAAGGTGTCCTAATATTGCTTTAGTGATAGTACGTCCCTTTCGAATTGACCCTTACAAACTCCAACGACGGTGCTACCTATTTCTCAATAGTAGGATAACACTGTCTAAAGGAAACAAGAATAGAAAAGATCTTTTTTTGAGTAGGTAGATGCTAGTAGGTACTTGAAATGAGCAAGTACCTAAGAGCCCATGGAAAACCATGGATAGAAAGGGTGCTAACACCTTCCCTTTCTATAATCTACCCCCCCGTACTCAGAATATCTCAAAAAAGGATTTTTTTTTGTACTTTTTTCCTTTCCGGTTGGATGAAATAAAAGTCGGTGGCGACTCTTGCTTACCGCGACATTTTGCGAATAAAAACGCAAAACACAAACCAGTATTAAACAGTCGGTTCTGCCACCGTATCACATAACTGGAGATCTGCTGGGGATTCATAAGTGGGTTATACCTTAGGATCTAGGTCATCATAATTGCTTCTCTTGATTGCTTTGTTTTCTTTACTTTTAAGGGTCTTGTTTGGGGTTACTATAGATCCTACACCTGGATCTGGGGAACACCTTTTAGGTAAGTAGCAATAGACTGTGAGGGAACTGTACAGCATAGACCGATATGGTTGAAGCAGTAGCTACATTGGTGTGGAACTTTAGTCGGTACCTCTATCCCTTGTGGAGAAACGAGGAGAATACGGGGCCACCGTGTGGTTTCGTTAAGCATTAACTGACCTTAGAACCTTTAATCGCCCAACTTGGCCATTAGAAAGTAGTGAGATAGCCGGCCTCGGTGTAGAGCTAGAACTGGTTGATACTCGATGCTACACTCATTGAGATCATACTCTCGGAATATTTCGGCCGCAAGAAAATATTGCGTGAGCTGAACCATGCCCGATGGAGGATGGTCAGTGATATTGAGATCCTCTAGAACCCGGTTACTTTTCTAGGACAGGTTTGAAACCAACTTAACTTCAATAGGGTATTACCTTTGACCTCATGCAAGACTTAAACCTAAGGGCTTTTTGTGATTTGACTGTTTTTGCAATGCTTGTGTTTGCTATACCTGTGGTTTATCATGACATCATGCATCATAACATGGCATCCATGCTTCATTACACTAACCATTTTAAACACCAAGGGAATTTATTTTTGTTCTATTTTGCAAATCATGGCTTCCGTACGTAGAAATACCAACAAAATCAACTTTGTACAGATACCTTCCCAACTTAAGGTGCTAGCATTAAGAGTTTCTGAAACTTCTATGTTCATTAAGAGACACAGTCAACTTCTCAGCCTGGTTACTTCCAACCTTGATGAACAAATGATGAGCGTACTTTTTCAGTTCTTCTATCCCAAGCATCACTGCTTCACCTTTCCAGATTATCAGTTGGTACCCACCTTGGAAGAGTTCTCTCAGATATTGGGCATATCCATTATTGAACAGGTACCCTTCACAGGTATAGAAGAAGTTCCTAAGCCAGAAGTTATTGCCTCTGCTTTGCATTTCAAATTGGCCGATGTGGTATCCAATTGGGAAACTCGAAGTGGAGTCGAGGGTTTTCTAGCCAAATTTCTGATAGACCAGGCTCAGCAATTTTGGGATGATATGGAGTTTCAGGCTTTTGAGGATGCCTTAGCTCTTCTTATCTATGGTTTAGTTCTCTTCCCTAATCCGGACT
The DNA here is from genome assembly GCA_948472305.1 of Vicia faba. Classification (NCBI taxonomy): domain Eukaryota; kingdom Viridiplantae; phylum Streptophyta; class Magnoliopsida; order Fabales; family Fabaceae; genus Vicia; species Vicia faba. The sequence goes on from OX451741.1 coordinate 791,560,250, forward strand.
CTTTCGTAGATGTGAATGCTATCAAGATCTTCCTTTCTCGCAACCCTGTGCCTACCTTACTTGGAGATATCTTGCATGCTCTCCATACTCGTACCATGAAGAGAAGAGGGACTCTTATATGCTGCATGTCGTTGCTATCGAGGTGGTTTATTTCTCACCTCCCTAGGTCTATACTGAAGAACAAAGAAGGTTTGGGTTTGTCACACAAAATAATGTCACTCGCTCATACGGATATTCTTTGGTGTTCCCGAGCTATGGAAGACACTGCTGTTATTGACCGCTATGGAGGGTATCCTAATGTCCCATTACTTGGTATCAGAGGGGGTATAACTTACAATCCTTGTCTTTCCTTGCGATAATTTGGTCGTGCTCGAAGGGATGGTCCCTATGAACTACTTCTCGAGGACATTGTATTCGACTATAAGGATGATGTTAAGGAGCAAAGCCGAAGGTTCATACGAGCTTGGGGCATGGTAAACAGATCTGACCCCAAAGAGTTGGGACCGAAGACTTCCCTTCCTATGCAGCCTTACCTCCAATGGGTCCGGGCTCGTGCCCAGAAGCTTATGATGCCTTACGCGGCAGTATTACCAGTGATTATGGAGCCCACTACTGAAGAAGGCATTCCTTACACGGTTCTCTATCCTTACATGCCCACTGATCTTGGGGAGTTACAGAGGTCTTGGATTCAGCTGAAGAATGAGCGGGATACCTATAGGGAGCAGTTCCATGATCAAGAGAGGAAGGTTTTAAAGCACCACCAGGAAGCTCGAGAAAGAAAGAGTGCTCAATGACTATATCAGCACAAAGAGAAAGCGTCCATGGGACTTTTGGTTTTTTCCTTTCTAGTTTTATATTTTTTTTATCTACTTCTTTGTAACGCCTTAAAGGCATGTTGAACCTTTAAAATTTAAGCTAATAAAGTTTTGTTTATTTTGGTTTGCAAATTTAAATTTCCCAAAGTCTTTGAAATCATTACATGTGCATCCCATTATCATACACATCATTACAGGTACCGCTACAGGTTTCTCATCTTCTTTGTTGTTTATCCCACGCAGAAATGTCTTCTGGTCAAGCCATCAAAGATCTTCAGGCACAGAACGCACAATTCCAACAGATGTTCATCAGTCTGGCTAAGGGGCAAGAGGATCTGAAATCCCTCATTCTGAAAGAGAAGAAGAAGAAGAAGACTGGTATTCTGAATATGGGTAGAAGGTTCGGGGAAAGGTTGAAGCATCAAACTGATCTGACCTCTTCATCCAAGGAAGGGGAGAACCAAGAAGGGGAAAAGGACCCTAGTCCTATAGTTTCTGATGACGATACTGATTACAATGATGAGAAATATCCTCCTGCTGAGGATAGGTACAAGCAGCTAGAGAACCGTCTGAGTGCTATGGAAGTTCAAAAGATACCTGGCTTGGATTTTGGAGAATTGGGATTGGTATTGGGAGTGGTCATCCCTCATAAGTTCAAAGCTCCAGTTTTTGCCAAGTATGATGGGGTGTCCTGCCCAAAGCTCCATCTCCGCTCATATGTCAGGAAGATCCAGCCCCACACCGCTGATAGAAATTTGTGGGTACACTTCTTTCAAGATAGTCTATCAGGGACTCAGCTTGAATGGTTCTACCAATTGGAGGGAGCCAGTGTCCGAAACTGGGAAGATCTCGCTGCTGCTTTTTACAAGCAGTATCAGTACAATGCCTACCTTGCTCCTACTCGTACTCAACTCCAGAGTATGTCCATAAGTGCAGGTGAAGGTTTTAAATATTATGCTCAAAAATGGAGAGACTTGGCTGGAAGAGTCCAACCCCCTATGTCTGATAGGGAATTGGTTGACATGTTTCTAGGGACGCTATCGGGTCCATTTTTCAATCATTTGATCGTCAGCTCGTCATCTGGTTTCACCGAGCTAATTTTAACTAGAGAAAGAGTAGAAGCTGGAATTCGAGGTGGTAAAATACAGAAGGATGCCTCTTCGAGTTTGGTAAAGAAACCTTTTACTGGTAAGAAGGAAGTCAGTGTGGACTATAGCCCGAGGGGCCAAAGAAGATCTGAACACCGTCAAGCGGTAAATGTTGTAGTGATATCGAGACCCGCATTTTCTCCACAATGCAACAATCAACAAAGGGTGGAAAGACCAAAACAGTAATTTACCCGCCTCAGCATGACTTTGGCTGAAGTTCTACCTCATCTGTTAAAATCTAACTTGGCAACCTTGAGATAGGCTCCCAAGAATACAAACACTACCTCTACCAAATACAATCCCAACGCGCAATATGCCTACCATTCTGAGAGTCTTGGCCACGATACGAATGACTGCTGGGCTCTTAGAAACAAAGTACAAGACTTGCTTGAAGCCAAGGAAATAGAGTTCGATGCTCCAGAAAAGCCGAATGTTATAACTGCTCCCATGCCCAAACATGGTCTCAGAGTTAATGCTGTTGACACTGATTTGTTTGTGACCTCTGTTGAAGAAATTTCTACTCCTCTTATGACTGTTAAGAAAAATTTTCTATTGGCCGGTTTATTTCCGGGTTATGGTGAAGGTTGCTGCATGTGTTCAATCTTACCTTCTGGTTGCCGTTTATTGAAGTCAGGTGTTCAGCGCCTGATGGATAATAAAGAAATTTTGTTTAAGAAGACTATGATTCCTGTTGTTCCCATTGAAGACGTTGCTATTATAACAATTTCCGCCAATCCTTCCAAGGTTTCCTCGAGAAGACCTGTTAGGATTACACCTGTTCAAAGAATCGCTCCGCTGATAATCACCGTTCCTGGTCCCATCCCGTACACCTCAGACAAGGCTGTCCCATGGCATTATGGTGCTGATGTGTACTGTCGTGGAATTAAGCAAGATCTGAAGAAGGAAGAAGCTGATAATGATGTCAGTAACATTGTCGGACTAGTAAAGTTACCCGAAGTGGGAGGGTCTTTTCTCCCGAGATTTCCCCTGAAATTGTCAAGAAGCCTATTGTCATTTCGTCTGCTGCTCCTGCTAGTACATCAACTACTGCTCCCATTCTTACTCCAGTTATCACCCCTGCCGCTGAGCCATCTGGGACTCGGGGCAAGGAAATCATAGGTGAGCCTTCCCGGACGGAGACACCTAGGAAAGTCATTGTGGAAGCCTCTAAGAAAGAAATAGAGGAAATACTGAAAATCATCAAGAAAAGCGACTACAATGTGGTCGAACAGCTGGGGCAGACCCCATCAAAGATATCCATGTTGTCTGTGCTGTTGCATTCTGAAGCCCATGCGAAGTCTTTGATTGCATTTCTCAAGACTGCACATGTGCCGCATGAAACTTCAGTAGATCAGTTCAAAGATTGTATGGCCAACCTGACTGCTGACAATGGGCTGGGTTTTTTAGATGTAGACCTGACCCCGAAGGGAAGGAATCATAATGATATTCTACATGTCTCGATTGAGTGCAGGGGCACCACTATGGCTCATGTGCTAGTACATACTGGGTCTTCACTGAATGTTCTGCCGAAGAAAGCGTTGGACCGTTTGGATTGTGAGGGTTTGACTCTAAAGCCTAGTAACATTGTGGTAAGGGCTTTTGACGGATCAAAGAGAATGGTGCACGGGGAGGTAGACATCCCTATCAAAGTGGGTTCTCAGACTTTTGGGTCCACCTTCTACGTAATGGATATCAGGCCGTCGTATTCTTGCTTGCTGGGTCGTCCTTGGATCCATAAGGTTGAGGCAGTTACTTCCATACTCCATCAAATGCTGAAATATCCGGCGAAGGGAAAGATTGTCACGGTGCGAGGTGAAGAAGAATATATGGTGAGTCACCTCAATTCCTTCCGCTACGTAGAGATGGATGGGGAATTCATAGAAACTCCTTGCCAGAATTTTGAAGAGGTCCCCCAGGTCTTGGCATCAACTGAAGTTACTACCGGCAAACCTCCATTGAAGATGGCTTCTCTCAAGGACGCCAGGGCAGTAGTTGAAGAAGGTGGGTGTACCAATTGGGGTCAGCTCCCTGATTTCACTCACAAAACTGAAAATTTTGGTTTGGGCTTTACTACAGGGGCTCAAAGGGCTGTTTGGCGCGCTTGGGCTGGAAGACCTCCTCTACACATCAACAATCGGGGAGTTAATGCAATTGAAGATAGTGAAGAGGATTCAGACATTGACAACTGGATCTACCCAACAACCGACGGTGGACCGAATAACTGGATGGCTAGGGACTTCATACTTGTTTCTTTTATTCCGCAGTAATTGACTCATTTGTTTTAAGATTTGTAATAAATAGTTTGAAACTTTACGGCCCGGTTCCTTGCCCGAGGCACTTTGGCTTTGCTTGTGAGGGCTTATTATTTGTCATTTCATATATCATTAATAAAGCATTGGACGTTTCTTGCATTACAAATTTTGCGATCCTTGTTTTTCTTTTTTGTCTCTCACTTTATCAAAAACAGCTATTCTCTTACACACACTCACGTATCATACTACAGATCCATATCCACTTTGGATCCCATTGATAACAACTCTTCTACTGCCAGTTATGACTTCAAAAATCCGATCAACCAAGCCGAGGACGAAGGTGAGGATGATTGTGAGGTGCTTGGAGAACTTGCTAGACTATTACAACAGGAAGAAATGGCCATTCAACCTCATGAAGAGCCAATTGAGTCAGTGAATTTGGGTACAGAGGAAGACAAGAAAGAGGTTAAAATAGGTGCGAAGTTGGATCCTAGTGTCAAACAACGGTTAGTACAGATGCTACACGACTATGTTGAGATCTTTGCCTGGTCCTACAAAGACATGCCTGGTTTGGACACTGATATTGTGGTACATCGCCTACCAACTAAAGAAGACTGCCCTCTGGTAAAGCAGAAGGCCCGCCGTATGTGCCCTGAAATGTCAGAGAAAATAAAGGAAGAGGTCATGAAACAGTTCAACGCAGGATTCTTAGCTGTCACTTCTTATCCGCAGTGGGTTGCCAATGTTGTTCCGGTACCTAAGAAGGATGGTAAGGTACAGATGTGTGTGGACTACAGAGATCTAAACAGGGCAAGCCCCAAGGATGACTTCCCACTTCCTCACATTGATGTTCTAGTCGACAACACCGCACAACACAAGATCTTCTCCTTCATGCCAAATACCAGATAATAGGGTGTTGCCCCGGTTGACATGCAAGTTGTGGTACGATACTCGTGGAGAGAGAATGGTAGCATCTCATGCTAGTCTTTGTATGTGACCGTCATCTTCTGTATGATCTTTTTAATGTTCTTATTCGCGACTTCGACAACACCATTCATCTTCGGCCGGTAAGGGGAAGAATTGTGATGCTGGATCTTGAATTGCTCGCACAGGGAGGTGATCATAGTATTATTCAAGTTTGTACCATTGTTTGTAATGATCTTCTCAGGGATACCGTAATGACAGATGAGATTCTGCTTGAGGAACCGGGCGACAACTTTCTTTGTAACGGAAGCGAAGGAAGCTTCCTCCACCCACTTTGTAAAATAATCAATGGCCACTTAGATGAAGCGGTGTCCATTAGAGGCTGTTGGCTTGATTTCCCCAATCATATCAATCCCCCACATAGCAAAGGACCAAGGAGCCATCAAGACATTCAGAGGAACCAAAGGTACGTGCACCTTGTCAGTATAGATCTGACACTTATGGAAAGTTTGAGAGTGTTGATAGCAATCTGCTTCCATGGTAGACCAGTAATAGCCTACCCGTAGGATTTTCTTTGCCATCGTATGCCCACTGGAATGGGTGCCAAAAGTGCCTTCATGTAATTCAGCCATGATCCTTTCAGCTTCAACCTTGTCTACACACCGAAGTAATACGGATTCATGGTTGCGTTTGTAAAGAATTCCATTACTAAGGAAGAATTTAGTAGAGAATCTCCTTAAGAACTTCTTATCATTGACTGGAGCTCCTTCTGGGTATTCTTGAGCCTCGAGATACCTCTTGACTTCGTGAAACCAAGGCTGGTCCACTACTTCTTCGATATTAATCTCATGATAGTGTGCTGGTTCATCCCTTCGTTCAATGGTGATCTGGGGAGCCTCATTATCCCATTTAAGTTTAAACATATATGACATTGTGGCTAGTGCGTCTGCTAGCTGGTTTTCTTTTCGCGGGAAATGCTCGAAGGTAATCTTCTCAAAATGTGGGAGAAATGTCAAAACATGTTCTTTGTAAGGGATAAAGTTAGGGTGTTTGGTGTCCCATTCCCCTTTGATCTGGCTGATAACCAAAGTTGAATCTCCGAATACATTCAAAGATTTGATCCCCAAGTCCATGGTAGCTTTGAGACCAAAGATGCATGCTTCGTATTCCGCCATATTATTTGTACAATTGAAGCAGAGTCTTGCCGTAAAAGAAGTATGACATCCTTCAGGAGATATGAGTTCAACACCAATACCATTGCCGAGTGCGTTAGATGCCCCATCAAAAACCAGGGTCCATCGGGATCCTTGTTCAGGTCCGTCATATGGCCCGAATTCTTCACAGTTGTTTACCATCATGATGTCTTCATATGGAAATTCGAACTTCATGGACTGGTAGTCTCCCACAGCTTGGTGAGCAAGGTGATCAACTAGTACATTTCCCTTTATTACCTTATGGGTAGTATATTGTATGTCATATTCTGTTAGGATCATCTGCAATCTCTCTATTCTCCCAGAGAGAGCAGGTTTCTCGAAGATGTATTTTATTGGATCCATTTTAGATATCAACAAGGTAGTATGGGTCAGCATATACTGTCTTAGCCGGCGAGAAGCCCATGCCAGAGTGCAGCAAGTTTTCTCGAGTAGTGAATATCTTGTTTCCCAGTCGGTAAACTTTTTTCGCAGGTAATAAATAACGTGCTCTTTTCGGCCAGACTCGTCATGCTGCCCCATCACACACCCCATTGAATTCTCTAAAATAGTTAGATACATAATCAACGGTCTTCCCTCGACTGGTGGCATCAAAACATGAGGCTCTTGAAGGTACTCTTTGATCTTGTCAAAAGTAGTTTGGCATTCATCATTCCATTTGACTACTTGATCTTTCTTCAATAGTTTGAAGATTGGTTCACAGGTAGCTGTCAGGTGAGAAATGAATCTGGCAATGTAGTTCAAACGTCCCAAGAATCCTCTGAATTCCTTTTCAATACGAGGAGCAGGCATCTCTTGTATCGCTTTTACTTTGGCAGGATCTACTTCAATACCCTTATTGCTGACGACAAAGCCTAGGAGCTTACTAGACCTTACTCCAAACGTGCATTTATTTGGGTTCAACCTCAACTTGTATTTCTTTAGCCTCTCAAACAGTTTTTGTAAATGATCAAGATGCTCTTCTTCAGTTTGAGATCTAGTTATCATGTCGTCCATACAGACCTCTATTTCGTGATGTATCATGTCGTGAAATAGAGCTACCATGGCATGCTGATAGGTTGCCCCAGCATTCTTTAGTCCGAATGGTATAACCTTGTAGCAGAATGTGCCCCACTGTGTGACAACGGTTGTTTTCTCCATGTCTTCAGGCGCCATTTTGATTTGGTTGTAACCTGAGAAACGGTTCATGAAGGAAAACACTTTGTGTTGTGTTGTATTGTCAACTAGAATATTAATGTGGGGAAGTTGGAAATCATCCTTAGGGCCTTCCCTATTCAAATCTATGTAGTATACACACATTCGTACCTTTCCGTCCTTTTTGGGCACGGGAACAACATTAACAACCCACTGCGGATAGGAGGTAACAGCCAAGAATCCAGCATTGAATTGCTTCATGACTTCAACTTTAATCTTCTCTGACATATCTGGTCGCATTCGACGGATCTTTTGTTTTACTGGTGGGCAATCCTCTTTTGTAGGTAGATGATGTACCATAATATCTGCATCAAGTCCTTGCATGTCTTCATACGACCAGGCGAAGACCTCAACATACTCGTGTAGAAACTGAATCAGATGCTCTTTGACACTGGGTTCCAGATTGGCACCCACCTTGACTTCTCTTTTGTCTTCTTTGGTACCTAGATTGATGGTGTCCACTGGTTCCTCGCGGGGCTGAATGGTTCTCTCTTCTTGTTGTAGTAATCAGTTAAGTTCCCTTGGTACTTCACAATCTTCCTCACCTTCGTCTCCGGCTTGGTAGATTAGATTTTCAGAGTCACAAAAGGCCATAGCAGAACCGTTACCCATGGGATCCCGAATGGATGTAGACCTGCATTGTGAGTGTGAGTGTGTGTAAGGGTATAACTATCTTTGAAAGAAATGAAAATGTAAAAAAAAAACAATAAGCACAAAGTTTGTATGCAAAACGTCCGTGATTCATTGGTGTCATATGGAAATGAGATAATAACCCTTACAAATGGACCATTGCGCCTCGGGTAAGACACAAGGTTTTAAGAGTTTGAATTGTTTTAATATTACAGATCCAACAAAATGTAAAGACAAATTACTGTGGGATAAAAGTGATTGGGACAAAATCTCTAGCCTCCCAATTGTTGAGCCCTCCACTAACAGTTGGGAAGATCCAATCCTCCAGGTTGCAACCATCTTCATCATCCTCTACTGTGTCGACTTCACAGTTGCTGATCTTCAGGGGTTGTCCTCCAGCACGAGCGTGGCGTATAGCCTTCTGAGCACTTGAAGTGAAACCCAGGCCAAATTTATCAGACTTGTATGGGATATCTGGGAGTTTCCCCCAGATAGTGCACCCACCTTGTTCTATCACTGTCTTTACATCCTTCAAAGATGACATTCTGAGTGGAGGTCTTGTGATTTTGGGAACAACCCTTGTTACTGCCACATCTTGCGGGACTTCCACAAATTGTTGGAATGGAGTTTCAATAAATTCACCATCTAACTCCACATATCTGAAGGAATTGAGATGGCTGATCATATACTCTTCTTCTCCATGAACAGTGATAATCTTCCATTGGATCAGATACTTCAGCATTTGGTGCAATGTAGAAGTGACAACGCCAGCATTATGAATCCACGGTCTGCCTAGAAAGTAGGAATGTGAAGGGCGGATATCCATTACATAAAAAGTTGAATCAAATGTTTTGGTTCCAACCTTTATGGGGATATCCACTTCCCCATGCACCATCCTTTTTGAGCCGTCAAAGGCCCTCACTACTATGTTGCTTAGTTTCAATGTCAATCCCTCACAGTCATGCCTATCAAGAGCCTTCTTAGGCAATACATTCAGAGATGAGCCAATGTCCACCAAAACATGAGCCAAGGAAATGCCCCTACATTCAACTGAGACGTGCAATGCCTCATTATGCTTCCTTCCTCTTGGCGTTAAATCAACATCCGAAAAACCTAGACCATTATTTGCAATCAAGCTGGCTATGGAGTCTTGGAACTGGTCGACAGATGTTTCTTAGGGTACATGGGCAGTTTTCAGGAATTTTACCAGGGCTTTTGCACGCGCCTTGGAACATAGTAGTAAAGCTAGCATGGAGATTTTAGATGGATTTTTCCCCAGTTGCTCAACTACATCGTAGTCGCTTCTTTTTATGATCTTTAGAATTTCCTCCATCTCTTTCCGGGAGGTCTCAGGGATAGCCAATGATTGTGCCTTCGTCCGGACGGGCTCAATCAGAATACTTTTACCTCGAGTCTCGGTTGACTCGGTAACAGGAATGTCAGTAGGAGTGATAGCAGGGATTGTAACAACTTTGTCAGTTAGAGTATTGGTGGAGATGATTGTAGGACTGAGAATAGCCTTCGGAGGAGCAACAACAATAGGAATGATTACGGGTCCATAAACTGCTTTTGGGGGAGCAATTTCTGGAGAGAATATCCTTCCGCTTCGGGTAATCTTGCTAGTCCCTACAATATTACTAATATCAGAGCCAATTTTCTCAGAACTTGAATCTTCGGCAGCTGGCCAATCTTGCTTGATACCGTGGTAGTAGACATCCCCTCCATAATTCCATGGTATGGTTTTATCTGACGAATATGGGACTGGTCCATGCATTGTAATTATCAAAGGAGATGCTTTTGGAACTGATGTAATTCTAACGGGTCTTTTGGTGGAGACCCTAGAAGAATCGGCGGAAATGTTAATGATAGAAACATCATTACAAGGAACAGGTGAAACAAAAGTCTTTTCAAACAAAAATTCCTTGTTACCTATTAGGCATTGAACGCCTGCTTTTAACAAAGGACGGCTAGTTGGTGAGGACAAACAGAAATGGAAGCTTTCATCATAGTCTGGGAATACACTGGCATTTAATAAGTTCTCTTTGGTAGTTCGGAGTGGAGTCATAAGGTCATCAACTGAAGTAACAAACATATCTTCCTCAATGGCGTTGGTATTATGGCCATGTTTGGGCATAGGGGCGGAAATGACATTTAGCTTTTCAGGCGCATCGAATTAAATCTCCTTGGCTTCAATGAGGTCTTGTACTTTGTTCTTCAGCACCCAACAGTTGTTAGTGTCATGGCCGGGACTCTCAGAGTGGTATGCACAGCGAGAAATAGGATGATAGTGAAGAGATATTGTGTTAGGATTCTTAGGAGCTTCTTTCAAGGTCACTAGGTTGGATCTCAACAAATGTGGAAATACCTGAGATAGGGTCATATTAATTCTGGTGAATTTTCTGACTGGTCTTTCCATCCTTGGTTGGTTGTTTCTTTGCTGATCAGGCGCAGGTTTAGGAATCATAACAACCCCACCATTGGACGGCATTCGGCCCTATCTTGATTTCTCTGAGGATAAATAACAACCACTTCTTTCTTTCCGATAAATGGCTTCCTTATAGCAGCAGATGATGTATCTTTTTGAATCTTTACACTTTTTATCCCGACTTCTACCCTCTCTCTGGTCAATATCAGTTCAGTAAAACCTGCCGATGAACTCCCAATTAGGTGATTGAAGAAGGGACCAGACAAGGTGCCCAAAAACATGTCTACTAGTTCTCTTTCAGATATGGGAGGTTGAACTCTTCCAGCCAAGTCTCTCCATTTTTGCGCATAGTCTTTGAAGCCCTCACTTGAAACCATGGCCATACTCTGGAGTTGGGTACGGGTTGGCGCACGATCAGTGTTGTATTGGTATTGTTTGTAAAAGGCTGCAGCAAGATCTTCCCAGTATGAACATTGGCTCTTTCTAACTGATAAAACCAATCGAGTTGAGTTCCAGACAGACTGTCTTGGAAGAAGTGTACCCATAAATCTTTGTCAGCGGTATGGGGTTGGATTTTCCTCACATAGGACCGGAGATGCATTTTAGGGCATGAAACTCCATCATATTTGGCGAACACAGGTGCTTTGAGTTTTGGAGGAATGACAATCTCCGACACTAAGCCCAACTCCTCAAAGTCCAAGCCAGACACTTTTTGGATTTCCATTGCACTCAACCATTCTTATAGATGCTTATACTTGTCGTCGGCTGGAGGGTATTGTTCTTCAGAATAGTCTTCTTCTTCTTCCTCTTCCTCTTCTGAATCAGACTGAACAACTATTTCCTTATCCTTCCCATCTTGGTTGTCTTTCTCACTGAATGTCGTTGCAAAGTCTAAGGCCCTTCTTGTCTGCCCTTGGAATCTTCTTCCCATGTTCAGAATTCCGGTTATCTTCTTCGTCTTCCTTTTCTTCTCTTCCACCAGCAAGGTCTTTAACTCTTCTTGTCCTTTGGCCAGAGTTAAGAACAACTGTTGAAATTGTGCATTCTGAGCTTGGAGGTCTTTCACCGTTTGCTCGAGATCCATCTTACTGAAATAAATAGTAGAGATATGAGGAGACTTGTTGCAAGAAACCTGTTTATGTTATGATGAATGATAAATGCGTATGCAATGATTTCAAGGATCTTAAGATTCAAATTTGTTTTAGACAAAAAGGAAACACACGTTATATTAATAGATTAAAGCTCGAGTACATCAATGCCTTCTTGGGAAAAACAAATACAAGAATTTCTAAGATGAAAAGGTAGTTCACATCCTCTTTGGTGAAATGTAGGCATTCAGATTCCGCTCCTCATGAAGTAGCCTAGTGAGTTCCAAAACCTTCTTCTCGCTTGCGTAGAATTGGGCTTCGAAAGTATCTCCCTCCCCCTTGAGTTGTATCCTATCTATTTGTAAGTCTTCAAGAGAGGTGGGCATGTCAGGATGTAGGATATTGTATGGAACATATCCTTCCATGACTGGCTCAATGATTACTGGGAGAATGGAGGGGTAAGGCATCATAAGACTCTGAGCACGAGTTCATACCCATTTGAGGTAAGGCTCAAGAGGGATGGAATTTTGATGCCCCAAAGTCTTGCTATCTACCTTGTTTAAAATCCTCCAAGCTCGGGTAAATCTCTAGCGAAGGTCTTGATCGTCGTTGTCGTAGTCAAATACCAAACCTTGAATCAGCATCTCATGTGGGCCATCCCTTCGGGCATAACCAAATTGTCTTAAAGCTAAGCAGGGGTTGTAGGTGATACCTCCCCTAATTCAAAGTAAAGGGACATTAGGAAACTCTCCACAACGGTCGATAATAGTAACATTCTCTATGGATCGGGAGCACCAATAGATGTCTGAATGTTTGAGCGTCATCAGCCTTTGTGACCACCTTGATCCTTGCTCATTCTTTAGTACATATTGGGGAAGATGCGAAATAAACCATCTTGCCAAGAGAGGAGTTAAACACACGAGGACACCTCTTTTCCTCATTGTAGGAGTGTGAAAAGAGTGTAGGATGTCCCCTACAAATGTAGGCACGGGTTGCGGGATATGAAGATTTTGACGGCGTTCACATCTATGAGTTTGTCAAGATTTGGAAACAAGACCACCCCGTAGATGAGGAGAGCCACAATTTCCTCAAAGGCTTGCAAATCCAAGGAATTCCAATAGTTTTGGGCTTTCTCAAACAAGAACTTTGCTAGGGAACCCTTGACACCACTCCTTGTTTCCCAATGAGTTGTGACATCAGATGAGTGCAAGTGTAGAGCTTGAGCAATCTCTTCTGGCTTTGGGTCTATTTCCGCACCGTTGAAAGGTAGTTGATTGAGAATGGGAATCCTTAAGAGTCAGGAGAATTCTTCCAAAGTAGGCATAAGTTGATAGTCGGGAAATGTGAAGCAATGGTGTAAAGGATCAAAGAACTGAAAGAGCACCTTCATCATGTCTTCATCTGTGTTGGAGGTGACCAAGTTGAGTAGGCGACCATGTCTCTCGGTGAATAGAGAGTTTTCAAGAATCGTTGAAGCAAGCTCCTTAAGTTGTGGAAGGATTCTTACAAGGTTGACTTGAATAGTTTTCCTGCAAAAATAATCCATATCCTACAAAACAAGAACAAAGATGAATCCCAAAATCCTTGAAATGGTTAGTGAATGTGTATGATGTTATGATGTTCATGATGTTATGTACAAGTATGTATATACAAACAAAACAAACAAATTCCTAGGTTTAGGCTTGCATGGAGTCTCATAGGTAAGTACCCTCTTGAAGTTTAGTTGGCTCAACTTGTCCTAGTAATAGTAACTGGGTTCTAAGGAGCTCAATATCACTGGATTGTTTCCTTGGTCATTGTTTCAGCACAAGCCTCTTTAATGGCGACCGAAATATCCCAAGAAACCAAACCTCAATGAGTGTAGTATCGAGTATCTACCAACTTCAGACTGCACCAAATCCGGTCATCTCACTATATCCTAAAGGCCAAGTTGGTCAAGTAAAGGTTCTAAAAGTTCATTAGTGCTTTACGACATCTCTCAACAGCCCCATATTCTCTTTGATTAACTCAAAGGCTACCGGTACCCACAAATATGTCGCACTAACGTAGCTATTTCTTAGGAAATCTTTGTAATGATTTGTGTTTGTAAGAATGTATACAAAGATGCTTGATCTTTTGAAAATGTTTTCAATTTTGTAAGATGTTTGAAAGTGTATGTGTTTGTGTTGAAAATAGCAAGGATGTTTGTTTTGAAATGGAGCAAGTAATTAGGAGCAATCTACCTACTCAAATGTCTTTGTTGTTCATTTTCTTTTCCTTTGACATTGTTGTCGTACCATTTATTTGGTAAGCAACCCTATCTTTGAATGTAAACGGGACGGGCGTGGGTCATTGTATAACCATGATTAGAAATGTTGCAAGGTATCTTAGCATTCCTTTTGAGAGACTAAGATCATTTGTAAGGCAACTTAGATAGCGTCATCGAGGGACCATGATCTTGTATTTTTGCTTGTTTTTGCTAAGATACCTCACATGCGTAATATGGCCATTTTGTATAAAGCAACCAAGTAGAATAACCCTAGAGGTGCTTGTGTGCAAGTGTATCATTTTCATGCTTGTTTTTGTCTTCAATTAGGGTTTTCTAATTATTGGTTGTAGTCTTTCCATACAAATTCTAATTACTAGCATGTTATATAAAAGTGATAAATTGCGAAATTTAAAGTTACTACATTATTACAACATTTGTGGGGGGGGGGGGGGGGGGGGGGGTGTACAAGGTGAATGGGGATTGCAAGAATTTAAACCCTAATTAATCTATTACAACCATATTGAATTGGTATGAATATACAAGGCAATAAATAAATACAAAGTATAAAAATGAATAAATATACAAGGATGCAAAATGTAAAGAAAATGAATTTTGTTTGGTTTTCATGAAAAAAAAGATTTTTGCCTTAACCTAATTAAATAAAGAAAATAATTAATTAAGTTTGAATTTATTAAGAAAAGATTTTAAATGAAAACCTATTTCTATTAATTAATCAAAAGAAAATAAATTCAAGAAAAGTATTTTGGTTTTTTTTATCTTGAAAATATTTGTAGTATTATAAAATATTTTTAGTCTTTTTTATATTAAAATAATGTATTTTAAAGGGTGTGAAGAAAAATAAATAAATAAAGTAATACTAATTAAGTTTATAAGATTTACTTAATAAAATAAATTAATTATAATAAATAAAAATATTTTTATTTATGGAAAAATAAAATAAAATAAGTCAAAATATAAACATATGTCATTTTCTTGTATTTTTATGATTTTTACTATTTAGGAAATATTTTTAAGAAAAGAAAAATAAAAAAAACTGAAATAAATGAATAAATAAAATAATTTGGGCCAGGGGGTGCCAAAAGTCAGTATGGGAGTCAACTAGCAAAAACAAAAATGAACCAGGCCCACCTGCCAAACAATAAATATGTAAGGCAAAATGCCCCCTGAAGACTTCATCTTTAACCTCCAGCCAGACCTATTGTAACTTGCTCATTTCTCATTAAAAATGAAAATTGTAAATATGAAACTTGTAGAAAATTTTCTCACGATTCCTGAAATGTAAAGTATTAAAACTATGGATCAAAGATAAGCAAGAATTTTAATGGCCCTAATCGGAACCCTAAAAATTTCAGAAATTTTAGTTTCAAAATTCTCTAAGCTCAAGCAAAATTAATGGAAACTAAGGACATGGTTAGCTCCAGGGCAATGATATCTACATGTTTTATTCACAAATAAACTATTGATGATGCCTGTTTAAAGAGTTCCAAGTTGAGAAAACTTACCTTAAAACTGGAAATCGTGTTTTGAGTTTGAGCTTGTTTCAAGTGATGGTGATGATCAGGTTAGCTTCCTTGAGGTCCTAGGAAGCTAATGCAATGGTTAGCTTGAACAATGGATGGTTGAAATGGCCTGGAGAAGTCAAGTTGCAGACTCTGTTTTTTGGTTATGGAAGTTATGGTAAATGGTGTTACAGTTCTGGAATAAGGATGGGGATGAGTTGTATTTGATGTAAGGAAGCTTTAGAAACTAAAAGGCTAAGAAACGCATGAGGGAAATGGGAGTTTGATGTTCAAGGTCAGACACTGTGCAACAATGGAGTTTTTGTGCAATTTCTGATTTGAGAGAGTTTTGGTGTATTACAGGGTGTTCAAGCTCGTGTTCTAGCTCACAAATAATGACTCTATTTATAAGCAACAAGTTTTGAGTGCTCTAGTTGATCAGAATTCAAACTTACATGTTTAAGTTAAACTGATTTTTTGACAAAACAAGTTTCCATGCCTTGTGTACTTGCTAAGAAAGAGTGGTTATGCTTTAAATAAGCTTGCTTCTGACTTTGTGGATGGAGTGTGATTAGAGGGAACAAGTTAGAGGCTCATTGTGAACTTTATGCAAAAAGCTTGCTTTACAAGAATGACATTGTTAACTTTGTGCCATAAATGGAAATGCAACTTGGACAATAGCTCAATTGCTTGGATCAAAGCTCTAACAGCTGTGTAAACATTTAATTATGGAGTGACAAACAATTTTGAAGCCTACAAAGCAAGGATTATGCAGCCTAGCATGGATTTGGTTCAAGTGTTCATCAAAAATGACTTGTAATTCAAGTGACAAAACCCTAATTTCATCTCTTCGATTCTCCCTCCTCAAGAATGATCTCAAGGAGTTCTTGAACATTTTGGAGAGCTTGAAATGTGATCCACAACCCATATTTGAATTGATTTTGAATATTCCCCTTGGAACTATGTGAAAAAGTGTCATGAAGTTAGGTCAAAATCCTGGCTAAATTAGGGCAAAATTTCACTAAGTGTTTAGTTTCATGACCCTATGTTCATAAAATCATAACTTGAGATCCAAGAATTTTTAGAAGGATTTGTGTAAAGAAAAGTTTTAGATTTCATGGAGATCTACAACTTTCATGTTGGAAGTTTTTCTTGAATCATCTTGCATCATGGTGAAAATTTGGCTCAAAGTTATGAAAAAACATGAAATTTCCAACACTTAAAAAAATTTCTAAGTTTAGAAAATTTGACTTTTCAAAATGAAATCTTGACTTTTTAATTTCTTGATGAATAATTTTCATATTTTGAAATGTTTTGATGAATTATGATCTTTGGCACTTGAATTAAACCAAAAAGTCAAAGTTTGACTTTTTAGTATACAGTTGACTTTTGATGAGTTGACTACAAAATTCATATGTCAATCCAATGGACTTGCAATGTTTTGAACCATGTATTTAGGTAAAAATGATGCAATTGGACTCTTTAGGTCATGCCTTAAACCAATTGACCCTTTGCTAGGTCAAAAATCAGAAATTGCCCTTTCCTAGTCAAAACCCTAATTTTGACCATTTTGCCCTTTTGGAGATTTGATCAAATTTCTTAAGGAGTTGTGGTCCAAACTTGATCAAATGATACACATGAGTTTAAAATGTTTATGTGGACAAAAAATTATGAAGTTTGACTGTAAATTGGCCATAGTTGACTTTTTCCCCACTACAACTGATTTTTAGGTCAACTACTTAATTGACTGAGCAAAAATGTGATCCAAGGCTTGAAACTTGACATGAGTGATATTGGGGGTCCATAATGATCCATTAAAGTCATATGGGGCATTAGAAGTTCAAAATCCTTGTGCAATCTCAAACCCTAATTTTGGTCATCAGTGCATAAGGAGGTGTCTTGAGCTGATCAAACCCTAGTGTAGTCTTGAGCCCAGGGAGATCTTGTGAGTAAATTCTTGATAAGTGAGAGGGAAAATTTTTGGGTACAACATAGAGAAAAGAATACTTTGAAACCTTCATCAAAAATCCAATTCCCAAATACAAAACCAAACCTTTATTCTTCCATTTGAATTAAAGAACTTGGCATTTTCTCTTCCGTTGCTCTTGTTGACTCCAGAACATCTGAAGGCAGCAGTTCAAGTTCCAAACACATGCTCCAGATTCAAGGTAAGTCTTTCTGACTTTGCATATTTTCATTCAGAACATCATTAAATATGTAAATATCACAGTATTGATGTTATCCATATCATTGCATAAGTAGAAAAACTGTGGATCAGAATTTCTTGATTAGGGCTAGGCTCAGATTAGGGATTTGAACTTCTATAAATTGTTGTGATTTTATCTTTCTGACCTACTGTTTGTTAAATACTAAATAAATTGCTGATGTACTGATTACTATAAAGGAGTTGAAATGTGGCACAGAACCCTTGCTTTTTCACTCATTATTTTAGCATATCACAGAACTTCTGAGTTCTCCCTACACGTTAAACACACAGAACTTCTAGGCTTTCTTACTGTTTTTAACACACAGAACCTCTGATGCTCACACACTGTTTTAGCACAACACAGAACTTATGAGTTCTCCCTACACGTTAAATACCCAAAACTTCTAATGCTCACACACTGTTTTAGCACAACACAAAATTTCGGACTTTTGGCTCAATGTCTGAATACCACCTAGAACCTCTGTTTCCTTTCCCTCTAACGTTTCTTGCAGGGCCTTAGAATGTATCAATCCAGAACTTTTGATTCCATTGACGTTCCTTTCTGAGTTACAATGCGCCTGACTTCAGAACTTTTGATCCTTGTTTTTTTTTGCTTGCAGTAGCACGCTGTTTCTATCTTTCATTATTTTCCTTTTTATCATTTTTAATATTAATACTCTTTTTATCAATATAAAAAAGATATAAAAATATTTTCTTTTTACTAACTAATTTATTTCCTCTTTTTAAATCCATTAAGACAAAAAAAAACCATTTTCTAAACAAAGTCCTTTTTCTTTCTTACGTTGTACATTTCAATATGGTTGTAATAGTTAATTAGGATTTATTTTCTTGTAACCCCCATATTCATAAAATTGTACCCCCATCCCCTTAATGATGTAATAGCATAGGACTTTACGTTTTCACAATTTATCGCTTTCAAATGTAAATGCTAGTAATTAGGATGTGTATGGCAATATATGAAATCAATGAATAGATCACCCTAATCAAGACTAAATGCATTCGATCAAACACACTTGCACACTAGCACCCTTAGGGTAATCCCACCTTGTGGCCTATCGGAAAAATAGTCATGTCGCTCGAGCATGGGCGTTTTAGCAAAAGACCCTCGATAAAAGATCATAGTCCCTTGATTACCCTCGATGTTGCCTCCGGTAAACGATCTAGTCCCTAAAACGACATTGCTAAAACGTCCCATGGGTTGCCTTCTATGACTATACAAACGTCCCACGCTCGCCCATTCACATCCAACGATTGGGCTTCTTACCAAATCAATGGTAAGATAGCAACATCTAAAGGAGGAGAAAAAGAACATCTAAGACCTTTTTGAGTAAGTAGGTTCGCTCCTAGTTGCTCGCTTGCTCACAACAAAATATTTTTATACCAACACTTTCATTTTGAAACATTTTTTTGAAAGACAAACACTTTGTACACATTCTTATAGAAACGGGAGCCATACAAAGACATCTTTTCAAAATCACTTTCAAAAAAACACATTCCACAAACACTTCTTTGGACCATTTTCGAAACAAAACTTTGTACGCGTTCTTATAGAAACGAGAACCATTACAAAGACATTTTTCAAAATTCTTTCAAAACCCACACCACAAGCACCTTCAAACAAAAGAAAGTGATCTAGCAAGAAACTAAGAGCCCATGGAAAACCATGAATGAAAGGCGTGCTAACACCTTCCCTTTTCATAATCTACCCCCCGAACTCAAGAAAATATCTTTAAAGGTCTTTCCTGTGCCTTTTCACCTTTCCTTATTGGATAAAAGAAAAGTAGGTGGTGATTCTTGCTATCCGCAACATTTGCGATCAAATGAAAAAACAAAAAGTCAGTTCTCCCACCGTATCACAGGGTGTATGCAAAAAAATAGTCAAGGCCCAGAATAAGAAGTCTAGAGCCTAATGTTCAAGTGTGGATGGCCTATGATGATGCACCATGGTCTTGTGTTATGGAGTGTTGGATTTATCCTAGTGATGATCAGATGGAATTAATGTGAGGCTTCATGGTGGGCGTGCGTGGCTTGATGCACTGAATCTGCAAGGAAAATATGAAAAAAAATACAAAAGGGTACCATTGGGGCTTGAACCCAGGTCTCTATAGTTCAATGCCTTACGCGTGCTTTTCCTGCCACTTGGGTGGTTGTTTCATCTATGAGTAATACAACTTGTAATAAATATAAAATAAACCCAATCTTAATGGTACTTCATCCCTAACCTCGCGCCAGCATTTCCAACACCATTTTTGAATTTTGTAATTTCCTCATTACTCAATGAAATCAGAAAATGTAAACATGAAACTTGCTCCATTTTTCAATACGAATTCAAACATATAAGTTTCATGAGCTATAAATCAAACATGAACGAGAATTTTAGTTGGTACCAAATAAAACCTAATTTTTTTCATAAAGTTCAAACTCAAAATTCGCATCACTCAGGCAACATAAATGAAAACTAAGGGCATAATTAGCTTCAGGGCTAAGATGTCTACATTTTTTATTCACAAAGTAACCATTAATGATGCTTGTAGAGAGAGTTCAAAGTTGAGAAAACTTACCTCAAAACTGGAAATTGTGTATGGAGTTTAAGCACTTCTGGAAGTGTTGTGATGATTTGAATAACTTCACTAGACTCCTAAGAAGCTATTGCAATGCTTACTTTGGATTGAGAGTGGCTGAATCTTCCTGTAGAAGTCAATGTGCGGAGTTGAGTTTTGAAAATGGTGGATGGTGGTGGAGGTGTTACAGAAGTGGTTCAAGTGTTTGGATCACTTTTATATGGTGTATGGATGATGTTTGAATGATTGAAATGGAAAATGCTCGGGTGGTTTGTGTATTTGGAATTCAAGTCAGAAATGGCAAGTTATGGAGCTTTTGGTGCAATTTCTGGTTTAAGGGAGTTTCAATGCTTGCGAATTCGTGTGTTAGGTTTCATATAACCTCTCTATTTATAGGCAAGATATTTGGAAGCTTGAAGGGATCATAAATAATAGATCACATGTTTTCGTCTTGAAACTTGTTTTTGAAGCAAGCTTGACAAACATAGATCAAATGCATGGTACAATGACTTTTAGGGTGGTTGATGGGCTCTAGACAAGTTCCTTCTGGCTTTGAGACTGTGTATATGCAGAAGGAACAAGTACAAAGCTCAAGGAGAGTGGACTTTGTGATTAAAGCCACTTTACCAAAATGGCAACATTACCTTTGTGCCAAAAATGGATTAATCACTTGGACAATGGCTCAAATGCTTGGACAATGGATTAATCAGTTGTGTAAGTATTTAATTATTGAGTGATTTGCAAGTTTGAAGCATGCAAATTAATATTTATACAACATGGCCTGAGATTTGGTTATGTGTTCTTCATGAAAATGCCCTACATTTCAAGAATGGATGCCCAACTTCTTCTCTTCGATTCTCTTAGCTCAAGAATGATCTCTTCAAGTTCTTGGACATTTTGGAAATCTTGAAACCTTGTCTACAACATACATGTTGACCACTTTGGCTAAATCAAATTGGAACTTGGTGAAATTTTGCCAAGAAGTTAGGAAAAAATCTACCTAAACTTGCTAAAATTTTCACTAAGTGTTTTATGAAAAATGTCATGACTTTATGAGCTTATATCTTCAAATCTAAGCATTTTTTGGACATCAACCCTAAGGGACAAAGTTGTAGAATTCATCAAGATCCACACATTTGATGTTGACAGTTTTCCTTGAATCATCTTGCATCATGGTGAAAAATTGTCATGAAGTATTGAAATATCAAGGATAAAAACACTTAGAAAATTTCTAAGTATTTGAAATCTTGACTTTTTTGTTGACTTTTTGATTTTCTTGATTCTTGATGGTCAAGTTTGATATTTTTGAGTGTCTTGATGAATTTTGATTTTTGAATTTTAATGTTGAGAAACGATTTGAGCTATGAGATTAGGTTAAGGTATTGTGTTTGAGTCCTTGAGATTATGCTTCAAGTCATTAGTGTAAGTCTAAGAGTGCCTAAGAGGGGGGGGGGGGTGAATTAGGTATATAAAAATTTATTCGGTTTTATGAGAATACTTGTAGTAATTTTTGGTTAAGTGTTTGAAGGTTTTGGTTATATATTATCTTTTCTTGATTATGGTGATGAAAGCCATAAAAGCGGAAAATTAAAGAACACGATGATATATCCTGGTTCCCCTCACAATCCGAGAGTACTCCAGTCCCATTTCCAACACGAAAGAGATTTCACTATAGTTAGAATGATTGTACAGCCTATGCTTACTATCTAACCTATAGGGTGACCAAAGGTTCTTAACACCTTTAAGATCAAACAAACACTAATGTGAATGAAGAACAATCCTCTTCAAATCACAAAACTTACTTCCAACAATCCTGGATAGTAAGGGAATAATTTCTTTTGTAATACAATGATTAATTTGAAATAGATGGAGAGCACTATCAATCTTCAATTGATCTTCTTCTTCAAGATAGAAACAATTCTCAAGCAATGATTATAAATGTTCACAATGTATGTATGAAACTTGTAATGATTTCTTAATGAAAATGTATATGGCAAGTTTCACAAAATTTATGAACACATGATAGTTTGTATGTAAATTTGAATGAGTGAAAATTGTTAATATGAAGAAGGTTTTATTGTTTTGTCTCTCTTACATTTAAATCTGAAAATATGCACATTTATAAAGTCACAAGTACCTCTTCATTCATGCCATTTGATATGAAAAGATGCAATGCATTCATGAAAGGATACCAATTGAAATATGTTCAAAAACCAAAAGAAAAGCTGCACTGGTTCGCTGGGAACCGGTTCCGACACAGGCAGAACCCGGTTCTTAGTGAACGTTATAACTCAGAATTCAAAAATATTACGCAGGAACCGGTTCCCCTATTGGTACAACCCGGTTCATGGTACAAATTCCAGGGAGGTGTTTTTTGAACAAGTTTGGAACCCGGTTCCCTGTTAGGTAGGAGCCGGTTCCTGAAAGTTTATTTCCAAAAATTCTTTTTGAAAAAGATTTCAAACAAGGTTTTTCTTAACATTAAAAATGTGAGATATGTATATGATTATGAATGCATATTTGTGAACATCTATATTCAAGATTAAGAATTATTTATACCATTTGACATTTGTTGATTCTTTAATAATTCTTCTTCTAATCTTCAAGACTTGTATATGATATTGATAAGCTTTTTGCACATCCTTTGAATGTTGATATACATGTTGTCTTCATCAAAACAAATGCTTTAAATATGACTTGAGAAGCTTGAAATTTACATTCTCCCCCTTTTTGATGATGGCAACCAAGTCTTGAAAACAATTCTTGAAATGTTTATGTTGTTTTGTGTAGAAAACATGTTAAGCAAATGCAAGGCTCCCCCTAAATTGTGTGCTCCCCCTAAGTCCATGATTCTTTGAATTTTGGAGTGAGTGCCTGCAATTTCTTTGAAACAAAACAACACATATGCATATTCTTCTCCCCCTTTGTTAACATCAAAAAGGATGGGGAAAAAGAGTGAAACAAATTCATTTACAAATTAAGACGTAAAAACATATAAAAGAAGGAGTAGAAGCAGAGTGTACTGAAGCATAAAAATTTTTGAAGAAAAAAATTAAGACGTGCATCTTATGAGAAACATTTAGAGATCAACTTCATCCAAAATACCAAGTTCTCTTCGGATTTTGAAGAATGGTTCTCGAGCAAGCGATTTTGTGAAGATATCTGCGAGTTGGTTATGAGTATCCACAAAAGTGACTTCGAAATATCCTTTAAGTACATGATCACGGAGAAAGTGATGTCGAATATCTATATGTTTGGTTCTTGAATGCATGACCGGATTCTTTGTAATATTGATAGCACTTGTATTGTCGCATCAAAGAGGAATGCATCCGAGATCAAGTCCGTAATCACGGAGTTGTTGCTTGAGCCAAAGAATTTGTGCACAACAACTACCCGCTACTATGTATTCTGCTTCGGTCGTGCTAAGAGCAACACATGCTTTCTTTTTACAAGCCCATGCTACTAATTCATTTCCAATAATGTGACAAGTACCACTTGTGCTTTTACGATCAGTTTTACAACCTGCATAATCCGCGTCAGAATAACCAATTAAAGTGCAAATACTACCTTTAGGATACCATAAGCCGACATTGGTTGTTCCTTTAAGATACTTCATGATCCTTTTAACTGCCATGAGGTGTGATTCCTTTGGATTTGCTTGAAAGCGAGCACACATACAAACACTAAACATGATGTCAGGATGGCTTGCCGTCAAATACAATAAGGAACCAATCATACCTCGGTATTTTGTAATATCAATTGGAGTACCGGATTCATCTTGATCAACATATGTACCGGAGCCCATTGGAGTATTCATTGCTTTACAATTTTCCATATCAAACTTTTTCAATAATTCTTTGCAATACTTAGATTGGTTGATGAAGATTCCATCTTTTAGTTGCTTGATTTGTAGTCCAAGAAAGTAGTTCATCTTTCCCATCATAGACATCTCGAATTCTCCTTGCATCATCCATGAGAATTCCTCACACATTTATTTGTTAGTCGATCCAAAAATGATATCATCAACATAGACTTGAACCAATAAAGTGTTACTTTTGATTTTCTTAATGAACAAAGTTTTATCAACCTTACCCTTTTCGAAACCTTTTTCACACAAAAAATTGCTAAGTCTATCATACCATGCTCTTGGTGCTTGCTTTAAGCCATAAAGAGCCTTTCTCAACTTAAAGACATGTGTAGGATATTTGAAGTCTTCAAATCCCGGAGGTTGTTTGACATAGACTTCTTCATTGATGTATCCATTCAAGAATGCGCTTTTGACGTCCATTTGAAAAAGCTGAAAATTTAATGAACAAGCATAAGCAAGTAAAAGACGTATAGCTTCTAACCTTGCAACCGGAGAAAATGTTTCTTCAAAGTCGATTCCTTCCTCTTGATTGTAGCCTTGGGTAACCAACCTTGCTTTGTTTCGAACAATTAGACCATTCTCATCAAGTTTGTTCTTAAACACCCATCGGGTACCTATGATGTGTTTACCACTTGGTCTAGGAACAAGTTCCCAAACTTGATTTCTCTCGAATTCATTTAATTCTTCTTGCATAACAATAATCCATTGATCATCTCCTAAGGCTTCATCAACTTTGGTAGGTTCAATTTGAGAAACAAACGCCATGTTTAAGCAAGCATCTTTTAGATTTAATATTGTTGATACTCCTTGGCTAATGTCACCAGTAATTTTGTCAATAGGATGGTCTCTATGAGTTCTCCATTCTTTTGGTAGATCATTGATGTTTGAATCTTGTTGTACAATGTTTTCTTGATTTTCCGGTGATTTCACAACTTGATCATTTGAAAGATCTTCCGGGGGTAAATCTATAGGATCATCATCATCACACACAACTACTTCCTCTTTAGAGGTGTTAGTTTCATCAAAAGATACATGCATAGATTCTTCAATAGTTAAAGTTCTTTTATTATAAATTCTATATGCTTTACTAGAAAGAGAATAACCAAGAAATATACCTTCGTCGGATTTCTCGTCAAACTTACTGAGATTGTCTTTGTCATTGTTAAGAACAAAACACTTGCATCCAAAAATGTGGAAGTGAGCAATATTTGGCTTTCTTCCTTTGAAGAGTTCATATGGAGTCTTCTTTATTATAGGTCTAATGATAACTCGATTTCCAACATAACATGCTGTACTAACCGCATCCGCCCAAAAATATTTAGGAAGATTTGCATCACTAAGCATTGTTCTTGCAAGTTCCACTAGAAACCTATTCTTTCTTTCAACTACTCCATTTTGTTGTGGAGTTCTAGGTGCTGAAAAATTATGAGAGATACCATGTTCTTCACAAAATTCTTCAAATTGTGCATTTTGGAATTCTCCACCATGATCACTTCTTATGGATACAATCTTTAGTGATTTTTCATTTTGGATTTGCTTAGCATACTTCTTAAAAGCTTCAAAAGCATCACTTTTCTACACAAGAAACAAAGTCCAAGAATATCTAGAAAAATCCTCAATAATAACCAAAGCGTATACATTACCTCCGAAGCTTTTTGTTCTTGATGGACCAAAGAGATCCATGTGTAACAATTGTAGTGGTCTTGTAGTAGACACCACATTATTTTATTTGAAAGTTGATTTGGTCTGTTTGCCCTTTTGGCATGCGCTACATAATTTGTCTTTGATGAACTTCATCTTTGGTAGACCAATAACTAAGTCATGCTTAACCAATTTGTTCAAGTGCTCCATGTGAATGTGAGCAATCCTCTTGTGCCATAACCAAGCGTCATTGTTGTTTACCATAAGACATTGTACCTTCATAGACAAATCATCTAAAGTAATCATAAAAATATTGTTAGATCTTATACCTTTGAGTTTTACCTCATTGGTTGCCTCTTCCATAATAAGGCATTCTTCTTTGTTGAATTTGATCTTGAACCCTCTATCGCAAAGTTGACTTATGCTAAGAAGGTTGTGCTTTAATCCTTCAACATAGAGAACATCCTCAATTTGAACGGATGGAGGTGTGCCAACTATTCCAACGCCAAGAATCTTTCCTTTGGTGTTGTCTCCATAGGTGACATACCCTTTGGATTTATGTACTAGATATGAAAATTGGTGTACATCTCCTGTCATATGCTTTGAAAATCCACTATCAAGATACCAAACATTTGATGTGGATTTCAAGCATACCTCTTCTTCATCGTCGGAGTGATGTGAAGCCATCAATGCTAGATTTGCACATTCGTCGCTTTCCAAATCGGATGAAGAACTTATCTCATTATCTTCCCATGCAACATAAGCCCTTTTGTTCTTGAACTCCTTTTTGCCTTTGAATCCATTTTTCTTGGAGAGTTTTGGACAACCCGACTTTATGTGACCTTGCTTTCCACATTCATAACATGTGACATCTTGTGTTGATGTGGAGGCTTCTTTATCTTTATGCTTACAGAATTTCTTTCTTTTGACAAAGTTAGCATTATGAAGATTATTTTTATGACCAAAATATTTTCCTAACCTTTTTACAAGAAGCAAGAGATTTTCATCTTCGTCCGATACATCTTTATCTTGACTTTCTTTTGAATCAAATTTCAAAGCAATGCCTTTGGATTTCTTCTAATGATTCTCATGTTTTTCAAGCCTTCCAAGTTCCATCTCATATTCTTGAAGCTTTCCGAAAAGTGTTGCGGAAGTCATAGATGCTAGGCTTTTCTTTTCGGATATTGCCGTCACTTTTGGTTGCCATTCCCTAGTTAAAGATCTAAGCACTTTAAGGTTTAATTCATCGTTAGTTAAAGTCTTACCAAGTGCCTTCAAATGGTTTGTCAAGTGAACGAATCTCTTTTGCAAGTCAAGGATGGATTCTCCGGGCAGCATTCTGAATAATTCATATTCTTGACTCAAAGTATTCAATCTAGACCTTTTGAATTCGACGGTTCCTTCATGAGTTTCTACAAGAGTATCCCAAATTTCCTTTGCCGTTGTACATGCCGATACTCGGAAAAATTCATCCATACTAAGAGCACTTTGGAGAATATTGATTGACTTTTTGTCAAAGAGAACTTTTTTCTTGTCATCGTCATCCCATGATGCTTTAGGCTTTGATGACCCAACACCATTGACAACACACACCGGAGTAAATGGACCATTCTCAACAGCATTCCATATTTCTTCTCCTTGCGCTTCAAAATGAGCCTTCATGCGAATTTTCCAAAAGTCAAAGTATTCACCACAAAACAATGGAGGCTTAATGAAAATGTATATGGCAAGTTTCACAAAATTATTTCACAAAATTTTTCTTCTCCTTGTAATGATTTCTTAATTAAAATGTATATGGCAAGTTTCACAAAATTTATGAACACATGAAAGTTTGTATGTAAATTTGAATGAGTGAAAATTGTTAATATGAAGAAGGTTTTATTGTTTTGTCTCTCTTACATTTAAATCTGAAAATCTGCACATTTATAAAGTCATAAGTACCTCTTCATTCATGCCATTTGATATGAAAAGATGCAATGCATTCATGAAAGGATACCAATTGAAATATGTTCAAAAACCAAAAGAAAAGCTGCACTGGTTCGCTGGGAACCGGTTCCGACACAGGCAGAACCCGGTTCTTAGTGAACGTTATAACTCAGAGTTCAAAAATATTATGCAGGAACCGGTTCCCCTATTGGTACAACCCGGTTCCTGGTATAAATTCCAGGGAGGTGTTTTTTGAACAAGTTTGGAACCCGGTTCCCTGTTAGGTAGGAACCGGTTCCTGAAAGTTTATTTCCAAAAATTCTTTTTGAAAAAGATTTCAAACAAGGTTTTTCTTAACATTAAAAATGTGAGATATGTATATGATTATGAATGCATATTTGTGAACATCTATATTCAAGATTAAGAATTATTTATACCATTTGACATTTGTTGATTCTTTAATAATTCTTCTTCTAATCTTCAAGACTTGTATATGATATTGATAAGCTTTTTGCACATCCTTTGAATGTTGATATCCATGTTGTCTTCATCAAAACAAATGCTTTAAATATGACTTGAGAAGCTTGCAATTTACAATTAGGTCATGTACTAGGTCAAGAATCACTGATCAGTCATTCTCAGTCAAAACCCTAATTTTGGTCAGTTTTTCCCGTTTGATGATTTGAGTGATTTTCTTGAGGATTTGTGATCAACACTTGATCAATTGATGAATGTGAATTCAAAATTTTGATATAGGAAAAAAATCATGAAGTTTGACTATATGTTGACCACAATTGACTTTTTACTCAATATAGCTGATTTTTAATTATCTGAGTAATTGACTGAGCAAATTTGTGATGCAAGGATTAAAACTTGGTATGAGCAATCTTGATGACCTATAATGAACCATGAAATTCATTTGAGGCATCAAATATCCAATTGTGTTTGAGAAAATCAAAACCCTAATTTGGAGGCTTAGTGCTTAGGAGGTGAGCTTGTCTGATCAAACCCTTGAGGACCCTTGAGCATTTGAGATCTTTGGTGAGAAATATCTTGAGAAAAGTGAGGGAATATTTTGGGGTACAACAGATGTCCCTGTTCAATCTTCTTAAACCTGAAGAGTTATATCAGTTTGTTCGCCATTCGTGACTTGATGGTAGAAGACGATTGAACACTTAAGTGCCCAGAAATTCGCACTCGCTTGTGCGCAGAGTAAAACTGTTTGTTGATTACGTCGGGAATGGGATTAAAGATGCCATAGGCGGGCGGCGTGAACTCTGACTCGATTCGGGTATTAAATCCCGCCACTATTTTGGAGAGGTGACAGAGAATCTCCGGAGATGGGCTTATAGATGCCATCCGGAGGTAATTGTTGATATAAGTATCAGAATGAGTCTACGCTTGACTATATCTTTGAAGAAGTATCATAATAAATCTTTGGTCGATTTAATCTGAGTCAGAAAAGGGTCTACTGAGAGAAGTATTAGAATAAATATTTGGTTGATTTAATCTGAACAAGAAAAAGTCTACTGAGATAAGTATTAGAGCAAATCTTTAGTTGATTTAATCTGAGCCAACAAATGTCTTTGAATATTCAACTAAGAGAAGTATCAGAATAAATCTTTGGTCGATTTAATCTGAGCCAGAAAAAGGCCTATTGAGAGAAGTATCAGAATAAATCTTTAGTTGATTTAATCTGAGCCAGCAGATGTCTTTAAATTTTTTAACTGAGAGAAGTATCAGAATAAACCTTTAGTCGATTTGATCTGAGCTAGAAAAGGGTCTACTGAGAGAAGTATCAGAATAAATCTTTGGTCGATTTAATTTGAGCCAGTAGATACCTTTGAATCTTTAACTGAGATAAGTATCAGAATAAATCTTTGGTCGATTTAATCTGATCCAGAAAAAGGTCTACTGAGAGAAGTATCAGAATAAATTTTAGTTGATTTAATCTGAGCCAGCAAATGTCTTTAAATTTTCAACTGAGAGAAGTATCAGCATAAACCTTTGGTCGATTTAATCTGAGCCAGAAAAAGGTCTACCGAGAGAAGTATCTGAAAAAATATTTGGTTGATTTAATCTGAGCCACCAGATGTCTGAAGGGAGTGTCCATCATATAGATATTTGCCCTTGTTTTGTTTCAGGGAGTGACCTACAATCTGTTTTGAGGATTTTATTGATGATATATGTCTGTTGATTGATATTTTCTGAAAAGGTAAAGAGTTAGTTGTATGCAATGTCATGATGTATGAAATGAATTGCGTAATGATGTTCTCAAAATAAATGAGATTGTGCTATATGCATTTCGTATGTATATGCTATGATGTATGAATGTGAAATGCTGTTGAAGTGTATCTTTGTTTGGGAAAATAAATCCCTGACTATTGTTGGGGATAAAGAGTATGTGCATCTTCAATCTTGTCTAGAATTCTTCTGCTGGGGAATTTAATTTTTATATACCCTGATCGGGGATACAAGAAATGGTTAAACTTCTGACTCGTCTGAGGAAGATAATTATTATATACCCTGATTGGGGATAAAATAGATGGACAATCTCCCAACTTGTCTTGGGGGAGGATAAAGTTAATTGGCACCTGGTCGGATTCCAAACTTTGCAGCAACTTTCTGGGGATAGTTGTCATACCCCAAATTTGTCCTACCTCGATGATTTTATTTTTCGAGATTTAAAATTGAAGAAATATTCAATTAAAGATGGTATATCAGTATCTGATAGTCCGTCTTTATCCGACTAGGGGGGTGTACTTTAAATTCAGGAATGCGGGGATTTCTAAATCAGAAAGACTCGTGTATCCGTAAACCCATTCGCAAAGCATGTTGGCCAATGGGCCATGCAATTCGAAAATAGAATATTATTTTAAAGAAAAAGGAGATAATAATTACTAGGTTACTAAATTATTAAGTCCACTTATGTTTAAATTTCTAGTACTTAATAATTAAGTTTTAATTAATAAAACCCATTTTTAGTGTTAATGTTATTAGTAAAAAAAGAGGGAGGTGGAAGTTCAATATGCTAGCTCATTATATTTCAGCTGGTCAATTTCTGTTTGTGTTTCCCAAATAGCAAAAGGTGAGGTAGGGTTATAAATTACAAGCCCATTAAAATTCATAAGGCTCATTTCTTTTTTTTAATAAGCAAGGATTTAGAGATAGCAGGCCCATTAAGGTTTTTTTAGCCAGCCCTTTCGACGTTTGTACTGTTACTATTCAAACACTTTTGTTTTATTAAAATATTTGTTTTTTTTAGTTAAAACATTTGAAGACTGGTTTTATAAAAACAAAGGGACCCAATACCGGGCCCAGTCTAGCTTAAAAGAAATGCGTTTTACAAAAAAAGAAGTGGGTTGTTATTATAAAACGTTTACAGTAGAAGGCCCAAATGCCTTTACAATTTTGCTTGTAATCAATACAAAGCCCAAAATGGAATTAAAAGCAGTTACTGCTTCAATCAGTAAAAACATGGTGCACTAACGGATACTGTAGAGATTCAGCGAGGATTACACACATTTTTGTTCGATAACAAGTACTATTTAAATTTAAAACAAACAAAATCAACTTTATTTACAAACTAAATCTCAGAATTTCAATTAAACTAAAAACAAATAAAATCTTAGAAATTGAACATAATGATTAGAAACTAATCAAATCTTACAGTATCGAATCCGGAAAAAAAAACTACAAAATCAATTCCAATCTATAATTACAATAAACATAATCAATCAATAATCATCTAATCCCTAAATCTACGCTATCAAATGTGTAACCACAAAACCCTAAATCAAAAAACTTATATATACTAAGAAATGCAGAACAGAAAAGAGGGGATTTTTTACAGTGAACAAAAGTATACAGAGGATTTTTGACAGAAAGAGGGATGAAACCGCGGGGAAAACATGATACAGAAGCAGAGGGGAACTCGAAGAACAAAGAACCAAAATCATTTAAGAAGAGAAAAGACGGTTAGGGTTTCAACATCTGAAACCCTAACCGCCACTGATAAAATTGCTCTGCCGCTTCACCAACGCCAGCCACCACCTTCAAAACCTGTGGATCAAAAAACAGAAGAAGGAGGTTAGTGGTGAAATCACGAACGCTCAAAGTCAGAAAGGACAGAATCACAAAGGGGGTAAATGCTTAGCTCTCTTTTGTTGTTCTTGTGTTGGGGTTGTTGGGAGGTGTTGTTATGCCGTCGCGGTGTTGTTTTGAGAGGATAAGGTTTGTAGATA
This sequence comes from Vicia faba, assembly GCA_948472305.1. Lineage (NCBI taxonomy): Eukaryota > Viridiplantae > Streptophyta > Magnoliopsida > Fabales > Fabaceae > Vicia > Vicia faba. Next base: position 791,592,172 of record OX451741.1, read on the forward strand.
AGAAGACAAGGGTTGTGTGGATGCGGCGAGAGAGAGAAAGAAGATTGTAACAAAACTAAAACATGAGAGTGAATATGAAATAATAGTGTTTTTGTGTTCCGTTTGGATTCTCTATACGCATGCCTATGCTAGTTAATGTACAACCCTGTTTCTTCCCATCAGATCACCAGTGGATGATCGTAAGGCTAGGTCCACTGTAAATGACCATACGCCCTCACTACACATGATCATCCAGACCCCTTCAAAATCCATAATGTGCTAAGCCCATTACTCATCACACGCCCCATTCCATAATTTTCTAAATCACAAAACCGTGTACACCCCCCTCTGCTTGGACTGTTTTGGGCTTAGCCAGTATTCCTTTAGACACCTCCCAAGTTTTTATTTCTTTTATATTATTTTAATGCTATATTATTATTAGTTATTTATGTCCTTTTATTAATAATTATAATTATAATTATTAATTTTTATTACTATATTTTGAATATTATTATTATCATTTATTACATGTAAATATTACTATATTTTAAATATTATTATTATTATTTATTATATGTAAATATTACTATATGATCAAATAAATTATTTTCTCAAAAACTCATGTACATATATTATTTTCTCATATACTGCATTAAGTCTTTTTTTAATCATGCATCAATCAAGATTTTTGCAACTAATACAATTAAAAAACACAAACAAATCTCAAACTATTTTCGCGAACAAATTAAGCTAATCAACAGTCTTTTTTTGCAAATGGGTTTCAAACTGATTTTGACTTACTGCATTCTCAGTCAAAATCTCCACAATCATTACTCTCGACCGAGTGCGAACTGATTCAAAATATGCTTGCAAACCCCTAAAAGACACCAACCCACACGAATGACGAATTGGGACTCTGATTCCTCATAAGAGGATACGTAGACACACGATCTAAAATCATGGCGAGTCTTGCTAATTAAAACTTAAAACCCTGTTTATCCCAAACTTAAACCTAGAGCGTAATATCCTTGTGAACAAGGTAGATGAAGGGTGCCCTACACCTTCCTTTTGTCTAATTGGGTCTGTGACCTAGAATCTCTGTCTACGAATTAGGGTTTCCTATTAGATGCCATTCCCTAGGATAAAAACTAATAGTGGCGACTCTTGGTTAAAAAACCAGTTGCTACAGATGGCGACTCTGCTAGGGACTCTCCTTAACCCTAGGTGTTGTACCCCAAAATTTTGCCTCTCATTTTATCAAGATTCTCCTCACAAGACTTCTTGGACTCAAGACCAGATTAAGGTTTGCTCAGCTCAAGACCTCATCTTACACTAATAACCTGAAATTAGGGTTTGAGTTTGCACAAGGATTTTGGTACTTCCAATGCCTCATGTAACCTTCATACTTCATGTTGAACCTATAAGATTGCTCATACCAAGTTTCAAGCCTTGAATCACATTTTTGCCCAGTCAATTGGACAATTGACCTAAAAATCAGCTGTATTGAGGAAAAAGTCAACCATGGCCAATTTACAATCAAACCTCATGATTTTTTATCCACGTCAACATTATAGACTCATATGAACCATTTGATCAAGTTTGGACCACAACTCCTAAAGAAATTTGATCAGATCACCAAAAGGGTAAAATGGTCAAAATTAGGGTTTTGACTAGAGAAAGGCAATTTCTGATTTTTCACCTAGCCAATGGAAAATTGGGTTCAATCATGATTTCAAGGACTCAATGGCACCATATTAACCTAATCACAAGGTTCAAAAGATCTCAAATGCATTGGATTGACAGATGAATTTTCCAATCAACTGATCAAAAAATCAACTGTACACTGAAAAGTCAAACTTTGACTTTTTGGTCAAAATCAAGTGCCAAGGGTCATATTTCATCAAGATGTGTAAAAACATGAAACTTGTTCACCAAGAAACTTAATTTTGGAAATTCGGGTTTAAATTGAAAATTTTTCATAACTTAGAATTTTTCTAAGTTATGAAAATTTCTTATTTTTTTCCAACTTTTCCCAACTTTTTCACCATAATGCATTTGGATTCAAAGAAAAATCCCAACATGAAAGTTGTAGTCCTCCACAAAATATACAACTTTTATTCATAAAGTTTTCCCAAAATATGCTTTGATCTCAAGTTATGATTTTGTGAATAAGGGTCCATAAACTTTTTAACTTAGTGAAAATTTGCCCTAGTTTAGGCAGATTTTTGACCTAACTTCATGGCAAGTTTTCACCTAGTTCCAAGAGGAATCTCAAAATTCATTTCAAATATGGATTGTAGAGCATGTTACAAGCTTTTCAAAATGTCCAAGAACTCTCCAAAATCATTTATGGTTAGGGAGAATCAAAGAAATGAAAATGGCATTTTGTGACTTTTGTCCAAGGCATTTTTCACAATGTTACAACTTGCAAATCTGTCCTAAGCATGCTTGTACTTGGTTTTACAGGTTCTAATCCCTTCTACACTCCAAAATTGAATGCAAACACACTGGACAATGACTTTGTTCTGAGCTATGGAGCATTGTACATTGATTTATTCCAAAAATGGCATAAAGTTCACATTGCTACTTTGATAAAGCATGTTTTTTGCAATTTTGTAATTCTTGAGCCATGGACCTGATATCTTATTGCAGACAAGATCCATAAACATCAGAAAAATTTCACCAACCCTACGCAGACCTTGAGCTAGCCTGTACAGGCCTTTGCCTTTGTCACTTCACCCTTTCTTCAAAAACAAGGAAACTTGCAAAAGTCAATATAACTTGTGTATCTGATAAGAGCAAGCCTAAGCATCATTTGAAACAACTTCAGAACATTGTCTCAAGCAAAATACATGAATTGCCAACCTCTCAAACACTCCAAAACACAAAAATCCCATTTTTCTGCCCAAATAGGGCATCATCTGCAGAACTCAAGCCATTTTGAAATTGGTTCGTGCGTTTTGCCTTCCAACCCTTCAAACATCTTCCCTACAACACACTTGAACTATCCAGGTCCCTGTCCAACAACTGTGAGCTCATTTTCACACTTCACCATTTTCATTTTCTGAATTTGCAGGTTGACTTCTACAAAGAGTTCCAAGCAACTTCAAGGCAAGCTGAGCCTTCGGAAAGGTTGAGGGAACTTCAAGCAAGCTCACACGACCTTCAGGCCTCATTCAAAGTCCCCACATTGCCATATCCAAACTCAACTGAACAAGGTATTTTTCAAGTTTCTATCTCTCTATTTAGGCATCTTTAAGCTTAGGTTTGTGAAGCAAAAATGTAGTCCTTAAGTTGCTTGAGCTGTACATATGCATAGTTTGTATTTATATTAACTGAGCTAGGAGAATTTGGATGTTGAACATGCTGAAAAAACTAGGTCAAAATTTAGGGCCATTAAAATTCTCTCTAATCTTTGAGAGTTAGGTCATGTTCTTTATATCATTGGAATTGTGTGATGATGGGCTACATTTTTCATGTTATAAGTTTTTAATTTTATGCAAAGAATAGCAAGAACAGGATTTGAAGTGCAACGCACGCGTTTTGGAGGAGACAGAGGTCAAGCTTGAAGTGTATGGGCCTGGCGCGTTTGGGCTTGGCCTATCTGACTTTTTGCACCTCCCATTTACTTTTTACACCCCCTTGATCATTTTCTTTTATTTTTTTTAATATTTTCTTGTACAATTTATATTTTCTGACTTTTATTTATTTTTTCTGAACATTTAAAATCACAAAAAATATTTTCTTAATTTTTTGCATTTTATCATATTTTTTTATTTTATTTTTTTGCATAATAAATAGTTTATTAGGTTTTATACTTTATTTTCTTAAATAAAATTTGTAAATAATATAAAAATATCACATATTTTTATTTATATTATTTATACATTTAAAATAATATTTTCATACAATATTCAATTTTTTAACATTTTGTATATATTATTATTATTTTTTTCTTGAACAAAAAATGAATAAAAGGAATAATATTAGAATATATTTTCTATTAAACAAAATTAGGGTTTTCACCCTTTCAAAAAAATCATTTTATTTTCTTATTTTTAAGACATAAATAAATTTATTTTCTCATACATAAAATTAATACAAAAACATTTTTGCATATTTACATTTTATTGCCTATTTAAATATTTGCTTATTCATTTATTCGTACAATAAATTCAATTTGGTTGTAATAGTTTTAGGGTTTTTATTTTGAGCAATATCCCCCAATTCAAAACTTGTATCCCCCTCCCCATAATATTGTTGTAATAGTCTAGATTTACTTTACGCATTTTATTGCTTTCATATACCATGATAGTAAACTAGGGTTTTGTATGCAAAGACCAAAAATCAAAACAAATAGTATGACTTAATACAAGACAAAAAATGCATGAAAAATGACAACACATTGCACACAAGCACCCCTAGGGTTTCATCCACTTTGTTGCCTTAAAATGGCCATGGTATGCATGCTAGGTATCTTGGCAAAACAAAATCAATTAAAACAAAAAGATCTTAGTCCCTCGATGACGATATCTTGGTTGCCTAAAAAAAATGATCTAGTCCCTCAAAAACATGCTAAGATACTTGGCAATATTGTTATCATGGTCATACGATGACCCACGCCCGTCCCGTTTAACATCCAAAGATGGGGTTGTTTACCAAATGCAATGGTAAAACAACAATGTCAAAGGAATAAAAATGTGTAGGAAAGACTTTTGAGTAGGTAGATAAGCTTCTAGTTACTTGATCAATTTGCAAACCATCCTTGCTATTTTCAAAAAAACACATACACAATTTCAAAACATTTTCAAGCAACTTTCAAAATATTGAAACATTTTTCAAAAGACAAACATCTTTGTATACATTCTTACAAACATGAATCATTACAAAGATTGCCTAAAAGAAGGACTCTTTTCAAAATACTTTCAAAACCACACAAAGCACCATTTCAAACAATTGGAAAAGCAAAGAAAGTGATCTAAAACAAGTAACTAAGAGCCCATGGAAAACCATGGATGAAAAGGGTGCTAGCACCTTCCCTTTTCATAATCTACCCCCCGAACCCAAAAACAATCTCAAAGGTCTTTCCTGTGCTTTTTTACCTTTCCTTTTCGATAAAATAAAAGTCGGTGGTGACTCTTGCTAAACCGAAACATTTGCGAACACAAATGAAAAACCTCAAGTCAGTTCTTTCGTCGCATCACAGAACTGGCGACTCTGATGGGGATAATTATAAAAGTGGGGTTACCTTATGGTTTTAGATCACATTTACATGCTTATCTTGTTTAACTTGTATGCTTTACACTTTGGTTCTATTGTTTGGGTTTGAATCCACTACCCGGATTTAGGAAACATTCATAGGTAAATAGCAATACATTGTGGAAACTGTGCGGGGTATACCGACATGGTCTAAGCAATAGCTATATTAGTGCGACATATTTATGGGTACCTGTAGCCTTTGAGTCAATCAAAGAGAATACGGGGCCGCTGATTGATGTCATGAAGCACTAATGGACTTTTAGAACCTTTACTTGATCAACTTGGCCTTTTAGGATGTAGTGAGATAACCGGCTTTGGTGCAGTCCGAAGTTGGTAGATACTCGATACTACACTCATTGAGGTTTGTTTTCTTGGAATATTTTGGTCGCCAGTAAAGTGGCTAAACTGAAACAATGAACACAGAAAACAATCCAGTGATATTGAGCTCCTTAGAACCCGGTTACTATTTCTAGGACAGGTTGAGCCAACTAAACTTCAAGAGGGTACTTACCTATGAAACCCCATGCAAGCCTAAACTAGGAACTTGTGTGACTTGCTTGTACATATATACTTGTGCATAACATCATGGACATCATGAAGCATCATATGCATCCACTAACCATTTCAAGGATTTTGGATTTTCATCTTTGTTCCTGTTTTGTAGGTTATGGATTCACTTCGCAGGAAAACTATCCAAGTCAACCTTGTAAGAATTCCTCTTCAACTCAAGGAGCTAGCTTCAAGGATTGCTGAGAATTCTCCATTCACCGAGAGGCATGGTCGTCTTCTCAACTTAGTCACTGCCAACACTGAGGAGGATATGCTGAAAGTTCTCTTCCAGTTCTTTGACCCTTCGCATCATTGCTTTACATTTCCTGATTACCAGCTGGTGCCTACTTTGGAGGAATTTTCTCAACTCTTGAGGATTCCTATTCTCCATCAACTACCTTTCAACAGTACGGAAATAGATCCAAAGCCTGAAGATGTTGCTCAAGCCCTACACTTGGAACCATCAGATGTCACAGGTCATTGGGAAACCAGAAGTGGTGTCAAGGGTTTCTTGGCAAAGTTTCTGTTTGAGAAAGCTCAAGAATGCTGGAATTCTCTAGACCTGCAAGCTTTTGAGGAGATTGTAGCTCTTCTCATCTATGGGATGGTCTTGTTCCCTAACCCTGACCAACTTATAGATGTGAGTGTTATCAAAATCTTCATGGCTCGCAACCCAGTGCCTACATTGCTTGGGGATATCCTCCACTCTTTTCACACCCGAACAATGAGGAAAAGAGGTGTTCTCATGTGCTGCACTCCTCTACTGGCAAGATGGTTTATTTCTCATCTTCCCCAATCAGTATTGAAGAATGAGCAAGGTTTGAGGTGGTCACAACTATTAATGACTCTTACACATTCAAATATCCATTGGTGTTCTCGATCAAAAGAGAATGTCATTATCATTGACCATTGTGGAGAATTTCCTAATGTCCCTCTACTAGGCATTAGGGGAGGCATCACCTACAACCCCTGATTGGCTCTGAGACAATTTGGGTATGCCCGAAGGGATGGCCCACATGACATGATGATTCCAGAATTGGTTTTTGACTTCGACAACGACGATCAAGCACTCCGACAAAGGTTCATCCGAGCTTGGAGGATGCCCAATAAGGTAGACAGTAAGACTCTGAGACACAAGAATTCCATCCCTCTTGAGCCTTACCTCAAGTGGGTACGAACACGCGTCCAAAGTCTCATGATGCCTTACCCCTACATTCTACCTGTGATTATAGAGCCTGTTATGGAAGGATAGGTTCCATACACCCTCCAACATCCTGACATGCCAACATCACTCGAAGATCTGCAAAGGAGTTGGATACAGCTCAAGGGAGAGCGCAATACTTGAAGCCCAATTCTATGCAAGAGAGAAGAAGGTTTTGGAACTCACTCGTCAACTTCATGAAGAGCAGACTCTCAACACCTACATTGCACCAAAGAGGATGCGCAACGTCTTTTTACCTTAGAATTTTGTATTATTTTGCCCATAGGGAATTGATGTACTAACAAATTCTATCTTATTAATATGATGTGTGTTCCTTTTTTGTTTAAAAAAAATTTGAATTTCGGAATCCTTTAATGCATTACATGAATACATATCATTCATCATATGCATAAACAGGTCTTCACACCAAGTTTCCTCATCTCTCTGCTGTTTATTTCAGCAAGATGGATATTGAACAAACGATCAAAGACTTACAAGCCCAGAATTCACAGTTTCAACAACTACTTTTGACCTTGGCCAAGGGGAAGGAGGAGCTCAAGAACTTGCTAGAGAAGGAAAAAGAGAAAAAGAAAAAGAAGAGAGCAGGTGTGGCTACCTTGGGCAGAAGATTTGAAGGTCAAGCCAGAAGGGTCCTAGATTCCCCTCAACATCTGATGAAGGGGTAAGAAAGGGAAAAGAAACTGCAGTGCCATCTGATTCTGAGGAAGAAGAAGAAGAAGAGGATGAGGACTATTCTGAACAGCAGTACCCTCCTGCAGATGACAAATACAAGAATTTGGAAGAACGTCTAGCTGCCATGGAGATACAGAGAGTGCCTGGGCTGGACTTTGAAGAGTTAGGGCTTGTTTCTGGAATTGTAATCCCTCCTAAATTCAAAGTACCTCTAATTTCTAAGTACGATGGGTTGTCTTGTCCCAAGATGCACCTACGATTCTATGTCAGGAAAATTCAACCACATTCTTTTGACAAGGACCTGTTGGTCCACTTTTTCCAGGACAATTTTTTGGATACTCAGCTGGATTGGTTTTACCAGTTGAAGAGGTCTGATATGCATAATTGGGAAGATTTGGCGACCGCCTTCTACAAATAGTATCAATAAAATGCGGACTTAACACCAACCTGTACTCAATTACAGAGTATGGACATGGTCTCAAATGAAGGTTTCAAAGAGTATGCCCAGAAATGGAGAGACTTGGCAGGACGAGTACAACCACCTCTATCTGAGAGGGAGCTAGTAGACATGTTCTTGGGTACTCTATCAGATCCTTTCTTTAATCACCTGATTGGAAGTTCGTCTGCGGGGTTCACAGAGTTGATTCTAACTGGTGAGAGAGTTGAAGCCGACCTAAAAAGCGGGAAAATTCAAAAAGATGCACCTACTTCCACTTCCATCAAAAAGACATTTCCAGCAAAGAATGAAGTATCAACTGTCTACTCCCAAAGAGGTCAAGGAAGAGTTGAGCGCCGGCCAGCGGTGGGGGCCGTAATGATTCAGAAGTCTGCAGCTGATCAGCCCAGAAACAATCAACCAAGAACCAACCAAGCAAGGGTGGAAAGGCCTGTATGGCATTTCACCCAGATAAACATGACTCCTGCTCAGGTTCTACCCCATCTCTTGAAGTTAAACCTTGCCAGTCTGAAAGAGGCCCCAAAGAATCCGAATACAGCTTCTCCGTACTACCATTCGAACGCCAAGTGTGCTTATCATTCAGAGAGTCCAGGGCATGACACCAACCATTGTTGGGCCCTAAAGAACAAGATACAAGATTTGATAGACACTAAGGAAATTAAATTCGACGCCTCTGAAAAGCCGAATGTAATCTCTGCTCCAATGCCAAAGCATGGCCACAATGCCCATGTTGTTGAAGAGGATCTATTTGTTGCTACTATTGATGATTTGATAACTCCGCTATCGATAATCAAGTTGAATTTGCTGAAGGCTGGGATTTTCCCAAGTTGTGAAGAAGATTGCTGCCTTTGTTCATCCTTACCAACCGACTGTCCATTATTGAAGTTAGGCATCCAACGCCTAATGGATAACCAAGAAATACTTTTTGAAAAGACGCCTGTTACACCGACTCCTATCAATGATGTTTCAATAATAACCATATCTGCCAATCTTTCCAAGGTCTCCAAAAGACCTGTTAAGATTACATCCGCTCCGAAGACTACAACTTTGAAGATAACCATGCCCGGGCCCGTCCCGTACAAGTCCGACAGATCAGTACCGTGGAACTATGATGGAGAAATCTACTACCACGGTATTAAACAAATTGAATCGACTGAAGAGAGTTCTGACGAAGAGAATTCCGACATTGGAAACATTGCTGGAACAAGCAAAATCACCCGCAGTGGAAGAATTTTCTCTCCAGAGATTGCCCCTCCAAAGGCAGTCTTTGGACCCTCAGCCACTCCTAAGGTTACCCCTACACCGGTAAACATATCTGCAAGAACTCCAATTATTGAAGAAGTTGTAACTCCTATGGTTGTCCCCTCTGCTGCTGCTGATGATAGAGGGAAAGGGATCCAAGGAGAGCCCGTCAGGACGAGGGCTCAGCCATTTGTCATCCCTGAAACCTCTCAAAAAGAAATGGAAGAGATTTTGAAAATAATCAAGAAAAGCGATTATGATGTTATGGAAAAACTAGGGAAAACCCCCTCAAAGATCTCTATGTTGGCCCCGCTGCTTTGTTCAGAAGCTCATGCTAAAGCTCTGATCAGATTTTTGAAGATGGCCCACGTGCCACAGGAAACCTCCGCGGATCAGTTCCAGGAATGTGTAGCTAGCTTAACGGCTGACAATGGTCTAGGATTCTCCGATGCTGATTTAACTTCAAAAGGGAGAAAACATAATGATGATTTGCATGTCTCAGTGGAATGCAGAGGGACTACCTTAGCACATGTCCTGGTAGACACTGGTTTGTCTTTAAATGGCTTTCCGAAGAAAGCCTTGGATAGACTGGATTGTGAAGGCTTAACCCTGAAACCCAGCAATATAATAGTCAGAGCCTTTGATGGTTCTAAAAGGATGGTCCACGGGGAGATGGACATCCCGATTAAGGTGGGAACTGAAACCTTCAACTCCACATTTTATGTGATGGACATCCGTCCTTCCTATTCTTGCTTGTTGGGAAGACCCTGGATTCACAATGCTGAAGCCATCACTTCTACTCTGCACCAAATGCTCAAGTACCCTGTCCAGGGGAAATCATAATTGTTCATGGCGAAGAGGAATACATGATAAGCCATCTAAATTCTTTCCACTATGTTAAATTGGATGGTGAATTCATCGAAACCCCTTTTCAACATTTTGAAGAGGTAGCTCAGGAGATTGCGGAAACCAAGACAATGCCTTTTGTACCCATGATTACCAGACCTCCGCCTCGGATGTCGTCTCTCAAAGATACAAAGTCTGTGATTGAAGAAGGAGGAAGCACAATCTGGGGGCAGCTTCTGGATTTTCCTTACAAATCAGATAAATTCGGCTTGGGGTTCATTTCTTCTGCTCAAAAGGATGTACGCTGCTCCCGTGCGGGAGGGCCACCAGTGAAGATCACCCATCATGGAGTCAATGCTTTGGAGGATAGTGAAGATGAGAGCAGCCTGGAAGACTGGATTTTCCCTACTGTTGACGGAGGACTGTGCAACTGGGAAGCAAAATACTTTATTCCGATTACTTTCATACCGCAGTAATTTATCTTTCAAACATTTCTGTTGGTTTGTGAAGGGGTGAAAAACACAAGAAGGGGGGGGGGGTTGAATTGTAAAAACTGAAATCTAAAGCAATTGACAAGATATTTTTATCCTGGTTCGTTTGATCTCAAACTACTCCAGTCCACCCGTCAAGGTGATTTCGCCTCTCTCCAACGAGGTCTTAATTCACTATATTCAACTGAATATTACAGACTGCTTTAACAACTGCTAAAGCCTTCTTGATTCAAACCATAACCCGGTTTGTCAAGGCAACACTTTCTTACAAAGAGATATTACAATGTGTTTGAATGTTTTCTACAAAACTTTATCACAACTGTGATGTATACACAAAATGAAGCTTAGAAACTAGATTGCTAAACAGAAATGGAATATCAGAGTTTGTAGTTTAGCAAAACTGGTAGAACGAAGATTATGGTTCAGCTTTGTGCGTGTAGAGATTTGGAGAGCATTAGCCATTATAATCTTCGAAGCCTTGTTTATATAGCACTTGAGAAGATGAACGTTGAATGCAATATTCTTGATTCAATGCTAATAACAAGCTTTCCTTTTTGAGCAAATCTTGTCTAGAATGAGGCCGTTGGAATTTATTAGCGTTCAATGCACAGTACCGTTGCTTCTTCAATGCACGTTCTGGCTTGGCTCATTCTGATTCTGCTTCGCTGCTGATGAACTATTGTGTTTTTGTATCAGAGTGTTTGAGCGCAGTTCTGTTCATCAAGCTTCAGCATGTTCGTGAGTTGATTATCTGATCTTGACATTCTGATGAAGCAACTTCTGATGCTGGTGTATGAAATCAAATTCTGATGCTGAAAAGACGTGATCTTGCTTATACCAATCAGAGTATCTGCAAGTCAGAACATAATAATTTTAGGCAGCAGATAGTTCAAACATGAAACCTATGAATACTATATCTTTTCACTTTGTTATCATCAAAACTTAAATATAGGGTAGTAGATTCAAACATTGTTCTAACAATCTCCCCCTTTTTGATGATGACAAAAACTAGATATTTTAAATGAAAAATAACGTGAAAAGGTATCTGGAAAATGTATCAGAATAAGAAGTAAAAGAATAAGGAGTAAGGAAATACTCCCCCTGAGTTTATTACTTCCCTTTGATTATGCGTGTTCTTCAGGATCAGATCTTTTTCTTTCTTTGAACATCAGATTATCAGAGTCTTTGACTTATCAGAGAGCAGAGCTTCAGAGCTTTTCCTGTCAGAGCTTTGCTTTGGATCAGAGTGTTAGGTCGATCAGAACTTCATATTGATCAGAGCAACATTTGATCAGAGCTTCTACATTTTGATCATCTTCTAGTCTTCAGAGTGTCCAGGAGCTTCCTTGTGCCTGTAGACTTTAAGCAAAACAGAAAAACATTTCAAGTAATAGAGTTAGAATGTTTGAGAATTTCTGTCTAGTTAGCCGTTATTGATTTTAAATATCATTCTTGTTCTCCCCCTTTTTGTCAGCAATCAAAAAGTGTTGGTGATGTGCTAAAACAATTTGATCAGAAAAACTAATCATATTAAGAAAGTTCAGAATCAGAGCAAGAAAATATTACAAAACATAGTCAAAACAGGACATCAGAAAATCAAGAAAACATGAAAAAGGTCATGCATGAAAAAGATTTAAGGTTGAGGAGGCATGCGTGAGAACAGGCTCTCCAGCATCGCTTGAATCTTTTCAGAAGTTTCATTCTGCTTCTGAACCATGTTGACAACAGTGTCAATCTTGCTGATTTTGGGGGATTTGAGAAAGATACTTAAAAACGGTTACCAGACATGTGTCTCAATGCACCCAATCAGCGCTTTGCCTTCTCAGAAGCGTGCACGCGTTCTGCTTCAGAGATATGCTGATGATTGGATGACACTTGTTTGATGTAGTGATCAGCACGTCTGTCTTTGAGATTAGACTCTCAGATCTTTAGACTTGCATCTGATACAATCTGCATGTTCTATTTTTCTGAAAGAAGATTGATCAGAAGTTCACAGTAATATAATTACATTCTGAAGATAAATATATGGAATTAAAACATTTTCATTCTGGGCATACTTTCATGCTGAGATGTTTCAGAATGAAATTAAACCTATCTTCTGAAAGGGGTTTAGTAAAGATATCAGCCCATTGATGGTCTGTATCTATAAATTTTAAGTTCAAAATACCTTTCTGAATATAGTCCTTAATGAAATGATGCTTTATTTCTATATGCTTAGCTCTAGAATGTAAAATAGGATTCTTACTTAAGCAAATAGCAGAAGTATTATCACAAAGTATAGGAATGTTACTCTCAAAAATCTGGAAGTCTTCAAGCTGACTTTTCATCCAGAGCATTTGTGTGCTACATCCTGCTGCTGCTATGTATTCAGCTTCTGCTGTTGACAGAGCAATTGTTGATTGCCTTTTGCTGGACCAAGAGATCAGATTTTCTCCCAGAAACTGGCAGCTTCCAGAAGTACTTTTACGTTCCACTCTGTCTCCAGCAAAATCAGTATCACAGTAGCCTACTAAGCTGTAATCACTAGATTTTCTATAAAACAAACCCAGATTAGTAGTACCTTTCAGATACTTGAAAATTTGCTTAACAGCTGTTAAGTGAGATTCTCTAGGATCTGATTGGAATCTAGCACAGATACAAACGCTGAATAATATGTCAGGTCTTGAAGCAGTCAGATAGAGGAGAGAACCAATCATACCTCTGTAGACTTTCTGTTCTACACTTTTGCTTACCTCTTCTCTTTCCAGAATGCACGTGGGATGCATTGGAATCTTTGATGGCTTACATTCTGAGAGGTCAAATTTCTTCAGAAGATCTCTGATGTATTTGCTCTGATGAATGTAAGTTCCTTCTGGAGTTTGATTGATCTGAATTCCTAAAAAGAATTTCAGTTCCCCCATGAGGCTCATCTCAAATTCTGCCTGCATACACTTAGCAAATTTTCTTCCAAGAGAAGGATTAGTAGAACCAAAAATTATATCATCAACATAAATTTGACAGACTAAAATGTCACTCTTAACTGTTTTACAGAATAGAGTAGTGTCCACTTTCCCTCTGGTGAATTCATTTTCAAGCAGAAAGTTACTTAGCCTTTCATACCAAGCTCTGGGAGCTTGTTTCAGACCATACAGTGACTTCTTTAGTTTGAAAACATGTTCTGGATGTTTTGTATTTTCAAACCCTGGGGGTTGGTGAACATAAACTTCTTCTTCTATATAACCATTTAAGAATGCACTTTTGACATCCATCTGATACAGAGTGATGCCTCTATTAACAGCAAATGAAATTAAAAGTCTGATAGATTCTAACCTGGCGACTGGGGCAAAGGTTTCTGTATAGTCTATCCCCTCTTGCTGACTATAACCTTGTGCAACCAGTCGTGCCTTGTTTCTGATGACTTCACCTTGTTCATTTAGCTTGTTTCTGAACACCCATCTTGTTCCAATGACGTTGAATCCTTTTGGTCTGGGAACGAGATCCCATACGTCGTTTCTGGTGAATTGATTCAGCTCTTCTTGCATTGCCAGAATCCAGTCATTATCCAGAAGTGCTTCATCAATAGAAGAAGGTTCAATCAGAGACACAAGTCCCATAAGAGTTTCTTCAGAGTTTCTGAAGCTTGCTCTTGTTCTGATTGGATCTTCCTTTCTTCCTAGGATAGTCTCTTCTGGGTGATCCAAGCTGCTTCTGGGCAATCTCTTCTGAGGTTGATCAGCAGCTGTTGAAGGATTTCTAGCAGTGCTCCTTTCAGACGTTGAAGGAATGTCTGTGTTGAGAGCTTCTGATGACTTGTCTTCAGAACCTGCAAATTCAATTTCTATACCTGCAAAAGTTTCATTCTGCTTTGACTTTTCAGAGTCAAGCTTATCATCAAAACGAACACTGATTGATTCTTCCACAATCTGTGTTTCTGTATTGTATACTCTGTACCCTCTTGAGCGTTCAGAGTATCCTAACATAATACACTTCTGTGCCCTAGAGTCAAACTTGTTCAAATAATTCTTTGTATTTAATATAAAGCAAGTACACCCAAATGGATGAAAGTATGAAATGTTGGGCTTTCTGTTCTTCCACAATTCATATGGAGTCTTTTCCAGAATAGGTCTTATTGAGATTCTATTCTGAATGTAGCACGCTGTGTTTATTGCCTCTGCCCAGAACGTCTTAGCAACGTTTGTCTCATTGATCATGGTTCTGGCCATTTCTTGCAATGTTCTGTTCTTTCGTTCTACAACTCCATTTTGTTGGGGAGTTCTAGGACAAGAGAAATCATGCAGAATGCCTTTGTCATTAAAGAATGACTCAAAATCTTTATTTTCAAATTCTCCACCATGATCACTTCTGACTTTAACGATTCTAAGATCTTTTTCATTCTGAACTTGGTTACAGAAGGTAACAAACACAGAGTGTGACTCGTCCTTGTGTCTTAAGAACTTTACCCATGTCCATCTGCTATAGTCATCTACGATTACTAACCCATACTTCTTACCACTGACTGAAGCAGTTTTAACTGGTCCAAATAAGTCAATGTGCAGAAGTTCTAATGGCTTAGAGGTGGAAACAACATTTTTGGATTTAAAAGAAGGTTTTGCAAATTTGCCTTTCTGACATGCTTCACACAGAGCATCTGAATTGAACTTCAAATTTGGAAGTCCTCTGACCAGATTGAGTTTGTTAATCTGAGATATTCTTCTCATACTAACATGCCCCAATCTTCTGTGCCAGATCCACTGCTCGTTGTTAACAGACAGAAGACATTTTACATTCTGACTCTTTAGTTCAGAAAGTTTGATTTTGTAAATGTTGTTTTTCCTCTTACCATTAAACAGGATAGTCCCATCTTTTTGACTAACAGCTTTACATGATTTTTGATTAAAGATTATATCATAACCGTTATCACTTAATTGACTTATGGATAACAGATTATGCATCAATCCATCTACTAGCAGAACATTATTAATAGAGGGAAGATTTCCATTACCTACAGTTCCAGAGCCAATTATATTTCCCCTCTGATTGCCTCCAAAGCCAACGTGGCCTCCAGGCTTAAGTTCCAGGCTTTGGAACATATGCCTTCTTCCCGTCATGTGTCGTGAGCAGCCAGAGTCCAGGTACCATGACTGGTGTTTCTGACTTGCTGCTAAAGATATCTGCAACATGTATTATTTTATCCTTAGGTACCCAGATTTTCTTGGGTCCTGACTTGTTAGTTTTACCAAAACTCTGGTTGAATTTTGGTTTCACAGAGTGCTTACTGCTAGTATATTTGATATCATGTGTGTGACCATACACAAAGTGTGAATTTAGAGGAGTGTGTTTAATGGTCAAGTCCATGACATTCTTTGGTGTAGGAACCTTACCTTGGTATCCTATACCTTTCCTGCCGTTTCTGCTAACTCCATAGATCATTGAAGCCATTCTGCTTTTATCTATGCTTTTAGCTAGGAACTTCTGGAAACTGTGATCATACTCCTTGATGATCTCATCAGCGTTGCTGGGAGTTTCAGAAATTGGTTCCTTCTGAGAGTTTTGTAAAGAGTTTTCTAATTTTGAAATTTTATCTCTCAGCTCAGAGTTTTCCAATTTGAGACTCTCAGACTTATTAGAGTCAGATTCAAGATTCCTTTTCAGGTCTCTGAATTTAGCTCTAATCTGCTGATAGCGTTCCAGAATTTCATTGAGGCTTTCAGCAAGTTCAGCCTTTGTAAAATTAACAGCGAAGTTAGGAAATACCTCTTCTGTGTCTGATTCTGAGTCTGATTCAGAAGCTTCACTATCTTCTGAGATGTTAGCCATGAGCGCTATGTTTTCCCTTTCATCATCTGATTCTGAGTCAGCTTCAGACGAGTCAGAGTCATCCCATGTGGCCATGAGACTTTTCTTCTTCTCTCTTCCAAACTTCTTTTTGGGCTTTTCCCTCTGAAGCTTTGGGCAGTCACTCTTGTAGTGTCCTTGCTCATTGCACTCGTAGCAGATGATGTCTTTGGTGTTTGGCTTCTTGCTACTGGAGGAGCCTTCAGATCTTCTGTATCCAGAGGAAGAATCTGTCCTTCTGTATCTGGAAGAGGACTCGTTCTGATCAGATCTTCTGGGATTCCTGAACTTCTTTTGTCTTTGCTTCCACAGTTGATTTACTCTTCTGGAAAGAAGGGAAAGTTCGTCTTCTTCTGATGAGGATCCATCAGATGTTTCTTCAACTGCCTGCAAAACTTTAGACTCAGATTTTCTGTTAGATTTTAAAGCTAAAGGCTTACCTTGCTTCTGAGGCTCGTCAGCTTCTAGCTCTATCTCATGACTTCTGAGGGAGCTTATAAGTTCCTCCAGAGTGATCTTGTTGAGATCTTTAGCTAGCTTCAGAGCAGTAACCATAGGCCTCCACTGCTTGGGTAAACTTCTGATAATTTTCTTGACATGGTCAGCAGTAGAGTATCCTTTGTCCAGAACTTTGAGACCAGCTACCAGAATCTGGAATCTAGAGAACATAGTTTCAATGGATTCAGATTCTTCCATTTTGAACGCCTCATACTTCTGAATGAGCGCCAGAGCTTTTGTTTCTTTGACTTGAACGTTGCCCTCATGCGTCATTCTGAGAGAATCAAAGATGTTCTTTGCTGTGTCTCTGTTGGAGATCTTTTCATACTCAGTATAGGAGATGGCACCGAGGAGGATGGTTCTGGCCTTATGGTGATTCTTGAAATCACGCTTTTGTTGATCAGTCATTGATTTTCTATCAATCTTCTGACCACTTGCATTCACAGGGTGCGTGTATCCATCTGTCACCATATCCCACAGATCAGCATCATGTGCTAGAAAGAAGCTTTCAATTCTGTCTTTCCAGTAATCAAAGTTTTCTCCATCAAAGACTGGAGGTTTGCCACTGAATCTGTCTCTGTCCTCGTTATTGTCATTGCTGAAGTGAGAATTGTTTCCTGCCATTGTGTTTTTCTGACGCTGGATCTTGTACTGACACGGTTAAGTGTTTTAGCTCAGAACCAGGCGCTCTGATGCCAATTGAAGGGGTGAAAAACACAAGAAGGGGGGGTTGAATTGTAAAAACTGAAATCTAAAGCAATTGACAAGATATTTTTATCCTGGTTCGTTTGATCTCAAACTACTCCAGTCCACCCGTCAAGGTGATTTCGCCTCTCTCCAACGAGGTCTTAATTCACTATATTCAACTGAATATTACAGACTGCTTTAACAACTGCTAAAGCCTTCTTGATTCAAACCACAACCCGGTTTGTCAAGGCAACACTTTCTTACAAAGAGATATTACAATGTGTTTGAATGTTTTCTACAAAACTTTATCACAACTGTGATGTATACACAAAATGAAGCTTAGAAACTAGATTGCTAAACAGAAATGGAATATCAGAGTTTGTAGTTTAGCAAAACTGGTAGAACGAAGATTATGGTTCAGCTTTGTGCATGTAGAGATTTGGAGAGCATTAGCCATTATAATCTTCGAAGCCTTGTTTATATAGCACTTGAGAAGATGAACGTTGAATGCAATATTCTTGATTCAATGCTAATAACGAGCTTTCCTTTTTGAGCAGATCTTGTCTAGAATGAGGCCGTTGGAATTTATTAGCGTTCAATGCACAGTACCGTTGCTTCTTCAATGCACGTTCTGGCTTGGCTCATTCTGATTCTGCTTCGCTGCTGATGAACTATTGTGTTTCTCTATCAGAGTGTTTGAGCGCAGTTCTGTTCATCAAGCTTCAGCATGTTCGTGAGTTGATTATCTGATCTTGACATTCTGATGAAGCAACTTCTGATGCTGGTGTATGAAATCAAATTCTGATGCTGAAAAGACGTGATCTTGCTTATACCAATCAGAGTATCTGCAAGTCAGAACATAATAATTTTAGGCAGCAGATAGTTCAAACATGAAACCTATGAATACTATATCTTTTCACTTTGTTATCATCAAAACTTAAATATAGGGTAGTAGATTCAAACATTGTTCTAACAGTTTGTAATAATTCTCAAACAATTCGTACACTTCTAACCTTGTGCCTTACCCGAGGCATATAGGTCCATTTGTAAGGGTTTGATTTTTCATCTTCATATGCCATTTTAATGAATCATGGACGTTTTCACATGTAAACTTTTGTGTTCATTGTATTTCTTTTTACATTTTATTTGTTTAAAGGTGGCTATCCCTTATACACACCCACACTCACAAATGCAGGTACCCTTCCATTCCGGATTCCATGGGTAACAATTCTGCTATGGCCTTCAGTGACTCTGAAGATCTGGTCTACCATGCCGAATACGAAGGTGAGGAAGATTGTGAGGTGCCGGGAGAATTGGCTAGGATGCTACAATAGGAAGAAAGGGCTATTCTACCTCATGAGGAGTTGTTAGAGACAATCAACTTGGGTACTGAGGAAGACAAAAAAGAAGTCAGAGTGGGTGCCAACCTAGAGCCAAGTGTCAAAGAACGTCTAATTCAGCTGTTGCATGAATATGTTGAGATCTTCGCCTGGTCTTATGAAGACATGTCGGGACTCGATACAGATATTGTGGTTCACCGTCTACCCATAAGAGAAGACTGTCCACCAGTTAAACAGAAAGTTCGCCGCATGAGGCCCGACATGTCAGAAAAGATCAAAGCAGAAGTTATGGAGCAGTTCAATGCTGGGTTTCTGGCTGTTACTTCATATCCACAATGGGTTGCTAACATTGTGCCCGTGCCTAAGAAGGACGGAAAAGTGAGAATATGCATGGATTATAGAGACTTAAACAGGGCCAGCCCTAAAGATGATTTTTCACTACCGCACATTGACATCTTGGTTGATAATACAGCTCAGAACAAGGTATTTTCTTTCATGGACGGATTTTCAGGTTACAACCAGATCAAAATGGCACCTGAGGACATGGAGAAAACTACTTTTGTTACACAGTGGGGTACGTTCTGCTACAAACTGATGCCATTCGGACTGAAGAATGCCGGGGCAACCTATCAACGCGCTATGGTAGCTTTGTTTCATGATATGATACATCATGAGATAGAGGTCTACATAGATGACATGATAGCCCGATCATAAACGGAAGAAGAACACCTGGATCACTTGCAAAAGCTGTTTGTCAGGTTGAAAGAGTATAAGCTCAGACTGAACCCTAACAAGTGCACTTTCGGAGTCCGGTCCGATAAACTATTGGGTTTCATTGTCAGCAATAAGGGCATTGAGGTTGATCCTGCCAAAGTCAAAGCTATACAAGAAATGCCTGCTCCTCGCACTGAGAAGGAGGTTAGAGGTTTCTTGGGACGCCTAAACTACATTGCAAGGTTCATTTCTCACCTAACATCTACCTGTGAACCAATCTTTAAGCTGTTGAAGAAAGATCAGGTAGTTAAATGGAATGATGACTGTCAATTTGCTTTCAATAAAATCAAAGAGTATTTGCTAGGACCTCCTATCTTGATGCCACCCGTCGAAGGAAGACTGCTAATCATGTATCTGACCATCCTGAAGAATTCAATAGGGTGCGTATTGGGCCAACATGACGAGTCTGGCCGAAAAGAGCATGCCATTTATTACCTTAGCAAAAATTTTACCGACTGTGAGACCCGATACTCACTGCTCGAGAAAACTTGCTGCGCTTTGGTATGGGCAGCTCGCCGGCTAAGGCGGTACATGTTGACTCATACCACTTTGCTGATATCTAAGATGGATCCGATCAAGTACATCTTTGAAAATCCTGCTCTATCTGGAAGAATAGCTAGATGGCAGATGATCCTGACAGAATACGACATACAGTACACGACCCAAAAAGCTATAAAGGGAAGTGTGCTAGCTGACCATCTGGCTCATCAAGCTGTCGAAGATTACCAATCCATGAGGTTCGACTTCCCCGACGAGGATATCATGACATTGGATAACATTGAAGATTTCAGACCATATGACAGACTTGAACAAGGATCCCGATGGACCCTGTACTTTGATGGGGCCTCCAACGCACTTGGAAACGGTATCGGTGCCGTACTCATTTCTCCAGAAGGTTTCCATATACCTTTCACAGCTAGACTTTGCTTCAACTGTACTAACAACATGCCAGAGTATGAAGCTTGCATCTTTGGTCTCAAGGCTGCCATAGACTTGGGAATCAAATCCTTAGATGTGTTTGGGGACTCAGCTTTGGTTATCAGTTAGATCAAAGGAGAGTGGGATACTAAGCATCCAAACCATATCCCTTACAAAGAACATGTCTTGACATTGTTACCACATTTCAAGCAGATTACCTTCGAGCACTTCCCGCGAGGAGAAAATCAATTAGCAGATGCTCTAGCTACAATGTCATCCATGTTTAAACTTAACTGGGATAATGAGACTCCCCAAATCACCATTGAACGAATGGACGGACCTTCACATTGTCACGAGATTAATACCCAGGAAGTAGTGGACCGACCTTGGTTTCATGAAGTCAAAAGGTATCTCGAGGCTCAAGAATATCCTGAAGGAGCTTCAGTCAAGGACAAAAAATTCTTGAGGAGATTCTCTGCCAAGTTCTTCCTGAGCAATGGTATCTTGTACAAGCGCAATCATGATTGCATTATGCTCCATTATGTGGACAAGATTGAAGCTGAACAGATCATGGATGAACTGCACAATGGTACCTTTGGCACTCACTCTAGCGGGCATACGATGACTAAGAAGATCCTACGGGCAGGCTATTACTGGTCTACCATGGAAGCTGACTGCTATCAACATTCCAGGACTTGTCACAAATGTCAAATCTATGGTGGACAAGGTACATATACCTCTGGTTCCTCTCAATGTCTTAACAGCTCCTTGGCCATTCGCTATGTGGGGAATCGACATGATTGGAGAGATCAAGCCTACAACATCCAATGGACACCATTTCATTCTGGTGGCCATTGACTACTTCACCAAGTGGGTCGAAGCAGCTTCCTTCGCATCCGTCACAAAGAATGTTGTTGCTCGCTTCATCAAGCAGAACCTTATTTTCTGGTACGGCATCCCCGAAAGGATCATCACTGACAACGGTACAAACCTTAACAACACTATAATCACCGCCTTGTGCGAACAGTTCCAGATTCAAGATCACAATTCATCTCCCTATCGGCCAAAGATGAACAGTGCTGTCAAAGCTGCGAACAAAAACATTAAGAAGATCATACAAAAGATGACAGTCACCTACAAGGACTGGCATGAAATTTTACCATTTTCTCTCCACGGGTATCGTACCACGACATGCACATCAACTAGGGCAACACCCTATTCTTTGGTATACAGCATGGAAGCTGTTTTGACTATCGAGGTTCAGATTCCCTCCTTGAGAATCATGAAAGATGTTGGTTTGAGTGAAGACGATTGGATTCAGACCCGGCTTGATCAATTAAACTTAATAGACGAGAAGAGACTTACTGCTATTTGTCGTGGTCAGACGTATCAAAAACGGATGATCAAGGCATTCAACAAGAAAGTTAGGCGACAAGTGTATCAAGTCGGGGATCTTGTAATCAAGCGGATCATCTTGCCGCAAAGTGATCCCAGGGGCAAATGGACTCCTACTTACGAAGGACCATTTATGATCAAGAACATCTTTTCTGGTGGGGAAATGATTTTAACCACCATGGACGATGATGATTTGCCGCACCCTGCGAATGCAGACATAGTCAAAAGATACTACGCATAAATGACCCGCTAGGTTGACACACCTAGGCAAAAAAAGGGCATCCCGGTGAATTGAAAACCCGAAAGGGCGGTTCAGGCAAGAATTAGGGATAAATAAAAAAATATGTACACCCGGAAAGTTGAAAACCTGAAAGGGCGACTTGGGCAAAAAAGGGTTTCCCGGTGGACTGAAAACCTAAAAGGGCGGTCCAGGCAAAAGTTAGGGAATTAAAGCGTATGACCATGTCTCGTCGAATCACTTTAAGGACAATATCTTCGCAAACAAGCTCCGGGCTTCTAACCAACTCAATCATCTTTGGATGAAGCAACAAATGGACAAGATATTCAGAGTTGCGGAGGCTATAGCAGAATGGGAACCCCATAGAATTTTCACACATAGCCATCTTTCTTTGTATAAAATTTTCTCATTTTTATGACAATGTTCTCTTACTAGGATGTCTGTCTCCTTTGTACAAAATACTTACACAAAGTTAATACAAAGATACTTCAAAGTGCATAAAACTATTTGTTTTTTCTTTTTTTTTACACTTGTGTTTTATTTGAAAACGTCCAATGATTTATTAATGAGCATATGCATTTGAATATAATTACTGTTTACAAATAAACGAAATGGGAAAGAATAATTACTGACAGGTTGAAAGTATAGGAAAACATCTTTAGGCTATTCCAAGAGAAATCCCCTGCAGTACATCATCTAGGTCCCTTACGGAGCTAAAACCTTGAAGTATATATCCCCGACGGAGCTATAATTTCACAACCTTAATCCCCATCAGAGTTAAAGCTTCAAACTCCCAATCCCCAGCGGAGCAAAAACTTTGAATTACAGATCCTCAGCGGAGATGAAACCTTCTTCCCCTGTCGAGTCAAATTTCCAACTATCAATCCCCAGTGGGAACCATTCAGTTTCCCCCAAATTCCTCAGCAAGTTGTCTTAAAGTCTGAGAATCAACCAGATAACAGTTAATTTTTATCCCCAACTTACAATAACTCCCCAGTAGAGTGGCATACAACCAAAACTCCTGAACTTTTTCCAAACAGGAATAAGCCTTTTCCCCAGAATCCTGAACTCACTCTCCAGCAGGAAGCCTTCTTCCCCACAGAGTTTTTACTCCTCAACAGAATGAAGATTCTCATTCTTGATTCCCCAGTAAAGTTTCCAGAGTCTTCATTACTCCCCAACATGAATTTGTCAAAAATTTTAATCCCCTACAGAATGAAGATTCTCATTCTTGACTCCCCAACATGAAGTTTCCAAAGTCTTCATTACTCCCCAACAGAATGGAGATTCCCATTCTTACTTCCCCGCAGAAATCATCAGAATTTTCCCTATTCCCCAGCCGAGTAAGGATTCCCATTATTTTACCCCCAGTAGAAGTCTTCAAAGTTCTCTGGATTTTTCAAGCGGATTTCTCAAGCAGTTTGACATTACTCTCACAACGGATTTTGTCAATCCTCCAACTTCAAGACATGAAGGATTATCACATCCCAACAGAAGTTGTCAAGGATTTTTGAATCTCCAGCAGCGGTCAAGGATTTATTTTCCCCGGCAGCAATCAAGGATTTTTATTATCCCCAGTTATTAAGGATTTATTTTCCTCAGCAAGACAGCTAATCAGCTTACATGCGCATACATTACATTCATATATCATAAACATTGATAAAACACATTTTATTGCATCATACATTTCATGCAACATAACTTTGTGTTTCAGCTAACATTTTACCCTTTTCAGGATAAGATTAACAGCTATCTTCAATAGATATTCAAAGATTTAAGATACAGTACGGATACACTCCAAACACGGAAGTCATTCTGTTACTCATTCAGATCTCTTATTCATGATACAGTAAAGATACCCTCCAGACACGGAAGTCATTCTATTACTCATTCAAAATTCAAAGTCAAGATACAGTACGAATACACTCCAGACACGGAAGTCATTTTGTTACTCATTCAGACCTCAACCTCATGATACAGTTCAGATACGCTCCAGATACGGTTGCCATTCTGCCACTTATTCAAATTTCGAGTACAGATACAGTCCAGATACGCTCCAAACACGGTTACCATTCTGTCACTCATTCAAGTTTTTCCCCAACTCAGATACACTCCATACACGGAAGTCATTCTGTCACCTATTCAAGATATAGTCCAGATACGCTCCAGACACGGAAGTCGTTCTGTCACTTATTCAAATTCAAATCTCCAGATACAACTCAGATACGTTCCAGATATGAATACCATTCTGATGTTCATTCTCCTGATTTACAGCGAACATTTTTGGATGGCGTCTACAAGCCCATCTCCAAACAAGATTCTATCACATCTCCAAATGGCATCTTTAAGCCCATTTCCTCAACTACATTTTGATGAGTGCAAATTTACGGGCACTCTAGTGTCTAATCTTCTTTTACCTTCGAGTCACGAACGGCAAAGCTCGCCAATCTAACTCTTCAGGTTCAAGAAGATTGAATAGGGGCAGCTGTTGTACCCCAAAATTTTCCCTCTCATTTTATCAAGATTCTCCTTACAAGACTTCTTGGACTCAAGACCAGATTAGGGTTTGCTCAGCTCAAGACCTCATCTTACACCGATAGCCTGAAATTAGGGTTTGAGTTTGCACAAGGATTTTTGGACTTCCAATGCCTCATGTGACCTTCATACTTCATGTTGAACCTATAAGATTTCTCATACCATGTTTCAAGCCTTGAATCACATTTTTGCCCAGTCAATTGGATAGTTGACCTAAAAATCAGCTGTATTGAGGAAAAAGTCAAACATGGCCAATTTACAGTCAAACCTCATAATATTTTATCCATATCAACATTATAGACTCATATGAACCATTTGATCAAGTTTGGACCACAACTCCTCAAGAAATTTGATCAGATCACCAAAAGGGCAAAATGGTTAAATTAGGGTTTTTATTGGAGAAAGGCAATTTCTGATTTTTCACCTAGCCAATGGCAAATTGGGTTCAAGCATGGTTTCAAGGACTCAATGGCACCATCTTGACCTAATCACAAGGTTCAAAATATCTCGAATGCATTGGATTGACAGATGAATTTCCCAATCAATTGATCAAAAAATCAACTGTACACTGAAAAGTCAAACTTTGACTTTTTGGTCAAAATCAAGTGCCAAGGGTCATATTTCATCAAGATGTGTCAAAACATGAAACTTGTTCACCAAGAAACTTCATTTTGGAAATTAGGGTTTAAATTGAAAATTTTTCATAACTTAGAATTTTTCTAAGTTATGAAAATTTCTTATTTTTTCCCAACTTTTTCACCATGATGCATTTGGATTCAAAGCAAACTCCCAACATGAAAGTTGTAGTCCTCCATAAAATATACAACTTTTATTCACAAAGTTTTCCCAAAATATGCTTGGATCTCAAGTTATGATTTTGTGAATAAGGGTCCATAAACTTTTTAACTTAGTGAAAATTTGCCCTAGTTTAGGCAGATTTTTGACCTAACTTCATGGAAACTTTTCACCTAGTTCCAAGAGGAATCTCAAAATTCATTTCAAATATAGATTGTAGAGCATGTTAATATATTTTCAAAATGTCCAAGAACTCTCCAAAATCATTTATGGTTAGGGAGAATCGAAGAAATAAAAATGGCATTTTATCACTTTTGTCCAAGGCATTTTTCACAATGTTACAACTTGCAAATCTGTCCTAAGCATGCTTGTACTTGGTTTTACAGGTTCTAATCCCTTCTACACTCCAAAATTTAATGCAAACACATTGGACAATGGCTTTGTTCTGAACTATGGAGCATTGTACATTGATTTATTCCAAAAATGCCATAAAGGTCACATTGCTACTTTGATAAAGCATGATTTTTGCAATTTTGTAATTCTTGAGCCATGGACCTGATCTCTTGTTGCAAACAAGATCCATAAACATCAGAAAAAGTTCACCAACCCTATGCAGACCTTGAGCTAGCCTGTACAGTCCTTTGCCTTTGTCACTTCACCCTTTCTTCAAAAATAAGGAAACTTACAAAAGTCAATATAACTTGTGTATCTGATAAGAGCAAGCCTAAACATCATTTGAAACAACTTCAGAACATTGTCTCAAGCAAAATACACGAATTGCCAACCTCTCAAACACTCTAAAACATAAAAATCCCATTTTTCTGCCCAAACAGGGCATCATCTGCAGAACTCAAGCCATTTTGAAATTGGCTTGTGCGTTTTGCCTTCCAACCCTTCAAACATCTTCCTTACAACACACCTGAACTATCTAGGTCCCTGTCCAGCAACTGTGAGCTCATTTTCACACTTCACCATTTTCATTTTCTGAGTTTGCAGGTTGACTTCTAAAAAGAGTTCCAAGCAACTTCAAGGCAAGCTGAGCATTGGGAAAGGTTGAGGGAACTTCAAGCAAAGCTCACACGACCTTCAGGCCTCATTCAAAGTCCCCACATTGCCATATCCAAACTCAACTGAACAAGGTATTTGTCAAGTTTCTATCTCTCTATTTAGGCATCTTTAAGCTTAGGTTTGTGAAGCAAAAATGTAGTCCTTAAGTTGCTTGACCTGTACATATGCATAGTTTGTATTTATATTAACTGAGCTAGGAGAATTTGGATGTTGAACATGCTGAAAAAACTAGGTCAGAATTTAGGGCCATTAAAATTCTCTCTGATCTTTGAGAGTTAGGTCATGTTCTTTATATCATTGGAATCGTGTGATGATGAGCTACATTTTTCATGTTATAAGTTTTTGATTTTATGCAAAGAATAGCAAGAACAAGATTTGAAGTATAACGCACGCGTTTTGGAGGAGACAGAGGTCAGGGAAGAAGTGTATGGGCATGGCGCATTTGGGCTTGGCCTTTCTGACTTTTTGCACCTCACTTTTACTTTTTGCACCCCTTGATCATTTTCTTTTATTTTTTATTTTATATTTTCTTGTACAATTTATATTTTCTGACTTTTATTTATTTTTTCTAAACATTTAAAATCACAAAAAATATTTTCTTAATTTTTTGCATTTTATCATATTTTTTTATATTTTATTTTTTGCATAATAAATATTTTATTAGGTTTTATACTTTATTTTCTTAAGTAAAATTTGTAAATAATATAAAAATATCACATTTTTTATTTTTATTATTTATACACTTAAAATAATATTTTCATACAATATTCAATTTTTTAACATTTTGTATATATTATTATTATTTTTTTCTTGAACAAAAAATGAATAAAAGGAATAATATTAGAATATATTTTCTATTAAACAAAATTAGGGTTTTCACCCTTTCAAAAAAATCATTTTATTTTCTTATTTTTAAGACATAAATAAATTTATTTTCTCATACATAAAATTAATACAAAAACATTTTTGCATATTTACATTTTATTGCCTATTTAAATATTTGCTTATTCATTTATTCGTACAATAAATTCAATTTGGTTGTAATAGTTTTAGGGTTTTTATTTTGAGCAATATCCCCCCATTCAAAACTTGTATCCCCCTCCCCATAATATTGTTGTAATAGTCTAGATTTACTTTACGCATTTTATTGCTTTCATATACCATGATAGTAAACTAGGGTTTTGTATGCAAAGACCAAAAATCAAAACAAATAGTATGACTTAATACAAGACAAAAAATGCATGAAAAATGACAACACATTGCACACAAGCACCCCTAGGGTTTCATCCACTTTGTTGCCTTAAAATGGCCATGGTATGCATGCTAGGTATCTTGGCAAAACAAAATCAATTAAAACAAAAAGATCTTAGTCCCTCGATGACGATATCTTGGTTGCCTAAAAAAATGATCTAGTCCCTCAAAAACATGCTAAGATACTTGGCAATATTGTTATCATGGTCATACGATGACCCACGCCCGTCCCGTTTAACATCCAAAGATGGGGTTGTTTACCAAATGCAATGGTAAAACAACAATGTCAAAGGAATAAAAATGTGTAGGAAAGACTTTTGAGTAGGTAGATAAGCTTCTAGTTACTTGATCAATTTGCAAACCATCCTTGCTATTTTCAAAAAAACACATACACAATTTCAAAACATTTTCAAGCAACTTTCAAAACATTGAAACATTTTTCAAAAGACAAACATCTTTGTATACATTCTTACAAACATGAATCATTACAAAGATTGCCTAAAAGAAGGCCTCTTTTCAAAATACTTTCAAAACCACACAAAGCACCATTTCAAACAATTGGAAAAGCAAAGAAAGTGATCTAAAACAAGTAACTAAGAGCCCATGGAAAACCATGGATGAAAAGGGTGCTAGCACCTTCCCTTTTCATAATCTACCCCCCGAACCTAAAAACAATCTCAAAGGTCTTTCCCGTGCTTTTTTACCTTTCCTTTTGGATAAAATAAAAGTCAGTGACGACTCTTGCTAAACCGAAACATTTGCGAACACAAACGCAAAACCTCAAGTCAGTTCTCCCACCCCATCACACTAGGTTTAGGTATTTTTGGGGGCTTCTTATTTTTATTTGATTTATTTATTTATTTATTTATCGCATTTATCTATTTTATTGCGTTTATTTATTCGTTATCAATTTTTCTTAGCATCATATACTTAATGCGTGGCGGGATATTTTTATTTCTCAAAATATTTTCAATATAACCCTTAGAAAGAAGGTTCGTCTATTAACTTAGGGGGTACATCATCCCTGCGAGTTTATGTGACGACTTCGCCTAGAGTCGATGAACTTCGGAAAAAGGAATACTTATCAAAAGATATCCTCTTGATGAGTAGGACTTTGGAAGGTCACCCATGACTCTTTGTAACGACCTTAACCCAAAATCTCATGACGAGATATTTCATGACTTTGAGACGAAAGTCTCAGTTTGCAAAGAGGCTCCACCTAAGGGAGGTCCATATGCCCCATCCCTCTAGTGTTATTCATCACACCCTTAAGGAAGCCACCTTTTGGGAAGGTAGATTAACTGTAGGTCAAGACTAAGGAACCTACCATATAAGGGTACTTATTACAAAAAGTCATGTCACTCAACCTTACACCCACGCATTCATATATTTCGTGCTTTTGTCATACATTCATCATATATTCGTCACCCGTTTCTTTGTCTTATTCACGGGGTACAAAAAAAATAAAATCGAGATCTCGGTGACTGTCTTTAAAAAAATGGATACCGAAGGAAACAACCTGTCCATGTCAACACGCCAAACATGCCTAAAATCAAGGCCACAAAAGGGAAATAACGTGCTGAAGACTTTCTCAAATTTTGTCCAGCAACAGTTGATGGTTTCAAAAGTAGATATCTGCAGGCGTGCCTATAAGACTTATTTCCTTGTTGCCTGATTTCACACAAATAAAGTTTTGGCTAAAGATTGTAATATTTTTCAATATCTGAATTATGTTACCTTCAATAAAGGCATTTTATTTCAACACACCGTTTGCGTATCTATTTTTAAAGATAGTCGTCAAGTAAAATAATAAAGGACAATGTTGTACCCCAAAATTTGCCCTCCCATATTCTTCAAAGTTTGTCAAGGATCATCTTCAAATGGTTCAAGACTACTCAAGGAATGCACAGTCCAATTGCCTCCTAAGGCAGTCAAAATTAGGGTTTTGGTTCCTTCAATGAATTTGAGGTTTTCAATGGTCCAATCAAGTCTCATATGCCTATAAACATTGTCAAGCACCTACATAGCAAGTCTCAAGACTCACATCATCAAATTGCACAGTCAAAAGTCCCATTTGATCCACAGTCAACTACAGGGGTAAAATGGTCATTTTGTAGTCAAAAGTCAAAAAATTTGGTCAACATCTTATTTTGAAGCCACAATCATCATTTGATCAAGTCTTGATCATGATTCCTCAAGAATGGCTCAAAAATCATCAAGATGCAAAAAGTTTCTATTTTTGGACAGCTGAAAAGTAAACTGTAACTTGACCAGGGCATAACTTTTTCATGGTTCATCATAAAAATCCCATCCAATGCCCATTTTGAAGGGGATGACATTTCCTACAATTAATCTTCACATTCCAAGTCCAAGAAACGCTCTCACAAAAAGTTATCAATTTCTACATTATAGGTCAATTTCAAAAGTCAACAAAAAGGCACTTTAAGTCAAAGACCATAACTTGAGATTGATAAATCAAAATTACATGGGACCAAAGGCATTGGTTAGAGGACTTCAAGACGTTTCCAAAATGTCCAAGAACATGTTCATATGATCAAAATTGAGCAAGATATGCATTGGAGAAGTTGGGAAATTTTTGGGAATTTACAAAAGTCAACTTTGCCTAAAACACATCATTTTTGCTAATGGGCCTCAAATTCTTTCTTGAAACTTTGTCCAAGGCCTATGCACGACCCATTGAACTTAAATTGATTTATTTTCTTATTTTTAATTAATTAATTGAATTTTTATTAATATTAATTCATTTAATTGATTTTAAATGTAGGAAAATACCAAGATATGTTTTTCAAATCTTTTGTGAAGCAAATACACTCAGGGCAAGATGGCAAATTCGTGCATCAATCAAAGAGACAAGAATCACCCAATTTGGCAAGGTTTTTCAATCAAAAAGATTGAAAAATATTTGATTGAAAATCAAATATTGAAAACTTTATTCCATGGATTTTTGGATCAAGACTTGACCTAAAACCTTTCTACTATAAGTGCATAACCAAACCCTAATGCCTGGAACGTACAAATTGCTGCAGAAACACCATAGACAATATTGAAAAATCAAGAAAAAACTCAAAACTGTTTTTGGCCTTCCAGCACAATTCAAAGCTTTCTCTTGATTCTAATACGTTGCTAGCATACTCAGGAACAATTTGCAATCGAAACCAAGCGTTTAACCTCAAGGAAACGTCCAAACAGAATCACAGTTTGCCTATTCTTTTTCAGAATTGAAACGCACATTTTATGCATCATTAACATGTTATAATCATTGCTTTGCATTGCTCTAACCTTTCTGAAGCTAATGATATAGGTTAATTGTATTATGGTGCCCTGAAACAGAAAACTCCATTGTTGAATTCTAGGGTTTTCAAGCTCTCGAATTAGGGCTTTACAGCATAAGCAAAATTGGACCTTGAGACGCATTTGGTTGAACTCAACCCAACCCAACCCTCGCGCCCTATTTATATAACTCGTACTGCTAATCGCTATTTTTTGCATTTGCAGTTTGTGGGGGTTAAAAACCCCCGCTATCTGCTTTGTTTTTTACAGGCCAGGTGAAGAAGACAAGACGTGGAAGCAGGCTATTGGTTTATTCAAATGAAAGGCGCGCTTTATTGGTTACAGCATATGCGTTGTTTGTTTTAACATTATTTTTATTGCTTATTATTATATCAAACACAGGCGCTTGGCTTAGTGGAAGAGGACGTGTCTGGCAATCAATGGGACCTGGGTTCGATTCCCAGGTCCACCCCATATTTATTTCTTGTTTTGCATAATATAATCATACACAGGCACTTAGAAGCAGTCCACCATGTGTCTTCAATGATCAGCGCGCCAGGTGTTCTCAATCAACAATCCAAAGGCCAGAAAGTGATGAGCACCATGTTCCTCAGTCAACAAGCGTTCTTGAGGATCCAGAAAGTCAACAGGCTTGGCTTATTGGGCCTAAAATTTCCAGGCTTAACCTCCATTCTTGGGTCAACACCCCCCTGGTTAATTGTCTTTTCTTTTTATTTTCTTTTAACTAACTATTTTTTATATTATTAATATTATTTATTTAACTAACATAATTAATATTAATTTTCATAATAAACTCAGAATTAAATATTTATAATATTTTTATTATGTATTAATTTCATTATTAATTTATTTTGTAAATAACATACTAACAAATTAATTAGTTTAATTAGTTAATTTTAATCTTTTTCACAATAAATAAAATAGGTTAGAATTAGGTTTTTTTCTTGACTTTTAATTTCTTTTCTTTTTATTTTCATTAAAAAAACATAAAACACAAAAAAAACATTTCTTTTTCTTTTTAATTAATTAATTAGTAAATTAGGTTAAATATTCAATTAATTGCAAAAAAAGGACAAGTTACTATTCTTTTCTCAAAAGGGTCAAAACCCTAAGGACGTCCCGATTAAATTTCTGTTCGCGCATTATTATTTATTTTGATTATTGATGTATCTGTTTCCAAGGATGTAATAGTTAATTAGGGTTTATCGCTTTATTTAATTTCCGCATTTATTTCCAAAACGGGTTTTTGTTTTTGGCGATGTATAGACCCGCGCCTTGTAATAGCGTAGATTTACCTTTCTGCACTTTATTTTCCGCACTCTTAACTGTTAATATGCATGCAAGACTTGGATGAAAATTAAAAACAACTCGTAGATCACCATGATACATGTACAAGATAATGTAACATGAAAACAACACACAAGCACATGCCACTCCTAGGGTACGCCTCATTGGTTGCCTCGAACGTGGTCGTCAAGTATAGGTTGTCTTAGAGGTCGCCCTCCTGTCTAAAGATCCTGTTGCCTCGAAACGGTTGCCTCGGATAAAAAAGGATCTAGGACATTAGGGTTACTTCTAAGGTGTCCTACTATTGCTTCGGTGACCACACATGTCCCTTAATCGAATTGACCCGAATACCTCCAACGACGGTGCTACCTACTTCTCAATAGTGGGATAGCAATGTTTAAAGGACTCTTACACAGCCTAATTCCTTAGAGTAGGTAGATCTCATGGGTACTTGCTCTTTTCAAAAACAAACAAAACAACTTTTCGCACTCACACTTTCTAAAAGTTTTCAAACAAATTTTTCATACACTCTTGAGGACAGATACAAGAGTTACTTAGAAATTTTTCAAACGAAACTTTTTCAAAACCCACACACATTTGAAAAGCAAACAAATTTTTGAAAACATAAGAGCAAGTACCTAAGAGCCCATGGATAACCATGGATAGAAAGGGTGCTAACACCTTCCCTTTCTATAAATCTACCTCCCGAACCGAGAAACATTCTCAAAGAAGGAATTTTGCTGTGCTTTTGTCCTTTCCATGTTGGAGAACATAAAAGACGGTGGCGACTCTTGCTTACCGCGACATTTCGTGAAACCAGCTAAAAACAGTCAGTTCTATTTCCACCGATCACAGAACTGGCGACTCTGCTGGGGATATCTATAAAAGTGAGGTGTACCTTAGGATTAGACCAATCTTATGTTTTCAATTGCCTGTTTTGATTGCTTTAATATTGTGGGCCTGTATTGGGAGTTTCATAGATCCTAACCCGGATCTGGGGGATACCTTTTAGGTAGCAACAAACTGTGAGGGAACTGTGCGGTGTATACTGACACGGTTGAAGCAGTTGCTACGTTGATGTGGCACTTTGGTGAGTACCGGTAACCCTTGAGTCAAGTCAAGGAGAGTACGGGGCCGCCGCGTGGTGTCGTGAAGCATCAACTGACCTTAGGAACTTTACTTGACCATCCTGGCCTCTTTAGGGTAGTGAGATGACCGACTTTGGTGCAGTCCGAAGTTGGTAGATACTCGATACTACACTCATTGAGGGTTGTTTTCTTGGAATATTTTGATCGCCAGTTCAGTGGCTAAATCAAAACAATGAACACAGAAAATAACCCAATGATATTGAGATCCTTAGAACCCGATTACTTTTGATAGGACAGGTTTTGAGCCCACCAACTTCAAGAGGGTAGTACCCCAAACTTCATGCTGGCCTAAACTCTAAGGGCTGTCTTGTGTGACTTGTGTGCCTTATCATGTTTGCCTTTGTGAATACTTGTGGTGTGTTTTTATCATAAAATCATAACATCATACAGCATCATATGCATCCACTAACCACTTCAAGGGTTCGAATCTTCATCTTTGTTCTTGTTTTGTAGGACATGGAAACTATCCGCAGAAAGACAATTCAGATCAACCTTGTAAGGGTCCCTCCTCAGCTTAAGGAGCTTACGTCCAGGATTCCCGAGAACTCTTCCTTCAGTGAAAGGCATGGTAGACTCATCAGCTTGGTCAATACCGACATTGAAGAAGATATGATAAAAGTTCTCTTCTAGTTCTTTGACCCTTTGCACCACTGTTTTACTTTCCCGGATTATCAATTAGTGCCTACCTTGGAAGAGTTTTCTCAGCTTCTGAGGGTTCCCATTCTCAGTCAACTACCCTACAACGGTACAGAAAAGGAGCCAAAACTTGAAGAGGTGGCTAAAGCACTATGCCTACAACCATCTGACATCAAGGGACATTGGGAAGTTAGAAGTGGTATCAAAGGATTCTTGGCAAAGTTCCTGTTTGAGAAAGCACAAGAATTTTGGAATTCCCTTGACCTACAAGCCTTTGAAGAAGTTGTGGCACTCCTTGTCTATGGGTTGGTGTTGTTCCCGAATCCAGATCAACTTATAGATATCAATGCTGTCAAGATCTTCATGTCCAGGAATCCTATACCTACGTTGCTTGGGGACATCCTCCACTCATGTTACACTCGAACCATGAGAAAAAGAGGTGTTCTCATGTGCTGCACTCCTCTCCTGGCAAGGTGGTTTATTTTGCACCTTCCACAGTCAGTTTTGAAGAACGAGCGGGGTTTGAGATGGTCACAACGATTGATGAGTCTTACACATGCTGATATACATTGGTGTTCTCGGTCCAGAGAAAACGTCACTATCATTGATCATTGCGGAGAGTTTCCTAATGTTCCTTTACTTGGAATTAGAGGGGGCATTACTTACAACCCGTGTCTGGCTTTGAGACAGTTTGGATATGCTCGGAGGGATGGCCCTCATGACATGTTGATTCCTGACATAGTTTTTGACTTCGACAACGATGCACAAGGACTTCGCCAGAGATTCATCAGAGCTTGGAGGATGCCCAACAGGATAGATAGCAAGACACTGGGGCACAAGAACTCCATCCCCCTGGAGCCTTATCTCAAGTGGGTACGAGCCCACTCCCAGAAGTTGGTGATGCCATATCCTCATGTTCTCCCCATGATCAAAGAGCCAGTTTTTGGAAGGAGAGGTGCCCTACACCATTCAACATCCTGACATGCCAACATCTTGGGAGGAAATGCAAAAGAGCTGGATCCAACTCAAGGAAGAGCGGAATTCTCTTGAAGCCAGTCTACATGCCAGTGAGAAGAAGGTCTTGGAGCTCACCTGCCTACTGCACGAGGAAAAGACTCTCAATACCTACATCGCTCCAAAGAGGATGCGCAATGTCTTTTGGGATTAATTATTTTGTAATGTTTTGCCCATGAGGCCCTGATGTACTGAACAGATTATTTCCTAATACAATGTGTGTTCCTTTTTTGTCTACAACGAATTTGAACTTTCGAACCCTTGAATGCATTGCATAAATAGCATATCATGCATCATGTGCATAACAGGTACTCTTTTTTACAGGTTGCTTAATCTTCTTCGCTGTTTATTTCAGCAGTCATCATGAATCCTGAATCATCCAATGAACAAGCTATCAAGGCCCTCCAGGCCCAAAACGCCCAGTTTCAAGAGCTGGTCATGAGCTTAGCCCAGGGTCAACAGGAATTGAAGACTCTGCTGTTGAAAAAGAAGAAGAAGAGGACTGTGTTGTTTAACTCTGGACGGAGGTTTGGGAATACACTACAAAATGAGGCTGATCAAGCTACTTCCTCTGTAGGGAAGGATAGTCCCCAAGGGGGAAGGGTTCCTAGTCCTGTGGTCTCCGACAACGAGATAGATTTCAATGATGAACAGTATCCTCCTGCTGAGGACAGGTACAAACAACTGGAGGACCGTCTGAGTGCCATGGAGATTCAACAGGTGCCTGGGTTGGATTTTGGGGATCTAGGTTTATCTTCTGGGGTGGTGATCCCACACAAGTTCAAGGCACCTTATTTTGCAAAGTACGACGGGGCTTCCTGCCCTAAGCTGCATCTCAGATCTTATGTAAGGAAGATCCAACCTTACACTGCAGACAAGAACATATGGATCCATTTCTTCCAGGATATCCTTTCAGGGGCTCAACTCGAGTGGTTCTATCAGCTGGATGGAGCCAGTATTCGAAACTGGGAGGACTTGGCTACTACATTTTATAAGCAGTATCAGTACAATGCCGACCTCGCTCCTACACGTACCCAACTCCAGGGTATGTCGCTAGGATCGGGTGAAGGTTTTAAGGAGTACGCGCAAAAGTGGAGAGACCTGGCTGGCAGGGTGCAGCCACCGTTGACTGACCGTGAACTCGTGGACATGTTCTTGGGGACCCTGTCTGGTCCATTCTTTAACCATCTGATTGGTAATTCTTCTGTCGGGTTTACAGACCTCATTCTGACTGGTGAAAGGATAGAAGTTGGTATTAAGTCCGGAAAGATACAGAAAGGTGCATCCTCAAGTTCTGAAAATAAACCCTTCAAGAAGGAAGCTAGTGTTGTTTATGGTTCTAGGAAACAGAATAAACCGGAACGCCGCCAAGCTGTCAACGCGGTGGTAATTTCAAAGCCTACCGCCGCTCCTCGGCAATATAACCAACCAAGGGGTGAGAGACCCAGAAGGGAGTACACTCGGCTTAGTGTGACCTTGTCTCAGATCCTGCCGCAACTGCTGTCAACCAATCTGGTAACTGTCAAAGAAGCTCTGAAGGTAGTGAACACAACCTCTCCAAAGTACAACCCCAATGCCCGCTGCGCTTATCACTCTGATAGCCCGGGGCATACTACTGATGATTGTTGGGCTCTGAGGAATAAGGTTCAGGACCTTATTGATGCTAAGGAAATACAGTTCGAGGCGCCCGAAAGGCCTAATGTTGTGACTGCTCCCATACCCCAGCATGGAGTGAATGCTGTGGAAGAAGACCTGTATGTGGCCTCTGTGGATGATATTGTTACTCCGTTGTTGACTGTCAAGAGGAACCTGTTGCTAGCCGATTTATTTCCGGGATGTAGTAAAGGTTGCCATTTATGTGTTGTTTCACCTGCTGGTTGTCCCTTGCTGAAGTCAGGCGTCCAAAACCTGATGGATAACAAAGAGATCTTGTTCAAGAAGATTGCTGTTCCTGTTGTCCCTACTGAAGAAGTGTCTATTGTTACTATTTACTCTCCTAAGGCTCCCTCAAAGAAGCCTGTCAAAATCATGTCTACTTCGAAGATTGCTCCTATCATCATTACTGTTCCGGGGCCCCTCCCCTATAAATCTGACAAAGCTGTCCCGTGGCACTATGGGGCAGATGTTTATGTGCTTGGAGTTAAATAAGAGTTTGATACTAGTACCGGTGTCAACAACATCACCGGGCCTGCCAAAGTCACTCGCAGTGGTAGACTGTTCTCACCAGATATTGCACCTCCAGCTATTCAAAAACCTCTCGTCATCACACCTGCCAGCGTGCCTGTTTCCCCTCCTGATCAAGTTTCTACCCCTGCTGCCGAGTCATCTGACACTTGGGGCAAAGGGATTGCTACTGATGTGCCTGCCCGGACGGAGGCACCGAAGACAACCACTGTTGAGGCTTCCCAGCAAGAGATGGAAGAGATTCTTAAAATTATCAAGAAGAGTGATTTCAATGTAGTTGAGCAGCTGGGGCACACCCCCTATAAAATTTCTATGCTATCACTATTGTTGTGTTCAGAGGCCCCTGCCAAGGCCCTGATTTCCTTTCTGAAGACGGCCCATGTGCCACAAGAAACGTCTGCTGATCAATTTACCGATTGTGTGGCCAACTTGACTGCCGATAATGGTTTGGGTTTCTCTGACGCCGATCTGACTGCCAAAGGAAAGAACCATAACGACGCCCTGCATGTCTCCATTGAATGCAGGGGCACTACTCTTGCCCATGTGCTGGTTGACACTGGTTCTTCATTAAATGTATTACCCAAGAAAGCCCTAGACAGGCTGGATTGTGAGGGTTTAGAGCTCAAGCCAAGTAACATTGTTGTCCGGGCCTTTGACCGGTCCAAAAGGATGGTGCATGGTGAAGTTGACGTTCCAATCAGGGTTGGTTCTCAGGTCTTTGATTCAACGTTCTATGTGATGGACATCCGACCATCCTATTCTTGTTTGCTGGGTCGTCCTTGGATCCATAAGGCTGGAGCTGTGACCTCCACATTACATCAGAAACTTAAGTACCCGGTCAGAGGGAAGATTGTTACAGTTCAGGGGGAGGAAGAATATATGGTCAGCCACCTTAAATCGTTCCGATACATAGAGATGGATGGGGAATTCATTGAGACCCCCTTTCAACACTTTGAAGAAGTTCCTCCAACATTGGCGTCAGCAGAGACTGTGACTGAAGAAGATTCTCCTTTGAAGATGGCTTCCTTGAAGGATGCCCGGGCTGTGATTGAGAAGGGTGAGTGTGCAAACTGGGGCCGACTTCCTGATTTTACTCCGAAGACTGACAAATTTGGTTTGGGTTTCACTGCAGAAGCTCAGAGGGTTGTTCGTAAGGCAAGGATTGGAAGACCTCCTGTGCTCATCACCAACCCGGGAGTAAATGCTATTGAAGACGATGTAGAGGAATCTGAATTCGACAGCTGGATCTACCCAACGACCAACGGTGGACTGAACAACTGGACTGCCAAAGATTTCATACCTATTACTTTTGTCACTCAGTAATGAACTCCTTTGTTTTAAATTTGTAACGGACAATAATTTGAAACTTTATGGCCCGGTGTCTTACCCGGGGCACCGTGGCTTCATTTGTGAGGGCTTATTATTTGTCATTTTCATATATCATGAATAAAAGCATTGGACGTTTTTCACATTTCAAATCTTGCGCTCCCTTTCTTTCTTTATATATTGCAAAACACCTATATTTACACACACTCACCTATACAGGTTCCAATCCACTCTGGATCTCACTGGTAACGACTCTACTACTGCCAGTTATGACTTCGAAAATCCGATCAACTTAGCCGAAGACGAAGGTGAAGATGATTGCGAAGTGCCTGGTGAGCTTGCAAGACTGTTACTCCAGGAAGAGAGGGCCATTCAGCCACATGAAGATCCAGTGGAAACGGTAAATCTGGGTACTGAGACAGACAGAAAGGAAGTCAAGATTGGTGCAAATCTGGAGCTTAGTGTGAAACAATGGTTGATTCTGATGTTGCATGACTATGTGGAAATCTTTGCCTGGTCTTACGGAGACATGCCTGGGTTGGATATTGACATTGTGGTTCATCACCTGCCTACCAAGGAAGACTGCCCTCCGGTTAAACAGAAAGTCCGCCGTATGCGTCCAGAGATGTCCGAGAAAATCAAAGCTGAGGTTATGAAACAATTTGACGCCGGTTTTCTAGCAGTGACTTCTTACCCTCAGTGGGTTGCCAATGTGGTTCCAGTGCCAAAGAAAGATGGTAAGGTCCGAATGTGTGTTGATTACAGGGATTTGAACAGGGCGAGCCCTAAAGATGATTTCCCTCTGCCGCATATCGACGTTCTGGTTGACAACACCGCTCAGCATAAGGTATTCTCCTTCATGGACGGTTTCTCTGGTTATAATCAGATCAAGATGGCTCCTGAAGACATGGAGAAGACCACTTTTGTTACTCAGTGGGGCACCTTTTGCTACCAGGTCATGCCTTTTGGGTTGAAAAATGCTGGGGCAACCTACCAACGTGCCATGGTTGCTCTTTTTCATGACATGATCCATCATGAGATTGAAGTGTATGTCGATGATATGATTGCAAGGTCCCAAACTGAGGAGGAACACCTTGACCATCTACAAAAGCTGTTTGACCGGTTGAAGTTATACAAGATGAGGTTGAACCCGAACAAGTGCACCTTCGGGGTGAGATCTGGAAAATTGCTAGGCTTCGTCGTAAGCGACAAAGGTATTCAAGTGGACCCTGCCAAGGTGAAATCCATACAAGAGATGCCAACTCCCAAGACAGAGAAAAAAGTCAGAGGCTTTCTAGGACGGCTGAACTACATTGCTCGATTCATCTCACACCTGACTGCTACCTGTGAACCAATCTTCAAGCTGCTGAAGAAAGATCAAGTAGTACATTGGAACGATGAATGTCAGGCCGCTTTCGAAAGAATCAAAGAGTATCTCCAAGAACCACCCATTCTTATGCCACCGATTGAAGGGAGACCTCTAATAATATATTTGACAGTACTTGACAGCTCAATGGGGTGTGTGCTGGGGCAGCATGACGAGTCTGGCCGAAAAGAGCACACTATTTATTACCTTAGCAAAAAGTTTACCGACTGTGAGACCCGATACTCATTGCTCGAGAAAACTTGCTGCGCTTTGGTATGGGTTGCTCGCCGGCTGAGACAGTATATGTTGACTCACACTACTCTCTTGATTTCAAAAATGGATCCAATAAAGTATATCTTCGAAAAGCCCGCCTTGTCCGGAAGAATAGCAAGATGGCAGATGATCTTGACAGAATACGACATCCAGTACACGACTCAGAAAGAAATCAAGGGAAGTGTATTGGCAGACCATTTGGCACACCAGGCAGTGGATGACTACCAGTCGATGAACTTTGAATTTCCAGACGAGAATATCATGGTAGTGACTGATTGTGAAGTACCTGGACCTGATGAAGGACCTGAGGAAGGATCCCGATGGTCTATGCACTTTGACGGAGCCTCAAACGCTTTGGGTAACGGTATTGGCATTGTGATCATATCCCCTAAAGGAACTCATACTCCACTCACTTCCCGGCTATGTTTCAACTGCACCAACAACATGGCGGAGTATGAGGCATGCATCATGGGTCTTCAAGCTGCAATTGACTTAAGGATCAAGTTTCTGAGTGTCTTCGGAGATTCCGCTCTCATGATCAGCCAGATCAAAGGCGAGCGGGATACGAAACACCCAAATCTTATTCCTTACAAAGAGTATGTGTTGACGTTGATCCCCCATTTCACGGAGATAACTTTTGAACACTTCCCAAGAGAAGAGAATCAGTTGGCGGACGCGTTAGCTACGATCTCTTCTATGTTCAAAGTCAAATGGGACAACGAGGCTCCCCGGATCATTATCTGGAAATTAGATGAACCTGCATATTGCTGTGATCTTGAGGCTGAAGAGGTAACTGAAAAACCCTGGTATCATGAAGTGAAGAGGTACTTGGAAACTCAAGAATACCCCGAGGGTGCATCCGTTAACGACTAGAAGTTTCTGAGAAGGTTCGCGGCAAAGTTCTTCCTTAGCAGCGGCATTCTGTACAAGCGAAACTACGTTTCAACCTTACTGTGTTGTGTGGATAAGACTGAAGCAGAAAGGATCATGGCAGAGCTACATGAGGGTACCTTCGGAACACATTCCAGTGGACATACCATGGCAAAGAAAATCCTTCGGGCAGGATATTTCTGGTCCACAATGGAAGCCGACTGTTACCAACATTCTCGGACGTGTCACAAATGCCAGATTTATGCAGATAAGGTGCACATTCCTCCAGTTCCTCTGAACGTCTTGACAACACCTTGGCCTTTTGCAATGTGGGACATTGATATGATCGGCGAAATCAGACCTACGGCATCCAACGGGCATCGATTCATCCTGGTAGCGATTGATTACTTCATAAAATGGGTTGAAGCAGCTTCCTACGCTACGACAACCAAGAACGTCGTGGCACGGTTCATTCGACACAACCTGATCTGTCAATACGGCGTCCCGGAAAGGATCATTATGGATAATGGTACCAATCTTAACAACAAGATGATCACTGAGCTCTGCGAGCAATTCAAGATACAGCACCACAACTCTTCTCCCTACCGGCCGAAGATGAATGGGGCTGTCGAAGCAGCAAATAAAAACATTAAGAAAATTGTGCAGAAGATGACAGTGACCTACAAAGATTGGCACGAAATGTTATCGTTTGCTCTTCATGGGTACCGTACCTCAGCACGGACGTCAACAGGGGCAACTCCCTTTTCCTTGGTTTATGGCATGGAGGCAGTCTTGCCTATTGAAGTCCAGATACCCTCTCTCCGGATAATGAAGGATGCAGGCTTGAGCGAAGATGACTGGATCCAGACTCGGCTTGATCAATTAAACCTGGTTGACGAAAAGAGACTCACTGCTATTTGTCATGGTCAAATGTACAAAAAATGGATGATCAGGGCATTTAACAAGAAAGTCAGACGACAAGAATATCAAGTCGGAGACCTGGTAATCAAGCGCATCATCCTTCCTCAGAGTGATCCCAGGGGCAAATGGACCCCTACATACGAAGGGCCATTTGTGGTTAAACATATCTTCTCAGGAAGAGCTATGATTCTAACTACCATGGATGGTGACGACCTTCCTCACCCCGCCAATGCAGACATAGTAAAAAGATACTACGCATGAATCAAAGACCCGCTAGGTTGACACACCTAGGCAAAAACAAGGGCTTCCCGGGGAACCAAAAGGGTTCGGGCAAAAATAAGGGATGAAATGAAAAAAATCTGTACACCCGGCAAGTCGAAAACCTGAAAAGGCGGCTTGGGCAAAAATGGGTATCCCGGTGGACTGAAAACCCAAAAGGGCGGTCCAGGCAAAGGTTAGGGATAAAGCATAATACTATGTCTCATTGGATCACCTTGCATCCAGAATTCGGC
Source organism: Vicia faba (assembly GCA_948472305.1). NCBI lineage: Eukaryota > Viridiplantae > Streptophyta > Magnoliopsida > Fabales > Fabaceae > Vicia > Vicia faba. Next base: position 791,635,051 of record OX451741.1, read on the forward strand.
ATCAAACTTCATGTTCAGACGACATCAATCAATCAACTTCATCTTCAACTGAGCAGCAAAGTGATGAGACGCTTGAAAACATAAAGGCGATAGCAGAGTTGGAACCCAGTGGGATTGTTTTCACATAGCTGTTTTGTTTTCCTTTTCACAAAATGTATAAACTCTGTTGTTCGGCGGCGTTCTCTTACTAGGACGTCAGCCTCTTGTACATAAACGCCTATTTACAGGCAAATTGCAAAAATCAATACAAATTCACTTTTCCAGACAAATTGCCAATTGTTTTTCCTTTTTTCTGTTTTGTCTTGCGAAGAACGTCCAATGTTCATTCTTGATATATGCATTTGACATTAATTGCTAACTCATAAATACTTGCATGCGAAACGAAGGACTAATTACATGTGACATCAGAAACAGGGGCAATAATGAGTTGTCTAAGCGATCTAGTTGCTCTGTCCACCAAGGTACCAAGGTAGGTTCGGCTGAAGAACGTAACCAAGATACCTTCACTCCCCAGAGTAAGACAAGAATCAGCAATACTCTCCCCGAGCAGAGTTGGTCTCCCGTCAGTCCTAACAAGGCACAGTATCCCTAGCATGTCAGCAACACTCTCTCCAAGCAGAGTTAAGCTACTGTCATCCCTAAGGAAGTTGGATATCCCCAGAAGATCTCAACATTCCCCATCGGAGTATACAGATATTCCTAAGCAAGCATCCCCGACAGTCTTAATATAAGATTGTTCCCCGGCGGAATACCAGACACCCCAGTGGAGCCACTTCCCCAATGCAATCCAAAGTTTCCCCAGGAAAGTTGAATCAATCTCCCCAGTAGATGCTGGAAGCTTATCCCCAGTAGATTCTGGAAGCTTATCCCCTGCAGAGTACGGACACATCTCCCCGACTTTATTCAAATGTTATTCCCCACTAGATCTTATAACTGGGTTATCCTCAGCTAATTACAACGGAAAGATCGTCCTCGGCGAAGTTCTTCCTATCCCCCAGCGGAGTTCATCAAATTCCCCAACATAACTTATCAACGGAATCCCCAACGGAATTCTCATTAAAACCTCAGCGAAGCATCTCTTCCCCACAGAGTATTTCCCCGCAGAGTAATCTCTCCAACAAGTTTATTTCCCAACGGAGTCATCTTCTCCTACCAGTTTATTCTTGCAACCATCATCCCCAGCGGAAATGAAGAACTCTACTCTTCAACATCAGCCCAGGATTCAACTTCCCGGCATTCGTCAAGGATTTATTTTCCTAGACGAAAATACATTCATAGACATTTCAAATTTCATACATCCTATTCACACACATGATAAAGTGCATACGACACAATCTCATTTATTTTTTAGAACATCATGACATCATGCATTTCATACATCATGACATTGCATACAACTAACATTTTGGCCTTTTCAGGAAAAGGTCAATTAAAAGATGATTACCATCAACTCTCGCAGTTCCATATTCGATACCTGTATCTAGCCAGGGCATATCTGTGAGCGATTGATTGTGGATTCGATACATGTATCTAGCCAGGGAATATCTGCATGAAGAGTTTGAAATTCCGGATTCGACACCTGTATCTAGCCAGGGCATATCTGTGAGTATTTGATTGTAGATTCGACACCTGTATCCGGCCAGGGCATGTCTGCATGAAGAGTTTAGAGATTCGATACCTGTATCCAGCCAGAGCATATCTGTAGACGACTAATTCCAGATTCACTTGTATCTAGCCAGGGCATATCTGTGAGTGATTGATTGTAGATTCGATACCTGTATCCAGCCAGGGCATGTCTGCATGAAGAGTTTAGAGATTCGATTCTTGTATCCAGCCAGGGCATATCTGTAGACGACCAATTCCAGATTCGATTCCTGTATCTAGCCAGGGCATATCTGTGAGCAAATGATTGTAGATTCGATTCCTGTATCCAGCCAGGGCATGTCTGCATGAAGAGTTTAGAGATTCGATTCCTGTATCCAGCCAGGGCATATCTGTAGACGACTAATTCCGGATTCGACACCTGTATCTAGCCAGGGCACATCTGTGAGTATTTGATTGTAGATTCGACACCTGTATCCGGCCAGGGCATTTCTGCATGAAGAGTTTAGAGATTCGATACCTGTATCCAGCCAGGGCACGTCTGTAAGCAACCTTTTGAAGTTCTGGATTCGATTCCTGTATCTAGCCAGGGCATATCTGTGAGAAACCGATTGTAGATTCGATACTTGTACCTAGCCAGGGCATATCTGTGAGTAACTGATTGTAGATTCGATACCTGTATCCAGCCAGGGCATGTCTGCATGAAGAGTTTAGAGATTCGATACCTGTATCCAGCCAGGGCATATCTGTAGACAACAAATTCCAGATTCGATTCCTGTATCCAGCCAGGGCATATCTGTGAGTAACGGATTGTAGATTCGATACCTGTATCCAGCCAGGGCATATCTGCATGAAGAGTTTGGAGATTCGATTCCTGTATCTAGCCAGGGCATATCTGTAGAGGACTAATTCCAGATTCGATCCCTGTATCTAGCCAGGGCATATTTGTGAGTATTTGATTATAGATTCGATACTTGTATCCAGCCAGGGCATGTCTGCATGAAGAGTTTAGAGATTCGATACCTGTATCCAGCCAGGGCACGTCTGTAAGCAACCTTTTGAAGTTCCAGATTCGATTCCTGTATCTAGCCAGGGCATATTTGTGAGTGACTGATTGTAGATTCGATACCTGTATCCAGCCAAGGCATGTCTGCACGAAGAGTTTGAAGAGCAACCCCTGTAACAGGCCACGTAATTATCTTTCTTTCTCAGATACGCAAGTTCTCGCTAAGGAATCTCTTACGCGATCGACACCTTCCGATGGCATCTATAAGCCCATCCACCTACCAACAGTTTACAGATGGCATCTATAAGCCCATCCCCCCATCCATCATCTCTCCAAATGGCATTTGTAAGCCCATTCCCACCATCACACTGCTGATATTCTACTATGCGAGTGCAAATTTCTGGGCACTCTAGTGTTCAATCATCTTCCACCTTCGGATCACGAAAGACACGCAAGCCAATCTACATCCTCAGGTCTAAGAAGATTGAACAGGGGCAACTGTTGTACCCCAAAATTTTCCCTCCCATATTCTTCAAAGTTTGTCAAGGATCATCTTCAAATGGTTCAAGACTACTCAAGGAATGCACAGTCCAATTGCCTCCTAAGGCAGTCAAAATTAGGATTTTGGTTCCTTCAATGAATTTGAGGTTTTCAATGGTCCAATCAAGTCTCATATGCCTATAAAAATTGTCAAGCACCTACATAGCAAGTCTTAAGACTCACAACATCAAATTGCACAGTCAAAAGACCCATTTGATCCACAGTCAACTGCAGGGGTAAAATGGTCATTTTGCAGTCAAAAGTCAAAATTTTTGGTCAACATCTTATTTTGAAGCCACAATCATCATTTGATCAAGTCTTGATCATGATTCCTCAAGAATGGCTCAAAAATCATCAAGATGCAAAAAGTTTCTATTTCTAGACAGCTGAAAAGTCAACTGTAACTTGACCAGGGCATAACTTTTTCATGGTTCATCAGAAAAATCCCATCCAATGCCCATTTTGAAGGGGATGACATTTCCTACAACTCATCTTCACATTCCAAGTCCAAGAAATGCTCTCACAAAAAGTTATCAATTTCTACATTATAGGTCAATTTCAAAAGTCAACAAAAAGGCACTTTAAGTCAAAGACCATAACTTGAGATTTATAAATCAAAATGACATGGAACCAAAGGCATTGGTTAGAGGACTTCAAGACCTTTCCAAAATGTCCAAGAACATGTTCATATGATCAAAATTGAGCAAGATATGCATTGGATAAGTTGGGAAATATTTGGGAATTTACAAAAGTCAACTTTGCCTAAAACACATCATTTTTGCTAATGGGCCTCAAATTCTTTCTTGAAACTTTGTCCAAGGCCTATGCACGACCCATTGAACTTAAATTGATTTATTTTCTTATTTTTAATTAATTAATTGAATTTTTATTAATATTAATTCATTTAATTGATTTTAAATGTAGGAAAATACCAAGATATGTTTTTCAAATATTTTGTGAAGCAAATACACTCAGGGCAAGCTGGCAAATTCGTGCATCAATCAAAGAGACAAGAATCACCCAATTTGGAAAGGTTTTTCAATCAAAAAGATTGAAAAATATTTGATTGAAAATCAAATATTGAAAACTTTATTCCATGGATTTTTGGATCAAGACTTGACCTAAAACCTTTCTACTATAAGTGCATAACCAAACCCTAATTCCTGGAACGTACAAATTGCTGCAGAAACACCATAGACAATATTGAAAAATCAAGAAAAAACTCAAAACTGTTTTTGGCCTTCCAGCACAATTCAAAGCTTTCTCTTGATTCTAATACGTTGCTAGCATACTCAGGAACAATTTGCAATCGAAACCAAGCGTTTAACCTCAAGGAAACGTCCAAACAGAATCACGGTTTGCCTATTCTTTTTCAGAATTGAAACTCACATTTTATGCATCATTAAAATGTTATAATCATTGCTTTGCATTGCTCTAACCTTTCTGAAGCTAATGATATAGGTTAATTGTATTATGGTGCCCTGAAACAGAAAACGCCATTGTTGAATTCTAGGGTTTTCAAGCTCTCGAATTAGGGCTTTACAGCATAAGCAAAATTGGACCTTGAGACGCATATGGTTGAATTCGTCAAGGCCAGACAAACTCAACCCAACCCTCGCGCCCTATTTATATAACTCGTACTGCTAATCGCTATTTTTTGCATTTGCAGTTTGTGGGGGTTAAAAACCCCCGCTATCTGCTTTGTTTTTTACAGGCCAGGTGAAGAAGACAAGACGTGGAAGCAGGCTATTGGTTTATTCAAATGAAAGGCGCGCATTATTGGTTACAGCATATGCATTGTTTGTTTTAACATTATTTTTATTGCTTATTATTATATCAAACACAAGCGCTTGGCTTAGTAGAAGAGGACGTGTCTGGTAATCAATGGGACCTGGGTTCGATTCCCAGGTCCACCCCATATTTATTTCTTGTTTTGCATAATATAATCATACGCAGGCACTTAGAAGCAGTCCACCATGTGTCTTCAATGATCAGCGCGCCAGGTGTTCTCAATCAACAATCCAAAGGCCAGAAAGTGATGAGCACCATGTTCCTCAGTCAACAAGCGTTCTTGAGGATCCAGAAAGTCAACAGGCTTGGCTTATTGGGCCTAAAATTTCCAGGCTTAACCTCCATTCTTGGGTCAACACCCCCTGGTTAATTGTCTTTTCTTTTTATTTTCTTTTAACTAACTATTTTTTTTATTATTAATATTATTTATTTAACTAATATAATTAATATTAATTTTCATAATAAACTCAGAATTAAATATTTATAATATTTTTATTATGTATTAATTTCATTATTAATTTATTTTGTAAATAAAATACTAACAAATTAATTAGTTTAATTAGTTAATTTTAATCTTTTTCACAATAAATAAAATAGGTTAGAATTAGGTTTTTTTCTTGACTTTTAATTTCTTTTCTTTTTATTTTCATTAAAAAAACATAAAACACAAAAAAAACATTTCTTTTTCTTTTTAATTAATTAATTAGTAAATTAGGTTAAATATTCAATTAATTGCAAAAAAAGGACAAGTTACTATTCTTTTCTCAAAAGGGTCAAAACCCTAAGGACGTCCCGATTAAATTTCTGTTCGCGTATTATTATTTATTTTGATTATTGATGTATCTGTTTCCAAGGATGTAATAGTTAATTAGGGTTTATCGCTTTATTTAATTTTCCGCATTTATTTCCAAAACGGGTTTTTGTTTTTGGCGATGTATAGACCCGCGCCTTGTAATAGCGTAGATTTACCTTTCTGCACTTTATTTTCCGCACTCTTAACTGTTAATATGCATGCAAGACTTGGATGAAAATTAAAAACAACTCGTAGATCACCATGATACATGTACAAGATAATGTAACATGTAAACAACACACAAGCACATGCCACTCCTAGGGTACGCCTCATTGGTTGCCTCGAACGTGGTCGTCAAGTATAGGGTGTCTTAGAGGTCGCCCTCCTGTCTAAAGATCATGTTGCCTCGAAACGGTTGCCTCGGATAAAAAAGGATCTAGGACATTAGGGTTACTTCTAAGGTGTCCTACTATTGCTTCGGTGACCACACATGTCCCTTAATCGAATTGACCCGAATACCTCCAACGACGGTGCTACCTACTTCTCAATAGTGGGATAGCACTGTTTAAAGGACTCTTACACAGCCTAATTCCTTAGAGTAGGTAGATCTCATGGGTACTTGCTTTTTTCAAAAACAAACAAAACAACTTTCCGCACTCTCACTTTCTAAAAGTTTTCAAACAAATTTTTCATACACTCTTGAGGACAGATACAAGAGTTACTTAGAAATTTTTCAAACGAAACTTTTTCAAAACCCACACACATTTGAAAAGCAAACAAATTTTTCAAAACATAAGAGCAAGTACCTAAGAGCCCATGGATAACCATGGATAGAAAGGGTGCTAACACCTTCTCTTTCTATAAATCTAACTCCCGAACCGAGAAACATTCTCAAAGAAGGAATTTTGCTGTGCTTTTGTCCTTTCCATGTTAGAGAATATAAAAGACAGTGGCGACTCTTGCTTACCGTGACATTTCGCAAAACCAGCTAAAAACAGTCAGTTCTATTTCCACCGATCACAGACAAGCATATACCAAAAGGAATAAGTCATTCACATTCATTCGCACTCATGCATTCACGAACACATGCATGTCATGTCAAAGCTCATTTTTCAAAAACACCTCTCCAGTTGAACCATTGGTAAAAGAAGGTCTCCACCTCCCTGGCTCCATATCAAACAAGGGCCTATCAACAAAAAGCAATGGAGCAAATTGAGGAAACGCAGGCTGCATTCAAAGAGGACTTCGACCAAGTAAAGGGCGACGTAAGGTCAATGAAAGGTGATTTGAGTCAAGTTCTCCTGGATTTGAAGAACATTATTGGCAGGCAAGACCAAGTTCCCAGGGTAGCTTTCGAGGAAGTAGCCCATACTATTGGTGCATCAAGCGGTCACCAACTAAGGAAAGAGTCAGAGGCAGGACCCCAGAAGCACGTCATGGCCCAACAAGAAGCGAAAACTGAAGGTTTTGTCCCATCGCCACCAAAAGCAGGGGCATCTCGTACCCTACAGATTCTGGCCAATGATGCAGACAATTACTTGGACCTGTAATACGGAGACCACGACCTAGAAGATGTCAACCAAGTGCCCTCAAAGACGACTGGTACTCATGTTGTTGATAATCCATTAGTGATGAATCAGCACCAAGCCTGGTAAGAAAGATTAAAGGCTAATAATAAATGCAATCAAAGTAGCCACTGACTCTGGGGCAGGCAGGAAAGCAAAGACCCCGATAAACTCACTGAAAGAATATCGGTTGGGATATGGACTCCTGATAGAAAACAATGAAGCTTTCGAAAGAGCTCTACAAAGGCTAGGGAACCAGGGGATAGTCCAGTTCGGACAATACCATGAAGAAAAATATAAAGCTACTCTGAAGGGAGAAGCACATTTTTCTCCAAGACAAGAGACCTCTATCAACAATAGAGTACTGCATGGCGGACATGTGGCGAAGATATCCAACAAGGCCAACACCAAAGGGGCAACTGAATTCATCCGAGGATGTGCCCTAGGAGGAAAAATCAAAAGATGGACGACTGTGGAGATTCCTGAGATCGTTTTTCTTTCCAAACTAATTGTTCTTGTTTTTGAAAGAACCTATGTCGAGCCCGAGACATAGGGGTTGCTTGTAAGGGTTCCCCCATTTTGTTTCAGACAATATTTACGATTAATAAAAGTGATATTTTATTTTCAATCAAGATCCATGTCTTTCTTTTGCATTCATATCTTAATGATAAAAATGATAATACTTTCTCTGCATATGCATTTTCAAATATTCAAATACTAAAGCTGCACCAAAACATGATAAAGGTGCAAATTCATGCCCAAAACCACCGATAATGCTATTGTTGCGATCCGATTAATTTTGATGCTCCTATCAACCAAGATAAAGGGGAAGATGATAAAGATCTTGAACTCTCCGAGAAAATGGCGAGGGAAATAAAAAAGCTAACAATACACAACCGTATATAGAGGCTATCAAGACCATTAATCTGAGTATAGGAGAAGACCTGGAAGAAACCAAGATAAGGGGCAATGCTAGAGCGGAGCCACAAAGAAGCTGATTAAGTTATTGAGCATATCTACGGGAACAGGCCAAAGTCGAATACAGACAGTGCCGTAAAAATAAACAACTACGAAATACCAAGACCTGACGAAGAACTCGAGCCAGGGGCACGTTGGGTATCCACGTTCGACGAAGCTTCAAATACAATGGGGTACGATATAGGGTCAGTATTGACTCTCCCAAAGAATGCTCACAATCCATATACCAATTCAATGGTGAACGGGATACTAAACATACAAAACTGATTCCCTACCAAGATCATGTTTTAAAACCGATTGCGGAATTCACGAAGATCATTTTCAATCACGTCCCACGAAAAAGAGATAGAATGACAGATGCCCTGGCAACTATATCGTCTATATTCAAAGTAACTTGGTCAAACCACGAATCGTGCATCACAAACCGACGCTTTGAAGAGCCCGCACATTGGCTTGTTATTAAAAAATGACAATATAACAAGCCCTGGTTTCACGACATCCCGAAAATGCCTCTAGCATCGGCAAACAAACCCTACGAGAATTATCCACAGAATTCTTTCAAAGTAATGGTATACTGTGCAAGATGAACCGCGACATGGTCTAGTACTCAAGAAGATTATGCTACGTCGCCTCGACTCACGTGGCAAATGGACACCCAATTATGAAGGGCCATACGTAGTCAAAACAACATTCTCTGGTGTTGGTGTCACCCCACAACAATGGATGGAAGAACTACGACACCCAGAAAATTCAGACGCAGTCAAAAATACTACGTATAAGAAGCTCGCTAAGCTCAAACCTTAAACATGCGACTTAGGAAAAAAGGAGCGTCCCGGTGGATCAAAAAACCTAAAGGGTGATCCAGGCAAAAACTAGGGGCATATAAAAAAAATTATCCCGGTGGATTGAAAACCCGAAAGGGAAATCCAGGTAAAAATTAGGGATCATTCAAAAATAAATAAAGAACAAAAAGACTGCGATCTAAGAACTGCGACTACGGACCACGAAGGGAGAGATAGATCTGAATCATACAATTCAGAAGTAAATGAGATGGGGTCATTAAAAGGATATTGGAGAAAAACAATAGAAATTATCATTTTTATTGCCATTTACAGTTTTAAAACTTTCCGTAATTACCTCTTTCTAGGAATTGCATCTTGTATTCTCGCCTATCCGGAGGCCTATTAATAAAACATTATTTTTATTTGCATCTTTCAAATTGAGTTTTTTATTTTCCCAGACTTGTTTACAAAATACTACGATTATTACTTGTAAATACTCTCTTGAAATCATTTCGGGGGATTAATAAAATAAAAGCATTTGACAAAACATCGAAAAAACATTTGGTTAGAAAAATATCAAAAGAAAAATCCACTACGTCCACGCACATGGATACTCATACGTCTTGAAAATCTATGCACATGTCTACCCCTGTATCTATGTATCTCTACAATCACGATGCAAAAAGTCTACGCCCACACGTACATCTGCGCCTATGCTTGCACTCAACAATACCAAGTCTATGCCTACATCTACGCGTCCGCACACAAAGCCTATGTCCATGTTAGCACCTATGCCTAACTTGCAACACGAGCTCTACATTCGCACGCGTCCACACACATGTGTATTCCTTCCAATTCTACATACATCTACGCTTACGCTTGCGCCTACAACACACGAATCTACATACGTCTACGCTTACGCCTGCGCCTATAACATACGAATCTACATACGTCTACGCTTATGCTTACACTTACAACACCAAGACCATACATATGCCAATACATATGTCTACGCCTGTGCTTACAACATACAAATCTACGCATAGGCCATTATCTACGTCTACGTCTATGTCTACGTGCACGCCCGCAATACAAAATCAATGCTCAAATTTTGCTAACATTGTCCACTGTGTTCAAGTTCAACAATACTACAACGACACAATATACAACGCCAAAGAATTGGTAACTCGGAGTCAATGGTTTAAAGGATAGAATTCCAGACATAGTCTTCATAACATTTCAAGGCATACGCGCATCTTACACACATTTCATACATACATACATTTTGCACATCTCAAGCATACATACACTATGCATTCCTGCATACAATACGCATATAGTCAAGGCTCCATATCAATGTCAAACATCATACATTTCGCATACATATAACATTTAATACGCGTGCATACACATGTATCACATAGCAAACAGACAGATAATCTCACCCTCGATTCAACTATCTAAGGGTCGACCAACACAATACTCCTCCTACGATTCAACCTGTCACCTTAGTCTTCATACCGTGACACATTTAGCCCGTCACCTAAGTCTTCCTGCAATGATGAGTTCCCTACAAGTCCTATTACATTGCCTCTAAGCCGCAATGTATTATCCAAGCAAACACATTGCCTCTAAGCCGCAATGTATTCGCGAACTCAGTATATTGCCTCCAAGCCATAATATATCATCTAACTCAGCATATTGCCTCTAAGCCGCAATATATTCGCGAGACTCGGCATATTTCCTCTAAGCCATAATATATCTTCCAACTCAAACACATTTCCTCTAAGCCGCGATGCATCTTTCCAAACCAGCATATTGCCTCTAAGCCGCAATATATCGTCTGACTCAAACACATTGCTTCTAAGCCGCAATGTATCCTCAAACTCATTACGTTGCCTCTAAGCCTCAATGTATCCTCAAACTCATTACATTGCCTCTAAGTCGCAATGTATCCTCAAACTCATTACATTGCCTCTAAGCCGCAATGAATTCTCAATACTCCGTACGTTGCCCCTAAGCCGCAACACATTATCAAAACTCAGTATATTGCTTCTAAGCCGCAATATATCCTCCAAACTTCGTACGTTGCCTCTAAGCCGCAACATATTCCCAAAGATCCATCACATTGCCTCTAAGAGAAATGAATTATACAAACTCATTACATTGCCTCTAAGACGTAATGTTTTTGCAAAACATGGATCATCGCCTCATACTTTACGCAGCGATGCTCGAAAACAAAACCTAGCTTATCGCCTCAGACTTCATGCAGCGATTTCTGAACCTAATCCATTGCCTCAGACTTCATGCAGCAATGTGTTTCCTTATGCCAAGTTCCAGACCATCGTCTCAGACTTCATGCAACAATGTTCGAAACAACACACTTAGCTTATCACATCAGACTTCACACAGTGATTTGCGAACCTAATCCATTTCCTTGGACTTCGTGCAACAATGTATTCCAAACTCCGGACCATCGTCTCAGACTTCATGCAACGATGTTCGAAACAAATTTAACTTATCACATCAGACTTCACGCAGTGATTTGCAAACCTAACCCACTGCCTCAGACTTCATGCAACAATGTGTTCCAAACTCCAGACCATCGTCTCAGACTTCATGCAGCGATATTCAAAAACAAAATCTAGCCTATCACATCATACTTCACGCAGCGATTCACGAACCAAACTCATTGCCTCATACTTTATGCAGCAATGTATTTCTTTATTCCACAAAATCCAGTATATCGCATCAGACTTCACACAGCGATTCGTGAACCAAACTCATCACATCAGACTTCATGCAGCAATTCGCGAACCAAGCTCATTGCCTTAGACTTTATACAACAATGTATATCTCATTACTCCGTAACACAAGCCTATCGCATTAGACTTCATGCAGCGATGTCCAAAAACTAAATCTAGCTTATCGCCTCAGACTTCATGCAGCGATGTCCAAAAACCAAATCTAGTTTATCGTCTCAGACTTCACGCAAAGATTTTCCAAAACTATAACCCATTGCAGTAGACTTCATGCAGCGATGCATTTCTTTATTCCATAGACACCGATCATCGCCTCAGACTTCATGCCGTGATGCTCAAAAGAAAATAAACTTTAACCCATTGCATCAGACTTCAGGAAGCAATACATTTTGTTATTCCCTAAATATCGATCATCACCTCAAACTTCATGCTGTGATGCTTAAAATAAAACAAAACTCGACACATTGCCTCCAAGCCGCAATGTATTCGCAAACTCAACACATTGCCTCTAAGTCGTAATATATTCGCAAACTCAATACGTTGCCTCTAAGCCGCAATGTATTCGCAAACTCAATACATTGCCTCTAAGCTGCAATGTATTCGCGAACTTAACACATTTCCTCTAAGCTATAATGTATTATCCAAACTCAACACATTGCCTCTAAGCCGCAATGTATTATCCAAATTAACACATTGCCTCTAAGCTGCAATGTGTTCTTCAAACTTAAACACATAACCTCTGAGCCGCAATGTATTCATGCTCAAAACATCACCTTAAACATCATGCAGCGATTCACAAATGTAACCCATGGCCTCAGTCTTCAAGCAGCCATGTTTGATACGGTGGGAAGAGAACTGACTGTTTTTGGAATGCTGGTTTGCGTTTTGCGTTTGTATTCGCAAAATGTCGCGGTAAGCAAGAGTCGCCACCGTCTTTTATTTTATCCAACAAGGAAAGGAAAAAAGCACAGAAAAATTCCTTTTTCGAGATGTTTCTCGGGTCCGAGGGGGTAGATTATAGAAAGGGAAGGTGTTAGCGCCCTTTCTATCTGTGGTTATCCACGGGCTCTTAGGTACTTGCTCAAAGTGTTTTCAAAATTTGCTTTTCTCTGTGTTTGTGGGTTTGAAAAGAGTTTTTGTTTGAAAGGAGTGTAAGTGCGAAAAGTTTTATTTTGTTTTAAAGAGAGCAAGTATTTAAGAACCATCTACCTACTCGAAAAGGGAATTAAACTGTGCTAATGTCCTTTAGACAATGCTAGCCCACTATTGATGAGTAGGTAGCATCGTCGTTGGAGTTTTAAGGGTCAATTTGATTAAGGGACGTGTGGTCACTAAAGCAACGTTAGGATGCCTTAGCGGTAACCCTAATGTCTTAGATCATTTTATCTGAGGCAACCGTTTCGAGGCAACTATGATCTTTGGACAAGAGGACGACCTCTAAAACTTCCTATACTCAATGACCACGTTCGAAAGCAACCAAGCGAGGTGTACCCTAAGAGTGCGCATGTGCGAGTGTGTTATTTAAGTTAATTTTATCTTTGTACATGTCATGGGTGAGCTATGTTGATTTTAAGTTCATACATTTGATCTTGTCATGCATTCCCTATTATCAAACATCTAGCAGTGTATAGTTGCGGAATTTAAATCGCGGAAATTAAATCTAAACTATTACAAATGTCAGGTATTTACATCTCCAAAAACAAACCCTTGAAATTAAAATGCGGAAAGTAAAATAAAGCGATAAATAAAGTCCTAATTTAACTATTACATTCCGGAAGCAATTACCATATTGAATAAAATGGTACGCGTGCGAGAAATTAAAACGGCACATTTTTTAGGGTTTTGACCCTTTTTATTAAAGAAAAGATTTTTGGTTTATTTTTTGAATTAAAAGGAAATAAATCTAAACTAACAATTAAATTAATGAAAATATTTTTGGATTTTTGAATATTTAAAGAAATAAAATAAATTGATTAAAAGTTAGTAAAAACCTAATTCTACATTAATTTTAATTATTTTGCAAAAGATATTAAAAGTTAAACCTAATTAACACTAAATTAATTAAATTAATTTATTTACAAAAATAAAAGTGATGAATTTAATTTTAATAAATAAAATATATTTTTGTGTTTTTGATTTTATAAGGAAAATAATTTAATTGGTTAGTTTAAATAATAAAATAAATAAACAAAACAATTGAATAAAAGAAATATAAAAAGAAAAGAAATAACCCAATGGGGGGTTTGGGCCTGATTCTGGATGTGAGAATAGCAATTGTTTGGCCCATTTGCTGCAAGCCTCGTTTGACTTTTCCAATTCCATGTTGACATGTTGACCTTGGCATATGGTGGATGCTCAATCTAGACCATCAGATTTGGCCTGGAGGCCATCTGGCAAGCATTGGAAGGATGGTATATGGTGAACCACACGCTTGGCCTTGTACTGGATTTCCTGGAAAAAATTAACACAAATGTATGGGGGACCTGGGATTCGAACCCAGGTCCCATTGGACTTTGACATGCTTCACTTACCAACTCAACCACTGCACCTTTTTTGTTAATGGATAAACAACAATTATTATAAAGAAACAACAATTAATATGCTGGAATAAAAAATAAAAGCGCGCGAAATATGAAACAGCGAATGGGGAGAGGGCACGTTGTCATCTTCTTCGTTACAACCTGGTTATTTACCTGCGGATTTTTATTCGCAGCTAAATCCCTAGATTCATCCTAAAATCAATTGTAGGCCATAGAAACGAATTTTGAGACCATCATCATGCTCGTCACTCCTTCCTGAACACACCCATGGCCATTGATAGTGCTGATTTTACTTGAAACTGAAACGCCTAAAAACAAGAAAACCAAACCCTAGTTTCGGGTAGGGCGTTACAGGCTACAAAAACACAATTCAATTTTGCAGATAGCTTGGAAATCATGCAAGGATCAAGAATATGTCCATGGTTTGTCAAAAAAATGCAAGAATGAGAGATTATATTTTCATGTACAAGGAGGTGTTTAAGGAGACTTACAGCGCGTTTTAGGAGGCGATTGGCTTTGCTTTTGATTGCTACTGCTTCAGTGGATCTCAAGCAAGAAGTCTACGTTGAGTATTAGCCTTGAATTGGACTCCAAGACTGATTTCAGTTTCCAACTTTTCAAGCTTTTTCCAAGTTTTTGTTCTTGTGAATTAGCAGCCTCTAGGTTTTCAATCTCGTGTCTTTGCATTGTACAAGTATAAGGGAATGAATTAGGTTTAGTTTTGGGCTTTGAATCCATGAGCATTGATGATTTTGGATTTGATATGATCTTCCATCACAAAGCTTTCAAAAATGTCCCAAATCCAATATTTTGTTCATAACATGGCTTGATTCGAGTTTGATCTTGTCCATGATGATAATAAAGACCTGTATCACTCAAAAAGATACCAAGTGATTAAGATTTGGATTTTATTTGGATTTAAATTGATTAAAAATGAATTAATTCAATAAAAATCAAATAAAATAGAAAAATTTATAATTGGACAGAAAACTGAAGATAGGACACGTGTGTAGTGTGACAAGATCAAATCAAGTGGAAAAAAGTGGGCCTTTTGGCAAAATTTGAAGTTTTGAGGATAGTTGATTTTTGGCAATTTTGGAAAAATGCTCAACTTCAACAATGCATAACTTCTTCAATTTTAAACTTTTGGAAGTGTTCTTGGACTTTTTAGAAACCTTGAGATGTCCTCTAACCGACCGTTTTGGTATCATCTCATTTTGATATTCCATGTGCAAGTTATAAGCTTTGGAAAAAAAAGGTGTTTTTGTTGACTTTCAAAAATGACCTATAATGTCCAAATTTGTAACTTTTTGTGAGTGCATTTCTTGATCTTGGGGTATGAATATGGATTGTAGGAAATTGCATCCTCTTCAAAATGAGCTTTGGATGGGTCATTTCTCATAAAGTATGAGAAAGTTATGCTTGGTCAAGGTTGAGTTGACTTTTCCTACAAAACCCTAATTTAGCAACTTGTGAATCTTGATGAATCTTAAGCAATCCTTGATGAATCATGAGAAACCCTTGATAAAATGATGAATTATCCTTCAAAATGAGAATGTTGACAAAAAATCTTGAGGTTTGACTGTATGTAGGTCACAGTTGACTTTTGCCCTAGCACAGTCGATTTTTGGACTTCTTGAGCAATTAACTGACCAAACTTTCTCTGCAAGGCTTGAAATTTGACATGGATGAACTTGAGAAAATTTTAGGACATTGGGGAGCACTTGAGTTCATTTGGATGTAAGGACCTTGATGCAACACAAAACCCTAATTTGAGATTGATTGCCTTAGGAGATGCTTTGACTGTCCAACTCTTGAGCAATCTTGAGCCACTTGGAGATTATTCTTGAAAGGTCTTGAGAAATATGGGAGGGAAAATTTTGGGGTACAACAGTTGCCCCTGTTCAATCTTCTTAAACCTGAGGATGTAGATTGGCTTTTGTGCCTTTCGTGATCCAAAGGTGGAAGATGATTGAACACTAGAGTGCCCAGAAATTTGCACTCGCATAAAGTGTTATCAGCATGGTGATGTCGGGAATGGGCTTACAGATGCCATTTGGAGATTGTTGGTAGATGGTCTGAACTTAAACTGGAATATGAATCAGGGAGATCTTGTCGGCGATCTGACTGAAGCAAAGGAGGTCTTGTCTTATTTGACTGGATTGGTATAAGAAAAATCTTTAGGAATCGATTTAACTGGACCAGAGGGGTTTTGTCTCCTTTGACTGGATTGGCATCAGAAAAATATTTAGGAATCGATTTAACTAGACCATAGGGGTTTTGTCTCCTTTGACTGGATTGGTACCAGAAAAATCTTTAGGAATCGATTTAACTGGACCAAAGGGGTTTTGTCTCCTTTGACTGGATTGGTACCAGAAAATTCTTTAGGAATCGATTTAACTGGACCAAAGGGGTTTTGTCTCCTTTGAATGGATTGGTATCATAAAAATCTTTAGGAATCGATTTAACTGGTCTTGTCTCCTTTGACCGCGTTCGCATTAGAAAAATCTTTAGGAATTGATTTAACTGGGTCTGTCTCCTTTGACTGCATTCGCATCAGAAAAATCTTTAGGAATCAATTTAACTGGTTTTGTCTCCTTTGACTGCGTTCGCATCAGTAAAATCTTTAGGAATCGATTTAACTGGTTTTGTCTCCTTTGACGGGTTGGCCTCCAAAAAATCTTTAGGAATCGATTTAACTGATTTTGTCTCCATTGACTAAATTGGCCTCAGAAAAATCTTTAGGAATCGATTTAACTGATTTTGTCTCCATTGACTGAATTGGCCTCAGAAAAATCTTTAGGAATTGATTTAACTGATTTTGTCTCCATTGACTGAATTGGCCTTAGAAAAATCTTTAGGAATCGATTTAACTGATTTTGTCTCCATTGGCATAACTGAGAACTTAACTGGATCTTTCCTGAAAGGTAAAGGTCAGTCATATGCAATGCATGATATGGATCAAGCAATGATGTTCTAAACATAAATGAGATTGTGCGGTATGATGCGTTTATGCATGTATCATGATGTATGGAAATGTGATGTTTTAGCTGGGGAAAATAAATCCGGGATAGCTGCTGGAGAATAGAGTTGAGATCTTCGTTTCCGCTGGGGATGATGAACGAAGGTGATAAACTTGCAGGAGAGGATAAATTTGTTGGGGAACAAACTGATGAGAAGATTACTCCGAGGGGAATTAACTCTGTGGGGAAGAGATGCTCTACTGAGGATTTTAACGATAAACTCCGCTGGGGATTCCGCTGGTAAGCTTCGCTGGGGATTTCAATGATAAACTCCACTGGAGGTGGATTACCGTTGTTGGTGATACTGAATCTATTGAGGATTGAATTCCTGTTCGTGAAAGGAAAGAACTTCGCTGGGGATGATCTTCAGTCGCCACTTGCTAGGGATAAACCTGTCAGACTCTTGTGGGGATAACCCTCCGAATTTGGTTGGGGAGATTTATTTTGTACTTCGCTGGGGGTAAACTTCCAGAGTCTACTGGGGATGATGCTTCAACTCCGCTGGGGAAACTTTTTAGACCGTGCTGGGAAATATTGACTCCACTGGGGTGGTATATTCTGCCGAGGAACATTCTTATACTCGGTTGAGGAATATTAAGACTACCGGGAATACTCTTATACTTGCTGGGGAATATTCTTACACTCCGCTGGGGAATATTAAGACCCTTTTAGTGCTGATGGTAGACTAACTCTTCTTGGGGAGAGTATTGTTGATCCATTCATAGTTGCAAGTCTCAGCTGAGAGAGTGCTACCATTACTATCTTACTCTGCGGGGAGTGAAAGTATCTTAGCCATATTCTTCAGCTGAATCTACCTTTGTACCTGGTGGACAGAGCAACTGTACAGTTCAGACAATTCTTATTGCCCCTGTTTCTGATGTTACCCGTAATTCGTCTTTCGTTTCGCATGTAAATATTTATGAGCAGCAATTAATGTCAAATGCATATATCGAAAATGAACATTGGACGTTCTTTGCAAAACAAAACAGATAAAGGAAAAACGGTTTGAAATTTGTTTGAAAATGACTTTGTATTGATTTTGAAGTTTGGCCTGTAAATAAGCATTTTTGTACAAGAGGATGACGTCCTAGTAAGAGAACGCCGCCGAACAATAGAATTTACACAATTTATGAAAAATTAAACAAAACAGCTATGCGAATGATCCCACTGAGTTCCCACTCTGCTATTGCCTTTATGTCTTCAAGCATCTCATCACTTTGCTACTTGGTTGAAGATGAATCAGATTGATTAGTGTCGTCCGAGCTTGATAGTCGACACCGAAGTCTAGATGCAAGATGATCCAATGAGACATAGTGTTACGCTTTGATCCCTAATTTTTGCCTGGACCGCCCTTTCGGGTTTCCAGTCCACCGGGATACCCTTTTTTGCCCAAGCCGCCTTTTCAGGTTTTCGACTTGCCGGGTGTACAGATTTTTTTTTATTTTCATCCCTTATTTTTGCCCGAACCCTTTTGGTTCGCCGGGAAGACCTTATTTGTTCCTAGGCCATTCAACCTAGCGGGTCTTTGATTATGCGTAGTATATTTTCACTATGTCTGCATTGACGGGGTGAGGAAGGTCGTCACCATCCATGGTGGTTAGAATCATAGCTCCTCCTGAGCAAATGTTCTTAACCACAAATGGCCCTTCATAAGTAAGGGTCCATTTTCCCCTGGGATCACCTTGAGGTAGAATGATGCGCTTGATTACCAGATCCCAACTTGATACTCTTTTCGTCTAACTTTCTTGTTAAATGCCTTGATCATTCGCTTTTGGTACGTCTGACCATGACAAATAGTAGTAAGTCTCTTTTTGTCGATTAGGTTCAGTTGATCAAGTCGGGTCTGAATCCAGTCATCTTCGCTCAAACCTGCATCCTTCATGATTCTAATAAGGGGTATCTGAACTTCAATGGGCAAGACTGCCTCCATGCCATATACCAAGGAATATGGTGTTGCCCCTGTTGACGTCCTTGCTGAGGTACGATACCCATGAAGAGAAAATGGTAACATCTCGTGCCAGTCTTTGTATGTCACTGTCATCTTCTGCACAATCTTCTTAATGTTCTTATTAGCCGCTTCAACAGCCCCATTCATCTTCGGTCGGTAGGGAGAAGAGTTGTGATGTTGTATCTTGAATTGCTCGCAGAGCTCAGTGATCATCTTATTATTGAGATTGGTACCATTTTCCGTAATGATCCTCTCTGGTACACCGTATCGACAAATCAGATTATGCCGAATGAATCGTGCCACGACGTTCTTGGTTACGGTAGCAAAGGAAGCTACTTCAACCCACTTCGTAAAGTAATCAATAGCTACCAGGATGAAACGATACTCGTTGGATGCCGTAGGTCTGATCTCGCCGATCATATCAATGCCCCATATTGCAAAAGGCCAAGGTGCCGTTAAGACGTTCAGATCTTTTGGTATCAGAAGAGTAGTATGAGCCAACATGTACTATCTCAGCCGGCGAGCAGCCCATGCCAAAGCATAGCAAGTTCTCTCGAGCAGTGAGTATTAGGTCTCACGGTCGGTATTTTTGCTAAGGCAGTAAATAGCATGCTCTTTTCGGCCAGACTCGTAATGCTGCCCCAGCACACCTCTTTGTATTATCCAGCATTTTTTTAAGTATGAGATCAACGGTCTTCCTGCAATTGGAGGTATCAGAATTAATGGCTTGGAGGTAGTATGGCCCTCTCTTCTTGGAGTAGCAGTCTTGCGAGTTCAGAAGACACTTCGCAATCATCTTCACCTTCGTCTTCGGCTAAGTTGATCAGACTTTCGAAGTCATAACTGGCAGTAGCAGAGTCGTTACTAGTGGGATCTAGAGTGGATGTAGATCATGATACGTGAGTGTGTGTAAAACAGCTGTTTTGTAATATATAATAAAAGAAAAACAAGGAGCGCAAGATTTGAAATGCAAGAAACATCCAATGCTTTTATTAATGATATATGAAAATGACACACATAAAGCCCTCACAAATGAAGCCACAGTGCCCCGGATAAGGCACTGGGCCGTAAAGTTTAAAACATTATCTGTTACATATTCAAAACAAAAAGTTTCATTACTGGGTAGCAAAAGTAATAGGGATGAAGTCCTTTGTTGTCCAGTTGCATTGTCCATCATTGGCAGTCGGGTAGATCCAAATGTCGAACTCAGATTCGTTCACATCATCTTCAATGGCATTCACTCCCGAGTTGCTGATGAACATGGGAGGTCTTCCGATTCGTGCATTCTGAATGGCCCTTTAAGCTTCTGCAATGAAACCCAAACCAAACTTGTTAGTATTCTGTGTAAAATTAGGGAGTCGGCCCCAATTTGCACACCCACCTTTCTCGACAACAGCCCGGGCATCCTTAAAGGAAGCCATCTTCATAGGAGAATCTTCAACAACAGTCTCTGCTGACGCCAGCGTATGGGGAATCTCTTCAAAATGTTGGAATGGGGTCTCAATGAACTACCCATCCATCTCTACATGCCGGAAAGAGTTGAGGTGGCTAACCATGTAGTCTTCCTCTCCTTGTACTGTCACAATTTTCCCTTTGACCGGGTACTTCAGCTTCTGGTGGAGCGTTGAGGTTACAACCCCGACTTTATGGATCCATGGACGACCCAGCAGACAAGAATAAGATGGCCGAATGTCCATCACATAGAACGTAGAGTTGAAGACCTGAGAACCAACCTTGATCGGGATATTAACCTCTCCATGTACCATTCTTTTAGACCCATCAAAGGCCCTAACGACAATGTTGCTTGATTTCAGCTCCAACCCTTCACAATCCAACCGGTCTAGAGCTTTCTTGGGAAAAACGTTCAATGAGGAACCAGTATCCACCAATACATGTGCAAGAGTAGTGCCCCTGCATTCAATGGAGACATGCAGGGCATCATTGTGATTCTTCCCTTTAGCAGTCAAGTCGGCGTCAGAGAAACCCAACCCATTATCAGCAGTCAAATTAGCCACGCAATCTGTAAACTGATCAGCTGACGTTTCTTGTGGCACGTGAGCAGTCTTCAAGAAGGTAATCAGAGCCTTGGCATGAGCCTCTGAGCATAGTAACAGTGACAACATAGAAATCTTGGATGGGGTTTGCCCCAGCTTCTCAACTACATTGTAGTCACTCTTTTTGATGATCTGCAGGATCTCTTCCATCTCTTGTTTAGAAGCTTCAATAGTAATCGTCTTCGGTGCCTCCGTCTGGGCAGGCACATCAGTAGTGATCCCTTTGCCCCGAGTGTCGGATGACTCGGCGACAGGGGTAAGAATAGGAACTTGAACAGGGATGGTAGCAGGTACACTGGCAGGTGTAATGACAACAGGTCTTCGGGCCGTTGGTGGAGAGATATCAGGTGAGAAAAGTCTTCCGCTGCGGGTGACTTTAGCAGGTCCAACAATATTGCTGACATCAGTATCAACATCCAACTCTTGCTTAACTCCATGAAAATAAACATCAACCACATAATGCCAAGGGACAACTTTATCAGAAGTGTAGGGGATGGGCCCCGGAACAGTGACGATCACAGGTGCGATCTTTGGAACAGATGTAATTCTAACAGGCTTCCTCGGGGGAGCCTTGGAAGAATTGTCGAAAATGGTAATGATGGTAACTTCTTCAGAATGAACTAGAGGAACAACAGTCTTCTTGAACAGAATTTCTTTACTATCCATCAGGTGTTAGACACCTGACTTCAAGAGATGGCAACCGGTTGGTAGAGCAGAACACATACAACAACCTTCGTCACAGCCCGGAAATAAACCGGCTAGCAAAAGGTTCTTTTTCACAATTGTTGTACCCCAAGATTTGCCCTCCCTTTCCATCAACATTTTTCTCATCACAAGACTCTTGGAGCTCAAGATCAAGTTAGGGTTTGCTCTGCTCAAGACCCCTCCTTGCACTGTTGACCCAAATTAGGGTTTGAGTTTGCACAGGGATGTTTTGACCTAAAATGCCCAAAGTGACTTTCATGCTTCATGTTGGACTCACAAGTTTATCCATACCAAGTTTCAAGCCTTGTTTCCAATCTTTGCCCAGTCAATTGGACAGTTCACCTAGAGGTCAGTTGTATTGGGGAAAAAGTCAACTGTGGCCAATTGACAGTCAAACTTCATGATTTTTGACCCACATCAACATAATGAACTCATATAAACCATTTGGTCAAGTTTGGATCATAATTCCACAAGAAATTTGATCAGATCACCAAAAAGGCAAAATGGTCATTTTTAGGGTTTTGACTGCACAAAGGCAATTTTTGATTGTTTGACCTAACCAATGGCAAACCGAGCTCACATATGGACTCAAGGACTCAATGGAATTGTCTTGACCCATTCAACAAGTTCAAAAGATCTCAAATGCATAGGATTGACGGGTGAATTTTTCAGTCAACTGATCAAAATTTGACTGTATACTGAAAAGTCAAACTTTGACTTTTTGGTCAAAATCAAGTGTCAAGGTTCATTTTTCATCAAGACATGTAAAATTATGAAACTTGTTCATCAAGAAACCCAAAATTGCAAATTATGGTTTAAAATGAACAAATTTCATAACTTAGAAATTTTCTAAGTTATGAAATTTCCTTATATTTTCCTAACTTTGTCCCATTGTTTCACCAAGATGCAAATGGATTCAAACAAAACTTGAAACATGAAAGTTGTTGTCCATTGTAAAATCTACAACTTTGATTCACAAAGTTTTCTCAAAGGAATCTTGTATCTCATGTTATGTGTGATCGGTGGATCTGGAACTGACTGTTTAACGCTGGTTCGCGAAATGTCACGGAAGCAAGAGTCGCCACCGTCTTTTATTTTCTCCAAATGGAAAGGACAAAAGCACAGAAAAATTCCTTATAGAGATTGCTCTCGGTTCGGGAGGTAGATTATAGAAAGGGAAGGTGTTAGCACCCTTTCTATCCATGGTTATCCATGGGCTCTTAGATACTTGCTCATTGTGTTTTCAAAAATGGTTTATTTGCTTTTCAACTGTGGGTTTTTAAAAAGTTTCTTTGAAAATTTCAGTTCGACTCTTGTATCAGTCCTCAAGAGTGTTTGAAAAAATTGCTTTCGAAAGCTTTTTGAAAAGGTGTCGGTGTGAAAAGTGTTTTTGATTTGTTTTGAAATTAGAGCAAGTATCCAGAGTCGTCTACCTACCCTAAGGAATTCGTCTGTGTAAATGTCCTTTAAAGTAGTGTCATCCCACCATTGAGAGGTAGGTAGCACCACCGTTGGAGGTGTTCGGGTCAATTCGAGGTTCGGGACATGGTGATCACCGGAGCAATATGAAGATACCTTAGAAGCTACCCTCATGCCAGGTTCCCGGATCATGAGGACTTACTAAGACATCCTCTACTCGACGATCACCTTTCGAGGCAAGGCAACAGTGAGGCGTACCCTAGGGGTGGTGTGTGATTTGTGTGTCGTTTTCAGATATTTTGTCTTGTTCATATCATGGGTGATCTACGCTTTTGTTTTTATTTTAGTCATTCATTCTTGCATGCAATTTTATTAGCAGTTAAAAAGATGCGGAAATTAAAAGTTCCTAAACTATTACAAAGGCGCGGGTCCACATCGCCAAATTAAATCCAGGACCCGATTTGAATAAAGAAATAAAGTGCGAGAAATAAAACGTCCAATTTACACGGCTTTGGGAGAATTACATAAAAAATTATAAGAAAGGAAATAAATGCGCGAATTGAATTAAAATTGAAAGCGAGGGCGTTGGACCCTTTTTAATGAAATTAAATTATATTAACAAATTAATTAAATTAAAGAAAAAAAGAAAAGATTTTTGAGGGTTTTTTGTATTTATGAATTTTTAATAAGAGAACTAAATGAAATTAAGAAATTAATTAATTAACCCTAATTCTACAATTTTTATTTATTAAGAAAAAAATATTAAAATTGAACCTAAAATTAAACCTAATTAATTAGTGCAATTTTATTTACAAAAATAAATAATTAATTATTAATAATGAGAAAAGAAAAGGATAAAAATCTTTTAAAACCCTAATTCTACCAATTTTTAAGTTTATTGAAAAATATTAAAATTACTCCTAGAATTTAAAACTAAATTAATTAATAAGACTTTATTTACAAAATATTAAAATAAAATATATTTTTGTTTTTTTGTCTTTTCTGATTTTTGTTATTTTTTTATATTAAGAAAATATTAATTTAAATAATTAAATAAGAATTAAACAAAACAAAAAAAAAAAAAAAAAAAGAGAATAGAAGAGCAAACCAAGGGGGGTTCTGTCCCCAAACTGGAGGTATATTCCTAGTAATTCTGGCCCAATTGTTTTAGGGCCTTTTGACTTTTTGGCTAGCGTGTGGCTTCGTTGACTGATGCCTATGCTACCCTTCAAATCTGGACCTTTGGATGGGGATCATGGGGCGCGTGGCACGTTTGGATCAGGGGTTGTATGGTAGGCCTTTGTATTGAGCGCTGCATGCCAATATGGTTAGAAGAAAAATATGGAAATAGAAAGGGGGACCTGGGATTCGAACCCAAGTCCCAGAGGTTACCAATGCCAAGCCTGACCAGTGGAGCTATTGATGCGCGTTGTACATAGAATAGCAAATAAACAATATGAGAGAAAAGTGGTCAGTGGCCTAGAAACAACAAAAATGCACGTTATTTTCAAATCACCCTATCACGCTTTGCCACCTAATCTTCTTCTTCCTTGTTGCGTTTTTCCTGAAACAAAAATAAACAAGATTGCGGGGGTTTTAAACCCCCACTACATGGCATATAGAAAAATAGCGATTAGCCCGTCTTTGATCAGAAATTGGGAGCGACCCCATCATTGAGTTTGTCTGAAGGCCCTGATTTTGATGGTCTGGGTCTTGTGTTCCAATTTTACCCTATGTCAGAATCCCCAATTCAAGGTCTCTGAAAACCTAGAATGCTTCAATGGTGGATCCTCCAATTTTGCACGAAAACTCAATTAAAGTATGCAGTTAGCTTTAGAATCAATCAATTAGTGTAAATCCACAAAAAAATGCAATGGGAATGCTTGAAAATTGAAATACGAATATGAATAAAATGTGAAAAATCTCGAGTTCTGTATACCAATTCTGGGCGTTAGGGATGTGGAAAGGTATTCAGTTAGCTTCAGTAATGTCTTGGCAAGCTAATGGGATCAATCTTTTCCTCTGAATCGTCCTCTAAGGCCACTTTCAGTTTTGGATTTTTTTGATAAAAACTCAAACTTTGTTCTTCTTTTCTGGCGCAGCTTAGAGGTTCTTCACACTAGGGTTTTCATCCTGCTTATGTATGGAATGATTAGGGTTGAAAATTGGATCAAAAAAACCCTTTGCATTGATGTAGAGAATATTTGATTTTCATGCATAATCTTTCAAATCTTTTCCATGCCTATTTGATTCCAATTATGTCCAAATCACATTGATTCTTCCCATATCAGATCATGCACGAATCTTGAGTGTATTTCATGCATAAAAAGATTTAAAAAGTTTGTTTTGGTATTTTCCACATATTTATTTTAATTAAATGAATTATTAGCAATTAAAAATTCAAATAAATAAATAAAAATGATGAATAACTTCCCTTTGGGCCAAATGGTCGTGCACATGCTTTGGATGATGAATCTTGGAAGAAAATGTGGCCCATTAGCAATTTTAGGACATTTGGAGCAAAGTTGACTTTTTAAAATATCCAAAAATTTCCCAACTTCCACAAGGCATATCTTGCTCAAGTTTTAAGCTTTGATCATGTTCTTGGACATTTTGGAAAGGTCTTGAAGTCCTCTAACCAATGCCTTTGGTCCCATGTCATTTTGATTTACCAATCTCAAGTTATGGCCTTTGACTTAAAGTCCCTTTTTGTTGACTTTTGAAAATGACCTATAATGTTGAAATTGATAACTTTTTGTGAGAGCATTTCTTGGACTTGAAGTGTGAAGAGGAGTTGTAGGAAATGTCATTCTCTTCAAAATGAGCTTTGGATGGAATTTTTATGATAATCCATGTGAAAGTTATGCCTTAGTCAAGTTATAGTTGACTTTTTCAACTGTCCAAATATGGAAACTTTTGCATCTTGAGACTTTTTGAGCCAAGCTTTGTGAATCATGATCAAGAATTGATCAAATGATGTTTGTGGCTTAAAAATGAGATGTTGACCAAAAATTTGAACTTTTGACTGTCAAATGACCATTTTGCCCCTGTAGTTGACTGTTGAGCAATTAGGGTTTTTGACTGTGCAATCTTGTGTTGTAAGTCTTGAAACTTGGTATGAGGATGCTTGACCATATTTGTAGGCATGTGGGACTTGATTGGACCCTTGGAAACTTCATTTTCTTTGTCAGAACCAAAACCCTAATTTTTGACTGTTAGGAGGCCCTTGAACTGTACAACCCTTGAGGAGACTTTGAAGCTTTGACTTGGCAAATCTTGAAGAATATGGGAGGGCAAATTTTGGGGTACAACAGTTGCCCCTGTTCAATCTTCTTAGACCTGAGGATGCAGATTGGCTGACATGCCTTTCGTAATCCGAAGGTGGAAGATGATTGAACACTAAAGTGCCCAGAAATTTGCGCTCACATAGTAGCAGTGTGATAGTGGAATGGGCTTATAGATGCCATTTGGAGATTGATGGATAGGATGATGGGCTTATAGATGCCATGCTGAGAGATGTTGGATGGGCTGATGGGCTTATAGATGCCATGCTGAGAGACGATCGCGTAAGAGATTCCTTAGCGAGAACTTGCATACCTGCAAAAGAAAAGGATTACCTGACCCGTTACAGGAGCTGGTCTTCAGATTCTTTGTATAAATGTGTCCTGACTGGTTACAGGAGCTGGATCTGGATCTTCAAAAGGTGATGAATGAACCAGGGATAGTTACTACCTCAACAGGAACGGTGAGAGAACCTTGGACGATTACAACCTCAACAGTAACGCTGAGAGAATCTTGGGCGACTTCTACCTCAACAGTAACGCTGAGAGAATCTTGGGGCGATTACTACCTCAACAGTAACGCTGAGAGAATCTTGGGAGACTTCTACCTCAACAGTAACGCTGAGAGAATCTTGGGGCGATTACTACCTCCGCAGTAACGGGGAGAGAACCATAGGCGACTTCAACCTCAACAGTATCATTGAGAGAATCTTGGGCGACTTCAACCTCAACAGTAACGCTGAGAGAATCTTGGATATCTTCTACTGAGTCTTCATCAGGAAAATCTGTTAGGGGTCGATTTAGCTGGACTAGAGAAGGCCTTTGATTGGATAAGAAACAGTAAAATCTTAGGGTCAATTTAACTGAACCGGTCTAGGTCTTGGAATGTCTTCAACTGGATAAGAAACAGGGAGATCTTAGGGTCGATCTGACTGAACCAGAGAAGGCCTTGGACTGGATAAGAAACAGGAAAATCTTAGGGTCGATTTAACTGAACCGGTCTAGGTCTTGAAATCTTCAACTGGATAAGAAACAGGGAGATCTTAGGGTCGATCTGACTGAACCAGAGAAGGCCTTGGACTGGATAAGAAACAGAAAAATCTTAGGGTCGATTTAACTGAACCGGTCTAGGTCTTGAAATGTCTTCAACTGGATAAGAAACAGGGAGATCTTAGGGTCGATCTGACTGAACCAGAGAATGCCTTTGACTGGATAAGAAACAGAAAAATCTTAGGGTCGATTTAACTGAACCGGTCTAGGTCTTGAAATGTCTTCAACTGGATAAGAAACAGGGAGATCTTAGGGTCGATCTGACTGAACCAGAGAAGGCCTTTGACTGGATAAGAAACAGAAAAATCTTAGGGTCGATTTAACTGAACCGGTCTAGGTCTTGAAATGTCTTCAACTGGATAAGAAACAGGGAGATCTTAGGGTTGATCTGACTGAACCAGAGAAGGCCTTCGACTGGATAAGAAATAGTAAAATCTTAGGGTCGATTTAACTGAACCGGTCTAGGTCTTGAAATATAGTTGAGAACTTAACTGAATCTTTCCTAAAAGGTAAAGGTCAGTCATATGCAATGCATGATATGGATCAAGCAATGATGTTCTCAATATAAATGAGATTTGTAAGATATGATGCGTATATGCATGCTATAATGATGTATGTGATTTTTATGAATGTAGGTTTTCGTCTCAGGAAAATAAATCCTTGACGGGTGCCAGGAAGTCACTCCTGGGCTGATGTTGGAGAATAGTGCTTTGCTTCCGCTGGGGATGATAGTTGCAAGAATACCGGTAGGAGAAGATGACTCTGTTGGGGAATAAACTTGGCGAATGAAACACTCTGCGGGGAGAAACGTACTCTGACAATCTTGCTGGGATGCAATACTCTGTGGGGAGAGAGATACTTTGCTGAAATGTTGATGGTAACTTCGCTGGGGATACCATTGTTGTGTTGGAAGTGTTAACAGACCTCGCTGGGGATAAGAATACTTCGTCGAGGACGATCTTTCCGTGGCTTTTGGCTGAGGATAACCCAGTTATATCCTGGTAGGGAAATAATTCTTTGAATAAAGCCGAGCGACGCGTTCGTGCTCTACGGGGATAAGCTTACTGCTTGGGGAGATGAATTCCAACTTTCTTGGGGAAACTGGATTGGACTCTCCTGGGGAAGTTTTGAACTGTAATTTTCGTAAATCGAAAGAGGGAACCTATGTAGGGTTGCCTGATGATGAGCTCGTGTAAAACCACATCTTGGAAAGAAGGACACCTGTGTAGGGTTGACTGATGACGAGTCTGTGTAAAACTACGTCTGGAGCTTGAGAAGGGAACCTGTGTGGTAAAACTGCATCCTGGAAGAGGTAAAACCTGGGTAGGGTTTCTGATGACGAGTCCGTGTAAAACTGCGTCTTTGGGGAGATAGAACCTGTGTAGGGTTTCTTCGGGATAAATTCGTGTAAAACTTTGGCAGAACCGTGGTAAGGTTACTGCGGGGTAAGTTCGTGTAAAACTTCTTGATGAACCGGGGTAAGGTCATCTTAAGATAAATCCGTGTAAGACTTCTGGAGGAACCGGGGTAAGGTTACTGCAGGATAAGTTCGTGTAAAACTTGAGATAAATCCGTGTAAGACTTTTAGGAGGAACCGGTGTAGGGTCACTTTGATGATAAGTCCGTGTAAGACTTTAGGAGGAACCGGGGTGAGGTTACTGTAGGATAAGTTCGTGTAAAACTTTTTGATGAACCGGGGTAAGGTCATCTTGAGATAAGTCCGTGTAAGACTTCTTCTGAGGATGAGTCCGTGTAAGACTTTGTCTGAAAGTTGAGAAGGAACCGGTGTAGGGTTGCCTGATGGTGATCAAGTGGATGATTGTCCTGTTTGGTTTCGGATATTAACCCATGATCAGTCGTCCACTGATTTTTCTTGGCTTGTTACCAATGTTGATCTGGAATTTGTAAAGGTAGATGGTAATCATCTTTATATTGATCTTTTCTTGGTACCTTGGTTGACAGAGCAACTGGATCGCCTGGACGACTCATTATTTCCCCTGTTTCTGAGGTGAGAGAGGAAGACCTGTGAGGTGCTGATAGTTGTTGATGGACAAACCTTCTTCTGGTAGGCAGGTGACAAGATGACGGGACATAGTCGTACGCTTTGATCCCTAACTTTTGCCTGGACCGCCCTTTCGGGTTTTCAGTCCATCGGGATACCCATTTTTGCCCAAGCCGCCTTTTCAGGTTTTCGACTTGCCGGGTGTACAGATTTTTTTTCATTTCATCCCTCATTTTGCTCGAACCCTTTTGGTTCGCCGGGAAGCCCTTATTTTTGCCTAGGTGTGTCAACCTAGCGGGTCTTTGACTTTGCGTAGTATTTCTTTTCCGACTATGTCCGTGCTTTCAGAAGGTAAGGAGTTGCCCCTGTTAGAAGTGTGTTGTCATGCCACCAGAAGGTGTTTGATCAAGCAAGATTCGTTGTTGGAATGCCCCAAGTGACTCAGGCGGGGATTTGCCCCAGGCCATTTTGGCCTTTGAGAGATTCTCTGAATCTTGACTTAACTGCCCCAGATGATAGACAATAGTCATGCCATGCCCTTTGATTGGAAGAGCTTTTGTTCATTAGATATTTTTCGTGCGAATTTCTCAGCTGTTCAAACAAATAGTCACATGTGTAAGCAATGTTATTTCAAAAATGCAAAGCTTATGTCTGTCTTGAAGTTTTTGAAAATGCATTTTTCAGTAACACAAGTGAATTTTGTAAAACGTGATGTCAACTCGTTATTTTACAGCAAGCCTTAAGGAGTCAGGATACCTTTCGTAACAGTATGCTTTCGAACTAACCCACGCTTCAGCTAGGACTTTTTAAGGGTTGTAGCGTGGCCTGGTTCACGGTTCCAGAAACAAAGGATAAAGGCTCAAATTATTTGTACCCACCCGCTCTTCGTGATGTTCTCCAAACCTAAACTCAGTTGATCATACGTTAGACCTTGTTTGAGTCTTCGCTCTGATTTTCCGGTGATGGTTCGGATATTGACAATTTATTTTGAATGGGCAGTCGTTTCCTTTTTTTGTTGAGGGTTTGTATGACCTCTTTTTTTTTTATTATCCCTATTTTTTGCCTGAACTGTTTCTTTTGTGATTACAGTCAGCGGGATGCCCCAGTTTTGTAAGTCTCCTTTATAGGTTTTGACTTAATGGGCTTTTATTTTGAAAGATAATGACTGCCTTTCTTTATTGATTGTTCGGAACCATCACTGTCTTTTGTTTTATAAGGACCTCTTTGGTGCCATTCGTTATGCACTTGGATCAACTGAGAGACTACCCTGCCCCAGGTTATGATTACGGGTTTTGAATTTCGAAAAGAAAAACTCCTACTTCTTTGGCTCAGAGGGGTTGACGAGGGATTATCATCCTTATAACTCCAGTGTTTAGGAATTGAAACAATGCCTGTACCTCATCAGCGGGGTTTGTTCAAAAGCATGCTGTAAGGATCGTGGTATTGTTTTCGTCATCCTCCCTCAAGAGGCTTAGAATTATTAATCGAGCGTTGATCATCAGAAAAAATATGAAAATAATTTGCATATAGTGAATACGAATATATTGCTTCAAAACAGACATATGCGATGCATTAATGAAATAACAACGTTTAACATGAATAAATGTTTGAACAAAAGAAAATTACAACTTGAACATTCGAATGAACAAAAGTTTTCTAGTCGCAGGGCTTGTCACTTCAAATGGTGAGCCTTGGAGGGATGGTAGAAAAATTCAGCCTGACCATCTTGTGTGAACTCCAAATCCCCTTCATCAATCAGATCCTGGATCTTGTTCTTCAGAGCCCAACACTCATTTGTATCATGTCCTGGACAGGCAGAGTGGTAGGCACACCTCTTATTGGGATCATAGACAGGAGATGCTGTGTTGGGGTTCCGGGGATGAGCCCTTAATGTGATCAGATTCAATCTCAACAGGCGTTGTAAAGCTTGAAACAGCGACATGTTGAGCTGGGTGAATTGCCTCCTGGGCTTGTCTGGCTGAAACTGGCGAGGTTGATGCTGAATTTGTGACACTGGAGCCATTTGAGGAGCTCTCCCTTTATCTCCTTGTCTCAAAGATGGTTGGATGATGACTGGCCCTTCAACCTTAGATGTTTGCCCCAGTTGGCTACCCTGAAGCAGTTGGTTGATGAGAACTCCGAGCTCTTCCTGTCTTTGAGCTAAACCTTGAATGGCAGTCACCTGCCCCAGCATCTGGGCTTTCATTGTATCCATCTCGGCTTGCGGATGTTTCAGCCGTTCATCCTCAGCATTGTTCCTGACCAACGTCTCCATGAGAAGTGTCCTCAGCTCCTCCTGCCCCTTGGATAGATTCAGGAGGATTTCCCCGAACCGAGTCTCTTGAGTCAGAAGGTCCTGGTTATCTTGTTGGGAAGCCATTGCTGAAATAGACAGCGAGAAAGGTAAGTGACCTGCAACAAGGGTACCTGTTATGCAATGATGTGTATGATATGCATGCAATGTTTTCAAGGACCTCGCGGGGTAAACAAGAAGATTGTTAGCATTTGAATTTGTAGCTTGATTGAAGGAACTACATGTTATTGAGAATCCTTCTTCAAGGGTCAAAGCTCACCATATCTAGTGGGTCATAGCCTCTGACAACCTTGGCTAGGGCAACCTTCTTCAAGTGTCAAAGCTCACCATATCAAGTGGGTCATAGCCCCTGACAACTTTGTCTAGAGGAAAATGAATCCTCTTTGCCCCTTGCTGGGATAGTTGATTCACCATGACCTGCATCACAAGCCCTTGAGATCCTTGAAATGGGTTAGGATGTATGCAATGGTATGATGTTATGGTATGCATGGGGTAATGTGAGTAACCCTGTTATGAGTCCCACTTAAGGACTGCAAACCAAAACCTGCAAGAAACTCAAGTAAAACCTGTCATGAGTCCCAATTAAGGACTATAACCAAGACCTGCAAAAACTTAGTAAACCCTGTTATGAGTCCCAATTAAGGACTATAAGCAAACCCTGCAAGTAGTTCCTGTGTCAGATAACAAGCATGCAAATAGTCAAGTACGAAGGCACACAAGTCACACAAGAGAAGCCCTTAGAGTTTAAGGACAGCATGGGGTCTGGGTATTACCCTCTTGAAGTTGGTGGGTTCAACCTGTCCTATTAGAAGTAACCGGGTTCTAAGGGTCCCAATATCACTGGATTGCTTTCATTGTTCATCATTTCGATTTAGCCACTGAACTGGCGACCGAAATATTCCAGGAAAGCAACCCTCAATTGAGTGTAGTATCGAGTATCAACCAACCTCGGACTGCACTAAAGTCAGTTATCTCACTACCCTAAAGAGGCCAAGATGGTTCAATTAAGGTTCCTAAGGTCAGTTGATGCTTCACGACACCACACGGAGGCCCCGTACTCTCCTTGACTGAACTCAAGGGTTACCGGTACACACCAAAGTGCCACATCAACGTAGCAGACTGTTTCAACCATGTCGGTATACCCCGCACAGTTCCCTCACAGCCTTGTTGCTACTTTCTAAGAAGGTATCCCCAGATCCGGGTTAGGATCTATAGAACTCCCAAGACAGTCCCACAATTTAAAGCAAGCAAATCAATACAATTGAAAACACAGTTATGAACTAACCCTAAGGTACACCTCACTTTATAAAGATATCCCCAGCAGAGTCGCCAGTTCTGTGATCGGTGGATCTGGAACTGACTGTTTAACGCTGGTTCGCGAAATGTCACGGAAGCAAGAGTCACCACCGTCTTTTATTTTCTCCAAATGGAAAGGACAAAAGCACAGAAAAATTCCTTATAGAGATTGCTCTCGGTTCGGGAGGTAGATTATAGAAAGGGAAGGTGTTAGCACCCTTTCTATCCATGGTTATCCATGGGCTCTTAGATACTTGCTCATTGTGTTTTCAAAAATGGTTTATTTGCTTTTCAACTGTGGGTTTTTAAAAAGTTTCTTTGAAAATTTCAGTTCGACTCTTGTATCAGTCCTCAAGAGTGTTTGAAAAAATTGCTTTCGAAAGCTTTTTGAAAAGGTGTCGGTGTGAAAAGTGTTTTTGATTTGTTTTGAAATTAGAGCAAGTATCCAGAGTCGTCTACCTACCCTAAGGAATTCGTCTGTGTAAATATCCTTTAAAGTAGTGTCATCCCACCATTGAGAGGTAGGTAGCACCACCGTTGGAGGTGTTCGGGTCAATTCGAGGTTCAGGACATGGTGATCACCGGAGCAATAGGAAGATACCTTAGAAGCTACCCTCATGCCAGGTTCCCGGATCATGAGGACTTACTAAGACATCCTCTACTCGACGATCACCTTTCGAGGCAAGGCAACAGTGAGGCGTACCCTAGGGGTGGTGTGTGATTTGTGTGTCGTTTTCAGATATTTTATCTTGTTCATATCATGGGTGATCTACGCTTTTGTTTTTATTTTAGTCATTCATTCTTGCATGCAATTTTATTAGCAGTTAAAAAGATGCGGAAATTAAAAGTTCATAAACTATTACAAAGGCGCGGGTCCACATCGCCAAATTAAATCCAGGACCCGATTTGAATAAAGAAATAAAGTGCGAGAAATAAAACGTCCAATTTACACGGCTTTGGGAGAATTACATAAAAAATTATAAGAAAGGAAATAAATGCGCGAATTGAATTAAAATTGAAAGCGAGGGTGTTGGACCCTTTTTAATGAAATTAAATTATATTAACAAATTAATTAAATTAAAGAAAAAAAGAAAATATTTTTGAGGGTTTTTTGTATTTATGAATTTTTAATAAGAGAACTAAATGAAATTAAGAAATTAATTAATTAACCCTAATTCTACAATTTTTATTTATTAAGAAAAAAATATTAAAATTGAACCTAAAATTAAACCTAATTAATTAGTGCAATTTTATTTACAAAAATAAATAATTAATTATTAATAATGAGAAAAGAAAAGGATAAAAATCTTTTAAAACCCTAATTCTACCAATTTTTAAGTTTATTGAAAAATATTAAAATTACTCCTAGAATTTAAAACTAAATTAATTAATAAGACTTTATTTACAAAATATTAAAATAAAATATATTTTTGTTTTTTTGTCTTTTCTGATTTTTGTTATTTTTTTATATTAAGAAAATATTAATTTAAAGAATTAAATAAGAATTAAACAAAACAAAAAAAATAATAAAAAAAAGAGAATAGAAGAGCAAACCAAGGGGGGTTCTGTCCCCAAACTGGAGGTATATTCCTAGTAATTCTGGCCCAATTGTTTTAGGGCCTTTTGACTTTTTGGCTAGCGTGTGGCTTCGTTGACTGATGCCTATGCTACCCTTCAAATCTGGACCTTTGGATGGGGATCATGGGGCGCGTGGCACGTTTGGATCAGGGGTTGTATGGTAGGCCTTTGTATTGAGCGCTGCATGCCAATATGGTTAGAAGAAAAATATGGAAATAGAAAGGGGGACCTGGGATTCGAACCCAAGTCCCAGAGGTTACCAATGCCAAGCCTGACCAGTGGAGCTATTGATGCGCGTTGTACATAGAATAGCAAATAAACAATATGAGAGAAAAGTGGTCAGTGGCCTAGAAACAACAAAAATGCACGTTATTTTCAAATCACCCTATCACGCTTTGCCACCTAATCTTCTTCTTCCTTGTTGCGTTTTTCCTGAAACAAAAATAAACAAGATTGCGGGGGTTTTAAACCCCCACTACATGGCATATAGAAAAATAGCGATTAGCCCGTCTTTGATCAGAAATTGGGAGCGACCCCATCATTGAGTTTGTCTGAAGGCCCTGATTTTGATGGTCTGGGTCTTGTGTTCCAATTTTACCCTATGTCAGAATCCCCAATTCAAGGTCTCTGAAAACCTAGAATGCTTCAATGGTGGATCCTCCAATTTTGCACGAAAACTCAATTAAAGTATGCAGTTAGCTTTAGAATCAATCAATTAGTGTAAATCCACAAAAAAATGCAATGGGAATGCTTGAAAATTGAAATACGAATATGAATAAAATGTGAAAAATCTCGAGTTCTGTATACCAATTCTGGGCGTTAGGGATGTGGAAAGGTATTCAGTTAGCTTCAGTAATGTCTTGGCAAGCTAATGGGATCAATCTTTTCCTCTGAATCGTCCTCTAAGGCCACTTTCAGTTTTGGATTTTTTTGATAAAAACTCAAACTTTGTTCTTCTTTTCTGGCGCAGCTTAGAGGTTCTTCACACTAGGGTTTTCATCCTGCTTATGTATGGAATGATTAGGGTTGAAAATTGGATCAAAAAAACCCTTTGCATTGATGTAGAGAATATTTGATTTTCATGCATAATCTTTCAAATCTTTTCCATGCCTATTTGATGCCAATTATGTCCAAATCACATTGATTCTTCCCATATCAGATCATGCACGAATCTTGAGTGTATTTCATGCATAAAAAGATTTAAAAAGTTTGTTTTGGTATTTTCCACATATTTATTTTAATTAAATGAATTATTAGCAATTAAAAATTCAAATAAATAAATAAAAATGATGAATAACTTCCCTTTGGGCCAAATGGTCGTGCACATGCTTTGGATGATGAATCTTGGAAGAAAATGTGGCCCATTAGCAATTTTAGGACATTTGGAGCAAAGTTGACTTTTCAAAATATCCAAAAATTTCCCAACTTCCACAAGGCATATCTTGCTCAATTTTTAAGCTTTGATCATGTTCTTGGACATTTTGGAAAGGTCTTGAAGTCCTCTAACCAATGCCTTTAGTCCCATGTCATTTTGGTTTACCAATCTCAAGTTATGGCCTTTGACTTAAAGTCCCTTTTTGTTGACTTTTGAAAATGACCTATAATGTTGAAATTGATAACTTTTTGTGAGAGCATTTCTTGGACTTGAAGTGTGAAGAGGAGTTGTAGGAAATGTCATTCTCTTCAAAATGAGCTTTGGATGGAATTTTTCTGATAATCCATGTGAAAGTTATGCCTTGGTCAATTTATAGTTGACTTTTTCAACTGTCCAAATATGGAAACTTTTGCATCTTGAGACTTTTTGAGCCAAGCTTTGTGAATCATGATCAAGAATTGATCAAATGATGTTTGTGGCTTCAAAATGAGATGTTGACCAAAAATTTGAACTTTTGACTGTCAAATGACCATTTTGCCCCTGCAGTTGACTGTTGAGCAATTAGGGTTTTTGACTGTGCAATCTTGTGTTGTAAGTCTTGAAACTTGGTATGAGGATGCTTGACCATATTTGTAGGCATATGGGACTTGATTGGACCCTTGGAAACTTCATTTTCTTTGTCAGAACCAAAACCCTAATTTTTGACTGTTAGGAGGCCCTTGAACTGTACAACCCTTGGGGAGACTTTGAAGCTTTGACTTGGCAAATCTTGAAGAATATGGGAGGGCAAATTTTGGGGTACAACATTATGATTTTTGGAACAAGGGTGCAAAACATTCTTAACTTAGAGAAATTTTGCCCTATTCTAGGCAGGATTTTTGTCCAACTTCTTGGCCATTTTTCACATGGTTCCACTTGGAGTTTCAATTTTCATTACAAATATGGATTGTAGTACACATTCCAAGCTTTCCAAATTGTCCAAGAACTTCTCAAACACCCTTGTGGTTAGAGAGAATCGAATTTGCAAAGATGGCTAAAACTCACTTTTTTTCATGGCCAAAGCTTGTTCATAACATTTGCATTTTCAAGTCAGCTTGGTTTATTCTAGCTTGCAGGCCTCTAAACCCTTTTACACTCCTTAAATGAATTCAAATCCACTGAGCTAATGCATTATTTCATCCATTTGGGCATTACATATAGAATTAATCCTTATTTGGAAAAAGCTAATTTGCCATTTTGGAAAAGTAACACTTTATGTCAATACATGATCTTTGAAGTACAGGCCAGATCTTTGAGGCAAAGTTTGGTACACAAATCCCACTGATCAAGAGAAAATGTGGCAGCATGCTTGAGAGGATGGTACAGGCCTATATCACAACTTCCACTTTCTTTGCTTCAAGGGAAAGAAACATTGCAAAAACTCTCCATCTTTCATTCTTGTAAACAAAAGCTCAAGCAAACTTTGTACACATCTTCCATACACCAAAACAGACCTAAGGCACGATTCAAACACCTCACAAACCTCCTCATACATCAAAACACCCTCTTGTTGCAGAAACAGGGCATACCCTGCAACTTGAGTTCCACAATCCATTCCTGTCGTGCGTTTTGTCCAAAAGGAGTTCAAACACATTCCATATCATCCACTGAAACTATCCCAAGCCTTGAACTCAAGCTGTAACACCTCTAACCCTACTTGCCATTTTTACTTTCAAGCTGTGCAGGTGGACTTCCATAGCACGATACAGTTGGTTTCAAAGCAGGCTAGGCATTTAGGAAGCATCCTTGGACTTCAGGCAAGCTCAACCAAAGCTCAAACTCCATTAAAGATACCTACATTGCTCTGTTCGAGTCAAGCTGAAACAGGTAATCTATGAACTTCTATCTCTCAATCTAGGAAGAGTTAGGCTTAGGTTTGTGAATGAAACATGCTCTACTCATAGCCCTGAAACCATACATATGATTACTTTTCATTTATGTTAAGCGTGCTGTGAGAATTTTAGCCATGAACATTGAAGAAAAATTAGGTCAGAAATTGGGGGTGAAGAAATTCTCCATGGTTTCTTAGAGTTAGGTCAAGTTTTTTACATATTTGGAATCGTGACTTGATGTTCTACATTATTTGTGTTATGAGTTTTGCATAAAAGTCAAAGAATCAGGAGTTGGTGTTTGATCAAAGAGGCGCACGTTTTTGTTTCAAACAGAGCTGGAGGTTGAAGAAGGTTGGCTTGGGCTGGGCCTGAGTCTGTTTTGCTCTTTGCACCCCTTTTTTCCATTTGCACCCCCTGGCCCATTGTGTGAAATATTTGTCATTTTTGCATTTTTCTTTTTGATTCTGATTTTATATTTTTTGCTCAAACATAAAAAATATTAAAAATATTTTTCCACATTTTTTTACATTTATTTGGCATTTATTTGTTTTATTAAATATGTATATGTAAATAAATAGATTTCCTTTTCTTTTTAAAACCCTAGAAAATAATACAAAAAATATTTATTTTTAGTTATTATTTTTTATTTACATTTTGAAAACATTTTTTTAAAATATACATTTTTGTAAATAATTAATATTATATTGTTGTACACATTTAGCATTATTAAATATATATATAATATATACTTACACCTATTTTATTAAATATTTAGGGCAAAAATACAAAAATAATACATTTTATTTTTATTTAATATTTGACATCAAAAATACTTTTTTTCACCATATACTTTTTATTTTGTGCATAAATTAACATATATTGTACATAATTAATAAATATTACTATTTATTTAAAAACTAGGGTTTTGCCCTAAATGACAAAAATATTCAAAATTTGACCTTTTTATTTTTGTTTATACTCCACATTGAAAAATACTTTCACATGCATAAAAAATCATTTTTGTGCATAATACATTTTTATTTATTTATTGTATTTATTTAAATATTGTACAATTAAATATTTGTATCCTATACATTCGATATGGTTGTAATAACTTAGATTTTATTTCATTGTCAAATATCCCCAATGCAAACTTGTACCCCCATCCCTATATGTTGTTGTAATAGCTTAGCATTTAAATTCTCGCATTTAAAAGCTTTCAATTATGCCATGATTAGAGACTTAGGGTTTGTATGCAAAAATCAATCAACAAATAGCTTGACCTAATTCAAGATAAACATGCATGAAAAACAAACAAAATGCACACTTGCACCCCTAGGGTTACTCCACTTGTTGCCTTCAAAAATGGGCCATGGTTGCATGTCAAGTACTTTGGCAAAACAAAAACAAATCAAATGATCATAGTCCCTCGATGACGCTATCAAGTTGCCTAAACAAAAATGATCAAGTCCCTTAAGGAAAATGCCAAAGATACTTGACACTATTGCCTCTATGGTCTAAACAATGACCCGCGCCCATCCCGTTAACATCCTAACACAAGGTTGTTCACCAAATACAATGGTGAAACAACACTGTTAAAAGGGTTAAAACATGAGAAAGATCCTTGATAAATTTTAGGGTAGATAGCTCTTGGTTACTTGAGCAAAACTTGCAAAACAATCCTTGCAATTTTTTCAAAACACACATCACAACACAACTTCAAAACAAACCTTCAAAAACATTGAAACATCTTTTCAAAAAGACAAACACCCTTGTAAAACATTCAAACAAGAATTGTTACAATGGTTGCCTACACAAGGCATCTTTTTCAAAACATTTTCAAAACCACACACATAAAGCACCATTTCAAACAATTGAAAAGCAAAGGCAAGTGATCTAAGCAAGTAACTAAGGGCCCATGGATAACCATGGATAGAAAGGGTGATAATACCTTCCCTTTCTATAATCTACTCCCCGAACCCAAGAAAACATCTCAAAGGTTTTTCCTGTGCTTTTTAACCTTTCCTTAGGATAAAATAAAAAGTCGGTGGCGACTCTTGCTAAATCGAAACATTTGCGAAAACAAACGCAAAACCTCAAGTCAGTTCTCCCATCGTATCACAGAACTGGCGACTCTGCTTGGGAGTCCTTTAAAATTGGAGTAACCTTAGGGCCTAGATCACCCTTTTGCATGACTAATTGTTTGCTTTGATTGCTTTACATTTTGGTTCTCTTGTTTGGGCTTGAAATCCTACACCCGGATTTGGGAAACATTCATAGATAGCAATACATTGTGGAAACTGTGCGGGGTATACCTTACTTGATGTCACCAAGCACTAATGACCTAGAACCTTACTTGACCATCTTGGCCTTTTATTAGGGGTAGTGAGATGACCGGCTTTGGTGCAGTCCGAAGTTGGTAGATACTCGATACTACACTCATTGAGGATTGTTTTCTTGGAATATTTTGGTCGCTAGTTAAGTGGCTAAACCAAAACAATGAACATGGAAAACAATCCAATGATATTGAGCTCCTTAGAACCCAGTTACTATTTAGGACAGGTTTTAAGCCAACTAAACTCAAGAGGGTACTTACCTATGAAACCCCATGCAAGCCTGAAACTAGGGTTTTGTGTGACTTGCTTGTACATATGTTTGTGCATACATCATGAACATCATAAAGCATCATATGCATCCACTAACCATTTCAAGGGTTTGGATCTTCATCTTTGTTCTTGTTTTGTAGGTCATGGAAATTCTTCGCAGGAAAACTATCCAAGTCAACCTTGTGAGAATCCCTCCTCAACTCAAGGAGCTTACATCCAGAACTCCAGAAAGTTCTCTCTTCAGTGAAAGACATGGTAGACTGCTCAGCCTAGTCAACACCAACATTGAAGAAGACATGATGAAAGTGTTGTTCCAGTTCTTTGACCCCCTTCACCACTGTTTCACATTCCCCGACCACCAATTGGTGCCTACTTTGGAGGAATTTTCTCAACTCCTGAGAATTCCTATTCTTAATCAACTACCCTACAACGGTACGGAAAAAGAACCAAAACCTGAAGATGTTGCTCAAGCACTACACTTGCAACCATCTGACATCAAGGGGCATTGGGAAACCAGAAGTGGTGCCAAGGGCTTCTTGGAAAAATTCTTGTTTGAGAAGGCACAAGAGTGTTGGAATTCCCTGGATCTGCAAGCCTTTGAAGAAATTGTGGCACTCCTTATTTATGGGTTGGTCTTGTTCCCAAATCCTGACCAACTTATAGATGTGAATGCTGCCAAGATCTTCATATCCAGGAATCCCATACCTACATTGCTTGGGGACATCCTCCACTCATTTTACACACGAACAATGAGGAAGAGAGGTGTTCTCATGTGCTGTACTCCTCTCCTTGCAAGGTGGTTTATTTCTCACCTTCCACAATTTGTTTTGAAGAATGAGCAAGGCTTAAGGTGGTCGCAACGATTGATGACCCTCACACATTCTGATGTACATTGGTGTTCTCGGTCCAGAGAAAATGTCATCATCATAGATCGCTGTGGTGAGTTCCCTAATGTTCCATTACTTGGCATTAGGGGAGGCATTACCTAAAACCCTTTTCTAGCTTTGAGACAATTTGGATATGCACGGAGGGATGGCCCTCATGACATGCTGATTCCTGACCTGGTTTTTGACTTCGACAACGATGCGCAAGGACTTCGCCAAAGATTCATCAGAGCTTGGAGGATGCCTAACAAGGTGGATAGCAAGACACTGGGACACAAGAACTCCATCCCTCTTGAGCCTTACCTCAAGTGGGTACGAACCCGAGCCCAGAGTCTTATGATGCCTTACCCTCATATTCTCACTCTGATTAAAGAGCCTGTTAAGGAAGGAGAGGTTCCATACACCATCCTACATCCTGACATGCCAACATCATGGGAGGAGATGCAGAAGAGTTGGATCCAACTCAAGGAAGAAAGGGATACTTTTGAAGCCATCTTCTACGCCAGTGAGAAGAAGGTTTTGGAGCTTACCCGCCGACTTCACGAGGAGGAGACCCTCAACACTTACATCGCACCAAAGAGGATGTGCAACGTCTTTTTACCTTAAGAAGTTTTTGTAATATTTGGCCCATGGGGCATTTATGTACTGACAAAATTTCTTCTTATTAATATGACATGTGCTCTTTTTGTTTGCAACAACTTTGAATTTCTAAATCCTTGAATGCATTGCATGAATAAACATATCATTCATCATATGCATAAACAGGTCTTCACACCAGGTTTCCTTATCTTTCTGCTGTTTATTTTAGTAAGATGGATCTTGAACAAACGGTCAAAGATCTGCAGGCACAAAACTCGCAGTTTCAACAGCTCCTTATGACCTTGGCAAAGGGTAAGGAGGATCTTAAAGCACTGTTAGGGAATAAAGAGCAAGAAAAAGGAAAAAAGAAAAATAAAAGAGTTGGGGTAGCTACACTGGGAAGAAGATTTGAGAATGAAGCTAGGAGAGTTCTTGAATTCCCCTCCACATCTGATGAGGGGACCGCTAAGGGAAAAGGAGCTGCATTACCTTCTGAATTCGAGGCTGAAGAGGAAGAGGTTGAGGAAGATGAAGATTATTTAGAGCAGAAATACCCGTCAGCGGACGACAAATACAAAAACCTGGAGGATAGATTGGAAGCTATGGAGCTGCAAAGGGTTCCCAGGTTAGATTTTGAAGAATTGGGATTGATTGTTGGGATTGTGATCCCTCCAAAGTTTAAGGTGCCAACTTTTTCAAAATATGACGGTCTGTCTTGCCCGAAGATGCACCTAAGGTCGTATGTCAGAAAAATTCAACCTCATTCATCCGGTAGAAATCTTTGGGTACACTTCTTTCAGGACAGTCTGTCTGGTACACAACTAGATTGGTTTTACCAGCTTGAGAGGTCAGAGGTGCATAACTGGGAAGACTTGGCAGCTGCCTTCTATCGCCAGTATCAATACAACGCTAACTTGGCGCCGACCCGTACTCAGTTACAAAGTATGGGGATGGCCTCAAATGAGGGATTCAAAGAATACACCCAGAAATGGCGTGACTTGGCCGGAAGAGTACAACCACCGCTTTCAGATAGGGAGCTAGTTGATATGTTCTTGGGGACCCTCTCTGGCCCTTTCTTCAACCATTTGATCGGGAGCTCTTCCGCGGGGTTTACTGAATTGATTCTGACTGGCGAAAGGGTGGAAGCTGGTATTAAGAGTGGGAAGATTCAAAGGGATGCCTCTGCCTCCACAACTGTTAAGAAACCATTCCCGGCCAAAAAGGAAGCAGCTGTTGTGTACTCTCAGAAAGGATTT
The DNA here is from genome assembly GCA_948472305.1 of Vicia faba. NCBI lineage: Eukaryota > Viridiplantae > Streptophyta > Magnoliopsida > Fabales > Fabaceae > Vicia > Vicia faba. Next base: position 791,678,651 of record OX451741.1, read on the forward strand.
GGAAGAACTAAGCACAACGGCAGTTCACCTTTGTAGGGGCCGTGATGATCCAAAATTCGTCAAATGACCAGCCTCGTAACAATCAGTCCAGACCTAAACAGCAATGGGGAGAACGACCACAACGGCAGTTCACCCGCATCAACATGACACCCGCACAGGTTCTTCCCCATTTGTTAAAGCTGAATCTCACCAATATCAAAGAGGCGCCAAAAAATGTGAATACAACCTCTCCATCTTACAATCCGAATGCTAAATGTGCCTATCCTTCTGACAGCGCCGGGCATAACACCAACGATTGATGGGAGTTAAAGAATAAAATTCAAGACTTGATAGATGCTAAAGAGGTTGAGTTTGACGCCCCTGAGAAGCCAAATGTAATCTCCGCTCCAATGCCAAAGCATGGTCGCAATGTCCATGCTGTTGAAGAGGATCTGTTTGTTTCTACTGTTGATGATCTGATAACTCCACTACTAACAATCAAGTTGAATCTGTTGAAGGCTGGGATTTTCCCAGGTTGTAAAGAAGACAGCTACCTTTGTTCCTCCCTACCAATTGACTGTCCATTGCTGAAGATAGGCATCCAACACCTAATGGACAACCAACAAATTCTTTTCGAAAAGACTCCTGTTACTCCAACTCCTATCAAATATGTTTCAATAATAACCATTTCCGCCAATCTTTCCAAGGTCCCCAAAAGGCCTGTTAAGATTACATCCGCTCCGAAGATTGTACCCTTGAAGATAACCATGCCTGGGCCCGTCCATTACAAATCTGACAAATCGATACCGTGGAATTATGGTGGAGAAATCTCCTACCACGGTGTTAAACAAATTGAGATAACTGAAGAGAGCTCTGACGAAGAAACTGCCGACATTGGAAACATTGCCGGTACGAGCAAAATTACCCGAAGTGGAAGAATTTTCTCTCCAGAGATTGCCCCTCCAAAGGCAATCTTTGGACCCTCAGCTGCTCCCAAGGTTACCCCTGCGTCGGTAAAACTATCTGCAAGAACTCCAATGATTGAAGAAGCTGTTACTCCTGTGGTTGTCCCTCCTGCTGCTGCTGATAAGGGGAAAGGGATCCATGAAGAGCTCGTCAGGACGAGGGCTCAGCCATTGGTCATCCCCGAAACCTCTAAGAAAGAAATGGAGGAGATTTTGAAAATAATAAAGAAAAGTGATTATGATATGGTGGAGCAACTGGGGCAAACCCCCTCGAAGATCTCCATGTTAGCTTTGCTGCTTTGTTCGGAGGCTCATGCCAAAGTTTTGATAAGGTTTTTGAAGACAGCCCATGTGCCCCAAGAAACCTCAGCCGATCAATTTCAGGATTGTGTAGCCAGCCTTACCGCCGACAACGGCCTGGGTTTCTCTGATGCTGACCTGACTCCGAAGGGAAGAAAGCACAATGACGCATTGCATGTGTCAGTTGAATGCCGAGGAACCACTCTCGCCCATGTCTTGGTCGATACTGGTTCTTCTCTAAATGTGCTGCCTAAGAAAGCTCTGGATTGGTTGGATTGTGAAGGCTTGGAGCTGAAACCAAGTAATATCATTGTCAGGGCCTTTGACGGGTCTAAAATAATGGTGCATGGGGAGGTCGACATTCCCATCAAGATAGGCACTGAGGTGTTCAACTCCACATTCTATGTGATGGACATCCGCTCATCATACTCTTGCTTGCTAGGAAGGCCGTGGATTCATAATGTTGGGGCAGTCACTTCCTCTCTACATCAGATGCTGAAATACCCTGTTAAGGGAAAAATCATAATTGTACACGGTGAGGAGGAGTACATGATCAGTCATCTGAATTCCTTTCGGTATGTGGAAGTGGATGGCGAATTCATCGAAACACCCTTTCAACACTTTGAGGAAGTTTCTCCCGAGGTGGCAGTAGCTGAGGTACCCAAGCAGGTGGCCAGGATGGCATCTCTGAAAGACGCAAAGGCTGCAATGAAGGAGGGGAAGAGCTCAACATGGGGACAATTGCCTGACTTTCCTCACAAGACAGACAAGTTTGGGTTAGGGTTTACCGTTGCGGGGCAAAAGGCTATGCGTCACTCAAAAATTGAAAAGACACCCATCAAGATCTCTCCTCATGGAATCAATGCTTTAGAAGAAGAAGACGAAGAGGGTAACATTGAAGATTGGATCTTCCCAACCATTGAAGGGGGACTGCACAACTGGGAGGCGAAAGACTTTGTTCCCATTACTTTCATCAATCAGTAATTTATCTTTCGAACATTTTCTGTTGGTCTATAATAATTACTCTTAAACAATTTGCACACTATTTTTCACCTCATGCCTTGCCCGGGGCATGTAGGTCCATTTGTAAGGGCTTGATTCTCTTCATAACCATATGCCATGTTTAATGAATCATCGGATGTTTTTCATTTATAAACTGCTATGTTCATTTTCTTTCCTTTGGCATTTTTGTTTGTTTAAGGATGGCTATCCCTTACACACACCCACACTCACAAATGCAGGTACCCATCCACTCCGGATTCCATGGGTGACTATTCAGTTGTATCCTTCAATAACTCTGAAGATTTGGTCAATCAGGCTGAATACGAAGATGACGAAGATTGTGAAGTACCGGGAGAGCTAGCCAGACTTCTACAACAAGAGGAGAGGGCCATCTTGCCTCACGAAGAGTTGTTGGAAACTGTCAACTTAGGAACAGAGGAAGACAGGAAAGAAGTACAAGTGGGTGCCAATCTGGAACCAAGTGTCAAGGAGCGCTTAATACAGCTGTTAAATGAATACGTTGAAATATTCGCCTGGTCTTATGAAGACATGCCAGGGTTAGACACAGACATCGTGGTTCACCGTCTCCCTACAAGAGAGGATTGTCCATCGATCAAGAAAAAAGTCCGCCGAATGAGGCCCGACATGTCTGAGAAGATTAAAGCTGAAGTAATGAAGCAATTCAACACTGGCTTTCTGGCTGTTACATCCTATCCACAATGGGTTGCTAACATCGTGCCAGTACCTAAAAAAGACGGCAAGGTCAGAATGTGTGTGGACTACTGGGATTTGAACAGGGCCATCCCTAAAGATGATTTTCCGCTACCACATATCGACATTTTAATTGACAACACAGCTCAGCACAAGGTATTTTCCTTCATGGACGGATTCTCGGGCTACAACCAGATTAAAATGGCCCCCGAGGACATGGAGAAAACTACCTTTGTTACACAATGGGGTACCTTCTGCTACAAGGTGATGCCGTTCGGACTGAAGAACGCAGGGGAAACTTATCAACGCGCCATGGTAGCTTTGTTTCATGATATGATACATCATGAGATCGAAGTTTACGTAGACCATATGATAGCTCGATCACAAACAGAGGAAGAACACCTTGAACACTTGCAGAAGCTATTTTCCAGGTTGAAGGAATACAAAATCAGGCTGAATCCAAGTAAGTGCACTTTTGGAGTTAGGTCTGGTAAACTTCTGGGATTTATTGTCAGCAACAAAGGCATTGAGGTCGATCCAGCAAAAGTAAAGGCTATACAAGAAATGCCTGCCCCCGTACTGAAAAGGAGGTTAGAGGATTCTTGGGACGCTTGAACTATATTGCCAGATTCATCTCTCATCTGACGTCTACCTGTGAGCCAATTTTCAAACTATTAAAGAAAGATCAGGTAGTCGAATGGAACGATGATTGTCAAATTGCTTTTGACAAAATCAAGGAGTATTTGCTAGAGCCTCCTATTCTTATGCCACCCGTCGAAGGAAGGCCACTGATCATGTATCTAACTGTTTTGAACAACTCAATGGGGTGTGTACTGGGCCAGCATGACGAGTCTGGTCAAAAAGAGCATGCCATTTATTACCTTAGCAAAAAGTTTACCGACTGTGAGACTCGCTACTCACTGCTCGAGAAAACTTGCTGCGCTTTGGTATGGGCTGCTCGCCGACTAAGGCAGTATATGTTGACTCATACCACTTTGTTGATTTCCAAAATGGACCCGATCAAGTATATCTTCGAGAAGCCTACTTTATCTGGAAGAATCGCTAGATGGAAAATGATCCTGACCGAGTATGACATCCAGTATACTACCCAAAAAGCTATAAAAGGGAGTGTACTAGCTGACCATCTTGCTCATCAAGCTATCGAAGATTATCAATCCATGAGGTTCGACTTCCCGGATGAGGACATCATGACTTTGGACAACATCGAAGGTAACGGACCGTATGACAGACCTGAAAATGGATCCCGATGGACCCTGTACTTTGATGGTGCTTCAAATGCACTTGGAAACGGTATCGGTGCGGTACTCATTTACCCAGAAGGTTGCCATACACCTTTCACTGCCCGACTTTGTTTCAGCTGTACCAACAAAATGGCCAAATATGAAGCTTGCATCTTTGGTCTCAAGGCTGCTATAGACTTGGGGATCAAATCTTTGATCGTATTTGGGGACTCGGCTTTGGTTATCAGTCAAATCAAAGGAGAGTGGGACACCAAACATCCTAATCTTATCCCATACAAAGAACTTGTCCTGACATTGCTGCCTCATTTCGAGCAGATTGCTTTCGAGCATTTCCCGCGAGAAGAAAATCAGCTAGCAGATGCTCTGGCTACAATGTCTTCCATGTTTAAACTCAACTGGGATAATAACGCTCCCCAAATCACCATCGAGCGAATGGATGAACTTGCGTATTGTCATGAGATTAATACCGAAGAAGTAGTGGAACAACCCTGGTTCCATGAAATCAAAAGGTATCTCCAGACTAGAGAATACCCCGAAGGAGCTTCCGTAAATGACAAGAAGTTCTTAAGGAGATTTGCTGCCAAGTTCTTCCTAAGCAATGGCATCCTTTATAAGCGCAACCATGATTGTGTTTTACTCCGATGTGTGGACAAAGATGAAGCAGAGTTGATCATGACTGAGATACACAGTGGCACATTGGGCACCCACTCTAGCAGACATACGATGGCTAAGAAGATTCTAAGGGCAGGCTATTACTGGTCTACCATGGAAGCTGATTGCCATCAACATTCCCGTACTTGCCACAAATGTCAAGTCTACGCCGACAAGATTCATATTCCTCATGTTCCTCTCAACATTCTGACAGCTCCTTGGCCATTCGCAATGTGGGGCATTGACATGATTGGAGAGATCAAGCCCACGGCATCCAATGGACATCGCTTCATCCTGGTCGTTATTGACTATTTTACCAAGTGGGTCGAAACAGCTTCCTTTGCCTCTGTTACGAAAAATGTGGTTGCCCGCTTCATCAAGCAGAACCTCATATGCCGGTATGTTGTCCCCGACAGGATCATCACAGACAACGGTACAAATCTGAACAACACTATGATCACCGCCCTATGAGAACAGTTCAAGATTTATCATCACAATTCATCTCCCTATCGGTCGAAGATGAACGATGCTGTTGAAGCTGCGAACAAAAACATCAAGAAGATCATTCAGAAAATGACAGTTACCTACAAGGACTGGCATGAGATGTTACCGTTTGCTCTGCATGGGTACCGTACCACGGCACGTACTTCAACAGGGGCAACTCCATTTTCTTTGGTATATGGCATGGAAGTTGTCCTACCCATGGAAGTTCAGATTCCTTCTTTAAGGATTATGAAGGACGCTGGTTTGAGTGAAGACGATTGGATTCAGACCCGACTTGATCAACTCAATTTGATCGACGAGAAACGACTCACTGCTGTTTGCCATGGTCAGACGTACCAAAAATGGATAATCAAGGCTTTCAACAAGAAAGTCAGACGTTAAGTATATCAAGTTGGAGATCTTGTAATCTAGCGGATCATCTTGCCGCAAAGTGATCCCAGGGGCAAATAAACTCCTACTTACGAAGGACCATTTGTAATCAAGAGCATCTTTTCCGGTGGTGCAATGATTCTGACCACCATGGACGGTGAGGATTTGCCACACCCTGCAAACGCAGACATAGTCAAAAGATACTACGCATAAAACAACCCGACAAGTCGAAAACCCGAAAGGGCGACTTGGGCAAAAATGGGCATCCCGGTGAACCGAAAACCCGAAAGGGCGGTTCAGGAAAAAATTAGGGATAAAACAAAAAAATCTGTACACCCGGCAAGTTGAAAACCTGAAAGGGCGACTTGGGCAAAAAAGGGTTTCCCGGTGGATCGAAAACCCAAAAGGGCGATTCAGGAAAAAGTTAGGGAATTAAAGCGTATGACAATGTCTCGTCGGATCACTTTAAAGAACAATCTCTTCATCAACAAGCTCTGAGCTTCTGATCAATCCAATCATCGACGGACGAAGCATTGAATGGACAAGATATGCAGAGTTATGAAGGCTATAACAGAATGGAATCCCATGGAATTGTTACACATAGCCATCTTTCTTTTGTATAAAATTTTCAATTTTTTACGACAACATCCTCTTACTAGGATGTCTGTCTCCTTTGTACAAAGATACTCATAAAAAGTTAATACAAATACTTTTCCAAATACAGAAATTTGCTCCGTCTTCTTTTGTCTTTTTACGCTTATGTTTTATTTGAGAAACGTCCAATGTTTTGTTAAATAGGCATATGCATTTGAACATAATAATTTTCTTACAAATCAAGAAAGATGATTGCTGATAGGTTGAAGGTATAGATAGATATCTTGATGCCCTTTCAGAAGAAATCCCCAGCAGAATTGAATTCCAAATTCCTCAACAAAGTTAAAATCCAGAGTTTAATTCCTCAAACAGAGTTAAACTTCAGGATCCTCAGCAGAACAAAAGCTTTCTCAAAGATGATTTCCCCAGCCAGAGAGCCTTCCAGAATCCAAATCCCCTCAGAGTCAAGTTTCAAGATCCCCAGTAGAGCCAAAACTGTTAGTCCCCAGCGGAGCTAAAACTTCCAACTATTAATCCCCAAGCGGAACCAGATTAGTGAACTTTCTCCCACATAGATACTTCCCATCAGATTGAAGATTCTCATTCTTACTTCTCCAGCATAAGTCTACCAGGTTCTGGACTCCCCAGTAGAGATCATCAGAATTCTCATTCCCCACAAGTCATCAAGGATTTTCAATCCCTGGCAGTGGTCCTAGGATCCCTCAACAACTGAAGATCTTGTCCCCCAAGCAGTCAGCAGTCAGCAAGGATTTCTCATCGCCAGTAATCAAAGATCCTTGGAATCCCCTACAGCAGTCAAGGATTCACTTTCCCCAGAAGCAGTCAGGATTCTATTATCTCTGGCTATCCAGGATTCATCTATCCTCATCAAGACAGCTCATCAGCTTACATGCGCATTCATTACATTCATATATCATAAACATCAATATAACATATATATTTCCTCATACATATCATGCAACATAACGTTGTGTTTTAGCTAACATTTCATCCTTTTCAGGATAAGATTAAAAGGCTATCGTAAACAATTATTCAGATACAGTATGGTTACACCCCAGACACGGCGGTCATTCTATTACTCATTCAGAATTTCAAGTCAGATACAGTATGGATACACCCCAGACACGGTGGTCATTCTACTACTCATTCAGACTACAACAATTAGATACATACTAGATACACTCCAGACACGGCAACCATTCTATCTCTCATTCAGATTCATTTATCAACCTCAAGGTTCAATGCATTCCAAACACGGATACCATTCTGACCCTTACAACAACAGTTTGATTCTCCCCAGTGCATTCGCCACGGAAGTCATTCTGTCATTTATTCAGATCCCAGTTACAGTTTTAGATACACTCCAGACACATAAGTCATTCTGCTACTCATACAAATCTCAACTTCAGATACAGTCCAGATACGCTCCAGACACGGTTTCCATTCTGTCACTCATTCAGAATTTATCCCCAGCACGCAGTTGCTCCATACACAGATATTTCTCTATTACCCAGATACAATACAGATACACTCCAGACTCGGCAGTCATTCTGATATTCATTATACATTCAAGCACAGTCACAGCTCAGATACGCCCCAGACATGGAGGCCATTCTTTTTCTCATACAAACTCAGTCTCCAGATACAGTTCAAATGCATTCCAGACACGGATACCATTTTGACCCTCATTCTTCTGACCCAACAATATAACAGTTCAACATGCATTCCAGATGGCATCTTTAAGCCCATCTCACGACAAGATTCTGTCACATCTCCAGATGGCATCTTTAAGCCCATTCCCGCATCCATGTCGTGACGAGTGCAAATTTACGGGCACTCTAGTGTCCAATCTCCTTTTACCTTCTAGACGCGAAAGGCAAACTTGCCAATCTAACTCTTCAGGTTCAAGAAGATTGAACAGGGGAAACTGTTGTACCCCAAAATTTTCCCTCCCTTTTCATCAACATTTTTCTCATCACAAGACTCTTGGAGCTCAAGATCAAGTTAGGGTTTGCTCTGCTCAAGACCCCTCCTTGCACTGTTGACCCAAATTAGGGTTTGAGTTTGCACAGGGATGTTTTGACCTAAAATGCCCAAAGTGACTTTCACGCTTCATGTTGGACTCACAAGTTTATCCATACCAAGTTTCAAGCCTTGATTCCAATCTTTGCCCAGTCAATTGGACAGTTGACCTAGAGGTCAGTTGTATTGGGGAAAAAGTCAACTGTGGCCAATTGACAGTCAAACTTCATTATTTTTTACCCACATCAACATAATGAACTCATATAAACCATTTGGTCAAGTTTGGATCACAATTCCGCAAGAAATTTGATCAGATCACCAAAAGGGCAAAATGGTCATTTTTAGGGTTTTGACTGCACAAAGGCAATTTTTGACTTTTTGACCTAACCAATGGCAAACCAAGCTCACATATGGACTCAAGGACTCAATGGAATTGTCTTGACCCATTCAACAAGTTCAAAAGATCTCAAATACATAGGATTGACAGATGAATTTTTCAGTCAACTGATCAAAATTTGACTGTATACTGAAAAGTCAAACTTTGACTTTTTGGTCAAAATCAAGTGCCAAGGTTCATTTTTCATCAATACATGTCAAATTATGAAACTTGTTCATCAAGAAACCCAAAATTGCAAATTATGGTTTAAAATGAAGAAATTTCATAACTTAGAAATTTTCTAAGTTATGAAATTTCCTTATTTTTTCCTAACTTTGTCCCATTTTTTCACCAAGATGAAAATGGATTCAAACAAAACTTGAAACATGAAAGTTGTAGTCCATTGCAAAATCTACAACTTTGATTCACAAAGTTTTCTCAAAGGAAGCTTTTATCTCAAGTTATGATTTTTGGAACAAGGGTGCAAAACATTCTTAACTTAGAGAAATTTTGCCCTATTCTAGGCAGGATTTTTGTCCAACTTCTTGGCCATTTTTCAAATGGTTCCACTTGGAGTTTCAATTTGCATTAAAAAGATGGATTGTAGTACACATTCCAAGATTTCCAAATTGTCCAAGAACTTCTCAAACACCCTTGTGGTTAGAGAGAATCGAAATTGCAAAGATGGCCAAAACTCACTTTTTTTCATGGCCAAAGCTTGTTCATAACATTTGCATTTTCAAGTCAGCTTGGTTTATGCTAGCTTGCAGGCCTCTAAACCCTTTTAAACTCCTTAATTGAATGCAAATCCACTGAGCTAATGCATTATTTCATCCATTTGGGCATTACACATAGAATTAATCCTTATTTGGAAAAAGCTAATTTGCCATTTTGGAAAAGTAACACTTTATGTCAATACATGATCTTTGAAGTACACGCCAGATCTTTGAGGCAAAGTTTGGTACACAAATCCAACTGATCAAGAGAAAATGTGGCAGCATGCTTGAGAGGATGGTACAGGCCTATATCACAACTTCCACTTTCTTTGCATCAAGGGAAAGAAACATTGCAAAATCTCTCCATCTTTCATTCCTGTAAACAAAAGCTCAAGAAAACTTTGTACACATCTTCCATACACCAAAACATACCTAAGGCACGATTCAAACACCTCACAAACCTCCTCATACATCAAAACACCCTCTTGCTGCAGAAACAGGGCATACCCTGCAACTTGAGTTCCACAATCCATTCCTGTCGTGCGTTTTATCCAAAAGGAGTTCATACACATTCCATATCATCCACTGAAACTATCCCAAGCTTTGAACTCAAGTTGTAACACCTCTAACCCTACTTGCCATTTTTACTTTCAAGCTGTGCAGGTGGACTTCCATAGCACGATACAGTTGGTTTCAAACCAGGCTAGGCATTTAGGAAGCATCCTTGGACTTCAGGCAAGCTCAACCAAAGCTCAAACTCCATTGAAGATACCTACATTGCTCTGTTCGAGTCAAGCTGAAATAGGTAATCTATGAACTTCTATCTCTCAATCTAGGAAGAGTTAGGCTTAGGTTTGTGAATGAAACATGCTCTACTCATAGCCCTGAAACCATACATATGATTACTTTTCATTTATGTTAAGCGTGCTGTGAGAATTTTAGCCATGAACATTGAAGAAAAATTAGGTCAGAAATTGGGGGTGAAGAAATTCTCCCTGGTTTCTTAGAGTTAGGTCAAGTTTTTTACATATTTGGAATCGTGACTTAATGTTCTACATTATTTGTGTTATGAGTTTTGCATAAAAGTCAAAGAATCAGGAGTTGGTGTTTGATCAAAGAGGCGCGCGTTTTTGTTTCAAACAGAGCTGGAGGTTGAAGAAGGTTGGCTTGGGCTGGGCCTGAGTCTGTTTTGCTCTTTGCACCCCTTTTTTCCATTTGCACCCCCCTGGCCCATTGTGTGAAATATTTGTCATTTTTGCATTTTTCTTTTTGATTCTGATTTTATATTTTTTGCTCAAACATAAAAAACATTAAAAACATTTTTCCACATTTTTTACATTTATTTGGCATTTATTTGTTTTATTAAATATGTATATGTAAATAAATAGATTTCCTTTTCTTTTTAAAACCCTAGAAAATAATACAAAAAATATTTATTTTTAGTTATTATTTTTTATTTACATTTTGAAAACATTTTTTTAAAATATACATTTTTGTAAATAATTAATATTATATTGTTGTACATATTTAGCATTATTAAATATATATATAATATATACTTACACCTATTTTATTAAATATTTAGGGAAAAAATACAAAAATAATACATTTTATTTTTATTTAATATTTGACATCAAAAATACTTTTTTTCACCATATACTTTTTATTTTGTGCATAAATTAACATATATTGTACATAATTAATAAATATTACTATTTATTTAAAAACTAGGGTTTTGCCCTAAATGACAAAAATATTCAAAATTTGACCTTTTTATTTTTGTTTATACTCCACATTGAAAAATACTTTCACATACATCAAAAATCATTTTTGTGCATAATACATTCTTATTTATTTATTGTATTTATTTAAATATTGTACAATTAAATATTTGTATCCTATACATTCGATATGGTTGTAATAACTTAGATTTTATTTCCTTGTCAAATATCCCCAATGCAAACTTGTACCCCCCTCCCTATATATTGTTGTAATAGCTTAGCATTTAAATTCTCGCATTTAAAAGCTTTCAATTATGCCATGATTAGAGACTTAGGGTTTGTATGCAAAAATCAATCAACAAATAGCTTGACCTAATTCAAGATAAACATGCATGAAAAACAAACACAATGCACACTTGCACCCCTAGGGTTACTCCACTTGTTGCCTTCAAAAATGGGCCATGGTTGCATGTCAAGTACTTTGGCAAAACAAAAACAAATCAAATGATCATAGTCCCTCGATGACGCTATCAAGTTGCCTAAACAAAAATGATCAAGTCCCTTAAGGAAAATGCCAAAGATACTTGACACTATTGCCTCTATGGTCTAAACGATGACCTGCGCCCGTCCCGTTAACATCCTAACACAAGGTTGTTCACCAAATACAATGGTGAAACAACACTGTTAAAAGGGTTAAAACATGAGAAAGATCCTTGAGAAATTTTAGAGTAGATAGCTCTTGGTTACTTGACCAAAACTTGCAAAACAATCCTTGCCATTTTTTCAAAACACACATCACAACATAACTTCAAAACAAACTTTCAAAAACATTGAAACATCTTTTCAAAAAGACAAACACCCTTGTAAAACATTCAAACAAGAATTGTTACAATGGTTGCCTAGACAAGGCATCTTTTTCAAAACATTTTCAAAACCACACACACAAAGCACCGTTTCAAACAATTGAAAAGCAAAGGCAAGTGATCTAAGCAAGTAAGTAAGAGCCCATGGATAACCATAGATAGAAAGGGTGCTAATACCTTCCCTTTCTATAATCTACTCCCCGAACCCAAGAAAACATCTCAAAGGTTTTTCCTGTGCTTTTTAACCTTTCCTTAGGATAAAATAAAAAGTCGGTGGTGACTCTTGCTAAATCGAAACATTTGCGAAAACAAACGCAAAACCTCAAGTCAATTCTCCCACCGTATCACAACAGTCATCAAAGGGGTAACAATATCATTTACGGAAACCACAAATGAGTCTTCTTCTACAGCATTTACTCCATGCTTGGGCATAGGAGCAGTCACAACGTTAGGCCTCTTGGGCGCCTCAAACTCAATCTCCTTCGCATCAATTAAGTCCGGTATCTTACTCTTAAAAGTCCAACAATCATCTGTGTTATGCCCCGGGCTATCAGAGTGATAAGCACAGCGGACATTAGGGTTATACCTCGGTGATGTTGTATTTGGATTCTTTGGGGCTTCCTTTAGAGTCACCAGATTGGTCTTCAGCAACTGTGGCAGAATCTGAGATAAGGTCATGTTGAGACGGGTGAATTGCCTTCGAGGTCTCTCATCCTTCTATTGATTGTTATGCTGCGGAGCACCAGCAGGTTTTGAAATAACAACCGCATTAACAGCTTGGCGGCGTTCAGGTCTACTCTGGCTTCTCGAACTGTAGACAACACTGGACTCTTTCTTAAAGGGCTTCTTCTTGGCGCTCGATGAGGCACCCTTCTGTATCTTACCAGCCTTAATACCAACTTCAATCCTCTCACCGGTCAAAATGAGCTCTGTAAACCCAGACGAAGAGCTTCCAATCAGGTGGTTGAAAAATGGACCAGACAGGGTCCCCAGAAACATGTCCACAAGCTCCCGATCAGCCAAGGGTGGTTGTACTCTTCCGGAGAGGTCTCTCCACTTCTGAGCATAATCTTTGAATCCTTCACCCATTCCCATTGACATACCCTGGAGTTGGGTATGCGTAGGAGCGAAGTCGGAGTTGTACTGATACTGCTTGTAGAAAGCAGTAGCCAAATCTTCCCAACTGCGAATACTGGCTCCGTCCAACTGGTAGAACCACTCAAGCTGAGTCCCTGAGAGACTGTCTTGAAAGAAATGGATCCATAGGTTTTTATCAGTGGTGTACGGCTGAATCTTCCTCACATATGACCGGAGGTGCAGCTTCAGACAAGAAACTCCATCATATTTAGCAAAGGCTGGTGCCTTGAACTTGTGGGGAATTACCACCCCAGATGATAGACCTAGATCACCAAAGTCCAGACCGGGCACTTTCTGAACTTCCATAGCACTCAACCGGTCTTCTAGTTGTTTGTATCTGTCCTCGACCGGAGGATACTGCTCTTCATCGAAGTCTGTCTCGTTGTCGGAGACCACAGGGCTAGGAGCCCTCCTTTCCTCTGGACTATCTTTCCCTCCATATGAGGTGGTCAGATCAACTTCATTCTGTAGCCTGTTCCCAAACCGGTGTCCCGTGTTAAACAATATTGTCCTCTTCTTCTTCTTCTTCTTCTCTTTCAGAATCAAGGTCTTCAGGACTTGCTGACCTTTAGCTAGATTCATGAATAACTCTTGAAATTGGGCATTCTAGGCCTGGAGAGCCTTGATGGCTTGCTCAGTTGAAGGTTCAGCAGACATGATGAGTGCTGAAATAAACAGCGAAGAAGATAAGATCCCTGTAATGGGTACCTGTTATGGAGTTCATGGGATGAAATGCGTATGATTATGATTTCAAAGACAATCGGGAGATTCAAATTTGTAAACAAGAAATGAAACACACTTTATTAGATAAACTTTGGAATTCAAATTGTTCAACTGATGCCATTAAGGCGTTACATGAAATGGAATACTGAAAAGTAAATAAAAACTAGAAAGGAAATCATCAAAGGTCAATCAATGCTCCCATGGTCTCTTCTTGTCAGTGTGGACATAGTCGTTGAGAATCTGCTCGTTCTCCAACTACCTAGTCAACCTCTGGATCTTCTGCTCTTGCTCGTTGAACTTCTCTCGGTAAGAATCCCATTCTTCCCTCAGTTGCATCCAAGATCTCTTCAGTGGCCCAATATCAGTGGGCATATGAGGATGGAGGATGGTTGGAAGAACCCCTTCTTCGTTAGCAACTTCAAGAGTGACAGGCCGGACGGCTTCATATGGCATACCCAGCTTTTGGGCACGGATATGGACCCATCTAAGATATGGCTCCATTGGAAGTGAAGTCTTTGGGCCCAGCTCATGTGGATCAGATTGGTGAACTCTATCCCAGGCCTTTATGAATCTACGACGTTGCTCGTCGCTATCTCCTTGAAAGTCAAAGATGATACTAGGCATTAGCATCTCATGAGGTCCTTCTCTTCTGGCTCTCCTAAACTGACGTAAGGCTAAGCACGGATTGTAAGAAATTCCTCCATGGGTTCCTAACAGTGGAACATTGGGGTACTCCCTACAACGATCAATAATGGTCACCTCGTCCATACCCTTAAGAGTCTAAATGATATCACTGTGAGAGAGAGACATGACCCTATAGGCCCAACCCATGCCTTCTTTGTTCTTCAGCACTGACTTGGGAAGGTGCGAAATAAACCACCTTTCCAATAACGGAGCACAGCACATCAAGGTTCCCCTCTTTCGGGCAGTATGATCATAGAGCTGATGAAGAATGTCACCCAAGAGAGTGGGTACCGGATTCCGAGAGATGAAGATCTTTATCGCATTCACATCAACAAAGGAGTTAGAGTTCGGAAATAATACCAAGCCGTATATCAAAAGAGCCAGAATATCCTTGAATGCCTTGAAGTCTAAACTATCCCAGAAGTAATTAGCCTTACCAACCAAGAACTTAGTCAGAAAGCCCTTTTCTCCACTTCTAGTCTCCCAATTAGCCATTACCTCCTCTTTTGTCAAATGAAGGGCTGCAGCAATCTCTTCGGGTCTCAGAACTTTCTCCCAACCAGTAAACGGGGTCTGCTCCAGAACAGAGATACCGAGCAGCTCAGAGAATTCTTCTAAGGTGGGAACCATCTGGTAGTCTTGGAAAGTAAAGCAATGATATAGCGAATCATAGAACTGGACTAGGACACTCATCATTTGCTCGTCCAATTTGGAGGTGACCAAACTGAGAAGATAACCATGTCTCTTGAGGAAGGAAGTAGTATCAGGCATCTTTGCAACCAAATTTTTAAGCAAGGTGGGAACCTGGACAAAGTTGATCCGGATGGTATTTCTACGCATAGGCATCATGATGACCTATAAAACAGAACAAAGATGAATCCCTCTTGTCTTTGAAATAGGTTAGTCCAATGCATGATGTATGCAATGTTATGATGTCATGATGTCATGATAGAAAGCACACCACAAGTATCCACAAAAAGCAAACATGGTAAAGGCACACAAGTCACACAAAGAGCCCTTAGATTTCAGGCTGGCAAGGAGCTTAGGTACTACCCTCTTTCAGTTCAGTTGGTTTAAACCTCTCCTAAAAATAGTAATCGGGTTCTAGAGGATCTCAATATCACTGACTACCCTCAATCGGTCATAATTCCAGTTTAGCAACCTTTTCTTGCGGCCAGAATCATCGCGAGAGTTTAGCCTCAATGAGTGTCGCATACTGCTACTGTTCTATGGCCAAGTTGGTCAATTTAAAGGTTCTAAGGTCAATTGGTGCTTATTGACCCCTTAGATGACCCATATTCTCCTCGTTCCAACACAAGGGATATCAGTACAATCTAAAGTGCCACACCAACGTAGCTACTGCTTCAACCGTATCGGTCTATGCCGTACAGTTCCCTCACAGTTTATTGTTACTTACCTAAAGGGTATCTCCAGATCTGGGTTAGGATCTATAGAAACTCCGATACAAGCCCACAAATATAAATCATACAAAGCATACAATTGAAAACATAATGATCTAATCCTAAGGTACACCCCCACTTATTAAATCCCCAGCAAAGTCGCCAGTTCTGTGATACGGTGGGAGAGAACTGATTGTTTTTGGAATGCTGGTTCGTGTTTTGCGTTTGTATTTGCAAAATGTCGCGGTAAGAAAGAGTCGCCACCGTCTTTTATTTTATCCAACAAGGAAAGGAAAAAAGCATAGAAAAATTCCTTTTTCGAGAAGTTTCTCGGGTCCGGGGGGTAGATTATAGAAAGGGAAGGTGTTAGCACCCTTTCTATCCGTGGTTATCCACAGGCTCTTAGGTACTTGCTCAAAGTGTTTTCAAAATTTGCTTTTCTTTGTGTTTGTGAGTTTGAAAAGAGTTTTTGTTTGAAAGGAGTGTAAGTGTGAAAAGTTTTATTTTGTTTTGAAGAGAGCAAGTATTTAAGAACCATCTACCTACTCGAAAAGGGAATTAAACTGTGCTAATGTCCTTTAGACAATGCTAGCCCACTACTGATGAGTAGGTAGCATCGTCGTTGGAGTTTTAAGGGTCAATTCGATTAAGGGACGTGTGGTCACTAAAGCAACGTTAGGATGCCTTAGCGGTAACCCTAATGTCTTAGATCATTTTATCCGAGGAAATCGTTTTGAGGCAACTATGATCTTTGGACAAGAGGACGACCTCTAAAACTTCCTATACTCAATGACCACGTTCGAAGGCAACCAAGCGAGGTGTACCCTAAGAGTGCGCATGTGCGAGTGTGTTATTTCAGTTAATTTTATCTTTGTACATGTCATGGGTGAGCTATGTTGATTTTAAGTTCATACATTTGATCTTGTCATGCATTCCCTATTATCAAACATCTAGCAGTGTATAGTTGCGGAACTTAAATCGCGGAAATTAAATCTAAACTATTACAAGGCGTCGGGTATTTACATCACCAAAAACAAACCCTTGAAATTAAAATGCGGAAAGTAAAATAAATCGATAAATAAAGTCCTAATTTAACTATTACATTCCGGAAGCAATTACAATATTGAATAAAATGGTACGCGTGTGAGAAATTAAAACGACGCATTTTTTAGGGTTTTGACCCTTTTTATTAAAGAAAAGATTTTTGGTTTATTTTTTGAATTAAAAGGAAATAAATATAAACTAACAATTAAATTAATGAAAATATTTTCGGATTTTTGAATATTTAAAGAAATAAAATAAATTGATTAAAAGTTAGTAAAAACCTAATTCTACATTAATTTTAATTATTTTGCAAAAGATATTAAAAGTTAAACCTAATTAACACTAAATTAATTAAATTAATTTATTTACAAAAATAAAAATGATGAATTTAATTTTAATAAATAAAATATATTTTTGTGTTTTTGATTTTATAAGGAAAATAATTTAATTGGTTAGTTTAAATAATAAAATAAATAAACAAAACAATTGAATAAAAGAAATATAAAAAGAAAAGAAATAACCCAATGGGGGGTTTGGGCCTGATTCTGGATGTGAGAATAGCAATTGTTTGGCCCATTTGCTGCAAGCCTCATTTGACTTTTCCAATTCCATGTTGACATGTTGACCTTGGCATATGGTGGACGCTCAATCTAGACCATCAGATTTGGCCTGGAGGCCATCTGGCAAGCATTGGAAGGGTGGTATATGGTGAACCACACGCTTGGCCTTGTACTGGATTTCCTGGAAAAAATTAACACAAATGTATGGGGGACCTGGGATTCGAACCCAGGTCCCATTGGACTTTGACACGCTTCACTTACCAACTCATCCACTGCACCTTTTTTGTTAATGGATAAACAACAATTATTATAAAGAAACAACAATTAATATGCTGGAATAAAAAACAAAAGCGCGCGAAATATGAAACAGCGAATGGGGAGAGGGCACGTTGTCATCTTCTTCGTTACAACCTGGTTATTTACCTGCGGATTTTTATCCGTAGCTAAATCCCTAGGTTCATCCTAAAATTAATTGTACGCCATAGAAACGAATTTTGAGACCATCATCATGCTTGTCTCTCCTTCCTGAACACACCCATGGCCATTGATAGTGCTGATTTTACCTGAAACTGAAACGCCTAAAAACAAGAAAACCAAACCCTAGTTTCAGGTAGGGCTTTACAGGCTACAAAAACACAATTCAATATTGCAGATAGCTTGGAAATCATGTAAGGATCAAGAATATGTCCATGGTTTGTCAAAAAAAATACAAGAATGAGAGATTACGTTTTCATGTACAGGGCGGTGTTCAAGGAGACTTACAGCGCGTTTTAGGAGGCGATTGGCTTTGCTTTTGATTGCTACTGCTTCAGTGGATCTCAAGCAAGAAGTCTACATTGAGTTTTGGCCTTGAATTGGACTCTAAGACTGATTTCAGTTTCCAACTTTTCAAGCTTTTTCCAAGTTTTTGTTCTTGTTAATTAGCAGCCTCTAGGTTTTCAATCTCGTGTCTTTGCATTGTACAAGTATAAGGGAATGAATTAGGTTTAGTTTTGGGCTTTGAATCCATGAGCATTGATGATTTTGGATTTGATATGATCTTCCATTACAAAGCTTCCAAAAATGTCCCAAATCCAATATTTTGTTCATAACATGGCTTGATTCGAGTTTGATCTTGTCCATGATGATAATAAAGACCTGTATCACTCAAAAAGATACCAAGTGATTAAGATTTGGATTTTATTTGGATTTAAGTTGATTAAAAATGAATTAATTCAATAAAAATAAAATAAAATAGAAAAATTAATAATTGGACACAAAACTGAAGATAGGACACATGTGTAGTGTGACAAGATCAAATCAAGTTGAAAAAAGTGGGCCCTTTTGGCAAAATTTGAAGTTTTGAGGATAGTTGACTTTTGGCAATTTTTGAAAAATTCCCAACTTCAACAATGCATAACTTCTTAAATTTTGAACTTTTGGAAGTGTTCTTGGACTTTTTAGAAACCTTGAGATGTCCTCTAACCAACCCTTTTTGTCTCATCTCATTTTGATATTCCATGCTCAAGTTAAAAGCTTTGGCAAAAAAAGTGATTTTGTTGACTTTCAAAAATGACCTATAATGTCCAAATTTGTAACTTTTTGTGAGTGCATTTCTTGATCTTGGGGTATGAAGATGGATTGTAGGAAATTCATCCTCTTCAAAATGAGATTTGGATGGGTTATTTCTCATAAAGTATGAGAAAGTTATGCTTGGTCAAGGTTGAGTTGACTTTTTCTGCAAAACCCTAATTTAGCCACTTTTGAATCTTGATGAATCTTGAGCAATCCTTGATGAATCATGATAAAACCTTTATCAAATGATGAATTATCCTTCAAAATGATAATTTTGACAAAAAATCTTGAGGTTTGACTGTATGTAGGTCACAGTTGACTTTTGCCCTAGCACAATCGATTTTTGGACTTCTTGAGCAATTGACTGACCAAACTTTCTCGGCAAGGATTGAAATTTGACATGGATGAACTTGAGAACATATTAGGACATTGGGGAGCACTTGAGGTCATTTGGATGTAAGGAAATTTATGCAACACAAAACCCTAATTTGAGATTGACTGTCTTCGGAGATGCTTTGACTATCCAACTCTTGAGCAATCTTGAGCCTCTTGGAGATTATTCTTGAAAGGTCTTGAGAAATATGGAAGGGCAAATTTTGGGGTACAACACCATGCATCATCAATCATTGTTGTACACACCCTCCAAATGGGTGATAAGCCAAGACATACAAAATCTCACTCAGAAACCATTTGCTTCGTTATCAAACCTCGGTAAGCGATCCATCATCAAATTTTCCTATTTCCTTGAGACTCATAAGGGTATGCTACATTAGTGTAACCTTATGCTTGTCGGACAAATTTTGGGTATTCCAAGTATTCAATAAACTCCCAATCATAATGCGTAAGACTCGAGTTTTCTCACGCTATTCGATTGGAAGATAATTGAATAGGGGCAGTTGTCGTACCCCAAATTTGTCCTACCTCGATGATTTTATTTTTCAAGATTTAAAATTGAAGAAATATTCAATTAAAGATGGTATATCAGTATCTGATAGTCCATCTTTATTCGACTAGGGGGGTGTACTTTAAATTCAGGAATGCGGGGCTTTCTAAATCAGAAAGACTCGTGTATCCGTAAACCCATTCGCAAAGCATGTTGGCCAATGGCCCATGCAATTCGAAAATAGAACATTATTTTGAAGAAAAAATGAGATAATAATTACTAGGTTATTAAATTATTAAGTTCACTTATGTTTAATTTTCTAGTAGTTAATAATTAAGTTTTAATTAATAAAACTCATTTTTAGTGTTAATGTTATTAGTAAAAAAAGAGGGAGGTGAAAGTTCAATATGCTAGCCCATTATATTTCAGCTGGTCCATTTCCATTTGCGTTGTCCAAATAGAAAAAGGTGAGGTAGGGTTATAAATTACAAGCCCATTAAAATTCATAAGGCTCATTTCTTTTTTTAATAAGCAAGAATTTAGAGATAGCAGGCCAATTAAGGTTTTTTTAGCCAGCCCTTTCGACGTTTGTACGGTTACTATTCAAACACTTTTGTTTTATTAAAATATTTGTTTTTTTAGTTACAACATTTGAAGACTGGTTTTATAAAAACAAAGGGACCCAATACCGGGCCCATTCTGGCTTAAAAGAAATGTGTTTTACAAAAAAAGAAGTGGGTTGTTATTACAAAACGTTTACAGTAGAAGGCCAAAATGTCTTTACAATTTTGTTTGGGATCAATACAAAGCCCAAAATGGAATTAAAAGCAGTTACTGCTTCAGTCAGTAAAAACATAGAGCACTAACAGATACTGTAGAGATTCAACGAGAATTACGCATATTTTTGTTAGATAATGTGATACGGTGGGATAACTGACTTGAGGGTTTTGCGTTTGATCGCAAATGTTGCGTGTTACACCCCAAAATTTTCCCTCTCATGTTTTCCAAAGTCTTCCCCCTGCATGGTTGATCACAAACCCTTGCCTAAGGAAAAAGAAAATTTTTGAGTGGTGCTTTAAGTATTTCGATTGGCATTCTTTAAGACCCTTCGATTGGAATTCTGAAGGAGCACTTCGATTGGCATTCTAAAGGAGCATTTAGATTGGCACTCTGAAGAAGCATTTCGATTGGCATTATGGACAAGTATTTCGATTGGCATTATAACAGTGTGCTTCGATTGGAATTCCAAAAGGTCCATTCGAAGAGGCATTCAAAGGGTCCATTCGAAGAAGCTTTTGAAAAGCATTCGAAGGAGGTCATCAGCCCATTCGAAAGGGAGCATTCGAAGGGTGCCATCAGCCCATTCGAAGGAGGTCATCAAGAGGGCACTCAAGTCAAACGCGTCCAGGTTCATTCAAGAGACACAAATGTTTCAAAAAAGGAAATTACTTAATGTGCCCGTTTCTTGTCTCATGGCATTTAATGGCTGTCTCTTGCCATTACTGCACCTTCACACCCCATTAAATACAAGGGCCAGTGGCACATTACAAACACATGAAAATCAGGGGGGGACGAAAATCACACACGAAAATTACACGAAAATCAGAGGAAAATCATAGAACAAAAATATACATAAAACTCTGCAGAAACAAAACAGGGAGGAGTTGGAGACGCTGCCCACCATAGGTTGTGCTAAAGCAACCCTTCAACAAAAGAACCCACGCCCAGAAGCCACCTTTCAGCAAAAGTAGCCAAGCCCAGAAGCCCAGATCGAAGGTGCCTGCGTCCAGGAAGCGCCCAAATCGAAAGTCCAAACTGCTGGTAAGAAAGGGGAAATTATCCAACATTGTTTTTGCATAATCAATACTGGTTGTTACCTTCGATTTTCCATCCTAGACAGGATTAAAGGGCCTGGGTTTTGCACCCAGGTCGTGTTTTTCGTGTGCTAATATTTGCTGCAGCCATAGCCTGAAGAGACCCAGCAAGCGCAGGGTCGAAGGGCCTGGGATTCAATACCCAGGCCCTGAAATTTATTTCGCTCACATGCTTTTGCAGGTATAACATCCCAGATCGAATGAGAGCCCTTCTCTGGATCGAACCCATTAGCATACTGGATCGAAGGAGGCATCTCATTCCTGGATCGAAGGCCATGACCTCCATGATCGAAGGGCAATCCTCTTCCCTGGATCGAAGGCTACTCACGCCTTACTGTCTGGCCCAATCGAAAGTCACCTCCTCTGGATCGAAGCTCCCATTTTTATCCCTGGATCGAAGGATGCCCCTTTGTATTTTTATTTTTGTTTTCGTTATTTCTTTATTGACCTTATCATTTAAATTAACATTAAAATAAAAAAACCACAAAAACATTAGGTTAGTTCTTTTTCTATTAAACTAACTTTGTTAATTAACCTTTAATTATCTTAACATTTTTCCAAAATTAAAATTAAATAGATTTAGATTATTTTCCCAAAATAAAATAAAACAACAAAAAGAGTTCTTATTTTTAGGATTTTTTAGATTCACGCGCGTTTATTTTACTGGGATGTAATAGCTTAAACTAAGACCTTCTTTACTGCTTTATTCCCCCAATTTTGGACATGTAAATAATCCCCCTCCCCGAAGCCTTGTAATAGCGTAGGATTTACAATTTCTGCACTTTAAATTCCTGTACATATATTGACTGTTTAGATGTATGCTAACTAGGATTGCATGACAAGATTAACTCTTAACTTAAAATCAACAGTAGCTCACCATAACATGTACAAAGATAATATAAACTGAAAAACAATACACTCGCACATGCCACTCCTAGGGTATACCTCATTTGGTTGCCTCCAATGTGGTCATTAAGTATAGGATGTTTTAGAGGTCGTCCTTCTGTCCAAAGATCAAAGTTGCCTCAAAATGGTTGCCTCGATAAAAATGATCTAAGACATTAGGATTACCACTAAGACATCCTAACTTTGCTTTAGTGACCACACGTCCCTAAAATCGAATTGACCCGAAAACTCCAACGACGGTACTACCTACTCCTCAATAGTGGGATAGCACTGTCTAAAGGACATTTGCACAGTTTAATTCCTTTTTGAGTAGGTAGAGGTTCTTAAGTACTTGCTCCTTTTAAAAAACAAAACAAAAACTTTTCACACTTACACTTTTCGAACAAAGTTTTCAAAAACACTTCATACACTCTTGAGGACAGAAGCAAGAGTTAAAATGAAGTTTCAAACAAAACTCTTTTCAAAACCCACAATCACAAAGAAAAGCAAACCTTTTGAAAACATAGTGAGCAAGTACCTAAGAGCCCGTGGATAACCACGGATAGAAAGGGTGCTAACACCTTCCCTTTCTATAATCTACCTCACGAACCCGAGAAACATCTCGAAAAGGAATTTTTCTGTGCTTTTGTCCTTTCCCTTGTTGGATAAAATAAAAGACGGTGGCGACTCTTGCTTACCGCGACACTTTGCAAAAACAAACGCAAACACGAACCAGCATTCTAAAATAGTCAGTTCTCGTTCCCACCGATCACATTGCGATTAGGAAGAGTCTCCACCGACTTTTCTTTTATCCAAAAGGAAAGGTGAAAAAGCACAGGAAAGACCTTTAAGATTATTTATTGAGTTCGGGGGGTAGATTATGAAAAGGGAAGGTATTAGCACCCTCTTCATCCATGGTTTTCCATGGGCTCTTAGTTACTTACTAGATCACTTGCTTTTTTGTTCGAAATTATGCTTGATGTGGTTTTTGAAAGTATTTTGTAAAGAGGCCATTGTTTAGGTAATCTTTGTAATGATTCTTGTTTGTAAGAATGTATACAAAGATGTTTGATCTTTTGAAAATATTTTCAATTTTGTAAGATGTTTGAAAGTGTATGTGTTTATTTTGAAAATAGCAAGGATGCTTGTTTTGAAATGGAGCAAGTAATTAGGAGCAATCTACCTACTCAAATGTCTTTCTTGTTCATTTTCTTTTCCTTTGACATTGTTGTCTTACCATTGACTTGGTAAACAACCCTATCTTTGGATGTAAACGCGACGGGCGTGGGTCATCGTATAACCATGATTAGCAATGTTGCAAGGTATCTTAGCATTCTTTTTGAGGGACTAATATCATTTGTAAGGCAACTTAGATAGCGTCATCGAGGGACCATGATCTTGTATTTGCTTGTTTTTGCTAAGATACCTCACATGCGTAATATGGCCATTTTGTATAAGGCAACCAAGTGGAATAACCCTAGAGGTGCTTCTGTGCAAGTGTATCATTTTCATGCTTGTTTTTGTCTTGAATTAAAATTTTCCAATAATTTGTTTTAGTCTTTCCATACAAACCCTAATTACTAGCATGTTATATAAAAGGGATAAATTGCTAAATTTAAAGTTACTACGCTATTACAACATTTGTGGGGAGGGGTGTACAAGTTGAATGGGGATTGCAAGAATTTAAATCCTAATTAATCTATTACAACCATATTGAATTGGTATGAATATACAAGGAAATAAATAAATACAAAGTATAAAAATGAATAAATGTACAAGGATGCAAAATGTAAAGAAAAGGAATTTTGTTTGGTTTTCATGAAAAAAGATTTTTGTCTTAACCTAATTAAATAAAGAAAATAATTAATTAAGTTTGAATTTATTAAGAAAAGATTTTAAATGAAAACCTAGTTCTATTAATTAATCAAAAGAAAATAAGTTTAAGAAAAGTATTTTTTGGTATTTTTTTTATCTTGAAAATATTGTAGTATTATAAAATATTTGTAGTCTTTTTATATTAAAATAATGTATTTTAAATGGTGTGAAGAAAAATAAATAAATAAAGTAATAGTAATTAAGTTTATAATATTTACTTAATAAAATAAATAAAGTATAATAAATAAAAATATTTTTATTTATGGAAAAATAAAATAAAATAAGTCAAAATATAAACATATGTCATTTTCTTGTATTTTTATGATTTTTAGTATTTAGGAAATATTTTTAAGAAAAGAAAAATAAAAAAATTAAATAAATGAATAAATAAAATCATTTGGGCCAGGGGGTGCCAAAAGTCAGTATGGAAGTCAGCTAGCAAAAACAAAAATGAACCAGGCCCAAAGGGCCCAGCGCCTGCCAAACAAAAAAAGGTCAGAATTGCAAAAACATGAAAAAATGCAAAAGGGTACCACGGGGGCTCGAACCCAGGTTCCATAGGTTACAGGCGCGCGCTTCTACCACTAGGGTGGCTATACATCCGTTAATACAAATGAAACAATAAATATGTAAGGCAAAACGCCCCCTGAAGACTTCATCTTCAACCTCCAGCCAGACCTACTGTAACTTACTCATTTCTCATTAAAAATGAAAACTGTAAACATGAAACTTGTAGCAAATTTTCTCACGATTCCAGAAATGTAAAGTATTAAAACTATAGATCAAAGATAAGCAAAAATTTCAATGGCCCTAATCTGAACCCTAGAAATTTTAGAAATTTCAGTTTCAAAATTCTCCAAGCTTAAGCAAAATTAATGGAAAATATGGACATGGTTAGCTTCAGGGCAATGATATCTACATGTTTTATCCACAAATAAACTATTGATGATGCCTGTATGAAGAGTTTCAAGTTGAGAAAACTTACCACAAAACTGGAAATCGTGTTTTGAGTTTGAGCTTGTTTCAAGTGATGGTGATGATCAGGTTAGCTTCATTGAGGTCCTAGGAAGCTAATGTAATGGTTAGCTTGAACAATGGATGGTTGAAATGGCCTGGAGAAGTCAAGTTGCAGACTCTACTTTTTGGTTGTGGAAGTTATGGTAAATGGTGTTACAGTTCTGGAATAAGGATGGGGATGAGTTGTATTTGATGTAAGGAAGCTTTAGAAACTAAAAGGCCAATAAACGCACGAGGGAAATAGGAGTTTGATGTTCAAGGTCAGAAACTGTGCAATAATGGAGTTTTTGTGCAATTTCTGATTTGAGAGAGTTTTGGTATATTTCAGGGTGTTCAAGCTCGTGTTCTAGCTCACAAATAGTGACTCTATTTATAAGCAACAAGTTTGGAGTGCTCTAGTTGATCAAATTCAAATATACATGTTTAAGTTAAACATGTGATTTTTTGACAAAACAAGTTTCCATGCCTTGTATACTTGCTAAGATAGAGTGGTTATGCTTTAAACATGATTGCTTCTAACTTTGTGGATGGAGTGTGATAAGAGGGAACAAGTTAGAGGCTCAATGTGAACTTTATGCAAAAAGCTTGCTTTACAAGAATGGCATTGTTAACTTTGTGCCATAAATGGAAATGCAACTTGGACAATAGCTCAATTGCTTGGATAAAAGCTCTAACCGATGTGTAAACATTTAATTATGGAGTGACAAACAAGTTTGAGGCCTTCAAAGCAAGGATTATGCAGCCTAGCATGGATTTGGTTCAAGTGTTCATCAAAAATGACTTGTAATTCAAGTGACAAACCCTAATTTCATCTCTTTGATTCTCCCTCCTCAAGAATGATCTCAAGGAGTTCTTGGACATTTTTAAAAGCTTAAAATGTTCTCTACAACCATATTTGAATTTCTTATGAATATTCCCCTTGGAACTATGTGAAAAAGTGTCATGAAGTTAGGTCAATATCCTGGCTAAATTAGGGCAAAATTTCACTAAGTGTTTAGTTTCATGACCCTATGTTCATAAAATCATAACTTGAGATCCAAGCATTTTTAGAATGAGTTGTGTAAATAAAAGTTGTAGATTTCATGGATATCTACAACTTTCATGTTGGAAGTTTTTCTTGAATCATCTTGCATCATGGTGAAAATTTGGCTCAAAGTTATGAAAAAACATGAAATTTCTAACACTTAGAAAAATTTCTATGTTTAGAAATTTTGACTTTTCAAAATGAAATCTTGACTTTTTGATTTCTTGATGAATAAGTTTCATATTTTGACATGTTTTGATGAATTATGATCTTTGGCACTTGAATTTGAACAAAAAGTCAAAGTTTGACTTTTCAGTATACAGTTGACTTTTGATCAGTTGACTACAAAATTCATTTGTCAATCTAATGGACTTGCAATGTTTTGAACCATGTCATTAGGTAAAAATGATGCAATTGGAATCTTGATATCATGCCTTAAACCAATTGACCATTTTCTAGGTCAAAAATCAGAAATTGCCCTTTCCCAGTCAAAACCCTAATTTTGACCATTTTGCCCTTTTGGAGATTTGATCAAATTTCTTGAGGAGTTATGGTCCAAACTTGATCAAATGATACAAATGCATTTATAATGTTGATGTGGACAAAAAATTATGAAGTTTGATTGTGAATTGGCCATAGTTGACTTTTTCCCCAATACAACTGATTTTTAGGTCAATTGCTCAATTGACTGATCAAAAGTGTGATCCAAGGCTTGAAACTTGGCATAAGTAATCTTGGGGGTCCATAATGATCCATGAAAATCATATGGGGCATTGGAAGTCCAAAAATCCTGGTGCAATCTCAAACCCTAATTTTGGTCATCAGTGCTTAAGGAGATATCTTGAGCTGATCAAACTTAGTGCAGTCTTGAGTCAAGGAAGATCTTGTGAGAAAATTCTTGATAAGTGAGAGGGAAAATTTTGGGGTACAAATGATAACAAGTATTGTTTAGATTTAAAACATATAAAATCGACTTTATTTACAAACTAAATCTCAGAATTCCAATTAAACTAAAAACAAAGAAAATCTCAGAAATTGAACATAATGATTAGAAACTAATCAAATCTTACAGTATCGAATCCGGAAAAAAAAACTACATAATCAATTCCAATCTATAATTACAATAAACATAATCAATCAATAATCGTATAATCCCTAAATTTACGCTATCAAATGTGTAACCACAAAACCCTAAATCAAAAAACTTATATATACTAAGAAATGTATAACAGAAAAGTGGGTTTTTTTTACAGGGAACAAAAGTATATAGGGGATTTCTGACAGAAAGAAGGATGAAACCGAGGGGAAAATGCGATACAGAAGCAGAGGGGAACTCAAATAATAAAGAACCAAAACTGTTTAAGAAGAGAAAAGACAGTTAGGGTTTCAACATCTGAAACCTTAACCGCCACTGATAAAATCGCTCTGCCGCTTCACCATCGCCGACCACCACCTTCAAAACCTGTGGATCAAAAAACAGAAGAAGGAGGTTAGTGGTGAAATCGCGAACGATCAAAGTCAGAAAGGACAGAATCACAAAGGGGGTAAACGCTTAGCTCTCTTTTGTTGTTCTTGTGTTGGGGTTGTTGGGAGGTGCGGTTGCGCCGCCGCGATGTTGTTTTGAGAAGATATGGTTTGTAGATAAGAAGACAAGAGTTGTGTGGATGCGGCGAGAGAGAGAGAAAGAAGACTGTAACAAAACTAAAACATGATAGTGAATATGAAATAATAGAGTTTTATGTTCCATTTGGATTCTCTATACGCATGCCTACGCTAGTTAATGTACAACCTTGTTTCTTCCCATCAGATCACTAGTGGACGGCCGTAAGGCCAGGTCCACTGTAAATCACCATACTCCCTCACTACTCATGTTCATCCGGACCCCATCAAAATCCATAATGGGCCAAGCCCATTACTCATCACACCCCTATTCCCTAATTTGCTAAATCACAAAACCGTCTACACCCCCTCTGCTTGGACTGTTTTGGGCTTAGCCAGTATTCCTTTAGACACCTCCCAACTTTTACTGCATAACTAAGCTTACACCCCCTCAGATTTGCTTAAATAATTATTATTTTTATTTCTTTTACATTATTTTTATGCTATAGTATTATTAGTTATTTATGTCCTTTTATTAATAATAATAATTATTATTATTAATTATTATTATTAATTTTTATTACTATATTTTGAATATTATTATCATTTATTATATGTAAATATTACTAAATTTTAAATATTATTATTATTATTTATTATATGTAAATATTATTATATGATCAAA
Organism: Vicia faba; assembly: GCA_948472305.1. NCBI lineage: Eukaryota > Viridiplantae > Streptophyta > Magnoliopsida > Fabales > Fabaceae > Vicia > Vicia faba. Next base: position 791,707,651 of record OX451741.1, read on the forward strand.
TAAATTATTTTCTCAAAAACTCATGTACATATATTATTTTCACATATAATGCATTAAATCTTTTTTAATGATGCATCAATCAAGATTTTCGCAACTAATACAATTAAAAAATACAAACAAATCTCAAACTATTTTCTCGAAAAATTAAGCTAATCAACAGTCTTTTTTTGCAAATGGGTTTCAAACTGATTTTGACTTACTGCGTTCTCAGTCAAAATCTCCACAATCACTACTCCCGACTGAGTGTGAAGTGATTCAAAATATGCTTGCAAACCCATAAAAGACACCAACCCGTACGAACTATGAATTGGGACTCTGATTCCTCATAAGAGGATACGTAGGCACGCGATCTAAAATCGTGGCGAGTCCTACTAATTAAAACTTAAAACCCTGTTTATCCCAAACTTAAACCTATAGCGTAATATCCTTGTGAACAAGGTAGATGAAGGGTGTCTAACACCTTCCTTTCGTCTAATTGAGTTTGTGACCTAAAATCCCTGTCTGCGAATTAGGGTTTCCTATTAGATGCCCTTCCCTAGGATAAAAACTAATAATGGCGACTCTTGGTTAAAAAACCAGTTGCTACAATAGTGGCTATTTTACTGAGAGAAGAATTTTGTCAGCAATTTGTAGTAGTTTGAGGAGTAGACTCGAGCTGGGGAATTTTGTAGGCGGTTGGGGAAATAAACCCTTGTTAATGGGGGAGTGTTATACGGAGGAAACAAAACTCTCTTGGGGAAATTGAATTTGTTAAAGAGAAGGACTCTACAAGGTTCCTTTCTTCAGTTTTGGAGGAACAAACTCAATTGGGGAGGAAAATTTCCATGAATTATACTGATTGAGACTCCGTGGGGGGATTAATCAGGGAGGATATTATACTCCTTTATTTGTTAAAGTGATCTGCCGGGGAGATTGTGGGGAATGTACCCTTATTTGTGAAGATTACTCTGTGGGGGGTAATCTCATAGGAGTGGCTCTAGCGACTTCATGGGGATAACCTTATGAAAGGGATTCTGTGGGGATTCATGGACAACTTGAGTGTCATCCTAGCTCCTAGAATCTTGAGTAAATTCTTATTCCTGTTTTTATTTATTTGTTAACAGTCAATCATGTTCAGATGCATATGTTCATTCAATTTTAGTCATTGGATGCTTTTGCAAACAAAACAAAAAGAACAAAAAGCTTGGACTTCAAAGTATATTTGTATTGATCATTTGCCTATAAGCAGACAATTTTGTACAAAGAGACATAAATCCTAGTAAGAGGAAGTCGTCGTGAAATGAAAAAGTACAAAGTGAAAACAAATATATATATATATATATATATATATATATATATATATATATATATATATATATATATATATATATATATATATATATATATATATATATATATATATATATATATATATATATATATATATATATATATATATATATATATATATATATATATATATATATATATATATATATATAGCCATGTGGAAGTGATCTCATTGGGTTCCAAATTATGCTATTGCCCCAGTGTCTTTGAACATCTCTTCTCTTGCCGTCAGAAGAAGTTGATTGCACTGATCTTGTGCCATTTGATCTTTCGAATTTGGTAATGAAGCTTGCATTTAAGTGATCCAACGGGACATAGTCGTACGCTTTAATCCCTAATTTTTTCCTGGACTTCCCTTTTAGGTTTTCAGTCCACCAGGATACCCTTTTTTGCCCAAGCCGCCTCTTTAAGTTTTCGACTTGCCGAGTGTATAATCTTTTGTATATATCCCTTACTTTTGCCTAAACCCTTTTGGTTCTCCGTGATGCCCTTATTTCTTCCTAGGTATGTCAACCTAGAGGGTCAGTCTTATGCATAGTATTTTTTAACTATGTTTGTGTTTACAGGGTGTGGGAACTCTTCGCCATCCATAGTGATTAGCATCATAGCGCCGCCTGAGAATACTTTCTTAATAACAAATGGCCCTTCGTAGGTAGGAGTCCATTTGCCCCTGGGATCTCCTTGTGGTAAAATGATGCACTTTATTACCAAGTCGCCATCCTAGTATACCTGATGTTTGATCTTTTTGTTGAAAGCTTTAATCATACGTTTTTGATACGTCTGACCATGAAAAACAGCAGTCAGCCTCTTCTCGTCAATCAAATTCAACTGATCCAGCCTAGTCTGAATCCATTCGTCTTTGCCTAAGTCTTATTCTTTCATAATCCTTAGAGAATAAATCTGAACTTCGATAGGCAGGAAAACTTCCATGCCATAAACTAGGGAGAATAGGGTTGCCCCAATTGATGTTCACGCCGAGGCACGATAACCATAAAGAGAAAATGGTAGCATTTCATGCCAGTCTTTGTAGGTCACCACCATCTTTCGCACAATCTTCTTTATATTCTTGTTAGCAGCTCCCACTACAACATTTATCTTAGGTCTGTATGGAGAAGAGCTATGATGCTTGATCTTGAACTGCATACAGAGTTTAGTGATCATGGCATTGTTAAGGTTGGTACCATTTTCAGTGATGATCCTCTCAGGGATACCATACCGGCAAATGAGGTTATGCTTGATGAATCGGGCCATGGCATTCTTGGTAACTGAGGCAAATGAAGCTGCTTCAACTCACTTGGTAAAGTAGTCAATGGCGACAAGAATGAAACAATGTCCATTAGAGGCAATAGGTTTGATTTTTTCAATTATATCGATTCCCCACATTGCAAATGGATAAGGAGCAGTCATGACATTCAAAGGTATTGTAGGCACAAGAACTTTGTCAGCATAAATTTGGCACTTATGGCAGGTCCTCGAGTGGTGATGACAATCGGTTTCCATGGTCGACTAACAGATCTCAAAATCTTCTTGGCCATAGTATGTCCACTAGAATGAGTACCAAAGATACCTTCATGCATGTGATACGGTGGGAGAACTGACTATGGTTTTGCGTTTGTTTTTGCAAATGTTTCGGTTGAGCAAGAGTCGCCACCGACTTTTTATTTTATCCTAAGGAAAGGTTTAAAAAGCACAGCAAAAACCTTTGAGATGTTTTCTTGGGTTCGGGGAGTAGATTATAGAAAGGGAAGGTATTAGCACCCTTTCTATCCATGGTTATCCATGGGCTCTTAGTTACTTGCTTAGATCAACTTGCCTTGGTTTTCAATTGTTTGAAATGGTGCTTTGTGTGTGTGGGTTTGAAAATGTTTTGAAAAGAGGCCAATGTGGTGGCAACCTTTGTAATGATCCATGTTGGGATGTATACAAAGGTGTATGTCTTTTGAAAAGGTTTTCATTTGTTTTTGAAAGTTGTTTTTGAAAGTGTAGTGATGTGTGGTTTAGAAAAATAGGCAAGTGTTTTGTTTTGCAAGTTGGCAAGTAACTAAGAGTTTGTCTACTCCTAAATTTCTCAAAGATTTCTCCTATGTTTTTAACCCTTTTTAACAATTTTGTTCCACCATTGTATTTGGTGGACAATCTTGTGTTAGGATGTGAAAGGGACAGGCGCGGGTCATCGTTTAGACCATAATTGCAATGGTGCCAAGTATCTTTGGGCAACGTTTTCTTTAAGGGACTTGATCATTTTTTAGGCAACTTTCGAAAGCGTCATCGAGGGACTATGATCATTTGAATTGTGTTTGTTTTGCCCAAAGAGACCTAACATGCAATATGGCCCATTATTGAAGGCAACAAGTGGAATACCCTAGGGGTGCAAGTGTGATTAGTGTTGTCCATTTTCATGCTTGTTTATCTTGAAATTAGGTCAAACTATTTTGGTTAATTGATTTGCATAGAAATCCTAATTCTAGCATGGTATAATTAGAAAGCATTAAAGTGCAAAAAATAAAGTTCCTAAGTTATTACAACACAATATATGGGAAGGGGGGTACAAATGTTCAAATGGGGGTATTTTGACAAGAAATTTAAACCTAGACTATTACATCAATTTGGAATTATACAAGGTAATTAATATACAACAATTAAATAAAAATGGAATAAATATGCAAGATGCAAAAAATGTTTTTTATGTGTATGAAAAAGGTATTTTTTTTATGTGTCAAATAAACAAAATAAAAAGTATTAATTTTTGGATTTTTTATGTATTTAGGGCAAAACCCTAATTTATTAAATAAAAGGTGTTAATTATTTAATATGTACAATATTTACTAGTTATGTACAAAAATAAAATAAAAATGAAGTATATTTGTCAAAAAGGTATTTTTTAATGTTAAATATTAATAAAAAATAAAATGTATATATCTTGTATTTTTAACCTAAATATACTAATATATATGTAAATATTTATATTATATGATAAATATATTAAATATATATAAAATAATAATATTTAGTATTTATAAAAAAAGTATATTTTATATAAAATATTTTCAGAAGATAAAATAAAATAAAAATGGAAAATAAAATATGTTTGCATTATTTTAGTATTTTTTAAATAAAAGTATGTAAGTATTTATTTATGTACAAAACATCAATTTAAACAAATAAATACCTAATAAATATAAAAATGGTGTGAAAAATATTTTTTATATTTTTAATATTGTGAGGAAAAATAAATAAGTCAGGAATAAAAAACAAAAGTCAAAAAAATGATTAAAATAAGCACAATGGGCCAAGGGGGTTTAAAAGTAACAAAATGGTGCAAATAGAAATATGAAACAGAGCCCAGCCCAAAAAGTCCTTCTTCAAACTCTGAACCTGTATGAACAACAATCAACACGCGTTTTCTATCTCCCAATTCCTGGACTTTCAAGCAAAACTCACAACATGAAAAATGTAGAGCATTAAGAGACGAATCCAGACATATAAAGAACTTGACTTAACTCTCTAAGATGAGAGAGAATTTCTTCTCCCCCAATTCCTGACCTAGTTTTTGTTCCATGTTCAGACATTAAATTCTCACAACACACATAATATAAATGAAAACTAATTACATGGTGTTGTACCCCAAAATTTGCCCTCCCATTTCTCATTGATTTCTCATCACAAAGCCCTTGAAGATCAGGATCCAGTTAAGGTTTCATCCGCTCAAGACTTCTCCTTGCACTGCTGACCCAAATTAGGGTTTGTGTTTGCACAAAGATGTTTTGACCTAAAATGCCTAAGATGACTTTCTTGCTTCATATTGGACTCCCAAGTTTATCCTCATCAAGTTTCAAGTCTTGATTCCAAGTTTGGCCCAGTCAATTGGACAGTTGACCTAGAAATCAACTATATTGGGGAAAAAGTCAACTGTGGCCAATTGACAGTCCAACCTCATGAAAATTGACCCACATCAACATTATAAACTCCTATGAATCATTTGATCAAGTTTGGATCACAATTTCACAAGAAATTTGATCAGATCACCAAAAGGGCAAAATGGTCATTTTTAGGGTTTTGACTGCACAAAGGCAATTTTTGACTGTTTAACCTAGCCAATGGCAAACCAAGCTCACATATGGACTCAAGGACCCCATGGAATTATCTTGACATGCTCCACAATCTCAAGATATCCCAAGTACACAAGATTGACAGTTGAATTTCCCAGTCAATTGATCAATTTTGACTATATACTGAAAAGTCAAACTTTGACTTTTTGATCAAAATCAAGAGTCAAGATTCATTTTTCATCAAAACATGCCAAATCATGAAACTTGTTCACCAAGAAATCAAAAAATGCAAATTAGGGTTAGAAATGAGAATTTTTCATAACTTAGAATTTTTCTAAGTTATGAAAAACCCTAATTTTTTCCCAACTTTGCCCCACTTTCTCACCAAGATTCATTGGGATTCAAACAAAAGTCAAAACATGAAAGTTGTAGCTTGTTGCATAATATACAACTTTGATTCACAAAGTTTTCCCAAATGAGGCTTGTATCTCAAGTTACAAATTTTTGAATAAGGGCACTAAACCATTCTTAACTTAGTGAAATTTTAACCTATTTTGACAAGGTTTTCTACCCAACTTCAAGGCCATTTTCCATACACTTCCACTTAGAATTTCAATTTGAATTTCAAAGATGGATTGTAGTACACATTCCAAGCTTTCCAAAATGTCCAAGAACTTCTCAAACAACCTCATAACTTGAGAGAATCAAATTTCACAATATAGCAAAAACTCACTTTTGATTAGGCCAAGTTACATGTTCATAACACTATGCATTTTCAAAACTCAGCATGCCACTTGATTAAAGGCCTTTTATCTCAATTACACTCATAAATTTAATGCCAAACCTTTGTGCCAAGACCTTGTTTCATGAGTTCAAGCATTGCCTAAAGGATTAATCCCAATTTGGAAAAAGCATTATATCCATTTTTGCAAAAGTTTCACTTTATGTCATGATGCAAATCCACAAGTACAAATGAGATATAATTGGCACAAGATTATGAGAAAAACACTCTGATCAAGGAGGGATTATGCAGCACATTAGGGGGCCTCTACTGACCTAGAACACAACTTGGGCATTTGTTGCTTAAAGTGTAAGTAACTTGGCATTTTGTGAGACAACTCTCATATCAGCTTACAAACACTTAAGCAAACTTGTAAAGCACATCCAGGACATCCCAACCAAGCTAGTACACGACCCTAACATCCCTCATACACTCCCAATCTCAGAATCACCTTCAAACTGCAAGAACAGGGCAAGGCCTGCAGTTTGAGTGCCATCTTTCATTCCTCTCAAGCTTTCTTGCCCAAACCAGTTCACACACATTCCCTAGCACCAGTGCAAGCTAACCAAGACCTGAAACACAACCTGTAACCCCTCTAACAAGTTCCACCATTTTCACTTTTTCATTTTGCAGTTGAAGTGCTCTAGCATGATTCAAAAGCTTTCAAGACAAAGTAAAGCTTGGAACAACATCCTGGACCTCAAGGAAACTATCCCAATCATCACCTGGCATTGAAAGCTTCTCCATTGCCAGATAGAACTTCAACTGAACAGGTAAGTTTTTGAATTCGTATCTCTCTTATTAGGCATTGTTAGCTTTAGGTTTGTGAAGAGAATATGTCACAATCATTGCCCTGAACATGCCCATATAATTAGATTTCATTTATATTATGTGTGCTTAGAGAATTTGATGCCTGAACTTTGAACAAAAATTAGGTTAAGAATTGGGAGAGAAGAAATTCTCTCTCATTTCTGAGAGTTAAAACATGTTTTTTATATGTGTGAATTCGTGAGAAGATGCTTAACAGTTTTGATGTTGGAAGTTTTTGCTAAAACTCAAGGAATCAGGACCTTGCAATGGAAGAAAGTGGCGCGTGTTTTTGTTCAAACAGAAGGCTGGAGGTTGAAGAAAGGTCTTCATGGGCTGGGCTTATGTTGACTTTTCTTTTGGCACCATACAATTGCTTCTGAACCCCCTGAGCCCATTTGGTTTATTTTTAATGTTTTTTGACTTTTTCTTTTTTTTAATTGACTCATTTATTTTTTCTCATGATATTAAAAATATAAAAATATTTTTTCTCACCATTTTTGAATTTATTAGGTATTTATTTGATTTTTCTTTTAGTTTATACATAAAAAATAAATACATATACTTTTTATTTAAAATACTAAAATAGTGCAAATACATTTTTATACACTTTTATTTTGTTCTACTCTCCGAAAATATTTTATAGAAAAAAATACTTTTTTTATTAAATATTAAATATTATTAATTAATATATATAATACATATTTTGTAAATAATGTAAATAAATATACTTATACATTAGTATACTAGGAATAAAATACCAAAAATATATATATATATTTTATTTTATTAATATTTAACATTAAAAATACATTTTTACAAATATACTATATTTTATTTTATTTTTTGTATGTAAATAATAAATATTATGTGTATTGAATAAATGATGCATTTTATTTTGTAAACTAGGGTTTTGACCTAAAAATGAAAATACTCCAAAAAATACTTTTATTTTTATTTTTGTGACATAAATAATACTTTTTTTTCATGCATATAAAAACTTTTTTTGCATTCTTGCATATTTGTTTTATTTTTATTTAATTTATGCCTTTAATTATATTGTAAATATTCAAAGAAAATGATGTAATAGCTAGGTTTAATTTCTTGTCTAAATATCCCCCATTTGAAACATTTGTACCCCCCTCCCCATATTATTGTGTTGTAATAGTGTAGGAATTTAAATTTCGCGCTTTAATGCTTTCTAAACATACCATGCTAGAATTAGGGTTTGTATGCGAATAAAACGAACAAAATAGTTTGACCTAATTTCAAGATAAATAAGCATGAAAATGGACAACACATTTCACACTTGCACCCCTAAGGTATTCCACTTTGTTGCCTTCAAACACTTGGGCCATATTGCATGCTAGGTTTCTTTGGGTAAATCAATCAATCAAATGATCATAAGTCCCTCGATGACGCTTTCAAAAAGTTGCCTAAAATGATCAAATCCCTTTCAAAGAAAAATTGCCCAAAGATATTTAACACTATTGCAATTATGGTCTAAACGATGACCCGCGCCCATCCCTTTCACCTCCTAATACAAGATTGTCCACCAAATGCAATGGTGGAACAAAATTGTCAAAAGGATTAAAACATAACAAGAATCTTTGAGAAAACTTTAGGGTAGATAACTCTTAGGTACTTGTCAATTTGCAAAGAAAACACTTGCCTAATTTCAAACCACACTTCACAAACACTTTCAAAACCAACTTTCAAAAACCTTGAAACATCTTTTCAAAAGACAAAACACCTTTTGTAAAACATTCGAGTAAAGAATTGTTACAAGGGTAGCCTATACAAGGCATCTTTTCAAAACATTTTCAAAACCGCACACCAAGCACCATTTCAAACAATTGAAAACCAAGGCAAGTTGATCTAAGCAAGTACCTAAGAGCCCATGGATAACCATGGATGGAAAGGGTGCTAATACCTTCCCTTTCTATAATCTACTCCCCGAACCCAAGAAAAAAATCTCGAAGGTTTTTGCTGTGCTTTTTAAACCTTTCCTTAGGATAAAATAAAAAGTCGGTGGCGACTCTTGCTCAACCGAAACATTTGCGAAAACAAACGCAAAACCATAGTCAGTTCTCCCACCGTATCACAAAACTGGCGACTCTGCTGGGGAGAATATTAAAAGTGGAGTAACCTTAGGGCTTAGATCACCCTCTTGCATGACTAATTGTTTGAATTGATTGCTTTATATCTTGGCTCTATTGTTTGGGTTTACAATCCTACACCCGGATTTTGGGAAACATTCATAGATAGCAATACGTTGTGGAAACTGTGCGGGGTATACCGACACGGTCGAAGCAATAGCTATATTAGTGCGACATATTTGTGAGTACCGGTAACCCTTGAGTTCAATCAAGGAGAGTACGGGGCCGCTGAGTGATGTCACTAAGCACTAATGACCTAGAACCTTACTTGACCATCTTGGCCTTTTATTAGGGGTAGTGAGATGACCGGCTTTGGTGCAGTCCGAAGTTGGTAGATACTCGATACTACACTCATTGAGGGTTGTTTTCTTGGAATATTTTGGTCGCTAGTTAAGTGGCTAAACCAAAACAGTGAACAATGAAAACAATCCAATGATATTAAGCTCCTTAGAACCCGGTTACTATTTATAGGACAGGTTTTTAAGCCAACTACACTCAAGAGGGTACTTACCTATGAAACCCCATGCAAGCCTGAAACTAGGGTTTGGTGTGATTTGCTTGTACATATGTTTCGTGCATACATCATAAACATCATAAAACATCATATGCATTCACTAACCATTTCAAGGGTTTTGTATCTTCATCTTTGTTCTTGTTTTGTAGGACATGGAAATTCCTCGCAGAAATACCATTCAAGTCAACCTCGTGAGAATCTGTCCTCAACTCAAGGAGCTCACCTCAAGAATTCCAGAAAATTCATCCTTCAGTGAAAGACATGGTAGACTGCTCAGCCTAGTCAACACCAACATTGAAGAAGACATGATGAAAGTGCTATTCCAGTTCTTTGACCCTCTTCACCACTGTTTCACTTTCCCTGACTACCAGTTGGTACCCACTTTGGAGGAGTTTTCTCAACTCCTGAGAATTCCTATCCTTAATCAACTACCCTTCAACGCTACGGAAAAGGAACCAAAGCCGGAAGATGTTGCTCGAGCATTACATCTACAACCGTCCGACATCAAGGGGCATTGGGAAACCAGAAGCGGCGTCAAGGGATTCTTAGCAAAATTCTTGTTTGAGAAGGCACAAGAATGTTGGAATTCATTGGACCTACAAGCCTTTGAAGAGATTGTGGCACTCCTTATCTATGGGTTGGTCTTGTTCCCAAATCCTGACCGATTGGTAGATGTCAACGCCGTCAAAATCTTCTTGTCCAGGAATCCAATACCAACATTGCTTGGGGACATCCTTCACTCATTTTACACACGAACAATGATAAAGAGGGGTGTTCTCATGTGCTGTACTCCTCTCCTTGCAAGGTGGTTTATTTCGCACCTTCCACAATCTGTCTTAAAGAATGACCAAGGTTCAAGGTGGTCCCAACGGTTGATGACTCTTACTCACTCTGATGTACATTGGTGTTCTCGGTCCAGAGAAAATGTCATCATCGTCGATCGTTGCGGAGAGTTTCCTAATGTTCCTTTACTTGGAATTAGGGGAGGTATCACCTACAACCCTTGCCTAGCTTTGAGGCAATTTGGATATGCACGGAGGGATGGCCCTCATGACATGCTGATTCCTGACCTAGTTTTTGACTTCGACAACGATGCGCAAGGACTTCGCCAAAGATTCATCAGAGCTTGGGGAAAACTCAACAAGGTTGATAGCAAGACTCTGGGACACAAGAATTTCATCCCTCTTGAGCCCTATCTCAAGTGGGTACGAGCCCGAGCCCAAAGTCTAATGATGCCTTATCCTCATGTACTCCCAGTGATTAAAGAGCCCATCAATGAAGGAGAGGTTCCCTACACCATCCTACATCCAGACATGCCTACATCGTGGGAAGAAATGCAGAAAAGTTGGATTCAGCTCAAGGAGGAACATAATACTTTTGAAGCTAGCTTCTACGCCAGTGAGAAGAAGGTTCTAGAGCTTACCCGCCGACTCCATGAGCAAGAGGCCCTCAACACCTACATCGCACCAAAGAGGATGCGCAATGTCTTTTTGCCTTAAGAAGTTATTTTGTAATATTTGGCCCATGGGGCATTTATGTACTAACAAATTTCTTCTTATTAATATGACGTGCGTTCTTCTTTGTCTGAAACAATTTTGAATGTTCTAAATCCTTGAATACATTGCATACATAAGCATACCATTCATCATGTGCATAAGCAGGTCTCACTCCAGGTTTCCTTATCTGTCTGCTGTTTATTTCAGTAGGATGGATCTCGAGCAAACAGTCAAAGACCTACAGGCTCAGAATGCACAGTTCCAGCAACTCCTGATGACCTTGGCTAAGGGTCAGGAGGATATCAAGACTCAATTGGGGAATAAGGACCCAGTGAAAAAGAAGAAAAAGAGGATTGGGGTGGCTACTTTGGGGAGAAGATTTGACGGAGAAGCTCGAAGAGTGCTTGAATTTCCTCCTACTTCTGATGAAGGGACCAGTAAAAGAGATGGAGCTGCGGTGCCTTCCGAGTCTGATGTGGAAGAAGAAGAGGTTGAAGAGGATGAAGATTATTCTGACCAGCAATACCCTCCAGCTGATGATAAATACAAGGGTTTAGAAGACAGATTGGCCGCCATGGAATTACAAAGAGTACCGGGTTTGGATTTTGAAGACTTGGGTTTGGTTGTCGGGATTGTGATTCCCCCAAAATTCAAAGTGCCAGTGTTTGTGAGGTATGATGGGTTGTCCTGTCCAAAAATGCATCTCAGGTCCTACGTGAGAAAGATTCAACCCTATACGGCCGATAAAAACCTCTGGATTCATTTCTTTCAAGACAGCCTTTCGGGAGCTCAGTTGGAGTGGTTTTATCAGCTAGAAGGAACCAGCATCAGAAATTGGGAAGATTTGGCCACCGCTTTCTACAAACAATACCAATATAATTCTGATCTTGCTCCTACTCGTACCCAACTTCAGGGTATGTCACTAGGAACAAGCGAAGGATTCAAAGAATACGCACAAAAATGGAGGGATTTGGCTGGCAGAGTGCAGCCTCCTTTAACCGACCGTGAACTCGTTGATATGTTTCTTGGGACCCTATCTGGACCATTTTTCAATCATCTAATTGGTAACTCTTCCGCGGGGTTTACCGATTTGATCTTAACAGGCGAGAGAATAGAAGCTGGCATCAAGTCAGGAAAGATTCAGAAGGGTGTTGCTGCAAGTGTTGAGAAGAAACCTTTTAAGAAAGAAACAACTATGGTATATTCTCATAGAAGAGCAGGGAAGGCGGAGCGTCGGCCAACTGTGGGGGTCGTAATGATTCAAAACACTCCGAGCGAGCAGCCTCGCTATAACCAGTCCAGACCAAATCAACAACGGGTGGAACGGCCACAACGGCGGTTCACCCGTATTAATATGACTCCAGCGCAAGTGCTTCCCCATCTATTGAAGTTAAATCTCGCCACCATCAAGGAGGCACCAAAGAATGTGAATACGTCCTCTCCGCATTATCATGCCAATGCTAAATGCGCCTACCATTCAGACAGTGTTGGACACGACACCAATGATTGTTGGGCACTCAAGCATAAAATCCAAGACCTGATAGAGGCTAAGGAGGTAGAGTTTGACGCTCCAGAGAAGCCTAATGTGATATCTGCACCCATGCCGAAGCACGGCCGAAATGTCAATGCCATTGAAGAAGATTTGTATGTTGCTGATGTCAGTGATCTGACTACTCCACTGCTAACCATTAAGTTGAACCTGTTGAGGGCCGGGATCTTCCCGGGATGTAAAGAAGACTGCTATTGTTGTTACTCTCTGCCGTTTGATTGTCCATTACTGAAGGAAGGCATCCAAGGCCTAATGGATAGTCGACAAATTTTGTTTGAAAAAGTTTCTGCTGTTCCAGTTCATACTGAAGATGTCTCAATCATAACCATTCACGCCAATCTTTCCAAGGCCGTCAAAAAGCCTGTTAAGATTACACCAGCTACGAAATCTGTTCCTTTGAAGATAACAATGCCAGGGCCTGTTCCCTATGTTTCTGAGAAGTCGATACCTTGGAACTATGGCGGTGACGTCTACTACCATGGTATCAAACAAATCGAAATAACTGAAGAAAGTTCAGATGATGAAGAAGCCATCATTAGTAACATTGCGGGCACTAGCAAAATCACCAGGAGCGGGAGAATATTTTCTCCAGAGATTGCCCCTCCAAAAGCAGTCTTTGGACCCTCATCAGCTGACAAGGTCGTCCCTGCACCGATAAAACTTTCTGCTAGAGCTCCTTTGATTGAAGATGTTGTTGTTCCTAGTACCGTCTCTCCTACCGCTGATGACAAAGGTAAGGGAATCCAAGATGAGCCCGTCAAGACGAGGGCTCAACCCTTGGTAATACCGGAAACCTCCAAGAAGGAAATGGATGAGATTTTGAGGATAATCAAAAGAAGTGATTACGATGTAGTAGAACAGCTGGGGCAAACCCCCTCCAAGATCTCCATGCTGGCACAACTACTTTGCTCAGAAGCGCACGCTAAAGCTCTGATAAAGTTCCTGAAGGCAGCCCATGTGCCCCAGGAAACCTCTGCGGATCAATTTAAAAATTGCGTGGCTATCCTGACTGCGGACAATGGATTAGGTTTTTCTGATGCCGACCTAACTCCTAAAGGCAGAAACCACAATGATGCTTTGCATATTTCAGTCGAGTGTCGAGGAACTACTCTCACACACGTCTTGGTCGACACTGGTTCGTCGCTGAATGTTTTACCTAAGAAGGCCTTGGACCGACTAGATTGTGAAGGGTTAGAATTAAAGCCGAGTGATATTGTTGTCAGAGCTTTCGATGGTTCGAAGAGAATGGTCCATGGAGAGGTTGAAATTCCCATCAAGATAGGCACTGAGGTGTTTAAATCCACTTTCTATGTGATGGACATCCGTCCGTCATACTCTTGCTTGCTGGGTAGGCCTTGGATACACCATGTTGGGGCAATCACCTCCTCCTTACATCAGATGTTGAAGTATCCTGTCAAGGGAAAGATCATTATTGTCCATGGCGAAGAGGAATACATGATTAGCCACTTAAATTCTTTCCGGTATGTGGAGGTTGAAGGAGAGTTCATTGAGACACCGTTTCAACATTTCGAAGAAGTCCTTCCTGAAATATCAGTAGCAAAGTTGGCAGCTGAGACACCGAGACAGATGGCCAGGATGGCATCTCTGGAGGACGCAAGAGCCGCAATAAAAGAAGGGAAGAATTCAGCATGGGGGCAGTTACCTGACATTCCACATAAGACAAACAAATTTGGATTAGGGTTCACAGCCGCTGGCCAGAAAGCTATGCGCCGTGCAAAGATTGAAAGGGCGCCAGTCAAGATTTCTCCCTATGGAATCAATGCCTTGGAAGACGAAGACAAAGAGAGCAACATTGAAGAGTGGATTTATCCAACTGTCGAAGGAGGATTGAGCAACTGGGAGGCAAAAGACTTTGTCCCCATCACTTTTATTCATCAGTAATTTATCTATTAAACATTTCCTATTTGGTCTGTAATATTTACTTTCAAACAATCCGTACACTATCTTTTCACCTCCTGCCTTGCCCGGGGCATGTAGGTCCACTTGTAAGGGTTTTGATTATTTCTCATATCCATATGCCATGTTTAATGATTCATTGGACGTTTTTCATTTGATAAACTGCTTATGTTCATTTTCTTTCCTTTTGCATTTTGTTTAAGGATGGCTATCCCTTACACACACCCACACTCACCAATGCAGGTACCCATCCACTCCGGATTCCATGGGTGACTATTCTGCTATATCTTTCAATAACTCTGAAGATCTGGTCAATCTAGCCGAGTATGAAGATGACGAAGGTTGTGAAGTACCAGGGGAACTAGCCAGACTTCTGCAACAAGAGGAAAGGGCCATCCTACCGCATGAAGAGCCATTAGAAACTGTCAACTTGGGGACCGAGGAAGACCAGAAGGAGGTGCAAGTGGGTGCCAATTTGAAACCGAATGTCAAGGAAAGCCTGATACAGCTGTTGAATGAGTATGTTGAAATCTTCGCTTGGTCTTATGAAGACATGTCGGGTTTAGACACAGACATTGTGGTTCACCGTCTCCCCACAAGAGAAGACTGTCCACCGATCAAGCAAAAAGTTCTCCGAATGAGGCCTGACATGTCTGAAAAGATCAAAGCAGAAGTAATGAAGCAATTCGATGCTGGCTTTCTGGCTGTTACGTCCTATCCTCAATGGGTCGCTAACATTATGCCAGTACCTAAGAAAGATGGCAAAGTCAGGATGTGTGTGGACTACCGGGATTTGAATAGGGCCAGCCCCAAAGATGATTTCTCGCTACCTCACATTGACATTTTAATCAACAATACAGCTCAGCACAAAGTGTTTTCCTTCATGAATGGATTCTCGGGCTACAATCAAATCAAAATGGCCCCCGAGGATATGGAGAAAACTACTTTCGTCACACAATGGGGCACTTTCTGTTACAAGGTGATGCCGTTCGGGCTGAAGAACGCAGGGGCAACTTATCAACGCACCATGGTAGCTTTATTTCATGATATGATACATCATGAGATTGAAGTTTACGTAGACGATATGATAGCTCGGTCACAAACAGAGGAAGAGCACCTTGAACATCTGGAGAAGCTGTTTGCCAGGTTAAAAGAATACAAGCTCAGGCTGAATCCAAGTAAATGCACTTTTGGAGTTAGGTCTGGTAAACTCCTGGGATTCATTGTAAGCAACAAAGGCATTGAAGTCGATCCTGCAAAAGTAAAAGCAATACAAGAGATGCCTGCTCCCCGTACTGAGAAGGAAGTTAGAGGATTCTTGGGGCGCTTAAACTACATTGCCAGATTCATCTCACATCTGACTTCTACCTGTGAACCAATTTTCAAACTCTTGAAAAAAGATCAGGTAGTCGAGTGGAACGATGATTGTCAAGCTGCTTTTGATAGAATCAAGGGGTATTTGCTAGAACCTCCTATTCTGATGCCACCCGTCGAAGGAAGACCATTGATCATGTATTTAACCGTCTTGGATAACTCAATGGGGTGTGTTTTGGGCCAGCATGACGAGTCTGGTCGAAAAGAGCATGCTATTTATTACCTTAGCAAAAAGTTTACCGACTGTGAGACTCGCTACTCACTGCTCGAGAAAACTTGTTGCGCTTTGGTATGGGCTACTCGCCGACTAAGATAGTATATGTTGACTCATACTACTTTGTTGATTTCCAAAATGGATCCTATCAAGTATATTTTCGAAATGCCCGCTTTATCTGGAAGGATAGCTAGATGGCAAATGATCTTAACTGAGTATGACATCCAGTACACCACCCAAAAAGCTATAAAAGGGAGTGTACTAGCTGACCATCTGGCTCATCAAGCTATCGAAGATTATCAACCCATGAGATTCGACTTCCCAGACGAGGACATCATGAGTTTGGACAACATTGAAGGTAATGGATCGTATGACGGACCCAAAAAGGGATCCCGATGGACCCTGTACTTTGATGGTGCTTCAAATGCACTTGGAAACGGTATCGACACGGTACTCATTTCTCCGGAAGGTTGTCACACACCTTTCACGGCCCAACTTTGCTTCAGCTGCACAAACAACATGGCCGAATATGAAGCTTGCATCTTTGGTCTCAAGGCTGCTATAGACTTGGGGATCAAATCTTTGATCGTATTTGGGGACTCGGCCTTGGTTATCAGTCAAATCAAAGGAGAGTGGGATACCAAACATCCTAATCTTATCCCATACAAAGAACATGTCCTGACATTGTTGCCTCATTTCGAGCAAATTACCTTCGAGCATTTCCCGCGATAAGAGAATCAGCTAGCAGATGCTCTAGCCACAATGTCCTCCATGTTTAAACTCAACTGGGATAACGAGGCTCCTCAAATCACCATCGAGCGAATGGATGAACCTGCGCATTGTCACGAGATTAATACCGAAGAAGTAGTGGAACAACCCTGGTTCCATGAAATCAAGAGGTATCTCGAGACCAGAGATTATCCTGAAGGAGCTTCCGTAAATGACAAGAAGTTCTTAAGGAAATTCGCTGCTAAGTTCTTCCTGAGCAACGACATCCTTTACAAACGAAGCCATGATTGTGTATTACTCCGATGCGTAGATAAAGCTGAAGCAGAGTTGATTATGACTGACATACACAACGACACATTTGGCACTCACTTGAGCGGGCATACAATGGCTAAGAAGATCCTAAGGGCAGGCTATTACTGGTCTACCATGGAAGCTGACTGCCATCAACATTCCCGTACTTGCCACAAGTGTCAAGTCTATGCTGACAAAGTTCATATCCCTCCGGTTCCTCTCAACGTCCTGACTGCTCCATGGCCCTTTGCAATGTGGGGCATTGATATGATTGGAGAGATCAAGCCCACGGCTTCCAACGGACATCGCTTCATCCTGGTTGCCATTGACTATTTCACCAAATGGGTCGAAGCAGCTTCCTTCGCCTCTGTTACTAAAAATGTGGTTGCCCGCTTTATCAAGCAAAATCTCATATGTCGGTATGGTGTTCCAGACAGGATCATCACAGACAACGGTACAAATCTGAATAACACGATGATCACTGCATTGTGCGAACAGTTCAAGATTTATCATCACAGTTCATCTCCCTATCAGTCGAAGATGAACGGTGCTGTTGAAGCTGCGAACAAAAACATTAAGAAGATCATTCAGAAAATGACAGTCACTTACAAAGACTGGCATGAGATGTTACCATTTGCTCTGCATGGATACCGTACGACGACACGTACTTCAACTGGGGCAACCCCATTTTCTTTGGTTTATGGCATGGAAGCTGTTTTGCCTATGGAAGTCCAGATCCCTTCTCTAAGGATTATGAAGGATGCGGGTTTGAATGAAGATGATTGGATGCAGACCCGACTTGATCAACTCAATCTGATCGACAAAAAGCGACTTGCTGCTATATGCCATGGTCAGACGTATCAAAAGCGGATGATCAAGGCCTTCAACAAGAAAGTCAGACGTCAAGTGTATCAAGTCGGTGATCTCGTAATCAAGCGGATTATCTTACCGCAAAGTGATCCCAGGGGCAAATGGACTCCTACATATGAAGGACCATTTGTGATCAAGAGCATATTTTCTGGTGGTGCAATGATTCTGACCACCATGGACGGCGACGATTTGCTGCACCCTGCGAACGCAGACATAGTCAAAAGATACTACGCATAAATAACCCGAAAAGTCGAAAACCCGAAAGGGCGGCTTGGGAAAAAATGGGCATCCCGGTGGATCGAAAACCCGAAAGGGCGGTTCAGGCAAAAATTAGGGATAAAAACAAAAAAACCTGTACACCCGGCAAGTTGAAAACCCGAAAGGGCGGCTTGGGCAAAAAGGGGTTTCCCGGTGGATCGTAAACCCGAAAGGGCGATTCAGGCAAAAGTTAGGGAATTAAAGCGTATGACTATGTCTCGTCGGATCACTTCAAAGACAATCTCTTCATCAACCAGTTCCAGGCTTCTGATCAATCCAGTCATCGGCCAACGAAGCATTGAATAGACAGATATTCAGAGTTGTGAAAGCTATAGCGGAATGGAATCCCATGGAATTATTTCACATAGCCATCTTTATTTTATATAAATCTTTCAATATTTACGACAAAATCCTCTTACTAGGATGATTGTCTCCTTTGTACAAATATACTCATAGAAAATCAATACAAATACTTTTCCCAGAAATTTGTGTCATTTTCTCTTCTTTTCTTTTGCACTGTTTGTTTTATTTTGAGAAACGTCCAATGTTTTGTTAAATAGGCATATGCATTTGAACATAATCATTTCCTTACGAACCAAGAAAGAGGATTACTGATAAGTCAAAGGTGCAGTTGGATATCTTGATGCCTTTTCAAAGGAAACCCCCAGGAGATTTCGAATCCATTTTCTCCAGCAAGTCTTGAAGCTTATTCCCAGTAGATTCTGGAAGCTTATCCCCTGCAGAGTACGGACGTCTCTCCCGAGTTTTATTCAAAGTTATTCCTCACAAGGACTTATAACTGGGTTATCCTCAGCTAACAATCACGGAAGATCGCACTCGCCAAATTCGTCCTATCCCCAGCGAAGCCAGGCTAATGAACCTCCTCCCTACAGAGTTTTAGGAGAGCAAATCTTGAGTTCCCCAGTGAAGTCGCCAGAGATGCTTCTCGCCAAACGGAAGATTCTCAGTCTTGCATCCCCAGCATGAGTCTACTAGATTGGTACTCCCCAGTAGAAGTCATCAGGAGTTCCCCAGAGGTTTGGTATACAACCCAAGCTCCTTATTCCCCAGCAACAGCCAAGGAATTATTCTTCCCGGCAGCAGTCAAGATGCTTTTATCTTCAGCCATCCAGGATTCATCTATCCCCAGCAAGACAGCTCATCAGCTTACATGCGCATTCATTACATTCATATCATAAACATTGATATAACATATATTGCATCATACATTTCATGCAACATAATTTTGTGTTTAGCTAACATTTTGTCCTTTTCAGGATAAGAATAAAAGGCTATCATTAACAGTTTCAGATGCAGTTTTACACTGACTCATCATCAGGCAACCCTACACCGGTTCCTCCTCAAATTTCAAGATTCCTGAAAACAGTTTACGGGTTCTCCAAGTAACGGATGTTAACCTATCGCTTGTTCAGTTTCTTCTCAAGACTTCTGAAAACAGTCTATGGATTCTTCCCAACAACGGATGATAATCTATCACTTGTTCAGATGCAACTTCTGAAAACAGTTTACGGACGCTTCCCAACAACGGATGCTGCTCTATTGCTTATTCAACTCCAAGATTTCTGAAAACAGTTCACGGGTTCTCCAAGTAACGGATGTTAACCTATCGCTTGTTCAGACTCTTCTCACCTTTGAAAACAGTTTACGGACGCTTCCCAACAACGGATGCTGCTCTATTGCTTATTCAACTCCAGACTTCTGAAAACAGTCTATGGATTCTTCCCAACAACAGATGTTAATCTATCACTTGTTCAGAGGCAACCTTTGAAAACAGTTTACGGATTCCTCCCAACAACGGATGTCAATCTATTGCTTATTCAGACCCCCAGTTCGAAGATAGTCCAAAGCATGGACGCCTTCCTGATACTCATTCCAGATGGCATCTTTAAGCCCATCCCCGACAAGTTTCTGTCACCCCTCAAGATGGCATCTCTAAACCCATCTCCATATGGCATCTCTAAGCCCATCTCCAAATGGCATCTCTAAGCCCATTCTCGCATCCATTGCTTTGACGAGTGCAAATTTCCGGGCACTCTAGTGTCCAATCTCCTTTTACCCTCGAGTCACGAAAGGAAAACTTGCCAATCTAACTCTTCGGATTCAAGAAGATTGAACAGGGGCAACTGTTGTACCCCAAAATTTTCCCTCCCATTTCTCATTGATTTCTCATCACAAAGCCCTTGAAGATCAGGATCCAGTTAAGGTTTCATCCGCTCAAGACTTCTCCTTGCACTGCTGACCCAAATTAGGGTTTGTGTTTGCACAAAGATGTTTTGACCTAAAATGCCTAAGATGACTTTCTTGCTTCATATTGGACTCCCAAGTTTATCCTCATCAAGTTTCAAGTCTTGATTCCAAGTTTGGCCCAGTCAATTGGACAGTTGACCTAGAAATCAGCTATATTGGGGAAAAAGTCAACTGTGGCCAATTGACAGTCAAACCTCATGAAAATTGACCCACATCAACATTATAAACTCCTATGAACCATTTGATCAAGTTTGGATCACAATTTCACAAGAAATTTGATCAGATCACCAAAAGGGCAAAATGGTCATTTTTAGGGTTTTGATTGCACAAAGGCAATTTTTGACTGTTTGACCTAGCCAATGGGAAACCAAGCTCACATATGGACTCAAGGACCCCATGGAATTATCTTGACATGCTCCACAATCTCAAGAGATCCCAAGTACACAAGATTGACAGTTGAATTTCCCAGTCAATTGATCAATTTTGACTATATACTGAAAAGTCAAACTTTGACTTTTTGGTCAAAATCAAGAGTCAAGATTCATTTTTCATCAAAACATGCCAAATCATGAAACTTGTTCACCAAGAAATCAAAAAATGCAAATTAGGGTTAGAAATGAGAATTTTTCATAACTTAGAATTTTTCTAAGTTATGAAAAACCCTAATTTTTTCCCAACTTTGCCCCACTTTCTCACCAAGATTCATTGGGATTAAAACAAAAGTCAAAACATGAAAGTTTTAGCTTGTTGCATAATATACAACTTTGATTCACAAAGTTTTCCCGAATGAGGCTTGTATCTCAAGTTACAAATTTTTGAATAAGGGCACTAAACCATTCTTAACTTAGTGAAATTTTAACCTATTTTGACAAGGTTTTCTACCCAACTTCAAGGACATTTTCCATACACTTCCACTTAGAATTTCAATTTGCATTTCAAAGATGGATTGTAGTACACATTCCAAGATTTCCAAAATGTCCAAGAACTTCTCAAACAACCTCATAACTTGAGAGAATCAAATTTCACAATATAGCAAAAACTCACTTTTGATTAGGCCAAGTTACATGTTCATAACACTATGCATTTTCAAAACTCAGCATGCCACTTGATTACAGGCCTTTTATCTCAATTACACTCATAAATTTAATGCCAAACCTTTGTGCCAAGACCTTGTTTCATGAGTTCAAGCATTGCCTAAAGGATTAATCCCAATTTGGAAAAAGCATTATATCCATTTTTGCAAAAGTTTCACTTTATGTCATGATGCAAATCCACAAGTACAAATGAGATCTAATTGGCACAAGATTATGAGCAAAACACTCTGATCAAGGAGGGATTATGCAGCACATTAGGGGGCCTCTACTGACCTAGAACACAACTTGGGCATTTGTTGCTTAAAGTGTAAGTAACTTGGCATTTTGTGAGACAACTCTCATATCAGCTTACAAACACTTAAGAAAACTTGTAAAGCACATCCAGGACATCCCAACCAAGCTAGTACACGACCCTAACATCCCTCATACACTCCCAATCTCAGAATCACCTTCAAACTGCAAGAACAGGGCAAGGCCTGCAGTTTGAGTGCCATCTTTCATTCCTCTCAAGCTTTCTTGCCCAAACCAGTTCACACACATTCCCTAGCACCAGTGCAAGCTAACCAAGACCTGAAACACAACCTGTAACCCCTCTAACAAGTTCCACCATTTTCACTTTTTCATTTTGCAGTTGAAGTGCTCTAGCACGATTCAAAAGCTTTCAAGACAAAGTAAAGCTTGGAACAGCATCCCTGGACCTCAAGGAAACTATCCCAATCATCACCTGGCATTGAAAGGTTCTCCATTGTCAGATAGAACTTCAACTGAACAGGTAAGTTTTTGAATTCGTATCTCTCTTATTAGGCATTGTTAGCTTTAGGTTTGTGAAGAGAATATGTCACAATCATTGCCCTGAACATGCTCATATAATTAGATTTCATTTATATTATGTGTGCTTAGAGAATTTGATGCCTGAACTTTGAACAAAAATTAGGTTAAGAATTGGGAGAGAAGAAATTCTCTCTCATTTCTGAGAGTTAAAACATGTTTTTTATATGTGTGAATTCGTGAGAAGATGCTTAACAGTTTTGATGTTGGAAGTTTTTGCTAAAACTCAAGGAATCAGGACCTTGCAATGGAAGAAAGTGGCGCGTGTTTTTGTTCAAACAGAAGGCTGGAGGTTGAAGAAAGGTCTTCATGGGCTGGGCTTATGTTGACTTTTCTTTTGGCACCATACAATTGCTTCTGAACCCCCTGAGCCCATTTGGTTTATTTTTAATGTTTTTTGACTTCTTCTTTTTTTAATTGACTCATTTATTTTTTCTCATGATATTAAAAATATAAAAATATTTTTTCTCACCATTTTTGAATTTATTAGGTATTTATTTGATTTTTCTTTTAGTTTATACATAAAAAATAAATACATATACTTTTTATTTAAAATACTAAAATAGTGCAAATACATTTTTATACACTTTTATTTTGTTCTACTCTCCGAAAATATTTTATAGAAAAAAAATACTTTTTTTATTAAATATTAAATATTATTAATTAATATATATAATACATATTTTGTAAATAATGTAAATAAATATACTTATACATTAGTATACTAGGAATAAAATACCAAAAATATATATATATATATATTTTATTTTATTAATATTTAACATTAAAAATACATTTTTACAAACATACTATATTTTATTTTATTTTTTGTATGTAAATAATAAATATTATGTGTATTGAATAAATGATGCATTTTATTTTGTAAACTAGGGTTTTGACCTAAAAATGAAAATACTCCAAAAAATACTTTTATTTTTATTTTTGTGACATAAATAATACTTTTTTTTCATGCATATAAAAACTTTTTTTGCATTCTTGCATATTTGTTTTATTTTTATTTAATTTATGCCTTTAATTATATTGTAAATATTCAAAGAAAATGATGTAATAGCTAGGTTTAATTTCTTGTCTAAATATCCCCCATTTGAAACATTTGTACCCCCCTCCCCATATTATTGTGTTGTAATAGTGTAGGAATTTAAATTTCGCGCTTTAATGCTTTCTAAACATACCATGCTAGAATTAGGGTTTGTATGCGAATAAAACGAACAAAATAGTTTGACCTAATTTCAAGATAAATAAGCATGAAAATGGACAACACATTTCACACTTGCACCCCTAAGGTATTCCACTTTGTTGCCTTCAAACACTTGGGCCATATTGCATGCTAGGTTTCTTTGGGTAAATCAAACAATCAAATGATCATAAGTCCCTCGATGACGCTTTCAAAAAGTTGCCTAAAATGATCAAATCCCTTTCAAAGAAAAACTGCCCAAAGATATTTAACACTATTGCAATTATGGTCTAAACGATGACCCGCGCCCGTCCCTTTCACCTCCTAATACAAGATTGTCCACCAAATGCAATGGTGGAACAAAATTGTCAAAAGGATTAAAACATAACAAGAATCTTTGAGAAAACTTTAGGGTAGATAACTCTTAGGTACTTGTCAATTTGCAAAGAAAACACTTGCCTAATTTCAAACCACACTTCACAAACACTTTCAAAACCAACTTTCAAAAACCTTGAAACATCTTTTCAAAAGACAAAACACCTTTTGTAAAACATTCGAGTAAAGAATTGTTACAAGGGTAGCCTATACAAGGCATCTTTTCAAAACATTTTCAAAACCGCACACCAAGCACCATTTCAAACAATTGAAAACCAAGGCAATTTGATCTAAGCAAGTACCTAAGAGCCCATGGATAACCATGGATGGAAAGGGTTCTAATACCTTCCCTTTCTATAATCTACTCCCCGAACCCAAGAAAAAAATCTCGAAGGTTTTTGCTGTGCTTTTTAAACCTTTCCTTAGGATAAAATAAAAAGTCGGTGGCGACTCTTGCTCAACCGAAACATTTGCGAAAACAAACGCAAAACCATAGTCAGTTCTCCCACCGTATCACACATGGGCATGTTCAGGGCTATGAATGTGACATATTTTCTTCACAAACCTAAAGCTAACAATGCCTGGATAGAGAGATACGAGTTCATGAACTTACCTGTTCATTTGGAATCGTATCTGGTGATAGAGGTA
The DNA here is from genome assembly GCA_948472305.1 of Vicia faba. NCBI lineage: Eukaryota > Viridiplantae > Streptophyta > Magnoliopsida > Fabales > Fabaceae > Vicia > Vicia faba. The sequence continues at coordinate 791,732,396 of OX451741.1, forward strand.
CTTTCAGTGCAAGGTGATGATTGGTACAGCTTCCTTGATTTCCAGGGATGCTATTCCAAGTTTTACTTTGCTTTGAAACTAGCTGAATCGAGTTATAGAACTCCACCTGCAAAACAGAAAAATGAAAATGGTGATGTTGATTGGGAGTGTTACAGGTCGTGTTTGAGGTTTGGAATAGCTTCAAGGGATGTTGTGGGATGTGTTTGAAGTGTTTTTAGCAAGAATGCATGAATGGAATGAGTTATGGAACTCAATCTGCAGCAAGTCCCATGTTTTGGCAGTTTGAGGGTGATTCTGTGAATGGGGAGGTATTGGAGGTGATAGACTCGTGTCTCAGGCCAGGATGGATGTTTAGAATGTGCTCAAGAAGTTTGTCTAAGCTTGTGTTAGTTGAGATGAGAGTTGTGTATGGTTATGCTATGTTTCTTCAACTTTAAGCAACAAATGTCCACTTGAGTTTTTAGACTGATAGAGGCCCCCCTAATGTGCTGCATACCTTGGCCTTGATCAGTGTAATTAGCTCATAAACTTGTGCCAAAGAGATTTGCACTGTACTTGCTTGGATTGCTAATTGACATAAAGTTCTACTTTTGCAAAAATGGGCATTATGCTTTTTCTATTTTGGGACTAAACCTTTATGTAATGCTTGAACACATAAAATATGGTCTTGGCACAATGAGTTTGCATTAAATTTATGAGTGCAAAAGGGATATAGGACCTGTAATCAAGTTGTGCAAGCTGATTTCAAAATGGCCTAGATGTATGAACATGTAACTTGGCCAAATCAAAAGTGAGTTTTTCCCAACTTGCCAAATTCGATTCTCCCTAACCATGAGGTTGTTTGATGAGTTCTTGGACATTTTGGAAAGCTTGGAATGTGTAATACAATCCATATTTGAAATTCAAATTGAAATTCCAAGTGGAAGTGTGTGAAAAATGGTCTTGAAGTTAGGCAAAAATCCTGCCTAAAATAGGTCAAATTTTCTCTAAGTTAAGAATGGTTTGGTACCCTTGTTCCAAAAATTGTAACTTGAGCTACAAGCTTCTTTTGAGGAAACTTTGTGAATCAAAGTTGTAGATTTTGCAATAGGCTACAACTTTCATTTTTTGACTTTTGCTTGAATCCAAATGAATCTTGGTGAGAAAGTGGGACAAAGTTAGGAAAAAATTAGGGTTTTTTATAACTTAGAAAAATTCTAAGTTATGAAAAATCTTCATTTCAAACCCTAATTTGCAATTCTTGATTTCTTGATGAACAAGTTTCATGATTTGGCATGTTTTGATGAAAAATGAATCTTGACACTTGATTTTGACCAAAAAGTCAAAGTTTGACTTTTCAGTATACAGTCAAAATTGATCAATTGACTGGGAAATTCAACTGTCAATCTTGTGCATTTGGGATCTTTTGAACTTGTTGAGTATGTCAAGACAATTCCATGGGGTCCTTGAGTCCATATGTGAGCTTGGTTTTCCATTGGCTAGGTCAAACAGTCAAAAATTGCCTTTGTGCAGTCAAAACCCTAAAAATGACCATTTTGCCCTTTTGGTGATCTGATCAAATTTCTTGTGGAATTGTGATCCAAACTTGATCAAATGGTCCATGTGAGTTCATAATGTTGATGCGGGTCAAATTTCATGAGATTTGACTGTCAATTGGCCACAGTTGACTTTTTCCCCAATACAGTTGATTTCTAGGTCAACTGTCCAATTGACTGGGATAAATTTGGAATCAAGACTTGAAACTTGGTATGGATAAACTTGGGAGTCCAAAATGAAGCATGAAAGTCATCTTAGGCATTTTAGGTCAAAATATCTTTGTGCAAACACAAACCCTAATTTGGGTCAACAGTGCAAGGAGAAGTCTTGAGCAGAGGAAACCCTAACTGGATCTTGAGCTCTAGGGGTCTTGTGATGAGAAAATGTTGAGAAAATGGGAGGGAAAATTTTGGGGTACAACAGTTGCCCCTGTTCAATCTTCTTGAACCTGAAGAGTTAGATTGGCAAGTTTGCCTTTCGTGACTCGAGGGTAAAAGGAGATTGGACACTAGAGTGCCTGGAAATTTGCACTCGCATGTTGGAGTATCAACAATGTGATGTCGGGAATGGGCTTATAGATGCCATTTGGAGAGATGGTGGATAGGGAGATGGGCTTATAGATGCCATCTGGAGACGTGACAGAAACTTGTCAGGAATGGGCTTATAGATGCCATTTGGAAGTGTTGATCGCATAAGAGATTCCTTAGCGAGAACTTGTGTATTTTGAGAAAGACAGATGTTTTCCTGGCTTGTTACAGGTGTTGATCTTCAATCTCTTCATGCAGATGTGCCCTGGCTAGATACAGGTGTCGAATCTACAATCGGTTGCTCACAGATATGCCCTGGCTGGATACAGGTATCGAATCTGGAAATAGTCGTCAATAGATATGCCCTGGCTGGATACAGGAATCGAATCTTCGAACTCTTCAGATGTGCCCTGGCTGGATACAGGAATCAAATCTGGTATGGTGGCAGCTGATAGATATGCCCTGGCTGGATACAAGAATCGAATCTTCAAACTCTTCAGACGTGCCCTGGCTAGATACAGGAATCGAGTCTGGAAATAGTCGTCAATAGATATGCCCTGGCTGGATACAGGAATCGAATCTTCGAACTCTTCAGATGTGCCCTGGCTAGATACAGGAATCGAATCTGGAATTGTTGTCTACAGATATGCCCTGGCTAGATACAGGAATCGAATCTAGAATTGTGACTCACAGATGTGCCCTGGCTAGATACAGGAATCGAATCTGGAATTGTGATAGTTGAAGGTAGTCGTCTTTTGGATTGTCTTTTTCCATGAAAAGGCAAAACATCAGTTGTATGCAATGTCATGATGTATGAAATGCATGATGTCATGATGTTCAACATGAGATAGTGTTGTATGCACTTTATCATGTAGGTAAGCAAGATGTATGAAATGTGAAATGTTTATGAATGTATTTTCGTCTAGGAAAATAAATCCTTGACGATCGGCCATGGAATTAAATCCTGGGCTGACGTTGAAGAGTAGAGCTCTTCGTTTCCGCTGGGGATGACGGTTGCAAGAATACACCGGTAGGAGAAGATGACTCCGTTGAGGAATAAACTTGTTGGAGAGATTACTCTGCGGGGAATTGCTCTGTGGAAGAGATACTTTGCTGAAGTTTGACGAGAGCTTCACTGAGGATTTCAATGATGGACTCCGCTGGGGATAACAATGATAAACTCCTCTGGGGATTGCGTTGATAAGTTATGTTGGGGAACTTTGATGAACTCCGCTGGGGATAGGAAGAACTTTGCCGAGGGCGATCTTCTGTGGTAATTAGCTGAGGATAACCCAGTTATAAGCCCTTGTGAGGAATAACTTTGAATAAAGCTCGGGAGAGACGTCCGTACTCTGCAGGGGATAAGCTTCAAGACCTGTCGGGGATAAGATTTCCACTTTCCTGGGGAAAATTTTTAGACTGTACTGGGGTGTTGATATTCCACCGGGGAACAATCTTAGGTCAAGACTGTCGGGGATGCTTGCTGATGAACGCCTATACTCCGTTGGGGAATGTTGATATCTTCTGGGGATACACAACTTCCTTCACGCGGACCGTAGACTAACTCTGTTGGAGGAGAGTATGGCTGACTTGCTAGTGGAATATTGTGCCTTTTCAGGATTGATAGGGAACCAACTCTACTTGGGGAAAGTATTGCTGAATCTTGTCTTACTCTGCGGGGAGTTGAGATAATTTGGTCACATTCTTCAGTTGAACCTATCTTGGTACTTCGGCGGACAAAGCAACCAGACTGCATCAGACAACTTTACATTGCCCCTGTTTCTGATGTCACCTGTAATTAGTCTTTTGTTTCATATGCAAGTATTTATGAATTAGCAATTTAATGTCAAATGCATACATCAAAAATGAACATTGGACGTTCTTCGCAAGACAAAACAGAAAAAGGAAAAACAATTGGCAATTTGTTTGGAAAACTGAATCTGTATTGATTTTGAAATTTGCCTGTAAATAGGCGTCTTTGTACAAGAGGCTGACGTCCTAGTAAGAGAACGCCGCCGAATAACATAAATTTTATACAATTTTGAAAAGGAAACAAAACAGCTATGTGCACAATATTCCCACTGGGTTCCAACTCTGCTATCGCCTTTATGTCTTTAAGTGTCTCATCACTTTGCTGCTTAGTTGAAGATGAAGTTGATTGATCGATGCCGAAGTCTGAGCCAGATAGTTGATGCCGAATTCTGGATGCAAGGTGGCCCAATGAGACATAGTGTTACGCTTTATCCCTAACTTTTGCCTAGACCGCCCTTTCTGGTTTTCAGTCCACCGGGATACCCATTTTTGCCTAAGCCGCCTTTTCAGGTTTTCGACTTGTCGGGTGTACAGATTTTTTCATTTCATCCCTTATTTTTGCCCGAACCCTTTTGGTTCGCCGGGAAACCCTTATTTTTGCCTAGGTATGTCAACCTAGCGGGTCTTTTATTCATGCGTAGTATCTTTTTACTATGTCTGCATTGGCGGGGTGAGGAAGGTCATCACCATCCATGGTGGTTAGAATCATGGCTCCTCCTGAGAACACATGTTTAACCACAAATGGCCCTTCGTACGTAGGGGTCCATTTTCCCCTGGGATCACTTTGAGGAAGGATGATGCGTTTGATTACCAGGTCCCCAACTTGATACTCTTGTGGTCTGACTTTCTTGTTAAATGCCCTGATCATCCGTTTTTGGTACGTCTGACCATGACAGATAGCGGTGAGTCTCTTTTCGTCAATTAGGTTTAATTGATCAAGTCGTGTCTGGATCCAATCATCTTCATTCAAGTCTGCATCCTTCATTATTCAGAGAGAGGGTATCTGGACTTCAATCGGCAAGACTGCCTCCATGCCATAGGCCAAGGAAAAAGGAGTTGCCCCGGTTGACGTCCTCGCTGAGGTACGGTACCCATGAAGAGAAAATGGTAACATCTCGTGCCAATCTTTATAGGTCACTGTCATCTTTTGCATAATCTTTTTGATATTCTTATTGGCTGCTTCGACAGCTCCATTCATCTTCGGCCGGTAAGGGGAAGAGTTGTGGTGCTGTATCTTGAATTGCCCGCAGAGCTCAGTGATCATCTTGTTGTTAAGATTGGTACCATTGTCCGTAATGATTCTTTCCGGGACACCGTATCGACAGATCAGGTTATGCCGAATGAAACGTGCCACGACGCTCTTGGTTACGGTGGCGTAGGAGGCTGCTTCTACCCACTTCGTGAAGTAATCAATTGCTACCAAGATGAAGCGATGCCCGTTGGATGCCGTCGGTCGGATCTCGCCGATCATATCAATGCCCCACATTGCAAAAGGCCAAGGTGCCGTCAGGACGTTCAGAGGAACCGGAGGGATGTGCACCTTATCAGCATAGATCTGGCATTTATGACAAGTTCGAGAATGTTGGTAACAGTCGGCTTCCATTGTGGACCAGAAATATCCTGCCCGAAGGATTTTCTTTGCCATGGTATGTCCACTGGAATGTGTTCCGAATGTACCTTCATGTAGCTCTGCCATGATCTTTTCTGCTTCAGTCTTATCCACACAACGCAATAAAGTTGAATCATGGTTTCGTTTGTAGAGAATTCCGTTGCTGAGGAAGAATTTCGCCGCGAACCTTCTCAGAAACTTCTTATCATTGACAGACGCACCTTCAGGGTATTCCTGAGCTTCCAAGTATCTCTTCACCTCATGATACCAGGGTTTTTCGGTTACCTTTTCAGCCTCAAGATCGCAGCAGTATGCAGGTTCGTCCAACTTCCAAATAATGATCTGGGGAGCCTCGTTGTCCCATTTGACTTTGAACATTGAAGACATCGTAGCTAGTGCGTCCGCTAACTGACTCTCCTCTCTTGGGAAATGTTCAAAAGTTATCTCTTCAAAGTGGGGAAGCAAAGTCATCACATACTCCTTGTAAGGAATAAGATTCGGGTGTTTCGTATCCCACTCGCCTTTGATCTGATTGATCACGAGAGCGGAATCTCCGAAGACACTCAGAAACTTGATCCTTAAGTCAATTGCAGCTTGAAGACCCATAATACATGCCTCATATTCTGCCATGTTGTTGGTGCAGTTGAAACACAGCCGGGCGGTGAGTGGAGTATGAGTTCCTTTGGGGGATATGATTACAGCGCCGATTCCGTTACCCAAAGCGTTCAAGGCTCCGTCAAAATTCATAGACCATCGGGATCCTTCCTCAGGTCCTTCATCCGGTCCAGGCACTTCACAATCTGTTACTACCATGATATCCTCGTCCGGAAATTCAAAGTTTAGTGATTGGTAATCGTCCACAGGTTGGTGTGCCAAATGGTCTGCCAATACACTTCCCTTGATTGCTTTTTGAGTTATGTACTGGATATCATATTATGTCAAGATCATTTGCCATCTTGCTATTCTTCCAGACAGAGCAGGCTTTTCGAATATGTACTTGATTGGATCCATTTTTGAAATCAACAGAGTAGTGTGAGTCAACATATACTGTCTCAGCCGGCGAGCAGCCCATACCAGAGCGCAACAAGTTTTCTCGAGCAGTGAGTACCGAGTCTCACAGTCGGTAAAATTTTTGCTCAGGTAATAAATAGCATGCTCTTTTCGGCCAGACTCGTCATGCTGCCCCAACACACACCCCATCGAGTTGTCAAGTACTGTCAAGTATAGTATTAGAAGTCTCCCTTCAACCGGAGGCATAAGAATGGGTGGTTCTTGGAGATACTCCTTTATCTTTTCAAAAGCGGCCTGACATTCATTGTTCCAACGTACTACTTGATCTTTCTTCAGTAATTTGAAGATTGGCTCACAGGTAGCAGTTAGATATGAGATGAATCGGGCAATGTAATTCAGTCGTCCCAGAAAGCCTCTGACTTCTTTCTCTGTCTTGGGAGTTGGCATCTCTTGTATGGCTTTCACCTTGGCAGGGTCCACCTGAATACCTTTATTGCTTACAATGAAACCTAGTAATTTTCCAGACCTCACCCCAAAGGTGCATTTGTTTGGATTCAACCTCAGCTTGTACAACTTTAATCGGTCAAACAGCTTCCGCAGATGGTCAAGGTGTTCCTCCTCAGTTTGGGACCTTGCAATCATATCATCAACGTATACTTCAATCTAATGATGGATCATATCATGAAATAAAGCAACCATGGCACGTTGGTAGGTTGCCCCAGCATTTTTCAACCCGAATGGCATGACCTTGTAGCAAAAGGTGCCCCACTGAGTCACAAAGGTAGTCTTTTCCATATCTTCAGGAGCCATCTTGATCTGATTATACCCTGAAAAACCATCCATGAAGGAGAACACCTTGTGTTGAGCAGTATTGTCAACAAGAACGTCGATGTGAGGCAGAGGGAAATCATCCTTAGGGCTGGCCCTGTTCAAATCCCTGTAGTCGACACACATTCTGACCTTACCGTCCTTCTTCGGCACTGGCACCACGTTGGCAACCCACTGAGGGTAAGAAGTCACTGCTAGAAACCCGACATCGAATTGCTTCATAACCTCAACTTTGATCTTTTCGGACATCTCTGGGCGCATACGGCGGACCTTTTGCTTTACCGGAGGGCAGTCTTCCTTGGTAGGCAGGTGATGAACCACAATGTCGGCATCCAAACCAGGAATGTCTTCGTAAGACCAAGAAAAGATTTCCAGGTAGTCATGCAGCATCTGGATCAATCGTTGCTTCACGCTGAGCTCTAGATTGGCACCAATCTTGACTTCTTTTCTATCTGTCTCAGTACCCAGGTTCACTGTTTCCACGGGCTCTTCATGCGGCTGAATGGTCCTCTCTTCCTGGAGTAGCAGTCTTGCGAGTTCACCAGGCACTTCACAATCATCTTCACCTTCGTCTTCGGCCAAGTTGATCGGATTTTCGAAGTCATAACTGGCGGTAGCAGAGCCGTTACCAGTGAGATCCAGAGTGGATTGAAACCTGTATAAGTGAGTGTGTGTAAATATAGTTGTTTTGCAATATATAACACAGAAAGAAAAAGAGCACAAGATTTGAAATGCAACAAACGTCCAATGTTTTGATTAATGATATATGGAAATGTCATACAAAAAGCCCTCACAAATGGAGCTACGATGCCCCGGGTAGGACACCGAGCCAATAAAAGTTTCGACATATTGTTTGTTACAAATTGAAAATAAAAGATTTAATTACTGCGTGACAAATGTAATAGGTGTAAAATCCTTTTCCGTCCAGTTGATTGGTCTGTTGTTGGTGGTTGGATAGATCCAACTGTCAAACTCTGCTTCCTCTATGTCCTCCTCGATAGCATTCACCCTTGAGTTTGTGATGAACACTGGAACCTTTCTGATCCTTTCCTTGTGAACAGCCCTCTGAGCCTCTGCAGTGAAGCCCAGCCCAAATTTGTCGGTCTTTTGAGTGAAGTCAGGAAGCTGACCCTAGTTTGCACATTTGCCTTTCTCGATCACAGCCCGGACATCCTTCAGGGAAGCCATCTTCAGAGGAAAGTCTTCTTCAACCACTGTCTCAGCCGACGCCAACGTTGGAGGAACCTCCTCAAAATGTTGAAAGGGGGTTTCAATAAACTCCCCGTCCATTTCGATATACCAGAATGAATTCAGATGACTTACCATGTATTCCTCCTCACCCCGCACAGTAACAATCTTCCCTTTGACAGGGTATTTGAGCTTTTAGTGTAGAGTGGATGTTACCGCCCCAACCTTGTGAATCCAGGGTCGGCCCAACAAGCAGGAATAAGATGGACGAATATCCATTACATAGAACGTTGAGTCGAAGACTTGGGAACCCACACGGATAGGAATGTCTACTTCACCGTGCACCATCCTCTTAGAACCGTCGAAGGCTCTAACAATGATGTTACTAGGTTTCAATTCCAGGCCCTCACAATCCAAGCGATCCAATGCCTTCTTGGGAAAAACATTCAGGGAAGAACCGGTGTCCACCAACACGTGTGCGAGAGTAGTGCCCCTGCACTCTATAGAGACATGCAGGGAATCATTATGAATTTTCCCTTTGGCGGTAAGGTCAGCATCTAAGAACCCCAAACCATTGTCAGCTGTCAAATTAGCCACACAGTCAGTGAACTGATTTGCAGAGGTCTCTTGCGGCACATGGGCCGTTTTCAGAAATTAAATTAGGGCCTTGGCGTGGGCCTCTGAGCACAGCAGCAATGATAGCATGGAGATTTTGGAGGGGGTATGCCCCAGCTGTTCAACAACATTGAAGTCACTCTTTTTAATGATTTTAAGGATTTCCTCCATCTCTTGTTGGGAGGCTTCAACAGCAGTCTTTTTTGGTGCCTCCGTCCGGGCAGGAAAATCGGTAGCAACTTCTTTGCCCCAAGCATCAGAGGACTCGGCGGCAGTAGTAGACACAGGAACTTGATTTGGAACATGCACACTTGCGGGTGTGATGATAAGAGGTTTTCGGATAACTGGCGGTGCAATGTCAGGCGAGAAGAGCCTGCCACTGCGAGTAATCTTGGCGGGACCAGTGATGTTACTGATACTGGTACCGGTGTTGAACTCCTACTTCACTCCAAGCACATACACGTCTGCCCCATAGTGCCATGGGACAGCCTTGTCAGACTCATAGGGGAGAGGCCCCGGAACAGTAATGGTAATGGGTGTAACAGACATAATTTAGACTGGCTTCCTTGGGAGAGCCTTGGTAGGATTATTGAAAATTGTGACGACATATACTTCTTCAGCGGAAACAAACGGTCAGCAGTTTTCTTGAACATAATTTCTTTGCTATCCATCAGGCTTTGGATGCCTGATTTCAGCAGCGGACAACCGGTAGGGATAACAGCACACAGGAGGCAACCCTTGCTACAACCCGGAAATAAATCGGCTAGTAGTAAGTTCCTCTTAACAGTCAAAAGAGGGGTAGCAACATCATTCATCGAAACAGCATACAAATCTTCCTCGACGACATTTACTCGATGCTGGGGCATAGGAGCAGTTACAACATTTGGCCTCTCAGGCGCCTTAAACTGAATTTCCTTCGCATCGATAAGGTCTTGAACTTTGTTTCTCAGGGCCCAGCAATCATCAGTAGTATGCCCGGGGCTATCAGAATGATAAGCACAACGGGCATTTGGGTTATACTTAGGAGATGCAGTATTCACGACCTTCGGAGCCTCTTTGATGGTCACCAAGTTGGTTGATATCAGTTGCGGTAAGATTTGTGACAAGGTCATACTCAGCCGAGTATACTGCCTCTTGGGCCTTTCACTTCTTTGTTGATTGTATTGCTGAGGAGCAGCAACAGGTTTTGAAATGACCAAGGCATTGACGGCTTGGCGGCTTTCTGGCTTGACTTGTCTTCTAGGACCATAGACTGCACTTGCTTCTTTATTGAAAGGCCTCTTCTCAGTACTTGTGGAGGCAGCTTTTTGTATCTTTCTTGACCTGATGCCAGCTTCTATCCTTTCACCCGTCAGGATCAAATCCGTAAACCCAGCTGAGGAATTGCCAACCAGATGATTTAAAAATGGACCAGACAAGGTCCCTAGAAAAATATCAACCAGCTCACGATCAGTCAATGGAGGCTGCACCCTGCCAGCCAAATCTCTCCATTTTTGTGCATATTCTTTGAACCCTTCGCCCGTTCCTAGAGACATACCCTAAAGTTGGGTACGCGTAGGAGCGAGGTCAGAATTGTATTGATATTGTCTATAAAATGCGGTCGCCAAATCTTCCCAATGTCGGATACTAGTTCCATCTAGTTGATAGAACCACTCAAGCTGTGACCCCGAAAGGCTATCTTGGAAGAAGTGGATCCAAAGATTTTTATCTTCCGTGTAAGGTTGGATCTTCCTTACGTACGACCTTAGATGCAGCTTTGGGAAGGAAGCCCCGTCATATTTGGCAAAGGCAGGCGCTTTAAGCTTGTGTGGGATTACCACCCCAGAAGATAACCCCAAATCTCCGAAATCCAGCCCCGGCACATTTTGAATCTCCATGGCACTCAAGCGGTCTTCTAATTGCTTGTATCTGTCAGCAGCGGGTGGGTATTGTTCGTCATTATAATTCGTCTCGTTGTCAGAGACTGCAGGACTAGGAGCTCCTCCCCCTTGGGGATTGTCTTTCTCTGCAGAGGAAGTAGTTGGATCAGCCTCGTTATGGAGTGTGTTCCCAAACCTACGTCTAGTGTTGAATAACGCTGTCCTCTTTTTCTTCTTCTTCTTTAGGAGCAAAGCCTTCAACTCTTGCTGACCTTGGGCCAGGCTCATGACCATTTCTTGAAACTGGGCACTTTGGGCCTGAAGGGCCTTGATTGCTTGCTCACTGGATGATTCTGGATTCATGATGACTGTTCCAAATAAACAGCGAAGAAGATTAAGCAACCTGTAGAAAAATGGGTACCTGTTATGCACATGATGCATGAGATGCTATCTATGCAATGCATTCAAGGATTTTAGAAATTCACAATTGTTGCAAACAAAAGAACGCACGTCATATTAATAAGAAAAGATTTGTTAGTACATAAATGCCCCATGGGCCAAATATTACAAAAACAACTTCTCAAGGTAAAAAGACGTTGCGCATCCTCTTTGGCGCAATGTAGGTGTTGAGGGCCTCTTGCTCATGGAGTCGGCGGGTGAGCTCTAAAACCTTCTTCTTGCTGGCGTAGAAGCTGGCTTCAAAAGTGTTCCGTTCCTCCTTGAGTTGGATCCAACTCTTCTGCATCTCCTCCCACGATGTAGGCATGTCAGGATGTAGGATGGTGTAGGGAACCTCTCCTTCCTTGACGGGCTCTTTAATCACAGGGAGAACATGAGGATAAGGCATAATTAGACTCTGGGCTCGGGATCGTACCCACTTGAGATAGGGCTCAAGAGGGATGGAGTTCTTGTGTCCCAGTGTCTTGCTATCAACCTTGTTGGGCATCCTCCAAGCTCTGATGAATCTTTGGCGAAGTCCTTGCGCGTCGTTGTCGAAGTCAAAAACTAAGTCAGGAATCAACATGTCGTGAGGGCCATCTCTTCGTGCATATCCAAATTGCCTCAAAGCTAGGCAAGGGTTGTAGGTGATACCTCCTCTGATTCCAAGTAAAGGAACATTAGGAAACTCTCCGCAACGATCGACGATGATGACATTTTCTCTGGACCGAGAACACCAATGTACATCAGAGTGAGTAAGAGTCATCAACCGTTGGGACCACCTTGAGCCTTGGTCATTCTTCAAGACAGATTGGGGAAGGTGCGAAATAAACCACCTTGCAAGGAGAGGAGTACAGCACATGAGAACACCCCTCTTTCTCATTGATCGTGTGTAAAATGAGTGAAGGATGTCCCCAAGCAATGTTGGTATTGGATTTCTGGACAAGAAGATTTTGACGGCGTTGACCTCTACAAGCTGGTCAGGATTTGGGAACAGGACCAACCCATAGATAAGGAGTGCCACAATTTTTTCAAAGGCTTGTAGGTCCAATGAATTCCAACATTCTTGTGCCTTCTCAAACAAGAATTTTGCTAAGAAGCCTTTGACACCGCTTCTAGTTTCCCAATGCCCCTTGATGTCAGAAGGCTGTAGATGTAATGCTCGAGCAACATCTTCAGACTTTGGCTCCTTTTCCGTACCGTTGAAAGGTAGTTGATTTAGGATAGGAATTCTCAGGAGTTGAGAAAATTCCTCCAAAGTGGGCACCAACTGGTAGTCAGGGAAAGTGAAACAGTGATGAAGAGGGTCAAAGAACTGGAATAGCACTTTCATCATGTCTTCTTCAATGTTGGTGTTGACTAAGCTGAGCAGTCTACCATGTCTTTCACTGAAGGATGAGCTTTCCGGAATTCTTGAGGTGAGCTCCTTGAGTTGAGGAGAGATTCTCACAAGGTTGACTTGGATGGTTTTTCTGCGAGGAATTTCCATGACCTACAAAACAAGAACAAAGATGAAGATCTAAACCCTTGAAGTGGTTAGTGAATGCATATGATGCTTTATGATGTTCATGATGTATGCACAAACATATGTACAAGCAAATCACACCAAACCCTAGTTTCAAGCTTGCATGGGGTTTCATAGGTAAGTACCCTCTTGAGTGTAGTTGGCTTAAAGACATGTCCTATAAATAGTAATCGGGTTCTAAGGAGCTCAATATCACTGGATTATTTTCATTATTCATTGTTTTGGTTTAGCCACTTAACTAGCGACCAAAATATTCCAAGAAAACAACCCTCAATGAGTGTAGTATCGAGTATCTACCAACTTCGGACTGCACCAAAGCCGGTCATCTCACTACCCCTAATAAAAGGCCAAGATGGTCAAGTAAGGTTCTAGGTCATTAGTGCTTAGTGAAATCACTCAGCGGCCCCGTACTCTCCTTGATTGAACTCAAGGGTTACCGGTACTCACAAATATATCGCACTAATATAGCTATTGCTTCAACTGTGTCGGTATACCCCGCACAGTTTCCACAACGTATTGCTATCTATGAATGTTTCCCCAAATCCGGGTGTAGGATTGCAAACCCAAACAAGAGAGCCAAGATATAAAGCAATCAAAGCAAACAATTAGTCATGCAAGAGGGTGATCTAGGCCCTAAGGTTACTCCACTTTATAGTTATCCCCAGCAGAGTCGCCAGTTCTGTGATACGGTGGGAGAACTGACTATGGTTTTGCGTTTGTTTTCGCAAATGTTTCGGTTGAGCAAGAGTCGCCACCGACTTTTTATTTTATCCTAAGGAAAGGTTTAAAAAGCACAGCAAAAACCTTTGAGATGTTTTCTTGGGTTCGGGAAGTAGATTATAGAAAGGGAAGGTATTAGCACCCTTTCTATCCATGGTTATGCATGGGCTCTTAGTTACTTGCTTAGATCAACTTGCCTTGGTTTTCAATTGTTTGAAATGGTGCTTTGTGTGTGCGGGTTTGAAAATGTTTTGAAAAGAGGCCAATGTGGTGGCAACCTTTGTAATGATCCATGTTGGGATGTATACAAAGGTGTATGTCTTTTGAAAAGGTTTTCATTTCTTTTTGAAAGTTGTTTTTGAAAGTGTAGTGATGCGTGGTTTAGAAAAATAGGCAAGTGTTTTGTTTTGCAAGTTGGCAAGTAACTAAGAGTTTGTCTACTCCTAAATTTCTCAAAGATTTCTCCTATGTTTTTAACCCTTTTTAACAATTTTGTTCCACCATTGTATTTGGTGGACAATCATGTGTTAGGATGTGAAAGGGACAGGTGCGGGTCATCGTTTAGACCATAATTGCAATGGTGCCAAGTATCTTTGGGCAACGTTTTCTTTAAGGGACTTGATCATTTTTTAGGCAACTTTCGAAAGCGTCATCGAGGGACTATGATCATTTGAATTGTGTTTGTTTTGCCCAAAGAGACCTAACATGCAATATGGCCCATTATTGAAGGCAACAAGTGGAATACCCTAGGGGTGCAAGTGTGATTAGTGTTGTCCATTTTCATGCTTGTTTATCTTGAAATTAGGTCAAACTATTTTGGTTAATTGATTTGCATACAAACCCTAATTCTAGCATTGTATAATTAGAAAGCATTAAAATGCAAAAAATAAAGTTCCTAAGTTATTACAACACAATATATGGGAAGGGGGGTACAAATGTTCAAATGGGGGTATTTTGACAAGGAATTTAAACCTAGACTATTACATCAATTTGGAATTATACAAGGTAATTAATATACAACAATTAAATAAAAATGGAATAAATATGCAAGATGCAAAAAATGTTTTTTATGTGTATGAAAAAGGTATTTTTTTTATGTGTCAAATAAACAAAATAAAAAGTATTAATTTTTGGATTTTTTATGTATTTAGGGCAAAACCCTAATTTATTAAATAAAAGGTGTTAATTATTTAATATGTACAATATTTACTAGTTATGTACAAAAATAAAATAAAAATGAAGTATATTTGTCAAAAAGGTATTTTTTAATGTTAAATATTAATAAAAAATAAAATGTATATATCTTGTATTTTTAACCTAAATATACTAATATATATGTAAATATTTATATTATATGATAAATATATTAAATATATATAAAATAATAATATTTAGTATTTATAAAAAAAGTATATTTTATATAAAATATTTTCAGAAGATAAAATAAAATAAAAATGGAAAATAAAATATGTTTGCATTATTTTAGTATTTTTTAAATAAAAGTATGTAAGTATTTATTTATGTACACAACATCAATTTAAACAAATAAATACCTAATAAATATAAAAATGGTGTGAAAAATATTTTTTATATTATTAATATTGTGAGGAAAAATAAATAAGTCAGGAATAAAAAACAAAAGTCAAAAAAATGATTAAAATAAGCACAATGGGCCAAGGGGGTTTAAAAGTAACAAAATGGTGCAAATAGAAATATGAAACAGAGCCCAGCCCAAAAAGTCCTTCTTCAACCTCTGAACCTGTATGAACAACAATCAACACGCGTTTTCTATCTCCCAATTCCTGGACTTTCAAGCAAAACTCACAACATGAAAAATGTAGAGCATTAAGAGACGAATCCAGACATATCAAGAACTTGACTTAACTCTCTAAGATGAGAGAGAATTTCTTCTCCCCCAATTCCTGACCTAGTTTTTGTTCCATGTTCAGACATTAAATTCCCACAACACACATAATATAAATGAAAACTAATTACATGGGCATGTTCAGGGCTATGAATGTGACATATTTTCTTCACAAACCTAAAGCTAACAATGCCTGGATAGAGAGATACGAGTTCATGAACTTACCTGTTCAGTTGGAATCGTATCTGGTGATAGAGGTACTTTCAGTGCAAGGTGATGATTGGTACAACTTCCTTGATGTCCAGGGATGTTATTCCAAGTTTTACTTTGCTTTGAAACTAGCTGAATCGAGTTATAGAACTCCACCTGCAAAACAGAAAAATGAAAATGGTGATGTTGATTGGGAGTGTTACAGGTCGTGTTTGAGGTTTGGAATAGCTTCAAGGGATGTTGTGGGATGTGTTTGAAGTGTTTTTAGCAAGAATGCATGAATGGAATGAGTTATGGAACTCAATCTGCAGCAGGTCCCCTGTTTTGGCCGTTTGAGGGTGATTCTGTGAATGGGGAGGTATTGGAGGTGATAGACTCGTGTCTCAGGCCAGGATGGATGTTTAGAATGTGCTCAAGAAGTTTGTCTAAGCTTGTGTTAGCTGAGATGAGAGTTGTGTATGGTTATGTTATGTTTCTTCAACTTTAAGCAACAAATGTCCACTTGAGTTTTTAGACTGATAGAGGCCCCCCTAATGTGCTGCATACCTTGGCCTTGATCAGTGTAATTAGCTCATAAACTTGTGCCAAAGAGATTTGCACTGTACTTGCTTGGATTGCTAATTGACATAAAGTTCTACTTTTGCAAAAATGGGCATTATGCTTTTTCTATTTTGGGACTAAACCTTTATGTAATGCTTGAACACATAAAATATGGTCTTGGCACAATGAGTTTACATTAAATTTATGAGTGCAAAAGGGATATAGGACCTGTAATCAAGTTGTGCAAGCTGATTTCAAAATGGCCTAGATGTATGAACATGTAACTTGGCCAAATCAAAAGTGAGTTTTTCCCAACTTGCCAAATTCGATTCTCCCTAACCATGAGGTTGTTTGATGAGTTCTTGGACATTTTGGAAAGCTTGGAATGTGTACTACAATCCATCTTTGAAATGAAAATTGAAATTCCAAGTGGATGTTTGTGAAAAATGGTCTTGAAGTTAGGCAAAACTCCTGCCTAAAATAGGTCAAATTTTCTCTAAGTTAAGAATGGTTTGGTACCCTTGTTTCAAAAATTGTAACTTGAGCTACAAGCTTCTTTTGAGGAAACTTTGTGAATCAAAGTTATAGATTTTGCAATAGGCTACAACTTTCATGTTTTGACTTTTGCTTGAATCCAAATGAATCTTGGTGAGAAAGTGGGACAAAGTTAGGAAAAAATTAGGGTTTTTTATAACTTAGAAAAATTCTAAGTTATGAAAAATCTTTATTTCAAACCCTAATTTGCAATCCTTGATTTCTTGATGAAAAAGTTTCATGATTTGGCATGTTTTGATGAAAAATGAATCTTGACACTTGATTTTGACCAAAAAGTCAAAGTTTGACTTTTCAGTATACAATCAAAATTGATCAATTGACTGGGAAATTCAACTGTCAATCTTGTGCATTTGGGATCTTTTGAACTTGTTGAGTATGTCAAGACAATTCCATGGGGTCCTTGAGTCCATATGTGAGCTTGGTTTGCCATTGGCTAGGTCAAACAGTCAAAAATTGCCTTTGTGCAGTCAAAACCCTAAAAATGACCATTTTGCCCTTTTGGTGATCTGATCAAATTTCTTGTGGAATTGTGATCCAAACTTGATCAAATGGTCCATGTGAGTTCATAATGTTGATGCGGGTCAAATTTCATGAGATTTGACTGTCAATTGGCCACAGTTGACTTTTTCCCCAATACAGTTGATTTCTAGGTCAACTGTCTAATTGACTGGGCTAAATTTGGAATCAAGACTTGAAACTTGGTATGGATAAACTTTGGAGTCCAAAATGAAGCATGAAAGTCATCTTAGGCATTTTAGGTCAAAATATCTTTGTGCAAACACAAACCCTAATTTAGGTCAACAGTGCAAGGAGAAGTCTTGAGTAGAGGAAACCCTAACTGGATCTTGAGCTCTAGGGGTCTTGTGATGAGAAAATGTTGAGAAAATGGGAGGGAAAATTTTGGGGTACAACAATGCATATCCTCCATGATCTTCTATGCTTCCTTCTTGTCCATACAATGGAGCAAAACTGAATCATGGTTGCGCTTGTATAAGATCCCATTGCTCCAGAAGAACTTGGCTGAGAACCTCCGCGGGAATTTCTTGTTGTTGACTGAAGCCCCTTCAGGATACTCTTAAGCTTCAAGATATCTTTTCACCTCATGAAACCAAGGCTTCTCCTCTACACCATCAGTGTCAATCTCATAGCAGTGCACTGGTTCGTTAAATCTTTCGACAGTAATTCGGGGAGCTTCGTTGTCCCATCTGACCTTGAACATAGAAGACATGGTTGATAAAGCATCTGCCAACTGATTTTCTTCCCTCAGAATGTGTTCAAAAGTAACCTCTTCAAAGTACGGGATCAAGGTTAGCACAATCTCTTTGTACGGGATACGATTTAGATGTTTTGTATACCACTTTCCTTTAACTTGACTGACGACCAAAGTTGGTTCTCCATATACACTTAAGAATTTGATTCTTAAGTCAATAGAAGCTTTAAGACCCAGGATGCACGCTTCATACTCGGCCATATTGTTGGTATAGTCAAAGCAGAATCTGGAAGTGAAAGGCGTATGTCAACCTTCGGGGGAAATGATCACAACACCAATTCCGTTACCCAGTGCATTGTAAGCTCCACCAAAAACCATAGTCCATCGGGATCCTTGCTCAGGTCCTTCATACAGTCCAGGCTTTTCACAATCTGTAATCAGCATAATATTCTCGTATGGTAATTCAAAGTTCATAGATTGGTAGTCATCTACATATTGATGTGCCAAATGATCTGCCAACACACTTCCTTTGATTGTTTTTTATGTAGTGTACTGGATGTCGTATTAAGTTAAGATCATTTTCCATCGAGCTATCCTTCCAGAGAGAGCTGGCTTCTCGAAGATATACTTGATGGGATCCATCTTAGAGAACAACAGAGTCGTATGAGTTAACATATACTGTCTTAGTCGGAGAGCATCCCATGCCAAAGTGCAACAAGTTTTCTCGAGCAGTGAATATATTGTTTAACATTCTTCATGTTGCCCCAGCACACACCCCATTGAATTCTCTAACACGGTTAAGCACATGATAAGAGGTCTTCCTTCAACTGGTGTCATCAGGATTGGAGGTTCTTGTAAGTATTCTTTGATCTTGTCAAAAGCTATTTGGCAGTCGTCATTCCATTTTACTACTTGATCCTTCTTCAGCAGCTTGAAAAGTGGCTCACAAGTAGCAGTCAAGTGAGAGATGAATCGGGAAATGCAATTGAGTCATCCTAGAAAACCTCTAACCTCCTTTTCAGTACGAGGAGTTGGCATTTCTTGGATAGCTTTGACTTTGGCAGGATCAGTTTTAATTCATTTTCCATTGACGATGAAGCCTAGGAGATTTCCAGACCTTACCCCTAAGATGCATTTGTTGGGATTCAACCTCGGCTTGTATTTCTTCAACCTCTCAAACAACTTGTGCAGATGATCAAGGTGCTCTTCCTCAGTTTGGGATCTTTCTATCATGTCATCCATGTAGACTTCTATGTCATGATGGATCATGTCATTAAATAAATCCACCATAGCCCATTGATAAGTTGCGCCTGTGTTCTTCAGCCCGAATGGTATTACCTTATAACAGAAGGTCCCCCACTGTGTGACAAAAGTAGGTTTTTTCCATGTCCTCGGGTTCCATTTTGATTTGGTTGTACCCGGAGAAGCCATCCATGAATGAAAACACCTTGTGTTGAGCAGTATTGTCAACTAAGACATCAATATGCGATAGTGGGAAGTCATCTTTGGGGCTTTCCCTATTTAAATCCTTGTAGTCTACACACATACGAACCTTATCGTCTTTCTTCAGCACTAGAACAACATTTACAACCCATTGGAGATACGACGTCACTGCCAAGAAACCTGAATTGAACGGTTTCATTACCTTATCCTTGATCTTTTCAGACATGTCAGGATGCATGTGATGAACCTTTTGTTTGATCGGAGATCAATCCTCTTTCACTGGTAGACGATAAACCACGATATCAGTATTGAGCCCCCAACACGTCTTCATATAACCAAGTGAATACCTCAACATAGTCATGCAACATCTGAACCAATCTTCTCTCGATACTGTCTTCTAAGTTGGCTCCGATTTTGACTTCTTTCTTATCTACCTCAGTACCCATGTTTATCACTTCGATCGGTTCTTCATGCGGTTGGATGGCCTTTTCCTCTTGTATTAGGAGTCTGGCGAGTTCTCCATGTATCTCACAATCTTCTTCACCTTCGTCTTCAACTTGATAGATTGGATTTTTGAATTTATAAACGACAATAGCAGAATTGTTGTCAATGAGATCCGGAGTGGATGTGGATCTGCAAATGTGTGTGTGTGCATGTAAGGTCACATGGCTATTTTGAAAATGCAATAAATTAAAATAAAGACAAGGAGCACAAAATTTGAATGCAAAATCGTCCGATATTTTCATTAAATGATCATATGATATATGAAATGACAACCCTTAACAAATGAACCCCGTTGTGCCTCGGGCAAGGCACATGGTTTAAAGTCATTGTTTTAAAGGAAATTATACAGAAAAAGTTCTTAAAGAAATAAAAACAGGAAATAACAATTAATCCTGGTTGAAGGAGATTGAAATGAAGTCTTTATCCTTCCAGTTGTTAATTCCATCATCAGCAGTTAGGAATATCCACTCGTCCAAGTCCCCATCACTATCAGTGTCTTCCTGTGCATTGACTTTATTGTTGCTAATATGGAGAGGTGGTCCACCAGCACGAGCACGTCGAACCACTTTATGAGCTTTTGAAGTAAAACCCAATACAAATTTTTCGAATTTTTAGGGGATATCAGGAAGTTATCCCCAGATAGTGTAACCTCCATCTTCTATAACAGCCCGAACATCCTTTAGAGAGGCCATTCTTGGTGTTCCCTTAGAAATAGTTGGCATAGCTTTAGCAACAACAATCGTTGGAGGGATTACCTCAAATGCTTGAAAATGTTTTATTTAATAACTTTTTAATAACTTTTTATTTACCTCGGTTGTCAATAGTTGGTCTAGCAGCCGGAATGCGAACATGTGTTATAGTATTTGTTGGAGGAGAGATCTTCGGAGAGAAGATCCTTCCTGTCCTAGTGACCTTACTAGTTTCAAAAATGTTTGTAATTTCAGGCTCTTAAGTTTTAATAATCCATGGCTCTTGCTTGACACCATGATAATAAACTACTTCCCCATAGTTCCAAGGCCTAACTTTTTCGGAGGAATAGGGGACTGGCCCCAATGTAGTGATAATCAGGGGAGCCACTCTTGGCGCAGCAGGAATCCTTATAGGACCTTTAGAGGCGATCCCAATAGGAGTATTGGAAATTGTGATTATAAAAACATCTTGAGGTAAACTCTTCAAGGACAAAGTTTTCTCGAACATAATTTCATGGCTATCAATCAGGCTTTGAATACCTTTCTTCAGCCACATACAACCATTGGTTGGGAAGCACAATGGTAACAATTTTCAAGGCAGCCTGGAAATAAACCAGCTCTCAGTAGGTTCTTCTTAACAATCAACAATGGAGTAGTCAAATCATCAACGATGGAGACAAAGGAGGAATCATCAATGGCATTGACACCTTTACCATGATTGGGCATGGGAGCAGTAATGACATTAGGGCTTTACGGAGGGTCAAACTCGATCACTTTGTTATCAATCAAATCTTGGATCTTGCTCTTTAAGGCCCAACAATCATTGGTATCTTGCCCAGAGCTATTGAAATGATAGGCACATTTTGCGTTTGGGTTGTATTTTGGAGATGAAGTATTGGGGTTTTGAGGAGGATTCCTCAGTGTTGCCAAGTCCTCCTTCAACAGATGTTGTAAATCTTGAGACAATGGCATATTGATCCTACTGAATTGCCTCCTTAGGGCATCAGGCCTTTGTTGATTGTTTGATTGTTGTAGTCGTTGAACTGGGGTCGAGTTTGAAATTAATACAACTCCTACCGACTGATGACGATCGTTCTTGACACGACACCTTTGTCCATAAACAACATTAGTCTCTTTCTTTACGATGAATGGTTTCTTCATAATAATAGAGTATGCAGACATCTGAATCTTCCCGCTCTTGATTCCACTTTCAACTTGTTCACCAGTCATAATCAACTCAGTAAACCCTGACGAAGAACTCCAAATCAGAAAATTAAAGAATGTACCAGTCAAGGTACCCATGAACTTGTCCACTAATTATCTATCAGTCAAATGGGGTTGTACTCTTCCAGCCAGGTCCCTCCATTTTTGAGCATACTCCTTAAAGCCTTCGCTCAAGCCCATGGTCATATTTTTCAACTGCACGCGAGTTGGTGCAAGATTAGTGTTGTATTGGTATTACTTATAGAAGGCATCAGCTAGATCCTCCCAGGTGTGGATATTAGTCCCCTCTAGTTGATAGAACCATTCCAACTATGCCACAAATAAGCTCTCTTGGAAGAAATGAACCCATAACTTTCTATCGGCGGTGTGTGGTTGAATCTTGCAAACATAAGACCTCAGATGCATTTTCGTACATGAGATTCCATCGTATTTGGCAAAGACAGGAACCTTAAATTTTTGGGGAATGACCACCCCAGGCACTAGACCTAAGTATCCAAAGTCTAAACCAGTCATTGTTTAGATCTCTACAGCCTTAAGTCGGCCTTCCAACTGTTTTTATTTCTCATCCTCCAGTGGATACTGCTCTTCGGAATAGTCTTCATCCTTAGTAATCTGGTTATTTCCACCCCCAGTTCCGTAACTTATAACTTCCTATTATTGATTGTCTTCATACTCAGGAGAAGCCTCGTCCATTTGATCCAGTCTGGCGGGCCCCTTGAACCTTCTTCCCATGTTGAGAATAATGACCCGTTTCTTGGTCTTCTTTTTGGTGGCAAGGATTGCCATCATTTCTTTGAGAAACCCAATCAAGTACATCTTTGAGAAACTTGCTCTCTCCGGACAGATAGCTAGGTGGAAAACGATCTTGACTGAGTATGACATTCAATACACAATGCAAAAGGACATCAAAGGAAGCGTATTAGCAGATCACTTGGCCCATCAAGCTGTTAATGATTATCAGTCTATGAACTTCGACTTCCCTAATGAGAACATCATGCTAGTGACAGACTGTGCGAAACTTAGACCGTATGACGGACCTGAACAAGGATCCCGATGGAATATGGTCTTCGATGGGGCTTCCAACGCCTTGGGTAACGGAATTGGTGTTGTGATCATCTCCCCTGAAGGTTGCCACACTCCTTTCACTGCCAGACTATGCTTCGATTGCACGAACAATATGGCTGAGTACAAAGCGTGCATTTTGGGTTTAAAAGCTGCCATTGATTTGAGGATCAAGCATTTGAATGTGTTATCTCTAGGGAATTGTGTTATCTCTGATTCCTTACTTCGAAGAGATCGCCTTTGAACACTTCCCTAGGGAAGAAAATCAGTTAGTCGATGCTTTGGCCACCATGTCTTCAATGTTCAAGGTCAGACGGGACAACGAAGCTCCTATGATTACAATTGAGAGATTCGACGAACCTGCACACTGTTGTGAGCTTGACACTGATACAGAAAAGCCATGGTACCATGAGGTGAAGAGATACCTTGAAACATAAGAGTACCCTGAAGGGGCATCCATCAATGACAGAAAGTTCTTAAGAAGATTTTCAGCCAAATTCTTCCTAAGTAACGGAATATTGTACAAGCACAACCATGATTCTACTCTACTCCGATATATGGACAAGAATGAGGCAGAGGAAATTATGGAAGACATGCACGATGGTCTCTTTGGCACTCACTCTAGTGGACATACCATGGCCAAGAAAATCCTGAGAGATGGCTACTATTAGTCAACAATGGAGACTGATTGCCATCAACATTCAAGAACTTATCACAAATGCAAAATCTATCCTGACAAGGTCCATGTGTCTCCTATCCCTCTGAACGTCATGACCGCTCTGTGGCCATTTGCAATGTGGGGCATTGACATGATTGGAGAGATCAAGCCCACTACTTCCAATGGACATCGCTTCATTCTGGTCACTATTGATTATTTCACCAAATGGGTCGAAGCCGCTTCATTCGCCTCAGTCACCAAGAATGTGGTAGCCAGATTCATCAAACATAACCTCATCTGCCGCTATGGTATCCCTGAAAGGATCATCACCGACAATGGGACTAACCTCAACAATGTTATGATTACCAAACTTTGCACTCAGTTCAAGATCAAGCATCACAATTCTTCTCCTTATAGACCAAAAATGAATGGCGCAATTGAAGCAGCCAACAAAAACATTAAGAAGATTGTGCAGAAGATGGTAGTAACCTACAAGGATTGGCATGAGATGTTACTGTTTTCTCTTCATGGCTATCGCACTTCAGTTAGAACATCAACTAGAGAAACTCCTTTTTCTTTGGTCTATGGCATGGAAGTTTTTTTGCCAGTGGAAGTTCAGATTCCATCACTAAGGATTATGAATGAGGCAGGCCTAGGAGAAGACGAGTGGTTTCAGACAAGATTGGATTAGTTAAACTTGATTGATGAGAAGCGATTGGTTGATGTTTGTCATGGTCAGATGTATAAAACACGAATGATTAAGGCCTTCAATAAAAAGATCAAGCCTCGAGTATATCAAGCTGGTGACTTGTTGATAAAGGGCATCATTCTGCCACAAGGCGACCCCAGGGGCAAATGGACTCCCACCTACGAAGGGCCATTTGTTGTCAAAAGAGTGTTCTCTGGTGGTGCCATGATGCTGACTACCATGGATGGTGAAGACTTCCCACATCATGTGAACGCGGACATAGTTAAAAAATACTACGCATAAGAGACCCGTTAGGTTGACGCACCTAGAAAAAATAAGGGCATCCTGACAATCCAAAAAGTTTTGGCAAAAATTAGGGATATATACAAAAGTTTGTACACCCGACAAGTTGAAAACCCGAAAGGGCGACTTGGGCAAAAATGGGTATCCTGGTGGGCTGAAAACCTGAAAGGGAGATCCAGGCAAAAATTAAGGATTGAAAGCGTATGATTATGTGCCGTGGAATCACCACAGTCAACTTTTATACCAAGGTCCGAGTTCAAATGGTCCAAGATCAATCCAATCAACTTCTGTCAACGGCAAGGGGCATTCGAAGACATTGGGGCAATAGTAGAGTTGGAATGCATTGAGATCATTTCCACATGGCTATTTGTTTTTGTTTTCAATTTTTGTTTTCCTTTCGACGATTTCCTCTTACTAGGATCTCCGTCTCTTTGTACAAAAACGCTTATTCAAGGGCAAAATATCAATACAAATATACTTTGAAGTGCAAATTGTCTATTTTTGTTTTGAATGCAAAGTTGTCCAATGACTAAAATTGAACAGACATATGAATATGAACATAATTAAAACTATTTGGCACATGTGTCCTGCTAAGTAGAAGAAAGCATCTCTTTAATGTATATGGAATATCCCCACAGAGTTATTTCATTAGCATTATCCCCACGAAGACGGCTACAATAAACAATTCCTCAACAAAGTTACCCACAAAGTCTCTTTGCACAAATTAATTCCCAGCCAGAGTCTCAATCTCTTGGAAGGTCTCTCCCCAGCTAAGTTGATCCTACAAGAAGAAGCCTTGTGGATCTCTTCCTAAAAGAACTCATCTCATCAGCGGTTCATCAAGTTTTCATCAACAGGGTTTATTTCCCCAACATGGTTTATTTCCCCAACAAGGTTTATTTCCCCAACATACAACAAACAACAAATTCCCCCGATATAGTCTATCTTACCCAACTGAGTATGTCTTCCCCGACTGAGTCTACACTCTCCAGCTAGAGTTTTCTTTTCAGACTATTACAAATCAAAGGGCCACAACCCCTAATCCCCGGTAAATTCGTCAACAAAACCTTTACTACCTCCAAAAGATACTATAAAGCCTGGCCCCGACCAGATGATAGTACAATTTTTAAGCTACTATGAAGCTTGGACCTGACCAGATAATAGTCAACTTCTCCAGTCACTATAGAGCCTGGACCCGACCAGATAATAGTGTAGCCTTTCAAATATTATGAAGCCTGGACCCGACCAGATAATAGTTAACTTCTCAAGATGCTATGAAGCATGGACCTGACCAGATAATAGTTTTAACTCTTCAAGATATTGGAGAACCTGGACTCAACCATACCAGGGTTTAAATTCTTTTCCCTAGTAGAGTTTACCTCTACCCCGACAAGTTACTGTGAAGCCTGGATCCGACCAGATATCAGTTTTCAACTTCGTCTATTCAAGCAAGTTTTTGTGAAGCCTGGAGCCCGACCAAATAAAATCTAGATACAATCCCCAGCAAGACACTATGAAGCCTGGACCTGACCAAATAATAATATAACTTTTCAAAAAACTACGAAGCCTGGACCCGATCAGATAATAGTTACCACTTCAAGAAATCTACGAAGCCTGGATCCGACCAGATAATAGTTCAATTTCAAGAAATTTTTTGCGAAGCCTGAAATTTGACCAGATAACAGATAATTTATTCTTCCCCAGTAAGTTACCGTGAAGCCTGGAATCCGTCCAGATAGCAGTTGACTTCCTCATCCTCAGCAAATTGTTGTGAAGCCTGGACCCGACCAGATAACAGCTAACATCCACGAGATATTCCCCGGTAGAAGCATTATGTCAACAAAGTTTGAAGATATGTATACTCTTCATCCCCAATAACAGTCCAGGATTCAGTTTCCCAAAACTCCTCAGCAGTAGTCAGGAATTTAATTTCCCGGACAAACATGCATCCCACATTCATACATCATAGCATATACATACAAAATGCATTTAGCATGATCTCATTCATCTTGTGAACATCATGCATACATCTGCATTTAACTACCCCTTTTTCCCACAGGTAAAACATCAAGTTTTAGTCTAAATCGACCAAAGATTTGCGCTGATACTTCTTCTAGTATTTACCATCATTCCTTCAAATGGCATCTATAAGCCCATTCCTAATACATCTTCAAGTGCAAATTTCTGGGCACTCTAATGTTCAATCATCTTCCACCTTCAAGTCACGAATGGCGGATCCGCTAATCTAAATCTTCAGGTTTAAGAAGATTTAATAGGGGCAGCTGTTGTACCCCAAAATTTCCCCCCTCATTTCTCAAGATAATCTCTCACAAGATCTCCTTTGATTCAAGACTGCATAAAGTTTGATCAGCTCAAGACAACTCCTTAAGCACTGATGACTCAAATTAGGGTTTGAGTTTGCACAAGTAAAAATGGACTTTTAATGATCCATGTGACTTTATGGATCATTTTGGACCCTCAATATTGCTCATGTCAAGTTTCAAGTCTTGGATCACATTTTTGCTCAATCAATTGATCAGTTGACCTAAAATCAACTATATTGGGGAAAAGTCAATTGTGGTCAAGTTACAGTCAAACTTCATAATTTTTGGTCCATATCAACATTATTAACTCATATAGGTCATTTTATCATGTTTGGATCACAATTCCTCAAGAAATTTGATCAGATCATCAAAAGGGCAGAATGGTCAAAATTAGGGTTTTGACTAAGAAGGTGCAATTTCTGATATTTGACCTAGCAAATGACTTATTGGTTCAAGGCATGATCTCAAGGATTCAAATGCATCATTTTGACCTAATGGAATGGCTTAAAACATTTCTCAAGATCAATTGATTGATAGTTGAGTTTTAGTTAACTGATGAAAAGTCAACTATACACTGAAAAGTCAAACTTTGACTTTTTGATCAAAATCAAGTTTCAAAGATTACAATTCATTAAGACATGTCAAAATATGAAACTTGTGCATAAAGAAATAAAAAATTCAAGATTTCATTTTGAAAAGTCAAAATTTCCAAGACTTAGAATTTTTCTAAGTGTTGAAAATTCATTATTTTTTTCACAACTTTGAGCCAAATTTACACCATGATGCAAGATGATTCAAAGGAAACTTATAACATGAAAGTTGTATATATCAATGAGATCTAAAACATTGTAGAGCAGAACTTTTTCTATAAATTCTTGTATTTCAAGTTATGAATTTGTGAAGACATGTTCATGAAACTTGAAGACTTAGTGAAATTTTGCCCTAATTTAGACAGGATTTTAACCTAACTTCATGGAAATTTTTAACCTAGTTCCAAGATTTATCTTCGAAAATATCCAACATAGAGGTTGTATAGGATGTTACAAGCTTTCCAAAATGTCCAATAAATCATTAAGATCATACTTAAGCAAGGAGAACCGAAGGCAAGAAGTTAGGGTTCCATTCTTGTTTTACAAGGCAGATTTTTAGGATGAACATGAACCAAATCCATGCTAGGATGAATAATATTTGCTTTGAAGGCCTCAAACTTGTTTGTCACTCCATAATTAATGTTTTATACAATTGCTAGAGCCATAATACAATCATTAGAGCCATTGTCCAAAAGATTCATCCATTTTTGGAAGAAAGCAACATTGCCATTCTTGAAAAGTGACTTTAATCACAAAGTCAACTTGCATTGAGCCTCTAACTTGTTCCTCCTCCACAAGCTTCCTCTACAAAGTCAGAAGAACATGTTTAAAGTTTGCAACCACTCTATATAGCATAGTAAAAGCCTTGGGAAGATGTTTGTCATGTTTACTTCAAAAACAAGCAAAGTTGCCACAAGTTGAGAATTCAAATTCTGAGTTGTTGTAACACTTGAAACCTATTGCCTATAAATACATGCACTATTTGCAAGCTAAAGGACGAATGCTTAAGCCATGAAACACCCTAAAACAGAGAATCACCAGGAACACCTCAAAACTTGTCATTTCTGAGTTTTAAACCCAATCTTCAAATATACTCATGCGTTTCTTGGCCTTTTTGTTCCTAAAGCTTCTAAACATCATACATAAACAATCTCACACCCTGCTACACTTCTGTAACTCCATCTTCATCATCCTCCATTTTCAAAAACTGAAGCGTGCACCTTGACTTCTCCAGGCCATTCCATCCATCCATTGCTCAAGCTAATCATTGCATTAGCTTTCTGGGAACTTGAGGAAGCTAACCTGACCATTGCATCATCTTGAATCAAGCTCATTTGCATTTCACGATTTCCAGTTTTGAGGTATCTTTTCTAAACTTCTATATTTTCATTTAGGCATTGTTAAGCTTGCATTTTTGAAGATAAAATGTAGATATCATTTCCCTGAAACTGTACATGTCCATAGATTTCATTGATATTGCTTGATTTGTGAGAATTTTAAGTTTTAACTTTCTGAAAAAGTTAGGTCAGAATTTGGTACCATTCAAAATTCATGCTCATCTTTGATTTATAGTTTTAGTAATTTACATTTCTGGAATCGTTGTGGAATTTGGAACAAGTTTTATGTTTACATTTTTGCAAATGGATGAGAAATGATGAAGTTGTAGATGTTCAGGCTGGAGGTTGAAGATGAAGTTATAACATGGACGTAGTTTATTTTAAGTTTACTGATTGTTGTATAACTGACGGATGAAACAGGCCACCCCAGTGGTACAAGAGGCGCGCGTATTAGAAGGTCCTGGGTTCGAACCCCAGCGAGACCTTTTGCCCTTTTTTTACATTTCTTTCATTTTTGTTGTTTGAAATAGGCGCGCATGGGCCTTGTCTTTTGTTAACTTCTAACCCCTCTATTACTTTTGCACACCTGACCCAATTATTTTTTATCATTTCATTTTCTTTTTTTATTTTATTTTATTTCATTTTTATTTAATATATTTTTATTACTATTATTATTATTATTATTTTTATTAATAAATAAATCCAAAAATATTTTTATTTATTATTTACACACTTATATTTTATTTTCTTTATAAAACAAAAAGACAAAAAAAACATTTTCTTAACAAATTAATTTCTTTTTTTTCTTAATAAATTAATAATTATATTTAGATTTAATTATTTCTTTTTTCTTTTTTATTTAAAATTACTTTAGAACTTAAGTTTCTTTTAATTGATTAGTTTTCATATTATTTTTATTAACTTAAAAAACCCTTTCATAAAAAACCCTAAAAATGCTTCAAACTTAATTTATTTTCTTAATTAGTTTAGGTTTAATTTTATTTAATTTTAATTAATCATTTTTCTTAATTAAGTCAAGACTAAACCCTTCCATTAAAAACCAAACAAAAATCATTTCTTTTCCATTTATTTTTCTTGCACATTTATTCAATTCTTGTATATTATTCAATATGGTTGTAATAGATAATTAGGTTTAATTTTCTTGCAATCCCCATTTGTAAATTTGTATACCCCCTCCCCTAATGATGTAATAGCGTAGTAATTTTACTTTCCGCAATTTATCGCTTTCATATAAATGTTAGTAATTAGGGTTTGTATGACAAGACTAAAATCAACAAGTAGAAAACCCTAATTCAAGATAAATAATACATGTAAATCAAACACACTTGCACACTTGCACCCTTAGGGTAATTCCACTTTGTCGCCTTACAAAAATGGTTATGTTATGCATGTGGGATGTCTTAGCAAAAACAATCAAAAATACAAGATCATAGTCCCTCGATGACGCTTCAAATGTTGCCTTTCAAAATGATCTTAGTCCCTCGAAGAGAAATGCTAAGATATCTCATAACATTGCTATCATGACTATACGATGACCCACGCCCGTCCCTTTACATCCAAAGATAAGGCTTCTTACCAATCAATGGTAAGATAACAATATAAAAGGAAAGGAAGAAATGAACAAAGACTTTTGAGTATGTAGATTATTCCTAGTTGCTTGCTCATTTTCAAAACAAACATCCTTGCTCATTTTCAAAATAAACACTTTCAAAAACATTTTCCAAACATGAAATATTTTCAAAATCTCAACATTTTGTATACGTTCTTACGAACGAGAACTATTACAAAGTTTTCCTAACCGAAGACGTATTTTCAAAATACTTTCAAAAACCACCACAAATCACATTTTCAAACAAAAGAAAGTGATCTAGAAAGAAACTAAGAGCCCATAGATAACTATGGATGAAAAGGGTGATAACACCTTCCCTTTTCATAATCTACCCCCCGAACTCAAGAAATAATCTCAAAGGTCTTTCCTGTTCTTTTCAGCCTTTCCTTTTGGATAAAAGAAAATTCGGTGGTGACTCTTGCTAACCGCAACAATTGTGATAAAACACAAAATGTCCCAAGTCAGTTCTCCCACCGTATCACACTATAAAACAGGACAAAGATAAATCCCTAAGTCCTTGAAATGGTTAGTGAAAATGCTTATGTCATGATGTTTATGAACAAATAATCACACACAAACAAAACACACAAGGCCTTAGGTTTAGTCTTGCATGGGGTTTATAGGTAAGTACCCTCTTGAAGTTTAAGTTGGTTCAACCTATCCTAACAAAAATTAACAGGGTTCTAAGGAATCTCAATATCATTATCTTTCTTGATTGGGCATTGTTTTAGCTCAAGTATCCAAATTACAGCCAAAATATCCCAAAAGTCCAATCTCAATGAGTGAAGTATCGAGTATCAACTAACTTTAGTCTTGCACCAAAGCCAACTATCTCACTACTTTCTAATGGCCAAGTTGTTCAACTAAGGTTCTACGGTTAGTTAGTGCTTCATGACACCACACAGCGGCACTGTATTCTCCTTGATTGGACTCAAGGGACACTGGTACCAACAAATGTGTTACATTAACGTAGCCATCGCTTCAACCATGTCGGTATTATGCTGCATAGTCCCTATGATCTATTGCTACTTACCTAATATGCCCCAGATTCGGGTATAGGATCTATACAAGAAATAAACCCAAGCATAAACCACCAATGTAAAGAAAACAAGGTAAACAAATAAAGCAAATAAAGGTGATCTAAATCTTGAGGTAACCCAACTTTGAGTTTATTTCCCCAGCAGAGTCGCCATTTTTGTGATACGGTGAGATAACTAACTTGGGTGTTTTGCGTTTTATCGCAAATGTTGCGGATAGCAAGAGACGCCACCGACTTTTCTTTTATCCAATAAAGGAAAAGGTGAAAAGAACAGGAAATACCTTTTGAAATTTTTCTTGAGTTTAGGGGGTAGGTTTTGAAAAGGAAAGGTGTTAGCACCCTTTTCATCCGTAGTTATCTACGGGCTCTTAATTGCTTGATCACTTTGAAATGCTTTGTGCTTGTGTTAAGTATGAAAATATTTTGAAAACGCCTAAGTTTGGAAAACTTTGCAATGATTCTCGCATCGTTGAGAATGTATACAAAGTGTTGGTTTTGAATATATTTGTTAAAAGGAAGTGTTTGGAAATATGTTTGAAAATGTCAATGTAAGGCCATTTTATAATGATTCTCGTATCATTGAGAATGTATACAAAATATTTGTTTGAAAAGTGTTTTGAAAGTGTGAGGTGTAAATGGTTTTGTTTGTGGGCAAGCAATTACGAGCAATCTACCTACTCAAAAAGTCTTTGTTCTTTTCCTCCTCCTTTAAATAGCGTTATTTTACCATTGATTGGTAGAGAGCCTTATCATTGGATGTGAGGGACAGGCGTGGGTCATCGTACAGTCACAGAAGGCAACTTGTAAGATGTTTTAGCAACTGTCATAAGGGACTAAGATCATTTACCGAAGACAACATTTGAAAGGTCATTGAGGGGCAATGATCTTTTAATCGAGGGTCTTTTGCTAAAACATCTCACGTTCGAGGGACATGACCGTTTATATCCGAGACAACAAGTATGGATTACCCTAGTGGTGCATGTGTGCAAAGTGTTTTGTTTTCATGTACTTTATCTTGAATTAGGGTTTTCTAATGTTTGATTTTAGTCTTATCACACAAACCCTAATTACTAGCAATAATAAGGAAAGCGATGAATTACAGAATTTAAAAGTCCTACGCTATTACAACGCTTGGGAATGGGGGGTACAAGTTTATGAATGAGGGGAGGAAAGCAATAAAGCCTAATTAAAGCTATTATAGACCAATGGATATGAATTACAATAATAATACACAAAAATGCAAATATGAAGAAGAAAAGAAAATTATTGTTAGGGGTTTTGATGGAGAAAAAAGTTTTAGTAATTACCCTAATTAGACTAATTAATTTTTATTTACAAGAAAAGTTAATTAATAATCAACAAACCTAAAAATCTAATTTAATTGAAATGAAGAAGAAAATAAACTTAACTCTAAAATAATTTTGTTTAGAAAATAATTTGAATGCTAATATTAATTTAGAAAAATATTTTATAGTATAAACAAACTCTTGTTTTAAATATTAACAAAATAAAATAAGTGTTTAAATTATGTTTAATTAAAATATATTTTGCATTCTTGATTAAATAGGAAATAAACAAATAATGAAAATAAAGAAAATATGAAAAATATAAAAGATATTGGGCTGACGTGTTAAAAAGTAAAATGGGTGTGAGAAAAGTAGAAAAAAGGGCAACAGGCCCAAATGTGGTTTTTGTTTGAAATCAAAAAATAAAAAATAAAAAAATGTATGAGCCTGAGCATGAAAAGTAAAATGGGGGTGTATGCAATAAAACAGTTAAGGTGCAGAACAAGAAGTTTATCGCCTAATGTTCAAGTGTGGATGGCCTGTGATAATGCACCATGGTCTTGCATTGTGGAGTGTTGGATTTATCCTTGTGATGATCAGATGGCATTAATGCGAGGCTTCATGGTGGGCGCGCATCTCTTGATGCACTGAATCTGCAAGGAAAATATGAAAAAATAATACAAAAGAGTACCACTGGGGCTCGAACCCAGGTCCATATAGTTCAATACCTTACACACGCTTCTCCTGCCAATGGGGTGGTTGTTTCATCCGTGAGTAATACAACTTGTAATAAATATAAAATAAACTCAGTCCTAATGGTAATTCATCCCTAACCTCGCGCCATCATTTCCAACACCATTTTTGAATTTTTTAACTTCCTCATTTCTCAACCAAATCAGAAAATGTAAACATGAAACTTGCTCCATTTTTCAATACGGATTCAGCCATATAAATTTCATGAGCTATAAATCAAAGATGAAAGAGAATTTTTGTTGGTACCTGTTGTACCCCAAAATTTTCCATCCCATATTTCTCAAAAAAAAAAAAACATTTCAAGAAAGATCCTCAAGTTGCTCAAGGTAGTCCAAGGATTGGCCAGACAAGCTCTCTCCTAAGGTAGTCTACCTCAAATTAGGGTTTCATGTTGCATAAAGATACTTGCGTCCAAGGGATCCAAAATTCTCACCATTGTCCTAATATGTTCTCAAGATCATCCATGTCAAGTTTCAAGCCCTACAGAGGAAATTTGCTCAGTCAATTGCTCAAAGGCCTAAAAATCGACTGTGTTAGGGCAAAAGTCAACTGTGACCCCCATACAATCAAACTTCAATATTTTTAGTAAACATCCTCATTTTGAAGTATATTTCATCATTTGATCAAGGGTTGATCATGATTCATCAAGGATTGCTCATAATTCATCAAGAATCAAAAGTTGCTAAATTAGGGTTTTGCAGGAAAAGTCAACTCAACTTTGACCAAGCATAAATTTCTCATACTTTATGAGAAATGACCCATCAAAAGCTCATTTGGAAGAGGATGAAATGCTCTACAATACATCTTCAACTCCCAAGTTCAAAATATGCACTCACAAGAAGTTATGAATTTGGACATTATAGGTCATTTTGAAAAGTCAACAAAAACACCTTTTTTGTCAAAGCTTCATACATGAGCATGAAATACCAAATTGAAATGGGATCAAAAGGGTTGATTAGAGGACATCTCAAGATTTCTAAAAAGTTAGAGAACACCTTCAAAGAGTCAAAATTGAGGATGTTATGCATTGGTGAATTTGACCCTTTATGCAAAATTGTCAAAAGTTAACTATGCCTCAAATTGCAATTTTTGCCAAATGGGCCCAATCTTTTTCACTTGTTTTGAGTTGGAAACATGGTCCACGAGCCCTACCATTTTCCACTTGTCATTATCTTATTTTTATTATTTATTTGAATTAAATCAAGATTTGATACATGTTTCAGGTCTTAAATTCCAGCTAGCATGAGATCAAATTCGTGTAAAGGCTTGGAGTGCACAAAAATATTGGTTTTAGGCTATTTTTGGAATTATTTTAAAGTGAATCAAATCAAGATCAAAGACATTGATGGAGGAAGATTGAGGCCAGGCTTTCAACCCTAATTCATTCCATAGTACATAAGGATGATTTGCAGACCTAAAGCAAGGCTAGAGAGAGGCGCAACATCAAGAATAAAACTTGAAAAAAACAAGAAAAAGTGCAAGCACGAATTCATACTTTGAAGCAATTTCAAGATCCTTGAAACATCTCAATCGCTTCCTGGGAGTGTAGGCAAGCAAAAGCAATCCTGAACAAGCATTTCCAGGCCTTGAAACTCACTGTAAGTCAGCCACGACCTTGGGCTTTTCTTGAATTCGAATTTCATGATTTAGAAATTAATAGCACGAACTAATCATATATTCTTGATCCTTAGAACATTTGCAAGCTTTCTGTAATGTTTAATTGCATTTATATGGACTGTATGAGATTTCACCATTGTTAGGGTTTGTAGCTTCGATTTGGGATTTCTTCCTATAGGCAAAATTGGGCTATGAAAGGGCCACCATTGAACTCAACAGGTCCGGACGAAGCTATCCATGGCTTTAGTTTTGATTTATCTTACTCATGCTTGATTTTGAGAAATTGCAGGGATATAGCGACGGACATATGTCCGTAGGTAAAAGTTTTCAACTTTTACCAACAGAGCAAGGTTAGGGATAACCTGTGTGGCATCTTGCTATTGGGACATTCAAATTTCTGGCGCGTTTTCTTTTTGTTTCCTCCACTAATACCCTTTATTATATATTATCATTATTACTTATTATGTGTACAACAAAAGCAGCTAGCACAGTTGGTAGCCAGTCCCTGGAACGTGCCTTGGGGCCTGGGTTCGAATCTCAGGTCCCCCATTCCTTTCATATTATTTTTTCTTCATTAATCAGGTGTGTACACAAGACCAAGGACCATCATGCTCCTCATCATCCAGCCTGCTAGATGCCCAGATGGCCAGATCCAAAGGCCCTCAATGAAGGAGCATTATGAGGCTCAGTCAACGCAAAGCATGTGATCGTGCAAGTCAACGTGGATCACCATGTTTTGGGCCCAGATTTGGATATTCACACCCCCCCTTTCAGATTGCTTCTCAGGCCCATTTTCTCTATATCTTTTCTTTTTCATATTTTATTTAATTTATTTATTTTATTTACTAACACAAAATTAATCATTCTTTTTATCAAAAAATCACAAAAATATTTTTCATCCAATTAAATTTAGGTTATTTATTTTTTATCAATAAATTTATTTATTTAATTAGATTTTAATTTTAGGTAAACTTTAATTTCTTTTTTGGTAAATAAATTAAAATTAATTAGAACAATTAGTTTTTTATTTCTAACTTAATTATATTTTCTTTTCCTAAAAATAACCAAAAACACAAAAATAGGTTAAATATTTATTTTCATTAATTAATTTAATTACTAATTTTTTTTTGTACTTAATTTTAAAACCTAATTCTTTTCTTAAAATAATTAAAAACAACAAAAACATTTTTTTTAATTAGGTTAGAAGGGTCAAAACCCTAATTTCTTCCCGATCTTAATTTCATCGCGCGCTTTATTATTATTTTTATCATATTGATGTAACTGCCCATAAGTTGTAATAGTTTAATTAGGTATTTTATTTTAATTTATCGCTTTACTTTTTAAGGGGTTGTTTTTGGCTATGTAAATACCCGAAGCCTTGTAATAGCGTAGTTTAATTTCCGCACTTTAATTTCCGCAAAAAATTAACTGTTAGATGTATGATATAGGGATGCATGACAAGAATGTATGATTAACTTTAAAACAATTAGCAAACCCTAAATGTGCAAAGATAGATAATCTGAAATTGAATCACTCGCACACGCGCACTCCTAGGGTACACTCCCACTTGGTTGCCTTCGGTAAACAGTCATTAAGTATAGGATATTTTAGTGGTCGCTCTCTTGTCTAAACAAAGATCAAAGTCCTGTTCGGAAAGTCGCCTCAGAATGGTTGCCTCGGATATTGTTGCCTCGATTAATTGATCTAAGACATTAGGGTTACTACTAAGACGTCCTAACATTGCTTTAGTGACCGTACGTCCCTTTTAAATTGACCCTCAAAACTCCAACGACGGTGTTACCTATTCACTAATAGTAGGACACCACTATCTAAAGGAAACGAACATAGAATAATTCTTTTTTCGAGTAGGTAGATTAGCTCTTAAGTACTTGCTCAATCCAAACAAACTTTTTCACACTTACACTCATTTTCAAACAAAGTTTTCAAAAACACTTCGTAACACTCTTGAAGACAGAAGCAAGAGTTAAATCGAAGTCAAAACAAAAACTTTTCAAAGCACACAAACACAAAGAAGCAATTTTGAAAATGATGAGCAAGTACCTAAGAGCCCGTAGATAACTACGGATAGAAAGGGTGCTAATACCCTCCCTTTCTATAATCTACCCCCTGTACTCAGAAAATCTCGAAAAAAGGAATTTTTCTGTGCTTTTTTCCTTTCCTTGTTGGATAAAATAAAAGTCGGTGGCGACTCTTGCTTACCGCGAAATTTTGCGAATACAAACGCAAAACGCAAACCAGCAATTCCTAAAAAATAGTCCCGGTTATGGCCACCGTATCACAGTACCAAATAAAACCTGATTTTTTCAGAAAGTTCAAACTCAAAATCCACAACACTTAGACAACATAAATGAAAAATAAGGGCATAGTTAGCTTCAGGGCTATAATGTTTGCATTTTTTATTCACTGAGTAACCATTAATGATGCTTGTAGAGAGAGTTCAACGTTGAGAAAACTTACCTCAAAACTAGAAATCATGTATGGATTTTGAGCACTTCTTGAAGTGTAGTGATGCTCTGAATAGCTTCAATGGACTCCTAGGAAGATATTACAAAGCTTACTTTGGATTGAGAGTGGATGAATCTTCCTGTAGAAGTCAATATGCAGAGTTGAGTTTTGAAAATGGTGGATGGTGGTGGAGGTGTTACAGAAGTGGTTCAAGTGTTTGGATCACTTATATATGGTGTATGGATGATGTTTGAATGATTGAAATGGAAAACACATGAGTGGTTTGTGTATTTGGAATTCAAAGTCAGAAATGGCAATTTATGGAGCTTTTGGTGTAACTTCTGGTTTGAGGGAGTTTCAAGGCTAGTGAATTTGTGTGTTAGGTTATAGATAACCTCTCTATTTATAGGCAAGAGGTTTGGAAGCTTGAAGGGTTCAGAAACAAGAGATCACATTTTTTGGTCTTGAAACTTGTTTTTGAAGCACGCTTGACAAACATAGTGAAGAAACAAAAAACACAAGAAGGGGGGTTGAATTGGAATCTTAAAAATCAATGGAAATAAGACGATGATTTTTATCCTGGTTTGTTTGAACTCAAACTACTCCAGTCCACCCGCCAAGGTGATTTCTCCTTTCTCAAACGAGGTCTTAATTTACTAATCAATCTTGATTACAAATCTACTTTGACTACTTCCAAAGTCTTCTTGAGTATAACCACAACCTGGTTTTTCTAAAGGAAATTCACTAAATAATATAATAATAAATCAGTGTACAGTATTTTTTCTTACAAAGGATATCAGCGTTGATGTGTTGTAAATCATTGTGTAAATCGTAAACTATTTATCTTCATCCCTTGTTTAAATAGGCCCAACATAGTTGAGCATTTGGAAACTTGATAAATGACATTTAATGCGCTTTCCTCAAATAAAAGATCCTTGTCTATTTGTAGCCATTGCATTTGATATAACTTTGATGAATTGTAACGCTTCAGAACATTGAGGTATCGATTTGTTGCTTGCTTCAGAACTTTGGAAGGTCAGAGCCATAAGATATTGTTTGTAGCGTTAGACTTTGTTGTACCCCAAAATTTGCCCTCCCATATTCCTCAAGATTTGACAAGAATAATCTTCAAAATTACTCAAGATGGCTCAAGAGGTTGTACAGTCAAACCATCTCCTAAGACAGCTGAAATTAGGGTTTTGATTCTTTCAAGGAATTTGGGGTTTTCAATGGTTCAATCAAGTCTCAAGGGCCTATATACATTCTCAAGCATCTACATGCCAAGTTTCAAGACTCACAATGCCAATTTGCACAGTCAAAAGCTCCATTTGATCCACAGTTCACTGCAAGGGCAAAATGGTCATTTTGCAGTCAAAAGTCATAATTTTTGGTCAACATCTTATTTTGAGTACACAATCATCATTTGATCAAGTCTTGATCATGATTCCACAAGGATAGCTCAAAAATCATCAAGGTGCAAAAAGTTACTATTTTTGGACAGTAGAAAAGTCAACTGTATCTTGACCAGGGCATAACTTTTTCATAGTTTGTCAGAAAAATCCCATCCAATGCTCATTTTTAAGGGGATGTAATTTCCTACAATCCATCTTCACACTCCAAGTTCAAGAAATGCTCTCACAAAAAGTTATCAATTTCTACATTATAGGTCAAATTCAAAAGTCAACAAAAATGCACTTTGAGTCAAAGGCCATAACTTGAGATTAGTAAATCCAAATGACATGGGACCAAAGGCATTGGTTAGAGGACTTCAAGAGATTTCCAAAATGTCCAAGAACATGGTCATATGATCAAAATTGAGCAAGATATGCATTGGAGAAGTTGGGAAGTTTTTAGGAATTTGCAAAAGTCAACTTTGCTCAAAACACCTTATTTTTGCTAATGGGCCTCAAATCTCTTCTTGAAACTTCATCCATGACCTATGCACGACCCATCAAGCTTAATTGAATATATTTTCTTATTTTTATTGATTAATTGGATTTTTAATTGATATTAATTCATTTAATCAATTTGAATTGTAGGAAAATACAAGATTTGGTTTTTCAATCTTTTTGTGAAGCAAATAGGACCTAATAATGCTGGCAAATTCGAGCACCAAGTCAAAGATACAAAATCTCCAAATTTGGCAACATTTTCCAATCATGAAAAATCAAAAAGATTTGATTTCTAATCAAAGATTCAATCACCATTGCACATGGATTTTTGCCCAGCTCTTGACCTAATTCAATTGCCCTATATATATGCAAGCAAATCCTAACCTAGCACACGTGAAAAAAGCTGCAGAAAGAACATAGCCAATTCAAGAAAATTCAAGAAAAATTGAAAACTGATTTTTGCATTCTAGGGCGATTTAAGGACTTTTGTTGATTCTAATACATTGCAGGAGGTTCCAGGAACGTGTTACGATCAAATTCCAGCTTCAAAGCTCAAAGAATCATCATATACAGAACCACAGTTTGCCTTCTTTGTTCAAAATCGTAACTCTTAAATCATGCATATTTAACATGTTCTTGTGATTAACTTGTGTTGCTAGGAACCATACGAAGCTAATGGTATCATTTAATTGAACCATAACTCCCTGAATCACAAGATGCCATGAACGATTTCTAGGGTTCTTAAGCTTTGAAATTGGGGCTTTCTGAACCAAGCAAAATTAGGACTCATAAGGCACATGGTTGGAATCGTTGAACCAATACGAACACAAAAGACCCCTCGCGAAATATTTATGTGTACCATGGTGCTAATCGCTATTTTTCGTTTCCATGGTTAGTGGGGGTTAAAAACCCCCGCTATCTAATATTCTTTTATGCAGGTACAATGAAGAAGATGATGAGGTGTTAACGTCTGGTTGGCCAGTTTAAAAATAAGCGCGCGTTTTTATAATTTCAGTATGTTAATTGGTTTGCATATATAATGAATGTTTATTATTCCACTAATGACTAAAGCAGGTTGGTGGAGTGGTTGAGCGTATTGGCTTATGAACGCTGGGACCTGGGTTCTAATCCCAGGTCCCCCCAAAACATTTATTTCCTTTTTCTTCACATGTTCACATGCAGGTTCCAAAGTGAGGTCTACCATATACCTCAAATATCAATGCGTCATGTGTCTCCAAGCTTGGATCCAGTGGTTATGAGTGGGAGACCACCATGGTCCTTAGTCAATATGCGCATGGAGGACCTCAGAAAGTCAAACAGGCTTGAGCAATTGGGCTTCAGAATTACAAACATACCTCCTAACTTGGGCCAGCACCCCCTGGGTTATTCTTTTTTCTCTTTATATTTTCCATTTAACTATTTTTATTATTAATTATTACTATTATTAGTTAATTAATCAAATTATTTTTTTCATAATAAAATCAGAAAACTAAAAAATAATATTTTTTCTTAATTAAAATTAATTTCACTTTATTTTTGTAAATAAATACTAACATAATTAATTTATTTAGTTAATTAGGTTAATTCTAATATTTTTCAATAATTTAAAATCAACATAGAATTAGGGTTCTTGACAACTTTTAATCATTTTTTTTATTTCCTTAAAACATTAAAAAACCAAAAATATTTTTTTAATTAATTAATTAGTTTTAGGTTTAATTTAATTAAATTCCAAAAAATAATAAAAATTTCTTTCTTTCTCAAAAAGGGTCAAAACCCTAAGAACTTCACCGATTCAATTTTCTCTCGCGCGTATGTTTGTTTTATTAATTTTTTATCCATATTTATGTATTTGCTCCGAGGATGTAATAGCGTTAATTAGGACCTTTTTATCGCTTTCTTTATTTTCTCGCATTTACTTTTCAAGGGTTTGTTTTTGGCGATGTAAATACCCGACGCCTTGTAATAGCGTAGATTTATTTTCCGCAACTATTAACTGTTAGATGTATGTTAACTAGGCTATGCATGACAAGACTTATCTCTGAAATTAAAATCAACCCGTAGCTCACCATAACATCTGCAAAGATAACTTAACTGAATCCTGACACACGTGCACATGCCACTCCTAGGGTACGCCTCACTTGGTTGCCTCGACGTGGTCATTGAGTATAGGGTGTTTTAGAGGTCTCCCTCCTGTCTAAAGATCAAAAAGTTGCCTCGAAACGGTTGCCTCGGATAAAAAAAGATCTAAGACATTAGGGTTACCGCTAAGGCGTCCTACTATTGCTTTGGTGACCACATGTCCCTATAATCGAGTTGACCCGAAAACTCCAACGACGGTGCTACCTACTTCTCAATAGTGGGATAGTACTGTCTAAAGGACATTTACACAGCTTAATTTCTTTTGAGTAGGTAGAGGTTCTCAGGTACTTGCTCTTTTAAAACAAAAAAATACTTTTCGCACTCACACTTTTCTGACAAAAGTTTTCAAACAACACTTCATACACTCTTGAGGACAGATACAAGAGTTAAATCGAAGTTTTCAAACAAACTTTTTTCAAAACCCACAAACACAAGAAAAGCAAAACATTTTTGAAAACATAGTGTGCAAGTACCTAAGAGCCCGTGGATAACCACGGATAGAAAGGGTGCTAACACCTTCCCTTTCTATAATCTACCTCCCGAACCGAGAAACATCTCGAAAAGGAATTTTGTTGTCCTTTTGTCCTTTCCTTGTTGGAGAAAATAAAATACGGTGGCGAATCTTTCTTACCGCGACATTTCGCGAACCAGCATTCCAAAACAGTCAGTTCTATTTCCACCGATCACAGAACTGGCGACTCTGCTGGGGAAGGATTTAAAGAGGTGTACCTTAGGATTATACCACTATGTTTTCAATTGTATGCCTTGTTTGCTTTAATATGGTGGGCTTATATTGGAGTTTTATGGATCCTAACCCGGATCTGGGGAATACCCTTTAGGTAAGTAGCAATAAACTGTGAGGGACCTGTCTGGCGTAGACCGACATGGGTGAAGCAGTAGCTACGTTGGTGTGACACTTTGGTCTATACCGATATCCCTTGTGTTGGAACGAGGAGAATATGGGTCTTCTGAGGAGTCATTAAGCACCAACTGACCTTAGCACCTTAAATTGATCAACTCGGCCATAGAAGAGTAGCAGTATGCTACACTCATTGAGGCTAAACTCTCGCGATGGTTCCGGCCGCAAGAAAAGGTTGCCAAACTGGAATTATGACTGATCGAGGGTAGTCAGTGATATTGAGATCCTCTAGAACCCGGTTACTATTTTAGGACAGGTCTTAACCAACTGAAGTTGAAAGAGGGTAGTACCTAAACTTCATGTCGGCCTGAAATCTAAGGGCTCTTTTGTGTGACTTATGTGCCTTTGCCATGTTGGCCTTTTGTGAATACTTGTGGTGTGCCTTTATCATAACATCATAACATCATAACATCATAACATTGCATACATCATGCATAAGGACTAACCCATTTCAAGGATCTCAAGGGTCTGTGATGCAGGTCATGATGAACCAACTGTCTAGCAAGGGGCAAATGGGATTTATTTTCCTCTAGACAAGGTTGTTTGGAGATCAAAACATGATGACTTGAGTCAGGGGCTATGACCCACTCGATATGGTGAGCTTTGACTCTTGAAGAAGGACTCTCAACAACATGAAGTTCCTTCAATCAAGCAACCAAATTCAAATTCTAACAAGTTTCTCTGTTTACCCCGCGAGATCCTTGGAAACATTGCATACATATATCATACATATCATTGCATTACAGGTACCATTACAGGTCACTTATCTTCTTCGCTGTTTATTTCAGCAATCATCATGTCTATTGAACCTTCCACTGAACAAGCTATCAAGGCCCTCCAGGCCCAGAACGCCCAGTTCCAAGAGTTGGTTATGAGCCTAGCCCAGGGTCAACAGGATTTGATGACTCTGATTCTGAAAGAGAGGAAGAAGAAGAAGAAGAGGACCGTCCTATTCAACACTAGACGCAGGTTTGGAAATGGACTGCAGAACGAGGTTGATCTGACCACCTCCTCTGTAGGGAAAGACAGTCCCCAAGAGAGAAGGGTTCCTAGCCCCGTGGTCTCCGACAACGAGACGGATTATGATGAAGAACAGTACCCTCCTGCTGAGGATAGGTACAAACAGTTGGAGGACCGCTTGAGCGCCATGGAGATACAAAATGTGCCCGGGTTGGACTTTGGAGACCTAGGCTTATCCTCTGGGGTGGTGATTCCCCATAAATTTAAGGCGCCTGCCTTTGCCAAATACGACGGAAATTCCTGCCTAAAGCTGCACCTCCGGTCGTATGTAAGGAAGATCCAACCTTACACTGCTGACAAGAATTTGTGGATCCATTTCTTCCAGGATAGTCTTTCAGGGACT
Organism: Vicia faba; assembly: GCA_948472305.1. Taxonomy (NCBI): domain Eukaryota; kingdom Viridiplantae; phylum Streptophyta; class Magnoliopsida; order Fabales; family Fabaceae; genus Vicia; species Vicia faba. The sequence goes on from OX451741.1 coordinate 791,776,372, forward strand.
CAACTCGAATGGTTCTATCAGCTGGATGGGGCCATTATTCGTAACTGGGAGGATCTGGCTACTGCGTTCTATAAGTAGTATCAGTATAATTCTGACCTCGCTCCTACGCGTACCCAACTCCAGGGTATGTCACTAGGGACGGGTGAAGGATTTAAGGAGTATGCTCAAAAGTGGAGAGACCTGGCTGGAAGGGTGCAGCCACCTTTAACTAACCGTGAACTTGTTGATATGTTTCTGGGGACCCTATCTGGTCCATTCTTCAACCATTTGATTGGAAACTCTTCAGCCGGGTTCACAGACCTTATCTTGACTGGTGAAAGAATTGAAGCTGGCATCAAAAGCGGGAAGATTCAAGAAGCTACACCTTCCGATGCTCAGAAAAAGCCCTACAATGGAAAAAAAAGAGTCCAATGCTGTGTAAGGTAAAAAGAGTCATCATGATCAACATGTAGGGGCAACCCAGATCTCCGATCCCACGCCTGCTCAACAAAGACAGGGGCATCAATGTAAGGAGGTCGCACCTAAAAGAAAATTCACTAAGATCAACATGTCACCGACTCAAGCGCTACAGCAAATGTTGAAGGCAGGGCTGATTACATTAAGGTCTCCTCTCCGGAATCCAAACACTTCCGCTCCTACCTATCATCCCAATGAAAGGTGTGCATACCACTCTGACAGTCTGGGACATGACACAAACAACTGTTGGGCCCTGAAGAATAAGGTTCAAGACATGATTGATGCCAAAGAAATCCAGTTTGACCCTCCGGAGACTCCAAACATAATCACTGTTCCTATGCCAAATCATTGAAGGCTTTTGTCATTTGAATTTTCAAGTTGTATTTTTCTTTGCTTATTCAATCAATTATTGTCATGGCAAACTTTTTTATTTCATTAATGCATCACATATGTCTGTTTTGAATCAATCCATTCGTATTCACTATATTCAAATTGCTTTCATTTCTTGTGATGTTCAACTCTCGATTAAAAATTCAAATCCTTTAGAGGGAGGATGACGAAAATGATATCAAAATCTTTACAATATGCTTTTGAACAGACCCCGCTGACGAGGTACAGGCATTGTTTCAAATCCTAAACAGTGGAGTTATAAGGAAGATAATCCCTAGTCAACCCCTTTGAGCCAAAGAAGTTGGAGTTTTTTCTTTTCACAAAAAATTAAAACCCTTAATCATAACCTGGGGCAGGGTAGTTTTCTCAGTTGATCCAGGTGCACAATGAATGGCATCAAAGGAGTCCTTCCAAAAACAAAATACAGTGATGGTTCCCTATAATCGTCAAGACAGGCAGTCGTTATCTCTCAAAAATAAAAGCCCATCAAATCAAAACCTATGAAGGAGACTTACTAAACTGGGGCATCCCGCTGACTGTAATTACAAAAGAAACAATTCAGGCAAAAGACAGGGATAATAAAATCGAAAAGAAAGAGGTCCTACAAACCCTCCACACAAAAAAAATTGACTGCCTATTCAAAATAAACTATCAGTATCCGAACCATCACCAGAATATCAGAGCAAAGACTCAAGCACGATCTAATGCACGATTAGCTGAGTTTAGGGTTGAAGAACATCACGGAGAATGGGTGGGTACAAATAAACTTTGATCCTTTATCCTTTGTTTCTTAAACCGTGAACCAGACCACGTTATAACCCTTAAAAGTCCTAGCTGAAGCATGGGTTAGTTCGAAAGCATACTGTTACAAAAGGTATCCTGACTCCTGTAGGGATTGCTGTACATCCTGAGTTGACATCACATTTTACAAAAATTCACTTGCTTTATTGAAAACTACATTTTCAAAAACTTCAAGATAGACATAAGCTTTGTATTCTTAAAATAACATTGTTTGCATATGACTATTTGTTCAAACAGCAGAGAAATTCGCACGACGAATATCTAGTGAACAAAAACCTTCTCAATAAACAGGGTCACATCAAGTGGAGAAACACTTCCAATCCAGGGGCACGACATGAGCAGTGTCCATCATCTGGGGCAGTCAAGTCAAGATTCAAGGAATCTCTCAAGATGCCAAATATCCAGGGGCAAATCTCCGCCTGAGTCGCTTGGGGCATCAGACATGAATTCCAGCAACGAATCTTGCATGATCGAACGAAGATCTTCTGGTAGTATGGCAACACAACACTACTGACGGTGATAACTCCCTACACTCTGAGAGCATGGACATAGTCAAAAAATACTATGCATAATCAAAGACCCGCTAGGTCGACTGGCCTAGGCAAAAATAAGGGCTTCCCGGCGAACCAAAAGGGTTCGGGCAAAAATAAGGGACGAAAATGAAAAATCTGTACACCCGGCAAGTCGAAAACCTAAAAAGGCGGCTTGGGAAAAAAGGGGTATCCCGATGGATTGAAAACCCGAAAGGGCGGTCCAGGCAAAAGTTAGGGATCAAAAGCATACGACTACGTCCCGTCATCCCGTCACTTGCCTACAAGAAGAAGATTTGTCAATCGGCAGTTATCAAGCACCTCCACAGGCACCTTCTCCCGCAGAAACTAGGGCAATAAGAATGGTCCGAACTGTACAAGCTGCTCTGTCCACCAGGTACAAGATATATTCAACCGAAGAACATGGCTAAGATACTATCACTCCCCGCAGAGTAAAACAGTGATGATAGCTCTCTCAAACTGAGACCTGCAATTATGGACGAATCAACAATACTCTCCCCCAAGCAGAGTTGGTCTACCATCAGCCCCAAAAAAGGTTGGGTATCCCCAGTAGATCTTAATATTCCCCAGTGGAGTATACAGATATTCCCCAGCAAGCATAAAAAGCATCCCCGACAGTCTTAATATTCCTTGATGAAATATAAGAATATTCCCCGGTGGAATACAAGATATCCAGTGGAGCCATCTCCCAGCGCAGTCTAAAAAAGCTTCCCCGCCAGAGTTGAATCACTCTCCCCAGTAGATTCTGGAAGCTTGCCCCCTGCAGAGTACAAATATCTCTCCCCAGCCATATTCAGAAAGGTTATCCCCCACCAGAGTCTAACTGGGTTATCCTCAGCAAGTTGCAACTGAAAGATCATCCCCAGCGAAGTTCTTTCTATCCCCAGCGGAGTTCATCATCAAAATCCCCAACAGAGCTTATCAACGGAATCCCCATCGGAGTTATCATTAAAATCTCAGCAAAGCATCTCTTCCCCACATAGTAATTCCTCGCAGAGTAATCTCTTCAACAAGTTTATTCCCCAACGGAGTCATCTTCTCCTGCAGGTTTATTCTCACAATCATCTTCGTTCATCATCCTCAGCGGAAACGAAGAATTCAACATCATTCTCCAGCAGCTATCTGGGATTTATTCTCCCAGCTAAAACATCACATTTTCATACATCATGATACATGCATATACGCATCATATCATACGATCTCATTTATGTTGAGAACATCATTGCTTGATTCATCTCATGCATTGCATATGACTGACCTTTTATCTTTCAGGAAAGATGCAGTTAAGTTCTCAGCTTAGTCAAAGATCTGACCAGTTTTTAAATCTCAATCGGATTATTCTCGGTTGAAGTTCAGATATGGTTCTCAATCTCGACAGTTTCTCTACATCATAGGGTGGACAAGTATTATAACCTCAACGGTATACTCCATTGAGCACGAGTCAGTTCCTAGATCTTGATGTTCTCCTCCGTCATAGTACGGACCAGTTCTATAACCTCAACGGTTTACTCCATTGAGCAAGAGATAGTTCAGATGTGACCCGGACATGGCGACATTCTGATACTTATTCCAGATTCCTTCCAGAGATAGTTCAGATGTGACCCAGATATGGCGACATTCTGATACTTATTCCAGATTCCTTCTAGAGATGGTTCAGATGTGATCCAGATATGGCGACATTCTGATACTTATTCCAGATTTCCTTCTAGAGATAGTTCAGATGTGACCCAGATCTGGCGACATTCCGATACTTATTCTAGATTTCCTTTCAGAGACAGCTTAGATATTCTCCAGACACGGATGCTATTCTATTGCTTATTCAGATTTCCTTTCAGAGACAGCTTAGAGATGCTCCAGACCCGAATGCTATTCTATTGCTTATTCAGATTCAAACTTAGAGATGCTCCAGACACAGATGCTATTCTATTTCTTATTCCAGATTCCTTCTAGAGACAGTTTAAATGTGACCCAGATATGGCGACATTCTGATACTTATTCCAGATTCAATCAAAAGATGATTGCCATCAACCTTTTTTCCAAGTTCCAGATCAACACCTGTAACTAGCCAGGAAATATCTGTGGACGACTGATTGTAGATCTATACCTGAAACCAGACAGGAAAGTTATCTACATTGAAGAGATTGGAGATTAATACCTGTAGCAAGCCAGGAAAACTATTTTTATTTCTCAGGTCAGAGATTAATACCTGAAACCAGACAGGACAACTATCTCCTCGACCAACCTTTCTTAAGTTCCAGATCAACACCTGTAACTAGCCAGGAAATATCTGTGGACGACTGATTGTAGATCTATACCTGTAACTAGCCAGGAAAGTTATATACATGAAGAGATTGAAGATCAATACATATAACAAGCCAGGAAGACTATCTTTCTTTCTCAGGTCAGAGATTAATACCTGAAACCAGCCAGGAAAACTATCTCATCGGCCAGTCTTCTTAAGTTCCAGATCAACATCTGTAACAAGCCAGGAAAAATCTGTGGACGAATGATTGTAGATTAATACCTGAAACCAGACAGGACAACTATCTACTTGACCATCATCAGGCAACCCTACACCGGTTCCTTCTCTTTCAGATGCAGTTTTACACGGACTCATCATCAGGTAACCCTACACAGGTTCCTTCTTTCAACCTACCAAGTTACAATTCAACAAAAATTTCCAGATGGCATCTATAAGCCCATCCTCCTATCCATCATGTCTCCAAATGGCATCTGTAAGCCCATTCCTGACGTCACATTGCTGATACTACACCATGCGAGTGCAAATTTCTGGGCACTTTATTGTTCAATCATATTCCACCTTCGGATCACGAAAGACACGCAAGCCAATCTACATCCTCAGGTTTAAGAAGATTGAACAGGGGCAACTGTTGTACCCCAAAATTTTCCCTCCCATATTCCTCAAGATTTGACAAGAATAATCTTCAAAATTACTCAAGATGGCTCAAGAGGTTGTACAGTCAAACCATCTCCTAAGACAGCTGAAATTAGGGTTTTGATTCTTTCAAGGAATTTGGGGTTTTCAATGGTTCAATCAAGTCTCAAGGGCCTATATACATTCTCAAGCATCTACATGCCAAGTTTCAAGACTCACAATGCCAATTTGCACAGTCAAAAGCTCCATTTGATCCACAGTTCACTACAAGGGCAAAATGGTCATTTTGCAGTCAAAAGTCATAATTTTTGGTCAACATATTATTTTGAGTACACAATCATCATTTGATCAAGTCTTGATCATGATTCCACAAGGATAGCTCAAAAATCATCAAGGTGCAAAAAGTTACTATTTTTGGACAATAGAAAAGTCAACTGTATCTTGACCAGGGCATAACTTTTTCATACTTTGTCAGAAAAATCCCATCCAATGCTCATTTTGAAGGGTATGTAATTTCCTATAATCCATCTTCACACTCCAAGTTCAAGAAATGCTCTCACAAAAAGTTATCAATTTCTACATTATAGGTCAAATTCAAAAGTCAACAAAAATGCACTTTGAGTCAAAGGCCATAACTTGAGATTGGTAAATCCAAATGACATGGGACCAAAGGCATTGGTTAGAGAACTTCAAGAGCTTTCTAAAATGTCAAAGAACATGGTCATATGATCAAAATTGAGCAAGATATGCATTGGAGAAGTTGGGAAATTTTTAGGAATTTGCAAAAGTCAACTTTGCTCAAAACACCTTATTTTTGCTAATGGGCCTCAAATCTCTTCTTGAAACTTCATCCATGACCTATGCACGACCCATCAAGCTTAATTGAATTTATTTTCTTATTTTTATTGATTAATTGGATTTTTAATTGATATTAATTCATGTAATCAATTTAAATTGTAGGAAAATACAAGATTTGGTTTTTCAATCTTTTTGTGAAGCAAATAGGACCTAATAATGCTGGCAAATTCGAGCACCAAGTCAAAGATACAAAATCTCCAAATTTGGCAACATTTTCCAATCATGAAAAATCAAAAAGATTTGATTTCTAATCAAAGATTCAATCACCATTGCACATGGATTTTTGCCCAGCTCTTGACCTAACTCAATTGCCCTATATATATGCAAGCAAATCCTAACCTAGCACACGTGAAAAAAGCTGCAGAAAGACCATAGCCAATTCAAGAAAATTCAAGAAAAATTGAAAACTGATTTTTGCATTCTAGGGAGATTTAAGGACTTTTGTTGATTCTAATACATTGCACGAGGTTCCAGGAACGTGTTACGATCAAATTCCAGCTTCAAAGCTCAAAGAATCATCATATACAGAACCACGGTTTGCCTTCTTTGTTCAAAATCGTAACTCTTAAATCATGCATATTTAACATGTTCTTGTGATTGACTTGTGTTGCTAGGAACCATACGAAGCTAATGGTATCATTTAATTGAACCATAACTCCCTGAATCACAAGATGCCATGAACGATTTCTAGGATTCTTAAGCTTTGAAATTGGGGCTTTCTGAACCAAGAAAAATTAGGACTCATAAGGCACATGGTTGGAATCGTTGAACCAAGATGAACACAAAGGACCCCTCGCAAAATATTTATGTGTACCATGGTGCTAATCGCTATTTTTCGTTGCCATGGTTAGTGGGGGTTAAAAACCCCCGCTATCTAATATTCTTTTATGCAGGTACAATGAAGAAGATGATGAGGTGTTAACGTCTGGTTGGCCAGTTTAAAAAGAAGCGCGCGTTTTTATAATTTCAGTATGTTAATTGGTTTGCATATATAATGAATGTTTATTATTCCACTAATGACGAAAGCAGGTTGGTGGAGTGGTTGAGCGTATTGGCCTATGAACGTTGGGACCTGGGTTCGAATCCCAGGTCCCCCCAAAACATTTATTTCCTTTTTCTTCACATGTTCACATGCAGGTTCCAAAGTGAGGTCTACCATATACCTTAAATATCAATGCGCCATGTGTCTCCAAGCTTGGATCCAGTGGTTATGAGTGGGAGACCACCATGGTCCTTAGTCAATATGCGCATGGAGGACCTCAGAAAGTCAAATAGGCTTGAGCAATTGGGCTTCAGAATTACAAACATACCTCCTAACTTGGGCCAGCACCCCCTGGGTTATTCTTTTTTCTCTTTATATTTTCCATTTAACTATTTTTATTATTAATTATTACTATTATTAGTTAATTAATCAAATTATTTTTTTCATAATAAAATCAGAAAACTAAAAAATAATATTTTTTCTTAATTAAAATTAATTTCACTTTATTTTTGTAAATAAATACTAACATAATTAATTTATTTAGTTAATTAGGTTAATTCTAATATTTTTCAATAATTTAAAATCAACATAGAATTAGGGTTCTTGACAACTTTTAATCATTTTTTTATTTCCTTAAAACATTAAAAAACCAAAAATATTTTTTTAATTAATTAATTAGTTTTAGGTTTAATTTAATTAAATTCCAAAAAATAATAAAAATTTCTTTCTTTCTCAAAAAGGGTCAAAACCCTAAGAACTTCACCGATTCAATTTTTTCTCGCGCGTATGTTTGTTTTATTAATTTTTTATCCATATTTATGTATTTGCTCCGAGGATGTAATAGCGTTAATTAGGACCTTTTTATCGCTTTCTTTATTTTCTCGCATTTACTTTTCAAGGGTTTGTTTTTGGCGATGTAAATACCCGACGCCTTGTAATAGCGTAGATTTATTTTCCGCAACTATTAACTGTTAGATGTATGTTAACTAGGCTATGCATGACAAGACTTATCTCTGAAATTAAAATCAACCCGTAGCTCACCATAACATCTGCAAAGATAACTTAACTGAATCCTGACACACGTGCACATGCCACTCCTAGGGTACGCCTCACTTGGTTGCCTCGACGTGGTCATTGAGTATAGGGTGTTTTAGAGGTCGCCCTCCTGTCTAAAGATCAAAAAGTTGCCTCGAAACGGTTGCCTCGGATAAAAAAAGATCTAAGACATTAGGGTTACCGCTAAGGCGTCCTACTATTGCTTTGGTGACCACATGTCCCTATAATCGAATTGACCCGAAAACTCCAACGACGGTGCTACCTACTTCTCAATAGTGGGATAGTACTGTCTAAAGGACATTTACACAGCTTAATTTCTTTTGAGTAGGTAGAGGTTCTCAGGTACTTGCTCTTTCAAAACAAAAAAATACTTTTCGCACTCACACTTTTCTGACAAAAGTTTTCAAACAACACTTCATACACTCTTGAGGACAGATACAAGAGTTAAATCGAAGTTTTCAAACAAACTTTTTTCAAAATCCACAAACACAAGAAAAGCAAAACATTTTTGAAAACATAGTGAGCAAGTACCTAATAGCCCGTGGATAACCACGGATAGAAAGGGTGCTAACACCTTCCCTTTCTATAATCTACCTCCCGGACCGAGAAACATCTCGAAAAGGAATTTTGTTGTGCTTTTGTCCTTTCCTTGTTGGAGAAAATAAAAGACGGTGGCGAATCTTGCTTACCGCGACATTTCGCAAACCATCATTCCAAAACAGTCAGTTCTATTTCCACCGATCATAGACTTACTTTCAGAGTTATGTAATCAGAGTTAAAACATATTTCTCTTAGCGCAACTTCTGATCTTCTTTCATTTGAAATTTCTGAGAATAGTCTACGTTCACAGTAGCAACAACCTTGTAGCTTATCTATTAATCAACTTCCATCAGAACTTCTCTATAAAATAGAATATAATTTTAGAGTGCATAATTGTTCTTTGTGTTTGTTATCATCAAAACTCTTACGAGGGTTGTAGAATTAAACTATGTTCTAACAATCTCCCCCTTTTTGATGATGACAAAAACTAGGATATTTCAATTAAAATAGATATAACATAAAGCATTAGAGAGTCTCCCCCTGAGTTGAGTACTCATATAGATATGAATTACTTCCCTAAAGTTCATTCTGATCAGAACTTTTGATGCATCTCCTTCTGTCTTCATCAGAGTTTTGTTCCTATTTTGCCTTCAGAAATAAAAGAGAAGTTATGATATTCAAAATGTTTGATACTTTGTCTCAATATACTATTATTGGAAATATCTTACGTTCTCCCCCCTTTTTGTCAAGAATCAAAAAGCAATATAAACACTAATATTCAGAGTAAAAAATACGAGTTATATTAAACTTGATTGCAATAACACTTCCAGAAGCAAATAAAATAAGAAAAATTAATGCATAAAACAAGTTTTAAAAAAGAAATAAGATTGAGGAGGGGAAGTCGTGTGAACAACGCTTCCAGCAAGCTCTTAATCTGAGTGCTCGATTCCTTTTGTTTTCCCAGCATTTCCTTGATTTCTTTGCTCGTGTCTTCTTGCTTGTCCAATCTTTCTTTGATCACTGCATTCTCTTTCTTTAACTCTTCCAGAGTTTACATAACCAAAGATAAAGCTGGTGTATCCACAAAAGATGCAAGTTTCTCAGAACACTCTATAGCAGTTTCTGATTCAGTTGCTTTGCCTTTGTCTTGAATAATATCCAGAGGAAGATTATCAAAGCATGGTTCATCAACTTCCAAAGGTTGGTGCTCTTTCCAGGGAGCATTGTCCAGCAGAAGAATAGATTTCCTCTCCCAATGACTCAGAACTTGATCCTTGAAAACATTCAGCTGATCACAAAAGTTCTGTTGGGCCATTTCATAGCTTAATTCCTTGAGTTTCTGGGATTCCGAGTTGAACCGTCTTCTGAACCGGTTCCAGTAAGAATCAGAAGCAGCCGAATTTGGATTTTCTAAGCTTGCTTGCTTCAAAGAGTTAACCCATTCAATTATTTGTGTTTCGAAAATCAGTATATTTCTACCAACATCTACCTTGGTGATAGTTGGTTTTGGTTTGGGAATGGCAATTTTAGGAGAGGTTGAGGCAAGGTGATCCAGCGCTTCTAAGTCTATTACTATTCTTAGGTGATCTTCTGGAGGATTAATAGGAGAGGGGGTAGGAGAATCAGAAATGGTAATTGGTGATGGAGGTGTGTTTGGTGGAGTGGAATGGTAAGGTGATAGAATTTCTGGAATGTCTTGGATGGAGAGAGGTTGTCGAACCATGAGAGGTTCTGTTATTCAAGGAATTGGTGTGGTGGTATCAGAGTCTGTATTTGGATTTTCTGGTTGGGAAGCGTTATCGTTTGGATTTTCAGAGTGTGTAGTTTGGAAGTTTGGATTTTCTATGTAGGGAGCAGTTTGGAAATTTGGGTTTTCAATGTCGGGAGCATGAAATTCTGGATCAAGTTGATCAATATCAGAAAGAACTTGAGTAAGTTCTGTCTGATTTTGTTCAAGATGTGGATTGGGAGCGTGAGGTTCGTTTATTATGTTTTCTAGAGTTACTGAGGGGTCAAATTCTATATCAAAATCTTCAAATGTTTGTGGTGAGGGATCTTCTATAGGTTTTAGAGAGGAGGGTGTTTCAGATGTAGGAAAAACCATTGATTCTACAACAGAAATAAAAGAAGAGTTACCTTTCTTCTTAGAAGCTTTTGGTGTCTTCTGAGAAGATCCTTCTCTTGCAGCTTTTCTTTTTTTGGACTTCTTGAGGACAACATCTGGAGCTTGTTAATGCAGATCATGAATTTTTAACTCTGGAGCAGTTCCATCCTTCTTGCATGCTTCCAAATACCTGGCAACGATTTCTGGTGAAGCATTAATTTCAGAAAATAGAGGGAAATCTTTCAGAGGGATTATCCTTGATGTGGTGACTTCTTTTGTAGCAATGGTTGGATCCTTCTTAATGCTGTCAATGATCTTCATCTTTTTCAGGTTCTTGGCATTGATAGGTTTTCCAACACATGCCTCCAGCGTGCTTATCTGCTGAGCTTCAGACAGATACTCTATTAACTTATTCTCAGTCAGAATATCTGAAATTAGCCTGCCCAGAGGTATCCAATCCCTCTTGGTTATTTCATCTTCTCTTGTTTCCTTCACGCTTGTTCTTAGATGATTGAAAAGTAAGTGAGAAAGGTTTATTTTCGTCTTTTTCGCAATGAAGTATAGCAGAAATTGTTGGTCAATATTTATGTAGTCAGGAGAGCTTGTTGGCTTCCCGTGGTTGATACAACCCAAAATGATCTTTGCCCATATTCTGAAGTAGTCCTTTAGATCTTTAATCTTGTTGGATGGCTGCCCAGAAGTGAAGATTACTCTTGATATGGCTGTTAGGTCAGAAAATTTCTAAGCCATGTCGTTGCAACGGATTCCTCCGCCGCTATAACCAATCATATTTGCAATCAGATCTTCAGTAATTCTAATCTTCTTCCCCATTACATAAGACGTTTCTTGGTGATTAGAGGAGGTTGCATGAATCCATAATTCCTTTACCAAAATTGGGAACACTGGAACTAGAAGACGATCAAAGTAACTGTTCCAACCTTGAATTGCTACATCTATTATAAGATCAAATCCATTCTCCTTCATGCTTTCAAAATCAATGATAAGCTTGCAGAGAACCTTAAGAGAATCAATTGGAGTAAGTAAGGTTCTTGAAGGTTCTTCATATTGTTCTGCAGTTGATGAAGATGAACCAGGAGCACATTGAAGATTCTTAGCGCTTGAAGATGAAGCCATTGTTCACACTGACTGTTTGAGATTTCTGAAAAATTGTTTTTGCAAACGAAAACTAGAGAGAAAATAGAAGAGAGAAGAAGTGAGAGTGAGAGTGAGTGTGTATTTATAATAAATTTGAAAACTCAATCAACACGAAAAAAATTCATGATTACACAACATTTATGAATCCTGAAAATAGGGGATGGCGTGGAGTTATGAAACAGTTACCAATGACATGCATCTCAATGCATCCAATCAAAGCTTTATAACTTTCAAAATTTGAATGCATGTTCAGCCTTAGAAGGACGCTTGTGAAAGGATGACAGATGTTGATAATGTGAATTGCACGCTTCTATCTTTGAAACAAACCGTTCAGATCTTCTTAGATAGATTCTGATGCAACTGTCCTTCTAACTTCTAAAGAATTGTTGATCTGATGTTCACAAAAAAAACATAAAATTCTAAGGGTTAATGAATATATAAATAAAACTCTTATTATGGACATAATTTCATGCTGAGATGTTTCAGAATGAAATTAAACCTATCTTCAGAAGGTGGTTTAGTAAAGACATCAGCTCATTGATGGTCTGTGTCAATAAATTTTAAGGAAAGGATTCCTTTCTTAATATAGTCCCTAATAAAGTGATGTTTTATTTCTATATACTTAGCCCTAGAATGCAAAATAGGGTTCCTAGATAAACACGTTGCAGAAGTGTTATCACATAATATAGGAATGTTACTCTCAAATATATTGAAGTCTTTAAGCTGACTCTTCATCCAAAGCATTTGTGTGCTGCATCCAGCAGCTACTATGTATTCAGCTTCAGCTGTTGACAAAGCAATTGTGGATTGCCTCTTGCTGATCCATGAGATCGGATTTTCTCCCAAAAACTGGCAGCTTCTAGAAGTGCCTTTTCTTTCCACTTTGTCTCCAGCGAAGTCAGCATCACAGTACCCTACTAAATTGTATCCACTGGTTTTTCTATAAAACAAACCAAGATTATTAGTACCTTTCAGATACTTGAAAATTTGCTTAACATCCGTTAAGTGAGATTCTCTAGGATCTGATTGGAATCTGGCACATAAGCATACACTGTATAGAATGTCAGGCCTTGAAGTTGTAAGATATAAGAGATAACCAATCATACCTCTGTAGATCTTCTATTCTACCTTTTTCCTTACCTCTTCCTTTTCCAGAATGCATGTGGGATGCATTGGAGTCTTAGTTGTCTTACATTCTGATAAGTCAAATTTCTTCAGAAGTTATTTGACGTATTTGTTCTTGTGTATGTAGGTTCCTTCTAGAGTTTGATTAATCCAAATGCCCAAAAATAAATTGAGTTCTCCCATCAAGCTCATTTCAAACTCTTCCTGCATAGACTTAGCAAATTCTCTTCCCAGAGAGGCTTTAGTATATCCAAAAATTATATCATCTACATAAATTTTACAAACTAGAATGTCATTCTTAAATGACTTACATAATAAGGTTGTGTCCACTTTCCCTCTGGTGAATTCCTCTTCTAACAGAAAGCTACTTAGTCTTTCATACCAAGCTCTGAGAGCTTGTTTCAGACCATATAGTTATTTCTTTAGTTTGAAAACATATTCTGGATGTTTGGAATTTTCAAAACCAGGGGGTTAGTGCACATAAACTTCTTCATCAATGTATCCATTTAAGAATGCACTTATGACATCCATCTGATAGAGAGTGATGCCATTATTCACAACAAAGGAAATTAAAAGTCTGATAGATACTAACCTGGCGACTGAAGCAAAACTTTTTGTATAGTCTATCCCCTCTTGCTGAATATAACCTTGTGCAACCAGCCGTGATTTGTTTCTAATGACTTCTCCTTGTTCATTCAACTTGTTTCTGAATACCCATTTTGTTCCAATGACTTTGAACCCTTTTGGTTTGGGAACCAGATCCCATACATCATTTCTGGTGAATTGATTTAATTCCTCCTGCATAGCCAGTATCCAGTCATTGTCCAGAAGAGCTTCATCAATGGAAGTTGGCTCAATCAGAGATACTAATCCCATGAGAGATTCTTCAGAATTTCTGAATGTGGATCTTGTTCTGATTGGATCTTCCTTCTTTCCCAGAATTTTGTCTTCAGGATGAGCTAGGCTGCTTCTGGATAGTCTTTTTTGGAGAGGCTCTTCAGATGTTGCTGTAATGTTTGTGACATCTCCTTCTGATGTCTTTTGTGATTCTTTGTTGGGAACTTCTAATGTATTGCCTTCAGTACCTGTAAATTGAACTTCTATATCTGCAAGAGATTCATTTTGCTTTGACTTTTGAGAGCCAAGCTTGTCATCAAATCTAACACTGATTGACTCTTCTACAATTTGTTTTTTTTGTTGTATACTTTGTAGCCTCTTGAGAGTTCAGAGTATCCTAACATATTACACTTCTGTGCTTTAGAGCCAAACTTGTTCATATGTTCTTTGGTGTTAAGCATAAAACAAATACATCCAAATGGATGGAAATACGAAATGTTGGGCTTTCTGTTCTTCCACAGTTCATATGGAGTCTTATCCAGAATAGGTCTTATGGAGATTCTATTATGAATGTAACATGTTGTGTTAATTGCTTCTGCCCAGAAGTGCTTAGCAATGTTAGTCTCGTTGATCATGGTTCTGGCCATTTCTTGTAAAATTTTGTTCTTTCATTCTACAACTCCATTTTGTTGGGGAGTTCTAGGACAAGAGAAATCATGAGAGGTTCCATTCTCATTAAAAAATATTTCAAATTTTTTGTTTTCAAATTCTCCACCATGATCAATTCTGACTTTAACAATTCTAAGATCTTTCTCATTTTGGACTTGGTTACAGAAAGCAAAGAACAGAGTGTGACTCATCCTTGTGTCTTAAGAACTTTACCCATGTCCATCTGCTATAGTCATCTACGATCACTAACCCATACTTCTTGCCACTAATGGATGCAGTTTTCACTGGTCCAAATAGATCTATGTGAAGAAGTTCTAATGGTCTAGAGGTAGAAACAACATGTTTTGCTTTAAAAGGGGGTTTTGCAAACTTGCCTTTTTGACACGCTACACATAGAGCATCTGAGTGGAACTTCAGATTAGGAAGTCTTTTGACCAGATTGAGTTTATTAATATGAGATATTCTTCTCATACTAACATGCCCAAATCTTCTGAGCCAGACCCATTGCTCATTGTTAACAGACAATAGGCATTTTACATTCTGACTTTTTAGTTCAGAAAGTTTTATTTTGTAAATGTTGTTCTTTCTCTTTCCATTAAAGAGGATAGATCCATTTTTCTGACTAACAGCTTTACAGGATTTTTGATTAAAGATTCTATCATAACTGTTATAACTTAATTGACTTATGGATAATAGGTTATGCATTAATCCATCTATTAACAGAACATTATTAATAGAAGGGAGGTTACCGTTACCAACAGTTCCAGAGCCAATGATCTTCCCTTTCTGATTTCCTCTAAAACCTACGTAGCCTCCAAATTTAAGTTCCAGGCTTTGGAACATATGCTTTCTTCCCGTCATGTGTCGAGAGCATCCAGAGTCCAGGTACCATGATTGGTGTTTCAGTCTTGCTGTCAAAGATATCTGCTACATATACAATTTTATCCTTTGGTACCCATATCTTTTTGGGTCCTTGTTTGTTAGTGTTACCAAAATTCTGTTTGAATTTTGGTTTAGCAGAGAAATCATAACTGGTATATTTTAAGTCATGTGTGTGCCAATAGGTAAAGTGAAATTTCAAAGGAGTGCGTTTAATAACTAAGTCCTTAACTTTCTTAGGTTGGGATACTTTACCTTTGTATCTTATACCTTTTCTGCCATTTATGCTAACTCGATAGATCATTGAATCCATCTTGCTTCTATCTATGTTTTTAGCGAGGAACTTATGAAAGCTATGATCATATTCCTTTATGATCTTATTAGAGTTACTGGGAACCTCTGAGATAGTTTCCTTCTGAGTGTTTTGTAAGTCGTTTTCAAGTTTTGAAATTTTTTCTTTCAGCTCAGAATTTTCCAATCTCAGATTCTCAGTTTCTTCAGAGTCAGAAACTATATCCTTTTTCAGGTTCTTGAATTTGACTCGAAGCTGCTGATATCTTTCAAGGATTTCACTTAGACTTTCTCCTAATTCAGCTTTAGTTAAATTTACAGTAAAGTCAGGAAATACCTCTTCAGTGTCTGATTTTGATTCTGACCCAAATGATTAAGTATCTTCTGACACGTTGGCCATAAGTGCAATGTTGGCTCTTTCATCTTCTGATTCCGTGTCTGCTTCAGAAGAATCTGAGTCATCCCATGTTTCCATGAGACTTTTCTTCTTCTCCTTAAAGAACTTCTTTTTTGGTTTCTCCTTCTGAAGCCTTGGACAATCGCTTTTGTAGTTCCCTTGTTTACTGCACTCGTAGCAGACAATGTCTCTGTTGCTTGACTTTCTATGTCCAAAAGATGATTCAGACTTTCTGTGTCCAGAAGATGATTCAGACTTTCTATATCCAGAAGATGATTCATTCTGATTCCCTGTTCT
The DNA here is from genome assembly GCA_948472305.1 of Vicia faba. Lineage (NCBI taxonomy): Eukaryota > Viridiplantae > Streptophyta > Magnoliopsida > Fabales > Fabaceae > Vicia > Vicia faba. Next base: position 791,792,656 of record OX451741.1, read on the forward strand.
TCTGGAATTTCTGAACTTCCTTTGCCTTTGCTTCTATAGTTGATTGAATCTTCTAGAGAGAAGAGACAATTTGTCTTCTTCTGATGAGGATCCACCAAAAGTTTCTTCCATTGCATGGAAAACTATATAATCATATTTTTTCTTAGATTTAAGGGCTAAAGGCTTACCTTGCTTCTGGGGCTCATCATCTTCTAACTCTATCTCATGACTTCTGAGAGAGCTGGCAAGTTCTTCTAGAGATATCTTGTTAAGATCTTTTGCCAGTTTGAGACCAGTGACCATGGGCCTCCATTGCTTTGGTAAACTTCTGATGATCTTCTTTACATGATCAACAGTTGAATACCCTTTGTCCAGAACATTCAGCCAAGCAACCAGAATTTGGAATCTTGAGAACATTGCTTCAATGGTTTCACTTTCTTCCATTTTGAAGGCTTCATACTTCTGAATGAGCGCAAGGGCTTTGGTTTCTTTTACTTGCATGTTGCCTTCATTCATAATTCTCAGAGAATCAAACATGTTCTTTGTTGTCTCCCTGTTTGTGATCTTCTCATACTCTGAATATGAGATGGCACTCAAGAGAATATTTTTGGCCTTGTGATGATTTCTGAAGTCTCACTTTTGATGATCAGACATTCTTTTTCTATCAATCTTCCGACCACTTTCATCAACAGGATGCATGTACCCATCAATCACCATATCCCAAAGATCAGCATCATGAGCCAGAAAGAAGCTTTCAATTCTGTCTTTCCAGTAATCAAAGTTCTCTCCATCAAAGATTGGAGGTTTTCCGTTGATTCTGTCTTTCTCATCATGGTAGTCATTGTTGAGATTCTGACTTGGTCCCACCGTAGTGTTTTTCTTAGCTTGGATCTTTTAATGACACAGTTAAGTGCTTGAACTCAGAACTAGGCGCTCTGATACCAATTGAAGAAATGAAAAACACAAGAAGGGGGGAGGGGGGTTGAATTGGAATCTTAAAAATCAATGGAAATAACACGATGATTTTTATCCTGGTTCGTTTGAACTCAAACTACTCCAGTCCACCCGCCAAGGTGATTTCGCCTCTCTCCAGCGAGGTCTTAATTCACTAATCAATCTTGATTACAAATCTACTTTGACTACTGCCAAAGTCTTCTTGAGTATAACCATAACCCTATTTTTCTCAAGGAAATTCACTAAATAATATAATAATAAATCAGTGTACAATATGTTTTCTTACAAAAACAGTATCACAAAATTGTGATGTATTACACAGTTGAAATAATAGTATGAATGAGGAGTATAAAGGATAGCAGCGTTGATGTGTTGTAAATCATTGTGTAAATCATAAACGATTTATACCCATCCCTTGTTTAAATAGGCGCAACATAGTTGAGCATTTCGAAACTTGATAAATGACAATTAATGCGCTTTCCTCAAATAAAAGATCCCTGTCTTTTTGTAGCCGTTGCATTTGATATAGCTTTGATGAATTTTAACGCTTCAGAACATTGAGGTATCCATTTGCTGCTTGATTCATAACTTTGGAAGGTCAGAGCCATAAGATCCTGTTTGCAGCATTAGACTTACTTACACAGAGTTATATAATCAGAGTTAAAACATCTTTCTCTTAGTGCAACTTATGATCTTCTTTCATCGTAACTTTCTAAGAATAGTCTACGTTCACAGCAGGAACAACCTTGTAGCTTATCTTCTTATGTACTTCCATCATAACTTCTCTACAAAACAGAATATAATTTTAGAGTGCATAATTGTTCTTTGTGTTTGTTATCATCAAAATTCTTACGAGGGTTGTAGAACCAAACTATGTTCTAACACATAGTTCCAATGCATGGTACAAGGACTTGTAGGATGGTTGATAGGATCTAGATAAGTTGCTTCTGGATTTGAGATTGTGTATGTGCAGAAGGAACAAGTGAAAAGCTGAAGGAGAGTGGACTTTGTGATTAAAGCCACTTTTCCAAAATGGCAATGTTACCTTTGCGCCAAAAATGGATTAATCACTTGGACAATAGCTCAAATGCATGGACAATGGCTTAATCAATTGTGTAAGAGTTTAATTATTGAGTGACTTGCAAGTTTGAATCCTACAAAGTAATATTTATACAGCATGGCTTGAGATTTGGTTATGTGTTCTTCATGAAAATGCCCTGAATTTCAAGAATCGATGCCCAACTTCTTCTCTTCGATTCTCTTAGCTCAAGAATGATATCTTCAAGTTCTTTGACATTTTGGAAAGATTGAAACATTGTACACAACCTTAATGTTGACCACTTTGGCTAAATCAAATTTGAACTTGGTGAAAAATGGCCAAGAAGTTGGGACAAAAATCTGCCTAAACTTGCTAAAATTTTCACCAAGTGTTTTATGAAAAATGCCATGATTTTATGAGCTTCTATCTTCAAATCTAAGCATTTTTTGGACATCAACCATAAGGGAAAAAGTTGTAGAATTCATAAAGATCTACAACTTTTATGTTAAAAGTTTTTCTTGAATCATCTTGCATCATGGTGAAATATTGTCATGAAGTATTGAAATTATGAAGGATAAACACAGAAAATTTCTAAGAATTTGAAATCTTGACTTTTTTGTTGACTTTTTTACTTTCTTGATTCTTGATGATCAAGTTAGATATTTTTGAATGTCTTGATGAATTTTGATTTTTGAATTTTAATGTTGACCAAAAAAGTCAAAGTTTGACTTTTTGTGTATCAGTTGACTTTTCATCAGTTGATCAAATTTCAACTATCAATTCAATGATCTTGAGAAATGATTTGGCCATGAGATTAGGTCAAGGTATTTTTTGATTCCTTGAGATTATGCTTCAAGTCATTAGGTCATGTACTAGGTCAAGAATCACTGATCAGTCATTCTCAGTCAAACCCCTAATTTTGGTCAATTTTGCCCCTTTGATGATTTGAGTGCTTTTCTTGAGGAATTGTGATCAAAACTTGATCAATTGATGAATATGACTTCAAAATGTTGATATTGGCCAAAAATCATGAAGTTTGACTGTATGTTGACCATAATTGACATTTTACCCAATACAACTGATTTTTAGTTATTAGAGCAATTGACTGAGCAAATTTTTGATGTAAAGCTTGAAACTTGGTATGAGCAATCTTGAAGACCTATAATGAACCATGGAAGTCATTTGAGGCGTCAAAATTCCAATTTTCTTTGATAAAATCAAAACCCTAATTTGGAGGCTTAGTGCTTAGGAGTTGAGCTTATCTGATCAAACCCTTGAGGACCCTTGAGCATTTGAGATCTTTGGTGAGAAATGTCTTGAGAAAAGTGAGGTTAAATTTTGGGGTAAAACAACTGCCCCTGTTCAATCTTCTTAAACCTGAAGAGTTAGATTGGCTTATTCGCCATTCGTTACTTGAGGGTAGAAGACGATTGAACACTTAAGTGCCCCGAAATTTGCACTCGCTTGTGCGCGAAGTAAAACTATTTATTGATTATGCCGGGAATGGGCTTAAAGATGCCATTTTAGAGAGGTGACGGAGAATCATCAGAGATGGGCTTATAGATTCCATCCAAAGGTAATTGTTGATAGAAGTATCAGAATGAGTCTACGCTTGATTGTATCTTTGAAGAAGTATCAGAATAAATCTTTGGTCGATTTAATCTAAGTCGGAAAAGGGTCTACTGAGAGAAGTATTGGAATAAATCTTTGGTAGATTTAATCTGAGCCAGAAAAAGGTTTACTGAGAGAAGTATCAGAGCAAATATTTGGTTGATTTAATCTGAGCCAACAAATGTCTTTGAATATTTAATTGAGAGAAGTATTAGAATAAATATTTGGTCAATTTAATCTAAGCCAGAAAAAGGTCTACTGAGAGAAGTATCATAATAAATCTTTAGTCAATTTAATATGAGCCAACAGATGTCTTTAAATTTTTTAATTGAGAGAAGTATCAGAATAAACCTTTGGTATCTGAGCCAGAAAAGGGTCTACTGAGAGAAGTATCAGAACAAATATTTGGTCGATTTAATCTGAGCTAGCAAATGTCTTTGAATCTTTAACTGAGAGAAGTATCAGAATAAATCTTTGGTCGATTTAATCTGAGCCAGAAAAAGGTCTACTGAGAGAAGTATCAGAATAAATCTATAGTCGATTTAATCTGAGACAACATATGTCTTTAAATTTTTAACTGAGAGAAGTATCAGAATAAACCTTTGGTCGATTTAATCTGAGCCAGAAAAAGGTTGTATGAAAGAAGGTCGCCGACGATCGGAGCTAGGCTCTGACGCCTCTCCGGTACAGGGAACTTATTTAAAATATATATTTATGGATTGATTTAAATAAACGGATGTATAGCCACCCCAGTGGTAGACATGTGTAAGCTAAGTCCCTTCTCTCCTAGGCCACAGGTTTGATCCCCGGTTTTGCCAAATTTCTCATATTTTCATATTTTTTGCAGATTTATTATATAATGCATTGATCTTGTTATCCATCACTAACAGACACACTCGCACATGCGCACTCTTAGGGTACACTCAACTTGGTTGCCTTCGTACACAATCATTGAGTATAGGATGTTTTAGAGGTCGTCCTCTTGTCCAAAGATCATAGTCGCCTCGAAATGGTTGCCTCGGAAATTGTTGCCTCAAAACAAATGATCTAAGACGTTAGGGTTACCGCTAAGGTGTCCTAACATTGCTTTAGTGACCGTAAGTCCCGCATTCAAATTGACCCTTAAACTCCAACAACGGTGCTACCTACTCATTAATAGTGGGATAACACTGTCTAAAGGGCATCAGCATAGAATGATTCCTTTTTCGAGTAGGTTGATGGTTCTTAAGTACTTGCTCTTTCAAAAAACAAAAAACCTTTTTCACACTTACACTCCTTTTCGAAAAAAGTTTTCAAAAACACTTCATTACACTCTTGAGGACAGAAGCAAGAGTTAAATCAAAGTTTTCGAACAAAAACTTTTTTCTAAACCCACAAGCACAAAGAAAACAATTTTGAAAACAATTGAGCAAGTACCTAAGAGCCCGTGGATAATCACGGATAGAAAGGGTGCTAACACCTTCCCTTTCTATAATCTACCCTCCGAACCCGAGAAATATCTCAAAAAAGGAATTTTTCTGTGCTTTTTTCCTTTCCTTGTTGGATAAAATAAAAGTCGATGGCGACTCTTGCTTACCGCGACATTTTGCGAAAACAAACGCAAAATGCAAACCAGCATTCCAAAAAACAGTCAGTTCTTTCCCACCGTATCACAATAGGGCTTCTTATCAATCAATGGTAAGATAGCACCATCTAAAGGAGGAGGAAATGAAAAAAAGACTTTTTGAGTAGGTAGAACGTTCTTAGTTGCTTGCTCACAATCCATCTTCAAAAACAAACATATTTTCAAACACACCAAACACTTTCAAAACATGAAATATTTTCAAAAAGTCTAACACTTTGTATGCATTCTTATAGAGACGAGATTCATTACAAAGTTTTCCTAAACGAAGGCGCTTTTCAAAAATACTTTCAAAAGCCACCACAAACACATTTTAAACAAAGCAATTTCAAAAGTGATCTAGCAAGCAACTAAGAGCCCATAGATAACTATGGATGAAAAGGGTGCAAACACCTTCCCTTTTCATAACCTACCCCCCAAACTCAAGAAAATATCTCAATGGTCTTTCCTGTTAATTTCACCCTTTCCTTATTAGATAAAAGAAAAGTCGACGGCGACTCTTGATTTCCGTAACAATTGCAATCAAACGCAAAACAACCAAGTCAGTTCTCCCACTGTATTACAGAACTGGCGACTCTGCTGGGGACATACTTAAAAGTGGGGTTACCTTAGGGCTAGATCACTTTTTTTTCTTTGTTTGATTTGTTTGCTTTACATTTATGGGTCCTCGTTTGGGTTGTATTGATCCTCTACCCGGATCTTGGAACATCATTAGGTAAGTTGCAATAGATTGTGAAAACTGTACGACATAGACCGATATGGTTGAAGCAATGGTTATGTTCGCATTTGTTGGCACATGTATCCCTTATGTTGAATCGAGGAGAATACGGGGCCGGTGAGCGTTATCATGAAGCACTAATGGGCCTTAGAACCTTTAATTGAATAACTTGGTCATTAGGAAGTAGTGAGATAGTCGGTTTTAATGGAAAGCTGAAAATTGGTTGATACTCGATACTACGCTCATTGAGATTGGAGTTTTGGGATATTTCGGCCGTAAGAAAAGATTGATTGTGCTGAGACAATGCCCAATGAAGAAATATCAATGATATTGAGATTCCCTAGAACCCGTTTATTTTGTAGGACAGATTGAACCAACTAAACTTTAAGAGGGTACTTGCCTATAAAATCCGTGCAAACCTAAACCTAAGGACTTGTTTGCTTTGTTTATGTATGATTATTTGTACATAACATTATGACATCATACCATAGCATTTTCAATAACCATTTCAAGGATCCCAAGGGTTTGTGATGCAGGGTTATGTTTAACCAGGCGTCTATCAAGGGGCAAGAGGATTTATTTTCCTCTAACCAAAAGTTGTCAAAGACCAAAGCAAGGTAACTTGAGTTAAGGGATATGACCCACTCGACATGGTGAGCTTGATTCTCGTGGAAGGAAATTCAACGATACGAAGTTCTCCAATCAAAGTTGTGATCAAAGTTAAACTTCTGACATTTTCTTGTGTTTACCCCGCGAGATCCTTGAAAACATTGCATTTTACATATCATGCATGTCATTGCATAACAAATATTCTCAAGACAGGTTTCTCATTTTCTCGCTGTTTATTTCAGTAAGAAAATAGCTCTAGAGAAAACAGTTAAAGATCTCCAAGCTCAGAATGCCCAGTTCTAACAAGTGCTCCTGAACTTAGCCAATGGGAAGGAAGATCTAAAAGCACTCTTCACCAAAGGGGGGTAGGAAGAAGACTAAGAAGATGGTTGTCATCCTCAACATGGGAAGAAGGTGCAAGGGGCCTGCCCAACTAGCTAAAAAAGAAGATGCTTCTTCTGAGGAAGAAGACAATCAAGCAGAGGAATCTAGAAGCACTAGAGGTAGGGATAACCAAGCTTCTGAGGACAAAGACTATTCTGAGGAGCAGTATCCACCAGCGGAGGAAAAATACAAAAAGCTTGAAGACCGACTTAAGGTTATGGAAATCAAAGCAGTACCTGGTCTAGACTTTGAAGATTTAGGGTTGGTCCTTGGGGTAGTCATTTCCCACAAATTCAAGATCCCTATCTTTGCCAAGTATGACGGGGTATCTTGTCCTAAGATGCATCTGAGATCTTATGTCCGCAAGATTCATCCACACATCACTGATCAGAAGTTGTGGGTTCACTTTTTCCAATAAAGCTTATCTGGAACACAATTGGAGTGGTTCTATTAACTTGAGAGGACTAATATCCACACCTGGGAAGATCTAGCCGCTGCTTTCTACATGCAGTACCAATACAATGCTGATCTTGCACCAACTCGTGTGCAGTTGCAGAATATGACTATGGGCTCAAATGAGGGCTTCAAAGATTACGCCTAAATGGCTGGCAGGGTGCAGCCACCGTTAACTGACAGGGAGCTGGTTGATATCTTTATGGGAATTTGACAGGACCTTTCTTCAATCACCTAATTGAAAGCTCTTTGGCCGAGTTTACCGAGCTGATTCTAACCGGGGAACGAGTTGAAAATGGAATCAGAAGCGGAAAGATCCAAGTGGCTGCATCTTCTGATACTCAGAAGATGCCATACAACGGGAAGAGAGAGTCCAACACTGTGTACGGCCAAAAGGGTCTTAAAAAGAGTAACCACAACCAATATGTGGGGGCAGTTCTGATCTCCAATTTTGCATCAGTGCGACAACAACAATGGGGGAATCAGTGAAGGCAAGATGAGCCCAAGAGACAGCTTACCAAAATCAACATGCCACTGTCTCAAGCATTGAAATACATGTTGAGGATGAACCTGATTACATTGATAGTACCTCATCAAAACCCTAAAACTTCTTCTCCTAACTACAATCTCGATGCAGTATGTGCCTATCATTCTGGAAGTCCTGGGCATGATACTAACGATTGTTGGGCGCTAAAATACAAGATTCAAAACATGATTGGCGCCAAGGAGATTGAATTAGGCCTTCTTAAGACTTCCAACATGATCACTACTCCCACGCCAAATCATTGAGAGTGTCCAGTTCATTTTGAATTTTCAATTTTAATTTCTATTGTTTGTACGAACACTTATCCATTATGTCAAACTTTGTTTTCATTAATGCATTGCATATGTTTGTGTTGAATTAATCCATTTGTTTTCACTATATTTAAGATGTGCTTTTTTATTCCCTTTTTGTGATATTCAACTCTCGTTAAAAGTTGCAAGCCTTTAGAGGGAGGATGACGAAAACAATGCCATAATCTCATACAGTATGCTTTTGGATAGACTTTGCTGACGATGTACAAGCTTTGTTTCAATTATTAAATAGTGGAGTTATAAGGAAGATAATCCCTAGTCAACCCTTTTGAACCAAAGAAGTAGGAGTTTTCTTTTTCACACAAATTGAATCATTTAATCATAACCTGGGGCAAGGTAGTTTTTCAGCTAATTCAAATGCGCGTTCAGTCGCAAGATTTCACTTCGTACACAATGAAAGACATCAAAAACATCCTTCTGAATCAAAATACAGTCATAGTTCCCCGTAAATAGTAAGTCATTTTCTCTCACAAGATAAGCCCACTGAGTCAAAACCTACGAAGGAGACTTAAGAAAAACTGGGGCATCCCACTGACTGTAATCTCAAAACAAGAACAGTCATGAAGAAATTAGGGATAATAAATCAAAAGAGGTCGCTATAAATCCTCAACAACAGAAAAATGTTGCAAAAATGACTGCCTTCACAAATAAGCTTAATTTATCCTAACCATCACTAAAATATCATTCCAGATTCAATAGGAGTTCAAGCGCACAATTAATTAAGTTTAGGACTGTAGAACATCATGATGAACGGGTGGGTACAAAAAAATTTTGAGCCTTATCCTTTGTATCTTAAACCATGAACCAGGCTACATTACACCCTTTAAAAGTCCTAATCGAAGCATGGGTTAGTTCAAAAGCATACTGTTACAAAAGGTATCCTGACTCCTGTAAGGCTTACTGTAAATTCTGAGTTGAAATCATATTCTTACAAAATTCTTTGATTTGCTAAAAATGCATTTTCAAAAACTTCAAGACATACATAAACTTTGCATTATTTGAATACTGTTGTTTGCATATAGCCAATTGTTTGACAACGGAGAAATTCGCACAGAGAATATCCAATGAACAAAAGCTCTCTCAATAAACAAGAATCACTTCAAAGGGAAAGACACTTCCAATGACAAATCTCCCATAATCAAGGGGGCATGACACGTTATTGTCCAACTTATCTGGGGCAGTCAAGTCAAGATTCTAAGAAATCTCTCATATCCGGGGCAGGTCTCCATCAGAATCACTTGGGGCATCGAACATGAATTCCAGTAAAAGGTCACACACGACCAAGAAAATATTGTCTGGCAATGCTACAACACTTACTATTATGGATAGTGACAAATCCTCACGAAGTCCCTTTCATGAGGTGATCCCAAGTTGAAGTCTCTAGAGCCACCTCTATAAGATTATCCCCACAAAATAATCTTCACAGATAAGGGTCCAAGCCCCACAAAGCTAAATTCATGGATATCTCCATAGAATTATCCCCGCAAAGTTGGATTCATGCAATCCCCAGCCAGAGTTTCAATCTCCGGAAAACCCAATCCCCAGCTGAGTTGATCTTAAAAGAGGGCCTTTTGGATTTCCCCCTAAAATAAATACCTCTCCAGCAGGTCGTCAAATTTTCTCTTCAACAGGGTTTATTTCCCCAACTAACTGAAAATTTCCCAACTTGAGTTTTCTTCTCAGAATATTGAAAATCCAAGGACGAAACCCTTTAGCCCCCGACAGAATCATTGCAATCCCCAACGGAGTCGTTACTATCCCCAAAAGTGACTATGAAGCCTGGAACCCGGCCAGATAACAGTTGACTCCATTCCTTCAAAGTAAGTTACTGCAAAGCCTGGACCCAACCAGATACCAGTTAACCTCAAGAACAAATTGCTGAAACCTGGAACCGACCAGAGAACAGTTCGAGTTGCTGAAACCTGGACCTAACCAGATAACAGTAAATATCAATTTTAAGTTACTAAAGCCTGGACCTGACTGAATAATAGTTTAACTCTTCAGTTGCTGAAACCTGGACCCGATCAGATAATAGTAAATCTCAATTTTAAGTTACTAAAGCATGGACCCAACCGGATAATAGTTTAACTTCTTCAGTTGCTAAAACCTGGACTCGATCAGATAACAATAAATCTTAATTTTAAGTTACTAAAGCCTGGACCCAACCGAATAATAGTTTAACTTCTTCAGTTACTACAAAGCCTGGATCTGACCAGATAAAAGTTTAACTTCTTTAAATCACTAACAAAACTCCTATTCCCCAGTAGAGTTTGCCACTATTCTAAGTGAGTTGCTGCAAATGCTGGAATCTGACCAGATAACAGTTAACTTCTTTATCCCCAACAAGTTGTTATGAAGCCTGGAATCTGACCAGATAACAACTAAACTTTCTTCTCTCCAATCAAGAGATAACTCCCCAGTAGAGAAAAGGATGACTAAAACTCCTGAACTCTTTCCCTCAAGCAGAAATCAACACTCTCCATAGAGTTTTCTTCAAGCAAAGTCAACATTCCCCAGTGGAGTTCTCCTCAAACAACAAAACAGGAATCCCCAGTGGAAACATCCTAAAACAAGATCTGAAGATGTGCATACTCTTCATCCCCAACAGCAATCCGGGATTTAATTTCCTAAGGCTCCCCAACATTTATCAAGGATTTATTTTCCAAGACAAAGATACATTTCAACAACATTCATAGCATATGAATATGAGGTGCTTATATCACAACCTCATTTTTTAGAACATCATTACATAATGCATTTCATACATCATGACATTGCATATAACTAACTCTTTATCTTTTCAGGAAAGATCAATCAACAGATAATTATCATCAACAATTTCCAACAGTTCCAATAATAGTTCCTGAAATAAGACAGAGCAACTACCTACACGACCAGATGCAGCTTCACACGGACTCATCATGAAGCAATCTTACACGAGTTTCTTCTAATTTCCATATACAGCTTTATACGGGCTCATCATGACTCAATCTTACATGGGTTCCTTCTAATTTCCAGATGCAACTTTACACGGGCTCATCATAAAGAAATCTTACATGGGTTCCTTCTAATTTCTAGATGCATCTTTACACAGGTTTATCATGAAGCAATCTTACACAGGTTCCTTCTAATTTCCAGATGAAGTTTCACACGGACTCATCCAGAAGCAGCCCTACCCAGTTTCATTCTCATGAATTTCCAGATGAAGTTTCATGCAGACTCATTCCGAAGCAGCCCTACCCAGGCTCCTTCTCATACATTTCCAAATGCAGTTTCACATAGACTCATCCTGAAGCAACCCTACCCAGGCCCTTTCTCATTATTTCCAGATGCAGTTTCACACGGACTCATCCTGAAGAAGCCCTACCCATGCTCCTTCTCATATATTTCCAAATGAAGTTTCACACAGACTCATCCTGAAGCAGCCCTACCCAGGCTCCTTCTCATATATTTCCAAATGAAGTTTCACACGGACTCATCCTGAAGCAGCCCTACCCAGGCTCCTTCTCATATATTTCCAGATGAAGTTTCACGTGGACTCTTCCCGAAGCAGCCATACCCAGGCTCCTTCTCAATATATTCCCTGATACCATTTCACACGAGTTCATCCCGAAGCAATCTTACATGGATTTCTTCTAATACATTTCTAGACACGACTTAACATGGGTCCATTCCAGCATATCATTCAGATTAAATCAACCAAATATTTATTCTTATGCTTCTTCCAGTTACAGTCAAGCTTAGACTTAGTCTAATTTCTATCAACAATAACCTTTAGATGACATCTATAAGCCCATATCCGATAACTCTCCATCATCTCTCCAAATGGCATCTTTAAGCCCATTCCCTACACAATCAACTAACACATAGTCGAGTGCAAATTTCTAGGCACTCTAGTGTTCAATCATCTTCCACCTTTAAGTCACGAATGGCGGATCCGCCAATCTAACTCTTCAGGTTTAAGAAGATTGAACAGGAGGAGCTGTTGTACCTCAAAATTTGCCTTCTCTTTTATCAAGATATTTCTCACAAAGATATTCAAAATCTCAAGCTTGAACCATTATTGACTAGTTCAAGCCATCTCCTCAACACCGATATCTCAAGATTAGGGTTTGAGTTTGCACAAGGTCAATTGACTAGATGACCAAAAACCAGTTGTACTGATAAAAAGTCAATTGTAGCACCAAAAGTCAAACTTTGACTTTTTGGTAAAAATTAAGTTTCAAAGATAAAAATTTATCAAGACATTCAAGAATATCATGTTTGATCATCAAAAAGTCAAGAAAGTCAAAAGTCAATTTGAAAAGTCAAACTTTTCAAGACTTAGGAATTTTTCTGTTTTGCACATGTTTATTTCATAACTTCATACTAAATTTTCATCATGATGCAAGATGATTCAAGGAAAACTTCCAACATGAAAGTTGTATATCTCAATGAGATCTAAAACATTATAGGGTAGGACTTTTTCTAGAAATGCTTGGATTTTAAGTTATAAATTCATGAAGTCATGGAATATTTCTTAGTGAAATTTTCAGCAGTTTTGGTCATGATTTTATCCCAACTTCTTGGAATTTTTTCACATAGTTACAAGATGATTTTGTCAAAATGGCCAACATGAAAGTTATAGAGGATGTTTCAAGCTTTCCAAAACATCCTAGAGCATGAATTTATCATACTTGAGCTAGGAGATTCAAGGGCATGAAGTTGGGCATCCATTCTTGAGTTGCAAGTCATTTTAGTGAAGAACACATAACAAAACCCTTATGATATGCTACATAATCTTGTGTTGTAGGCCTTCTCACTTGCGAATCTCATCATAACTTAATGCTTAAACCCACTCTTGAGCTATTACCCAAGTGTTCAAGCCATTGTCCAAAAGATCTTTCCATTTATGGCATAAAGTTACCATTGCTATTCTTGAAAAGCAAGCTTGTTGGCACAAAACTTGTCTTGAGCCCATACCTTGTTTGCTTCTGATTTTACTCCACCATGAATCATGGAAAGTATATCCTCTATACCAGCAACTTTGGCACTTCATCTTAGGACTATGGAGTACTTTACATAGTTTGATATTTGCATCCTAACCAAACCATAACATGCTGTCTTGTAAACCTATTCAGCCCTTGTTCACAAAACTTTTGCCTATAAATAGATGGAGAATTTGCAAGGAAACAGGTCAGAAAAAAGAAGGAGAAACTAACATTCAAAATCATTTTGCTATCAAAAACCAGAATTGTCCACAAAACCTCCATTTTTGAGCTTTAAAGTCCAAATCTTTAAATCTCATACCTTGCCAGTTTTCTCCAAACAAACCATCCAAACACTTCACATACACCATACAAAAGTTGTTGAAACATAAGAACAACTTCTGTGACATCATTTTCACCATCTTCTAAACTCAAAAGTCGTACTTTGCAATTTGACTTGGTTGGACTGGTTCAACAACTTTCAGCACAAAGTGAGGATTGGAAAAACTTCAAAAAGGTCTAAGGGAGCTCAATCAATCATCATGTTATGCTTGAAAACATCCAAACATATTTTGAGTTTTCACTTTAAGAGGTAAGTTTTCTCAAACTGTAATTTCCTTTGTTCATACATCATTTTACTTTCGTTTTCAAAAGAATAAAACATGACAAATCAAAGTAGAAGAGTTGCAAACACTCAAAACCACAAAAAAAGCCTTTGGAAGTCTAACACGGCCGACCGTGTCACCTGACATGGGCCGTGTCAGGAAGAAAACAGGAAAAATGGCAAGACAGGGCTCTGACACGGGTGCCCGTGTCACAGGACATTGCCCGTGTCCCGCTTACTAGAATTAAAACTTGACAAAATGGAAGGACGGGGTCCTGACACGGTTGCCCGTGTCAGCACAATTGGGACAAAAAAATAAATGCATAATTATTACAGGGTTCTGACACGGGTTTCCGTGTTATTGGACACGGCCCGTGTCAGCTTCAACACCAAAAATCTTGATTTTTTGAGACTTTTTTTGCTATTATTTTTATTCAATTTGGTTGTAATAGTAATTAGGTTTTAATTACTTTTATTCCCCATTCATAAATTTGTATCCCCTTCCCCTAAATGATGTAATATCGTAGGACTTTAATTTCCGCAATTTATCACTTTCAAATAAAATGCTAGTAATTAGGGTTTGTATGGCAAGATAAAATTAATCTTAGAGAACCCTTAATCTCAAGACAAAAATGCATGCAATCAAAACACGGTTCATACTTGCAGCTCTAGGGTGACCCACACTTGTTGCCTCAGATTAAAATAGTCATGTCCCTCGAACGTGAGATGTTTTAGCAAAGACCCTCGAATAAAAGATCATAGTCCCTTGATGACCCTTCAAATGTTGCCTTCGGTAAATGATCTTAGTCCCTTACGGCAATTGCTAAAAACATCTTACAAGTTGCCTTCTATGACTATACGACGACCCACGCCCATCCCTTCACATCCAATGATAGGGCTTCTTATCAATAAATGGTAAGATAGCACCATCTAAAGGAGGAGGAAATGAACAAAAGACTTTTTGAGTAGGTAGAACTTTCTTAGTTGCTTGCTCACAATCCATCTTCAAAAGCAAACATCTTTTCAAACATACCAAACACTTTCAAAACATGAAATATTTTCAAAAAGTCCAACACTTTGTATGCATTCTTATAGAGACGAGAATCATTACATAGTTTTCCTAAATGAAGGCGCTTTTCAAAAATACTTTCAAAACCCACCACAAACACATTTCAAACAAAGAAATTTCAAAAGTGATCTGGCAAGCAACTAAGAGCCCATAGATAACTATGGATGAAAAGGGTTCTAAAACCTTCCCTTTTCATAACCTACCCCCCTAACTCAAGAAAATATCTCAAAGGTCTTTCCTATTCTTTTCACCCATTCCTTATTGCGATCAAACGCAAAACTACCAAGTTAGTTCTCCCACCATATTAGAGTAGGATATAATTATCTAAAGGAGGAGGAAAATAATACGAAACATCTTTGAGTAGGTAGATATCTCATAATCGCTTGCTCACACAAAAAAAAAACATAACAAAACATCTTTTTCATAAACACTTTCTCTGAAATATTAAATAAAAACAAACACTTTGTACACATTCTTAACTGATACAAGAATCATTACAAAGTTTCCATACTTAGGCATTTTTTCAAAATATTTTCAAGCACATACACACAAAGCATATCAAAACAAAAGTGAGCTAGCGATTAAGAGCCCGTAGATAACTACAGATGAAAAGGGTGCTAACACCTTCCCTTTTCATAACCTACCCCCCGAACTCAAAAAAATATCAAAGGTCTTTCCTGTTCTTTTCACTCTTTCCTTATTGGATAAAAGAAAAGTCGGTGGCGACTCTTGCTATCTGCAACATTTGCAATAAAATACAAACCAAGTCAATTCTCCCACTGTATTACAGAACTGGCGAATCTACTGGGGAGAACTAAAAAGTGGGATTACCTTTAGAGCTAGATCACTTTTAATGCTTTACTTGTTTAATTTGATTGCTTTATAATTCGGGGTTTTCTCGGGTTTATTTCTTGCAAAGATCCTATACCTAGATCTTGGGGCAATTTAGGTGAGTATCAATAGATCATGAAAACTATATGGCGTATACCATTATTGTTGAAGTGATGAGTATGTTAGTGCGACACATTGGTTTGTACTGGTGTCCCTCGAGTCAGTCAGGGAGAATACTAGGCTGTCATCTGGTGTCATAAGCATTAACTGACCTTAGAACTTTAATTGATCCAACTTAGCCATTAGAAGGTAGTGAGATAGTCGGCTTTGGTGCAGTATGAAGTTGGTTGATACTCGATACTACACTTATTGAGATTCAAATCTCGAGTTTTGTTTGGTGGCAAGTCAGTTTTCGTGTTAGACGAAACTTGTGGGAAAAATCAATGATATTGAGATCCCTAGAATCTGGTTTCTTCTTTAGGACATGTTGAGCCAACTAAACTTCAAGAGCGTACTTACCTACAAACCCCATGCAATCCTTAAACCTAAGGCCTTTGTGTGCTTTTCTTGTGTTTGATTATCTATTTGAATATAACATCATAATATCATAACATCATCATATCATGACTAACCATTTCAAGGATCTAGGGGATTTATCTTTGTCTTGTGTTGCAGGGTCATGACTTCCAGTTGTAGGAATACAACCCGGATCAACTTCGTAAGGATACTGTGATACGGTGGGAAGAAGTGACTATTTTTTAGAATGCTGGTTTGCATTTTGCGTTTTGTATTTGCAAAATGTCGCAGTAAGCAAGAGTCGCCACCGACTTTTATTTTATCCAACAAGGAAAGGAAAAAAGCAGAGAAAAATTCCTTTTTCGAGATTTTATAGGTACGGGGGGTAGATTATAGAAAGGGAAGGTATTAGCACCCTTTCTATCTGTAGTTATCTACGGGCTCTTAGGTACTTGCTCATCATTTTCAAAATTGTTTTCTTTGTACTTGTGGGTTTTGAAAAGTTTGTTTTAACTTCGATTTAACTCTTGCTTCTGTCCTCAAGAGTGTAATGAAGTGTTTTGAAAACTTTGTTTGAAAAGAAATGTAAGTTTGAAAAATTTGTTTTGTTTTGGATGGGAAAGTATCTAAGAACTATCTACCTACTCGAAAAAGGAATTGTTCTATGCTAATTTCCTTTAGATAATGCTATCCCACTATTAGTGAGTGGGTAGCACCGTCATTGGAGTTTGAGGGTCAATTCGAATGAGGGACATACGGTCACTAAAGCAATGTTAAGACACCTTAGCGGTAACCCTAATGTCTTAGATCATTTATTCGAGGCAACGATATCCGAGGCAACCATTTCAAGGCAACTATGATCTTTTAGACAAGAGGGGGACCTTTAAAACAACCTATACTCAATGACCGTGTACGAAGGCAACCAAGTGGGGTGTACCCTAAGAGTGCGCATGTGCGATTGTGTTGTTTTCAGTTATTTTTATCTTTGCACATGTTAGGAGTGATCTAATTTGATTTTAAGATTAAACATTCAGTCTTGTCATGCAAACCCTATTATCAAACATCTAGCAATTATATTTTGCAGAAATTAAAGGTGCGGAAATTAAATTACAAGGCATCGGGTATTTACATCGCCAAAAGCAACCCTTTGAAAATAAAATAAAGAAATAAAATAAATAAATGTCTTATTTATCTATTACATACCGGAAGCAGATGCATCAATAATTAAATAAAAATAAAGCGCGACGCGAACTTAAATCGAATGCGAATTAGGGTTTTGACCCTTTAAAAAGAAAATGCTTTTTTTGTTGTTTTTATTTTAAGAAAAGACATTAAATCCTAAATTAAACTATTAAATTAATCATAAAATAAGTTAATTGATGAAAAATAATAAAAGACATATTTTTGGATTTTTTTGTTAATTTAAGAAAGAAAATAAAATAATTAAATTAGAAGTTAAAACCTAATTAATTCTAATTAATTTTATTTATTTACAAAAATAAATTAAAGTATCCTAGAATTAAAAACCTAATTAATTAGTTAGTATTTATTAATAAAAATAAAATTCCGAATTAAAAAGTGTTTTTGTGATTTTTAGATAAAAAAGAAAATATGTCCAATGGTTAGAAATTAATCAAACAAAATAAAAATTATTAAATTAAATAAATAAAAGTGAGAGAAAGAGGGAGTGGCCCTGATTTGGAGGGTGTCAAAAGCAAATCTGTTGGCCCATTTGTTGTTGGTCCGTTTGGACTTTTGTGATTCAATGCTCATGCGTTGACTAGCTCTTTGGTGGACCTTCAATATTTGAGCACCAGATCTGGCCCTTTGGCCATCTGGCGCTTGGATGGTGAGTGTCTATGGTGTGAATCTGGCCTATGCACGTACATGATCTCCTGAAAAATATTGGAAAAATAACAATTGCTGGAGGCAGGGATCGAACCCCTGACCTCCAGCCTTTGGGTCTTTAAGCGCTTATGTGGCCACCACTGCATCATGTTGCTTTGTTTGTTATAATAATAATAACATAATATAATATATACAAACAAAAATAAAATGCCAAAAAATAAAAAAAGGCACACAATCGTTTGAGTGGCCCAATGGGAACGTGACACGAGTTCGTCCCTGTCCTCCCAGCACTGTAATTTTACCTGCGGATTTTTATCCGCAACAAAAAATGCAACTTCATTCCAAAATCTTCCTCAGGCTATGAAAATGATTTCTAAGGACATGGTTGAGTTCGTCTCAAACCATTGATCACAACCATATCCATCACGAAGGTCAATTGTACCTGAAACAAAAAACCCCAAAAACTCCAAGAAAACCCTAACTATGGTGGATCTTCATACAGGTCAGATAAACAAAATCAAATGATGCCAAAAGCTTGTAAATGATATGAGGATTACAAATATGCAATTAGTTTTTATTATAGATGCAAGAATAATGCAAATCGAAATCAAGAATGGGGCAGATCCGTGAGAGACTTACAGCGCTTTAGAATGCTTGAAAATGCGTGGTTTGGATTGGGTTAGCTTCTGGAGATGGCCAGCAATCAATTGGGACAAGTCTCAAGCCCTGAAAATGTCTCTAACCTTGATTTCGATCTCCTACTTTTTTTTGTGATTTTTGCAACTTTGTTCTGCCTCCTTAAGTGATCTCTCACCCTGATTCTCGTGCCTTTTGCTTGCTTATGTAATGTGCATTGTATTAGGGTAACAAACTTTGTCCAAATCTTGCCCTATCAATGCTCTTGAATTTTATTTGATTCTTCCATTTAAACTTTCCAAACTTGGCCTAAATCCAATCTCCTTGTTCATAATTCCCTTGATAGGAATTTGATTGTAATGTTAGCGGTATTTGGAGCCTAAAACAACCATAAAATCATTTGTTATCAATGCCTTAGATTTTATGTGATTTTATTTGATTTAAAATGAATTAATTCAAATAAAAATCAAATTAAATAATAAAAATGAGATATGGACACAAGGCCAAGGCTAGAGCACGTGGGAAACAATGCAAACTCAAAACAAGTGAAAAAGAATGGGCCCATTTTGCAAAATTTGAAGTTTTGGGGATAGTTGACTTTTGGCAATTTTGCAAAAAAGTCCAACTTCAACAATGCATAACTTCTTCAATTTTTC
Organism: Vicia faba; assembly: GCA_948472305.1. Lineage (NCBI taxonomy): Eukaryota > Viridiplantae > Streptophyta > Magnoliopsida > Fabales > Fabaceae > Vicia > Vicia faba. Next base: position 791,812,006 of record OX451741.1, read on the forward strand.
ACTTTTAGATATTTTCTTGGACGTTTTAGAAAGCTTGAGATGTCCTTTAACCAACCCTTTTGTTCTCATTTCATTTTGATATTCCTTGCTCAAGTTAGAAGCTTTGGAAAAAAGGTGTTTTTGTTGACTTTCAAAAATGACCTATAATGTCAAAATTCATAACTTCTTGTGAGTGCATTTTTTTATCTTGGGGTGTGAAGATGGATTATAGGGAATTGCATCATATTCAAAATGAGCTTTGGATAGGTCATTTATCATAAATTATGAGAAAGTTATGCTTGGTAAAAGTTGAGTTGACTTTTCCTGCAAAACCCTAATTTAGCAACTTTTGAATCTTGATGAATTTAGAGAAATCCTTGATGAATCATGATCAACCCTTGATAAAATGATGAAATATAATTCAAAATGAGAATGTTGGCAAAAAATCTTGAAGTTTGACTGTTTGTAGGTCACAGTTGACTTTTTCCCTAGCATAGTCGATTTTTGGACCTTTGAGCAATTGACTGAGCAAACTTCCTCTGCAAGGCTTGAAATTTGACATGGATGATCCTGAGAACATATTAGGACATTGGGGAGAACTTGAGGTCATTTGGACTCAAGGATCGTGATGCAACAAAAAACCCTAATTTGGGGTAGACTGCCTTAGGAGAGAGCTTGCCTGACCAACTCTTGAGCAACCTTGAGCAACTTGGAGATTTTTCTTGAAATGTTTGAGAAATATGGGAGGGAAATTTTTTGGGTACAGAAGCTTCCCCTGTTCAATCTTCTTAAATCTGAGGATGTTGATTGGCTTTCATGCCTTTCGTGATCCAAAGGTGGAAGATGATTGAACACTAGAGTGCCCGGAAATTTGTACCCGCGTGAAGTGGTATCAGCCTTGTGATTTCGGTAATTGACTTATCGATGACATTTGAAGATTGCTGACGAGGGGATGGGCTTAAAGATGCCATCTGAAGGAGTGTTGATCGCATAAGAGATTCCTTAGCGAGAGCTTGCATACCTGGTGTTTGAGGAAGATTCCGCTGGGGAAGTCTGATCTTTGTTGAGAGAAAGGAACTTGTCCGTAACTCAACTGAGGTGTCGAGATTTAGGAACTTGTATGTAATTCAACTAGGGGAAACATCTTTGTCTAGATTTAAGAACTCGTCCGTAATTCAACTGAGAAAACTTCTCTGCTGAGATTTAGGAACTTTTCTGTAATTCAACTGAGAAAAACATCTCTGCTGAGATTTAAGAACTTGTCAGTAATTCGACTTAGGGAAACATCTTCGTCGAGATTTAAGAACACGCCCGTAATTCAACTGAGAAAACTTCTCTACTGAGATTTAGGAACCTGTCTGTAATTCAACGGAGGAACTTTGTCGAGATTTAGGACCTTGTCTATAATTCAACTGATAAAAACTCTGTTGAGATTTAAGAACTTGTCCGTAATTCGACTTGGGGAAACATCTTCGTCGAGATTTAAGAACACGTCCGTAATTCAACTGAGAAAACTTCTCTGCTAAGATTTAGGAACCTGTCTGTAATTCAACGGAGGAACTTTGTCGAGATTTAGGACCTTGTCTGTAATTCAACTGAGAAAAACTTTGTTGAGATTTAAGAACTTGTCAGTAATTCGACTTGGAGAAACATCTTCGTCGAGATTTAAGAACTCGCCCGTAATTCAACTGAGAAAACTTCTCTACTGAGATTTAGGAACCTGTCTGTACTTCAACGGAGGAACTTTGTCGAGATTTAGGACCTTGTCTATAATTCAACTGAGAAAAACATCTCTGCTGAGATTTAAGAACTTGTCAGTAATTCGACTTGGGGAAACATCTTCGTCGAGATTTAAGAACTCGCCTGTAATTCAACTAAGAAAAATTCTTTGCTGAGATTTAGGAACCTGTCTGTAATTCAACAGAGGAACACTTTGTCGAGATTTAGGACCTTGTATGTAATTCAACTGAGAAAAACATCTCTGCTGAGATTTAAGAACTTGTCAGTAATTCGACTGGAGGGAAACATCTTCATCGAGATTTAAGAACTCGCTCGTAATTCAACTGAGAAAACTCTGTTGAGATTTAGGAACTCGTCTGTAATTCAACGGAGGAACTTTGTCGAGATTTAGGACCTTGTCTGTAATTCAACTGAGAAAAACTCTGTTGAGATTTAAGAACTTGTCAGTAATTCGACTGGAGGGAAACATCTTCATCGAGATTTAAGAACTCTCCCGTAATTCAACTGAGAAAACTTCTCTGCTGAGATTTAAGAACTCGTCTGTAATTCGACGGAGGGACTTTGTCGAGATTTAGGACTTAGTCTGTACTTCAACTGAGGAAAACTCTGTTGAGATTTAAGAACTTGTCAGTAATTCGACTGGAGGGAAACATCTTCATCGAGATTTAAGAACTCGTCCGCAATTCAACTGAGGAAACTCTGCTGAGATTTAGGAACTCGTCTGTAACTCAACGGAGGAACTTTGTCGAGATTTAGGACCTTGTCTGTAATTCAACTGAGAAAAACACTGTTGAGATTTAAGAACTTGCCAGTAATTTGACTGGAGGTAAAAGCTTCATAGCTTTAAATTTTGTGAGAATTTAACCGCATCCTTCCTGAAAGGTAAAGGTTAGTTGTATGTAATGCATGATATGTATCAGGCAATGATGTTCTCAAAATAAATGAGATTGTGTTGTATGATGCGTATATGCACATGTCATGATGTATGGAAATGTAATGTTTTTAGCTGGGGAAAATAAATCACGGATAGCTGCTGGAGAAAAGAGTTGAACTCTTCGTTTCCGCTAGGGATGGCGCACGAAGATGATTGTGAGAATAAACCTACAGGAGAGGATAACTCCGTTGGGGGATAAACTACTGAGGAGATTACTCTGTGGGGAAGAGATGTTCTGCTGAGGATTCCACCGATAAATTCAGCTGGGGATGAATTATCGTTGATGGTGATACTGAATCCTGTGGGGATTGAGTTTCTATTTGTGAAAAGAATGAACTCCGCCGGGGGATGATCTTTCAGTTGCGACTTCACTAGGGATAACCTTTTAGGCTCTACTGGGGACAAACTTCTAGAGTCTACTGGGGATGAACTTCCAGAGTCTATTGGGGATGATTCTCCACACTCCACTGGGGAAGCTTTTTCAGACTGCGCTGGAGAAAATTTCTAAATTCCACTGGGGATATTTTATACTCCACCGGGGATGATAAGACTTTTCAGTGCTGATGGTAGATAAACTCTGCTTGGGGAGAATATCACCGATCCATTCACAGTTGCGAGTCTCAGCTGGGGAGAGTTAACATTACTATCTTTCCTTACTCTGCGGGGAGTGAATGTACCTTAGCCATATTCTTCAGCTGAATTTACCTTGTACCTGGTGGACAGAGCAACTGTAAAGCTTGAACAAACTTATTTGCCCCTGTTTCTGGTATTACAAGTAATGGTCTTTTTTTCGCATGTAAATATTTATGAGCAGCAATTAATGTCAAATGCATATATCAAAAATGAACATTGGACATTTTTTGCAAAACAAAACAGAAAAAGGAAAATAGTTTGAAATTTATTTGTAAAAATGACTTGTATTGATTTTGAAGTTAGCCTGTAAATAGGCGTTTTTGTACAAGAGGCTGACGTTCTAGTAAGAGAACGCCGCTGAACAATAGAGTTTATACAATTTGTAAAAAAACAAAGATAACAGCTATGTGAATGATCCCACTGGGTTCCAACTCTGCTATTGCCCTTATATCCTCGAGCATCTCATCACTTTGCTGCTTAGTTGAAGGTAGATCAGATCGATTAGTGTCGTCCGAGCTTGATAGTCGAAATCGAAGTCTGGTCGCAAGGTGATCCAATGAGATATAGTGTTACGCTTTGATCCCTAATTTTTTCCTGGACCGCCCTTTCGGGTTTTCCGTCCACCGGGATACCCTTTTTTGCCCAAGCCGCCTTTTCAGGTTTTCGACTTCCCGCGTGTACAGTTTTTCTTTCATTTCCATCCCTTATTTTTTCCCGAACCCTTTTAGTTTGCCGGGAAGCCCTTATTTTTTCCTAGGCCAGTCAACCTAGTGGGTCTTTGTTCATGCGTAGTATTTTTTCACTATGTCTGCATTGACGGGGTGAGGAAGGTCGTCACCATCCATGGTGGTTAGAATCATAGCTCCTCTTGAGAAAATGTTCTTAACCACAAATGGCCCTTCGTACGTAGGGGTCCATTTGCCCCTAGGATCACCTTGAGGTAGTATAATGCGCTTGATCACCAGGTCCCCAACTTGATACTCTTGTCGTCTAACTTTCTTGTTAAATGCTTTGATCATCCGTTTTTGATACGTTTGACCATGACAAATAGCAGTAAGTCTCTTTTTATCGATTAAGTTCGGCTGATCAAACCGGGTCTGGATCCAGTCATTTTCTCTCAAACCTACATCCTTCATAATCCGAAGAGAGGGTATCTGAACTTCAATGGGCAATACGGCCTCCGTACCATATACCAAGGAATAGAGGGTTGCCCCTGTTGACGTCCGTGCTGAGGTATGGTACCCATGAAGATCAAATGGTAACATCTCGTGCCAATCTTTGTATGTCACCGTCATCTTCTGCACAATCTTCTTAATGTTCTTATTAGACGCTTCTACAGCCCCATTCATCTTCGGTCGGTAAGGAGAAGAGTTGTGATGCTGTATCTTGAACTGCTCGCAGAGTTTGGTGATCATCTTGTTATTGAGATTTGTACCATTGTCTGTAACGATCCTCTCTGGTACACCATATCGACAGATCAGATTATGCCGAATGAACCGTGCCACGACGTTCTTGGTTACAGTAGCAAAGGAAGCCGCTTCAACCCACTTTGTAAAGTAATCAATTGCTACCAAGATGAAACGATGCCCGTTATATGCTGTAGGTCTGATCTCACCGATCATGTCAATGCCCCACATTGCAAAAGGCCAAGGTGCTGTCAATATGTTCGCATCTTTGATATCAATAGGGTAGTGTGAGCCAACATATATTGTCTTAGCCGGCGAGCAGCCCATGCCAAAGCGTAGCAAGTTCTCTCGAGCAGTGAGTATCGGGTCTCGCAGTCGTTAAACTTTTTTCTAAGGTAGTAAATAGAATGATCTTTTCGGCCAGACTCGTCATGCTTCCCCAGCACGCACCCCATTGAATTATTGAGTACTGTCAAGTATAAGATCAACGGTCTTCCTTCCACTTGAGGCATCATAATTGGTGGCTTTTGTAAGTTATATGGCTCTCTCTTCCCGTAGTAACAGTTTGACAAGCTCTCCAGGCAATTCACAATCGTCCTCACCTTCGTCCTCGGCTTGGTTGATCGGGCTTTCAAAGTCATAACTGACAGTAGCATAGTCGTTATCAGTGGGATCCAGAGTGGATGTGGATCATGATATGTGAGTGTGTGTAAAATAGTTGTTTTGCAAGATAAAAAAGAAAAACAAGGAGCGCAAAATTTGTAATGCAAGAAAAACGTCCAATGCTTTTATTAATGATATATGGAGATGACAAATATCAAGCCCTCACAAACAAAGCCACGGTGCCTCGGGTAAGACACCGGGCCGTAAAGTTAAAAATTGACTGTTACAAATTCAAAACAAAAGTCTCATTACTGGGTGATATAAGAAACAGGCATAGAATCCTTCATTATCCAATTGCTCAATCCATCATCGGCTGTCGGGTAAATCCAGTTGTCAATGTAAAACTCCTCTTCATCATCCCCAATAGCATTTACTCCCGCATCATGTTTGGGCATAGGTGCCGTTATGACATTAGGCTTTTCATGCGCTTCGAACTCAATTTCCTTAGCATCAATCAAATCATGTACCTTATTCTTCAGGACCCAGCAATCATTCGTATCATGCCCTGGGCTATTAGAGTGAAAAGCACAACGGGCTTTCGGGTTGTACATTGGTGATGTTGTATTGGGATTCTTCGGGGCTTCCTTCGGAATCACCAGATTGGTCTTTAAAAACTGCGACAGAATCTGAGACAGGGTCATATGGAGCTGAGTGAACTGTCTTTGTGGCCTCTCGGCTCTTGGCTGATTGTTGAGTTGTGGGGCAACAGAAGGTATTGATATAACAACCGCATTGACTGCTTGGCGGCGCTCAGGTCTATTATGGCTCTTTGAACTGTAAACAGCGCTGGATTCCTTCTTAAAAGGCTTCTTTTCGGTACCTGATGAAGCACCCTTCTGTATCTTACCGCTCTTGATACCGGCCTTAACTCTTTCCCCGATCATAATCAGCTCAGTAAACCCGGACGATGAACTTCCAATCAGATTGTTGAAATACAGACCAGAAAGGTCCCCAGAAACATATCCACTAACTCCCTGTTAGCCAGCGGGGGTTGTACTCTTCCAGTAAGGTCCCTCCATTTCTGAGCGTAGTCTTTGAAACCTTCGCTCGCACCCATAGACATACCCTGAAGTTGGGTACGCGTGGGAGCGAGGTCGGCATTATATTGGTACTGCTTGTAAAAAGCAGCAGCAAGGTCTTCCCAATTACGGATACTAGCTCCTTCTAGCTGGTAAAACCATTCAAGTTGAGTCCCTGAAAGACTATCTTGAAATAAATGGATCCAGAGGTTCCTGTCAGCGGTATATGGCTGAATCTTTCCAACATACGAACAGAGGTGTAGCTTCGGGCAGGATACCTCGTCGTATTTAGCAAAGATTGGTGCTTTAAACTTGTGGGGAATCACCACCCCAGATGACAAACCCAAATCACCAAAGTCCAATCCAGGTACTTTCTGGATCTCCATCGCACTTAACCGGTCTTCAAGTTGTTTATACTTATCCTCAACCAGAGGATACTGGTCTTCGTCAAAGTCTGTCTCGTTATCAGAAACCACGGGGTTAGGAGCCCTCCTTTCTTCCTGATTCTCTCCCTCTCCAGATGAGTGAGTCAAATTAACCTCTTCCCGCAAATTGTTTCCAAATATGCGACCCATATTCAGTAGGACCGTCTTCTTCTTCTTCTCCTTATCCTTCAAGATAAGAGTCTTCAGATCTTGCTGACCCTTAGCCAAGTTCATAAACATTTCCTGGAATTGAGCGTTTTAAGCTTGCAGAGCCTTGATAGCTTGATCAGTTGATGTTTCAGAAGACATGATGTGCTGAAATAAACAGCGAAGAAGATAAGAGACCTGTAATGGGTACCTGTGATGAGGTGCATGGAATGAAATGCGTATGATATGATTTCAAAGACGTCGAGAGATTCAAATTCGTAAACCAAAATGAAACACACTTTTATTAGATAAATTTGAAACAATGTCTGACAAATTCCTTTACGGCGTTACAAAAGGAAATACTGAAAAGTAAATCAAAACTAGAAATAACAAAAGACATCAGCGCTCCCATGGTCGTTTCCCTTTGGCGCTGACATAGTCATTGAGGATCTGCTCGTTCTCCAACTGTCTTGTCTACTTCAGGATCTTCCGCTCTTGTTCGTGATACTTTTCTCTGTAAGTATCCCGTTCCTCTCTTAGCTGCATCTAAGACCTCTTTAATGCCACAATGTCAATAGGCATGTATGGGTGGAGGATGGTAGGTGGAACCCCTTCTTCATCAGAAACTCAACAATCACAGGCAAGACAGCTTCGTACGGCATTCCTAGCTTTTGGGCACGGATTCGAACCCATCGGAGATATGGTTCCATCAGAAGAGAGGTCTTCATCCCTAACTCGTGCGGATCAGACCTGTGTACCCTATCCCAAGCTCGTATGAACCTGCGGCGATGCTCGTCACTATCCCCTTGGAAGTCAAAGACAATGCTTGGCATCAGCAACTCATGAGGTCCTTCCCTCCTAGCTCGCCCAAACTGACGTAAGGCCAGACAAGGATTATAGGTGATCCCTCCTCGAACTCCAAGTAGTGGAACATTGGGGTACTCCCCACAGCGATCAATAATAGCCACGTCTTCCATGCCTTTAGTAGTCCAGATAATGTCATTGTGAGCGAGAGACATAATCCTGTAGGCCCAACCCATGCCTTCCTTGTTCTTCAAAACTGATTTGGGGAGGTGAGAAATAAACCACCTCGCCAGCAATGGTGCATAACACATAAGGGTTCCCTGTTTCCGAGCAGTACGGGCATAAAGAGAATGCAGAATGTCACCCAAGAGAGTGGGCACTGGATTACGAGATATGAAAATCTTCACCGCATTCACGTCGACGAAAGAATCTGAGTTAGGAAACAACACCAAACCATATATGAGAAGAGCCAGAATGTCTTCAAATGCCTGAAAGTCTAGACTATCCATGAACTGATTAGCCCGATCAACCAAGAATTTAGCCAAGAAGCCTTTTGTCCCACTTCGAGTCTCCCAATTAGACATTACCTCAGCCTTTGTCAGATGGAGGGCTGAAGCAATCTCTTCCGGCCTAAGGACTTTCTCCTAACCTGTAAACGGGGTCTACTCTAAAATAGAGATACCAAGTAGATCAGAGAACTCCTCAAGAGTAGGGACTAACTGATAGTCCGGGAAAGTGAAGCAGTGGTATAATGGATCAAAGAACTGGCACAGAACAATCATCATCTGTTCATCCAGCTTGGAAGTGACCAAACCAAAGAGGTGCCCATGTCTTCTGATAAAGGAGGAAGTATCGGGAACATTTGCAACCAAATCTCTAAGCTGAGTAGGAATCTGTACAAAGCTGATCCGAATAGTGTTTCTACGCATAGGTGCCATGACCTACAAAATAGAACAAAGATGAATCCCCTCTGTCTTTGAAATGGGTTAGTCCAATGCAATATGCATGTAATGTCATGATGTCATGATGTCATGATAGAAACACACCACAAGTATTCACAGATAGAAAACATGGTAAGGGAAAACAAGTCACACAGATAGCCCTTAGATTTCAGGATGGCAAGGAGTTTAGGTATTACCCTCTTTCAGTTTAGTTGGTTCAGACTTGTCCTAGTAATAGTAACCGGGTTCTAAAGGATCTCAATATCACTGGCCACCCTCGATCGGTCATAATTCCAGTTTGGCAACCTTTTCTTGCAGCCGGAATCATCGTGAGAGTTTGGTCTCAATGAGTGTAGCATACTGCTACTGTTCTATTGCCAAGTTGGTCAATTATAGGTTCTAAGGTTAGTTGGTGCTTAATGGCCCCTTAGAAGACCCATATTCTCCTCGTTGCGCCACAATGGATATCGGTACAAACTAAAGTGTCACACCAACATAGCTACTGCTTCAACCGTATCGGTCTATGCTGTACAATTCCCTCACAGTTTATTGCTACTTACCTAAAGGGTATCCCCCAGATCCGGGTTAGGATCTATAGTAACTCTGATTCAAACCCACAAAGATAAAGCATACAAATCAAGCAATTGAAAACATTATGATGAACTATTCCTAAGGTACACACTAATTATTAGCGTCCCCAGCAGAGTCGCCAGTTCTGTGATACAGTGGGAAGAACTGACTGTTTTTTGGAATGCTGGTTTGCATTTTGTGTTTTGTATTCGCAAAATGTCACGGTAAGCAAGAGTCGCCACCAACCTTTATTTTATCCAACAAGGAAAGGAAAAAAGCACAGAAAAATTCCTTTTTCGAGATTTTCTAGGTACGGGGGGTAGATTATAGAAAGGGAAGGTATTAGCATCATTTCTATCTGTAGTTATCTACGGGCTCTTAGGTACCTGCTCATCATTTTCAAAATTGTTTTCTTTGTGCTTGTGGGTTTTGAAAAGTTTGTTTTAAGTTCGATTTAACTCTTGCTTCTGTCCTCAAGAGTGTAATGAAGTGTTTTGAAAACTTTGTTTGAAAAGAAATGTAAGTGTGAAAATTTTGTTTTGTTTTGGATGAGCAAGTATCAAAGAACTATCTACCTACTCGAAAAAGGAATCGTTCTATGTTAATTTCCTTTATACAATGCTATACCACTATTAGTGAGTGGGTAGCACCGTCGTTGGACTTTGAGGGTCAATTCGAATGAGGGACATACGGTCACTAAAGCAATGTTAGGATGCCTTAGCGGTAACCCTAATGTCTTAGATCATTTATTCGAGGCAACCATTTTGAGGCAACTATGATCTTTTAGACAAGAGGGCGACCTCTAAAACAACCTATACTCAATGACCGTGTATGAAGGCAACCAAGTGGGGTGTACCCTAAGAGTGCGCATGTGCGATTGTGTTGTTTTCAGTTATTTTTATCTTTTCACATGTTAGGAGTGATCTAATTTGATTTTAAGATTAAACATTCAGTCTTGCCATGCAAACCCTATTATCAAACATCTAGCAGTTATATTTTGCAGAAATTAAAGGTGCGGAAATTAAATTACAAGGCGTCGGGTATTTACATCGCCAAAAGCAACCCTTTGAAAATAAAATAAAGCAATAAAATAAATAAATGTCCTATTTATCTATTACATGCCGGAAGTAGATAAATCAATAATTAAATAAAAATAAAGCACGACGCAAACTTAAATCGGATGCGAATTAGGGTTTTGACCCTTTAAAAAGAAAATGCTTTTTTTGTTGTTTTTATTTTTAGAAAAGACATTAAATCCTAAATTAAACTATTAAATTAATCATAAAATATATTAATTGATGAAAAATAATAAAAGACATATTTTTGGATTTTTTTGTTAATTTAAGAAAGAAAATAAAATAATTAAATTAGTAGTTAAAACCTAATTAATTCTAATTAATTTTATTTATTTACAAAAATAAATTAAAGTTTCCTAGAATTAAAAAACTAATTAATTAGTTAGTATTTATTAATAAAAATAAAATTCTGAATTAAAAAAAGTGTTTTTGTGATTTTTAGATAAAAAAGAAAATATGTCCATTGGTTAGAAATTAATCAACCAAAATAAAAATTATTAAATTAAATAAATAAAAGTGAGAGAAAGAGGGAGTGAGCCTGATTTGGAGGGTGTCAAAAGAAAATCTGTTGGCCCATTTGCTGTTGGTCTGTTTGGACTTTTGTGATTCAATGCTCATGCGTTGACTAGCTCTTTGGTGGACCTTCAATATTTGACCACCAGATCTGGCCCTTTGGCCATCTGGCGCTTGGATGGTGAGTGTTTATGGTGTGAATCTGGCATATGCACGTACATGATCTCCTGAAAAATATTGGAAAAATAACAATTGCTGGAGGCAGGGATCAAACCCCTGACCTCCAGCCTTTGGGTCTTTAAGTGCTTATGTGGCCACCACTGCATCATGTTGCTTTGTTTGTTATAATAATAATAACATAATATAATATATACAAACAAAAATCAAATGCCAGAAAATAAAAAAAAGGCGCGCAATCGTTTGAATGGCCCAATGGGAACGTGACACGAGTTCGTCCTTGTCCTCCCAGCACTGTAATTTTACCTGTGGATTTTTATCCGCAGCAAAAAACGCAGCTTCATTCCAAAATCCTCCTCAGGCTATGAAAACGATTTCTAAGGACATGGTTGAGTTCGTCTCAAACCACTGATCACAACCATGTCCATCACGAAGGTCAATTGTACCTGAAACAAAAAACCCCAAAAACTCCAAGAAAACCCTAACTATGGTGGATCTTCATACAGGTCAGATAAACAAAATCAAATGATGCCAAAAGCTTGGAAATGATATGAGGATTACAAATATGCAATTAGTTTTTATTATAGATGCAAGAATAATGCAAATCGAAATCAAGAATGGGGCGGATCCGTGAGATACTTACAGTGCTTTAGAATGCTTGAAAACGCGTGGTTTGGATTGGATTAGCTTCTGGAGATGGCCAGCAATCGATTGGGACAAGTCTCAAGCCCTGAAAATGTCTTTAACCTTGATTTCAATCTCCCATTTTTTTGTGATTTTTGCAACTTTGTTCTGCCTCCATAAGTGATCTCTCACCCTGATTCTCATGCCTTTTGCTTGCTTATGTAATGTGCATTGTATTAGGGTAACAAACTTTGTCCAAATCTTGCCCTATCAATGCTATTGAATTTGATTTGATTCTTCCATTAAAACTTTCCAAACTTGGCCTAAATCCAATCTCCTTGTGCATAATACCCTTGATACGAATTTGATTGTAATGTTAGCTGTATTTGGAGCCTAAAAAAACCAGAAAATCATTTGTTATAAATGCCTTAGATTTTATTTGATTTAAAATGAATTAATTCAAATAAAAATCAAATTAAATAATAAAAATGATATATGGACACATGACCAAAGCTAGAGCACATGGGCAACAATGAAAACTCAAAACAAGTGAAAAAGAATGGGCCCATTTGGCAAAATTTGAAGTTTTGGGGATAGTTGACTTTTGGCAATTTTGTAAAAAAGTGCAACTTCAACAATGCATAACTTCTTCAATTTTGAACATTTGGAGGTGTTCCTTGACTTTTTAGAAATATTGAGATGTACTTTAACCAACCCTTTTGGTCTCATCTCATTTTAATATTCCATGTTCAAGTTAGAAGCTTTGGCAAAAAAGGTGTTTTTGTTGACTTTCAAAAATGACCTATAATGTCAAAATTCATAACTTCTTGTGAGTGCATTTGTTGATATTGGGGTGTGAATATGGATTGTAGGGAATTTCATCCTATTCAAAATGAGATTTGGATGGGTCATTTCTCATAAAGTATGAGAAAGTTATGCTTGGTCAAAGTTGAGTTGACTTTTCCTACAAAACCCTAATTTAGCAACTTTTGAATCTTAATGAATTTTGAGCAATCCTTGATGAATCATGATCAACCCTTGATCAAATGATGAAATATCCTTCAAAATGATAATGTTGGCAAAAACATCTTGAAGTTTGACTGTTTGTAGGTCACAGTTGACTTTTGCCCTAGCACAGTCGATTTTTGGACCTTTGAGCAATTGACTGAGCAAACTTCCTCTACAAGGCTTGAAATTTGACATGGATGATCCTGAGAACATATTAGGACATTGGGGAGCACTTGAGGTCATTTGGACTCAAGGATATTGATGTAACACAAAACAATAATTTGGGGTAGACTGCCTTAGGAGAGATCTTGTTTGACCAACTCTTGAGCAACCTTGAGCAACTTGGAGATTTTTCTTGAAATGTTTGAGAAATATGGGAGGGAAAATTTTGGGGTACAACAAATACCTTCCAAGTTTGAGGGATTAGTCTCAAAGGTTCCCGACGATTCTCAATCACCAAGATACATGGTCATCTACTCAGTTTGGTTACTACTGGCTTCCAAGAAGACATCATGAGCATTCTTTGATGCTAAGCATCACTATTTTACCTTCCCGGATTATCATTTGGTGCCTACAATAGAAGAATTCTCTAAGTTGAAGATATTGTAGTAGCCTTACATATGAAACGATCGAACATTTTATCTAATTGGGAAACAAGAAAAGGAGTCAAGGGTTTCTCTCCTAAATTTCTGATAGAGAAGGCTCAGTGGTTTCTAGATGCCATGAATTTTCGTGCTTTTGAGGATATATTGGCTTTACTGATTTATGGTTGGTATTATTCCCTAATCCAGACCAATTCATAGATATGAATGCCATCAAAATATTTCTCACTCATAATTCGGAACTACTTTGCTCGGAGATTTCATGCATTCCCTCCACACTCATATTATGAAGAAGCGAGGAACTCTTATGTGTTTCATACCTCTATTGTCCAGGTGGTTTATTTCGCACTTTCCCCAATAAGTGATAAAGAATGAACAAGGTTTGAGGTGGTCTCAAAGGTTGATGTCACTCACTCATGCAGATATCCATTGGTGTTCTCGATCTCATCCAGATGTCACTATTATTGATCATTGTGGGGAATTCCCTAATGTACCACTCCTTGGTATAAGATGTGACATCACTTACAACCCTTCTCTAGCTCTACATTAGTTTGGTTATGCTTGAAGGGACGGTCCTCATGATATGCTCATCCAGGGTATTATGTTCGACTATGAGAACGATCCTCAAAATTACCATCAAAGGTTTATACATGCTTGGGGCACGATCAACAAGATTGATAGCAAGACTTTGGGACAAAATAATTCCATTCCTCTAGAGCCTTACCTTATATGGGTGTGGTCTCGTGCTCAGAATCTTAAAATGCCATATCCTGCTATCCTACTAGTGATCATAGAGCCTGTTGTTAAAGGGGATGTTTCTCATAACTTTCTCCATCCTGATATGCCTACCGACTTCGAAGAGCTACAGAAGTCCTGGATTCAGCTTAAGGAAGAAAGAGATACCTTCGAAGCTCAATTCTATTCTAGTGAGAAGAAAATATTGGAGCTGACAAAACGACTCCACGAAGAACAAAGCCTTAACGCATATGTCAACACAAAGAGGAAGCATCCATGGGAAACTTGAATTCATATTTTTCTATTTTGTAACTCTTTTTATTAAAAGCAGTTGTAATTTGAGCTTGTTAATAAAATTTCTTTTGTTTCCTTTTGTTTAAACAAATTTAAATCCCAAAAAGGTCCTTGAAAACATTACACTTGCATTTTCACATCATGCATATAATCATATAATAGGTACTCTATAGACAAGTTTTCTCATCTTCTTGATATTTATTTCAGTAAAAGATGACACTCAAACAAACTGCGAAAGAACTTCAAGCTCATAACTCTCAGTTTCAGCAAATGTTCTTGGACTTAGCTAAGGGTCAAGACAAGTTGAATTCCCACATCACAAAGGGGAATAAGAAGAAGACTAAAAAGTCCGTGGTCTTTCTTAATATGGGTATAAGATTCAAGGGTTAAGTCAGAAGGGCTCTAGATTTTGAGGTTCCCCTGAATGAATAAGACAACCAAGAGAAGGATGACGAAAGTGTGAAAGCTGAAGAGAATAACAACCTTTGTTCTACCAAAGATTCTGATGAACACTATTCCACTGAACAGTATCCCCCTGCTGACGACAGATACAAGCAGCTGGAAGATCGCCTTAAGGCCATGGAAATCCAAAAAGTGTCTGGATTAGATTTTGAAGAGCTGTGTCTTATTCCAGGAGTAGTTATCCCTCATAAGTTTAAGGTCCCCTATTTTGCTAAATATGATGACGTGTCTTTTCTGAAACTTCATTTGCGATCTTATGTTCAGAAGATCCAACCCCATACTGCTGACAAGAAGTTATGGGTTCACTTCTTTCAGGAAAGTTTGTCTGGTACACAACTCGAGTGGTTCTATCAGCTGGAAGAAACCAACATTCATACTTAAGAGGACCTGGCTACTGCTTTTTACAAGCAGTATCAATATAATGCTGACCTTGCACCAACTCGCGTGCAATTACAAAACATGACTATGGGTTCGAATGAAGGGTTCGAAGAATATACCCAGAAGTGGAGAGACTTAGCTGGAAGGGTGCAACCTCCCTTGTCTGACTGAGAGCTAGTTGATATGTTCATGGGCACACTAACAGGTCCATTCTTTAACCACCTTATTAGAAGCTCCTAATTTGGTTTCACTGAGCTAATTCTAATTGGGGAACAAGTTGAAAGTGGTATTAAGAGCGGAAAAATTCAAGTGGCTACGTCTTCGAGTGTTGTGAATAAGAAATTCAGTGGTAAGAAGGAGACAAATGTCGTTTATAGCCAGAAGGGTCATGCTAAAGGTGACCCCAATCAGTTTGTAAGAGCAGTGCTAATTTCTAATCCTGCGCCTGTTCAACAGGAACAACGGGTCAATCAGCGTAGGTCAGACGCTCCAAAAAGACAGTTTACAAAAATCAGTATGCCACTGTCTCAGGCATTGCAACATTTACTGAAAGTAGAGTTGATAACTTTAAGGGATCCTCCTCAAAACCCCAATACCTCCTCTACTCACTATGATCCAAATGAAAAGTGTGCCTATCATTCCAACAGTCCTGGGTAAGACACCAATAACTATTGGGCCCTAAAAAACAAAATTCAGGATATGATTGACAACAAAGAGATTGAGTTTGATCCTCCGGAGACCCCGAATTTGATTACTGCACCTATGCCGAAGCATGACAAAGGCATAAGTACTATTGATAATGTTCTTTATGTTGCTACCGTAAGTGAATTGGTTACTCAGCTACCAATCATCAAGAAGAATCTGTTACAGGCCAGTTTATTTTCTGGATGTATTGAAAAGTGTTACTGTTGCGCAGTCCAACCCAATGGCTGCAAGTTGCTGAAGGAAGGCGTTAAAAGCCTAATTAATAATCATATAATTATGATCGAGAAGATCCCGTATGCTGAGAATACGTGTCAAGATTTATCTGTAATATCCAGTACTCTTGTCAGGATTACCTCTAAAGGTCCTGTAAGTATTGCTGCCAATGTGAAAGATGCTCCTCTGATCATCACTACACCTAGACCCATCCCATATTCTTCAGATAAAGTTATCCCGTGGAAATATGGATCTAACGTCTACTACCATGGCATCTAGCAAGAACTACCGACTATTGAAGATAAAGTCACTGAAGTTGTTGATCTTGACATTGACAATATTGCTGGGACTAGTAAGGTTACTAAAAGCGGAAGGGTTTTCTCCTCAAAAATCTCTCCAAAGGTTGTTTCTACACATGTTCAAGTTATTGCTACTGAGTCAATTGTTGAGACTCGGGGAAAAGAGCAAATGACGGAGCCTGCCCAGACAGAGGCACCTAAAAAGTTACATTTTAAGACACCTCTAGACAAGAGTTGGAAGTGGTATTGAATATTATCCGCAAGAGTGACTACAAAATTGTTGAATACCTGGGGCAGACCCCATCAAATATCTCCATGTTATCCCTATTATTGTGTTCTGAAGCTCATGCACAGGATTTAGTAAAATTCTTGATGACTGCTCACGTGCCACAAGAGATTTCTTCCAAACAATTTGGAAGCTATGTTGCTAGCTTAACGACCGACAATGAATTAGGTTTCTCTGACGTTAATCTGTATCTGGAAGGAAGAAACCACAATAAGGCCCTGTATGTCTCCATTGAATGCAGGGGCACTACTCTAGCTCATGTTTTGGTTGATACTGGTTCCTTGTTAAATGTTCTACCGAAGGGCACTCTTGACAGACTTGATTGCGAAGGGGTCATACTGAAGCCCAGTGATATTATAGTTCGAGCCTTTGATGGTTCAAAAAGGATGGTACACGGGGAAGTGGAATTTCCGATCAAAGTGGATATGCAGATCTTTGAATCTACCTTCTATGTAATGGATATTCGACCAGCTTATTCTTTCTTATTGGGATGCCCCTGGATCCATGGGGTAGGCGCTGTCACCTCGACCCTAAATCAGAATTTAAAATATCCTGTGAACGGAAAGATTGTTACTGTCTGCGGCGAAGAAGAGTATATGGTTAGCCACTTGAACTCTTTCCGGTAATGTAGAAATGGATGAAGAATTCATTAAGACTCCCTAACAGACTTTTAAAGTCCTCTGTCCTACCTCAACTGAAGACGCCTCTGCCATTCCCAAAGTTACTAGGGTTCCACCCAAAATGGTTTCCTTGAAAGATGCTAAAGCTATTATAGAAGAAGGTGGTTGTACTATTTAGGGTCAGCTTCCTGACATCCCCTATAAATCTGACAAGTTTGGTTTGGGTTTAACTGCAGAGGTTCAGAGGGGTGTTCGTCGCGCTCGTGTTGGAATGCCACCATTTCGCATCAGCAACAACGAATTCAACGTAATAGAAGATACTGACAATGATTATGACCTTGACAACTGGATCTTTCCTACCATTGGCAACAGGATCAACAAATGGAAGGCAAAAGACATTATCTCTATCTCCTTTATCTAGGAGTAATAACATTTTTTTATTGCTTTCAAGTTTTGGCTTATTAATATTTAAACAATGACTTTAAGCCTTGTTCCTTACTCGGGGCACAACGGTTTGTTTATTAAGGGTTGTCATTTCATAAACATATGTTCATTAATAAAAGAATTGGACGTTTTGCATTCAAATTGTATGCTCTCTTTCTTTCTTTTTAATAGCTATGTGTTCTTACACACACCTATACAATACATTGCAAATCCATATTCACTCTAGATCTTGTTGATAACGACTCTACTATTGCCACTTATGACTTTGAAAATCCGATCTACCAAGCCGAGGAAAAAGGTGAGGAAGATTGTGAAATACTCAGAAAACTTTCCAGACTGTTAGTACAAGAAGAGAAGGTTATTCAACCAACTGAAGAGCTGGTTGAAGTGGTAAATCTGGGTACTGAGGCAGACAGGAAAGAAGTCAAGATAGGCGCCAACCTAGAGGACAGTGTCAAGAATAGGTTAATACAGATGTTGCATGAATATGATAAGCTCTTTGCTTGGTCGTATGAAGACATGCCGGGGCTCGATACTGATATTGTGGTTCACCGTCTGCCAATGAAAGAGGGTTATGCTCCGATAAAGCAGAAGGTTCATCACATGCATTCCGATTTCAGAGAATATCAAGGCTGAAGTTATGAAGCAATTTGTAACACGGTGGAAGAACTAACTTGGTTTTGCATTTCATTGCAAACTTTGCGGATAACAAGGGTCATCACTGACTTTTATTTTATCCAATAAGGAAAGGGTAAAAAGAACAGGAAATACGTTCAAGAATTTTCTGAGTTCGGGGGGTAGGTTATGAAAAGGGAAGGTGTTAGCACCCTTTTCATCTGTAGTTATCTATGGGATCTTAATCTCTTAACTCACTTTTGAGAATGCTTTCTGAATGTGTGTTTTAATATATTTTGAAAAATTCCTAAGTGCAGAAACTTTGTAATGATTCTCGTATCAGTTGAGAATGCGTACAAAGTGTTTGTTTTTGAAAATATTTCAGAGAAAAGTGTTTGTGTGAAAAGATGTTTTTTGTGAGCAAGAGATTACGAGATATCTACCTACTCAAAAGTCTTTCGCGTTATTTTCCTCCTCCTTTAGATAGTGCTACCCTACCATTAGTTAGTAGGAAGCCCCATGGTTGGATGTAAAGGGACATGCGCGGGTCATCATACAGTCATAAAGGCAACTCGTAGGGCACTTTAGCAATTTTTATCATATGGGACTAGATCATTTATTAAAGGCAACATCGAAGGGTCATCGAGGGACTACGATCTTTTGTATCGGAGGGACTTTGCTAAAGCGTCCCCACGTTCAAGGGACATGGCTGTTTATTTGAAGGCAACAAGTGAGGTTACCCTAGAGGTGCAAGTGTGAAGAGTGTATTGATTCCATTATTTTATCTTGTGATTATGGTTCTCTATATTGTTTTTAGTCTTGCCATACAAACCTTAATTACTAGCAGTTATAAGGAAAGCAGTAAATTGCAGAAAGTAAGCCTAAACTATTACAAGGATTTCGGAAAGGGGGTACAAAACCATAAAATCAGGGGAAAAAGAAAGCAAATAAAACCCTAGTTAAACTATTACATTCTGTAGCAATTACATAATAGGAAAAACTAATGCGAAAATAATAAAGCGCGCGAAACAGTAAAAAAGAAAGAAACAGAGAAATTTTTTGATGAAAAATGATTGATGATTTAATCTAAACCTAATTGATTTTAATTGAAAAGAACTGATTAAGTGATTAAATTAAACAAAACCTAAAGTCTAGGTCAATTTTAATTTGAGAAAGAAAACCTAAAAGAATTAAATTAGGGTTTATTAATTAAGACCTAAATTTAATTAAAACCTAACAATTAATTAACTTAAAAATTAAATTAACCTAAAAATTAAATTAACCTAAAAAAATTAGGGTTTTGTTAGAAAAGGTTTTTGAAAAAAAGGGTTTTTAAAAGAGTGAGAAACATAGAATTGAACAAAAATAACGAAATGAGTAGGGGTGGGTGTTGAACCCATGCCCTCAGCAGGTTCCAACAGTATGCTCACCACAAGGCCAGGCGTGCGCCTGTGCTAGGATACGCATCCAACGTGTTTTGTAATTAACCTGCAAAAATATGAGAAACTAAAGAAACAAAATGTCAAAAGATTGGATCGAACCCAGGCCCTTTGAGACTAATGCTTTATCACACACGCTTCTGCCACTGGGGTGGCTGTTTCATTCATTCATGTAATTTATCAAAATAAATATAATATAAAATCCAACGCATATGGAGTCAAACCACCACCTCCAATGGTCAACTCTTTCTTCTCCGGCCTATCCTTTTTGCAAACCTGTGAAATTCAATCAAAACAAAAAGGAAAATAACCCTAATTTACTAATTAAGGTCTTGCGATTTCAATGAGTGTGTTAGTTTGGTCTAAAACCGCTTGCATCGTGAGATCTGAAGCTTCAAGAGCTTCATGCCCTAACAATGGCATGACCCTGTTTCTGTATCCAAACTTGCATGTTTGATGTTATAAACATTCTAATAATGCATATGAATCATGCTGGCATGTTAACAATGATTGAAATAATGCTAAACCTTAAAAATTAAAACTCACTAACTTACCAACCGGAGTTCACGCAAGGAAGGGTTCTGGGATTTCTTCGTGATGGATAAGGGTCGGTACCAACTCCTGGAAGCTTCAGGAAGATGATATGAAGCTCAAAGTTGCATGAGAATGGCTGGAGAATAGGGTTTGTCTTTGCCCTGATTCTTGAAAATTTGAGAATTTTTAGGAGTGTGCTTGAGGCAGTCTTTTTCGTGTCTTTGCATTTTATGTTATAGGTATATATATGACACGAGATTAGGTCAACAAAAATTGAAGAAAATCTTGCATTAAGGGGTGAAGACTTGATTTGGAAATTTGCATGGAAATTTGATATTTTTGGCTCATTCTTGCACCAATCACTCTTGCACGAACTTTCCAGCTTGTATAGGCAATCTTGGGCCTCCAACATGACTGAAATTAAAAGCCTTATGCTTTGGTCCATCAATTTTATATTTATTTGATTTATTTTTAGTTTAATTGAATAAAAAAAGGTAATGCATGAATGGACTTATGGGTCTTTGAACATGTCATGAACACGCTTGGATATGAAGACTTAGGCCCATCATCTCAAAATTACAAATTTGTTCAATTTGGAGTTCATGCATCTTATCAAAATTTCCCAACTTGAAATGGTCATAACTCACTCAGTTTTTATCTTTCGAAGATAATCTTGGACTTTTTGGAAATAAAAATGTGTCCTCTACAACCTTTATGTTTATCATTTTTGCTTTTAAATATTTTATCTTGTTGTAAATTGCCTTGACAAAAAGTATCTTTTTGTTGACTTTTGAAATGACCTATAATGTATTAACTTATATCTCTCAAATGATGCATTTTTTGGAGTTGAAATTAGATATACAAAATTGTAGAGAATGGAATTCCCTTCAAAATGGGCTTTGGTTAGGGAAAAACTGATGAAGCGTGTGAAAGTTATGCTTGGTCAAAGTTCAGTTGACTTCTCCTAAGGAAACCCTAATTTGGCAACTTTTGACTTTTGATGATTTGAGGGCTTTTCTTGAGGAATCATGATCAAACCTTGATAAAATGATGAATATCACTTCAAAACTTTTATGTTGACCAAAATTATTGAGGTTTGACTGTATGTTGACCATATTTGACTTTTTTACCCAATACAGTTGATTTTCAGTCATCTGAGTCATTGACTGAGCAAACTTATGATTCAAGGCTTGAAACTTGGTATGAGCATTGTTGAAGAAACGTGAGGAACCATGAAAACCACTAGAGGCATTGGAAACCCAATATTCCTTGAGAAATATCAAGCCCTAGTTATGGACCAATTGCTTAGGAGGAGAATTTGTCTGATCAGTTCTTAAGCAACCTTAAGCAAATGAGGACCTTATGAGAATGTCTTGAAGAAATGGGACGGAATATTTTGGGGTGCAACAGCTACGCCTGTTAAATCTTCTTAAACCTAAATAGTTCGATTGGCATGTCCGCCATTAGTGACTTGAAGGTAGAAGATGATTGAACACTTAAGTGCCTAGAAATTTGCACTCGCCTATGCACGAAGTAACATTGTTGCTTGTTTATACTGGGAATGGTCTTAAAGATTCCATTTAGAGAGGTGACGGTGATTCGTCAGAGATGGGCTTATAGATTCCATCCCGAGTACATGTTGATAGGAATATTAGAATAAGTTTATGCCTGACTTTATTCTAAAAGATGTATTTGGAATGAGTCTACGTTCGACTTTGTCCAAAAGAATATCAGAGTGAACCTATGCTTGATTTTCATCTGAATGATACACTAGCATGAGTCTACGCTCGACTTTGTCTAGAAGATATGTTTGGAATGGGTCTATGCCCGACTCTGTCCAAAATAATTTTAGAAGGAATCTACGCTTGATTTCATCTGAACTAGAAGATGTCTACGCATGACTTTAACTAGAAGAGACATTGGAAGAAGTTGCATCTGAATTTTCCAAAAAAGAGTATTCGAAAGAAATTTACGCTTGATTTCATCCTAACTAGATGATGTCTATGACCGACTTCAACTAGAAGAGGTACCGAAAAGAGTCTACGCCTGACTGTCACCAAAAGAGTATCAGAAGGAAATCTACGCTTGATTTCATCCGAACAAGAAGATGTATATGCCCGACTTCAACTAAAAGAGGTACCGGAAAGAGTCTACGCCTGGCTTTTTCCAAAAGAGTATCAGAAGGAAATCTATGCTTGACTTCATCTGAATGATGCACTAGAAGATGTCTACGCTTGACTTCCTCTAGAAGAGATATTGGAAGGATTCTACGCCTGAATTTTCCAAAAAGAGTATTGTAATACGGTGGGAGAACTGAGTTTTGGGTTTGCGTTTTATCGCAATTATTGCAGATAGCAAGAGTCGCCACCGACTTTTCTTTTATCCAATAAAGGAAAGGGTGAAAAGAATAGGAAAGACCTTTTGAGAATTTTCTGAGTAAGGGGGATAGGTTATGAAAAGGGAAGGTTTTAGAACCCTTTTCATCTCTAGTTATCTACGGGATCTTAATCGCTAGCTCACTTTTGAAAATGCTTTGTGAATGTGTGTTTGAAAATATTTTGAAAATGCCTAAGTTCAGAAAACTTTGTAATGATTCTCGTATCGTTGAGAATGCATACAAAGTGTTTGTTTTTTAAAATATTTCAGAAAAGTGTTTGTGTGAAAAGAGATGTTTTTGTGATCAAGCGATTAAAAGCTATCTACCTACTCAAAAGTCTTTGGTTCTTTTCCTCTTCTGTTAGATAGTGTTATCCTACCATTAGTTAGTAGGAAGCCTTATCATTGGATGTTTGAGGAACATACGTGGGTCATCTTACAGTCAAAAGGAAACTCATAGAACGCTCTAGCAATTTTATCGTAAGGGACTAAGATCGTTTATCGAGGCAACATCGAAGGGTCATCGAGGGACTACGGTCTTTTAACCCAGGGTCTTTGCTAAAGCATCCCACGTTCGAGGGACATGACTATTTTCCGAAGGCACCAAGTGGAGTCACCCTAGAGGTGCGCATGTGAAAAGTGATTTGTTTCAGATACATTATCTTGATTATTAGGGTTAGCTATGGTTGTTTTTAGTCTTTCTATACAAGTCTATTAACATACATCTAGCAGAGTTTATAAGGAAAGCAGTAAAGATAGAAAATAAATTTCCTACACTATTACAAGGCTTTGGGAAAGGAGATATGTTGTACCCCAAAATTTACTCTCTCTTTTCTCAAGACATTTCTCACAAAAAAGTTTTCAAATGCTCAAAGAGTCTCAAGAGTTGATCAGACAAGCCCACCTCCTAAGCATTGGGTTTAAATTAGGGTTTTCATTTTCTCAGGGATAATTGGACTTTTAATTCCTCAAGTGACTTTCATGGTTCATTATAGGTATCCAAGAATACTCATGCCAAGTTTCAAGTCTTTCACCACAAATTTGCTCAGTCAATTACTCAGATGATTGAAAATCAGCTTTATTGGGTCAAAAGTCAACTATGGTCAATATATAGTCAAACTTCATGATTTTTGGCCAACATAAACATTTTTAAGTCATATTCATCAATTTATCAAGTGTTGATCACAATTCCTTAATAAAAGCACTCAAATCATCAAAGGGGCAAAATTGTCAAAATTAGGGTTTTTACTGAGAATCACTAATCAACGACTTTTGACCTAGTACATGACC
The DNA here is from genome assembly GCA_948472305.1 of Vicia faba. Classification (NCBI taxonomy): domain Eukaryota; kingdom Viridiplantae; phylum Streptophyta; class Magnoliopsida; order Fabales; family Fabaceae; genus Vicia; species Vicia faba. The sequence continues at coordinate 791,835,957 of OX451741.1, forward strand.
TAATGGCTTGAAGAAATATCTTAAGGACTAAAATGCAACATGTTGACTTAATTTCATGGGTCAAATCATTTCTCAAGATCAATGGATTGATAGTTGAAATTTGATCAACTGATGAAAAGCGAACTAATACACAAAAAGTCAAACTTTGACTTTTTTGGTCGACATTGAATTTCAAAGATCAAGATTCATAAATACACTCAAAATATAAAACTTGATCATCAAGAATCAAGAAAGTCAACAAAAAGTCAATATTGTCAATACTTCGAAAAATTCTAAGTGTTTTTAACCTTGATAATTTCACTACTTCATGACAATTTTTCACCATGATGCAAGATGATTCAAGGAAAACATTCAACATGAAAGTTGTAGATCTTGATGAGTTCTACAACTTTGGCCCTTAGGGTTAATGTCCAAAAATTCTTAGATTTGTAGATATGGGCTCATGAAGTCATGACTTTTTTATATAAACACTTAGTGAAATTTTCATCAAGTTAGGCAGATTTTTTGTCCCAACTTCTTGGAAATTTTTCACCAAGATCCAGGTCAGAGATTAATTCCTGAAACAAGACAGGGCAACTATCCCGACGACCAACAAAAAGCAGGTTCCAAATTAATTCCTGAAAAAAAGACAGGGTAACTATCTGAATAACCAACCACAAATTAATTCCTGAAACAAGACAGGGCAACTATGTGTGAAGAACAAAACAGAATGAAGATTAACTCCCGAAACAGGACGAGGAAACCTCCTTCCTTTCTCTCTCTTTATTCAGATAAATACCAATTCTCAAAACTATACAGGGCAACTATCTTTATCACCAATGGTATAAACTCCCGAAATGGGACGAGTTTACCAACAAACTGATTGTAGATCAATTCCCGAAACAGGATGGGGCGATGATCTACATGAACAGATCAACGATTAACTCCCGAAACAGGACAGGGAAACTATCTTTCTTTCTCTTTGGTCCGATAAATATCAATTCCAAAACCGGGACGGGGCAACTATCTTTGTCATCATTGGTTTTACCTACAAATTTGATTATAGACCAATTCCAGAAACAGGATGGGGCGACTATCTATATGATAAGCAGCTACTCAAACACATTTCCCAGAGGTTCATTCTGGAAAGTACTCTTTTAGATATGGTCGAGCGCAAACTCATTCTAATACATTTTTCATATACAGTCGGGCGAAGACTCACTCTGATCCACTTCTAGATACAGTCAGTCGTAGACTCATTCCTATAAATTGTTTAGATACAATCAAGCGAAGACTCATTTTGATCCACTTTTAGATACAGTCAAGCATAGACTCATTCTAATATATTTTCAGATAAAATCGAGCATAGACATCTACTGGTTCAATTTAACTCGACCAAAGATTTATTCTGATACTTTTCCAGTAGAGACTTTTTCTGGTTCAATTTAAATCGACTAAAGATTTATCCTTATTCTTTTCCAGTTAAAGATGACACAAGACATCTGTTGGTTCATTTTAAATCAATCAAATATTTATTCTGATACTTTTCCAGTAGACACTTTTCTGGTTCAGTTTAAATCAACTAAAGATTTATTTTGATACTGTTCCAGTAGACACTTTTTCTGGTTCAGTTTAAATCGACTAAAGATTTATTTTGATTCTTTTCCGATTAAAGATGACACAAGACATCTGCTGGTTCAGTTTAAATTGCCCAAAGATTTATTCTGATGCATTTCCAGTAGACACTTTTTCTGGTTCACTTTAAATCGACCAAAGATTTATTCTGATTCTTATCTAGTTAAAGACAAATGCAGACATCTGCTGGTTCAGTTTAAATCTCCCAAAGATTTATTATGATGCTTTTCCAATAGACCCTTTTCTGGTTCAGTTTAAATCGACCAAATATTTATTCTGATTATTATCCAGTTAAAGAAAAATACAGACATTTGTTGGTTCTATTTAAATCGCCCAAAGATTTATTCTGATACTTTTCCAGAAGACACTTTTTCTAGTTCAGTTTAAATAGACCAGAGATTTATTCTGATTCTTATCCAGTTAAAGACATATACAGACATCTGTTGGTTCAATTTAAATCGCCCAAAGATTTATTCTATTACTTTTCCAATAGACACTTTTTCTGGTTCAGTTTAAATCGACCAAAGATTTATTCTGATTCTTATCCAATTAAAGACAAATACAGATATCTGCTGGTTCAATTTAAATCGACCAAATATTTATTTTGATTCTTATCCATTTAAATACAAATATAGACATCTTCCAGTTCATTTGAAATCGCCTAAAATTTATTCTAAGACTTTTCCAGTAGACCCTTTTTCTGGTTCAGTTTAAATCGACCAAAAATTTATTCTGATTCTTTTCCAGTTAAAGATAATGCAGACATCTGCTGGTTCAGTTTAAATCGACCAAAGATTAATTCTAATGCTTTTCCAGTAGATACTTTTTCTGGATCAGTTTAAATCAACTAAAGATTTATTCTGATTCCTTTCCAGTTAAAGACGACACAAGACATATGTTGGTTTAGTTTAAAACGACCAAAGATTTAGTCTGATACTTTTCCATTAGGAACTTCTCTTGTTCAGTTTAATTCAACTAAGGATTTATTCTGATTATTTCCTAGTTAAAGACAACACAGACATCTACTGGTTCAGTTTAAATCGACCAAAGATTTATTCTGATATTTTTCCCGTAGACACTTTTTCTGGTTCAGCTTAAATCAACCAAATATTTATTCTAATTCTTTTCCAATTAAAGACGACACAAGACATCTGCTGGTTCATTTTAAATCAACCAAATATTTATTCTAATACTTTTCCAGTAGGCACTTCTTATGGTTCAGTTTAAATTGACTAAGGATTTATTCTGATTGTTTTCCAGTTAAAGACAACACAGACATCTGTTGGTTCAGTTTTAATCAACCAAATATTTATTCTAATACTTTTCGAGTAGACACTTTTTCTGGTTCAGTCTAAATCAACCAAAGATTTATTCTAATTATTTTCCAGCTAAAGACAACACAAGACATCTGCTAGTTTAGTTTAAATTGACCAAAGATTTATTTTGATGCTTTTCTAGTAGGCACTTCTTTTAGTTCAGTTTAAATCGACTAAAGATTTATTCTGATTCTTTTCCAGTTAAAGACAGACGCATACATCTTTTGGATCAATTTAACTCTTCAGGTTTAAGAAGATTTAACAGGGGCAGTTTTTGTACCCAAAAATTTACCCTCTCTTTCCTCAAGACATTTCTCACAAAAAAGTTCTCAAATGCTCAAAGAGTCTCAAGAGTTGATCAGACAAGCCCACCTCCTAACCATTGGGTCTAAATTAGGGTTTTGGTTTTCTCAAGGACAATTGGATCTTTAATGCCTCAATTGGATTTCATGGTTCATTATAGATCTCTAAGAATACTCATTCCAAGTTTCAAGTCTTTCACCGCAAATTTGCCCAGTCAATTGCTCAAATGACTGAAAATTAGCTTTATTGGGTCAAAAGACAACTATGGTCAATATACAGTCAAACTTCATGATTTTTTGCCAACATCAACATTTTGAAGTAATATTCATCAATTTATAAAGTCTTGATCACAATTCCTCAAGAAAAGCACTCAAATCATCAAAGGGGCAAAATTGTCAAAATTAGGGTTTTGACTGAGAATGACTGATCAATGACTTTTGACCTAGTACATGACCTAATGACTTGAGGAAAGATCTTAAGGACTCAAATACAACATGTTGACTTAATTTTATGGCTAAAAGAATTTCTCAATATCAATGGATTGATAGTTAAAATTTGATCAACTGATGAAAAGTCAACTGATACACAAAAAGTCAAACATTGACTTTTTTGGTCAACATTGCATTTCAAAGATCAAGATTCATCAAGACACTCAAAAATATCAAACTTGATCATCAAGAATCAAGAAAGTCAACAAAAAGTCAATATTTTCAATACTTAAAAAAATTCTAAGTGTTTTTAACCTTGATAATTTCACTACTTCATGACAATTTTTCACCATGATGCAAGATGATTCAAGGAAAACTTTTAACATGAAAGTTGTAGATCTTTTTTAATTCTAAAACTTTTTCCCTTAGGGTTGATGTCCAAAAAATGCTTAGATTTGAAGATATGGGCTCATGAAGTGATGACTTTTTTATATAAACACTTAGTGAAATTTTCATCAAGTTAGGAAGATTTTTTGTCCCAACTTCTTGGCAATTTTCACCAAGTTCCAAGTTGATTTAGCCAAAGTGGTCTGCATGAAGGTTATAAACAATGTTTCAAGATTTCCAAAATGTCCTAGAACTTGAAGAGATCATTCTTGAGCTAGAAGTTTCGAAGAGATGAAATTGCACATCCATTCTTGGATTTTAGGTCATTTTCATGAAGAATGCATGATCCAATCTCAAGCCATGCTGCATAATCTTGCTTTGCAGGCCTCCTAACTTGAAAATTACTCAATAATTAAATGTTTACACAACTGTTTAACCCATTTTCCAAGTGTTTGAAGCTTTGTCCAAGTTGATTTTCCATTTTTGGCACAAAATTACCACTTCCATTTTAGAAAAGCCAACTTTAATCACAATGTCAACTCCTTGAGCCCATACAATGTTGCTTTTGATTCTAAAACATTTCAAAGCATGAAGCAACATATCTAGAACCTATTAACCACCCTACAAAACATTGTACTTCACATTGAAACTGTGCATTTCTTGTTTGCTTCAAAAACAAGTTTCAAAAGCATAACACGTGATTTCTTGATTCTGATCACTTGAGCTTCTCCAACCTTTCCCTATAAATAGACACACAATTTTTCAAGCTAGGACACGAATTTACAAGCCCTCAAACTCCCTAAAACTAAGAACTTGCACATAAACCTCCATTGTTGCAACTTCTGGCCAAAAACTTCAAACTCAAAATCCACTCGTGTGTTTCCTCTCTAAATCGTTCATAAAGCTTCCATACACCATATACAACTCATCCCCGTCCTTGTTTCATAACTGTAACTCCATTTTCATCATCCTCCAAACTCAAAACTCAGCCCTGCAACTTAACTTCTCCAGCACGATTCAGGCACTTTCAACATAAAGTAAGAGTTGCATTAGCTTCCTAGGAGTTCAGTGAAGCTATTCAGATCATCATAACACTTCCAGAGGTGCTCAAACTCCATACACGATTTCCAGTTTTGAGGTAAGTTTTATCAACTTCGAACTCTCTCTACAAGCATCATTAATGGTTACTTTATGAATGAAAAATGTAGACATCATAGCCCTGAAGCTAACCATGCCTTTAGTTTTTATTTATGTTTCCTGAGTGATATGCATTTTGAGTTTGAACTTTCTGAAAAAATTATGTTTTATTTGGTACCAAACAAAATTCATGTTCATCTTTGATTTATAGCTTTAGTTATTTATATGGCTGAATTCGTGTTGAAAAATGGAGCAAGTTTCATGTTTACACTTTTGAAAATGGTTGAGAAATGAGCAAGATTAGAAATTCAAAAATCTTGTCAATGGATTCTGGCGCGAGGTTAGGGATGAAGTTATAATCAGGACTGGGTGTACTTTAAGTTTATTGCAACTTGTTCTATAAACGGATGAAACAGCCACCCCGGTGGCAGAGGAAGCGCGCATAAGGCATTTGTTACTAGGGACTTGGGTTCGATACCTAGTGGTACCCTTTTGTATTTTTTTTTTATGTTTTCCTTGCAGATTCAGTGCATCAAGCCACGCACGTGCATCATATGCCCTCTCCTCTACACCATCGGATTATTGGACAAGTAGATCCAACGCCTCACATGAGCCAGCCCAGGATACATCACCAATGAACTGGCCACACCTAATCAAAACAGGCGTTGGGCCCTTCAGTCTTTGGCCTCCTTCTTTTTTATTTTTGCTATCCTCATACATCCAATTTTACTAAGACACCACCAAGCGCAGTTTTTTTATTTTATTTTATTTCTGACTTAAACCAAAAACTGTTTTGGGCCCAACGCTCTTTTTGCTACCTTTTTACCTCCCAAATTACTTTTCAACACCCAGCCCATTTGTTTTTATTTCTTTTTATGATTTCATTATATTTATTTATCTATTTATTTTATTAAAACCAAAAATGCAAACAAAAAAACATTATTTTCTTCAATAATTAAATTTAAGCATTTTATTTTATTTTTGTTAAACTAAATTGTATTATTTATTTTATATTGTAGAACATTTTCTTAATTAACATTAACAAAAATTATTTTCTAAACAAATTAAATTAGACTTCTCTTTTATTTTAATTAACTTAGATTTTAGGTTTTTATTAAATAATTAATTAACTTTTCTTTAATTAAATTTAATTAATTTAGTTAGGGTAACATTAACCTTTTCTATTCAAAAAAACCCTAAAAACAATTTATTTCCTCTTCACATCTTGTACATTCTATCATATTCATATTCAATGATTTATAATAGTAATTAGGTCTTTATTGCTTTCCCCCTCATTCACAAACTTGTACCCCCCATTCCCAAAGCGTTGTAATAGCGTAGGACATTTAAATTCCGCAATTTATCATTTTCCTTATTATTGTTAGTAATTAGGGTTTGCATGACAAGACTTAAAATCAAACTTAGAAAAAACCCTAATTCAAAGAAAAAAATACATGAAAATAAAACACTTTGCACACATGCACCTCTAGGGTTAACCCCACTTCCTACCTCAGATATAAATAGTCATGTCCCTCGAACGTGAGATGTTTTAGCAAAGACCCTCGATTACAAGATTGTAGTCCCTCGACGACCCTTCAATGTTGCCTTCGGTAAACGATCATAGTCCCTTACGACAATTGCTAAAACATCTTACAAGTTACCTTTTATGATTGTACGATGACCCACGCCTGTCCCTCACATCCAATGATATGGCTCCTTACCAACCAATGGTAAAATAACACTATCTAAAGGAGGAGGAAAAGAATAAAGACTTTTTGAGTAGTTAGATTGATCGTAATTGCTTTCTCACAAAACCATTTCTACACCTCACACTTTAAAAAACAAACATCTTTTCGAAACACTCTCTTTTCAAACAAATATTCTCAACGATACGAGAATCATTGCAAAATTTCCATACTAAGGCATTTTCAACTTATTTCCAAAACAAACATTTTGTATACATTCTCAATGATACGAGAATCATTACAAAATTACCATCTACAAAAATCTTCAAACATTTTCAAACTTACACAAACATAAAGCATTTCAAAGTGAGCTAGAAATTAAGAGCTTGTAGATAACTACAGATGAAAAGGGTGCTAGCACCTTCCCTTTTCATAACCTACCCCCCGAACTCAAGAAAATTCTCAAAAGGTCTTTCCTGTTCTTTTCACCCTTTCCATTATTAGATAAAAGAAAAGTCGGTGGCGACTATTTCTATTCGCAATATCTGTGATCAAACGTAAAACACCCAAGTCAGTTCTCCCACCGTATTACAGGATACAAAACCATAAAATGGGGAAAAAATAGTAAACCCTAGTTTAAGCTATTACAAACCATCAACAATTACATGATTATTAAAGAAAACTAATGTGAAAATAAAAGAGTGCGCGAAGATTGCGTGAAGACACGGGGAGTTTATTTGATAAAAAGTAAATGATGATTAATTGATTTTTCTATTTTAAATTGAGAAAAAGGAATTAAAACCTAAAAAAACCTAAGTTATTTTTAATTGAAGAAAATTTTAATGAATAAAACCTAAAAGAAACTAAGTTAAATTTTCCAAATAAATTAAAAAAGTTAATTTAATAAAAAAAGGTTAAGTTAATTTAATTTTAATTAAAAATATTAAACGGATTTAATTGATTAATTAGGGAAAAAATTTAATTATGTAAAAAGAAAAATCAAAACAAAATAAATATTAAATCAAAAAGAAATGGGCCTGAAAGTAAATCTGGGGGGGTATGAGAAAGAATTCGCTTGAGCATAAAACAATGGAAGCCCAGATTACTTGTGTTGGATCTGGTGAAGTAGGCTCTTGGAGGTTCGTGGTGGACATGCAGATTTGGGATGCTGGACCTGGCAGTGTAAAGATCAGATGGTGATGAGTTAAGGGTGCAGGGTGAGCACCTGGACCTAGCTTGCATTGGTCCTATGATCAGTGTGCTTGGAGAAGTGGTTCTGGACGTAGATAGCTTCATTCCTGGACCTGGTGAGACCTCTGAGAGTCTTAGAAACACGGTTGAAGGATTAGTTTTGATTGGGAGCGGCTGGATCGTGTGCTATAAGTTTGAAATTTTCTTGAGAATTTTGTGAATTTTTTAAGGGGCTCTTCAGTCAGTATTTCGTGTCTTGTGCTTCTGATCATGTATGTATATATAGAGAGGAAGAAGTGAGGTTGAACCAATATGGAAGAAACATGCAATCAAGGCCATGCTTAGACAAGAATAAAACATATTAAAAAGATTCCATTTTCGGGATAATTCTTGCCTTTTTGAGTCCACTCGGTTTTGGCATGTTGTCATGAATTGTCTTGGGCCTCTAGATGATCAAGAAACCCATCATGCACCTTGGTCCAATGATCTTTCATTTTATTTTATTTATTTTATATTTAATTGAATAAAAACAAAAAAAAAATATAAATAAAATAATGAAAAATAAGGCATGGTATGAATGAGCTTAGGATTCTTCCATAAGATCAAGGACATGTTTAAAACCTAAAAAGTTAGGCCCACAAGTTCAAAATTTCAAGTTTCTCTCTTTGCACTTCATGTATTTTACCAAAATTTCAAGTTTCTCTCTTTGCACTTCATGTATTTTACCAAAATTTCCCAACTTGCACTAGTCACAACTCTCTCAATTTTCATATTTTGAAGGTGATATTGGACTTTTTGGAAAGCTGAAGATGTCCTCTACAATCTCTCTTTTGATCATTTTTTCATTTAAAGATTTATCTTGATGTAAGTTTCCTTGACAAAAAGTGTCTTTTTGTTGCTTTTTTAAATGACATATAATGTATAGGCTTATATCTTTCCAGTGAAGCATTTTTTTGGACTTGAGAATACATATACAAAGTTGTAGAGAATTGAATTTCCTTCAAAATGGGCTTTGGTTTGGGAAAGTTGATAAAGCATGTGAAAGTTATGCTTGGTCAAAGTTCAGTTGACTTCTCCTAAGGAAACCCTAATTTGGCAACTTTTAACTTTTGATAATTTGAAGGCTTTCCTTGAGGAATAATGATCAACCCTTTATAAAATGATGAATATCACTTCAAAATTTTGATGTTGACCAAAAATATTGAAGATTGACTGTATGTTGACCATAGTTGACTTTTTACTCAATATAGTTGATTTTCAATCATCTAAGCCATTGACTAAGTAAACTTAAGATGCAAGACTTGAAACTTAATATGAACATTGTTGAAGACCTATGGAGAACCATGGAAACCACTTGAGACCTTTGCAACCCAAACTTCCTTTCGAAACTCAAAACCCTAGTTGTGGACCCATTGCTTAGGAGGAGGTATGACTGGTCAACCCTTGAGTATCCTTGAGCATTTGAGAACCTTAGGAGAAAGTGTTGAAGAAAATGGGAGGGAAAATTTTAAGGTACAACAGCTTCCCCAGTTCAATCTTCTTAAACCTGAAGAGTTAGATTGGCATGTCCGTCATTTGTGACTGGAAGGTAGAAGATGATTTAACACTTAAGTGCGCATAAATTTGCACTCGCATGTGTAAGAAGTAATATTATTAGTTGATAATATCGGAAATAGGCTTAAGGATGCCATTTAGAGAGGTGATGGAGAGTCGTCGGAGATGAGCTTATAGATGCCATCCATAAGTAATTGTTGATAGAAGTATTGGAATGACTCTACGCTCGTCTGTATCTGAAGAATGCTTTCCAGAATGAAACTCTGGGGAAGGTGTTTGATCTAAAATCTACAATCTGTTTTTGTTGGTAAACACGTCCTGTTTCGGGAGTTTATACCACTTGGTGATAAAGATAGTCGCCCCGTCCTATTTCGGGAATTGATCTTCATCCGAACATAAAGATAGAAAGATAGTCCCCCTGTCCTGTTTCGGGAGTTAATCTTTGATCTATTCGTGTAGATAGTCGCCTCGTCCTGTTTCAGGAATTGATCTATAATCAGTTTGTTGGTAAATCCGTCTTGTTTCGGGAGTTCATACCATTAGTGATAAAGATAGTTGCCTCGTCCTGTTTCAGGAATTGATCTCTATCTGACCCTAAATAAAGACAGATAGTTTTATCATCTTGTTTCGGGAGTTAACCTTCAATCTATTTATGTAGATAGTCTCCCCTGTAGCGGTAGAAATGTTGAGACTAAGCCATTGAATTGACTTGACTCACACAGATCAAATAAAAATCGCCACCATACTTTATTGTTTCCAGAGGAATGGGAAAAGAGTGAATAACCCAAAAAAGAGGGGGAGAGTCTAAGTACAGGGGTTGGTTATGCAAAGGGAAGGTATTAGCACCCTAAGCATCTACAGTACTCTGCAAGAACCTCTTTGAAAATTTGTGTAATTTGGTTATAAATGTTGTATAAAAAATAGATGGTGGAGATGGGAAAAAAAGTATTTTTTTATAATTTTTGCACCCGCCGCGGTTGCAAACCTTTAGTGCATACGTACCACCTTCCGTGTAATAGGGGATCAGGTACTCGTAGTTCACCTTTAAAAATTTAAAACGCAAGTGTGTTGGTTAATTTTAAGAGTAGAGATATCATTATCGTATCCGAGTGGAAAACATACTTACTACCCACGATTATGAGAAAGGAGAATCTGTGTCATCTCAAAGTGGAGGATATGACTAGGATTTTAAAATCAATAAAGCCTCGCTCAACACCCAAGTGGAAAATAACTCACTTCACTACATATCATAGAAGTATAGTAGTTTGCATCACTACAAGGGTTGACAAGAGCCTAATCTTTTGAGAAAAGTTTAAAGTAAAAGTGCCAAAGGGGCAAAGTGGTTTGAATGAGATTGATTTACTTTTAGTCTTCTCACAAAAATGTCAAAGTATTATTAAGTTGTTTAAAGTTTGATTAAGAAAAATGTTTTTTGAAAATGCATGGATATGAGTCCAAGTTTATTATGAAAGTGGTTCAAGTTTAGAAAACAAGAATAGTTTTGAAAAGGAGGGAGAATATTTTTTGTAAATTAAAGAAGATGGGAGGAGATGAAGGGACTATCCTAAAGAAAAAGGTAAAAGCTAGGGAAGAGAATCGTCTAACCAACAAGAAGCCAACACTTGACACAATGAGTCAATTTAGAATTCCCATCCTTTGGATTTGAAACAAACAAGCAAAGATATTAAACCTCCTAAGAATACCAAACTTCAAATGCATTATGTCTTCACAAAAATTAAGCAGAGTAATGGTTGAATATAAATGAATTCCCAATCACAGACTAAGTATATAATTAGAATAACCTGCACACAAAAGAAAAAAAACAACCCAATATCTCGGGGTAAACCCCAAGAACTCCAGACAAAATAACAATAGAAGTCACAAGGTCCCAAGGGTAGTAAAGGTCTCTAATCTTAAGTCCAAGAAGTCCATAACTCCATCATGCCAAGGATAGTAACCAAATAGTTCAAGTAGCCTTAGAGCTTTTTATTGTTCAAGTTGGTTATTAAGTATCTTCAAAAAGAAAATGAAAAGCTCAAGTGAGCAAAACAAAATGACATAAAGATAAATGCTCAAGTGAGGAAATATGAAAATAGCATGAAATGTAAATGCTAAAATAAATGGTGCGTAAAAGTAAAGCGTAAAGTAAAGCGTAAAGTAAAAGCATAAAAATAAAATTCAATTGTTAACGAGTTAGAAATTAGAGGTTAGTTGAATGACCATCTTGAATCTTGCATTTGAAAACTCATTAGAATATTGATAAAATCAAAGCCTCTCAACAATAATTTTCATTTGCTTTTTGTCAAGTATATCATTCATTTCAAATTCTCGAGACAACAACAAATGATCAACAATGTTTAAATGATTCACTTAGACCAAATTTTATGGAGGTTCATTAGAGGATTGATAAGACCACAACATCCTAACAATGAACCTCAAGGTTATTAGATCAAATGTTTCAAATTAAACATACTTGGGCATACAAATATAGGTTTGGGCCATGAATGATCATTTCTCGAATCGGGACAAAATTTAACGTTATGTTAAGCAATTGTAAGTGGACTTATGTAGAAGTTGCACCTATTTTGAGGTCGGTCAATAGAAATCTATGTACCATATGTTTAGAGAAATGATATGTAGATCACTCTCTAACAACATGTAGTACAATTAAGAAAAGGGATAAGATGAAAAGGGAGGGGATTTATTTGAATCAAAGATTTTAATCAAACTTTCATTAAAATCATTTATCCATTTTGGTGGAGTTAAACTCAACACCCAAGATCCAATGATTTTAAAGAAGTTCATGATCAAAAATCACATAGTCAGAATATATTCAAAAATAAATTGTATTTAATAAACAAAATAAAAAAGAAGATGATTTTTAAATTGTTTTTTTAATGAAAACAAAAGACAAAATAGAAAACTATATTCAAAGTATCAAAGAAAAATTAAGAGCGACCATAGAATAGTCAGAAGTGATCTCAAATGTTTTTATAAAATTTTTGGTAATTTTTTTTAAAATATAAAAGTATTTTTAAACTAATTAAAATCAATCAAATAAGTGAAAAAAATATCAAAAAATAGTAGAAGTCAAAATAAAATTCTAGAAAAAATTCAGAAAGTCAGAAATAAAGAAAATGATCTTGAAATTTTTTTTTTAGAATTTAAAAATGCCAAGAAGTATTTTTAAAACAATTAAAATAAGTAAAACAATACAAAAATTATGAAAAATATCAAACTTTAAAATAAAAATATGAAAATATATTCACAAAGTCATAATAATTTAAAGTATTTTTGTATATTTTTTTCATAATTTTTGGATAAAAGAATAAGAGAGTTATGAACTTTTGAAATTAAAACAAATTTAAAACAAATTTTGTAAAAATAAATAAATCAGAAATAATGTGAGGCATTGGATCCGGTTCATTAAAACAAGTTGGCACATCTAATGGCTCAAAAGTGATGTTGTATGGTGATCCACGGTCAACAAGTGCACACTGAAGTCATGATAGTCAGACCAATCACAACATTTCAATTGTCCTGCCCTCATTGGTTGAAGAAGCCACATAGGTCATCTTCAACCTCCAACTACCCTGCAACTAGGGTGAAACCATAACTCTTAAATCTGTAGATTTAGATGCTCATAGTGGTATCATCAGACGCGTCTCTTCAAGACGATTAAAACTATATCCTCGCACCAAATTTATATAAAACACAACTTACTCGATTTGGAAAAAATCAGAGATCTTTTGAAAATTTTGAAATTGAAAACAGAAGCATCAAATGCATTAATTCACGAAAATTGAGTTAATAGAAAGCATCAATGAACATCATAGACCATTCCAGTAATTTGAGTTAGAAGATTTGGTGCCTTAAACTACCTGAACGGAGTCAGATAAACTTGCTCTGTAAATGGACTTGGCTAGCACAATTTAGGGCACCTCAAGGCTTGGTTCTTCTTCTGTTAGCTTCAGTGAAGTTCAAAGATGAAGGATCAACGAAGAAAATGGATTGAAAAGTAGAGAAAAGAGAAAAGAGAAAACTCAGAAAAGTGAGTTATGGAGGGAGTTTGACAGGGTGATTTTGGTTGTTCAAGCTTGCGAAAATGAGTGGAATAGATTCTGTATTTATAGGAGAAGTGAATGGGATTAAGAGGTGGGGTGAATGATGCAAATTCAAATGAATTCGTGCACACTTGTGTTCACGAGCAAAGTGTGTCCACATGTGCATTAAAACTCATCTAAATGATGCGTTTTGTCACTCTAAATAATCCAATTATCTTTGATGAACATGTTTAAGTGAAAATTGCATGTTATTCTTGCTTTGTTATTCCCCTTGTAAGCCCAAGGGGTATCACTGTGATCGTTAAAACATCTTAATACGATTGACGTTTGATCTATTTATGTTTAAGCAAATTTGAGTCTTAGAAATCCTTGAAAACATTGCATACATATACCATACATATCATTGCATAAACAGGTTTCATAGCAGGTTTCTCATCTTCTTCGCTGTTTATTTCAGCAATGGCTCTAGAACAAACAATGAAGGATCTATAGACTCAGAATGCACAATTTCAACAGATGATCATGGCTCTGGCCAAGGGGCAAGAGGAACTGAAAGCCTTGATTGTTAAAGATAAGACTAAGAAGCCAAGTAAGACAGCTGGTGTGGTGAATTTGGGAAGGAGGTTCAAAGGACCGCTAAGACAAGTGGTTGTGCTGACATCTTCATCAAAAAAGGAGATAATCAAGAAGGGGAGACAAGAGAGAAAGACCCCAGTCCAAGGGAATCTAACAATGAGACTGACTACAATGAAGAGTAGTACCCTCCAATCGACAAAAAATACAAACAGCTGGAAGAACGTCTAAGTGCAATGGAAATCCAGAAGGTGCCTAGGCTGGATTTTGAAGAGCTGGGTTTGGTCTATGGGGTTGTCATCCCGAAAAAGTTCAAGGTGCAAGTGTTTGCCAAATATGATGGGGTTTCGTGTCCCAAAATGAATCTCTGATCTTATGTGAGGAAGATCCAGCCTCACACTGCTGACAAGGACTTATGGGTACACTTCTTTCAAGACAGTCTATCCGGAACTCAATTAGAGAGGTTCTACCAACTAGAAAGGACCAATATTCGTAATTGGGAAGACCTGGCTGCTGCTTTATACAAGCACTATCAGTATAATGCAGACCTTGATCCTACCTGTACACAACTCCAAAGTATGTCTATGGGCTCGAGCGAAGGCTTTAAAGACTATGCTCAGAAGTGGAGGGACTTAACAGGAAGAGTCCAACCTCCCTTGTCTGATAGGGAGCTAGTGGATATGTTTCTGGGTACCCTATCTGGTCCATTTTTAATCATCTTATTGGAAGTTCCTCAGCTGGCTTCACTGAATTGATTTTGACAGAAGAAAGAGTGGAAGCTGGAATTAGGAGTGGGAAGATTCAAAAGGATGCATCCTCAAATGTAGAAAGGAAGCCATTTGCTAGGAAGAAAGAGGTTAGTGATGTGTACAATCAAAGGAATCAGGACAGAACTGAACGTCGTCCAGCGGTAGGGGCTGTTATGATCTCTAAACCTGCACCTACTCAACAAAGGAATAATCAGCCTAGAGTATAAAGGCCGGTAAGACAATTTACTCGGATAAATATGACTATGTCTCAAGTCTTGCCTCATCTACTGAAGCCTAATCTGGT
Source organism: Vicia faba (assembly GCA_948472305.1). NCBI lineage: Eukaryota > Viridiplantae > Streptophyta > Magnoliopsida > Fabales > Fabaceae > Vicia > Vicia faba. Next base: position 791,851,262 of record OX451741.1, read on the forward strand.
ATCTTTGCGAGAAGCTCCGAAGAATCCCAACACTACCTCTCCCTGCTACAATCCTAATGCTCGTTGTGCTTATCATTCAGAAAGTCCAGGCCATGATACCAACGACTGTTGGGCTTTGAAAAACAAGGTGCAAGACCTTCTCGAGGCGAAGGAAATTTAATTTGAAGCCCCTGAGATTCCCAATGTGATCACTGCTCCTATGCCCAAGCATGGCCCTGGTTTTAATGCTATTGAAGATGATGAATTTGTTACTTTTGTTGAGGAATTTGTTACTCCTCTCATGACCGTTAAGTGGAACTTGTTGAAAGTCGGTTTATTTTCGGGCTGTGGCGAAGGTTGCCACTTATGTTTATCTCTACCGACTGATTATCATTTGTTAAAGGCGGGTGTTCAGCGCCTGATGGATGATAGAGAGATTTTGTTTGAGAAGACTCCCATTCCGACTATTTCTTGCAAAGATATTTCAATCATAACCATTTTCGCCAATCCTCGCAGGGTCTCCACCAAAAGACCCGTCAGGATTACATGTGCTCCAAAGGTGGCTCCACTGATTATCACTACAACAGCGTCAAGCAAGACCTGCTGGCTGTTGAAGACCAGGTTTCTGAAAATGCTAAGCCCGACATTGGCAACATTGTTGGAACCAGCAAAATAACGAGAAGTGGAAGAGTGTTCTTCCCTTGGATTTCTCCTCCAAGAGATGTTACCAGTCCTGTGATAATTCCCACTTTTGTTCCTGCTGATACTACTACTGCAATTCTTGTGATTACCCCTATTGACACCTCTATGACCGAGTCGGCTGAGACTCAGGGCAAAGACATATTGATTGAGCCTGTCCAAATGAAGGCGCATTCAGAATTTACCCCAGAATCTTCCAAGAAAGAGATGGAAGAAATTTTGAAGATTATAAAGAAAAGCGACTACAATGTGGTGGAACAGCTGGGGCAGACCCCTTCCAAGATTTCTATGCTAGCCTTACTGTTTTTCTTCTAAGCTCATGCAAAGGCTTTGGTGAAATTCCTTAAGACTTCCCATGTGCCATAAGAAACATCCGCTGATCAATTTGAAGAATGTGTGGCCAGTTTGACGACTGATAAGGGTTTGGGTTTTTCTGATGCTGATATGACACCCAGAGGGAGAAAGCATAATGATGCACTACATGTTTCCGTCGAATGTAGGGGCACTACCTTGGTCCATGTTCTAGTAAATAATGGTTCATCTTTGAACGTGCTGCATAAGAAGGCTCTGGACAGATTAGATTGTGAAGGTTTGACCCTGAAGCCCAGCAACATAGTGGTAAGGGATTTCGATGGTTCGAAGAGAATGGTGCATGGGGAGGTGGACATCCCCATCAAAGTTGGTTCTCAGACCTTTGACTCCACCTTCTATGTGATGGATATCAGACCATCTTATTCTTGTTTGTTGGGTTGCCCTTGGATCCATGGGGCGCGAGCTATCACATCCACTTTGCATCATATGATGAAGTACTCGGTGAACAGAAGGATTGTCACGGTACATGGTGAAGAAGAGTACATGGTAAGCCACTTGAATTCTTTAGATGTGTGGAAATGGATGGCGAGTTCATCGAGACTCCGTGTCAGAACTTCGAAGAGGTGCCTCAGACTATGGATGCAACTGAAACTGTCACCAATCTGCCAAAGATCACCAGACCTCCCTTGAAGATGGCTTCTCTCAAGGATGCAAAAGCAGTTATTGAAGAAGGGGGTCTACCATCTGGGGCCAGCTCCCTGATATTCCGTACAAATCTGATAAGTTTGGTTAGGGTTTCTCTTCAGGGGATCAAAGGGCTGTTCGACACGCTCATGCTGGAAGACCTCCCATACGCATCAGCAATCACGGGGTCAACGCTCTAGAAGATAATGATGGTGACTATGACATGGATAGCTGGATCTTCCCTACTACCAACAGTTGACCCAGTAACTGGACGACAAAAGACTTTGTAACAATTACTTTTGTTCAAAAGTAATTGTCTTTCTTTGTTTTTTGATATGTAATAAACAATATAAACTCTATGGCCATGTGTCTTACCCCGGGCACAATGGTTTATTTGTGAGGGTTATCATTCTTCAATTTCATATGGAATTAATAAAGAATTGGACATTTATGCATACAAATTTTGCGCTCTCTGTTTTTCTTTTCTGCTTTTTTACTTTGTCTATACAACTAGGCTCTTAGACACACTCACGTATCAAACTGCATATCCATATCCACTATGGATCCCATTGATAACAGTTTTGCTATTGTCGGTTATGACTTTGAAAATCCGATCAACCAAGCCGAGGATGAAGGTGAGGAAGATTGTCAGGTACCCGGAGAACTTGCTAGACTGTTACAGCAGGAAGAAAGGTCTATACAGCCTCATGAAGAGCCAGTTGAGACAATAAACTTGGGCACGGAGGAAGAAAAAAAAGAAGTCAAGATAGGTGCAAATCTGGAGCATGGTGTCAAACAACGGTTGATACAGATGTTGCATGATTATGTTGAGATATTCTCCTGGTCATATGAAGACATGTGTTGTACCACAAATTTTGACCTAAGATATCGTCTCCTACCTGCATCATTACATTACAAGTGTTTTGATCCATCAATTTTAAAATTCATAACTTTTTTCAGGCCGAGAGCCATTTATGTTGAACACTAAATCATTTAATCGATTCGTGCTAAAATAATGTTTATTAATTATTTATTATCTTAAATTTAAATAATTGAAATTCGTTTTCGATTATTATGTAGTTTAAAGATGTATAGATAATAAAATAAACATTAGAGAAGAGGCGCATTAATTGTGCAGACAGTATTTATTTATTACTCACTATCTTAAATTTAAATAACTGGAATTCATTCTTAGTTATTACATAATTTAAAGGTTTATGAATAATATAATAAATATTCGGAAAAGTTTATTGGTCAATAACGATTATTTAATCATTTGTCATTCTAAGTTAAATAATTGAAACTCTATTTTAATTATTATAATTTAGAAAGTTATGGATGATGAATTAAATAATTGAGGCTATTAATTGATCAATGATAATTATTTATTTATCTATTTATTATTCTGAATGTAGGTAGTTGAAATTCGTTTTCAATTATTATACGATTAAAGAATTGTAAAAGATAAAATAAATAATTAGAGAGAAAGAAGAAATTAATTGGCGAATATTGGATTTTATTCATTTTTTCTAATTGTACAATTATTATGTAAATATTGTATCTATTACAACAAAATTACAATAATAAATTTACAAAGCTAAAATGAAATAAAAAACTAATCTAATATTCCTAATTCTAAATCTTCTGATCCAATGCGTTTTTGTCTGCTCACTTGATGTTACCTGCAAAATTAAAAGAAATTAGAATTCGAACAAATAATTAAAAAGCGAAATTATTTAAGGTTCATCATTAAAAGCAATGGCCGGAATCAGTTACTCTTTTTTGCAAATCACGGGATTTCTCCCGGTTCACAAAAAAGAGAGGAATTTTTAAATGAATGCACAAATTCACTTTTGTCTAAAAATTGCATGTTTTAAATTAATTGCATTTTTTCAAAATCCAAATGCATATTTCAAAAAAAAACATACAACATACAAAGTCCCTGCATGATCTCAACATATGCAAGCAAATGCCAACGTAAACCTATGCCCACATAGTAAAAAACAAAACAAGCTACTATTGCATTAGAAGTCAAAAAATATGCAGTTTAACAACATATGCAAGCAATGTAATATTCCTTATTTTCATCATTTTCTGGCCATTTGCAATTTCAGAAAAGTACAGCATATCATTTTATTGTCAAACTGTACTGAGAGAGAAAAAGAGAGGGAGAAGTGCGGTTTTACAGGTTTGGCATAGGCAGGAAAGAGATACAAGACAAACTGCAAAATATATCCAGTAGAAATAAAAACATAAAAGAAGAATAGAAACAAATTGGAGATAGCAGTCTGGTGCAGAATGCCAGGGAAGAGGGAAAGTATTTCAAAACCTCCAGCCTGTAACGTAAACAAAGAAAAAGGAGAAAACGGTTATAACATAACCATCCAAGAATCATATATCAGACAATCAATATCCAAGCCCTCAAGACTTAGAAAAATAGTTATCAACAATCTCACACAAAAACCAGCAGACCTGCATAACCATTCCCCTACTGTCAAAAAACCATTTCACAATATGGCCTAAACCTCACAAACTGATTGAGCCTTTAAGCCAACATCACCACTACTGTCAAATAGATATCAAAAACAATCTCACACAAGAACCAATTCAAACCACACCATCAATATGGCCTAGCAACAAAAAGACCTATTCCCCTGTTTCCATCAACCTGTCCAACCAACACAAAACCAGTATACTCACAAACCTGTCAAACCTATTACCCAAGCCAAAAACATCATCAGTCACAAATCTATTGAAGCCAAGCTAGGCCAAACCTGAAACGTTCCGCCCAAAACCAACCCTGAAGGCAACACAAGCAAGGCCTCAGTGTTACCATCACTGGCCATTCAAAGCATACAACTCAAAGCCTAAAAAAAAACATTATCATAGGCCAAAGATCGAAGCACAGTACCAGCAAGAAGAAGAGAAACATCAAAGCACAGTGTCAAGGCAGAAGAAGAAGAGAAACATCACAGTACAGTACCAACAAGAAGAAGAAGAAAATCACGTAAAATACCAGTCACCGAAGCGAGCTCGCGACCCTCCTCTCCTCGCCGCCTGGCCTCCTTCGCTCCCGACCTCCTCCTCCGTCTCCGCCTAGGTAACGATTCCCTCTCCCTTTTTACTTCTATGGTACCTCAATCAAACAATAAGAATCAAACAATAAGAATCAAAACGGTAAGAATCATGTAATCCGAATCTATGCATGCAAAAACGAACTAAGCTTTAACGAATCAGAAGCATATTTTACCGAATCCGTAGCCGTCCTTTTTTCGTTCGGCTAGAGGGAAGAGGAGTTTGGAGTGGGTGGCCATGGCAAGAAGAGATAGCGAAACTCAGAGGCAAGTATGGAGAAGAAGACGCGAAGAAGATGACAAAGAGAAGAGAGATGAGCGTCGTTCTGCCTAGCAGAACCCTAATCCCCATTATGTTAAACAAAATTAACCCTAAGTGATTTGTAAAAACCAATGGGCCTCACCCCATTTCTCCTCCTTAAGCCCACACGACTTGCTTCTGCACCCCCCATTTTGAATTCTGCGTGGGTGTAGCGATAAAAAATGTAGCGGGGTAAATCGGAGATCGAATTATTGATTAATTCGTCTCACAAAAGCAAGAGTCGCCACTGCGTTTTATTGTTTCCAAAGGAAAAGGGAAAAGAGCGAAATAAAACCCTAAATATGCAATGTAAATAATAATAAAATACAAAGCGTTTTTTGAAAAGAGATCTTATGATTCGGGGGTTGGTTATACAATGGGAAGGTATTAGCACCCAATGCATCTATAGTACTCTATAGGAACCTTTTGAAATATTTGTTTTATTTAAAATTGATTGCTTGATTGAAAATAAATCGTTTTGGCCGAAACAGGATACGGACGGGTTTTTGAAGTTACGACGACCTAATGTCGAAGTTTTTGCTTAAAGGGCATAAATTTTGAAAAGGTTGAATATTTGAGGGAAAATTATCCTAAGTTTTAATGAAATGCGAAAGTTCGCGCAGTTAGACTTGAGGACATGAATTCAACAAATTTACTGTTTTTCCTTTGGATTCAAACATAAACAGAATAAACAAATAAATATGGAATAAATACACAGGCAAAATATGCGAATAATGATTAAATAACGATAATCAAAATGATAGAATAAATGATGCGAATAATGTATTTTTTATGATTTTTTGTTTAATGTTAACGGGAAGAAAGTATTTTTAATTTTTACGCATTTTGATAGGGATAAAAAAGCAAGAGAATTATTTAACGAGGACATAATGTTTTTTAGTTTTAAGTCATTAAGTTTTTTTTATATATTTTGATATTAATATTAATAAAGCAAGAAAATGAATTAATAAAATATTTTTTATGTTTTTCCTATTTTATATATGTTTTAGAGTTTTGTCTAATAACGATGTAAGAGGAGAATTAATTAAAAAAAATAAAATGTCTACATTCTTAAATTCTATATTTTTTATGTATGTAAAATACTTATTCAAAAGATTAAGGGGTTCTAAATTAAATTAAAAGTTAATAATTTACCCTAATGAGATAAAATTAAAACTCTTAAATTAAATCCAAAATTAAACTAAGAGGTCAAACTAATTAATAAAAAAAACCTAGTTAGACATATCTTTTTATTTTTTATTATACTTATCAATTAATTAACATAAATAATAATTCTAAAAAAGATTAGAGAAAAAAAAAATGAAGTGTGTCAAAATAAAAACGAGTAAGTCAAATATATGGGCTAGATGGTTTGAAGGCCCACGCAGAATCCAAAATGAGACGGGGTGCAGGAACAAAAACGTGTGGGCTTAAGCAGGAGAAATGGGGTGAGGCCCATTGGTTTTACAAAATGCTTAGGGTTAATTGTTTAACATAATGGGGATTAGGGTTCTGCTAGGCAGAACGGCGCATCTCTCTTCTCCTTGTCATCTTCTTCGCGTCTTCTTCTCCATACTTGCCTCTGAGTTTCGCTATCTCTTCTTGCCATGGCCACCCACTCCAAACTCCTCTTCCCTCTAGCTGAACAAAAAGAAGGACGGCTACGGATTCGGTAAAAAATGCTTCTGATTCGTTAACGCTTAGTTCATTTTTGCATGTGTTGATTCTGATTTCGATTCTTACCGTTTTGATTCTTATTGTTTGATTCTTATTGTTTGATTCTTATTGTTTGATTGAGGTACCATAGAAGTAAAAAGGGAGAGGGAATTGTTACCTAGGCGGAGACGGAGGAGGAGGTCGGGAGCGAAGGAGGCTAGACGGCGAGGAGAGGAGAAGCGCGAGCTCGCTTCGGTGACCGGTATTTTGTGCGATTTCCTTCTTCTTCCTGCTGATACTGTATGCTTCGATCTTTCTCTTCTTCGTTTGCCTTGGTACTGTATTTTTTATGTTTCTTTTCTTCTTCTGCCTTGATACTGTGCTTCGATCTTTGGCCTATGATAATATTTTTTTGAGGCTTTACTGTAGCTTGGGTTTGGAAATTGGTTTAGGCCCTGTGCAGGTTTTACTGGTTTTTTGCCATGATCTCTTGGTTATACGCAGGTTTTTATGGTGTTTATGCTATGCTATTGGTTTGGACAGGTTGGTGGAAACAGGGGCATAAGTCTTTTTGTTGCTAGGCCATATTGATGGTGTGGTTTAAATTGGTTCTTGTGTGAGATTATTTTTTATATCTATTTGACAGTAGTGGTGATGTTGGCTTAAAGGCTCAATCAGTTTGTGAGGTTTAGGCCATATGGTGAAATGGTTTTTTGACAGTAGGGGAATAGTTATGCAGGTCTGCTGGTTTTTGTGTGAGATTGTTGATAACTATTTTTTTCTAAGTTTTGAAGACTTGGATATATGATTCGGATGTGTGATTTCTTTTTGGTTATGTTATAACAGTTTTCCCTCCCTCTTGTTTACGTTACAGGCTGGAGGTTTTGAAATACTTTCCCTCTTCTTTGGCATTCTGCACCAGACTGCTACCTCCAATTTGTTTCTATTCTTCTTTTATGTTTTTATTTCTACTGGCTATATTTTGCAGTTTGTTTTGTATCTCTTTCCTGCCTATGCCAAGCCTGTAAAACCACACTTCTCCCTCTCTTTTTCTTTCTCAGTACAGCTTTGACAAAAATATGATATGCTGTACTTTTCTGAAATTGCAAATGGCCAGAAAATGATGAAAATAAGGAATATTACATTGCTTGCATATGTTGTTAAACTGCATATTTTTGACTTTTAATGCAAAAGTAGCTTGTTTTGTTTTTTTTACTATGTGGGCATAGGTTTACGTTGGCATTTGCTTCCATATGTTGAGATCATGCAGGGACTTTGTATGCTGTATGTTTTTTTTGAAATATGCATTTGGATTTTGAAAAATGCAATTAATTTAAAACATGCAATTTTTGGACAAAAATAAACTTGTGCATTCATTTAAAAATTCCTTTCTTTTTTGTGAACCGGGAGAAATCCCGTGATTTGCAAAAAAGAGTAACTGATTCCGGCCATTGCTTTTAATGATGAACCTTAAATAATTTCGCTTTTTAATTATTTGTTCGAATTCTAATCTCTTTTAATTTTGCAGGTAACATCAAGTGAGCAGACAAAAACGCATTGGATCGGAAGTTTTAGAATTAGGAATATTAGATTAATTTTTTATTTCATTTTAGCTTTGTAAATTTATTATTGTAATTTTGTTGTAATAGATACAATGTTTACATAATAATTGTACAATTAGAAAAAATGAATAAAAATCCAATATTCGCCAATTAATTTCTTCTTTCTCTCTAATTATTTATTTTATCGTTTACAATTCTTTAATCGTATAATAATTGAAAACGAATTTCAACTACCTACATTCAGAATAATAAACAGATAAATAAATAATTATCATTGATCAATTAATAGCTTCAATTATTTAATTCATCATCCATAACTTTCTAAATTATAATAATTAAAATAGAATTTCAATTATTTAACTTAGAATGACAAATGATTAAATAATCGTTATTGACCAATAAACTTTTCCGAATATTTATTATATTATTCATAAACCTTTAAATTATGTAATAACTAATAATGAATTCCAGTTATTTAAATTTAAGATAGTGAGTAATAAATAAATACTGTCTGCACAATTACTGCGCCTCTTCTCTAATGTTTATTTTATTATCTATACATCTTTAAACTACATAATAATCGAAAACGAATTTCAATTATTTAAATTTAAGATAATAAATAATTAATAAACATTATTTTAGCACGAATCGATTAAATGATTTAGTGTTCAACATAAATAGCTCTCGGCCTGAAAAAAGTTATGAATTTTAAAATCGATGGATCAAAACACTTGTAATGTAATGATGCAGGTAGGAGACGATATCTTAGGTCAAAATTTGGGGTACAACAGCTGCCCCTATTTAAGTTTCTTCTATCCGGAGATATGAAGATTGAAATCTTCGTTTCGACGAGATTGAAGGTACTTAAATACATAACTACGCAAATTTTGTCCTAAGATGCCGTCGTCATGTTTGATATGAATGCAGTGATCGAACTCACAGAGAAAGATATTGTATGAAACAAGACAATGTTGGGGGGATCGAACACCAACAAAACACAGGGACATGGATTATACATCACTGGGGAAACAAGCTATCGACTTCAAACGACAGACTCCTGACAGCGAATAAAATTGAGGGAATACAACCTCTAACCCTAACAAAGAGAGCATCTTGCATAGGCCATAACAGATCATTGATCCAAAAACAGTGAGTTCGCAACTCAAGGTCAATGATAGACAGAGAGTATCAAATTGCTGATAACTGATTACCGACTTCTGGAGGTACAGATTCGTAACAGACTTCTCTGCTAGATTTTCGGAGAGATACCAATTAATGCTGAAGTAATAAGATTGTAGATACGCAAGTTGTTCAAATAAAGAAAACTGCCACTTGTTGTTGTCCAAAGAAAATACAAATAACATACAAGTTGCTCAAATAAAGAGGCTGCCACTTGCTGTCGTCCAAAGAAAATACCGATAACATACAAGCTGCTCAAATAAAGAGGCTGCCACTTGCTGTCGTCCAAAGAAAATACCGATAACATACAAGCTGCTTAAATAAAGAGGCTACCACTTGTTGTATTCCAGAAAAGTAATAACGTACCGGTAACTCATGAAGAGTTTGCTGCTTGTCGCTTTCGAAAAGATAAAATGACGCACTAGTAGCTCGTGAAGAACTGCTGCTCGGCGCTTTCAAAAGTAAATAACGCACTAGTAGCTCATGAAGAACTGCTGCTCGGCGCTTTCAAAAAGTAAATGATGCACTAGTAGCTCATGAAGAACTGCTACTCGGCGCTTTCAAAAAGTAACGTACAAGTTGCTCATGAAGAGCTGCCGCTTGTCGTTTTCCAACGGTGTCTATAACGTACAAGTTGCTCATGAAGAGCTGCCGCTTGTCGTTTTCCAAAACCAAACAGAAGGAAATTGCGATGATATTGGCAGAGACTAAAATCCTCGTCAAAGAGAACCATGAATCAATCCTTCCCGAGGAGATCACCTACTTAAAGGTGCGACATAAATGCACCAACCGTCTAGGTCATGAACTTACTGGGGAGAATCAAAGAAATAGCCTATGCAAGAGGCAGCAACTTCATCCAGGGATAACCTAGAGGGAAAACAGTCAAACAAGACTCCACCCAATGAGAAAGTAACTCGATTGGGGAATTCATCCTATCCAGAAATGGACAAGGTAAGCTGAATCAAAAATCATCCACGAGGATTAGCTCAGTTGGGGAATTTAAAAAGGAAGCACATTTTCTGCCTAAGCTAACCTTCTACTTGGAAAGAAATATGTACTTTGTTCGAATAAACAAAGTACGACCCAAAATCAACGGCAAATGTGGATATGCATGCTGATATGAGTGTAAATGAGTAAATGAATGTTATGCTGACAAAACGGACAGATGGAATATCTTGGGGATAATAAGATGTCACAGCAAAATAGATACTCGGCCAATCTTGAAAAGACGGAAGATAAACGGAACTGGAAACACAAAGCAACGTCGGAGAGTATCACGCTACAAGACTCAAGTCTTCTGAGGAGAAAAGCATCCAAATCCAATCTTCTAACACCAATAGACCACGGTATGAGACAAAGCGTACCAAACTTCAGAAATCTCCCAAATAGAGATAGCCAAAACAATGCTTAACTGGGACAACTAGGGAGTCACCAAACTTAGTACCCCGAAAAAAAACACAAGTTTACACAACCAACATCTCATGACGATTTTGAAACGAAACATGCTCATCATGCAAGGATAAACTACTGTACTGTTTTGCGTTTCGTGACTTGACCATCCTTGGAACAAACAGTTAATATTCCTTTTGTTATTCACGACACATTTTTTAAAATAAGAACATTTTAAGTAAATTTGCTTCAAGTATTTCCATAAAATTAAAATTTTGCCCACAAAAGGTAAATGCTCAAATTTCATTAATAAGATGGTAGTTCGCTAACAATGCGACTCCAACGGTTTACAAAAGCTTGGGGAAATAGTATGTGAAATAAAAGGTCATACAAAAACAATGATCACTATTCTCCCTAACAACTTTGAATTCCAGAATGTGCTCAGATGCCAAGACTGATTTGACCAGAAGTTTGCCTAAGCGAAATACTTCTTGACTGCATCGGCGTTCATGGGATGCGGAAGATCTTCACCGTCCATATTGGTGAGAATCATGGCACCTCCAGAGAAAACTTTCTTAACAACATACGGTCCTTCATAATTCGGAGCCCACTTGCCCCTAGAATCAGGTTGGAAAGATAATATTTTCTTGAGTACAAGGTCACCTTCTCTGAACTCGCGCGGTCGAACCTTCTTATCAAAAGCCTTCTTCATCCTCTGCTGATACAATTGACCGTGACACAAAGCTGTCAATCTCTTCTCTTCAATTAAATTCAACTGATCATATCTACTTTGACACCATTCGGCCTCAGAAAGTTTAGCTTCCATCAACACTCTCAGAGACGGAATCTCAACTTCCACGGGGAGTACAGCTTCCATACCATAAACTAGGGAAAATGGAGTTGCACCTGTTGAAGTTCGAACTGAAGTACGGTATCCATGCAGAGCAAACGGAAGCATTTCATGCCAATCTTTATAAGTTACCACCATCTTCTGGACAATTTTCTTGATGTTCTTGTTAGCAGCTTCAACAACCCCATTCATCTTCGGTCTGTAAGGAGAAGAATTATGATGTTCGATCTTGAACTCTTCACAAAGCTCTTTCATCATCTTGTTATTCAAATTCGAACCATTATCAGTGATGATCTTGCTCAGGATACCGTATCGACAAATGATCTGATTCTTGATAAATCTGACTACCACCTGTCTGGTTACATTAGCATAAGATGCTGCTTCCACCCATTTAGTAAAATAATCGATCGCTACCAAGATGAAACGATGACCATTTGAAGCTTTGGGTTCAATCATTCCAATCATATCAATGCCCCACATAGAGAAAGGCCAAGGTGAAGAGATAACATTGAGGAGGGTCGGTGGCACATGTATCTTGTCCGCATAAATCTGGCATTTATGACACTTCTTCATATACTTGCAGCAATCAGATTCTATTGTCATCCAATAGTAACCAGCTCTCAACATATTTCTAGCCATTGCATGTCCATTGGCATGAGTGCCAAAGGATCCTTCGTGCACTTCTTGCATCAGCATGTCTGCTTCACGTCTGTCTACACATCTGAGCAAGACCATGTCGTAATTCCTCTTATACAAAACTTCTTCATTGAGAAAGAAACTGCTTGCTAATCTTCTCAACGTCTTCCTATCTTTATTGGATGCCCCAGGCGGGTACTCTTGAGTTTGAAGAACACGTTTGATGTCATAGAACCACGGTTTGTCGTCGGTGACCTCTTCCACTGAGAACACATGAGCAGGTCTATCGAGGCGCATAACTCGGATTGTAGGCACGTCGTTCCAATCATTCACTTGAAACATTGAAGACAAAGTAGCTAAAGCATCAGCCATTTGATTCTCATCTCTAGGGATATGATGTAATTCCACCTTGTTAAAGAAAGTTAACAACCTTCTAGCATAGTCTCTTTAAGGGATCAAACCAGGATGACGAGTCTCCCATTCTCCTTTGATTTGATTAATTACTAATGCCGAATCTCCGTAAATATCAAGAATCTTAATCCTTAGATCCACTGCTTCTTCGAGACCCATAATACATGCCTCATATTCCGCCATGTTGTTCGTACAATCAAACTTCAGTCTTGCCGTGAACGGGATATGAGTACCTCGGGGAGTAACGATGATTGCCCCAATTCCATTTCCATAGGAATTCACAGCTCCGTCAAATATCAAACCCCAACGGGATTCAGGATCAGGTCCTTCTTCAGGTAACGGCTCTTCACAATCTTTAGCTTTCAAGTACATAACATCTTCATCCGGGAAATCGAACTTGATGGATTGATAATCTTCAATTGGTTGGTGAGCCAAATGATCGGCTAAAATACTCCCTTTGATCGCTTTCTGAGTGTGATACTCAATGTCATATTCAGATAACAACATCTGCCAACGAGCTATCCTTCCGGATAAGGCGGGCTTCTCAAAGATATACTTGATCGGATCCATTTTGGAGATCAACCAAGTGGTGTGGTTAATCATATACTGGCGCAGACGGCGAGCAGCCCAGGCTAAAGCACAACAGGTTTTCTCAAGCAATGAGTATCGAGACTCACAGTCTGTGAATTTCTTACTCAGATAATATACGGCATGTTCCCTTCTTCCAGTCTCATCTTGTTGACCAAGCACACATCCCATGGAATCTTCTAATATGGTCAAGTACATAATCAACGGTCTTCCTTCCACCGGAGGAATCAAAATGGGAGGTTCAAGCAAATATTCTTTGATGCTATCAAAAGCTCTCTGACAATCTTCTGTCCACACACATCCTTGGTTCTTTCGGAGAAGCTTGAAAATCGGCCCACAGGTAGCAGTCATATGAGATATAAACCTAGAAATGTAGTTCAGTCTCCCAAGGAATCCTCTTACTTGTTTTTCCGTCTTGGGTGCGGGCATCTCCCGAATGGCTTTGACTTTATCAGGATCTACTTCAATACCTTTCTGACTGACAATGAAACCCAGAAGTCTTCCAGAACGAACACCAAAAGTGCACTTGTTGGGATTCAGACGGAGCTTGTACTTTCTCAAACGCTGGAATAACTTCAACAAATGTTCCAAATGATCCCCCTCAGTCTGTGATTTGGCAATCATATCATCCACATACACTTCGATCTCCTTATGCATCATGTCATGGAACAAAGCAGTCATGGCCCTTTGGTATGTTGCACCAGCATTCCTCAAACCAAACGGCATAACTCGATAACAAAATGTTCCCCATGGTGTAATGAAAGCTGTCTTCTCCATATCTTCTGGTGCCATCTTGATTTGATTGTAACCAGAAAAACCATCCATGAAAGAAAAGACTTTGAACTTGGCGGTACTGTCGACCAATACGTCAATATGAGGTAATGGGAAATCATCCTTCGGACTAGCCCTATTCAGATCTCTGTAGTCTACACACATCCGAACTTTGCCGTCTTTCTTAGCAACAGGCACGATGTTGGCTAACCACTGAGGATAGACCGACGTAACAAGGAAACCTGCATTGATCTGCTTCTGAACCTCCTCTTTAATCCTGTCAGCCATGTCGGGACGAGTCCTTCTCAACTTCTGCTTGATCGGTGGACACTCAGGCCTCAACGGTAAACGATGCTCCACAATGTCATTGTCCAACCCTGGCATATCCTGGTAGGACCAAGCAAACACGTCAACATACTCTTTGAGAAGCTCCAACATCTTCTCCTTAACTTCCAGGATAAGTAATGCTCCAACTTTGACCTCCTTTCTATCTTCTTCATCACCCAAGTTGACCAACTCTACAGGTTCTTCAAATGGTTGAATAACCTTCTCATCATGCTCAAGCAAACGGGAAATCTCAACAGGAATCTCTTCATCATCCTCTTCTTCGGCTCTGAACACAGGGAATTCAAAGTTGGGAGAGGGCATAGGATCATTGTTTTCGATGGTTAAGTCATGGACTAATCTGCACATATGATTATGCTTTATTTTAGAAATCGATTTGTGCAAATAAAACAAAATGTTATTAATTAATTTTCATTGTTATTTCCCAGAAAAAGTGAAAAATAAAAACAGCAGTGAACAAAATAACATTTTTATTCATTAAAGGGAAATACTTGAAACAAAGAGCCCAGACATTTCTCTTTTGCCTTGGGCAGAGCAAAAGGAATTATTTTCATCATAGCCCGACACAAAATACTTTTCGCCTTGGGCAGAGCAATTTTTTTCAAAAAACATTACTCAGAAATGTGCATCACAACAAGAACATCAACAGCAATCCAGTTCTGGCAAACCATTCCATGCGTTACAAAATCCAGTTTTAGAAAACATGTGAAGTGGAATGTTGGATGATGCATGATATGCAAAAGAGATTTTTTATTTGATCTTCACGGAACTCAAGATATTAAGTTGTAAACATCAAAGTGTGAAGATAGAAGATGAACTTTAAATTGGCTCCAAACATTGATCAAGTTATCATCAAGATCAATCATCCATTTTGGTGGATTAGGGTTTTCGCCCTATCAACACCCAAGATCCATTGAGCTTGACGAAACTTGTGATGTTTACAAAGAAAGACCCCCCAAATTCCTTCAAAGTCAAGTGAAAAGGGTTTTATGGATGCATGAATGCATGAATGAATGACAATGCAACAGTTACACACAAGTTCACAAACATGGGGTTCAAAGGTTCAACGTTTCAGCATGGAGTCAAAGGGTAAAGCCCACCCAAAGGTATGTACTAATGGTTCAATCACACCTGTAAGACAAGGTTCTAAGAGTTCCCAGAGTCCACATTCCTCCTTCGGATATTGCCAACGTCTTGATTACTCGATAATTAGCAATATTCTCAAGAGAAACTCATCTGAGCGTAGCATCGCGTGACAACTACTTCCGAATTACTCCGTGATAGTCTCCGCGCTACACCTAAAAAGGCCAAGATGGGTTAGGGTTCTACGATCCTCAACTTCTCGTGCTCCTAGGTCGAAAATAATAATGTCTTCCCGATTACCCGGTAAACAAATATTAAGTTCAAGAGGGCCTTCCGTTGAGTGGGGGATCTCATGCCTCCTTCTTCGGGATTACTCCCTCAAAGTTAACATGACTATACCGCCCGTCCTATTCCTTAAGTGTAACTTAATCCGGGTATAAGATTCGTCCTTTGCAAGAAACCCAAACAACCCCAATTTTAAACACATAATCAAACAAAACAAATAATAATAAACAGATAAGACAAATTAGGCTTAACCCACTTAGGGATGGACCAGCAAGAGGTCAATCTGTCCCCAGAAGAGTCGCCAATTCTGTAGCGATAAAAAATGTAGCGGGGTAAATCGGAGATCGAATTATTGATTAATTCGTCTCACAAAAGCAAGAGTCGCCACCGCGCTTTATTGTTTCCAAAGGAAAAGGGAAAAGAGCGAAATAAAACCCTAAATATGCAATGTAAATAATAATAAAATACAAAGCGTTTTTTGAAAAGAGATCTTATGGTTCGGGGGTTGGTTATACAATGGGAAGGTATTAGCACCCAATGCATCTATAGTACTCTATAGGAACCTTTTGAAATATCTGTTTTATTTAAAATTGATTGCTTGATTGAAAATAAATCGTTTTGGCCGAAACAGGATACGGACGGGTTTTTGAAGTTACGACGACCTAATGTCGAAGTTTTTGCTTAAAGGGCGTAAATTTTGAAAAGGTTGAATATTTGAGGGAAAATTATCCTAAGTTTTAATGAAATGCGAAAGTTCGCGCAGTTAGACTTGAGGACATGAAGTCAACAAATTTACTGTTTTTCCTTTGAATTCAAACATAAACAGAATAAACAAATAAATATGGAATAAATACACAGGCAAAATATGCGAATAATGATTAAATAACGATAATCAAAATGATAGAATAAATGATGCGAATAATGTATTTTTTATGATTTTTTGTTTAATGTTAACGGGAAGAAAGTATTTTTAATTTTTACGCATTTTGATAGGGATAAAAAAGCAAGAGAATTATTTAACGAGGACATAATGTTTTTTAGTTTTAAGTCATTAAGTTTTTTTTATATATTTTGATATTAATATTAATAAAGCAAGAAAATGAATTAATAAAATATTTTTTATGTTTTTCCTATTTTATATATGTTTTAGAGTTTTGTCTAATAACGATGTAAGAGGAGAATTAATTAAAAAAAATAAAATGTCTACATTCTTAAATTCTATATTTTTTATGTATGTAAAATACTTATTCAAAAGATTAAGGGGTTCTAAATTAAATTAAAAGTTAATAATTTACCCTAATGAGATAAAATTAAAACTCTTAAATTAAATCCAAAATTAAACTAAGAGGTCAAACTAATTAATAAAAAAAACCTAGTTAGACATATCTTTTTATTTTTTATTATACTTATCAATTAATTAACATAAATAATAATTCTAAAAAAGATTAGAGAAAATAAAAAAAAGAAAATGAAGTGTGTCAAAATAAAAACAAGTAAGTCAAATATATGGGCTAGATGGTTTGAAGGCCCACGCAGAATCCAAAATGAGACGGGGTGCAGGAACAAAAACGTGTGGGCTTAAGCAGGAGAAATGGGGTGAGGCCCATTGGTTTTACAAAATGCTTAGGGTTAATTGTTTAACATAATGGGGATTAGGGTTCTGCTAGGCTGAACGGCGCATCTCTCTTCTCCTTGTCATCTTCTTCGCGTCTTCTTCTCCATACTTGCCTCTGAGTTTCGCTATCTCTTCTTGCCATGGCCACCCACTCCAAACTCCTCTTCCCTCTAGCCGAACGAAAAGAAGGACGGCTACGGATTCGGTAAAAAATGCTTCTGATTCGTTAACGCTTAGTTCGTTTTTGCATGTGTTGATTCTGATTTCGATTCTTACCGTTTTGATTCTTATTGTTTGATTCTTATTGTTTGATTCTTATTGTTTGATTGAGGTACCATAGAAGTAAAAAGGGAGAGGGAATCGTTACCTAGGCGGAGACGGAGGAGGAGGTCGGGAGCGAAGGAGGCTAGACGGCGAGGAGAGGAGAAGCGCGAGCTCGCTTCGGTGACCGGTATTTTGCGCGATTTCCTTCTTCTTCCTGCTGATACTGTATGCTTCGATCTTTCTCTTCTTCGTTTGCCTTGGTACTGTATTTTTGATGTTTCTTTTCTTCTTCTGCCTTGATACTGTGCTTCGATCTTTGGCCTATGATAATATTTTTTTGAGGCTTTACTGTAGCTTGGGTTTGGAAATTGGTTTAGGCCCTGTGCAGGTTTTACTGGTTTTTTGCCATGATCTCTTGGTTATACGCAGGTTTTTATGGTGTTTATGCTATGCTATTGGTTTGGACAGGTTGATGGAAACAGGGGCATAAGTCTTTTTGTTGCTAGGCCATATTGATGGTGTGGTTTAAATTGGTTCTTGTGTGAGATTATTTTTTATATCTATTTGACAGTAGTGGTGATGTTGGCTTAAAGGCTCAATCAGTTTGTGAGGTTTAGGCCATATGGTGAAATGGTTTTTTGACAGTAGGGGAATAGTTATGCAGGTCTGCTGGTTTTTGTGTGAGATTGTTGATAACTATTTTTTTCTAAGTTTTGAAGACTTGGATATATGATTCTGATGTGTGATTTCTTTTTGGTTATGTTATAACAGTTTTCCCTCCCTCTTGTTTACGTTACAGGCTGGAGGTTTTGAAATACTTTCCCTCTTCTTTGGCATTCTGCACCAGACTGCTACCTCCAATTTGTTTCTATTCTTCTTTTATGTTTTTATTTCTACTGGCTATATTTTGCAGTTTGTTTTGTATCTCTTTCCTGCCTATGCCAAGCCTGTAAAACCACACTTCTCCCTCTCTTTTTCTTTCTCAGTACAGCTTTGACAAAAATATGATATGCTGTACTTTTCTGAAATTGCAAATGGCCAGAAAATGATGAAAATAAGGAATATTACATTGCTTGCATATGTTGTTAAACTGCATATTTTTGACTTTTAATGCAAAAGTAGCTTGTTTTGTTTTTTTTACTATGTGGGCATAGGTTTACGTTGGCATTTGCTTCCATATGTTGAGATCATGCAGGGACTTTGTATGTTGTATGTTTTTTTGAAATATGCATTTGGATTTTGAAAAATGCAATTAATTTAAAACATGCAATTTTTGGACAAAAATAAACTTATGCATTCATTTAAAAATTC
Organism: Vicia faba; assembly: GCA_948472305.1. Taxonomy (NCBI): domain Eukaryota; kingdom Viridiplantae; phylum Streptophyta; class Magnoliopsida; order Fabales; family Fabaceae; genus Vicia; species Vicia faba. The sequence goes on from OX451741.1 coordinate 791,870,256, forward strand.
CTTTCTTTTTTGTGAACCGGGAGAAATCCCGTGATTTGCAAAAAAGAGTAACTGATTCCGGCCATTGCTTTTAATGATGAACCTTAAATAATTTCGCTTTTTAATTATTTGTTCGAATTCTAATCTCTTTTAATTTTGCAGGTAACATCAAGTGAGCAGACAAAAACGCATTGGATCGGAAGTTTTAGAATTAGGAATATTAGATTAATTTTTTATTTCATTTTAGCTTTGTAAATTTATTATTGTAATTTTGTTGTAATAGATACAATGTTTACATAATAATTGTACAATTAGAAAAAATGAATAAAAATCCAATATTCGCCAATTAATTTCTTCTTTCTCTCTAATTATTTATTTTATCGTTTACAATTCTTTAATCGTATAATAATTGAAAACGAATTTCAACTACCTACATTGAGAATAATAAACAGATAAATAAATAATTATCATTGATCAATTAATAGCCTCAATTATTTAATTCATCATCCATAACTTTCTAAATTATAATAATTAAAATAGAATTTCAATTATTTAACTTAGAATGACAAATGATTAAATAATCATTATTGACCAATAAACTTTTCCGAATATTTATTATATTATTCATAAACCTTTAAATTATGTAATAACTAAGAATGAATTTCAGTTATTTAAATTTAAGATAGTGAGTAATAAATAAATACTGTCTGCACAGTTACTGCGCCTCTTCTCTAATGTTTATTTTATTATCTATACATCTTTAAACTACATAATAATCGAAAACGAATTTCAATTATTTAAATTTAAGATAATAAATAATTAATAAACATTATTTTAGCACGAATCGATTAAATGATTTAGTGTTCAACATAAATAGCTCTCGGCCTGAAAAAAGTTATGAATTTTAAAATCGATGGATCAAAACACTTGTAATGTAATGATGCAGGTAGGAGACGATATCTTAGGTCAAAATTTGGGGTACAACAGTGGGCCTTCAAACCATCTAGCCCATATACCTTTCTTGCTTGTTTTTTTATTTTGATACACTTTTTCACTTTTTTATTTTCTCTAATCTTTTTTTTAGAATTATTATTATGATGATTAATTAGTAAAAACAAAAAGATATGTCTAACTATGTTTTTTTTAATTAATTAGTTTGACCTCTTAGTTTAAACTTTGGATTTAATTTAAGAGTTTTAATTTTATTTCATTAGGGTAAATTAATAACTTTCCATTTAATTTAAAATCTCTTAATAAGTATTCTATTTTCATATGCATAAAAAATATAGAATTTAAGAAGATAGACATTTTAGTTTTATTAATTCTCCTCTCACATCGTTATTAAACGAAATTCTAAAACACATAAAAATATAAAAACTTAAAAAAATATTTTATTAATTCATTTTCTTGCCTTATTAATATTAATATCAAAATATATAAAATAAAAACTTAAAACTAAAAAAACATTATGTCCTCGTTAAATAATTCTCTTGTTTTTTATCCCTATCAAAATGCGTAAAAATTAAAAATACTTTCTTCCCGTTAATATTAAACAAAAATCATAAAAATACATTATTCGCATCATTTATTCTATCATTTAGATTATCGTTATTTAATCATTATTCGCATATTTTGCCTGTGTATTTATTCCATATTTATTTGTTTATTCTGTTTATGTTTAAATCCAAAGGAAAAACAGTAAATTTGCTTGACTTCATGTCCTCAAGTCTAACTGCGCGAACTTTCGCATTTCATTAAAACTTAGGATAATTTTTCCTCAAATATTCAACCCTTTTCAAAACTTATGCCCTTTAAGCAAAAACTTCGACATTAGGTCGTCGCATTCAAAAAACCCGTCCGTATCCCGTTTCGGCCAAAACAATTTATTTTTAATCAAGCAATCAATTTTAAATAAAACAGATATTTCAAAAGGTTCCTATAGAGTACTATAGATGCATTGGGTGCTAATACCTTCCCATTGTATAACCAACCCCCGAACCATAAGATCTCTTTTCAAAAACGCTTTGTATTTTTATTATTTACATTGCATATTTAGGGTTTTTATTTCGCTCTTTTCCCTTTTCCTTTGGAAACAATAAAGCGCGGTGGCGACTCTTGCTTTTGTGAGACGAATTAATCAATAATTCGATCTCCGATTTACCCCGCTACATTTTTTTATCGCTACAGAATTGGCGACTCTACTGGGGAAAGATTGACCTCTTGCTGGTCCATCCCTAAGTGGGTTAAGCCTAATTTGTTTTATTTGTTTCCTATTATTTGATTTGCTTGATTATGTGTTTAAATTGGGGTGTTTGGGTTTTCTTTGCAAAGGACGAATCCTATACCCGGATTAAGTAACACTTAAGGAATAGGACGGGCGGTATAGTCATGTTAACTTTGAGGGAGTAATCCCGAAGAAGGAGGCATGAGATCCCCCACTCAATGGAAGGCCCTCTTGAACTTAATATTTGTTTACCGAGTAATCGGGAAGACATTATTATTTTCGACCTAGGAGCCCGAGAAGTTGAGGACCGTAGAACCCCAACCCATCTTGGCCTTTTTAGGTGTAGCGCGGAGACTATAACAGAGTAATTCGGAAGTAGTTGTTACGCGATGCTACGCTCGGACGAGTTTCTCTTGAGAATATTGCTAATTATTGAGTAATCAAGACGTTGGTAATATCCGAAGGAGGAATGTAGACTCTGGGAACTCTTAGAACCTTGTCTTACAGGTGTGATTGAAACGTTAGTACATACCTGTGGGTGGGCTTTACCCTCGACTCCATGCTGAACGTTGAACCTTTGAACCCCATGTTTGCAAACTTGTGTGTGACTGTTGCATTATCATTCATTCATGCATTCATCAACATCTTTGTAAAAAGCTTGTTTTTTCAAGGAACTTTGGAATGATTTTTGCAAACGTCTCAGGGTATTATGGAACTTGGAAGGAGAAATACTCGAAGCTTTAGCTTCAAAGAGCCCGAGGTTGAAGAATTGAAGAGTTTGATTCTGAAGATAGAGAGTCCGACAGATTTTCAGAAGAAGTATGGGTCCATCGTACCGCTCATGAAGCGCAAGATGAAGAAAGGCATCCTCAACACGGTGGTTCAGTTCTATGATCCCCTGTACCGATGTTTCACCTTCCCGGATTATCAGTTGATGCCCACTTTAGAGGAGTACTCCTATATTCTTGGTTTGCCGATCGCCGACCGTGTTCCTTTTTCTGGATTAGAAGAGGAGCCCAAATCTCACGAGATAGCAACCATCACCCACCTGAAAAAGTCAGAGATAGAGGAGAATATGACTACGAAAGGGGGAATCCGGGGTTTGCCGGCGCAATTTCTGTTGAAGAAAGCTCGCCACTTTGCTGATACAAAGGATACTGTTGCCTTCGAGGACGTGTTTGCTTTACTCGCGTATGGTCTTTTCTTATTCCCTAACGTTGATAAATTTGTGGATATCAACGCCATCAGAATTTTCCTGATTGGAAATCCGGTCCCTACGCTGCTAGGGGATACTTATTACTCCATCCATCTTTGAAACTCTTATCAAGGAGGGATGATTATTTGTTGTGTGTCGTTGCTGTATCAGTGGTACGTCTCGCATTTACCTGGGTCCGATGCTTTCTGGGATCTCGAGAAAGAACCACGTTGGGCGCCAAAGATTATGGCTCTCACTCATTTCGACATTGACTGGTACAATCGAGTTTACCATGACGTGGAGATCATTGATAGCTGTGGTGCTTTTCCCAACGTACCTCTTCTCGGTACGAGGGGTGGAATCAACTACAACCCTGTTCTAGCGCGCCGTCAGTTCGGGTACCCGATGAGAGATAAGCCGAACAGTATCCATGTGAGTGGTTTCTTTCTTCAGGAAGGACAAGATCATCAGGTTGCTAAGAGGGAGATTGAAGGAGCTTGGCGCCATATCCACAAGAAAGGGAGAGATATGCTGGGACATAGAGGTGCCGTTTCTTTGGAACCTTACCTGCAGTGGGTCCGTGCTAGGGCTTGTGCTCTCAAGATGCCATATAAACTTGAGAAACCTTTATTCCCTGCCATCGCACCATCATCTGTTGTTATCCCTATCGCGGATGTAGGAGAATATCAAGGAAATCTGGCTAGGATGAAGTCCGAGAGGGATGCTTGGAAGGAAAAGTACCATATGTCTGAATATGAGAATCGAGTCCTGACTCGACAGCTGAAAGAAAAGAAGGAGTTGCTGCTTATTCAAGACGGCCGGTTCGTTGACCACGATGAGAAACTTCGTCAGAAGGATGCCTTGCTGAAGAAATATGCGAGTGAAAGGAAAAGAAAGAAGGAGGGTCCGGTAAGCGTTGCTCTTGTTCCTAATCTGCAGAAGGAAATCATCGATCGACTGATAGCTGAGAAGAAGGAGATGGAAGACTTTTACGAAGAAAAGATCAAGAAGCTCCGATTACAGCTGGTGTTTGGTCCGTCATCTGAGGATTCCGAGTGAGCTTTAGCTTTTAGTTTATTTTATTGATGTCATTTTGTAAAACTATGTAAAAGAGCTTCATGCTCCGAAGTTGTAATTTATTGTTTTATTAAGGGCTTCATGCTCCGAAGTTGTAATTTCTTGTTTTATTTTGGGCTTCATGCTCCAAAGTTGTAATTTACTGCTTTCATGTTTTAAAATTGTAATTTATCACTTTCTTATGGTTTTCATGTTTCGAAGTTGTAATTTATTGCTTTCATTATTGGATTTGTTATCCCAAGGTTGTAATTTACTGTTCCAAATTGTAAGTTGTAATTTATCGCTTTCGATTAATGGATTGAGTTTTTGTTGTTCCAAATTCCTTTACCATTGATGTATGCAAAATTGTTAAAGTTCCTTGAAAAACTTTCAAAATGAGTCATCATTTGCATCGCTATCATGCATCATTTCACATTCCACCTCACATGTTTTCTAGAGTCTCATCCTTGTTCTTTTTCCACCGAAGGTTGTCAAGCTGTCTCACCGATACGACACTCGGGCCAATCGTCAGAGGAAAATGGAAGATTTGGAACAGGAAAATCATGAGCTTCGTGGGGAAGTTGCTACACTTCGTGTCGAGATGGAAAAGTTAACTGCGTTAGTGGAAAGTTTGGTGGCTGTTCAGAATCAGCCATCGACTACGGCTGCCGAGATTCAGACTTCAACCCCAGTGGTTTCCGAGATTGTCACAGTTCCTGCCTCCGTAACTCAAATCAACTCTCCGCTTCAACATCAGATGCCGAAAGGTTTTCCATGGGGAATGCCTTACAACTTTGTGCCAGAGGGGTATCAGCCTGCCGTACAACCTCTATTTCAACCTGCATTGTCTCTTCCTCAACCAGAGACAACTGCCATGCCGCCAGTAATTCCGTCTGTAACACCTTTTCCGCAACCAATTATGACAACTGTTGCTCCTGTGGTCCACTCCGTGCCATACTTGAATGAACCAATTTATCCTGCCGAGCCCGCTGAAAGTTTGGGTCTTTTTGATAGAATGGAAGAATTTCAGGATCAGTTCCAGGAAATGCAGAAGGAGCTTAGAGCATTGAAAGGGAAGGGTTTGTTTGGGAAGAGTACACATGACCTTTGTTTAGTTCCGAATGTCAAGATTCCAGTGAAATTCAAAGTGCCAGACTTTGAGAGATATAAGGGTGATTCGTGTCCTAGAAGTCATTTGACAATGTACGTGAGGAAGATGTCTACGTACTCCGATGATCATGATTTGTTGATTCATTATTTTCAAGACAGTTTGACGGGTGCTGCTCTAAAGTGGTATATGGGTTTAGACAGCATTTGAATCCGCAACTTTAACGATCTTAGTGAAGCCTTTGTCCATCAGTACAAGTACAACATTGACATGGCGCCGGACAGGGATCAACTCCGGGCGATGTCGCAAAGAGACCGAGAATCTTTTAAGGAATACGCCCAGAGGTGGCGTGAAATTGCTGCTCAAATCTATCCACCTCTTGAGGAGAAAGAGATGACTAAGATATTTTTGAAGACTTTAGGGTCCTTTTACTATGAAAGAATGATAGCCAGCGCACCCAGTGACTTCACCGAAATGGTAAGCATGGGCATGCGATTAGAGGAAGGGATTTGCGAAGGGCGTTTGGTTAAAGAAGGGAGTCCGTCTAGCAGTGCGAAGAAGTTTGGAAGTGTTTTCCCGAAAAGAAAAGAGAAGGATGTCAGTGCTTTGTTTCCAGGTAGGCCTAGGAGAGGTTACTCTCACGTTGCGGCAGTCACTCCGGCTGTCCGCCCAACTTTGATGACCCCAGCTCATCAAATTCCACCAACTCAACCACGGCCATTTCAGCAGCAGCCTCGACAACAGGCTTATCCGTTCAACAATCAGAACCGTTCACCCAGAAAACCGCAGTTCGATGCCATTCCTATGACGTATACTGAATTGTTCCCTGCTCTCATCAGAAAGAATCTCATCACAACAAAGCCTCCTCCTGTCGCACCGAACAGTGCTTCTCCGTGGTACAAGGTGGATCAATTTTGTGAATATCATCAAGGGTCGCCGGGGCACAACCTTGAGAATTGCTTTGCTCTGAAGGCGGATGTACAGAGATTAATTAAGAATGGCATCTTGTCTTTTAAGGATGTTAATCCAAATGTTAGAGATAATCCTGTGCCTCGACATGGGGCAGCTTCAGTGAATATGGTGGAAGGTTGCCCGGGGAAGTTTCGGGTTTTTCAAGTCGAACACATAAGAGAATCATTGATCAGGTTACATCAGAGTTTGAGAAGACTTGCCTTTGTTAGGCGCCAGCACGATTATGACGTTTGTGAGTTTTGTTCGAGAGAGGATGACTGTCCTATTGTGAAGGAGGATATTCAAAAGTTGCTAGATTAGAGAATTATCACTATTACCTATGACCGAAATCCGGAAGATGAAGTGAATGTTATCACACCACAATTCAATTTGCCAGAATCAGTAGAGATTGCTTACAACAGTCAGACTGCGTCTGTTGATCCTTTGATTATTTACCCACCTGGCCCTGTGCCTTACAGCTCAGACCAAGCTGTGCCGTACAAGTATAACGCCACAATGATTGAGAATGGGGTAGAAGTCCCCATACCAACCAGACCGTCTTTTGTTAACATTGCTGATGTGAGTAGAGTTACAAGAAGTGGGCGTGTTTTTGCAGCAGTACCGTCGAGGAGACCAGAAGTTCAAGTTAGGAGGCCCATATCGGCAGAGATTCCAGTAAGAAATGTTGAACCAAGGGTTGAGATAGGCCGATCCAGTGAACCTATCCCTCACCCTGAGGAGGATGAGATCCTAAAGCTTATCAAAAGGAGTGAGTATAAGATTGTGGACCAGCTTTTGCAAACACCTTCCAAGATTTCCTTGCTTGCCTTATTGAGAGATTCTGGTGCACATAGAGAAGCCTTGATGAAGGTCTTGGACCAGGCGTTCGTGGACCATGATGTGACGGTTGATCAGTTTGATGGGATTGTGGGAAATATAACTTCGTGTAACAATCTTGGTTTCAGTGATGAAGAACTCTCGGAGGAGGGGAGAAACCATAATATGGCTTTGCACATTTCAGTAAGTTGTGGAAACGATACCTTATCGAGCGTGTTGGTGGATACAGGCTCGTCGTTGAATGTGATGCCCAAGACTACGTTGTATCGGCTCTCATATCCAGGTGCTCCTATGAGGCCTAGTGGAGTAATTGTTAAAGCATTTGATGGTTCCAGGAAGACAGTTATTGGTGAAGTGGATCTTCCCATAGTGATTGGTCCCCATACTTTTCAAATCACTTTCCAAGTGATGGACATCCGTGCTGCCTACAGTTGTTTATTGGGTCGTCCCTGGATCCATGATGCCGGGGCAGTCACCTCTACGCTCCATCAGAGACTAAAGTTTGTAAGACATGGGAAGCTAGTGATGATTGGGGGAGAGCAGGCTATGGTGGTAAGCCATTTATCATCGTTTTCTTTTATTGATGCTGACGAGGATGTTGGGACCCAGTTCCAGGGCTTATCTGTTGCTAAGAATACAGTGAAGAAGCAAGGAGCATCCATCTCTTCTTTTGAGGATGTGCGGCGAGTGGTGGAAAGTGGTTCGGCCGAAGGATGGGGCCAGGTGTTGACATTACCCGAGAACAAGTCTGGGGAAGGTCTGGGTTTTCATCCAATATCTGCAAGGGTCAAGAAGGAGGTGGTTGTTCGTCCGATTCAAGAGGTTTTCCGAAGTGCAGGGTTTGTACATCCTGAGGTTGATGCTATCATAGATGATGATTCCGAGGAGGATTTGCCCGTGTTTGTGACGCCTGGATTGGCTTGCCAAAACTGGATAGTTGTTGATGTTCCTGTGGTTATGCACATTTCCGAGTAATGTTTTGTTTATTTTCCTTTGAAAAATTCGCTCTGCCCAAGGCGAAACGTATTTTGTGTCGGGCTATGAAAAATAATTCCTTTTGCTCTGCCCAAGGCAAAAGAGAAATGTCTGGGCTTTTTGTTTCAAGTATTTCCCTTTAATGAATAAAAATGTTATTTTGTCCACTGCTGTTTTATTTTTCACTTTTTCTGGGAAATAACAATGAAAATTAATTAATAACATTTTGTTTTATTTGCACAAATCGATTTCTAAAATAAAGCATAATCATATGTGCAGATTAGTCCATGACTTAACCATCGAAAACAATGATCCTATGCCCTCTCCCAACTTTGAATTCCCTGTATTCAGAGCCGAAGAAGAGGGTGATGAAGAGGTTCCTGTTGAGATTTCCCGTTTGCTTGAGCATGATGAGAAGGTCATTCAACCATTTGAAGAACCTGTAGAGTTGGTCAACTTGGGTGATGAAGAAGATAGAAAGGAAGTCAAAGTCGGAGCATTGCTTATCCCGGAAGTTAAGGAGAAAATGTTGGAGCTTCTCAGAGAGTATGTTGACGTGTTTGCTTGGTCCTACCAAGATATGCCAGGGTTGGACAATGACATTGTGGAGCATCGTTTACCGTTGAGACCTGAGTGTCCACCGATCAAGCAGAAATTGAGAAGGACTCGTCCTGACATGGCTGACAAGATTAAGGAGGAGGTTCAAAAACAGATCAACGCAGGTTTCCTTGTTACGTCGGTCTATCCTCAGTGGTTAGCCAACATCGTGCCTGTTGCTAAGAAAGACGGCAAAGTTCGGATGTGTGTAGACTACAGAGATCTGAATAGAGCTAGTCCGAAGGATGACTTCCCATTACCTCATATTGACGTATTGGTCGACAGTACCGCCAAGTTCAAAGTCTTTTCTTTCATGGATGGTTTCTCTGGTTACAATCAAATCAAGATGGCGCCAGAAGATATGGAGAAGACCGCTTTCATTACACCTTGGGGAACTTTCTGTTATCGGGTTATGCCGTTTGGTTTGAGGAATGCTGGCGCAACATACCAAAGGGCCATGACTGCCTTGTTCCATGACATGATGCATAAGGAGATCGAAGTGTATGTGGATGATATGATTGCCAAATCGCAGACTGAGGAGGATCATTTGGAACATTTGTCGAAGTTATTCCAGCGTTTGAGGAAATACAAACTCCGTCTGAATCCCAACAAGTGTACTTTTGGCGTTCGTTCTAGAAGACTTCTGGGTTTCATTGTCAGTCAGAAAGGTATTGAGGTAGATCCTGATAAAGTCAAAGCTATTCGGGAAATGCCCGCACCCAAGATGGAAAAACAAGTAAGAGGATTCCTTGGGAGACTGAACTACATTTCTAGATTTATATCTCATATGACTGCTACCTGTGGGCCGATTTTCAAGCTTCTCCGGAAGAACCAAGGATGTGTGTGGACAGAAGATTGTCAGAGAGCTTTTGATAGCATCAAAGAATATTTACTTGAATCTCCCATTTTGATTCCTCCGGTGGAAGGAAGACCGTTGATTATGTACCTGACTATATTGGAAGACTCCATGGGATGTGTGCTTGGTCAACAAGATGAGACTGGAAGAAAGGAACATGCTGTATATTATTTGAGTAAGAAATTCACAGACTGTGAGTCTCGGTACTCATTGCTTGAGAAAACCTGTTGTGCTTTAGCTTGGGCTGCTCGCCGTCTGCGCCAGTATATGATTAATCACACTACTTGGTTGATCTCCAAAATAGACCCGATCAAGTATATCTTTGAGAAGCCCGCCTTATCTGGAAGAATAGCCCGTTGGCAGATGTTGTTATCTGAATATGACATTGAGTATCACACTCAGAAAGCAATCAAAGGGAGTATTTTAGCCGATCATTTGGCTCACCAACCAATTGAAGATTATCAATCCATCAAGTTTGATTTCCCAGATGAAGATGTTATGTACTTGAAAGCTAAAGATTGTGAAGAGTCGTTACCTGAAGAAGGACCTGATCATGAATCCCGTTGGGGTTTGATTTTTGACGGAGCTGTGAATTCCTATGGAAATGGAATTGGGGCAATCATCGTTACTCCCTGAGGTACTCATATCCCGTTCACGGCAAGACTGAAGTTTGACTGTACGAACAACATGGCGGAATATGAGGCATGTATTTTGGGTCTCGAAGAAGCAGTGGATCTAAGGATTAATATTCTTGATATTTACGGAGATTCGGCATTGGTAATTAATCAAATCAAAGGAGAATGGGAAACTCGTCATCCTGGTTTGATCCCTTACAGAGACTATGCTAGAAGGTTGTTAACTTTCTTTAACAAGGTGGAATTACATCATATCCCTAGAGACGAGAATCAAATGGCTGATGCTTTAGCTACTTTGTCTTCAATGTTTCAAGTGAATGATTGGAATGACGTGCCTACAATCCGAGTTATGCGCCTCGACAGACCTGCTCATGTGTTTTCAGTGGAAGAGGTCACCGACGACAAACCGTGGTTTTATGACATTAAACGTGTTCTTCAAACTCAAGAGTACCCGCCTGGGGCATCCAATAAAGATAGGAAGACGTTGAGAAGATTAGCAAGCAATTTCTTTCTCAATGAAGAAGTTTTGTATAAGAGGAATTATGACATGGTCTTGCTCAGATGTGTAGACAGGCGTGAAGCAGACATGCTGATGCAAGAAGTGCACGAAGGATCCTTTGGCACTCATGCCAATGGACATGCGATGGCTAGAAAGATGTTGAGAGCTGGTTACTATTGGATGACAATGGAATCTGATTGCTGCAGGTATGTGAAGAAGTGTCATAAATGCCAGATTTATGCGGACAAGATGCACGTGCCGCCGACCCTCCTCAATGTTATATCTTCACCTTGGACTTTCTCTATATGGGGCATTGATATGATTGGGATGTGTTGTACCCCAAAATTTGCCCTCCCATATTTCTCAAAACATTTCAAGAAAAATTCACAAGTCCAACCCGGCGCGTCATATTCAGGTATTCTTTCGCCAAGATATCTCTGATAACGTATTCTCAAATTCAGGTTCGGCTCAAGAGTCAATTCTTTAAAGAAGGTATCCGAATGTGTGAGTTTTCTCGAAGAAATATGGTGAAAAAGTGTGCTGAAAGTGCAGTTTTTACGCGCTAAAAAATTCATAACTTGAAGATCGTGACTCGTTTTGAACCCGTTCCGGTGGCCAAAATTTTGTCTTGACATTATCTACGTTTTCATCTCTCACGGTTGGAAGCCAATTTCGATCAGAAGGTCTTCAAAAATGTGGATTTATCAAGTATTTTCGTGCAGAAATTTGTGACAGAAGTTTATTTGCGTCATGTTCAAAAAATCATAACTTGGTCGATTTTCATCGTATCGAGCTGGTTCCGGTGCCAAATTTTCACAAATTGAGTTGACTACATTTTCACAGAAGGTATTGAGTTCAAACGGTATTCAAAAGGCCTTCGTTTTTTGCTCAGAGTGCCTAACACGCTGAAAATCCTGAATGCTGAATATTATTTCATCTGGGCCGAAACTTCGAAAATTCATAACTCGGTCAATTTGTATCGGATTGGGCTCATATTTTTACACAAGGTCCCTGACTCGTAGATCTACAACTTTGCTTCAAAAGTCGAGACCGGATTATGATCCGATCAATACCAGTTTTTTATTGAAGAACGTGTCAGAGTCGACACTGAAGCCCAAAATAAGTTTGTCTGAGCTGAAACTTCAAAAATTCATAACTAATTCACCATTTATCCGATTGAGTCGATTTTCGGACAGGAGTTAGTTCTCGATGCCGGCTACATTTTGTTTTCACATTTCAACTTCAAAAAATGCACTTAAGTCCCTGCGATTTAGCCTGGAAAGTGACGAATTCAAGTGAATATTGGAGGCCCAATTGCACATTCAAAACCCATTTGCTTTACCCTAATTTCCATTATATAATCACCTTCTTTTCACACAAACCAGGAGAAGAGAAAAAGAGAGAAAAAACCTTGCCACAACACTGTTGGAATATCAAACTCTTTCAAGAACCCTAAAACCTTGAAATCCTTATTACAAATCCCTCTCTCACTACAAACAAAGCCATCTCAGTTACAAACCAACACCTCACTACTTCTTCAGTAAGGATAAGGCTGGCTTGATCTCCATGATCCTAATTTTCCAGTAAGGCATAAAAGCATCCAGGTCACTAATTTTCCAGTAAGGGTAAGATTGATTTGATCTCCATGATCAAAAGGGTATAATCATTCATACATGCCATATTGTGCCTAAACATTAAATTTCTTCATATATTGGCTTTATTTGCATTTTATGATTTTATTTAATGTGTTCGTGAGATTCAACACTGCAGATTTAGACAGGATCCCATGCAGGTTCATTAAGGAACGTTGAGGCCAAAAGCCAAAAGCCAAATGGCCAAAGTAGAACATTTTATGCATGACACCAATACATGGCGAGGCAGACATTAAGCCAGACATTAAGGAACGTTGAAGCCAGAACACAAATGGCCAAAAGCCAAAACGCAAATGGCCAAAAGCCAAAAGCCAAATGGCCAAAGTAGAACAACTTATGTATGATGAGGCCAGAACACAAATGGCCAAACCACTCCAATTCACCTCCAAAAAAGGGACAGAAGCCCCCCAAGGTATTGTATTTTCTTTCTTTTCCTTATTTTATTTATTTCAATTATTTCTTTTCTTAATTAATTCCTTTAATTTAATTTATTTTCGTAAAATATAAAAAATAGTAAAAAACAGAAAAGTCATAAAAATCAAAATATATTTATTTAATTAATATTTTTTGTAAATAAATATCACTAATTAATTTTAGCTTTGTAAAATTAGGTTTAATTCAAACATTTTTCTTAATAAACTTAAAATTGGTAGAATTAGGTTTTAATCAATTTTTATCCTTTTTTTCTTTTCTTTCACAATAATTAATTATTAAATATTATTTTTGTAATTAAATTACCATGTAATTAATTAGGTTAATTTAGGTTTAATTTTAACATGTTTTCTTAATAAACTAAAAAACAAATAGAATTAGGGTTAGCATTTAATTTCAATTAATTCTTTTTCCATTAAAAACATAAAATACTAAAAAATATCAACAAAAAAAACAATTTCTGTTCTCTCTTAATTAATCAATTCCATCATTTAATTTAATTTTGCAAAAAGGGTCCAACGCCCTCGTTTTTAATCCTTATTCGCATATTTATTTTATTTCGTTTAATATTAATGTAATTCTCCCAAAGCCTTGTAAACTCGGACATTTTATTTCTCGCACTTTACTTCTTTATTTTCTGTCAAATCGGGTCCTGGTTTAATTTTGGCGATATGAACCCGCGCCTTTTGTAATAGTTTAGAACTTTACCTTTTCCGCACTTTTTAACTATTAAATAAATGCATGCAAGAATGAATGACAATAAATAAAAACAAACGCGTAGATCACCTATACCATGACAAGATAAAAATAAACGAATCTGACACACGAATCACACACCACCCCTAGGGTACGCCTCACTGTTGCCTTGCCTCGAAAGGTGATCGTCGAGTAGAGGATGTCTTAGTAAGTCCTCATGATCCGGGAACCTGGCATGAGGGTAGCTTCTAAGGTGTCTTCCCATTGCTCTGGTGATCACCATATCCCGAAATTCGAATTGACCCGAACACCTCCAACGGTGGTGCTACCTACCTCTCAATGGTGGGATGGCACTACTTTAAAGGACATTTACACAGACGAATTCCTTAGGGTAGGTAGACGACTCTAGATACTTGCTCTAATTTCAAAACAAATTCAAAAAAATACTTTTCACACCGACACCTTTTCAAAAAGCTTTCGAAAGCAATTTTTCAAACACTCTTGAGGACCGATACAAGAGTCGAACTGAAATTTTCAAAGAAACTTTTTAAAACCCACAGTTGAAAAGCAAACAAACCATTTTTGAAAACACAATGAGCAAGTATCTAAGAGCCCATGGATAACCATGGATAGAAAGGGTGCTAATACCTTCCCTTTCTATAATCTACCTCCCGAACCGAGAGCAATCTCTATAAGGAATTTTTCTGTGCTTTTGTCCTTTCCAATTGGAGAAAATAAAAGACAGTGGCGACTCTTGCTTCCGTGAAATTTCGCGAACCAGCGTTAAACAGTCAGTTCCAGATCCACCGATCACAGAACTGGCGACTCTGCTGGGGATTCTTATAAAGTGAGGTGTACCTTAGGATAGTTCATAATTGTGTTTTCAATTGTATTGATTTGCTTGCTTTATTATTGTGGGTTGCATGGGAGTTACATAGATCCTAACCCGGATCTGGGGATACCCTGTTTAGGTAGCATAAGCTGTGAGGGACCTGTCCGGCGTAGACAGACACGAGTGAAGCAGTGGCTACGTTGGTGTGTCACCTTGGTCTGTATCGATATCCCTTGTGTTGCAACGAGGAGAATATGGGTCTTCTGAGGAGTCATTAAGCACCAGCAACCTTAGAACCTTAAATGACACAACTTGGCCATTAGAACAGTAGCAGTATGCTACGCCCATTGAGGCTAAACTCTCGTGATGGTTCTGGCCGCAAGAAAAGATTGCGATGCTGGAGTTATGACCGATTGAGGGTAGTCAATGATATTGGGATCCTCTAAGAACCCGGTTACTTTGATAGGACAGGTTGAACCAACAAACTGAAAGAGGGTAATACCTAGACCTCATGCTGGCCTAAACTCTAAGGGCTCTTCTGTGTGACTTGTGTGCCTTCGTACTTGACTATTTGCATGCTTGTTGTCTGACACTTGAGTTTCCTGCAGGTTTTGTTTATAGTCCTTAATAGGGACTCATAACAGGGTATATTAAGTTTCTTACAGGTTTTGGTTTGCAGTCCTTAATTAGGACTCATAACAGGGTTTACCGAGTTTCTTGCAGGTTTTGTTTTTAGTCCTTAATTGGGACTCATGACAGGTCTTACTTGAGTTTCTTACAGGTTTCTGTTTATAGTCCTTAATAAGGGCTCATAACAGGGTTACCTACATTACCCCATGCATACCATAACATCATATCATTGCATACATCCTAACACATTTCAAGGATCTCAAGGGCTTGTGATGCAGGTCATGATGAACCAACATCCCAGCAAGGGGCAAAGAGGATTTATTTTCCTCTAGACAGAGTTGTCAGGGGCTATGACCCACTTGATATGGTGAGCTCTGACTCTTGAAGAAGGTTCCCCTAACCAAGGTTGTTTGAAAACCAAAGCTGGACATGATGACTAAAGTCAGGGGCTATGACCCACTTGATATGGTGAGCCTTTGACCCTTGGAGAAGGACTCTCAACAACATGAAGTTCCTTCAATCAAACTACCAATTCAAATTCTAACGATCTTCTTGTTTACCCCGCGAGATCCTTGAAAACATTGCATGCATGTCATACACATCATTACATAACAGGTATCTTTGTTGCAGGTCACTTACCCTTCCCGCTGTTTATTTCAGCCATGGCTTCTCAACAAGATAACCAGGACCTTTTTGCTCAAGAGATTCAGTTTGGGGAAATCCTCCTGAATCTATCCAAGGGGCAGGAGGAGTTAAGGACACTTCTCATGGAGACTCTAGTCAGGAACAGTGTTGAGGATGAACGGCTAAAACATCTGCAAGCTGAAGTGGATATAATGAAAGCCCAAATGCTGGGGCAGGTGACTATCATTCAAGGCTTAGCTCAAAGACAAGAAGAGCTCGGAGTTCTCATCAACCAATTTCTTCAGGGTAACCAGCTGGGGCAAACATCTAGGGTTGAAGAGCCAGTCATCATTCAACCACCCTTGAGACAAGCAGACAAGGTAAAAGCTCCTCAGATGGCTTCAATATCACCAATTCAGTATCAACCTCACCAGCTTCAGCCAGACAAGCCTAAAAGGCAGTTCACCAAACTCAACGTGTCACCGTCTCAAGCTTTACAACAATTGTTGAGGTTGAATCTGGTGACGGTAAGGGGCCCTCCTAGGCGTCTCAATACAACCTCCCTAAAGTACAATCCTGAGGAAAGATGTGCGTACCATTCTAACAGTCCAGGACATGACACCGACGACTATTGGGCTTTGAAGAATAAGATTCAAGATCTGATCAATGAAAGAGCTGTGGATTTTACCCAGATGGGCCACGCTGAATGCTCCTGCCATCCCTACAAGATGCACCAGTTGAAATAACAAGCCCTGAGACTGAAAAGACTTTTGTTCATTCGAATGTTCAAGTTGCAATTTTCTTTTGTTCAAGCATTTACTCATGTTAAAACGTTGTTAGTTCATTAATGCATCGCATATGTCTGTTTTGAAGCAATATATTCGTATTCACTATCCGCAAATTATTTTCATATTTTTTCTGATGTCAACTCTCAATCAATAATTCTAATCCTCTTGAGGGAGGATGACGAAAACGATACCACAATCTATAGTATGCTTTTGAACAGACCCCGCTGATGAGGTACAGGCATTGTTTCAATTCCTAAACACTGGAGTTATAAGGAAGATAATCCCTCGTCAACCCCTTTGAGCCAAAGAAGTAGGAGTTTTTCTTTTCAAAATTTCAAACCCTTAATCATAACCTGGGGCAGGGTAGTCTCTCAGTTGATCCAAGTGCATAACAAATGGCACCAAAAAGATTCTTACGAAAAAAAGAAAGACAGTGATGGTTCCGAACAATCGTAAAGACAGGCAGTCATTATCAAAAAATTCATAAATGAAAAACCCATTAAGTCAAAACCCATGAAGGAGACTTACAAAACTGGGGCATCCCGCTGACTGTGATTCCAAAAAAGGAAACAGTTCAGGCAAAAAAGAAAGGGATAACAAAAACAAAAAACAGAAAAGAAAGAGGTCTTACAAACCCTCAATAAAAAAGGAATGACTGCCTATTCAAAATGAAATATCAACATCCGAATCATCACCGGAAAATCGGAGCAAAGACTCGAACAAGGTCTAACGCACGATCAGCTGAGTTTAGGTTTGAAGGACATCACGAAGAGCGGGTGGGTACAAATAATTTGAGCCTTTATCCTTTGTTTCTTAAACCGTGAACCAGGCCACGTTATAACCCTTAAAAGTCCTAGCTGAAGCATGGGTTAATTCGAAAGCATACTATTACGAAAGGTATCCTGACTCCTTAAGGCTTACGGTAAATACAGAGTTGACATCACGTTTTACAAACATTCACTTGTTTTATGAAAAGAATGCATTTTCAAAATCTTCAAGACAGACATAGACTTTGCATTTTTAACATAACTTTGTTTGCATATGACTCTTTGTTTGAACAGCATAGAAGTTCGCACGACGAATATCGGATGAACAAAAGCACTCCAATCAAGGGGCATGGCCTGATCATTGTCCATCATCTGGGGCAGTCCAGTCAAGATTCAAGGAATCTCTCAAAAGGTCAAATAGCCTGGGGCAAATCTCCGCATGAGTCACCTGAGGCATTTCAACAATAAATCCTGACTGATCAAACACCTTCTGGTGGCATGACAAAACACTGCTAACAGGGGCAACTCCCTACATCCTGAGAGCAGGGACATAGTCGGAAAAAATACTACGCACAATCAAAGACCCGCTAGGTTGACATACCTAGGCAAAAATAAGGGCTTCCCGGCGAACCAAAAGGGTTCGGGCAAAATGAGGGATGAAATGAAAAAATCTGTACACCCGACAAGTCGAAAACCTGAAAAGGCGGCTTGGGCAAAAATGGGTATCCCGGTGGACTGAAAACCCGAAAGGGCGGTCCAGGAAAAAGTTAGGGATCAAAGCGTACGACTATGTCCTGTCATCTTGTCACCTGCCTACCAGAAGAAGGTTTGACCCTCAACAAATATCAGCATCCCACATGTGCCTCCCCCATAGAAACAGGGGCAATAACGGGTGGTTTAAGCAATCTGATTGTTTCCGTCCTCCAGGGTACCAAGGTAGGCTCAGCTAAAGAACATAACCAAATATCTTAATTCCCCAGAGAGTGAGCCAGCAAGTCAGTACACTCTCCCCAAGCAAAGCTACAGTCAGCCTTAAGGAAAGTTGGGTATCCCCCAGCAGATATCAACATTCCCCGGCAGTCTTGGTCTAAAGATTGTTCCCCGGCGGTATACCAACAGTCAAAGGAATCACTTCCCCCCGCAGTCAAAACTTCCCCAGGAAAGTCCAATCTAGTCCCCCAGGAAAGTTGGAATTCATACCCCTAAGCAGTAAGCTTATCCCCAGTAGATTCTAGAAGCTTATCCTCGCAAAGCACGAACGCGTCTCCCGGCTTTATTCAAAGAGTTATTTCCTTAACAGGATATAACTGGGTTATCCTCAGCCAAAAGCCACGGAAAGGTCGTCGTCAACGTAGTTCTTTCTTATCCCCAGCGAAGTCTATTCACACTTCCAATACAGCAAAGATATCCTCAGCAAGTTATTACTAACAATTCAGCAAGAGCATCTCTCTCCCCCACAGAGTAATGTTCCCCAGCATGGTCGCTAGAGTATTTTTCTCCCCGCAGAATTTTCCATTCGCCAAGCTTATCCCCCAACGGAGTTACCTTCTCCTACCGGTATTCTTGCAACTATCATCCCCAGCGGAAGCAAAACCTGTTCTTCAACATCAGTCCAGGAATGACTTCCTGGCACCCGTCAAGGATTTACTTTCCTAGACGAAAACATACATTCCTAAACATCACATACATCATTATAGCATGCATAGACGCATCATATCATATAAATCTCATTTATGTTGAGAACATCATTGCTTGATCCATATCATGTATTGCATATGACTGACCTTTACCTTTCAGGAAAGATTCAGCTAAATTCTCCATCATACTTCAAGACCTAGACCGGTTCATTTAATCAACTCCAAAGATTTCTTATCCAGTCCAAGGCCTTCTCTAGTCCAGCTAAATCGACTCCCAACAGATTTTTCTGATGAAGACTCAGTAGAAGTTATCAGATTATAATGGTTCTCTCTCCGACGGTGCATGAGATGATAATTCCATTTTAGGTTTTTCTTTGAGATTATAATTTCCTATTGGTTCTCTCTCCGACGTTGCATGAGATGATAATTCCATTTTAGGTTTTTCTTTGAGATTATAATTTCCTATTGGTTCTCTCTCCGACGGTGCATGAGATGATAATTCCATTTTAGGTTTTTCTTCGAGATTATAATTTCCTATTGGTTCTCTCTCCGATGGTGCATGAGATGATAATTCCATTTTAGGTTTTTCTTTGAGATTATAATTTCCTATTGGTTCTCTCTCCGACGGTGCATGAGATGATAATTCCATTTTAGGTTTTTCTTCGAGATTATAATTTCCTATTGGTTCTCTCTCCGACGGTGCATGAGATGATAATTCCATTTTAGGTTTTTTCTTTGAGATTATAATTTCCTATTGGTTCTCTCTCCGACGGTGCATGAGATGATAATTCCATTTTAGGTTTTTCTTTGAGATTATAATTTCCTATTGGTTCTCTCTCCGACGGTGCATGAGATGATAATTCCATTTTAGGTTTTTCTTTGAGATTATAATTTCCTATTGGTTCTCTCTCCGACGGTGCATGAGATGATAATTCCATTTTAGGTTTTTCTTCGAGATTATAATTTCCTATTGGTTCTCTCTCCGACGGTGCATGAGATGATAATTCCATTTTAGGTTTTTCTTCGAGATTATAATTTCCTATTGGTTCTCTCTCCGACGGTGCATGAGATGATAATTCCATTTTAGGTTTTTCTTTGAGATTATAATTTCCTATTGGTTCTCTCTCCGACGGTGCATGAGATGATAATTCCATTTTAGGTTTTTCTTCGAGATTATAATTTCCTATTGGTTCTCTCTCCGACGGTGCATGAGATGATAATTCCATTTTAGGTTTTTTCTTTGAGATTATAATTTCCTATTGGTTCTCTCTCCGACGGTGCATGAGATGATAATTCCATTTTAGGTTTTTCTTTGAGATTATAATTTCCTATTGGTTCTCTCTCCGACAGTGCATGAGATGATAATTCCATTTTAGGTTTTTCTTTGAGATTATAATTTCCTATTGGTTCTCTCTCCGACGGTGCATGAGATGATAATTCCATTTTAGGTTTTTCTTCGAGATTATAATTTCCTATTGGTTCTCTCTCTGACGGTGCATGAGATGATAATTCCATTTTAGGTTTTTCTTTGAGATTATAATTTCCTATTGGTTCTCTCTCCGACGGTGCATAAGATGATAATTCCATTTTAGGTTTTTCTTCGAGATTATAATTTCCTATTGATTCTCTCTCCGACGTTGCATGAGATGATAATTCCATTTTAGGTTTTTCTTTGAGATTATAATTTCCTATTGGTTCTCTCTCCGACGGTGCATGAGATGATAATTCCATTTTAGGTTTTTTTTCTTTGAGATTATAATTTCCTATTGGTTCTCTCTCCGACGGTGCATGAGATGATAATTCCATTTTAGGTTTTTCTTTGAGATTATAATTTCCTATGGTTCCCTCTCCGATGGTGCGTGAGGTGATAATTCCTTTTTAGATTATAATTTCCTATGGTTCCCTCTCCGATGGTGCGTGAGGTGATAATTCCTTTTTAGGTTATAATTTCCTATGGTTCCCTCTCCGATGGTGCGTGAGGTGATAATTCCTTTTTAGGTTATAATTTCCTATGGTTCCCTCTCCGATGGTGCGTGAGGTGATAATTCCTTTTTAGGTTATAATTTCCTATGGTTCCCTCTCCGATGGTGCGTGAGGTGATAATTCTCTTTTAGGTTAATTTCCTATGGTTCTCTCCCCGACGGTGCGTGAGATGTAATTCCTTTTCAGATTATGATTTCCTTTGGTTCTCTTCCCGATACTGCGAAGATGGTAATTCCCACCAAGATTTTCTCAACGAGCGTTGTTGAAGTTAAAATCACCCAAGGTTCTCTCACCGTTCATGCTGAGGTAGCAACCACCCCTGTTTCATTCATCATCTTGTGAAGCTCCAGACTCAGCTCCTGTAACCAGTGAGGACACATCTATATCAAGCATCTGAAAAAACCAGCTCCTGCAACGTGTCAGGTGTTCATTTTTTCTTTTGCAGGTATGCAGGTTCTCGCTAAGGAATCTCTTGCGCGATCAATGTCCAGATGGCATCTATAAGCCCATCATCCTATCCATCAACCTCCAAATGGCGTCTATAAGCCCATTCCCGACAAGGTTCTGTCACACTTCCAGATGGCATCTATAAGTCCATCCTCATATCCATCATCTTTCCAAATGGCATCTGTAAGCCCATTCCCGACATCACACTGCTGATACTCTACTATGTGAGTGCAAATTTCTGGGCACTCTAGTGTTCAATCATCTTCCACCTTCGGATTACGAAAGGCACGTCAGCCAATCTGCATCCTCAGGTATAAGAAGATTGAACAGGGGCAATTGTTGTACCCCAAAATTTGCCCTCCCATATTTCTCAAAACATTTCAAGAAAAATTCACAAGTCCAACCCGGCGCGTCATATTCAGGTATTCTTTCGCCAAGATATCTCTGATAACGTATTCTCAAATTCAGGTTCGGCTTAAGAGTCAATTCTTTAAAGAAGGTATCCGAATGTGTGAGTTTTCTCGAAGAAATATGGTGAAAAAGTGTGCTGAAAGTGCAGTTTTTACGCGCTAAAAAATTCATAACTTGAAGATCGTGACTCGTTTTGAACCCGTTCCGGTGGCCAAAATTCCGTCTTGACATTATCTACGTTTTCATCTCTCACGGTTGGAAGCCAATTTCGATCAGAAGGTCTTCAAAAATGTGGATTTATCAAGTATTTCCGTGCAGAAATTTGTGACAGAAGTTTATTTGCGTCATGTTCAAAAAATCATAACTTGGTCGATTTTCATCGTATCGAGCTGGTTCCGGTGCCAAAATTTCACAAATTGAGTTGGCTACATTTTCACAGAAGGTATTGAGTTCAAACGGTATTCAAAAGGCTTTCGTTTTTTGCTCAGAGTGCGTGACACGTTGAAAATCCTGAATGCTGAATATTATTTCATCTGGGCCGAAACTTCGAAAATTCATAACTCGGTCAATTTTTATCGGATTGGGCTCATATTTTTACACAAGGTCCCTGACTCGTAGATCTACAACTTTGCTTCAAAAGTCGAGACCGGATTATGCTTCGATCAATACCAGTTTTTTATTGAAGAACGTGTCAGAGTCGACACTGAAGCCCAAAATAAGTTTGTCTGAGCTGAAACTTCAAAACTTCATAACTAATTCACCGTTTATCCGATTGAGTCGATTTTCGGACAGGAGTTAGTTCTCGATGCCGGCTACATTTTGTTTTCACATTTCAACTTCAAAAAATGCACTTAAGTCCCTTCGATTTAGCCTGGAAAGTGACGAATTCAAGTGAATATTGGAGGCCCAATTGCACATTCAAAGCCCATTTGCTTTACCCTAATTTTCATTATATAATCACCTTCTTTTTACACAAACCAGGAGAAGAGAAAAAGAGAGAAAAAACCTTGCCACAACACTGTTGGAATATCAAACTCTTTCAAGAACCCTAAAACCTTGAAATCCTTATTACAAATCCCTCTCTCACTACAAACAAAGCCATCTCAGTTACAAACCAACACCTCACTACTTCTCCAGTAAGGATAAGGCTGACTTGATCTCCATGATCCTAATTTTCCAGTAAGGCATAAAAGCATCCAGGTCACTAATTTTCCAGTAAGGGTAAGATTGATTTGATCTCCATGATCAAAAGGGTATAATCATTCATACATGCCATATTGTGCCTAAATATTAAATTTCTTCATATATTGGCTTTATTTGCATTTTATGATTTTATTTAATGTGTTAGTGAGATTCAACACTGCAGATTTAGACAGGATCCTATGCAGGTTCATTAAGGAACGTTAAGGCCAAAAGCCAAATGGCCAAAAGCCAAAAGCCAAATGGCCAAAGTAGAACATTTTATGCATGACACCAATACATGGCGAGGCAGACATTAAGCCAGACATTAAGGAACGTTGAAGCCAGAACACAAATGGCCAAAAGCCAAAACGCAAATGGCCAAAAGCCAAAAGCCAAATGGCCAAAGTAGAACAACTTATGTATGATGAGGCCAGAACACAAATGGCCAAACCACTCCAATTCACCTCCAAAAAAGGGACAGAAGCCCCCCAAGGTATTGTATTTTCTTTCTTTTCCTTATTTTATTTATTTCAATTATTTCTTTTCTTAATTAATTCCTTTAATTTAATTTAATTTCATAAAATATAAAAAATAGTAAAAAACAGAAAAGTCATAAAAATCAAAATATATTTATTTAATTAATATTTTTTGTAAATAAATATCACTAATTAATTTTAGCTTTGTAAAATTAGGTTTAATTCAAACATTTTTCTTAATAAACTTAAAATTGGTAGAATTAGGTTTTAATCAATTTTTATCCTTTTTTTTTCTTTCACAATAATTAATTATTAAATATTATTTTTGTAATTAAATTACCATGTAATTAATTAGGTTAATTTAGGTTTAATTTTAACATGTTTTCTTAATAAAATAAAAAACAAATAGAATTAGGGTTAGCATTTAATTTCAATTAATTCTTTTTCCATTAAAAACATAAAATACTAAAAAATATCAAAAAAAAAACAATTTCTTTTCTCTCTTAATTAATCAATTCCATCATTTAATTTAATTTTGCAAAAAGGGTCCAACGCCCTCGTTTTTAATCCTTATTCGCATATTTATTTTATTTCGTTTAATATTAATGTAATTCTCCCAAAGCCTTGTAAACTCAGACATTTTATTTCTCGCACTTTACTTCTTTATTTTCTGTCAAATCGGGTCCTGGTTTAATTTTGGCGATGTGGACCCGCGCCTTTTGTAATAGTTTAGAACTTTACCTTTTCCGCATTTTTTAACTATTAAATAAATGCATGCAAGAATGAATGACAATAAATAAAAACAAACGCGTAGATCACCTATACCATGACAAGATAAAAATAAACGAATCTGACACACGAATCACACACCACCCCTAGGGTACGCCTCACTGTTGCCTTGCCTCGAAAGGTGATCGTCGAGTAGAGGATGTCTTAGTAAGTCCTCATGATCCGGGAACCTGGCATGAGGGTAGCTTCTAAGGTGTCTTCCCATTGCTCTGGTGATCACCATGTCCCGAACTTTGAATTGACCCGAACACCTCCAACGGTGGTGCTACCTACCTCTCAATGGTGGGATGGCACTACTTTAAAGGACATTTACACAGACGAATTCCTTAGGGTAGGTAGACGACTCTAGATACTTGCTCTAATTTCAAAACAAATTCAAAAAAATACTTTTCACACCGACACCTTTTCAAAAAGCTTTCGAAAGCAATTTTTCAAACACTCTTGAGGACCGATACAAGAGTCGAACTGAAATTTTCAAAGAAACTTTTTAAAACCCACAGTTGAAAAGCAAACAAACCATTTTTGAAAACACAATGAGCAAGTATCTAAGAGCCCATGGATAACCATGGATAGAAAGGGTGCTAATACCTTCCCTTTCTATAATCTACCTCCCGAACCGAGAGCAATCTCTATAAGGAATTTTTCTGTGCTTTTGTCCTTTCCAATTGGAGAAAATAAAAGACGGTGGCGACTCTTGCTTCCGCGATATTTCGCGAACCAGCGTTAAACAGTCAGTTCCAGATCCACCGATCACAGGATGATTGAACCCAAAGCTTCAAATGGTCATCGTTTCATCTTGGTAGCGATTGATTATTTTACTAAATGGGTGGAAGAAGCATCTTATGCTAATGTAACCAGACAGGTGGTAGTCAGATTTATCAAGAATCAGATCATTTGTCGATACGGCATCCCGAACAAGATCATCACTGATAATGGTTCGAATTTGAATAACAAGATGATGAGAGAGCTTTGTGAAGAGTTCAAGATCGAACATCATAATTCTTCTCCTTACAGACCGAAGATGAATGGGGCTGTTGAAGCTGCTAACAAGAACATCAAGAAGATTGTCCAGAAGATGGTGGTAACTTACAAAGATTGGCATGAAATGCTTCCGTTTGCCCTGCATGGATACCGTACTTCAGTTCGAACTTCAACGGGCGCAGCCCCATTTTCCCTAGTTTATGGTATGGAAGATGTACTCCCCGTGGAAGTTGAGATTCCGTCTCTGAGAGTGTTGATGGAAGCTAAACTTTCTGAGGCCGAATGGTGTCAAAGTAGATATGATCAGTTGAATTTAATCGAAGAGAAGAGTTTGACAGCTTTGTGTCACGGTCAATTGTATCAGCAGAGGATGAAGAAGACTTTTGATAAGAAGGTTCGACCGCGCGAGTTCAGAGAAGGTGACCTTGTACTCAAGAAAATATTATCTTTCCAACCTGATTCTAGGGGCAAGTGGGCTCCGAATTATGAAGGACCGTATGTTGTTAAGAAAGTCTTCTCTGGAGGTGCCATGATTCTCACCAATATGGACGGTGAAGATCTTCCGCGTCCCATGAACGCCGATGCAGTCAAGAAGTATTTCGCTTAGGCAAATTTCTAGTCAAATCAGTCTTGGCATCTGAGCACATTCTGGAATTCAAAGTTTTTAGGGAGAATAGTGATCATTGTTTTTGTATGACCTCTTATTTCATGTACTATTTCCCCAAGCTTTTGTAAACCGTTGGAGTCGCATTGTTAGCGAACTACCATCTTATTAATGAAATTTGAGCATTTATCTGTTGTGGGCAAAATTTTAATTTTTTATGGAAATACTTGAAGCAAATTTACTTAAAATGTTCTTATTTTAAATATGTGTCATGGATAACGAAAGTAATATTAACAGTTTGTTCCAAGGATGGTCAAGTCATGAAATGCAAAACAGTACAGTAGTTTATCCTTGCATGATGAGCATGTTTCGTTTCAAAATTGTCATGAGGTGTTGGTTGTGTAAACTTGCGTTTCTCGTGGTACTAAGTTTGGTGACTCCCCAGCTGTCCCAGTTAAGCATTGTTTTGGCTATCTCTATTTGGGCGATTTCTGAAGTTTGGTACGCTTTGTCTCATACTGTGGTCTATTGGTGTTAGAAGATTGGATTTGGATGCTTTTCTCCTCAGAAGACTTGAGCCTTGTAGCGTGATACTCTCCGACGTTGCTTTGTGTTTCCAGTTCCGTTTATCTTCCGTCTTTTCAAGATTGGCCGAGTATCTATTTTGCTGTGACATCTTATTATCTCCAAGATATTCCATCTGTCTGTTTTGTCAGCATAACATTCATTTACTCATTTACACTCATATCAGCATGCATATCCACATTTGTCGTTGATTTTAGGGTCGTACTTTGTTTATTCGAATAACGTACATATTTCTTTCCAAGTAGAAGGTTAGCTTAGGCAGAAAATGTGCTTCCTTTTTAAATTCCCCAACTGAGCTAATCCTCGTGGATGATTTTTGATTCAGCTTACCTTGTCCATTTCTGGATAGGATGAATTCCCCAATCGAGTTACTTTCTCATTGGGTCGAGTCTTGTTTGACTGTTTTCTCTCTAGGTTATCCCTGGATGAAGTTGCTGCCTCTTGCATAGGCTATTTCTTTGATTCTCCCCAGTAAGTTCGTGACCTAGACGGCTGGTGCATTTATGTCGCACCTTTAAGTAGGTGATCTCCTCGGGAAGGATTGATTCATGGTTCTCTTTGAAGAGGATTTTATTCTCTGCCAATATCATCACAATTTCCTTCTGTTTGGTTTTGGAAAACGACAAGCGGCAGCTCTTCATGAGCAACTTGTACGTTATAGACACCGTTGGAAAACGACAAGCGGCAGCTCTTCATGAGCAACTTGTACGTTACTTTTTGAAAGCGCCGAGCAGCAGTTCTTCACGAGCTACTAGTGCGTCATTTACTTTTTGAAAGCGCCGAGCAGCAGTTCTTCACGAGCTACTAGTGCGTCATTTACTTTTTGAAAGCGCCGAGCAGCAGTTCTTCACGAGCTACTAGTGCGTCATTTTATTTTTCTGAAAGCGACAAGCAGCAAACTCTTCATGAGTTACCAGTACGTTACTACTTTTCTGGAATACAACAAGCGGCAGCCTCTTTATTTGAGCAGCTTGTATGTTATTGGTATTTTCTTTGGACAACAACAAGTGGTATCCTCTTTATTTGAGCAGCTTGTATGTTATCGGTATTTTCTTTGGACAACAACAAGCGGCAGCTTCTTTATTTGAGCAGCTTGTATGTTATCGGTATTTTCTTTGGACAACAACAAGCGGCAGCTTCTTTATTTGAGCAGCTTGTATGTTATCGGTATTTTCTCTGGACAACAACAAGTGGCAGTTTTCTTTATTTGAACAACTTTCGTATCTACAATCTTATCACTTCAGCATTAATTGGTATCTCTCTGAAAATCTAGCAGAAAAGTCTGTTACGAATCTGTACCTCCAGAAGTCGGTAATCAGTTATCAGCAATTTGATACTCTCTGTCTATCATTGACCTTGAGTTGCGAACTCACTGTTTTGGATCAATGATCTGTTATGGCCTATGCAAGACGCTCTCTTTGTTAGGGTTAGAGGTTGTATCCCCTCGGTTTTTGTTCACTGTCAAGAGTCTGTCGTTTAAAATCGATAGCTTGTTTCCCCAGTAATGTATAATCCATGCCGCTGTGTTTTGTTGGTGTTCGATTCCCCCAACATTGTCTTGTTTCACACAATATCATTCTCTGTGAGTTCGATCGCTGCATTCATATCAAACATGACGACAGCATCTTAGGACAAAATTTGCGTAGTTATGTATTTAAGTACCTTCAATCTCGTCGAAACGAAGATTTCAATCTTCATATCTCTGGATAGAAGAAACTTAAATAGGGGCAGCTGTTGTACCCCAAATTTTGACCTAAGATATCGTCTCCTACCTGCATCATTACATTACAAGTGTTTTGATCCATCGATTTTAAAATTCATAACTTTTTTCAGGCCGAGAGCCATTTATGTTGAACACTAAATCATTTAATCGATTCGTGCTAAAATAATGTTTATTAATTATTTATTATCTTAAATTTAAATAATTGAAATTCGTTTTCGATTATTATGTAGTTTAAAGATGTATAGATAATAAAATAAACATTAGAGAAGAGGCGCATTAATTGTGCAGACAGTATTTATTTATTACTCACTATCTTAAATTTAAATAACTGGAATTCATTCTTACTTATTACATAATTTAAAGGTTTATGAATAATATAATAAATATTCGGAAAAGTTTATTGGTCAATAACGATTATTTAATCATTTGTCATTCTAAGTTAAATAATTGAAACTCTATTTTAATTATTATAATTTAGAAAGTTATGGATGATGAATTAAATAATTGAGGCTATTAATTGATCAATGATAATTATTTATTTATCTGTTTATTATTCTGAATGTAGGTAGTTGAAATTCGTTTTCAATTATTATACGATTAAAGAATTGTAAACGATAAAATAAATAATTAGAGAGAAAGAAGAAATTAATTGGCGAATATTGGATTTTATTCATTTTTTCTAATTGTACAATTATTATGTAAATATTGTATCTATTACAACAAAATTACAATAATAAATTTACAAAGCTAAAATGAAATAAAAAACTAATCTAATATTCCTAATTCTAAATCTTCTGATCCAATGCGTTTTTGTCTGCTCACTTGATGTTACCTGCAAAATTAAAAGAAATTAGAATTCGAACAAATAATTAAAAAGCGAAATTATTTAAGGTTCATCATTAAAAGCAATGGCCGGAATCAGTTACTCTTTTTTGCAAATCACGGGATTTCTCCCGGTTCACAAAAAAGAGAGGAATTTTTAAATGAATGCACAAATTCACTTTTGTCTAAAAATTGCATGTTTTAAATTAATTGCATTTTTTCAAAATCCAAATGCATATTTCAAAAAAAAACATACAGCATACAAAGTCCCTGCATGATCTCAACATATGCAAGCAAATGCCAACGTAAACCTATGCCCACATAGTAAAAAACAAAACAAGCTACTATTGCATTAGAAGTCAAAAAATATGCAGTTTAACAACATATGCAAGCAATGTAATATTCCTTATTTTCATCATTTTCTGGCCATTTGCAATTTCAGAAAAGTACAGCATATCATTTTATTGTCAAACTGTACTGAGAGAGAAAAAGAGAGGGAGAAGTGTGGTTTTACAGGTTTGGCATAGGCAGGAAAGAGATACAAGACAAACTGCAAAATATAGCCAGTAGAAATAAAAACATAAAAGAAGAATAGATACAAATTGGAGATAGCAGTCTGGTGCAGAATGCCAGGGAAGAGGGAAAGTATTTCAAAACCTCCAGCCTGTAACGTAAACAAAGAAAAAGGAGAAAACGGTTATAACATAACCATCCAAGAATCATATATCAGACAATCAATATCCAAGCCCTCAAGACTTAGAAAAATAGTTATCAACAATCTCACACAAAAACCAGCAGACCTGCATAACCATTCCCCTACTGTCAAAAAACCATTTCACAATATGGCCTAAACCTCACAAACTGATTGAGCCTTTAAGCCAACATCACTACTACTGTCAAATAGATATCAAAAACAATCTCACACAAGAACCAATTCAAACCACACCATCAATATGGCCTAGCAACAAAAAGACCTATTCCCCTGTTTCCATCAACCTGTCCAACCAACACAAAACCAGTATACTCACAAACCTGTCAAACCTATTACCCAAGCCAAAAACATCATCAGTCACAAATCTATTGAAGCCAAGCTAGGCTAAACCTGAAACGTTCTGCCCAAAACTAACCCTGAAGGCAACACAAGCAAGGCCTCAGTGTTACCATCACTGGCCATTCAAAGCATACAACTCAAAGCCTCAAAAAAAAAACATTATCATAGGCCAAAGATCGAAGCACAGTACCAGCAAGAAGAAGAGAAACATCAAAGCACAGTGTCAAGGCAGAAGAAGAAGAGAAACATCACAGTACAGTACCAACAAGAAGAAGAAGAAAATCACGTAAAATACCAGTCACCGAAGCGAGCTCGCGACCCTCCTCTCCTCGCCGCCTGGCCTCCTTCGCTCCCGACCTCCTCCTCTGTCTCCGCCTAGGTAACGATTCCCTCTCCCTTTTTACTTCTATGGTACCTCAATCAAACAATAAGAATCAAACAATAAGAATCAAAACGGTAAGAATCATGTAATCCGAATCTATGCATGCAAAAACGAACTAAGCTTTAACGAATCAGAAGCATATTTTACCGAATCCGTAGCCGTCCTTTTTTCGTTCGGCTAGAGGGAAGAGGAGTTTGGAGTGGGTGGCCATGGCAAGAAGAGATAGCGAAACTCAGAGGCAAGTATGGAGAAGAAGACGCGAAGAAGATGACAAAGAGAAGAGAGATGAGCGCCGTTCTGCCTAGCAGAACCCTAATCCCCATTATGTTAAACAAAATTAACCCTAAGTGATTTGTAAAAACCAATGGGCCTCACCCCATTTCTCCTCCTTAAGCCCACACGACTTGCTTCTGCACCCCCCATTTTGAATTCTGCGTGGGCCTTCAAACCATCTAGCCCATATACCTTTCTTGCTTGTTTTTTTTATTTTGATACACTTTTTCACTTTTTTATTTTCTCTAATCTTTTTTTTAGAATTATTATTATGATGATTAATTAGTAAAAACAAAAAGATATGTCTAACTATGTTTTTTTTAATTAATTAGTTTGACCTCTTAGTTTAAACTTTGGATTTAATTTAAGAGTTTTAATTTTATTTCATTAGGGTAAATTAATAACTTTCCATTTAATTTAAAATCTCTTAATAAGTATTCTATTTTCATATGCATAAAAAATATAGAATTTAAGAAGATAGACATTTTAGTTTTATTAATTCTCCTCTCACATCGTTATTAAACGAAATTCTAAAACACATAAAAATATAAAAGCTTAAAAAAAATATTTTATTAATTCATTTTCTTGCCTTATTAATATTAATATCAAAATATATAAAATAAAAACTTAAAACTAAAAAAACATTATGTCCTCGTTAAATAATTCTCTTGCTTTTTATCCCTATCAAAATGCGTAAAAATTAAAAATACTTTCTTCCCGTTAATATTAAACAAAAATCATAAAAATACATTATTCGCATCATTTATTCTATCATTTAGATTATCGTTATTTAATCATTATTCGCATATTTTTCCTGTGTATTTATTCCATATTTATTTGTTTATTCTGTTTATGTTTAAATCCAAAGGAAAAACAGTAAATTTGCTTGACTTCATGTCCTCAAGTCTAACTGCGCGAACTTTCGCATTTCATTAAAACTTAGGATAATTTTTCCTCAAATATTCAACCCTTTTCAAAATTTATGCCCTTTAAGCAAAAACTTCGACATTAGGTCGTCGCATTCAAAAAACCCGTCCATATCCCGTTTCGGCCAAAACAATTTATTTTTAATCAAGCAATCAATTTTAAATAAAACAGATATTTCAAAAGGTTCCTATAGAGTACTATAGATGCATTGGGTGCTAATACCTTCCCATTGTATAACCAACCCCCGAACCATAAGATCTCTTTTCAAAAACGCTTTGTATTTTTATTATTTACATTGCATATTTAGGGTTTTATTTCGCTCTTTTCCCTTTTCCTTTGGAAACAATAAAGCGCGGTGGCGACTCTTGCTTTTGTGAGACGAATTAATCAATAATTCGATCTCCTATTTACCCCGCTACATTTTTTTATCGCTACAACATGCCAGGACTGGACATGGATATTGTGGTTCACCGTCTGCCAACTAAAGAAGATTTCCCTCTGGTAAAGTAGAAGGTCCTCCGTATGTGCCCTAAAATGTCAAAGAAGATCAAAGAAGAGGTTATGAAATAGTTCAACAATAGGTTCTTAGCTCTCACCTCTTATCCCCAATGGGTTGCCAATGTAGTCCCGATGCCTAAAAAGGATGGCAAGGTACGGATGTGTGTGGACTACCTAGATTTGAACAAGGCAAGCCCCAAGGATGACTTTTTGTTTCCCCACATTAACGTTCCAGTTGACAACACGTGCAACACAAGATCTTTTCCTTCATGGACGGTTTCTCTGGCTACAACTAGACAAAGATGGCGCCTGAAGACATGGAGAAGACAACCTTCGTCACGCAATGGGGCACTTTCAGCTACAAAGTGATGCCGTTTAGGTTGAAGAACGCTGGGGCAACCTATCAACGAGCCATGGTATCTTTGTTTCATGACATGATTCACCATGAGATAGAGGTCTATGTAGATGACATGATAGCCAGGTCTCAAACTGAGGAATAACACCTTGATCATCTACAAAAGCTGTTTGATAGGTTGAAGTTGTATAAGTTGAGGTTAAATCCTAACAAGTGCACCTTCGGGGTAAGGTCTGGTAAACTCCTAGGCTTCATTGTCAGTAACAAGGGTATTCAGGTAGACCCTGCAAAGGTGAAGGCCATACAAGAGATGTCGGATCTTTGCACTGAGAAGGAAGTTAGAGGTTTTTTGAGACGCCTAAATTACATTGCCAGGTTCATTTTCCACTCAACTGTTACTTGTGAGCCAATCTTCAAACTCCTGGAGAAAGATCAAGTGGTAAAGTGGAATGATGAATGCAAGACTGCCTTTGAGATAATCAAAGAATACCTTTAAGAGCCTCTGATTCTGATGCCTCTGATGAAGGAAGACCTTTGATAATGTACTTAATAGTGTTAGATAATTCAATGGGGTGTGTGCTGGGGCAGCATGATGAGTCCGGTCGAAAAGAGCACGCAATATACTACCTTAGCAAAAAGTTTAGCGACTATGAAACAAGATAATCACTACTCGAAAAAACTTGATGCGCTTTGGCATGGGCTGCTCGCCGACTGAGACAATATATGTTGACCCACACTACTTTGTTGATATCTAAGATGGATCCAATCAAGTACATCTTCAAGAAGCCTGCTCTCTCCGGAAGAATAGCAAGATGGCAAATGATCTTGACTGAATACGATACCCAATACACGACCCAGAAAGAAATCAAGGGAAGTGTACTAGCTGATCATTTGGCTCATCAGGCTGTGGATGAGTACCAATCCATGTACTTTGAATTCCTGGATGAGAATATTATGTTAGTGACTGACTATGAAGAATCTGGACCGGATGAAGGACCTGAGGAAAGATCCCGATGGACTATGGTTTTTGATGGAGCTTCCAACACACTCGCAATGGCATCGGTGTTGTAATCATATCCCCCGAGGGCTGTCATACTCCTTTCACCGCTAGGTTATGTTTCAATTGCACCAACAATATGCCAGAGTATTAAGCATGCATCATGAGTCTAAAAGCTGCTATTAACCTAAGGATCAAGTTCTTGAGCGTTTTCGGGGATTCAGCCTTGGTAATAAGTCAAATCAAACGGGAGTGGGACACGAAGCACCCTAATCTCTTACCTTACAAAGAACATGTGTTGACATTGCTTCCACACTTTGAAGAGGTCACCTTTGAACATTTTCCAGGAGAAGAGAACCAGTTAGCGGACGCGCTAGCCACTATGTCATCTATGTTCAAGATCAAGTGGGACAACGAGGCTCCTCGGATCACTATTGAGAGGTTGGATAAACCAGCATACTACTATGAGATTGACACTGAAGAAGTAGCAGACAAACCATGGTTCTATGAAGTGAAAAGGTATCTCTAGGCTCAAGAATACCATGAGGGGGCGTCTGTCAATGATAAGAGGTTTCTGAGAAGGTTCTCCGCAAAGTTCTTCCTCAGTAATGGAATCCTCTACAAGCGTAACCATGACTCTACTTTACTTTGGTGCATAGACAAGAGAGAATCAAAGAGGATTATGACAGATTTACATGAAGGTACCTTTGGCACCCACTCTTGTAGACACACCATGTCTAAAAAGATCCTACGTGCAGGATACTATTGGTCCACTATGGAAGCAGACTGTTATCAGCATTCCCGAACTTGTCATAAATGCCATATCTATGCTGATAAAGTACATGTACCTCCGGTTCCCTTGAACTTCTTGACGGCTCCCTAGACCTTTGCAATGTGGGGCATTTACATGATCGGAGAGATCAGACCTATCACTTACAATGGGCATCGCTTCATCCTAGTGGCCATTGATTACTTCATAAAATGGGTTGAGGCTGCCTCTTTTGCTACTGTTACCAAGAATTTTGTGGCACGGTTTATCAAGCATAACCTGATTTGTCGGTATGGTGTGCCAGAGAGAATCATCACAGAAAATGGTATGAATCTCAACAATACAATGATCACTGAACTCTGTAAACAATTCAAGATCCAGCATCATAATTCTTCCCCTTACCGGCCAAAGATGAATGGCACTGTGGAGGCTTCTAACAAGAACATTAAGAAAATCATACAGAAGATGACGGTGACATATAAAGACTGGCATGAGACGTTACCCTTTGATCTTCATGGTTACTTCACCTCAGCACATACGTCAACATGGGAAATGCCTTATTCTCTAGTATATTTTATGGAGGCCGTCCTACCTATTGAGGTCCAGATCCCTTCTTTGAGAATCATGAAGTATGCAGGTTTTAATGAAGATGATTGGATCCAGACTCGACTTGACCAACTGAATCTGATTGATGAGAAAAGGCTTACTGCTATCTGTCATGGCAGATGTATCAATAACGGATGATTAAGGCTTTCAAAAAAAAGGTCAGACGTCAAGTGTATAAAGTGGGTAATCTGGTAATCAAGTGCATCATACTACCGCAAGGTGATCCTAGGGGAAAATGGAATCCCACGTACGAGGGGCCATTTGTAATCAAAAACATATTTTTCGGTGGAGCCATGATTCTGACCACCATGGATGGAGACGACCTTCCTCACCCTGTTAATGCGGACATAGTGAAAAGATACTATGCATAAATAAAGACCCGCTAGGTTGACTGGCCTAGGAAAAAATAAGGGCATCCCAACGAACCAAAAGGGTTCGGGAAAAAATTAGGGATACATACAAAATAAATCTATACACCCGTCATGTCGAAAACCCGAGACGACAGCTTGGACAAAAAAGGGTATCCCGGTGGACTGAAAACCCGAAAGGGCAGTCCAGGAAAAAGTTAGGGATTTGAAGCGTATAACTATGTCCCATTGGATCACATTGCAACCAGACCTAAGTATCAACTATCAAGCTTGAACGGTACTGTGATACGGTGGGAGAACTTACTTGAAGTTTTGCATTTGTGTTCGCAAATGTTTCGGTTTAGCAAGAGTCACTACCGACTTTTGATTTTATCCTAAGGAAAGGTCAAAAAGCACAGGAAAGACCTTTGAGATGTTTTCTTGGGTTCGTGGAGTAGATTATAGAAAGGGAAGGTATTAGCACCCTTTCTATCCATGGTTATCCATGGGCTCTTAGTTACTTGTTTAGATCACTTTCTTTGCTTTTCAATTGTTTGAAGTGGTGCTCTTCAATTGTTTGAAATGGTGCTTTGTGTGTGATTTTGAAAGATGTTTTGAAAAGAGGCCATCATTGTGCCAACCTTTGTAATGATTCTTGTTTGAATGTATACAAAGGTGTTTTTGTATTTTGAAAAGTTTTCAATGTTTGAAAGTTGGATTTTGAAATTGTGTTTATGAAGTGTGTTTGAAAATAGCAAGGATGTTTTGCAAGTTTTTGATCAAGTAACTAAGAGCTATCTACCCTATTTTTACTCAAAGATCTTTCTTATATTTTTAACCATTTTAACATTGTTGTTTCACCATTGTATTTGGTGAACAACCTTGTGTTATGATGTTAAACGGGACAGGCGCGGGTCATCGTATAGACCATGATAGCAATGGTGTCAAGTATTTTTGGCAATTTTCTTGAGGGACTTGATCATTTTGTTTAGGCAACTCATATAGCGTCATCGAGGGACTATGATCTTTTGTTTGTTTTTTTTTTGCCAAAGTACTTAACATGCATACCATGGCCCATTTTTGAAGGCAACAAGTGGATTGTAACCCTAGGGGTGCAAGTGTGCATTGTGTTTGTTTTTTCGTGCATTTTTGTCTTTGATTAGGTCAAACTATTTGTTAATTTGATTTTGCATACAAACCCTAATTCTCTAATCATGGCATAATTGAAAACTTAAAGGTGCGAGAATTTAAATTCTATAGTATTACAACATGATATAGGGAGGGGGTACAAATTTGAATAAGGGATTATTTTGCAAGAAATTAAACCCTAAATTATTACAACCAAATTGAATTTGCAAGGCATAATACTTAAATGTACAATATTTAAATAAATACAATAAATAAATATCAAATAAAAAGTATTATGCAAAAAAGGTTTTTTAGGTATGTAAAGTATTTTCAATGGAAAGAAATGTAAAGAAATAAATAAAATAAATAATTAATTTTAATTATTCTTAGGGTAAACCCTAATTCCTTAAAGAAATGGTATTATTTATTATTTATATACAAAAATGTATCAATATGTACAAAAATAGAAGTATATTGAAAAAAAGTATTTTTTTAGTATAAAATATCAATAAAAATAAAAATGTATTATTTTTGTGTTTTTTATTCTATGCTTTTAATAAAATAAAGTGTGCAAAAAAAATAAAATAAATTATTTACAAAAATGTATATTTTTCAAGAAAATATTTTCAAATGTGAATAAAAATAATAAATGAAAATAAAAGTATTTTTTACATTATTTTTAAGTTTTAACAAAATAATATAAAGTATTTAAACATTTTAATGTTGGAAATAATTAAAATAAATACCAAATAAAATGTAAAAATTTATGAAAATATTTTTTAGGCATTTTTTATGCTTGGAAATAAAATAATAAAGTCAGAAATGAAATTAAAATGCAAAAATAATAAATATACAAAGAAATGGGCCAGAGGGGTGTGAAACTAAAAATAGGGGTGTCAACAGTAAGAAATAGCCAGGCCCAGCCCAGCTACTTCATCTTCTTCCTCAGTCCAACAGAAACGCGCGCATGGCCAGTTCAAACTGGTATTTCCTGTTTTAGTGCTTTTTTGACAAAACTCAAAACATGAAACTTGTAGAGCATCAAATAACGAATCTAACCATATAAAAAACTTAAGCTAACTCTCAAAGACCAGAGAGAATTTCTCTGGCCCTAATTTCTAACCTAGTTTTTTCAGAAAGTTCATGGATGAAATTCTCCTAGCACGATTAATATAAATGAAAACTAAGCACATGTATGGTTTCAGGGAAATGAATAAAACATATTTCATTCACAAACGTAAGTCTAAATGTTCATAAATAGAGAGATAGAAGTTCATGAAATACCTGTTTCAGTTGAGTTCGAGCTGGACAATGCAGCAACTTTCAATGGGGCCTGAGGTTCTTTTGAGCTTGCTTGATGTCCCCTGAACCTTTCCCAATGCTTAGTTTGTTTTGAAGTGGCCTGAATTGTGCTACAGAACTCAACCTGCAAAGCTTCCAAATAAAAATGGTGATGTGTGTTAATGGAGTTACAATAGCTTGTGAATGGTCTGGACAGCTTAGGTGTATTGTTTAGAATGTGTTTTAAGTGATTTGGGACAAAACGCACGAGGGGATTTGATTGTGGCTTGTGATTTGCAGAACTGGCCCTGTTTTGCAAATAAAATGTGTTTTTTGAGTATGAGGAGGTTTGAGAGGTCAAAGGCTTGTGCTTCTGACTTGCAAGGATATCAGAAACCTGTTAGAAAACTTTGCTTGAGTTCAATATATTAGATGTGTGAGTTATGAGCTTTTTGCCATTTGACTTGTTTTGAAAGCAAAGATGTGAGGTGACCAAGCTATGGCCTGTACAGGCTAGTTACAAGCATGCTCAAGTTGGTGTACTATGCCTGATATTAGGGAACTTGTTTGCTGCTAGGAAAAAAGTCCAAGGCTCAAGAAAATGCAATTTGACATAAAGTGGCCTTTATGAAAATGGAAGTGTGACCTTTATGCTCAAAATGGAAATGTTCATTGTACAATGCTCTCTTGATCAGAACAATGCCAATGTCCAATGTATTGGCATTCAATTTTTGAGTGTAAATTGGTTTAGAGACCTGTAATTATGTACTAAGCTAGTTTGGTCAGATTTGCAACTCGGTATGAACATGTATTGGCCATGGTTACAAAGTGAGTTTTTGCCAACTTCAAGCATTCGATTCTCCCTAACCACAAATGTGTTTGAGGAGTTCTTGGACAATTTGGAAAGCTTGCAACATGTAATATAATCCATATTTGAAATGCAACTTAAGACTCCAAGTGGAACTATGTGAAAAATGGCCAAGAATATGGGTCAAAATCCTGCCTAAATTAGGGCAAAAATTCTCTAAGTTAAAAGTTTTAGGGACCCTTGTTCCAAAAATCATAACTTGAGATCCAAGCTTATTTTGAGAAAACTTTGTGATGGACTACAACTTTGTGATGGACTACAACTTTCATGTTGTAAGTTTTGTTTGAATCCATTTGCATCTTGGTGAAAATGTGGGACAAAGTTAGGAAAAATTAAGAAAATTTCATAACTTAGAAAATTTCTAAGTTATGAAAATTTTCCATTTTAAACCCTAATTTGCAATTTTGGGTTTCTTGATGAAAAAGTTTCATAATTTGACATGTTTTGATGGAAAATGACTCTTGGCACCTGATTTTGACCAAAAAGTCAAAGTTTGACTTTTCAGTGTACAATCAAATTTTGATCAGTTGACTGAAAAATTCATTTGTCAATCCTATGCATTTGAGACCTTCTGAACTTGTTAAATAGGTCAAGATGATGCCATTGAGTCCTTGGGTCCATGTTTGAGCTTGATTTGCAATTGGCTAGGTCAAATAGTCAAAAATTGCCTTTGCACAGTCAAAACCCTAAAAATGACCATTTTGCCCTTTTGGTGATCTGATCAAATTTCTCGTGGAATTGTGATCCAAACTTGATCACATGGTTCATATGATTTCATAATGTTGATGTGGGTCAAAATTCATAAGGTTTGACTGTCAATTGGCCACAATTGACTTTTTCCCCAATACAACTGATTTATAGGTCAACTGTCCAATTACTGGGCAGAAATTTGATTCAAGGCTTGAAACTTGGTATGGACAAACTTGTGGGTCCAACAGGAAGTATGAAATTCATTTTGGTCATTTTAGGTCAAAACATCCCTGTGCAAACTCAAACCCTAATTTAGGTCAACAGTGCAAGGAGGTGTCTTGAGCAGAGCAAACCCTAGCTTGATCTTGAGTTCCAAGAGTCTTGTGATGAGAAAATGTTGATGAACTGAGAGGGAAAATTTTGGGGTACAACAATTTCCCCTGTTCAATCTTCTTGAACCTGAAGAGTTAGATTGGCAAGTTTGCCTTTCGCGACTCGGAGGTAAAAGAGGATTGGACACTAGAGTGCCCATAAATTTGCACTCGTCAAAATATAGCTGAGGAAATGGGCTTAAAGATGCCATTTGGAGATGGTGGAATCTTGCTGGAGATGGGCTTAAAGATGCCATCCAAGAATGTTTGTTGAATTGCAATGTTGTAGGTCAGAAGAATGAGCATCAAAATAGTATTCGTGTCTGGAATGCATTTGAACTGTATCTGGAGACTGAGTCCGTATGAGTAAAAGAATGGCGTCCATGTCTGAAGCGTATCCTAGCTGGAACTGAAGTTGAACTTTGAATTAATATCATAATGATTGCCGTGTCTTGAGTATATCGGTATTATATCTGAAGTTGAGATATATATGAGTAGCAGAATGACTTCCGTGTCTGGAGTGTATCTGAGACTGTAACTGGGATCTGATTAAGTGACAGAATGACTTCTGTGGCGACTGCACTGGGGAGAATCAAACTTTGTGTAAGGGCCATAAAGGTATCCGTGTTTGGAGCGTATCTGAACTTGAAGTTGATAGTTGAATCTGAATGAGAGATAGAATGGTCGCCGTGTCTGGAGTGTATCTAGTCTGTATCGGATTGCTGAAGTCTGAATGAGTAGTAGAATGACCTCCGTGTCTGGGGTGTATCCGCACTGTATTTTGACATGAAATTGTGAATGAGTAATGGAATGACCACCGTGTCTGGGGTGTATCCATACTGTATCAGGAAAATTGTTAACGATAGCCTTTTAATCTTATCCTGAAAAGGGTAAAATGTTAGCTAAAACACAAAGTTATGTTGCATGATATGTATGATGCAATGAACTGTGTTTCATTAATGTTCATGATATATGAATGTAATGGATGGGCATGTAAGCCGAGTGGCTGTCATGCTGAGGCAAATAAATCCTTGGCTGCTGCTGGGGATTGAAATCTTTGACTGCTGCCAGGGAAAGTAAATCCTTGACCGATGTTGAGGATTCAAAACTCTTTGATTGCTGAAGATGAGAGATCCTTGCTGACTGCTTGGGGATTAAAGATCTTTGTTTGTTTGAGAAGGAGAAATCCTGGGACCACTGCTGGAGATTGAAAATCCTCGGTGATTTGTGGGAAATAGGGAAAACTCTGAAAATCTCTACTGGGGAATTAAATCCTGGGAGGCTTCAGCTTGGAGAAATGAGACTGAGAATCTTCGATCTTGCTGGGAGATAACTCTGTGGGGAGAATGTTTACTCGGCTGGTGAAATCAGGAGCTTTGGGTTGTATGCCAAACTACTGGGGAAGCATCTTAGTTGGGGATAAGCCAAGAAGTTAACTGTTATTTGCTTGGTTCTCAGACTTTTAAGACATCCTGCTGGGGAAATTGGGTTTAGGATATTCTGGCTCCACTGGAGATAGGTATTTCAGGGTTTTCGGGCTCCGCTGGGGATCTTGAAGTTTAACTCCGATGGGGACACCTATTTTAAGACTTTGGCTTTGTTGAGGATCTGAATAGCACAAAGATATCTTCCTATACATTCAACCCACCAGTAATTATACTTTCTCAATTTCGTTTTATTTGTAAGCAGTGATTATATTCAAATGCATATGCCTTTTTAACAAAACATTTGGACGTTTTTCAAATAAAACATAAGTGTAAAAAGAAAAGAAAGGCAAGCAAATTTCTGCACTTTGAAGTATTTTTGTATTAACTTTCGTAAGTATCTTTGTACAAAGGGGACATACATCCTAGTAAGAGAATGTTGTCGTAAAAATTGGGAAAAAATTTATACAAGAGAAAGATGGCTATGTGTAATAATTCCATGGGGTTCCCATTCTGCTATAGCCTTTACAACTCTGAGTATCTTGTCCATTCGCTGCTTCGTCTGCCGATGATTGGATTGATCAGAAGCTTGGAGCTTGTTGGTGAAGAGATTGTTCTTAAAGTGATATGACGAGACATAGTCATACTCTTGAATTCCCTAACTTTTTCCTGGACCTCCCTTTCGGGTTTTCGATCCACCGGGAAACCCTTTTTTGCCCAAGTTTCCCTTTCGGGTTTTCAACTTGTCGGATGTACAAATTTTTTTGTTTTATCCCTAATTTTTGCCTGAACCGCCCTTTTGGGTTTTCGATTCACCGGGATGCCCATTTTTGCCCAAGTCGCCCTTTTGGTTTTTCAACTTGTCAGGTTATTTTATGCGTAGTATCTTTTGACTATGTCCGCGTTCACAGGGTGCGGAAAGTCGTTGCCATCCATGGTGGTCAGAATCATTGCCCCACCAGAAAAGATGCTCTTTATCACAAATGGTCCTTCGTAAGTAAGGGTCCACTTGCCCCTGGGATCACTTTGCGGCAAGATGATCCGCTTGATTACAAGATCTCTGACTTGATATACCTGACGCCTGACTTTCTTGTTGAAAGCCTTGATCATCTGTTTTTAATACGTATGACCATGACAAACAGCAGTAAGTCGCTTCTCGTCGATTAAATTAAGTTGGTCAAGCCAGGTCTGAATCCAATCGTCTTCACTCAAACCGGCATCCTTTATAATCCTCAAGGAAGGAATCTAAACTTCCATGGGTAAAACAGCT
The DNA here is from genome assembly GCA_948472305.1 of Vicia faba. Classification (NCBI taxonomy): domain Eukaryota; kingdom Viridiplantae; phylum Streptophyta; class Magnoliopsida; order Fabales; family Fabaceae; genus Vicia; species Vicia faba. The sequence continues at coordinate 791,912,466 of OX451741.1, forward strand.
TCCATGCCATATACCAAAGAAAATGGGGTTGCCCCTATTGAAGTACGTGTCGTGGTACGATATCCATGCAGAGCAAACGGTAACATCTCATGCCAGTCCTTGTAGGTGACTGTCATCTTTTGAATGATCTTCTTGATATTTTTGTTCGTGGCTTCAACAGCACTTGGTAGGGAGATGAATTGTGATGATAAATCTTGAACTGTTCGCATAGAGCAGTGATCATAGTGTTGTTCAAATTTGTACTGTTGTCCGTGATAATCCTGTCGGGGATACCATACCGGCATATGAGGTTCTGCTTGATGAAGCGGGCAACCACATTCTTTGTAACTGAGGCGTAGGAAGCTGCTTCGACCCACTTGGTAAAATAATCAATAGCGACCAAGATGAAGAGATGTCCATTGGATGCCGTAGGCTTGATCTCTCCAATCATGTCAATGCCCCACATAGCGAATGGCCAAGGAGCTGTTAGAACGTTGAGAGGAACAGGAGGAATATGTACCTTGTCGGCATAGACTTGGCATTTGTGACAAGTGCGGGAATGTTGATGACAATCAGCTTCCATGGTAGACCAGTAGTAGCCTGCCCATAGAATCTTCTTAGCCATCGTATGTCCGCTCAAGTGGGTGCCAAATGTGCCACTATGTATTTCGGTCATGATCAACTCTGCTTCAACTTTGTCCACACAACGAAGTAGAACACAATCATGGCTGCGCTTATAAAGGATGCCATTGCTTAGGAAGAACTTGGCAGCAAATCTCCTTAAGAACTTTTTGTCATTGACGGAAGCTCCTTCAGGGTATTCTCGAGTCTGGAGATACCTTTTGATTTCATGAAACCAGGGTTGTTCCACTACTTCTTCGGTGTTAATCTCGTGACAGTGCGCAGGTCCGTCCATTCGCTCGATGGTAATTTGGGGAGCCTCGTTATCCCAGTTGAGTTTAAACATGGAAGACATTGTAGCAGAGCATCGGCTAACTGATTTTTTTCTCGCGAGAAATGCTCGAAGGTAATCTGCTCGAAATGAGGCAACAATGTCAAGACATGTTCTTTGTATGGGATAAGATTAGGATGTTTGGTGTCCCACTCTCCTTTCACTTGACTGATAACCAAATCTGATTCCCCAAATACGACCAAAGATTTGATTCCCAAGTCTAGAGCAACCTTGAGACCGAAGATGCAAGCTTCATATTCAGCCATGTTGTTGGTACAGCTGAAGCAAAGTCGGGCAGTGAAGGGTGTATGGCAACCTTCCGGAGAAATGAGTACCGCACCGGTATCGTTGCCAAGTGCATTTGAAGCACCATCAAAGTACAGGTTCCATCGGGATCCTTGTTCAGGTCCGTCATACGGTCTGTTACCTTCAATGTTTTCCAATGTCATGATGTCCTCGTCAGGGAAATCGAATCTCATAGATTGGTAATCTTCGACGACTTGATGAGCTAGATGGTCAGCTAGTACACTCCCCTTTATATCTTTTTAGGTAGTATACTGGATATCATACTCAGTCAGGATCATCTGCCATCTAGCGATTCTTCCAGATAAAGTAGGCTTCTCGAAGATATACTTGATCGGATCCATCTTGGAAATCAACAGAGTGGTATGAGTCAACATATACTGCCTTAGCCGGCGAGCAGCCCATACCAAAGCGCAGTAAGTTTTCTCGAGCAGTGAGTAGCGAGTCTCACAGTCCGTAAACTTTTTGCTAAGGTAATAAATGGCACGCTCTTTTCGGCCAGACTCGTCATGTTGGCCCAGTACGCACCCCATTGAGTTATCCAAAACAGTCAGATACATGATTAACAACCTTCCTTCGACGGGTGGCATCAGAATAGGAGGTTCCAATAAATACTCCTTGATCTTATCAAAAGAAACTTGACAATCATTGCTCCATTCAACTACCTGATCTTTCTTCAGCAGCTTGAAGATTGGCTCACAGGTAGATGTCAGGTGAGAGATGAACCTCGCAATATAGTTTAAGCGTCCCAAGAATCCTCTAACCTCCTTTTCAGTGCGGGGGGCAGGTATTTCTTGTATATCCTTTACTTTAGCTAGATCAACCTCAATGCCTTTGTTGCTGACAATAAATCCCAAAAGTTTACCAGACCTAACTCCAAAAGTGCACTTGCTTGGGTTCAGTCTGAGCTTATACTCCTTCAACCTGGCAAACAGCTTTTGCAAATGATCAAGGTGTTCTTCTTTTGTCTGTGATCGAGCTATCATGTCATCTACGTAAACTTCGATCTCATGATGTATCATATCATCAAACAAAGCTACCATGGCGCGTTGATAGGTTGCCCCTACATTCTTCAGTCCGAATGGCATTACTTTGTATCAGAAGGTACCCCATTGCGTGACAAAAGTAGTTTTCTCCATGTCCTCGGGGGCCATCTTGGTCTGGTTGTATCCCGAGAATCCATCCATGAAGGAAAAAACCTTGTGTTGAGCTGTGTTGTCAACCAAGATGTCGATGTGTGGCAGTGGAAAATTATCCTTAGGGCTAGCCCTTTTTAAGTCCTGATAGTCCACACACATTCTGACTTTGTCGTCCTTCTTAGGCACGGGCACAATGTTAGCAACCCATTATGGATAGGAAGTAACAGCCAGAAAGCCAGCGTTGAATTGCTTCATTACCTCAGCTTTAATCTTCTCAGACATGTCGGGCCTCATTCGGCGGACCTTTTGCTTGATCCGTGGACAGTCTTCTCTTGTAGGGAGACGGTGAACCACGATATATGTGTCCAATCCCGGCATGTCTTCATAGGACCAGGCAAAGATCTCAACATACTCGTTTAAAAACTGCACCAAGCGCTCTTTGACACTTGGTTCCAGGTTGGCACCCACTTTTACCTCTTTCTTGTCTTCCTATGTTCCCAAGTTGATGGTTTCTAGCAACTCTTCATGAGGTAGAATAGCCCTCTCTTCTTGTTGCAAAATTTGGCTAACTCTCCCGGCACTTCACAGTCTTTGTCAACTTCGTACTCAACATGATTGACCAAATCTTAAGAGTTACCGAAGGCTAAAGCAGAATAGTCACCCATGGAATCCGGAGTGGATGGGTACCTGCATTTGTGAGTGTGTGTGTGTGTAAGGGATAGCCATCCTTAAACAAAACAAAATGCAAAAGGAAATAAAATGAACACAACAGTTTATAGATGAAGACGTCCAATGATTCATTAAAACATGGCATATGATAATGAAGAAAATCAAGCCCTTACAAATGGACCTATATGCCCCGGGAAAGGCATAAGGTGAAAATAATGTATGAATTGTTTAGTTATTACAGACCAAAATAGGAAATTGTTCAAAGATAAATTTACTGGTTGATGAAGGTGATGGGAATAAAATCCTTTGCTTCCCAGTTGCTTAAACCCCCTTCGACGGTTGGAAAGATCTAATCTTCAAAGTTGTTCTCTTCATCTTCATCTTCTACAGCATTAATTTCATGGTGAGTGATTTTGACGGGTGGTCCTACAGCCTTGGAGCGATGCATGGCCTTCTGTCCTGCAGCAGTAAACCCTAATCCAAACTTGTCCGTCTTATGGGGAAAATCAGGAAGTTGCCCCCACACTGTTCTCTTTCCTTCTTTAATTACAGCCTCTGCGTCCTTGAGAGATACCATCTTAGATACATACTTGGGAATGATAGGCACCTCAACCATTGTCTTCGCAACTGCGACCTCAGGAGAAACTTCCTCAAAATGTTGGAAAGGCGTTTCGATGAATTCGCCATCCAACTCCACATAGCGGAAGGAGTTGAGGTGACTTATCATGTACTCTTCCTCACCGTGCACCGTTATAATCTTACCCTTAACAGGATATTTCAGCATTTGGTGTAAAGAGGAGGTAACTTCCCCAGCATAATGGATCCATGGTCTTCCCAACAAACACGAATATGAAGGACGGATGTCCATCACATAAAAGGTGGAGTTGAAAACTTCTGTTCCCACTTTGATAGGAATGTCAACCTCTCCGTGGACCATTCTTTTGGACCCATCAAAGGCCCTAACAACGATGTTACTGGGTTTGAGGGTCAATCCTTCGCAGTCCAAACGGTCTAATGCTTTCTTCGATAGCACATTCAAGGAAGAACCAGTATCAACTAAGACATGGGCGAGGGTGGTTCCCCTGCATTCAACTGATACATGTAGCGCGTCGTTGTGTTTCCTTCTCTTGGGAGTCAAATTGGCATCGGAAAAGCCAAGACCATTATCAGCAGTAAGACTGGCCACGCACTCCTGAAACTGGTCAGCTGAAGTTTCTTGGGGCACGTGTGCCGTCTTTAAAAATTTGATTAAGGCCTTAGCATGGGCCTCAGAGCAGAGTAGAAGAGCCAACATGGATATTTTGGAAGGGGTTTGCCCTAGTTGTTCCACGACGTCGAAATCGCTCCTTTTGATTATTTTCAAGATTTCTTCCATTTCTTTCTGGGTGGTTTTGGGGATAACCACAATATGAGCCTTCGTCCTGACAGGCGCTTCTAGTATCCCCTTACCCTTATCGGTAGTATCAACAGATGGTCTTACTTCAGGAGTATCCAATTCTTCAATTATCGGGTCTTGCACATATGGCTTAACAGGTACAAAAGCTTTCGAGGGTCCGAAAACTGCTCGAGGGGGGGGGGTAATCTTCGGAGAAAAAATCCGTCCGCTGCGAGTTATCTTTCTTGTACCCGCAATGTTCCCTATATCAGGGGTTTCCTCTTCAGAATTCTCTTGGACTGATTCAATTTGTTTGATGCCATGATAGAAGATTTATCCTCCGTAGTTCCATGGTATCGTCTTGCTAGATTGATACGGGATAGGCCCCGGCATGGTGATTTTTAATGGTACAAACTCAGGATCAGGTGTAATCTTGACAGGCCTTTTGCAAGCCTTGGGAAGATCGTTGGAAATGGTTATTATTGCAATATCATTGGTTGAAGTAGCAAAAGTATCAGGAGTAACAGGAGTGAAGGTATCAACATGGGTCTTTTGGAAGAGTATCTCTTGGGTATCCATCAGGTGTTGGATACCTGATTTCAACATTGGGCAGTCAACTCGTATGTTTAAACAAAAGTAGCAGTCTTTTCCACATCCTGGGAATATCCCGGCTCTCATCAAATTCACTTTAATCACTGGTAAGGGAGTCAAAAGGTCAGCAACATTGGTAACATGAAGGTCTTCCATAACGGCATGAACATTATGACCGTGCTTGGGCATTGGGGAAGAAATCACATTTGGCTTTTCGGGCGCATCGAATTCTACTTCCTTGGCGTCAATCAGGTCTTGGATTTTGTTCTTAAGAGCCCAACAGTTGTTGGTATCATGCCCTGCACTGTCAGAGTGGTAAGCACACTTGGCATTGGAGTGGTAGTATGGAGAGGAGGTATTAGGGTTCTTTGGCGCTTCCTTCAAACTGGTAAGATTCAGCTTTAACAAATGAGGGAGTACTTGAGCTGGCGTCATGTTGATTCGGGTGAACTGCCGTTGTGGCCTTTCTACCTGTTGTTGATTAGGTCTTGGCTGATTGCCGTGAGGTTGATCATTTGAAGAGTTTTGAATCATCACAGCCCCCACAGTTGGCTGGCGCTCGGTTCTTCCTTGACTTTTCTGAGAATAAACAGCAGAGGCTTCCTTCTTAGCTGGGAAGGTTTTCTTAACAGTAATGGACGCGGAGGTATCTTTCTGAATCTTACCACTTTTAATACCGGCCTCGACCCTTTCGCCGGTCAAAATTATTTCGGTGAATCCTGCGGAAGAACTCCCGATTAAATGGTTGAAGAAAGGGCCAGACAGGGCCCTTAAAAACATGTCAACTAGCTCCCTATCCGATAATGGTGGTTGCACCCTTCCAACCAGATCACGCCATTTCTGGGCATACTCTTTAAATCCTTCATTGGAAGCCATCCCCATACTTTGTAGCTGAGTACGAGTGGGCGCCAAATCAGCATTGTATTGGTATTGACGGTAAAAAGCAGCAGCTAAGTCTTCCCAGTTATGAACCTCAGACCTCTCAAGTTGATAGAACCAGTCCAATTGTGTGCCTGACAAATTGTCTTGGAAAAAGTGTACCCAGAGGTCTTTATCAGATGAGTGGGGTTGGATCTTTTTGACATAGGATCTCAGATGCATCTTTGGGCAGGACAAGTTGTCATACTTAGCAAATGTTGGTACTTTGAACTTGGGAGGAATGACGATCCCAGCGACCAACCCTAGTTCTTCAAAATATAAACCAAGTACCCTTTGCAACTCCATGGCTGCCAATCTATCCTCCAGATTCTTATATTTATCATCTGCCGGGGGATATTGCTGTTCGGAGTAGTCTTCGTCTTCTTCCTCTTCAACTTCAGATTCAGAAGGTCCCGCAGCTCCTTTTCCTTTACCAGCCCCTTCATCAGACGTTGAGGGGAACTCGAGAACTTTTCTAGCATTGCTTTCAAACCTTCTTCCGAAAGTGGCTACTTCGGGCCTTTTCTTCTTTTTCTCTTTATTTTTCTCCAACAGTGCTTTAAGGTCCTCTTGACCCTTTGCTAAGGTCATAAGGAGTTGCTGGAATTGAGAATTCTGTGCTTGCAGATCCTTAACTGTCTGCTCCAAATCCATCTTGCTGAAATAAACAGCAGAAAGATAAGGAAACCTGGTGTGAAGACCTGTTTATGCATATGATGAATGGTATGTTATTCATGTAATGCATTCAAGGATTCAGAAATTCAAATTTGTTGCAAACAAAAAGGAACACACGTCATATTAAGAAGAAATTTGTTAGTACATAAGTGTCCCATGGACAAAACATTACAAAATTCTTAATGTAAAAAGACATTGTGCATCCTCTTTGGTGCAATGTATGTGTTGAGAGTTTCCTCCTCATGAAGTCGGCGGGTAAGCTCCAAAACCTTCTTCTCACTGGCATAGAAGCTGGCTTCAAAAGTATTTCGTTCTTCTTTGAGTTGGATCTAACTCTTTTGTAATTCTTCCAATTATGTTGGCATGTCAGGATGTAGGAGGGTGTATGGAACCTCTCATTCCATAACGGGCTCTTTGATCAAGGGGAGAATGTGAGGATATGGCATCATAAGATTCTGGGCGTGGGTTCGTACCCACTTGAGATAAGGCTCAAAGGGGATGGAATTCTTGTGCCCCAGTGTCTTACTATCCACTTTGTTGGGCATCCTCCAAGCTCTGATGAACCTTTGTCGGAGTCCTTGTGCATCATTGTCGAAGTCAAAAACCAAGTCAGGAATCAGCATGTCATGAGGGCCATCCCTCCGAGCATATCCAAACTGTCTTAGGGCTAAACAGGGGTTGTAGGTAATGCCTCCCCTAATGCCAATTAGTGGGACATTAGGGAATTCTCCACAACGATCAATGATGATGACATTTTCTCTGGACCGAGACCACCAATGAACATCAGAATGTGTGAGGGTCATCAACCATTGTGACCACCTTGAACCCTGCTCATTCATCAAAATTGATTGTGGAAGGTAAGAAATAAACCACCTTGCTAGGAGAGGAGTACAGCACATGAGAACACCTCTTTTCCTCATTGTTCGTGTGTAAAATGAGTGTAGGATGTCCCCAAGCAATGTAGGTACAGGATTCCAGGATATGAAAATCTTGATAGCATTCACATCTATAAGCTGATTAGGGTTTGGGAATAAGACCAACCCATAGATGAGAAGTGCTACAATCTCCTCAAAATCTTGTAGATCTAAAGAGTTCCAACAGTCTTGTGCCTTCTCAAATAGAAACTTTACCAAGAAACCCTTGACACCACTTCTAGTTTCCCAATGTCCCTTGATGTCAGATGGTTGCAAGTATAATGCTTGAGCAACATCTTTAGGCTTTGGTTCTTTTTCTGTACCATTGTAGGGTAGTTGATGAAGAATAGGAATTCTCGGGAGTTGAGAAAATTCCTCCAAAGTGGGTACTAGTTGGTAATCAGGAAATGTGAAACAGTGGTGTAGGGGGTCAAAGAACTGGAAGAGAACTTTCATCATGTCTTCTTCAATGTTGGAGTTGACCAAGTTGAGAAGCCTACCATGTCTTTCACTGAAGAGAGAATTCTCTGGAATCCTGGAAGTGAGCTCCTTGATTTGAGGAGGGATTCTCACAAGGTTGACTTGAATTGTTTTCCTGCGAAGAGATTCCACGACCTACAAAACAAGAACAAAGATGAAGATCCAAACCCTTGAAATGGTTAGTGGATGCATATGATGCTTTATGATGTTCATGATGTATGCAAAAACACATGTACAAGCAAGTCACACAAAACCCTAGTTTCAGGCTTGCATGAGGTTTCATAGGTAAATACCCTCTTGAGTTTAGTTGGCTCAAACCTGTCCTATAAATAGTAACCGGGTTCTAAGGAGCTCAATATCACTAGATTGTTTTCTATGTTCATTGTTTTGGTTTAGCCACTTAACTAGCGACCAAAATATTCCAAGAAAACAACCCTCAATGAGTGTAGTATCGAGTATCTACCAACTTTGGACTGCACCAAAGCCGGTCATCTCACTACCCCTAATAAAAGGCCAAGATGGTCAAGTAAGGTTCTAAGAGTTCATTAGTGCTTTATGACATCACTCAGCGGCCTCGTATTCTCTTTGATTGACTCAAAGGCTACCGGTACTCACAAATATGTCGCACTAATATAGCTATTGCTTCAACCATGTTGGTATACCCCGCACAGTTTCCACAACGTATTGCTATTTACCTATGAATGTTTCCCAAATCCGGGTAGAGGATTTCAAGCCAAACCAGAGAACCAAATGTAAAGCAATCAAAGCAAACAATATAATCATGCAAAGGGTGATCTAAGCCCTAAGGTTACTCCACTTTTAAAGTTCGTCCCCAGCAGAGTCGCCAGTTCTGTGATACGGTGGGAAACTGACTTGAGGTTTTGCGTTTGTGTTTGCAAATGTTTCGGTTTAGCAAGAGTCGCCACCAACTTTTTTTTATCCTAAGGAAAGGTCAAAAAGCACAGGAAAGACCTTTGAGATGTTTTCTTGGGTTCGGGGAGTAGATTATAGAAAGGGAAGGTATTAGCACCCTTTATATCCATAGTTATCCAAGGGCTCTTAGTTACTTGTTTAGATCACTTGCTTTGCTTTTCAATTGTTTGAAATGGTGCTCTTCAATTGTTTGAAATGGTGCTTTGTGTGTGATTTTGAAAGATGTTTTGAAAAGAGGCCATCCTTGTGGCAACCTTTGTGATGATTCTTGTTTGAATATATGCAAAGGTGTTTTTGTCTTTTGAAAAGTTTTCAATGTTTGAAAGTTGGATTTTGAAATTGTGTTTGTGAAGTGTGTTTGAAAATAACAAGGATGTTTTGCAAGCTTTTGATCAAGTAACTAAGAGCTATCTACCCTATTTTTACTCAAAGATCTTTCTTATGTTTTTAACCATTTTAACAATGTTGTTTCACCATTGTATTTGGTGAACAACCTTGTGTTAGGATGTTAAACGGGACATGCGCGGGTCATTGTATAGACCATGATAGCAATGGTGTCAAGTATTTTTGGAAATTTTCTTGAGGGACTTGATCATTTTTGTTTAGGCAACTCAGATAGCGTCATCGAGGGACTATGATCTTTTGTTTGTTTTTGTTTTGCCAAAGTACTTAACATGCATACCATGGCCCATTTTTTAAGGCAACAAGTGGATTGTAACCCTAGGGGTGCAAGTGTGCATTGTGTTTGTTTTTTCATGCATTTTTGTCTTTGATTAGGTCAAACTATTTGTTAATTTGATTTTGCATACAAACCCTAATTCTCTAATCATGGCATAATTGAAAGCTTAAAGGTGCGAGAAATTAAATTCTACACTATTACAACATGATATAGGGAGGGGGTACAAATTTGAATAGGGGATTATTTTGCAAGAAATTAAACCCTAAATTATTACAACCAAATTGAATTTGCAAGGCATAATACTTGTATGTACAATATTTAAATAAATACAATAAATAAATATCAAATAAAAAGTATTATGCAAAAAAGGTTTTTTAGGTATGTAAAGTATTTTCAATGGAAAGAAATGTAAAGAAATAAATAAAATAAATAATTAATTTTAATTATTCTTAGGGTAAACCCTAATTCCTTAAAGAAATGGTATTATTTATTATTTATATACAAAAATGTATCAATATGTACAAAAATAGAAGTATATTGAAAAAAAGTATTTTTTTAGTATAAAATATCAATAAAAATAAAAATGTATTATTTTTGTGTTTTTTATTCTATGCTTTTAATAAAATAAAGTATATATATATATATATATATATATATATATATATATATATATATATATATATATATATATATATATATATATATATATATATATATATATATATATATATATATATATATATATATATATATATATATATATATATATATATATATATATATATATATATATATATATATATATATATATTAAATATATTAAGTGTGCAAAAAAATAAAATAAACTATTTACAAAAATGTATATATTTCAAGAAAATATTTTCAAATATGAATAAAAATAATAAATGAAAATAAAATTATTTTTTACATTATTTTTAAGTTTTAACAAAATAATATAAAGTATTTAAACATTTTAATGTTGGAAATAAATAAAATAAATACCAAATAAAATGTAAAAATTTATGAAAATATTTTTTAGGCATTTTTTATGTTTGGAAATAAAATAATAAAGTCAGAAATGAAGTTAAAATGCAAAAATAATAAATATACAAAGAAATGGGCCAGGGGGTGTGAAACTGAAAATCGGGGTGTCAACAGTAGGAAATAGCCAGGCCCAGCCCGACTACTTCATCTTCTTCCTTTGTCCAACAGAAACGCGTGCATGGCCAGTTCAAACTTGTATTTCCTGTTTTAGTGCTTTTTTGACAAAACTCAAAACATGAAACTTGTAGAGCATCAAACAACGAATCTAACCATATAAAAAACTTAAGCTAACTCTCAAAGACCAGAGATAATTTCTCTGGCCTTAATTTCTAACCTAGTTTTTTCAGAAAGTTCATGGATGAAATTCTCCTAGCACGATTAATATAAATGAAAACTAAGCACATGTATGGTTTCAGGGCAATGAATACAACATCTTTCATTCACAAACCTAAGTCTAAATGTTCCTAAATAGAGAGATAGAAGTTCATGAAATACCTGTTTCAGTTGAGTTCGAGCTGGATAATGCAGTAACTTTTAATGGGGCCTGAGGTTCTTTTGAGCTTGCTTGATGTCCCCTGAACCTTTCCCAATGCTTAGTTTGTTTTGAAGTGGCCTGAATCGTGCTACAGAACTCAACCTGCAAAGCTTCCAAACAAAAATGGTGATGTGTGTTAATGGAGTTACAGTAGCTTGTGAATGGTCTGGACAGCTTAGGTGTATTGTTTAGAATGTGTTTGAAGTGATTTGGGACAAAACGCACGAGGGGATTTGATTGTGGCTTGTGATTTGCAGAACTGACCCTGTTTTGCAAAAAAATGTGGTTTTTGAGTATGAGGAGGTTTGAGAGGTCAAAGGCCCATGCTTCTGGCTTGCAAGGATATCAGAAACCTATTTGAAAACTTTGCTTGAGTTCAATATATCAAATGTGTGAGTTATGAGCTTTTTGCCATTTGACTTGTTTTGAAAGCAAAGATGTGAGGTGACCAAGCTATGGCATGTACAGGCTAGTTACAAGCATGCTCAAGTTGGTGTACTATGCCTGAGATTAGGGAACTTGTTTTCTGCTAGGAAAAAAGTCCAAGGCTCAAGAAAATGCAATTTGACATAAAGTGGCCTTTATGAAAATGGAAGTGTGACCTTTATGCTCAAAATGGAAATGTTCATTGTACAATGCTCTCTTGATCAGAACAATGCCAATGTCCAATGTATTGGCATTAAATTTTTGAGTGTAAATTGGTTTAGAGTCCTGTAATTATATACTAAGCTAGTTTGGTCAGATTTGCAACTTGGTATGAACATGTATTGGCCATGGTTACAAAGTGAGTTTTTTCCAACTTCAAGCATTCGATTCTCCCTAACCACAAAGGTGTTTGAGGAGTTATTGGACAATTTGGAAAGCTTGCAACATGTACTATAATCCATCTTTGAAATGCAACTTAATACTCCAAGTGGAACTATGTGAAAAATGTCCAAGAAGATGGGTTAAAATCCTGCCTAAATTAGGGCAAAAATTCTCTAAGTTAAAAGTTTTAGGGACCCTTGTTCCAAAAATCATAACTTGAGATCCAAGCTTATTTTGAGAAAACTTTGTGATGGACTACAACTTTGTGATGGACTACAACTTTCATGTTGTAAGTTTTGTTTGAATCCATTTGCATCTTGGTGAAAATGTGGGACAAAGTTAGGAAAAATTAAGAAAATTTCATAACTTAGAAAATTTCTAAGTTATGAAAATTTTCCATTTTAAACCCTAATTTGCAATTTTGGGTTTCTTGATGAACAAGTTTCATAATTTGACATGTTTTGATGGAAAATGACTTTTGGCACCTGATTTTGACCAAAAAGTCAAAGTTTGACTTTTCAGTGTACAATCAAATTTTGATCAGTTGACTGAAAAATTCATCTGTCAATCCTATGCATTTGAGACCTTTTGAACTTGTTGAATAGGTCAAGATGATGCCATTGAGTCCTTGAGTCCATGGTTGATCTTGATTTGCCATTGGCTAGGTCAAACAGTCAAAAATTGCCTTTGCACAGTCAAAACCCTAAAAATGACCATTTTGCCCTTTTGGTGATCTGATCAAATTTCATATGAGTTCATAATTTTGATGTGGGTCAAAATTCATAAGGTTTGACTGTCAATTGGCCACAGTTGACTTTTTCCCCAATACAACTGATTTCTAGGTCAACTGTCCAATTGACTGGGCAGAAATTTGATTCAAGGCTTGAAACTTGGTATGGACAAACTTGTGGGTCCAACAGGAAGTATGAAAGTCATTTTGGGCATCGTAGGTCAAAACATCCCTATGCAAACTCAAACCCTAATTTAGGTCAACAGTGCAAGGAGGTGTCTTCAGCAGAGCAAACCCTAGCTTGATCTTGAGTTCCAAGAGTCTTGTGATGAGAAAATGTTGATGAAATGAGAGAGAAAATTTTTGGGTACAATAGGTACCAATCAATCCAGTCAGCTTCAGACGAGTAGCAAAGTGATGAGACGCTCAAAGACATAAGGGCAATAGCAGAATTGAAACTCATTGGGATTATTACACATAGTTGTTTTCTCTTTATACACTATTTTGTATAGTTTTCATTCTTTCACGATAATGTTCTCCTACTAGAACGTCATTCTCTTTGTACAAATTCCTGTTATAGGAGAACTTCAGAAATCAATACAAATCATTTCTTTGAAAGTACAAAACTATTTGTTTTTATTTTTCTGTTTTGTTTTGCAAAAACGTCCAATGATTATTTTCGACATGTGCATTTAAATATGATTACTGTTCACAAATACTTGCATAAAAAAATATAAAGACTGTTGCTAATGACTTTAAGAAGCGGGGCAAAGTCTAAAACAATTTACAGTCCCGACAGTTACTCCTTCAAACATGGTACAGGGGCATCCTCATGTCACGTCCTCAGCATACGTCCTCGTGACATCTATGCTCCCTACAGAGTAGAAGCAACCATTGTTTCGATCTTTTCTTTCCCAAGAAGGAATTACCTCCTCCAGCGAAGGTCCTTCAAAAAGCTGAAATCTGTATTCCCCAGCCAAGTTTTATAATTGCAAACAATTTATAAAACCTCCCCCTGGTAGAGTTTATTTCTTTAATTGCGGAAGTTTAGGCCCCAACAGAGTTTATTTGTCTACATCGGCAAAACCTTCCAATAAAGCATCCTTCCTCCATAGAGTTATTCTCAAGCAGAGTTAATCCCCTGCAGAATATTCTCAAACAGAAAGAGGAAATCCCCGGAAAATCATATCCATTCATCATTCCCAGCGGAAATGAAGGATTCATCCTCTCAATACTCTTCAGCAACAATTCAGGATTTATTTTCCCAGGCTAAAAAACATCGCAATAGAATCCCATATTCATACATCATGGCATGCGCACACACATCGCATACAGCATAATCTCATTTATTTTGAGAACACCATCACAATGCATTTCATACATCATGACATTGCATACAACTAACTCTTTACCTTTTTCAGGGAAAGATCAAATCAACAAACACCGCTGACTACTTACATGACCCGGTAGTCCTCTCAAAAACTACGTCTAATGAAGGGTTGTTTCAGCATGTTCCTCAAAAAGATATCCTCACAAGACCTTCTCTGGTTCAGTTAGATCGACACTAAGATCTCTCTGATTTCTATTCCAGTTGAAGATATTCTAAGACTTTTTTCTGGTTCAGTTGAATCGATGCTAAGATTCTTCTGATTTCCATTCCAGTCAAAGTTAATCCAAGACCTTCTCTGGTTCAGTCAGATCGACACCAAGATCTCTCTAATTTCTATTCCAGTTGAAGATGTTCCAAGACTTTTGTCTGGTTCAGTTGAATCGGTACTAAGATTCTTCTGATTTCTATTCCAATCAAAGTTAATTAAAGACCTTCTCTGGTTCAGTCAGATCGACACTAAGATCTCTATGATTTCCATTCCAGTTGAAGATATTCCAAGACTTTTGTATGGTTCAGTTGAATCGATACTAAGATTCTTCTGATTTCCATTCCAGTCAAAGTTAATTAAAGACCTTTCTCTGGTTCAATTTAAATCGACACTAAGATTTTTCTGATTTCTATTCCAGTTAAAGAAACTAAAGCCTGGATCCCGACTAGATAACAGTTTAAGAAACTGCAAAGCCTGGAGTACGACCAGATAATAGTTTAATCTCATTCCCCCAGTAAGTCGTTGTGAAGCCTGGAATACGACCAGATAGTAGTCAGCCTTATTATCCTCAGCAAGTCACTTTGAAGCCTGGATCCCGACCAGATAGCAGTTCACTTCCGTCTCTTCAATCAAGAGATGACTCCTCAATAGAGTAATGGACAACTAAAGCTTCTAAGCTCTACTTCCCAAGATAAATACCAACATTCCTCAACAAAGTCCTCCTCAATAGCAGGAATAAGAACCCTCACAAAGGAATATCTCATGAAATCAACAGTGCTCCAGATGGCATCTTTAATCCCATCTCCGACTTTATTCCATTATCTTTTCCAAATGGCATCTATAAGCCCATTCCTGATATTACCCAAACAGTCAAGTATCATTTCAAACGAGTGCAAAATTCTGGGCACTCTAGTGTTCAATCATCTTCTACCTTCAGATCACGAAAGGAAGACCAGCCAATCTAACTCTTCAGGTTTAAGAAGATTGAACAGGGGAAGTTGTTGTACCCCAAAATTTGTCCTCCCATTTTCACACAAGACATACTCCTAGACGTCCTCAATTATCCAATGTTAACCAAGAATTGATAAGACAAATTCTCCTCCTAAGACAACAAGCCTCTAACTAGGGTTTCAACTTTAAGCAAGATGTGTGAGTCCCAAGGATCCCAAATGTTCTCCATTGTCCTAATATGTTCTCAAGATCATCCATGCATAATTTCATGCCTTGAACAACAAGTTTGCTCAGTCAACTGCTCAAATGCCTGGAAATCAATTGTACTATGTCAAAAGTCAACTGTGGCCCAAATACAGTCAAACTTCAAGATTTTTGGTCAACATCAACATTTTGAAGGAATATTAATCATTTGATCAAGAGTTGATCATGATTCCTCAAGAAATGCTCCCAACTCATCAAAAGTCAAAAATGGCAAATTAGGGTTTCCATAGGAAAAGTCAACCAAACTTTGACCAGGCATAACTTTCTCATACTTTATCAGAAATTTTCCTCCAAGGCTCATTTTGAAGATAATCCAATTCCCTACAACTTCTCTTCAGTCCTCAAGTGCAAGAAATGCCTCAATCAAAAGATACAAGTTCATACATTATAGGTCCTTTCAAAAAGTCAACAAAAACGCCTTTTGGATCAAAGCTCCTTACATGAACATGGAAGATCCAATTGAGATGAAACCAAAAGGGTTGTTTAGAGGACATCCTTAGCTCTCTAAAAAGTCCAAGAACATCCTCTTAGGGTTAAAATTGAGAGATATATGCATTGTTAAAGTTGACCAATTTTTGGAAAAGTGCACAAAGCCAATATTAACCTAACTTGAATTTTTTCCAAATGGGCCCATGTTTGCATGATTGAAACTTGTTCTTAACATGGCCTACGACCCTTGAGCTCAGTCATACATTATTTTATTATTTATACCATTTATTTTGCTATTTTATCCATTAAAATGCAAAATTAAATAAAGTAAATAATCAAAATAATAAAAGATATGATTGTGAATATTTTTCTATCCAAATGAGGGACAAACAGGCTGGCATAACCAAGCAAAAATGCATGGGACAAAAGGAGAGAGATATTTTCTTGAAATAGCATGTTTTGATACAAATTAAACACTCATATTCTTGCACTCAAGGCATTGGATTTGTATTCCACAGTTGCAACCCTAATTTTATACAGTACATAAGCATAACAAGGTCAAACATAATAAAGGCGTAGCAGCCACAAAGAGAACCCTAGAGAATTTGCAAAAAGTTCAAGAAATCGTGAAAATCAAAAGCACTAGTTCCAGCCTTTGTTGATTCAAAAAAAAAGAGCCAATCTTCCTCTTGAGGTTCCCAGGAGCTTGTTTGAACCATCATTCAATCCAGATCGTGCCAAAAAGCTCTCTTTTAAGCATCACCAGTTTGGTATATTTTCATGAATTCAAACTTTTTGATCTCACAATATAAATGAGTTATGCGTGCATATATGTGTTCATATTGATCATTGTAAATGTTTTAACGTGCTTCATGTGAGTTTCAGTGCCAAAATTAAAGCTTGCCATTGTTAGGGTTTGAAAATACGTGAGCTTCGTTTTCAGAGATGGAGACATCTTTAGACCAAACTAAGGCCATGGTTGAACTCGCAACCTAGGTTTTAGGGGGGGGGGGGGGGAGTAGGCAAAATCTCAGGCTTCAACTTTCCCTTTTTTGCAGGTTAGGTTTTTTGGCCGGTCGGAGAAGATGACCGGAACTACCGTCCAGGGTGGTTTGATCGGCCAAAGACCTTACATAGCGTGTTAGCATGTTTTGATTGGTTCATTTAAAAATCAGTGGGACCACAAGTGCATGCGTGTTTTTGATGACTCGGCCATGACTTTGTTTTCCTTTATAATATTATTTTGTGATTACATGTATGAATGAACAGATTGGCGTGATGGTAGAAGGAACGCTTGGCGAAGGGAGAGACCTGGGCTTGATTCCCAGGTCTTGAAGCTTATTTTTTTCTAATGAGACTCTTGCAGATCAAGTGTGGCCAGGATCCTCACGTGCATCATGGGATCTATCATCTCATCCATCAGATCACTCATCCTCCAGATCCAACCTCTAATGACTGGAGACCATGGTGGACATCCCAGCAAGCCACATCACTGAATCAGGCGCAGGGGTCTGGGCCAACAAGATTTGGGCCCTTGGAAATTCAACAGCACCACCCCTCAATTGGGTTTCACACCCCCCCCCCCTTCAGGCCCATTTTCTTTCATTTATTTTATTTAATTATTTCTTTTATTAATTAGTTTTATATTTTCTATTTATTCAAATATTTTTCATAAAAAAATCAAAATCATCACAAAAACATTAGGACTTAGTTTTTTCTTAATAAATTAATTATTGAAAATTGATTAATCTAATTAACTTTAAATTATTTTCTTTAATTTAAAATTAATTAGAGAATTAGGTTAAACTTCTAATTTTTTTTCATAAAATACAAAAAAATATTTTTAATGAGCCATTAGATTTTTTAGGGTTTAGAATCTTTTTCCCGTCTTAATTTTTGCGCGTCATTACTTTTTTCATGCGATTATTTTTTATCATTTATGTAACTGCGTCTGATTGTAATAGCTAAATTAGGTTTTTTTATTTCGAGATTTTACTTTTCAGTTATTATTTATCTACCTACACCAAAGCCCTGTAATAGCTGTAGGACTTTATTTCTCGCATTTACATTCCTTATATGTTGTATATGAACTGTTAAGTAATTAGGCAAGATTAAATCAAATAATCGTTAGGTCACTAATTGCAAGATAAATATAACTGAAAAAACACACCGTTGCACACTTTCACCCTTAGGGTATTCCTCACTTGGTTGCCTCATAAAACAATGGTCATGTCCCTCGAACGTAGGGATATCTTAGCAAAGACCCTCAATCTAAAAGTCATCATAAAAGATCATGGTCCCTTACTGTCCCTCGAGTTGCCTACAAGAAATGATCTTGTCCCTCGATGTTTCCTATATGATGACAATCCCTTCGAAACGCTAAGGTATCCTTACATGTTGTCTTCAATGACCATAATGTCCCTTTCGATAGTCCCTCAACATCCAACGGTAGGGCTACCTACTCACTAATAGTAGGATAGCACTATCTAATGGAAAGGAGGAAAAGAACATCCTTTTTCGAGTAGGTAGACAGTTCTTAAGTACTTTCTCAAACCTGAAGTTTTCACACTTACACACTTTTCAAAAACTATTTTCAAAAAAACGCTTTATCACACTCTTGAGGACTGATATAAGAGTTACCATAAAGCAAACAAAAAACTTTCAAATCACAAAAACACAAACAATTTTAAAAAATGAGCAAGTGCCTAAGAGCCCATGGAAAACCACGGATGGAAAGGGTGCTAACACCTTCCCTTTCCATAATCTACCCCCCTTACTCAGAAAATCTCGAAAAAGGTATTTTTCTGTTCTTTTCACCCTTTCCTTTGTTGGATAAAAGAAAATTTGGTGGCGACTCTTGCTTACCGCGACATTTGCAAACAAAAAATGCAAACCAGTATAACAGTCAGTTCTCCCACCGTATCAAACCTCCCTTTCGGGTTTTCAGCCTACCGAGACGCTCTTTTTTGCCTAAGCCGCCCTTTCGGGTTTTCGACTTAGCGAGCTATTCTTTTATTTATTTAGGAAAATTATTTCTTGACTGCGTCAAAATTCATAGGACATGGGAACTCCTCGTCATCCATAGTTTCAAGAATCAATGCACCACCAGAGAAGGATTTCTTGACAACATATGGGCCTTTAAAATTGGGAGTCTACTTGCCCCTAGAATCAGTTTTAAAAGAGATGATTTTTATGAGCACAAGGTCGCCTTCTCTGAATTCACGAGGCTTGACCTTCTTATCAAAATCTTTCTTCATTCTCTTATGGTATAACTGACCATGACACAAGGATTTCATTCTCTTTTCTTCAATCAAGTTCAATTGGTCAAACCTGTTCTAGACCCATTCAGCCTCTGACAATTTAGTTTCCATTATCACATATAGAGAGGGAATCTCAACCTCAACGGGGAGCACCTCTTTCATACCATACACAAGAGAGAATGGGGTTTCCCCTGTTGAAGTGCGGACGGATGTACGGTACCCATGCAAAGCAAAAGGGAGCATCTCATGCCAATATTTATAGGTAACAACCATCTTCTGGATGATCTTCTTGATATTTTTATTAGCAGCTTCAATAGCGCCATTCATCTTTAGCCTGTAAGGAGATGAATTATGATGGACAATCTTGAATTCTTCACATAGTTCTATCATTATATTATTATTCATATTCGAGCCATTCTCAGTGATAATCATGCTTGGCACACCATATCGACATATAAGATTGTTTTTGATAAAGCGTACTACGACCTGCTTAGTAACATTAGCATAGGAAGCTGCTTCCACCCATTTGGTGAAGTAATCTATTGCCACCAAGATAAAATGATGTCCATTTGATGCCTTGGGTTCAATCATTCCAATTATGTCATTACCCCACATAGAAAAGGCCATGGGGAAGAAATAACATTGAGAAGCATCGAAGGCACGTAAATCTGGCACTTATGGCACTTCTTTGAAAATTTGTAACTGTCAGATTCCATTGTCAACCAATAGTAACCTTCCCTAAGTATCTTCTTTGCCATCGATTGTCCATTGACACGAGTACCAAAGGAACCTTCATGGATTTCATGCATCAACATGTCTGCTTCGTGTCTATCCACACATCTGAGCAAGACCATGTCATAATTTCTTTTGTATAGCACATCTTCATTGAGGAAAAAGATTCCTTCCAACCTTCTTAATGTCTTTCTACCTTTGTTTAACGCACCAGCCAGGTATTTCCGAGTCTGGAGAAAATGCTTGATATCATAATACCAAGGTTTTTCGTCTGACGTTCCCCCTATCGCAAACACATGAGCCGGTCTATCCAAACATCAAACTATGATATGAGGCACATCATTCCAAGTATTTACTTGATACATAGAAGCCAAAGTGGCTAAAGTTATGCCATATGATTCTCATCTCTGGGAATATGATGTAATTCAACTTTATTAAAGAAGGGTAATAATCTTCTAGCGTAGTCTTTGTAGGGAATCAAGCCCATATGATGAGTATCCCATTCTCCTTTAATCTGATTTATTACCAAAGCTAAATCTCCATATACATCTAGAACTTTGATTCTGAGATCTATAGCCTCTTTGAGCCCCATGATACAAGCTTTATACTCTTCCGTGTTATTGGTATAATCAAATTCCAATATTGCAATAAAAGGGATATACGACCCATGAGGCATTTACAGCTCCATTAAACACCATACCCCAGCGGGATTCAGGATCAGGACCTTCCCCGTGCAAAGGTTCATCACAATCTTTTACTTTCAAAAACATCACATCCTCATCAAGGAAATCATATTTAACCGAATGATAATCATCAATTGGTTGATGAGCAAGATAGTCGGCCAACACACTGCTTTTTATAGCCTTCTGAGTGTGATATTCAATATCTTATTCAGACAACAACATCTGCCAACGGGAAATTCTTCCAATAAGAGCAGGCTTTTCAAAAATATACTTAATCGAATCCATTTTGAAAATCAACTAAGTAGTATGATTCAACATATATTGCAATAACCGTTTTTCCGCCCAGACCAAAGCACAACATGTTTTTTCCAGCACAAAATACTATGACTCACAGTCATTAAACTTCTTGCTGAGATAATAAATGGCATATTCTTTTCTTCCTGTTTCATCTTGTTGTCCAAAAATACAACCCATAGAATTATCTAACACCATCAGATACATAATTAATGGTCTTCCTTCAACAGGAGGGAGCAAGTGAGGAGGTTCAAGCAGATACTCTTTAATACTTTCAAGTGCCTTTTGGCAATCATATGTCCACACACCACCCTAATCTTTCTTTAAAAACTTGAATATCGGTTCACACGTTGCAGTCATATGGGAAATAAATATGGAAATGTAATTCAAACGCCCAAGGAAGCCTCTAACTTGCTTTTCAGTTCTTGGCGCTGACATTTCTTGAATTGCCTTAACCTTATCAGGATCAACTTCAATTCCTTTTTGGCTGTGAACGAAACCTAACAATTTTCCTGAATGAACACCAAAGGTGCATTTATTTGGATTCAAGCGGAGATAATACTTCCTCAAACGCTAAAAAAATTTCAACAAATCTTCTATATGCCCTTCTTCAGTCTAGGATTTGGCAATTATATCATCAACATATACCTTGATTTCCTTGCGCATCAAGTCATGGAATAGGATTGTCATAGCCCTCTGGTACATTGCACCAGTGTTCTTCAACCTTAAGGGTATCACTCTAACAAAATGTTCCCCAGGGTGTGATAAACATTGTTTTTTATACGTCCTCAGGAGCCATTCTAATTTGATTGTATCCGGAAAATCCGTCCATGAATGAGAATACTTTGAATTTTGTTGTACTTTTAACCAACATATCAATATGTGGCAACAAAAAATCATCTTTTGGACTAGCTTTGTTTAGATCTCTATAATCTATGCACATGCAAACTTTTATGTATTTATTTGGTACTGGGACAATATTCACAATCCACTGAGGATACACTGAAGTCATAAGAAGATCTACATTAATATGCTTTAAAACCTCTTCTTTAATTTTCACTACTATATCAGGGTGAGTTCTTCGCAACTTCTGCTTTATTGGCGGGCATTCTGGCTTTAGCGAAAGATGATGTTCCACAATATCAGTATCCAACCCAGGCATGTCTTAATAAGACCAAGAAAAAATATCCACATACTCTTCCAATAATTCAAACAACATGTGCTTCACATCGGGGTGAAACAATGCTCCAATCTTGACTTCTTTTGGATTTTCCTCTGAACCCAAATTGGTCATCTTCAACGGCTCTTTCTACGACTGAATGGTACTTTCCTCGCGCTCAAGCAATCGTGAAACCTCTTCTGGGATTTAATCATATTCTTTTTCGGCCATATACACATGATATTCAAATGGGTAGAGGATGAAGGGTCATTGTACTCAACGAGTTTTTTTAATTAGTCTGCACATATGATTTATGATTGATTTTAGAAACTGACACATATAGCAAGTGATTATGCAAATTTATTTAAAGTTATATTTATTTTAAAAGGATTTTTCTGATTACCATTTTCCAAGAAAAAGCAGAGAAAAGGACACAATTTGGGAATAAAAAATAACTTTTATTAATGATTTTAAAGATCAAAACAATAGATATGCCCATACAATATCAATACTTTCACCTTGGGCATAGTGAAATATTTTTGAAAATATTAACAAAAACAAATTACTTTGAAATATGAATGCAAGAAGGAACATCAATAATGATCCAATTTTGGATTCTGACTCCATGCGTCACATAGTTCGACATCTCTTGCTCTGATTCACCCTCCAGAATAACATTGACCTTAGGAATAGTTGGGTGAAGGTAACCTCCATTGTAAAAGATGTCTTGATACTTGCCCAAAGCAGACTTTAGCTTGACAATCTCACCTTTATTATTCTTCATGGAGAAACCCAAACCATCTCTATTCTTATTCACAGGTGGATCAATAATCTGTCCCCACGCCTTGCTAGGGCCATTATGCAGTACCTGTTGAGCATCCTTAAATGAAGTTATAGAATTATCATTTTTCCTTACATTATCAATAGATAAAGCTTAGAACTGAGTTCCAATAGCAGCTTCATCAGCTTCCACAATACTGAAAGAGAACATATGAGATATTAACAAAGCCTGCTCTCCATTCATCATGACCACCTTTCCTTCACGAACGAATTTCAACATCTGGTGTAAAGTTAAAGTAACAACTCCTGCCTCATGGATCCATGGTCATCCCAATAAACATTTGTAGGCGGGAACTATATCCATAACCTGGAAAGTAATCTGAAATAAATGCAGGCCTATGTAAAAAATAGGCAAATCTACTTGTTTGATGGCAGACTTCCTCGAACCATCAAAAGATTTCACAATTATGCCACTCGGGCACATAGGAGTTCCCTGGTACTTAAGTTTCATGAGTGTACTCCTTGGTATGATGTTTAAAGCAGACCCATTGTCAATCAGTATGTTGGACAATGAGTCATTCGTACAATTCATGGAGATATGGAGAGCCATGTTATGGTTCCTTCCTTCATCGGGAAATTCGTCATCAAAGAAATTCAGGTTATTACAAGATGTAATATTCCCCACAATACTGCTGAATTGATCCAGAGACATATCACTTTCGACAAAAGCTTGATCCAATGCTCTCATCAAATATTCCCTATGGGCAGAAGAGTTCATTAGCAATGCTAGAATGGATATCTTAGATGGAGTTTGCAATAATTGATCTAAAATCTTGTAGTCACCCATCTTCATAATCTTCAACAAGTCGTCCACGTCTTTTTCCACAACGGTGTCGCTAGAATCTCCCACTGTTTTCTTTGGTTCAGTACTTTCAACAACCCTTTTATCAGAATTAACAATCCCTTAAATGACAGGTGCGAAAACACGACCACTGCGGGTCACTCGGCTGGCTTCAGCAATATTCTTGACATCAGACAAAGGTTGGATGGGAATTTCCACACCATCCTCCAGGATTGTCACATTATATTTATATGACACGACTTTGTTTGATTCATATGGTACAGGACCCGGCAGGCAAATAACCACTAGAGCAATAACTGGATTGATATGGTACTCAATCTCTATAGGGGCGGAAAACCAAAAACACGACACAATAACATTCACACTTTCTTCAAAATACTAAGAGATCACAGAACCATTGTTGGAGGACATATCTTTGTCAGAAGAAAAGAACTCAACTACAGAAACATACTCATCGTCTGACATGGTCTCGACCGAGCAATCTTCAATCACGTTAATTCCATTGTAATCATCTCTATTTCCAGAGACTTTGATAGTGCCATTATCTAACAACAACTGAACACCCCTTTTCACAATGGAACAACCACGAGAATCTCTGCAGCTGATCTGGCAAGACCCATAATGGTGTTCCTCTTGGCCATCCATGTGACAGAATGTAGCGTGCAGCTGCACCAAATCATCACTCATATAATTCACGTTAAAAAATTGGAATTCACCGGGAAATCCATAGACCATATTCACATCTTCTTAGTACTCTTCCCTTGGCTTGATTATATGAATGAGGCCTTCGTCCGTCATTTCTTGAAGATCAGCTTTTATCTCATCACATCCTTGGATATTTGTACTGCAAATACTACAACCAGCATGGTCGTGCGTATAGTAGCTGAATTCACAGAGGTCAGCATGCATCTTCACCAGATCCCCTCTAACCAGGTTGATATCAAAAATCCGGAAGTCCCCAAGACAACCAGCAACCATGTTTACAACATTTTCACCTCCATGTTTAGGAAAAGGATTATCTTTAACGTTAGGGCCAACATCTTTAAAGGATAGGAGGCCAGATCTCACCATCTTTTGTACTTATGATTTCAAAGGATAATAGTTCTTAATGTTATGCCCTGGGGATCCTTTATGAAAAGCACATGTCTGATCTGCCTCATAATACCAGGGTAAAGGTGAAGGTATAGCAGGGGGAGGTCTGGTTTGAACCGACTTCTTTTGAATCAAAGTCGTGAATAACTCTACATAGCTCATTGGAATAAAGTCAAAGACCTCTCTCTTCTGACTTTGCCCTTGATTTCCCTGGGGAGGTGGTCTCTGATAGGAAACAGTGGTTGGAGCTACATTGACAACTGGAGTTACAAAAGCAATTTGTTGTTGGTACCGATGATGCCTTCTAGGTGCTTTAATATTCCTTTCCCCAATAACAACATTCATTTCACTTTCTTTCTTTTGAGAGAACCCGTATGATGACTTCTTTGTCCCTTCGTCTTTCATTAAGTGTCCTTCCTTGACAGCTTCTTCTAGATGAACACCCATGCTCACCGTCTCAGTGAAATCACTTGGCGCACTGGCGACCATCTGTTCATAATAAAATGATGCAAGGGTTTTTCAAGAAAACCTTGGTCATTTCTTGTTCTCTCATAGGTGGTACCACCTGGGCAGCTATCTCGCGCCAACGTTGTGCATATTCTTTAAACGACTCCTTGTCTCTCTAAGTCATCGCCCCAAATTGGTCACAGTTTGGCGCCATGAACATAATATACTTATACTGCTTAATGAAGACTTAACCAAGATCATTGAAGGTGTGGATATTACTACTGTCCAAACTCATATACCACTTCAAAGCGGCACCGGTTAAACTATCTTCGAATAAATGAATAAGAAAACGCTGATCATCAATATGGATGGACATTTTTCTGATGTACATCATCAGGTGTTCACGAGGACAAGATTTTCCCTTGAACCTCTCAAATTCCAGCACTTTAAACTTTGCTGGAACCTTTACGTTGGGAACTAGGCAAAGTTCACTAACATTTTATCCAAATAATTCTTTTCCTCGAAGGGCCTTCATTTCCTTTTGCATCTCATTGAATTGATATTGAAAATCATCCAATCGGTTATAGAAACCCACACTTTCACTTGGTGGAGGAAAAAGATGATAAACTTCAACATTAACAAACGGCATAGCATTCACCGTAGGAGGTGCAGTATATTGGATCTCATTTCTAGCCACATGAGTAACATGCACCACAGGAGGTGCAAGAGTGGCAGTAGCTTGAGCAACTGGAGAAACTTGAGCATCAGATTATACCCTTATGGCATGAAGTTTTCAGGCATTTCCCACGGGTAACCCTGAGGTGTACAGTTATGAGCAACAGTAACTGGAGTAGTAGTAACGGGAAATGAAGAAACTTCGAAAGCAACCATTGTTTGTTGTGGTTGAGCAGAAGGAGGAACAAGTTGTGGCCGATTATGAGTAGCCATCAGTGATTCCATCAAACTAGTTAGATTAGCCATACCGACCTTCAAAGTAGTAACCTCTTCGCACAGCTCGCGATTCTCTTGTTCAAGATTCTCCATTTTCTTCCTGGAATTAGCCCGAGTATTATACCGGTGAGACAAATTGCTTCTGAACATGGTAGAGAAACACAGTAAGACACCTGGATATGAACAGAAATGCAAGAAATATCTGCAAGATGATGCATGATATGCAATTCACATGATTTATTTATCATTATTAATAATATTTCAAGGAACTCAAAGGTTTATAGACAATTTGCAAATATTAAAGTACTAACACATTCTAAAATACTGAAAATATCATTATAAAATGGATTAAAACTTTTAGTACAAGTTTCAACAATCCTAAGTACAAGATAATATAGAATCTAAAATCCTAAGAAGGAAAATCAGATGAAGATCTCTCCACACACTGACGCTTTCTCGTGAGTCTTACAATTTAAGCCTTCAATTGCTTATTTTCTTCTACATACCTGTCGACGACCCCTTTCCAATCACCAGAGTAAGGAAGTGAGTAACTAAGTCTTGTTTGAGCTCTAGAGGAAAATAAATCCTCTTGCCTCTCCATCATCTCCGTAGCACGACTCTCAAGAATGTCAATCGATTCCTCCTTCTCTTTCAATTCTGCTCGGTAGGACATCTCTAAAGTCTGACACTTGTTCTTCCAGGCCTCCTTCTCCTATTGCATCCTAACTAAAGCAAGATGAAGCTCTTCCACATCATCTAAAAGAGGAGGGGTGTTCTTCACGAACATATCGGGTATATGTTCTTCATGGGAATATGGCATCTTCAACTGAATTTCCATTGCTTGTACCCACCAGAGATGAGGCTCCAAAGAAATAGCTCATCTTGGTCCCAAGTCTTTTCTATTCTTCCCGTGAATATGGAGCCAAGCCTTCATAATCTTATCCTTGGCTTTATTATGATCCTCTCCTTATTTGAGAAAGAAACCACTCAGATGAGTACTATTTGGCTTGTCTCTCATCGGATATTCGAGTTGACATCGTGCAAGAACTGGATTATTGTTAATTCCTCCCTTTGTACCGAGAAGAGATACATTGGGGAAACTACCATAACTATCGACAATCTCCACATCATAGTAAGCCTGATGATACCAAACAATGTCAGAATGAGTGAGAGCCATAATCTTCGGAGCCCAACGAGGTTCCTTCTTGATATCCCAGAAAGAATTGGACCGAGGGAAGTGAGAAATAAACCACTGATATAACAAAGGCGTACAAAAAATGATCACCCTTCCATGATAAGAATCCCGAAGATGAATGGAGTAATAAGCATCTCATAATAATGTAGGAACTGGATTCCCAATCAAAAATATCCTGATGGCATTGACATCCACAAATTTGTCGGTGTTAGGGAATAAGAACAACCCATAGGCAAGTAGAGCAAAGATGGCCTCAAAAGCAACTGTATTCTTCATCCTAGCAAAGTAGCAAGCTTTCCCTAATAAAAACTGAGCGGATAATCCTCTGATTCCTCCTTTGGTAGTCATGTTGGCCTTGATCTCATACTTCCCCAAATGAATCCTGGCAGCAATCTCATGAGACTTGGGCTCTCCCTCCAACTGGTGAAAGGAACATGATCAGTAACAGGTAAACCCAATAGGTAAGAGTACTCCTCTAATGTAGGCATCAACTAATAATTAGGGAAAGTAAATCATTGATACATCATATCATAGAACTGGACCAAAGTAGAAAGAATACCCTCCTTCATCCTGAGCTTCATAAGAGACACGATGGATCCATATTTCTTCTGAAAATCAGTAGAACTCTCAATCTCGGGAATTAGACTCATCAAATCATCTATCTTAAGATCTTTGAAACTATACTTCTGAGTCTTTCTTTTTTCAGAATCCATGGTCAAACAGTACCTGAGATATTTTCAAAAAGTCAACTTTGAGTCCCTTGAAAGAAATTTTTTTTAGGATGCTCATGGATGCATGGATGCATGATGCAACAATCACACACAAGATCACAAACATAGGGGGGTTCATAGGTTCGACGTCACGAGCATGAGGTCAAAGGTACTACCCACAAGGTATGGGATAATAGTTTATCACCTGTTGTTGTACCCTAAAATTTTCCTTCCCATATTTCTCAATACATTTCAAGTGAGGTCTTCAAATTGCTCAAGAAAGTCCAAGAGTTGACCAGACAAACTCTCTCCTAAGGCAGTCTACCTCAAATTAGGGTTTCATTTTTGCATCAAGATGTTTGAGTCCAAAGGATACCAAATGCTTACCATTGTCCTAATATGTTCTCAAGATCATCCATGTCAAGTTTCAAGCCTTTCAGAGGAAGTTTGCTCAGTCAATTGCTCAAAGGCCTGAAAATCGACTGTGTTAGGGCAAAAGTCAACTGTGGCCCACATACAATCAAACTTCAAGATTTTTGGTCAACATTCTCATTTTGAAGTATTATTCATCATTTTATCAAGGTTTGATCATTATTCCTCAAGGATTGCTTACAATTCATCAAAACCCAAAAGTTGCTAAATTAGGGTTTTGTAGGAAAAGTCAACTCAACTTTGACCAAGCATAACTTTCTCATACTTTATCAAAAATGACCCATCCAAAGCTCATTTTGAATAGGATTTAATTCCCTGCAATTCATCTTCAGCTCCCAAGTTCAAAACATGCACTCACAAGAAGATATGAATTTGTACATTATAGGTCATTTTGAAAAGTCAACAAAAACACCTTTTGGGTCAAAGCTTCATACATGAATATGGAAGACTCAATTGAGATGAGACCAAAAGGGTTGCTTAGATGACATCTTAAGCTTTCTAAAAAGTCCAAGAACACCTCTCTAGGTTCAAAATTGAGAGAATTATGCATTGGCAAAGTTGACCCTTTTTGCAAAATTGCCAAAAGTCAAAAGTGTCCAAATTGCATTTTTTGCCAAATGGGCCCAACTTTCTATGCTTGCACTGAGTTTGTAATGTGACCCACGACCCATGATCCCTTTCACTTGTCATTATTTTATTTTTGTCATTTATTTTGATTTTATTTCATTTAAATCAAATAAAATCAAAATAAAATAGTAAAAATATCAAAAGCTAATTAAATCTTGAGATTTTGTGCATGATTAGGTCCAATACACAGCTGGAAACAAGATCAAATCGTGCAAGGCTCAAATGGATACAAAAAGATTACATATTGCTTGATTTGGAAAGATTTTTCACAAGGATCAAATCATGAATCAATAATCATAATTGGAGAAGATTTGAAACAAATGGCAACCCTAATTCATTCTTGGATACATAAGGAACAAGTGCAGACCAAAAAACAAGAGGTTGGAGAATTTTTTTTATTAATAACCATGTATTAAAAAAATATTTCGTAAATAACCGGGTTTCGGAAAAAATTACGCAAATAACCATGTTTGAGATGGCTCCACAAAGGAGGAGCCATCTCAATTGGCGCATGCACCTCCTTTTTTAAGGGAGGCGCCATCTCACTTGGCGCCTAAGTGCTTAGGGCATGCCCTAAGCCAAGTGAGATGGCGCCTATGTACAAATTTAGGGCAAAAAATTTTTTTTTTATTTTCTTTCCTGTGCGTTGCCTATTGGACAGAGATCAACAAAATGGACTTTTTATTAAAAAAAAATAATTACATTCAACTGTATTACATTAAAAGAATGGTAAAAAAATGGATACAAAAAATACTGGGAAAAAAAAAGATACATCAGTGATCCCCCGGAACCCGGTAATGACCCCCGGTTCCGCATCCCCGTCCTCGCCTTTCTCTTGCTGGGTGTCGTCGCGTTTCCTGCTGCGGCAAGGTCGATGGCCCAGCGAAGTCAATGCGATCCGAATCCATAAAATCAGTAAGATCTCCATATCTCGAAGATCCGCTCTGGTACAGTCGGTTACCCATACCCTCAAAGTTTGGTCGTGTTGGCGGTGGGTGGGGTTCCATGGTTGGTCGGTAGCATTGGTCGTCTGAGTATGGGGGGTAGAAAGGAAATGGATCTTGGGGTGTTTGGTATTGTGGATGTTGGGTTGTTTGGTGATATGGTGGTTGATGGTAGGTTTGGTCGGCTTGGTCATAATCTTCTGACATTCCCATATCAGGGCTAAGGCTGGATGTTGAGGGCGCCATATTGGGATATGTGGAAGACTGAAATTGTGTCTGGGGTATATGGGTGTACTGGTATTGGGGTTGGTATTATGGTTGGGTTTGAGGCATATCCGGGTATTGGTAGTTTGGTGGTGATTGTGGTTGGTAGTACGGCATTTGATTGTAGTTGTGTTGTGGTGGGGAATGTGGTTGTGTGTTTGTTGGTCTGTTTCTTCTTGGGGGTTGGTTTAAGGTTGATGGATTTTGGGTTTGTTGATGGGGAATCGAGGGTTGTGCCCATTGTGTGCGTGGGTCAACCAAGTACCTCGGATGAGACACGTGCATTTCTGGGTTACTAACCGACCTGTACCACGACATATATTGATCAGTGTGTCGCATGTTACCTTGAGTAAGGAAAACCGGGGATTGCAAGATGTAGCAGTGACGCCTTTGCCACATTTTACACCATTCCAGAGAAAAGTCTTTCCAGTTGGTAAGACCCCACTGGGCGTCGACCCTTTTAAGATGCCAGGGGGACAAATCTGTTGGATCACTTGGTATCTCTTGATGCATTCCGAACTGCATCTTCACACGGTCGTTGTGGTGCATCTCCACAATGTTGAACCGAATGAGTGCAGTCTTTGTAGTCCAAGTTGCTGCATCCTCTGGGTTTGGAGCATGGCCCAAACCCAAATATGGTCTCCAGACGAACTGCGATAAAATTTAAATCAGGTTAGCGCAAAAGTAATGTATAAATAATTAAAATGAACAAAAGTTAAAAGCTACGACGTACGTCATATGGGCCTAAGTGATCCAACAGATTCCGGTAGAGTGCGACATTGAATCTTGGATTCTTGCCGTAATCCATACCCCTCACGCAGTACCTAAAGGAAATGAGAAACATGTTATTTTTAGCATATATTTTGGAAAGAGCAGAATAGTTATAAATGATATAACTTAATGACTTACTTTGTTGCGTACGGGAAACCAAAAGTGTTGTTGTTGATGGGGTTTAAGGACTCCATCCTCCACCAACCCCAGGCTTGTAGTAAAAATGCGCAACCATAAAATGTACATTTTTCCTTGACTGCGTTTTTGCACAAGGAACTGTACAGGTGGGCTAATACTGCAGAACCCCAACTATATTTTCTAGTTTTTTCAAAATTTGTTAGTAAATGTAAGTACATGAAATTTACACTATTTCCCGTACTTTCGGGAAATAAAAATGTACCAAAAAGTATCATAAGATACGTTCTGGCTTTTACTTCTCGGTCATTCTCTGAGGAATTTTCATTTAATTCCATACTTGCATAATGACGTTTCAGGTCAGTGAGTAGTATTCCCTGCCCTCTTTCTCCACCACCTTCTACCATATCCCTACCCAACAGTTCTTCACACTGTGAGTTGGGTTGTTGAACCGACCCGTTCACCGCCTTACCGTCGATAGGGAGGCCCAGTAGCATGTACACATCCTCGAGCGTGATGGTACATTCACCTATTGGTAGGTGAAATGTATGGGTCTCCGGTCTCCACCTTTCCAACATTGCAAGAATGAATTTTGAGTCAATGGTGCAGTTGGAGATCTTTATCACATGTCCAAAACCTGCATATTCCAGATAAGGGACGATAAATGGGTCGGGAGCCAGGTAGTTGTGCGAACGGATTCTGAATCTTTTTGTGTCCTGAGATCATAATTAAACAAGTGTAAGATTAATTAAGATGAACAACACGTTATTTGAAGTATGAAAAATGTATAACCAAAGAAGAGACTTATAAATGCAGCAATGTTTTCCCTTGTGCCTCTGTGAGTATCGCCCATTGTTAGAAGAGCCATTGTTCAGAATGCTTGAGAGTATGAAAGACTTAGGAAGAAATAGAGAGTATGATAGACTTAAGAAATATTTCGTAGCAGAGAGTGAGAGTTGTGTGGGTGTGAGAGATGTTTCATAAGGTATGTATTTATAGGCAAATAAGTTTGATGTAGTGGTTGCTTGTGCTTGCATGCCTGCGAAGTCTCACATTTGCATGCTTAGGGTGTTACACATATGCATGCATGCATTTACAAAAAATGTAAGGTGTCACTCTTGCAGGCAAGGTGGCAGCCCATGCATGTATCACGATTGGACAGTAAGGGAGGCGCCATTGGACTTGGCGAAAGAGTACAAAAATGAATGGTGTCGCCACCACATTTGGCGAATAAGAGGTGTCATTTCTTACAGCATGGGCTCAGGCTACGTGACAGCCTTTGGGATTCCTTTCTTTGTTGCATGCAAGGCCATTGGAGTTGATGGGTGGAGTCTTACACAAAACATTTATGTGTGCAGAATAGGGCCAGGATAGGTGGCAGCCTATGGGGTTTCATAAGCCCATGCATGTATCACGATTGGACAGTAAGGGAGGCGCCATTGGACTTGGCGAAAGAGTACAAAAATGAATGGTGTCGCCACCCCATTTGGCGAATAAGAGGTGTCATTTCTTACAGCATAGGCCCAGGCTACGTGACAGCCTTTGGGATTCCTTTCTTTGTTGCATGCAAGGCCATTGGAGTTGATGGGTTGAGTCTTACGAAAAACATTTATATGTGCAGAATAGGGCCAGGATAGGTGGCAGCCTATGGGGTTTCATAAGCCCATGCATGTATCACGATTGGACAGTAAGGGAGGCGCCATTGGACTTGGCGAAAGAGTACAAAAATGAACGGTGTCGCCACCCCATTTGGCGAATAAGAGGTGTCATTTCTTACAGCATAGGCTCAGGCTACGTGACAGCCTTTGGGATTCCTTTCTTTGTTGCATGCAAGGCCATTGGAGTTGATGGGTGGAGTCTTACACAAAACATTTATGTGTGCAGAATAGGGCCAGGATAGGTGGCAGCCTATGGGGTTTCATAAGCCCATGCATGTATCACGATTGGACAGTAAGGGAAGCGCCATTGGACTTGGCGAAAGAGTACAAAAATGAATGGTGTTGCCACCCCATTTGGCGAATAAGAGGTGTCATTTCTTACAGCATAGGCCCAGGCTACGTGACAACCTTTGGGATTCCTTTCTTTGTTGCATGCAAGGCCATTGGAGTTGATGGGTGGAGTCTTACACAAAACATTTATGTGTGCAGAATAGGGCCAGGATAGGTGGCAGCCTATGGGGTTTCATAAGCCCATGCATGTATCACGATTGGACAGTAAGGGAGGCGCCATTGGACTTGGCGAAAGAGTACAAAAATGAATGGTGTCGCCACCCCATTTGGCGAATAAGAGGTGTCATTTCTTACAGCATAGGCTCAGGCTACGTGACAGCCTTTGGGATTCCTTTCTTTGTTGCATGCAAGGCCATTGGAGTTGATGGGTCGAGTCTTACACAAAACATTTATGTGTGCAGAATAGGGCCAGGATAGGTGGCAGCCTATGGGGTTTCATAAGCCCATGCATGTATCACGATTGGACAGTAAGGGAGGCGCCATTGGACTTGGCGAAAGAGTACAAAAATGAATGGTGTCGCCACCCCATTTGGCGAATAAGAGGTGTCATTTCTTACAGCATAGGCCCAGGCTACGTGACAGCCTTTGGGATTCCTTTCTTTGTTGCATGCAAGGCCATTGGAGTTGATGGGTGGAGTCTTACACAAAACATGTATGTGTGCAGAATAGGGCCAGGATAGGTGGCAGCCTATGGGGTTTCATAAGCCCATGCATGTATCACGGTTGGACAGTAAGGGAGCCGCCATTGGACTTGGCGAAAGAGTACAAAAATGAATGGTGTCGCCACCCCATTTGGCGAATAAGAGGTGTCATTTCTTACAGCATAGGCCCAGGCTACGTGACAGCCTTTGGGATTCCTTTCTTTGTTGCATGCAAGGCCATTGGAGTTGATGGGTGGAGTCTTACACAAAACATGTATGTGTGCAGAATAGGGCCAGGATAGGTGGAAGGCTATGGGGTTTCATAAGCCCATGCATGTATCACGATTGGACAGTAAGGGAGGCGCCATTGGACTTGGCGAAAGAGTACAAAAATGAATGGTGTCGCCACCCCATTTGGCGAATAAGAGGTGTCATTAACAGCATAGGCTCAGGCTACGTGACAGCCTTTGGGATTCCTTTCTTTGTTGCATGCAAGGCCATTGGAGTTGATGGGTGGAGTCTTACACAAAACATGTATGTGTGCAGAATAGGGCCAGGATAGGTGGCAGGCTATGGGGTTTCATTATTGCATGTAATATTATTGGCAGCCTTGGGGGGTTGCATCCCTTACTTAATTGAAATTTTTTACCTTACGTTGAACATAACATTGATTCACATAATCTGTAAAATCTTCCAACCTTCGAATCAGTCATCAAACCTTCAAACATTCCAGCATTCATACCTTCATACAATCAATAAACCTCAAACATTCCAACCTTCAAACCTTAAAACAATTCTACGCAATGGCCTCTTCACCACAATTTGTTGTCAAAGCACATTTCAACGGTGAGACATACATTTGTCCCACAGTTGGGTTTTTGTTTAGAAACACCGACAACGTTCGATTTCTCTTAAACGGGAAAGCCAATTTCTCGTACTTCAAGAAAAGATTGGAGGCCAAACTTGAACGAGGCCCGGTATCCCAGATATTTTATCAGAATCCAGTTTTTTTTGGAAACAACCAAGTAATTTTTTATAAGGTTGAAGTTCAAGATGACGAGGATCTCCAGAACATGATTTCCAGCCATGTCTATTCTGGATACGACTCTATTGAGTTGTACGTTTTGCTTCAAGAGCCTCCGGTGACACAAGAGGTAGAGCCTCCGGTGACACAGGAGGTTGATCCTTTGGAGAATGAACAAGATGAGGTAGATGCAGTTGATGATGAAGAAGAAGATAACGAGTTAGAGTTTGATGAAATGGTGAACGACGATTCTGACGATGATGGCATCCCAAGTATTCCTACTGACAAAATCTACACACCACCTCCGCACATGACAAACTTCAACATGGGCGGAGATGAACCTTCTACTGACTTGTTTTTCCAACCGTATATGCAGTCGGATGAAAATTTAAAAGAGAAGGACAAGTTTCGTAACAGAGAGGAATGCATCAGGGCCATCAAAAAATTTCACATGCTCAACTCGGTTGATTTTAAGGTGGATGGTGTAAACCCGAAAAGGTACAAGATCAAGTGTGTCCACCCTGACTGTATGTTTAAGCTGACCGCATCATACAGATTAAGGGGTGATTGTTGGGTCATAGGTTCCATGACTATCCACACTTGTGTAAGTTCCACTCAATCACAAGACCACCGAAAACTCAACCATTATCTAATCTGTCAAGAAATCCTACCCCTGGTCAGCAACGACCCATCTTTGAAGGTGAAAACAATTATCTCCCACATCACCACGGTTTTTAACTACACTCCGTCTTACCGTAAGGCGTGGTTAGCAAAGACTAAGGCGATTGAAAGGGTGTACGGAAACTGGGAGGAGTCATACCGAGAACTTCCCCGCTATCTAAATGCACTCAAGACATATTCTCCAGGTAGTGTTTATGTTCTGGAAACATTGCCAGCGTACGCCCAAGATGGTAGTCTTCTGCATGGCAACGGAATATTCAGTCGCGTGTTTTGGGCATTTCAACCATGCATCACAGGGTTTGCATCATGCAAACCAATTCTACAAATTGACGGGACTTGGTTGTATGGGAAGTACAAAGGCACGCTATTGATGGCAGTTGCACAAGATGGCAACAATAACATTTTCCCCGTTGCGTTTGCCCTTGTCGAGGGGGAGACCGGTGCTGCTTGGAGCTTTTTCCTGAAAAATCTTCGTACGCACGTGGCTCCTCAACCAGATCTCTGTTTGATCTCGGACAGACATGCCTCCATTGAAAGTGCCTATAATAATCCAGCAAATGGTTGGCATGACCCTCCTTCTACGCATGTCTATTGCGTCAGGCATATCGTCCAGAATTTCTCGAGGGAGGTCAAGGACAAAACATTGAGGAAAGCGGTGATGAATGCGGGATATGCATTGATACAACCCACATTCAAATATTACCGCAACGAGATCCGTTTGTCTAATCCAGAAGCCGGTACGTGGATCGACAATATACCGGTCGAAAAGTGGACTAGGTCATACGACAATGGCCAAAGATGGGGGCATATGACAACAAATCTTATTGAATCAATGAATGGGGTATTCAAGGGCATACGAAACCTCCCAATCACTGCCTTGGTAAAATCCACGTATTTTAGGATGGCTGCGTTATTTGCCAAAAGAGGTGAAATGTGGTATGCGGTCTTACAATCAGGACAACTATGGAGTGAAAGCTGTATGAAATACATTAAGGCTGAAAGTGCTAAAGCCAACACTCACATGGTTACACGGTTTGACCGACACGGCCATAACTTCATTGTGAAAGAGACAATCGACCACAATGAAGGCCTGGCAAGAAAAGAATACAGGGTCATTTTACCTTCTCAATGGTGCGATTGTGGCAGGTTTCAAGCATTTCGTATGCCTTGCTCTCATGTCATTGCCGCTTGTGCTCATACCCATCAAGACGCGCTTCAACTGCTCTCAAACGTTTATAAATCTGAAACGTTGCTCACTGTTTACAACAACAACTTTCCTTTGGTGGCAAAACCGGACTATTGGCCTGAATACAACGGCGATATAGTTTGGCACAATGACCAAATGCGAAGGAACAAGAAGGGTCGTCCCAAAAGCAGGCGCATCACAACAGAAATGGATGATCTTGACAGGTTGGAAAGAAAGTGTGGTTTATGCCATCAGGTCGGACACAATCACAAAAACTGTCCGAATCGGGCATCTGGCTCGACCACATAAATATTGTAATACAATAAATCTTTTCAATATTTGTGTTGTAAACATTAGGGTTTTCCGTTAATAAAACTGTTAACACAATTTAAGAAATTCAATATAGGAAATTACATTAGGGTTTTCGCGTACAACAATGATTAACGATATTCAATCTAGGAAATTACAACTGTTAACACAATTTCATCTGACCCATGCATCATCAGCATTACATCACTGTCTGTTTTGACTTCCTCCAACCACACATTAGGTCTTCCTGTCGCATGCGGGGTTGTTGTTCGTTTTCGCTGGATCCTTCAAATTTTTTCCCCCTCCGCGATGTCTCCATCTAGCCACCGCATCAACTCCCGCTTCAGACGCTCCATGGAGTGAATGTGCCAGAATTTCATTTTCATCGCAGGTTTCGTGGCGGAGAATATAACGTAACCATCTCTGCTAAAAATCATAGCGACGTCATTACACAAATAACGGAGTACAAAATAAAAATACAGTGCGAGAAAGTGTGAGAAATTTCAAAGAAACTGACGAATTATTTATAAAACAGCATTTTGCCCTAGTTTTGCCCTAGGCGCCAAGTGAGATGGAGCCTCCTCTCATTTTTAAGGAGCATGCGCCATCTCACTTAGCTAAAAGACAAGGGAGGCGCCAAGTGAGATGGCGCCTAGGGCAAAACCCTAGGTGCATGCGCCAATTGGGATGGCTCCTCCTTTGTGGAGCCATCTCAAACATGGTTATTTGCGTAATTTTTTCCGAAACCCGGTTATTTGTGAAATATTTTTTTAATACGTGGTTATTAATAAAAAAATTTGAGGTTGGAGGCGTGCAATAGAGAAAACAAGTTTCAAAAAATTCAAGAAAAGTGGCAAACTGATTTCCAAGTTACAGATCACTTCAAGGCATTCTAGTCATCCCAATCGTTTGCTGGACATCCCTGGACCGTGTTGCAACCATTAGCAAGCTTCCCCACACTCAAAATCACACTGTAAGATTCAAACGGTTTGTCTCTTTTCTTGAAATCGAACGCACTGATTCTAGCATCTTTAGCATGAACAATTGACATATTTTTAACCCTTGAGATGTTTGCAAGCTAATGGTTATGAGTAATTGTATTTTTATTGACTATACAGCAAAGTGCCATGGCTAGGGTTTTTTCTTCGTTTCTAGGGATTTACTGTACATGAACAATTGGCCATTGATAATGGTACCATGATGCTCGTGAGGTTGCAACGAGTTGATTGGTACCACTGGTTTCCATTTATCATGCTTGTA
Organism: Vicia faba; assembly: GCA_948472305.1. Lineage (NCBI taxonomy): Eukaryota > Viridiplantae > Streptophyta > Magnoliopsida > Fabales > Fabaceae > Vicia > Vicia faba. Next base: position 791,950,879 of record OX451741.1, read on the forward strand.
TGAGATTTTGGAAATGCACAGGGTTGTACCTACGCTCAGTGTCCGTAGGTAAAAGTCTCTGATCTAAAGCGACGGAGGCAACGAAGAAGATAATGGCGTGGCAGGTGGTGAATGGCCAGTTTGAATTTTGCGCATTTTCAAAGTTTAGCTTTTTGTTTTATCATATAATGTTTGTTTATTATTACTTGTACAACTAAACATGACAGCTCAGTTGGCAAGCGTGCAGGGTGATAATGTTCAAGGACCTGAGTTTGATCCCCAGGTCCCAATGTTTGCTTTATATTGTTTTTCTTTGCATAATCAGGTGTACTAGTGTGCCACGAGTCTACCATGCATCATCAACGTTCAACCATCAGATCATCAAGGCTTCAGATCCAACGCCTTCTCCCTGTAGGACTACCATGCACCTAAGTCAAGCTGACATACAGGATCTGGCAAAGTCAAAGGGGCCAAGGGCTTGTTGGGCTCAGAATTGCATACCACACCCCTTTTTTTGCTAAGCAACCAGGCTCATTCTATTTCCTTTTCTTTTCTTTCTTTTATTTTATTTAATTAGTTTAATTATTTTTTAACCAAAATCAATTTCTTTTTTTTCACAAAAAAAAATCATAAAATAAAGTTTCACAAATTTAGAATTAGGTTTTTTTTATTTTATCAAAGTTAATATTAGTTTAAATTTAATTTAGGGTAATTCTAACTTTTTGTATATAATTAAAATCAATTAGAAAAAAATTAGAATTAGCTTGTGATTTAATTTTTAATTTCTTTTCTCAAAACAAAAAATACAAAAAATAGGTTAATTTAATTATTTTTCTTAATTAGTAATTAGGTTTTTTTATTTATTCAATTAAACTTTATTTTCTCAAAATAGCAATTAGGTAGTTGGGGTCAAAACCCTAAATCTCTCGTTTTCGATTCATCACGCGCGTTTATTATTTTTTGCAATATTAATGTAACTGCTCACGGTATGTAATAGTTTAAATTAGGATTTTCTTTATGTATCGTTCTTACGGGTTTTTTGGCTATGTAATTAATCCCTACCCTGAAGCCTTGTAATAGCGTAGGTTTTACTTTCCCACATTTTAATCCTCGCAAACAATAACTGTTTAGATGTATGATTATAGGATTGTATGACAAGATTGCATGATAATTTAAAATGGCTAGAAAACCCTAATGTGCAAAGATAATAACTGAAATCAAATCACTCACACATGCGCACTCTTAGGGTATACTCTCACTTCGGTTATCTTCGGTAAACGGTCATTAAGTATAGGGTGTCTTAGTGGTTACCTTCCTGTCTAAACAAAGATCAAATGTCCCGTTCAGAAATGTTGCCTCGAAAATGTCGCCTCGAAAATGTTGCCTCGAATATGATCTTAAGAATTTAGGGTTATTACTAAGACGTCCTAACATTGCTTTAGTGATCGTACATCCCTTTCGAATTGACCCTTACAACTCCAACGACGGTGCTACCTATTTCTCAATAGTAGGATAGCGCTGTCTAAAGGAAACAAGAACATAAACGATCCTTTTTTGAGTAGGTAGATGCTAGTAGGTATTTGCTCAAATCAAAACTTTTCACACCAAACACTTTTCGAACTAAAGTTTTCAAAAACAACTTCGTAACACTCTTGAGGACAGAAACAAGGGTTGAAACGAAGTAAAACAAAACGTTTTAAAAAAACAAAACACATACAAGCAATTTTAAAAGATGAGCAAGTACCTAAGAGTCCATGGAAAACCATGGATAGAAAGGGTGCTAACACCTTCCCTTTCTATAATCTACCCCCCGTACTCAAATCCTCGAAAAAGGAATTTTTCTTTGCTTTTTTCCTTTCCAGTTGGATAAAATAAAATTCGGTGGGGAATCTTGCTTACCGCGACATTTTGCAAATAAAAAACACAAAACGCAAACCAGCATTTTTCAAAAACAGTCGGTTATGCCACCGTATCACAGAACTGGCGACTCTGTTGGGGAATTTTAAGTGGGGTGTACCTTAGGATCTAGTTCATCCTGATTACTTCTCTTGTTTGTTTTGGTTGATTTACTTTTAAGGGTTTTGTTTGGGAGTTACTATAGATCCTAACCCGGATCTGGGGACACCTTTTAGGTAAGTAGCAATAAACTGTGAGGGAACTGTACGGCGTAGACCGATACGGTTGAAGCAGTAGCTACGTTAATGTGGCATATTGGTTGGTACCGGTATCCCTTGTGGAGAAACGAGGAGAATATGGGGCCGTTACGTGTGTCGTTAAGCATCAACTGGCCTTAGAACCTTTAATCGACCAACTTGGCCAATAGAAAGTAGTGAGATAGCCGACCTCGGTGTAAAGCTGAGAACTGGTTGATACTCGATGCTACACTCATTGAGACCATACTCTTGAGATAGTTCTGGCCGCAAGAAAAGATTGCGTGAGCTGAAACCATGATCGATGGAGGATGGTCAGTGATATTGAGAACCTCTAGAACCCGGTTACTTTTGTTAGGATAGGTTGAAACCAACTGAACTTCAAGAGGGTAGTACATTTGACCCCATGCAAGCCTTGAACTTAAGGGCTTTTTGTGTGACTTGTTTGCCTTTGCCATGCCTGTTATCTGCTATACCTGTGTTTTTTTATCATGACATCATGCATCATAACATAGCATGCATACTTCATTATACTAACCATTTCAAAGACCAAGGGGATTTATCTTTGTTCTGTTTTGCAGATTATGGCTTTCGTGCGTAGAAATACCATCCGAGTTAACTTTGTGCAAATACCTGCTCAACTTAAAGAGTTAGCCTCAAGAGTTTCCGAGACTTCTATGTTCATTAAGAGACATGGTCAGCTTCTTATCCTGGTCACCTCAAAGCTTGATGAGAATATGATGAGTGTACTCTTCCAGTTCTTCGATCATGTGCATCATTGTTTCACCTTTCCAGATTACCAGCTGGTTCCCACTTTGGAAGAGTTCTCTCACTTATTGGGCATATCCATCCTTGAACAGGTGCCCTTCACAGGTATGGAAGAGACTCCTAGACCAGAAGACATTGCCTCAGCTCTGCATCTGAAACGGACTGATGTAGTATCCAATTGGGAAACACGAAGCAGGGTCGAAGGTTTCTTAGCCAAATTTCTGATGGGTCGGGCTCATATGTTCTGGGATAATTTGGATTTTCAGGCTTTTGAAGATATCTTAGCTCTCCTTATCTACGGTTTGGTTCTCTTCCCAAATCCGGACTCCTTCGTGGATGTGAATGCGGTTAAGATATTCCTTTCTCGCAATCTTGTGCCTACTCTACTGGGTGATATCTTGCATACCTTCTACACACGTACTGTGCGAAGAAGAGGAAATCTCATGTGTTGTATGCCGTTGTTGTCGAGGTTGTTTATTTCGCACCTCCCTAAGTCTGTGCTGAAGAACGAAGAGGGTTCGGGATGGTCCTACAGAATAATGTCACTTGCCCATAAAGACATTCTTTGGAGCTCCCGGGCTATGGAAGACATTGCTGTCATTGATCGTTGTGGGGGGTACCCTAATGTCCCGTTGCTTGGAATTATAGGGGGGATAACCTACAACCCTTGTCTACTTCTTGGTCGTGCTCGGAGAGATGGTCCCCATGAACTACTTCTTGAGGATATTGCATTTGACTATAAGGAGGATACAGACGAGCACCGTCAAAGGTTTATACGAGCTTCGGTCATGGTAAACAGATCTGACCCCCAAGAGTTGGGACCAAGGACTTCCCTCCCTATGCAGCCTTACCTACAATGGGTCCGAGCTCGTGCCCAGAAGCTTGGGATGCCTTATGAAGCCATATTGCCAGTAGGCATGGCAAAAAAACCCAGACCCGCTGGGCCCCGCCCGGACCCGCCCCGAAATTAACGGGGAAAACCCGACTAAAACGGGTACGGGTGCGGGGGCGGGTAAAACCCGGTTTCTAACTACGGGTGCGGGGGCGGGGGCGGTAAGACACTGAGACCCGCCCGCACCCGCACCCGCCCCGCCCCGAATAATCCAATTACTATAATAACCTTGTTTTAATTATTTTTATGTTACATGCACGGATGGTATAACATTAATAACCTTGTTTTAATTATTTTTATGTTACATGCACGGATGGTATAACACTAATAACCTTGTTTTAATTATTTTTATGTTACTTTTATTTGTTAATGTTGTCCAGGAAATTTGTGAAAAAAATAGATATTTTTTTATTTAAAAAAAACAGTTTTCGCGGGTGGGGGCGGGTGCGGGTGCGGGTGACCCGTTCTCCATTGGGGGCGGGTCTGGGGGTGAATTTCCATCCCCCGGCGGGTTTGGGGGCGGGGGCGGTTCTATTACTGGAGTTGCGGGTGCGGGTGCGGGGTTAGCTAAACCCGCCCCCGACCCGCCCCGTTGCCATCCCTAATTGCCAGTGATTGTGGAGCCTACTAATGAGGAAGGTGTGTACACAGTTCTTTATCCTTACATGCCCACTGATCCTGGGGCATTGCAGAGGTCCTGGATTCAGCTGAAAGAGGAGATGGATGCTTACCGGGAGAAGTACCATGAGCAAGAAAGGAAGATCTTGAAGCTCACCAGGTAGCTCGAGGAGGAAAGAGTGATCAACGACTATGTCAGCACAAAGAGGAAGCGTCCATGGGATTTCTGATTTTTCTTTTTTCTAGTTTAAATTTATTTTCCATTTACTTCTTTGTAACACCTTCAAGGCATTGTTGAACCTTTTACAAGTTAATCTAATAAAGTTTGTTTATTTTTGGTTTGCAAATTTAAATTTCCCAAAGTCTTTGAAATCATTACATACGCATCCCATTATCATGCACGCCATCACAGGTACCATTACAGGTTTCTCATCTTCTTCGCTGTTTATTTCAGCAGAAATGTCTTCTGATCAAGCCATCAAAGATCTTCAGGCACAAAATGCCCAATTCCAACAGATGTTCTTAAGCTTGGCTAAAGGGAAAGAGGATTTGAAGACCCTGATTATGAAAGAAAAGAAGATGAATAAGAAGGTTGGTGTTCTAAACATGGGTAGAAGATTCAAAGAAAGGATAAGACAATCAGCTGATATGACCTCCTCATCTAAGGACGGGGAGAACCAAGAAAGGACAAAGGACCCTAGTCCAGCAGTTTTTGACAATGATACGGATTACGATGAGGAGCAATATCCTCCTGCTGAGGATAGGTACAAGCAATTAGAAGACCGTCTGAGTGCTATGGAGATTCAGAAGATCCCTAGTTTGGATTTCGGAGAACTGGGACTGGTATCAGGAGTGGTGATCCCTCATAAGTTCAAAGCTCCGATTTTTGCCAAGTACGATGGAGTATCCCGTCCAAAACTCCATCTCTGCTCGTACGTCAGAAAAATCCAACCCCACACTACTGATAGAAATTTGTGGGTGCATTTATTTTAAGACAATCTTTCAGGGACTCAGCTTGAATGGTTTTATCAATTGGAATGAGCCAATGTCCAAAACTGGGAAGACCTTGTTGCTGCTTTCTACAGGTAGTATCAGTATAACGCCGACCTTGCTCCTACTCATACTCAGCTTCAGGGTATGTCTATGGGTGCAAGTGAAGGTTTTAAGGACTATGCTCAAAAGTGGAGAGACTTGGCTGGAAGAGTCCAACCCCCATTGTCTGATAGGGACTTGGTTGACATGTTTCTAGGGACGCTATTTGGTCCATTTTTCAATCATCTGATCGGCAGTTCGTCATCTGGGTTTACTAAGTTGAGTTTTACTGGAGAGAGATTAGAAGCTGGTATTCGAAGTGGTAAGATACAGAAGGATACGTCATCAAGTGCAGTAAACAAGCCTTTCAGCGGTAAGAAAGAAGCTAGTGCAGTCTACGGCCCGAGAGGCCAAAGCAGACCTGAACACCGTCAGGAAGTGAATGCAGTAGTGATATAAAGACCTAAAGTTGCTCCACAATGCAACAATCAATAAAGGGTGGAAAGACCACAGAGGAAGTACACTCGGCTCAATATGACTCTGACTCAAATTCTACCACAATTATTGAAGACCAACCTGGTAACTCTGAGGGAAGCCCCGAAGAACCCCAACACCACTTCTCCTCACTATAACCTAAATGTCCGTTGCGCCTATCACTCCGAAAGTCCAGGTCATGATACAAACAACTGTTAGGCCTTGAAGAACAAAGTGCAGGACTTAATCGAAGCTAAAGAGATTGAGTTTGACGCTCTGGAGAAGCCCAACGTCATAACTGCTCCCATGCCCAAACATGGTCATGGAGTAAATGTTGTGGACGATGATTTATTTGTGACCTCCGTGGAAGAAATTTCTACTCCTTTGATGACAGTAAAGAAGAATTTGCTATTGGCTGGTTTATTTCCGGGTTATGGTGAAGGTTGCCACACGTGCTCAATTCTTCCTGCTGGTTGCCATTTATTGAAATCAGGTGTTTAGTTCCTGATGGATAACAAAGAGATCCTGTTCAAAAAGTCTATGATTCTGTTAGTTCCAATTGAAGATGCTTCCATCATAACTATTTCCTCCAATCCTTCCAAGGTTTCCTCGAGAAAACCTGTTAGAATTACATTCGTCCCAAGAATTGCTCCATTAATAATTACAGTCCCTGGTCCTATCCCATACACTTCGGATAAGGTTGTCCCTTGGTATTATGGTCTTGATGTGTGTTACCATGGAGTTAAACAATACTTAAAGAGTCAGGAATCTGATGTTGATATCAGTAATATTGTTGGGGCTTGCAAGGTCACCAGAAGTGGAAGACTCTTTTCTCCCGAAATTTCCCCTCCGACTGTTCACAAACCTGTTGTTATTCCATCTGCTAGTACATCAGCTACTATCCTAGTTCCTATTCCAGTTATCACCCCTGTCGCCGAGCCATCTGGGACTCGGGACAAAGAAATCATAGGTGAGCCTTCCCGGACGGAGGCACCTAAGAAGATCATTGTAGAAACCTCGAAACAAGAGATAGAAGAAATTTTGAAGATTATCAAGAAGAGCGATTACAACGTAGTCGAGAAGCTGGGGCAGACCCCATCGAAAATATCCATGTTGTCCTTGTTATTGTGTTCTGAAGCCTATGCAAAGGCTTTAATTGCATTCCTCAAAACTGCGCATGTGCCGCAGGAAACTTCAGCCGATCAATTGAAAGATTGCGTAGCTAGTTTGACTGCCGACAATGGGCTGGGTTTCTCAATTGCAGACCTGACTGCTAAAGGAAGAAATCATAATGACGCTCTGCACGTCTCGATCGAGTGCAGGGGCACTACTATGGCCCATGTACTGGTGGATACCAGGTCCTCATTGAATGTTTTGCCAAAGAAAGCGTTAGACCGTCTGGACTGTGAAGGTTTGATTCTAAAGCTGAGCAATATTATGGTCCGAGCTTTCGACGGGTCAAAAAGGATGGTGCACGGGGAGGTGGACATCCATGTTAAAGTTTTCTCTCAGACTTTTGCATCCACATTTTATGTGATGGATATCAGACTATCATATTCTTGCTTGTTGGGTCGTCCTTGGATTCATAAGGCTGGGGCAGTGACTTCCACGCTCCATCAAATGTTGAAATATCCGGTAAAGGGGAAGATTGTTACGGTACAAGGTGAAGAGGAGTATATGGTGAGCCATCTCAATTCCTTTTGCTATATGGAGATGGATGGGGAGTTCATCGAAACCCCTTGTCAGAACTTTGAGGAGGTCCCTCAGACTTTGGCGCCAACTGAAGTTGCTATTGACAAACCTCCGATGAAGATGGCTTCTCTCAAAGATGCCAGGGCTGTAATTGAAGAAGGTGGGTGTACAAATTGGGGTCAGCTCCCTGATTTCACGCATAAAAATGACAAATTTGGTTTGGGCTTTACTACAGGGGCTCAAAGGGCTGTTAGGCGCGCACGGATTGGAAGACTTCTTCTGCACATCAGCAATTAGGGAGTTAATGAAACTGAAGATGGTGAAGAAGATTCAGATATCGACAGCTGGATCTACCCAACGACCAATGGTGGATTGAACAATTGGACGGCGAAGGACTTCATACCTGTTTCTTTTATTACACAGTAATTGACTTTTGTTTTAAGAGTTATAATAAACAGTTTGAAACTTTACGGCCCGGTGCCTTGCCCGAGGCATCTTGGCTTTGCTTGTGAGGGCTTATTATTTGTCATTTCATATATCATTAATAAAACATTGGACATTTCTTGCATTACAAATTTTGCGCTCCTTGTTTTTCTTTTTGTCTCTCGCTTTATCAAAAACAACTATTCTCTTACACACACTCACATATCATAATGCAGATCCATATCCACTCTGGATCCCATTGATAAAAACTCTGCTACTGCCAGTTATGACTTCGAAAATCCGATCAACCAAGCCGAGGACGAAGGTGAGGATGATTGTGAGGTGCCTGGAGAACTTTCTAGACTGTTACAACAGAAAGAAAGGGCCATACAGCCTCATGAAGAGTCAGTTGAGTCAGTGAATTTGGGTACAGAGGAAGACAGGAAAGAGGTCAAGATAGGTGCGAATCTGGAGCCTAGTGTCAAGCAGCGGTTGATACAAATGCTACGCGACTATGTTGAGATCTTCGCCTGGTCCTACAAAGATATGCCTGGTTTGGACACCGATATTGTGGTTCATCGCCTGCCAACTAAAGCAGAATGTCCTCCGATAAAATAGAAGGTTCGTCGTATGCGCCCTGAGATGTATGAGAAAATCAAAGCTGAAGTCATGAAGCAGTTTGACACGGGGTTCTTAGCTGTCACTTCTTATCCGCAGTGGGTTGCCAATGTAGTTTCAGTACCTAAGAAGGATGGTAAGGTACGGATGTGTGTGGACTATAGAGATCTGAACAGGGCAAGCCCCAAGGATGATTTCCTGCTTCCTCACATCGATGTTCTGGTCGACAACACCGTGCAGCATAAGATCTTCTCCTTTATAGATGGTTTTTCTGGTTACAATCAGATCAATATGGCTCCCGAGGACATGGAAAAGACAACCTTCGTTACACAGTGGGGCACCTTCTGTTACAAGGTAATGCCTTTCGGGTTGAAGAATGTTGGGGCAACTTATCAGCGGGCCATGGTCACTTTGTTCCATGACATGATTCACCATGAGATCGAGGTTTATGTCGATGACGTGATCGCAAGGTCCCAGACTGAGGAAGAGCACCTTGACCATCTCCAGAAATTGCTTGACAGGTTAAAGACGTACAAGCTGAGGTTAAACCCGAACAAGTGCACCTTCGGGGTAAGGTCTGGTAAGCTGTTGGGTTTCATCGTCAGTGATAAGGGTATTCAGGTGGACCCTGCCAAGGTAAAAGCCATACAGGAGATGCTGGCTCCCCGCACAGAAAAGGAAGTTAGAGGCTTTTGGGGATGTCTGAACTACATCGCCTGATTCATTTCACATCTGACCGCTACTTGTGAGCCAATCTTCAAGCTGTTGAAGAAATATCAAGTGGTAAAATGGAATGATGAATGTCAGACCGCTTTCGAAAGAATCAAAGAATATCTTCAAGAACCGCCAATTTTGATGCCTCCAGTCGAAGGAAGACCTTTGATCTTATACTTGACAGTACTGGATAGTTCAATGGGGTGTGTGATGGGGCAGCATGACGAGTCTGGCCGAAAAGAGCACGCTATTTACTACCTTCGCAAAAAGTTTACCGACTGTGAGACCCGATACTCATTGCTCGAGAAAACTTACTACGCTTTGGCATGGGCTTCTCGCCGGCTGAGACAGTATATGCTGACTCACACCACTTTATTGATATCAAAAATGGATCCAATCAAGTATATCTTCGAGAATCCTGCTCTCTCCGAAAGGATAGCGAGATGGCAGATGATCCTAACCGAGTACGACATCCAATATACAACCCAAAAAGAAATCAAGGGAAGTGTATTGGCGGATCATTTGACGCATCAGGCCGTGGATGACTATCAATCCATGAATTTCGAGTTCCCGAATGAGAACATCGTGTTGGTGACCGACTGTGAAAAACCTGGACCGGATGAAGGACCTGAGGAGGGATCCTGATGGTCTATGTATTTTGATGGAACGTCAAACGCGTTAGGTAATGGAATTAGCACCGTGATCATATCTACTGAGGGTTGTCATACTCCGCTCACCTCCCGATTATGTTTTAACTGCACCAATAATATGGAGGAGTATGAAGCATGTATCCTAGGTCTTCGAGATGCTATTGACTTGAGGATTAAGTTCTTGAGTGTATTCGGAGATTCTGCTCTAGTAATCAGTCAGATCAAAGGCAAGTGGGATACGAAGCACCCAAATATTATTCCTTACAAGGAGTATGTGCTGACATTGCTCTCGCACTTTGAGGAGATAACCTTTGAACACTTTCCAAGAGAGGAGAACCAGTTAGCGGATGCGCTACCTACCATGTCTTCTATGTTCAAAGTCAGGTGGGACAATGAAGCTCCCCAGATTACCATCGAGAGGTTGGACGAACCCGCACATTGCTATGACATTGAGATTGAAGAGGTAGCAGATAAACCCTGGTTTCATGAGGTAAAGAGGTATCTTGAGACGCAAGAATACCCCGAGGGTGCATCTGTTAATGATAAGAAGTTCCTGAGAAGATTTGCTGCGAATTTCTTCATCAGCAATGGGATCCTTTATAATCGTAACCATGATTCAACCTTATTGCGATGTGTGGACAAAAGCGAGGCAGAAAGGATCATGGCAGAGTTACATGAAGGAACCTTCGGAACTCATTCCAGTGGACATACCATGGCAAAGAAGATCCTACGGGCTGGATATTATTGGTCCACTATGGAAGCCGATTGTTATCGGCATTATCGAACTTGTTGTAATCGGTGGATCTGGAACTGACTGTTTAACGCTGGTTCGCGAAATGTCGCGGAAGCAAGAGTCGCCACCGTCTTTTATTTTCTCCAAATGGAAAGGACAAAAGCACAGAAAAATTCCTTATAGAGATTGCTCTCGGTTCGGGAGGTAGGTTATAGAAAGGGAAGGTGTTAGCACCCTTTCTATCCATGGTTATCCATGGGCTCTTAGATACTTGCTCATTGTGTTTTCAAAAATGGTTTGTTTGCTTTTCAATGTGGGTTTTAAAAAGTTTCTTTGAAAAATTTCAGTTCGACTCGTACGTCAGTGGTTTGAAAAAAATTGCTTTGAAAGCTTTTGAAAAATGTGTTGGTGTGAAAAGTATTTTTGATTTGTTTTGTTTTTAAAGAGAGCAAGTATCTACGAGAACCTACCTACCCTAAGGAATTCGTCTGTGTAAATGTCCTTTAAAGTAGTGCCATCCCACCATTGAGAGGTAGGTAGCACCACCGTTGGAGGTGTTCGGGTCAATTCGAGTTTTGTAGGGACATGGTGATCACCAGAGCAATGGGAAGACACCTTAGAAGCTACCCTCATGCCAGGTTCCCGGATCATGAGGACTTACTAAGACATCCTCTACTCGACGATCACCTTTCGAGGCAAGGCAACAGTGAGGCGTACCCTAGGGGTGGTGTGTGAATTGTGTGTCATTTTCAGTTTATTGTCTTTTGTCATGTTATTGGTGATCTACGTTTTGATTTTATTTTTGGCATACATTCTTTCATGTTATTGTTTAGCAGTTAAAAATGCGGGAATTTAAAGTGCGAAAAAGATAAAGGGTCCTACGCTATTACAAAGGCGCGGGTCTACAACGCCAAATAAATCCAAGACCCGATTTAAAATAAAGTGCAAAAAGTAAATGTCTAATAGCTATTACATGGCTTTGGTACAATTACATTACATTTACATCAAAAATAAATAAAACGCGCGAAAAAGGGAAAATACGACCGAATGCGAGGGCGTTGAACCCTTTAAGGAATTAAAATAATTAAGTTAAAATAATTAAGTTAAATAAAAAGAAATGACTTATTTTTATGTTTTTTTGATTTATGACAATTAAAGAAAATTTAAACTAATTAAAAGTCAAGTAATTAATTCTAATTTTAATGGTTTTTAATTTATTAAAGAAAATGCCTTAAAGAGAAAACCTAGACTTTAAACTAAATTAATTATGAAATTTATTTACAAAATTAATGGTTGATGACAAAATATTTAATTAATTAAAAAAAAGGGGAAAAAGTATTAAAGACCTATTTTTGTTATTTTTTGGTTTATTATGAAAAAAGAATTAAATTACCTAAAATTAAATCTAAATTAATTACATGCGAATTTATTTATGAAGATACTTAAAATAAAATATTTTATTATTTTTTACTTTTTCTGATTTTTATGGTTTTTATGATTTGTAAAATATAATTAATTAAATTAAAACAATTGAATAAAATAAAATAACAATTAACAATAAAATAAAAATAAGTAAAAAAAAAATAGAAAGAAATTGCAAACCAGGGGGGGTTCAGGCCCTAAAGTGGAGGTGTGGCCCAGTAGTTTGAGCCCAATATCCCTCAGGTCCCTTGACTTTTCCATCCAGCGTGTACATGCTTTGACCAAGCTTATGGTGTACATCCAATCCCAGCCTTTGATTTGGATTTGTGGGATACGTGGATGGCTAGATGATGAAGGAACATGATGCGCTTCAATGTTGCGCCTGCATGGGAATTTACATGAAAAAATAATATGGCAATTATACAGACCTGGGGTTCGAACCCAGGTCTTGGATGTTGAAGCCTTCAACGTTTGCCAGCTGAGCTACACACGCATATTCAAACATATTATGACAAATAAATAACAAAAAGAAAAACGAAAGCATTAGTGGTTCAGCGCGCGAATTTTCAAACGCACCAACCACCGTTCGCCACGACTCCATCTTCTTCCTCATCCCTGTAACACAAACACAAAAGCAACGGTTTTGGACGCGTTGCATTAGGCAGGCTATTGAAAAATAGCGATTAGCTCATCTCTAAATATAAATTAGGCGCGAGGGTTGGGATCTCTTCGTCTGGACGTGCTCATGCCAATGGTATTACTCCTGAGTCCTAATTTTGCCTTGGGTAAAAAACCCCAATTTAGAGCTCTGCAAACCCTAAAAAGTGATCATGGCATAATCGTGTGTATGGCGTAAAAATGCAATTAAAGGCATTGGTTAGCATCAGCACATCACAAAGAATGTAAATCCATGAATCAAATGTTATGAAAGTGTCTAAAATGCAAAGCACGATAATGGAAAAAAATGGCAAAAGAGTGACTTATGTACAGCGTTTCAAGGGACTATCTTTGATGCTTTTGATTGTAATACGTTCAGGGATTGCCAAGGAAGCTTTTGGAATAGGTTTTGTGCCTTGAATCAATCTGGAAAGCTGTTTTCAGTTTTGAGTTTTTTTAGTGAAAAATTCAATGTTGTAATGGTGTATTCTGCGCAGCTTAGAGTGTAAAATCTTGATCTGATCATTTGTATATACCCTAGCAATATGTTTGGATGGGAGTTATGGTCAATAACACCTTGCTTTGATGGTTTGGATTTTCTCATAAACCACCATTATCAACTTTCCAATTTTGCTTCATTTTTGAATTTTTGCCTTGATTAAGCCTTAGCACGAAAAATGGTAGGCACATAATGGTGTTTCAAGGCTAGTCAAAGCCAAAATATCCCTCTTAAATCAATTTTTGAATTTCTTTTGATTTTAAAAGATTTAAAACTAATTAAATCCAATAAAAATCAATAAAAATGAAAAAATTAATAAAAAAATCTGAAATAAAAGGTGGGACACGTGGGAAGCATGACCAAGTCAATTCAAGTGGAAAAAGTGGGCCCCTTTTGTCAAAAATGAGATTTCAAGGATAAATGATTTTGGCCATTTCACAAAAATTTCCCAACTTCTCCAATGCATAACTTGCTCAATTTTTAAGCTTTGCTCATGTTCTTGGACATTTTAGAAAGGTCTTGAAGCCCTCTAAACAATGCCTTTGGTCCCATGTCATTTTGATTTACCAATCTCAAGTTATGGCCTTTGACTTAAAGTCCCTTTTTGTTGACTTTTGAAAATGACCTATAATGTTGAAATTGATAACTTTTTGTGAGAGCATTTCTTGGACTTGAAGTATGAAGATGAGTTGTAGGAAATGTCTTTCTCTTCAAAATGAGCTTTGGATGGAATTTTTCTGATGAACCATGTGAAAGTTATGCCCTGGTCAATTTCAGTTGACTTTTCCAACTGTCCAAAAATAGAAACTTTTGCATCTTGATGATTTTTGAGCCAAGTTTTGAGAATCATGATCAAGCATTGATCAAATGATGTTTGTGGCTTCAAAATGAGATGTTGACCAAAAATTTGAACTTTTGACTGCCAAATGACCATTTTGCCCCTACAGTTGACTGTAGTGCAATTTAGGGTTTTGACTGTGCAATCTTGAGCTGAATGTCTTGAAACTTGATGTGAGGATACTTGACCATATTTGTAGGCATGTGAGGCTTGATTGGGCCCTTGAAAACTTCAGCTTCCTTGTGAGAACCAAAACCCTAGTTTGACTGGCTTCAGGAGGGTGGTTGACTGTGTAGCCTTTGAGTAGACTTGAACCAATTGTGGATGATTCTTGTCAAAACTTTGAAGGTTATGGGAGGGCAAATTTTGGGGTACAACAGTTGCCCCTGTTCAATCTTCTTAGACCTGAGGATGTAGATTGGCTGACGTGCCTTTCGTAATCCGAGGGTAGAAGATGATTGGACACTAGAGTGCCCAGAAATTTGCGCTCACATAATAGCAATGTGATGGAAATGGGCTTATAGATGCCATTTAGAGGTTGATGAATAGGATGATGGGCTTATAGATGCCATCTGGATGTTGATCGCGTAGGAGATTCCTTAGCGGGGACCTGCATACCTGCAAAAGAGAAAAGAGTACCTGACAAGTTGCAGGAGTTGATTTCAGATGCTTGGTATAGATGTGTCCTGACTGGTTACAGGAGCTGAGTCTGGAGCTTCAAACGGCGATGAATGAACCAGGGATGGTTACTGCCTTAGCATGAATGATAAGAGAATCTTGGGCGATTTTAACTTCAACAACGCTCGTTGAGAAAAATCTTGGGTGTCTTCTACTGGGATAAGAATCAGGGAGATCTTAGGGTCGATCTGACTGAACCAGAGAAGGCCTTTGACTGGATAAGCATCAGGAAAATCTTAGGGTCGATTTAACTGAACCAGTCTAGGTCTTGAAATATCTTCAACTGGATAAGCATCAGGGAGATCTTAGGGTCGATCTGACTGAACCAGAGAAGGCCTTTGACTGGATAAGCATCAGGAAAATCTTAGGGTCGATTTAACTGAACCGGTCTAGGTCTTGAAATATCTTCAACTGGATAAGCATCAGGGAGATCTTAGGGTCGATCTGACTGAACCAGAGAAGGCCTTTGACTGGATAAGCATCAGGAAAATCTTAGGGTCGACTTAACTGAACCGGTCTAGGTCTTGAAATATCTTCAACTGGATAAGCATCAGGGAGATCTTAGGGTCGATCTGACTGAACCAGAGAAGGCCTTTGACTGGATAAGCATCAGGAAAATCTTAGGGTCGATTTAACTGAACCGGTCTAGGTCTTGAAATATCTTCAACTGGATAAGCATCAGTGAGATCTTAGGGTCGATCTGACTGAACCAGAGAAGGCCTTTGACTGGATAAGCATCAGGAAAATCTTAGGGTCGACTTAACTGAACCGGTCTAGGTCTTGAAATATCTTCAACTGGATAAGCATCAGGGAGATCTTAGGGTCGATCTGACTGAACCAGAGAAGGCCTTTGACTGGATAAGCATCAGGAAAATCTTAGGGTCGATTTAACTGAACCGGTCTAGGTCTTGAAATATCTTCAACTGGATAAGCATCAGGGAGATCTTAGGGTCGATCTGACTGAACCAGAGAAGGCCTTTGACTGGATAAGCATCAGGAAAATCTTAGGGTCGATTTAACTGAACCGGTCTAGGTCTTGAAATATCTTCAACTGGATAAGCATCAGGGAGATCTTAGGGTCGATCTGACTGAACCAGAGAAGGCCTTTGACTGGATAAGCATCAGGAAAATCTGAGGGTCGATTTAACTGAACCGGTCTAGGTCTTGAAATATCTTCAACTGGATAAGCATCAGGGAGATCTTAGGGTCGATCTGACTGAACCAGAGAAGGCCTTTGACTGGATAAGCATCAGGAAAATCTTAGGGTCGATTTAACTGAACCGGACAAGGTCTTGAAATATCTTCAACTGGATAAGCATCAGGGAGATCTTAGGGTCGATCTGACTGAACCAGAGAAGGCCTTTGACTGGATAAGCATCAGGAAAATCTTAGGGTCGATTTAACTGAACCGGACAAGGTCTTGGAATATCTTCAACTGGATAAGCATCAGGGAGATCTTAGGGTCGATCTGACTGAACCAGAGAAGGCCTTTGACTGGATAAGCATCAGGAAAATCTTAGGGTCGATTTAACTAAACCGGACAAGGTCTTGGAATATCTTCAACTGGATAAGCATCAGGGAGATCTTAGGGTCGATCTGACTGAACCAGAGAAGGCCTTTGACTGGATAAGCATCAGGAAAATCTTAGGGTCGATTTAACTGAACCGGTCTAGGTCTTGAAATATCTTCAACTGGATAAGCATCAGGGAGATCTTAGGGTCGATCTGACTGAACCAGAGAAGGCCTTTGACTGGATAAGCATCAGGAAAATCTTAGGGTCGATTTAACTGAACCGGTCTAGGTCTTGAAATATCTTCAACTGGATAAGCATCAGGGAGATCTTAGGGTCGATCTGACTGAACCAGAGAAGGCCTTTGACTGGATAAGCATCAGGAAAATCTTAGGGTCGATTTAACTGAACCGGACAAGGTCTTGAAATATCTTCAACTGGATAAGCATCAGGGAGATCTTAGGGTCGATCTGACTGAACCAGAGAAGGCCTTTGACTGGATAAGCATCAGGAAAATCTTAGGGTCGATTTAACTGAACCGGACAAGGTCTTGGAATATCTTCAACTGGATAAGCATCAGGGAGATCTTAGGGTCGATCTGACTGAACCAGAGAAGGCCTTTGACTGGATAAGCATCAGGAAAATCTTAGGGTCGATTTAACTGAACCGGACAAGGTCTTGGAATATCTTCAACTGGATAAGCATCAGGGAGATCTTAGGGTCGATCTGACTGAACCAGAGAAGGCCTTTGACTGGATAAGCATCAGGAAAATCTTATGGTCGATTTAACTGAACCGGACAAGGTCTTGGAATATCTTCAACTGGATAAGCATCAGGGAGATCTTAGGGTCGATCTGACTGAACCAGAGAAGGCCTTTGACTGGATAAGCATCAGGAAAATCTTAGGGTCGATTTAACTGAACCGGACAAGGTCTTGGAATATCTTCAACTGGATAAGCATCAGGGAGATCTTAGGGTCGATCTGACTGAACCAGAGAAGGCCTTGAAATATGATTGAGAATTTCAACTGCATCTTTCCTGAAAGGTAAAGGTCAGTCATATGCAATGCATGATATGGATCAGGCAATGATGTTCTCAATATAAATGAGACTTGTATGACATGATGTGTCTATGCATGTTATAATGATGTATGTGATGTTTTATGTATGTTTTCATCTAGGAAAGTAAATCCTTGACGAGTGCCGGGAAGTCGTATCCTGGGCTGATGTTGAGGAATGGATTTTGCTTCCGCTGGGGATGATAACTGCAAGAATACCGGTAGGAGAAGATGACTCCGTTGCGGAATAAACTTGGCAAATGGAAGATTCTGCGGGGAGAAAAGATACTCTAGCGACCATGCTGGGAAGCAATACTCTGTGGGGAGAGGGACGCCTTGTTGAGTGTTGATAACAACTTGCTGTGGATACCATCGTTATATTGGAAGCGTTAATGGACTTTGCTGGGGATAAGAAGACTTTGTCGACGACGATCTTTCCGTGGCTTTTGGCTGAGGATAACCCAGTTATATCCTGTTAAGGAAATAACTCTTTGAATAAAGCCGGACGACGCGTTCGTGCTCTGCAAGGGACAAGCTTCCAGAATCTACTGGGGATAAGCTTGCTGCTTGGGGAGATGAGTTCCAACTTTCCTGGGGAACTGGATTGGACTCTCCTGGGGAAGTATTGAACTGCGGGGGAAGTGATCCCTTTGAATGCTTGGTATGCCGCCGGGGAACAGTCTTTAGACCAAGACTGCCGGGGATGCTTGTTAAGAATACATGTACTGCTGGGGAATGTTGAGATCTGCTGGAGGACACCCAACTTCCTTAAGGTCTGATAACTTTGCTTGGAGAGGAGTGCACTGACTTGCTGGCTCACTCTCTGGGGAATTAGGACATACTGGTCATGCCCTTTAACTGAACCTACCTTGGTACCTTGGTGGACAGAGTGATTAGATTGTTTGGACAACTCATCATTGCCCCTGTTTCTGAGGTGGGAGAGGAAGACCTGTGAGGTGCTGATAGTTGTTGATGGACCACCCTTCTTCTGGTAGACATGTGATAAGATGACAGGACATAGTCGTACGCTTTGATCCCTAACTTTTGCCTGGACCGCCTTTTCGGGTTTTCAGTCCACCGGGATACCCATTTTTGCCCAAGCCGCCTTTTCAGGTTTTCGACTTGCCGGGTGTACAGATTTTTTCATTTCATCCCTTACTTTTGCCCGAACCCTTTTGGTTCGTCGGGAAGCCCTTATTTTTGCCTAGGTATGTCAACCTAGCGGGTCTTTGATTGTGCGTAGTATTTTTTCGACTATGTCCATGTTCTTAGAATGCAGGGAGGTGCCCCTGGCTGTTTATGTTGCCATGTTACCAGAAGATGTCTGATCGTGCAAGATTCGTTGTTGAAATGCCCCAAGTGACTCAGGTGGAGATTTGCCCCAGGCTATTTGGCCTTTGAGAGATTCTCCGAATCTTGATTGGATTGCCCCAGATAATGGACCATGGTCATGTCTGCCCCTTGATTGGAGGTACTTCTGTTCATTAGGCATTCGTCGTGCGAACTTCTGCTGTTCAAACAAAGAGTCATATGCAAACAAAGTTATGTCAAAAATGCAAAGCTTATGTCTGTCTTGAAGATTTTTGAAAACGCATTATTTTTCATAAAACAAGTGAATGTTTGTAAAACGTGATGTCAACTCCGTATTTACCGTAGGCCTTCAGGAGTCAGGATACCTTTCGTAACAGTATGCTTTCGAACTAACCCATGCTTCAGCTAGGACTTTTAAGGGTTATAACGTGGCCTGGTTCACGGTTTAAGAAACAAAGGATAAAGGCTCAAATTATATTTGTACCCACCCGCTCGTCGTGATGTTCTCCAAACCTAAACTCAGTTGATCATACGTTTAGACCTTATTTGAGTCTTTGCTCTGATTTTCTGGTGATGATTCGGATGTTGATAACTTATTTTGAATAGGCAGTCATTCCTTTTTGTTGAGGGTTTGTAAGACCTCTTTCTTGTCTGATTTTTGTTATCCCTTTCTTTTTTGCCTGAACTGTTTCCTTTTTTGGAATTACGGTTAGCGGGATGCCCCAGTTTTGTAAGTCTCCTTCATGGGTTTTGACTTAATGGGCTTTTATTTTGAGAAGTAATGACTGCCTCTCTTTATTGATTATTCAGAACCATCACTGTCTTTCTTCGTTTTGTAAGGACTTCTTTTGGTGCCATTCGTTATGCACTTGGATCAACTGAGAGACTACCCTGCCCCGGGTTATGATTAAGGGTTTTAATTTTCGAAAAGAAAAACTCCTACTTCTTTGGCTCAAAGGGGTTGACGAGGGATTATCATCCTTATAACTCCAGTGTTTAGGGATTGAAACAATGCATGTACCTCATAAGCGGGGTCTGTTCAAAAGCATACTGTACATTGTGGTATCGTTTTCGTCATCCTCCCTCAAGAGGCTTAGAATTATTAACCGAGAATTGATCATCACAGAAAAATGAAAACAGTTTGCATATAGTGAATACGAAATAATTACTTCAAAACAGACATGTGTAATGCATTAATGAAATAACAATGTTTAACATGAATAAATGTTTGAACAATCAAAAGAAAGTTACAACTTGAAAATTCTAATAAACACAAGTCTTCTAGTCTCAGGGCTTGTTACTTCAAATGGTGAACCTCGCAGGGATAGTAGAAGAACTCGGCCTGACCATCTTGGGTGAATTTCACTGCTCCTTCGTCAATCAGGTCCTGAATCTTGTTCTTCAAAGCCCAGCAGTCGTCGGTGTCATGTCCTGGACTGTCAGAGTGGTATGCACATCTTTCCTCCGGATTGTACCTTAGGGAGGTTATGTTGAGACGCTTAGGAGGGTCCCTTAACGTCACTAGATTCAACCTCAATAATTGTTGTAAAGCTTGAGATGGTGACACGTTGAGCTTGGTGAACTGCCTTTTAGGCTTGTTCGGCTTGCTCTGATCAGCCCGTTGTTCTTGGCGAGGTCGTTGTTGGACCTGTGAAGTGGTAGCAGCTTGGAGAGGCCCTCTCATTAAATCAAACCTTTGTCCTCTCGGAAGTTGTTCAATGACCTGGTTCCTGACTTGGGTTGGTTGCCTCCGGTCTTGATGAAGCTGACTGATCATGGCCCTCAATTCTCCTTGCTCCTGAGCTAAACCTTGAATGAGGGCCCTTTGCCCCAACATCTGGATTTTCAATGTGTCTACCTCAGCTTGTAGACGTTTCAGCTATTCGTCCTTGTCATCTTCGGGACCTTTCTTGGCCAGATTCCCCATGAGGAGTGTTCTCAACTCTTCCAGCCCCTTGGATAGGCTTAGGAAGATCTCCCTGAACTGAGTCTCTTGAGTAGGGAACTCCTGGGTGTTTGATTGGAAAGCCATTGCTGAAATAAACAGCGAAGAGGGTAAGTGACCTGTAACAAGGGTACCTGTTATGCAATGATGTGTATGATATGCATGCAATGTTTTCAAGGATCTCGCGGGATAAACAGGAAATTTGTTAGAACTTGGGTCCGGTAGCTTGATTGAAGGAACTGCATATTGTGGAGAGTCCTTCTTCAAGGGTCAAAGGCTCACCATATCCAGTGGGTCATAGCCTCTGACAACCTTGGCTAGAGGAAAATAAATCCCCTTTGCCCCATGCTAGATGTTTGATTCATCATTACCTGCATCACAAGCCCTTGAGATCCTTGAAATAGGTTAGGATGTATGCAATGGTATGATATTATGTTATGCATAGGGTAATGTAAGTAACCCTGTTATGAGTCCCAGTTAAGGACTAAAACAAACCCTGCAAGAAACTTAGTACACCCTGTTATGAGTCCTAACTAAGGACTGTAAACAAACCCTGCAAGTAGTTCATGTATCAGGTAACAAGCATGCAAGTAGGCAAGTACGAAGGCACACAAGTCACACAAGAGAAGCCCTTAGAGTTTAGGCCAGCATGAGGTCTAGGTATTACCCTCTTTCAGTTTGTTGGTTCATACCTGTCCTAATCAAAAGTAACCGGGTTTTTAGAGGATCCCAATATCATTGACTACCCTCAATCGGTCATAACTCCAGCATCGCAATCTTTTCTTGCGGCCAGAACCATCACGAGAGTTTAGCCTCAATGGGCGTAGCATACTGCTACTGTTCTAAAGGCCAAGTTGTGTCAATTAAGGTTCTAAGGTCTGTTGGTGCTTAATGACTCCTTGGAAGACCCATATTCTCCTCGTTACGACACAAGGGATATCGGTACAGACCAAGGTGCCACACCAACGTAGCCACTGCTTCACCCATGTCGGTCTACGCCGGACAGGTCCCTCACAGCTTATGCTACCTAAACAGGGTATCCCCAGATCCGGGTTAGGATCTATGAAACTCCGATGCAACCCACAATTTTAAAGCAGACAAGGAAAACAATTGAAAACACAGTTATGAACTAGCCCTAAGGTACACCTCACTTTAAGTTTAGTATCTCCCCAGCAGAGTCGCCAGTTCTGTGATCGGTGGATCTGGAACTGACTGTTTAACGCTGGTTCGCGAAATGTCGCGGAAGCAAGAGTCGCCACCGTCTTTTATTTTCTCCAAATGGAAAGGACAAAAGCACAGAAAAATTCCTTATAGAGATTGCTCTCGGTTCGGGAGGTAGGTTATAGAAAGGGAAGGTGTTAGCACCCTTTCTATCCATGGTTATCCATGGGCTCTTAGATACTTGCTCATTGTGTTTTCAAAAATGGTTTGTTTGCTTTTCAATGTGGGTTTTAAAAAGTTTCTTTGAAAAATTTCAGTTCGACTCGTACGTCAGTGGTTTGAAAAAAATTGCTTTGAAAGCTTTTGAAAAATGTGTTGGTGTGAAAAGTATTTTTGATTTGTTTTGTTTTTAAAGAGAGCAAGTATCTACGAGAACCTACCTACCCTAAGGAATTCGTCTGTGTAAATGTCCTTTAAAGTAGTGCCATCCCACCATTGAGAGGTAGGTAGCACCACCGTTGGAGGTGTTCGGGTCAATTCGAGTTTTGTAGGGACATGGTGATCACCAGAGCAATGGGAAGACACCTTAGAAGCTACCCTCATGCCAGGTTCCCGGATCATGAGGACTTACTAAGACATCCTCTACTCGACGATCACCTTTCGAGGCAAGGCAACAGTGAGGCGTACCCTAGGGGTGGTGTGTGAATTGTGTGTCATTTTCAGTTTATTGTCTTTTGTCATGTTATTGGTGATCTACGTTTTGATTTTATTTTTGGCATACATTCTTTCATGTTATTGTTTAGCAGTTAAAAATGCGGGAATTTAAAGTGCGGAAAAGATAAAGGGTCCTACGCTATTACAAAGGCGCGGGTCTACAACGCCAAATAAATCCAAGACCCGATTTAAAATAAAGTGCAAAAAGTAAATGTCTAATAGCTATTACATGGCTTTGGTACAATTACATTACATTTACATCAAAAATAAATAAAACGCGCGAAAAAGGGAAAATACGACCGAATGCGAGGGCGTTGAACCCTTTAAGGAATTAAAATAATTAAGTTAAAATAATTAAGTTAAATAAAAAGAAATGACTTATTTTTATGTTTTTTTGATTTATGACAATTAAAGAAAATTTAAACTAATTAAAAGTCAAGTAATTAATTCTAATTTTAATGGTTTTTAATTTATTAAAGAAAATGCCTTAAAGAGAAAACCTAGACTTTAAACTAAATTAATTATGAAATTTATTTACAAAATTAATGGTTGATGACAAAATATTTAATTAATTAAAAAAAAGGGAAAAAAGTATTAAAGACCTATTTTTGTTATTTTTTGGTTTATTATGAAAAAAGAATTAAATTACCTAAAATTAAATCTAAATTAATTACATGCGAATTTATTTATGAAGATACTTAAAATAAAATATTTTATTATTTTTTACTTTTTCTGATTTTTATGGTTTTTATGATTTGTAAAATATAATTAATTAAATTAAAACAATTGAATAAAATAAAATAACAATTAACAATAAAATAAAAATAAGTAAAAAAAAAAAAATAGAAAGAAATTGCAAACCAGAGGGGGTTCAGGCCCTAAAGTGGAGGTGTGGCCCAGTAGTTTGAGCCCAATATCCCTCAGGTCCCTTGACTTTTCCATCCAGCGTGTACATGCTTTGACCAAGCTTATGGTGTACATCCAATCCCAGCCTTTGATTTGGATTTGTGGGATACGTGGATGGCTAGATGATGAAGGAACATGATGCGCTTCAATGTTGCGCCTGCATGGGAATTTACATGAAAAAATAATATGGCAATTATACAGACCTGGGGTTCGAACCCAGGTCTTGGATGTTGAAGCCTTCAACGTTTGCCAGCTGAGCTACACACGCATATTCAAACATATTATGACAAATAAATAACAAAAAGAAAAACGAAAGCATTAGTGGTTCAGCGCGCGAATTTTCAAACGCACCAACCACCGTTCGCCACGACTCCATCTTCTTCCTCATCCCTGTAACACAAACACAAAAGCAACGGTTTTGGACGCGTTGCATTAGGCAGGCTATTGAAAAATAGCGATTAGCTCATCTCTAAATATAAATTAGGCGCGAGGGTTGGGATCTCTTCGTCTGGACGTGCTCATGCCAATGGTATTACTCCTGAGTCCTAATTTTGCCTTGGGTAAAAAACCCCAATTTAGAGCTCTGCAAACCCTAAAAAGTGATCATGGCATAATCGTGTGTATGGCGTAAAAATGCAATTAAAGGCATTGGTTAGCATCAGCACATCACAAAGAATGTAAATCCATGAATCAAATGTTATGAAAGTGTCTAAAATTCAAAGCACGATAATGGAAAAAAATGGCAAAAGAGTGACTTCTGTACAGCGTTTCAAGGGACTATCTTTGATGCTTTTGATTGTAATACGTTCAGGGATTGCCAAGGAAGCTTTTGGAATAGGTTTTGTGCCTTGAATCAATCTGGAAAGCTATTTTCAGTTTTGAGTTTTTTTAGTGAAAAATTCAATGTTGTAATGGTGTATTCTGCGCAGCTTAGAGTGTAAAATCTTGATCTGATCATTTGTATATACCCTAGCAATATGTTTGGATGGGAGTTATGGTCAATAACACCTTGCTTTGATGGTTTGGATTTTCTCATAAACCACCATTATCAACTTTCCAATTTTGCTTCATTTTTGAATTTTTGCCTTGATTAAGCCTTAGCACGAAAAATGGTAGGCACATAATGGTGTTTCAAGGCTAGTCAAAGCCAAAATATCCCTCTTAAATCAATTTTTGAATTTCTTTTGATTTTAAAAGATTTAAAACTAATTAAATCCAATAAAAATCAATAAAAATGAAACAATTAATAAAAAAATCTGAAATAAAAGGTGGGACACGTGGGAAGCATGACCAAGTCAATTCAAGTGGAAAAAGTGGGCCCCTTTTGTCAAAAATGAGATTTCAAGGATAAATGATTTTGGCCATTTCACAAAAATTTCCCAACTTCTCCAATGCATAACTTGCTCAATTTTTAAGCTTTGCTCATGTTCTTGGACATTTTAGAAAGGTCTTGAAGCCCTCTAAACAATGCCTTTGGTCCCATGTCATTTTGATTTACCAATCTCAAGTTATGGCCTTTGACTTAAAGTCCCTTTTTGTTGACTTTTGAAAATGACCTATAATGTTGAAATTGATAACTTTTTGTGAGAGCATTTCTTGGACTTGAAGTATGAAGATGAGTTGTAGGAAATGTCTTTCTCTTCAAAATGAGCTTTGGATGGAATTTTTCTGATGAACCATGTGAAAGTTATGCCCTGGTCAATTTCAGTTGACTTTTCCAACTGTCCAAAAATAGAAACTTTTGCATCTTGATGATTTTTGAGCCAAGTTTTGAGAATCATGATCAAGCATTGATCAAATGATGTTTGTGGCTTCAAAATGAGATGTTGACCAAAAATTTGAACTTTTGACTGCCAAATGACCATTTTGCCCCTACAGTTGACTGTAGTGCAATTTAGGGTTTTGACTGTGCAATCTTGAGCTGAATGTCTTGAAACTTGATGTGAGGATACTTGACCATATTTGTAGGCATGTGAGGCTTGATTGGGCCCTTGAAAACTTCAGCTTCCTTGTGAGAACCAAAACCCTAGTTTGACTGGCTTCAGGAGGGTGGTTGACTGTGTAGCCTTTGAGTAGACTTGAACCAATTGTGGATGATTCTTGTCAAAACTTTGAAGGTTATGGGAGGGAAAATTTTGGGGTACAACAGTTGCCCCTGTTCAATCTTCTTAGACCTGAGGATGTAGATTGGCTGACGTGCCTTTCGTAATCCGAGGGTAGAAGATGATTGGACACTAGAGTGCCCAGAAATTTGCGCTCACATAATAGCAGTGTGATGGAAATGGGCTTATAGATGCCATTTAGAGGTTGATGAATAGGATGATGGGCTTATAGATGCCATCTGGATGTTGATCGTGTAGGAGATTCCTTAGCGGGGACCTGCATACCTGCAAAAGAGAAAAGAGTACCTGACAAGTTGCAGGAGTTGATTTCAGATGCTTGGTATAGATGTGTCCTGACTGGTTACAGGAGCTGAGTCTGGAGCTTCAAACGGCGATGAATGAACCAGGGATGGTTACTGCCTTAGCATGAATGATAAGAGAATCTTGGGCGATTTTAACTTCAACAACGCTCGTTGAGAAAAATCTTGGGTGTCTTCTATTGGGATAAGAATCAGGGAGATCTTAGGGTCGATCTGACTGAACCAGAGAAGGCCTTTGACTGGATAAGCATCAGGAAAATCTTAGGGTCGATTTAACTGAACCGGTCTAGGTCTTGAAATATCTTCAATTGGATAAGCATCAGGGAGATCTTAGGGTCGATCTGACTGAACCAGAGAAGGCCTCTGACTGGATAAGCATCAGGAAAATCTTAGGGTCGATTTAACTGAACCGGTCTAGGTCTTGAAATATCTTCAACTGGATAAGCATCAGGGAGATCTTAGGGTCGATCTGACTGAACCAGAGAAGGCCTTTGACTGGATAAGCATCAGGAAAATCTTAGGGTCGACTTAACTGAACCGGTCTAGGTCTTGAAATATCTTCAACTGGATAAGCATCAGGGAGATCTTAGGGTCGATCTGACTGAACCAGAGAAGGCCTTTGACTGGATAAGCATCAGGAAAATCTTAGGGTCGATTTAACTGAACCGGTCTAGGTCTTGAAATATCTTCAACTGGATAAGCATCAGGGAGATCTTAGGGTCGATCTGACTGAACCAGAGAAGGCCTTTGACTGGATAAGCATCAGGAAAATCTTAGGGTCGACTTAACTGAACCGGTCTAGGTCTTGAAATATCTTCAACTGGATAAGCATCAGGGAGATCTTAGGGTCGATCTGACTGAACCAGAGAAGGCCTTTGACTGGATAAGCATCAGGAAAATCTTAGGGTCGATTTAACTGAACCGGTCTAGGTCTTGAAATATCTTCAACTGGATAAGCATCAGGGAGATCTTAGGGTCGATCTTACTGAACCAGAGAAGGCCTTTGACTAGATAAGCATCAGGAAAATCTTAGGGTCGATTTAACTGAACCGGTCTAGGTCTTGAAATATCTTCAACTGGATAAGCATCAGGGAGATCTTAGGGTCGATCTGACTGAACCAGAGAAGGCCTTTGACTGGATAAGCATCAGGAAAATCTTAGGGTCGATTTAACTGAACCAGTCTAGGTCTTGAAATATTTTCAACTGGATAAGCATCAGGGAGATCTTAGGGTCGATCTGACTGAACCAGAGAAGGCCTTTGACTGGATAAGCATCAGGAAAATCTTAGGGTCGATTTAACTGAACCGGACAAGGTCTTGAAATATCTTCAAATGGATAAGCATCAGGGAGATCTTAGGGTCGATCTGACTGAACCAGAGAATGCCTTTGACTGGATAAGCATCAGGAAAATCTTAGGGTCGATTTAACTGAACCGGACAAGGTCTTGGAATATCTTCAACTGGATAAGCATCAGGAAGATCTTAGGGTCGATCTGACTGAACCAGAGAAGGCCTTTGACTGGATAAGCATCAGGAAAATCTTAGGGTCGATTTAACTGAACCGGACAAGGTGTTGGAATATCTTCAACTGGATAAGCATCAGGGAGATCTTAGGGTCGATCTGACTGAACCAGAGAAGGCCTTTGACTGGATAAGCATCAGGAAAATCTTAGGGTCGATTTAACTGAACCGGTCTAGGTCTTGAAATATCTTCAACTGGATAAGCATCAGGGAGATCTTAGGGTCGATCTGACTGAACCAGAGAAGGCCTTTGACTGGATAAGCATCAGGAAAATCTTAGGGTCGATTTAACTGAACCGGTCTAGGTCTTGAAATATCTTCAACTGGATAAGCATCAGGGAGATCTTAGGGTCGATCTGACTGAACCAGAGAAGGCCTTTGACTGGATAAGTATCGGGAAAATCTTAGGATCGATTTAACTGAACCGGACAAGGTCTTGAAATATCTTCAACTGGATAAGCATCAGGGAGATCTTAGGGTCGATCTGACTGAACCAGAGAAGGCCTTTGACTGGATAAGCATCAGGAAAATCTTAGGGTCGATTTAACTGAACCGGACAAGGTCTTGGAATATCTTCAACTGGATAAGCATCAGGGAGATCTTAGGGTCGATCTGACTGAACCAGAGAAGGCCTTTGACTGGATAAGCATCAGGAAAATCTTAGGGTCGATTTAACTGAACCGGACAAGGTCTTGGAATATCTTCAACTGGATAAGCATCAGGGAGATCTTAGGGTCGATCTGACTGAACCAGAGAAGGCCTTTGATTGGATAAGCATCAGGAAAATCTTATGGTCGATTTAACTGAACCGGACAAGGTCTTGGAATATCTTCAACTGGATAAGCATCAGGGAGATCTTAGGGTCGATCTGACTGAACCAGAGAAGGCCTTTGACTGGATAAGCATCAGGAAAATCTTAGGGTCGATTTAACTGAACCGGACAAGGTCTTGGAATATCTTCAACTGGATAAGCATCAGGGAGATCTTAGGGTCGATCTGACTGAACCAGAGAAGGCCTTGAAATATGATTGAGAATTTCAACTGCATCTTTCCTGAAAGGTAAAGGTCAGTCATATGCAATGCATGATATGGATCAGGCAATGATGTTCTCAATATAAATGAGACTTGTATGACATGATGTGTCTATGCATGTTATAATGATGTATGTGATGTTTTATGTATGTTTTCATCTAGGAAAGTAAATCCTTGACGAGTGCCGGGAAGTCGTATCCTGGGCTGATGTTGAGGAATGGATTTTGCTTCCGCTGGGGATGATAACTGCAAGAATACCGGTAGGAGAAGATGACTCCGTTGCGGAATAAACTTGGCAAATGGAAGATTCTGCGGGGAGAAAAGATACTCTAGCGACCATGCTGGGAAGCAATACTCTGTGGGGAGAGGGACGCCTTGTTGAGTGTTGATAACAACTTGCTGTGGATACCATCGTTATATTGGAAGCGTTAATGGACTTTGCTGGGGATAAGAAGACTTTGTCGACGACGATCTTTCCGTGGCTTTTGGCTGAGGATAACCCAGTTATATCCTGTTAAGGAAATAACTCTTTGAATAAAGCCGGACGACGCGTTCGTGCTCTGCGAGGGACAAGCTTCCAGAATCTACTGGGGATAAGCTTGCTGCTTGGGGAGATGAGTTCCAACTTTCCTGGGGAACTGGATTGGACTCTCCTGGGGAAGTATTGAACTGCGGGGGAAGTGATCCCTTTGAATGCTTGGTATGCCGCCGGGGAACAGTCTTTAGACCAAGACTGCCGGGGATGCTTGTTAAGAATACATGTACTGCTGGGGAATGTTGAGATCTGCTGGAGGACACCCAACTTCCTTAAGGTCTGATAACTTTGCTTGGAGAGGAGTGCACTGACTTGCTGGCTCACTCTCTGGGGAATTAGGACATACTGGTCATGCCCTTTAACTGAACCTACCTTGGTACCTTGGTGGACAGAGTGATTAGATTGTTTGGACAACTCATCATTGCCCCTGTTTCTGAGGTGGGAGAGGAAGACCTGTGAGGTGCTGATAGTTGTTGATGGACCACCCTTCTTCTGGTAGACATGTGATAAGATGACAGGACATAGTCGTACGCTTTGATCCCTAACTTTTGCCTGGACCGCCTTTTCGGGTTTTCAGTCCACCGGGATACCCATTTTTGCCCAAGCCGCCTTTTCAGGTTTTCGACTTGCCGGGTGTACAGATTTTTTCATTTCATCCCTTACTTTTGCCCGAACCCTTTTGGTTCGTCGGGAAGCCCTTATTTTTGCCTAGGTATGTCAACCTAGCGGGTCTTTGATTGTGCGTAGTATTTTTTCGACTATGTCCATGTTCTTAGAATGCAGGGAGGTGCCCCTGGCTGTTTATGTTGCCATGTTACCAGAAGATGTCTGATCGTGCAAGATTCGTTGTTGAAATGCCCCAAGTGACTCAGGTGGAGATTTGCCCCAGGCTATTTGGCCTTTGAGAGATTCTCCGAATCTTGATTGGATTGCCCCAGATAATGGACCATGGTCATGTCTGCCCCTTGATTGGAGGTACTTCTGTTCATTAGGCATTCGTCGTGCGAACTTCTGCTGTTCAAACAAAGAGTCATATGCAAACAAAGTTATGTCAAAAATGCAAAGCTTATGTCTGTCTTGAAGATTTTTGAAAACGCATTATTTTTCATAAAACAAGTGAATGTTTGTAAAACGTGATGTCAACTCCGTATTTACCGTAGGCCTTCAGGAGTCAGGATACCTTTCGTAACAGTATGCTTTCGAACTAACCCATGCTTCAGCTAGGACTTTTAAGGGTTATAACGTGGCCTGGTTCACGGTTTAAGAAACAAAGGATAAAGGCTCAAATTATATTTGTACCCACCCGCTCGTCGTGATGTTCTCCAAACCTAAACTCAGTTGATCATACGTTTAGACCTTATTTGAGTCTTTGCTCTGATTTTCTGGTGATGATTCAGATGTTGATAACTTATTTTGAATAGGCAGTCATTCCTTTTTGTTGAGGGTTTGTAAGACCTCTTTATTGTCTGATTTTTGTTATCCCTTTCTTTTTTGCCTGAACTGTTTCCTTTTTTGGAATTACGGTTAGCGGGATGCCCCAGTTTTGTAAGTCTCCTTCATGGGTTTTGACTTAATGGGCTTTTATTTTGAGAAGTAATGACTGCCTCTCTTTATTGATTATTCAGAACCATCACTGTCTTTCTTCGTTTTGTAAGGACTTCTTTTGGTGCCATTCGTTATGCACTTGGATCAACTGAGAGACTACTCTGCCCCGGGTTATGATTAAGGGTTTTAATTTTCGAAAAGAAAAACTCCTACTTCTTTGGCTCAAAGGGGTTGACGAGGGATTATCATCCTTATAACTCCAGTGTTTAGGGATTGAAACAATGCCTGTACCTCATAAGCGGGGTCTGTTCAAAAGCATACTGTACATTGTGGTATCGTTTTCGTCATCCTCCCTCAAGAGGCTTAGAATTATTAACCGAGAATTGATCATCACAGAAAAATGAAAACAGTTTGCATATAGTGAATACGAAATAATTACTTCAAAACAGACATGTGTAATGCATTAATGAAATAACAATGTTTAACATGAATAAGTGTTTGAACAATCAAAAGAAAGTTACAACTTGAAAATTCTAATAAACACAAGTCTTCTAGTCTCAGGGCTTGTTACTTCAAATGGTGAACCTCGCAGGGATAGTAGAAGAACTCGGCCTGACCATCTTGGGTGAATTTCACTGCTCCTTCGTCAATCAGGTCCTGAATCTTGTTCTTCAAAGCCCAGCAGTCGTCGGTGTCATGTCCTGGACTGTCAGAGTGGTATGCACATCTTTCCTCCGGATTGTACCTTAGGGAGGTTATGTTGAGACGCTTAGGAGGGTCCCTTAACGTCACCAGATTCAACCTCAATAATTGTTGTAAAGCTTGAGATGGTGACACGTTGAGCTTGGTGAACTGCCTTTTAGGCTTGTTCGGCTTGCTCTGATCAGCCCGTTGTTCTTGGCGAGGTCGTTGTTGGACCTGTGAAGTGGTAGCGGCTTGGAGAGGCCCTCTCATTAAATCAAACCTTTGTCCTCTCGGAAGTTGTTCAATGACCTGGTCCCTGACTTGGGTTGGTTGCCTCCGGTCTTGATGAAGCTGACTGATCATGGCCCTCAGTTCTCCTTGCTCCTGAGCTAAACCTTGAATGAGGGCCCTTTGCCCCAGCATCTGGATTTTCAATGTGTCTACCTCAGCTTGTAGACGTTTCAGCTGTTCGTCCTTGTCATCTTCGGGACCTTTCTTGGCCAGATTCCCCATGAGGAGTGTTCTCAACTCTTCCTGCCCCTTGGATAGGCTTAGGAAGATCTCCCTGAACTGAGTCTCTTGAGTAGGGAACTCCTGGGTGTTTGATTGGAAAGCCATTGCTGAAATAAACAGCGAAGAGGGTAAGTG
Source organism: Vicia faba (assembly GCA_948472305.1). NCBI lineage: Eukaryota > Viridiplantae > Streptophyta > Magnoliopsida > Fabales > Fabaceae > Vicia > Vicia faba. Next base: position 791,982,707 of record OX451741.1, read on the forward strand.
GCCTGTAACAAGGGTACCTGTTATGCAATGATGTGTATGATATGCATGCAATGTTTTCAAGGATCTCGCGGGATAAACAGGAAATTTGTTAGAACTTGGGTCCGGTAGCTTGATTGAAGGAACTGCATATTGTGGAGAGTCCTTCTTCAAGGGTCAAAGGCTCACCATATCCAGTGGGTCATAGCCTCTGACAACCTTGGCTAGAGGAAAATAAATCCCCTTTGCCCCATGCTAGATGTTTGATTCATCATGACCTGCATCACAAGCCCTTGAGATCCTTGAAATAGGTTAGGATGTATGCAATGGTATGATATTATGTTATGCATGGGGTAATGTAAGTAACCCTGTTATGAGTCCCAGTTAAGGACTAAAACAAACCCTGCAAGAAACTTAGTACACCCTGTTATGAGTCCTAACTAAGGACTGTAAACAAACCCTGCAAGTAGTTCATGTATCAGGTAACAAGCATGCAAGTAGGCAAGTACGAAGGCACACAAGTCACACAAGAGAAGCCCTTAGAGTTTAGGCCAGCATGAGGTCTAGGTATTACCCTCTTTCAGTTTGTTGGTTCATACCTGTCCTAATCAAAATTAACCGGGTTTTTAGAGGATCCCAATATCATTGACTACCCTCAATCGGTCATAACTCCAGCATCGCAATCTTTTCTTGCGGCCAGAACCATCACGAGAGTTTAGCCTCAATGGGCGTAGCATACTGCTACTGTTCTAAAGGCCAAGTTGTGTCAATTAAGGTTCTAAGGTCTATTGGTGCTTAATGACTCCTTGGAAGACCCATATTCTCCTCGTTACGACACAAGGGATATCGGTACAGACCAAGGTGCCACACCAACGTAGCCACTGCTTCACCCATGTCGGTCTACGCCGGACAGGTCCCTCACAGCTTATGCTACCTAAACAGGGTATCCCCAGATCCGGGTTAGGATCTATGAAACTCCGATGCAACCCACAATTTTAAAGCAGACAAGGAAAACAATTGAAAACACAGTTATGAACTAGCCCTAAGGTACACCTCACTTTAAGTTTAGTATCTCCCCAGCAGAGTCGCCAGTTCTGTGATCGGTGGATCTGGAACTGACTGTTTAACGCTGGTTCGCGAAATGTCGCGGAAGCAAGAGTCGCCACCGTCTTTTATTTTCTCCAAATGGAAAGGACAAAAGCACAGAAAAATTCCTTATAGAGATTGCTCTCGGTTCGGGAGGTAGGTTATAGAAAGGGAAGGTGTTAGCACCTTTTCTATCCATGGTTATCCATGGGCTCTTAGATACTTGCTCATTGTGTTTTCAAAAATGGTTTGTTTGCTTTTCAATGTGGGTTTTAAAAAGTTTCTTTGAAAAATTTCAGTTCGACTCGTACGTCAGTGGTTTGAAAAAAATTGCTTTGAAAGCTTTTGAAAAATGTGTTGGTGTGAAAAGTATTTTTGATTTGTTTTGTTTTTAAAGAGAGCAAGTATCTACGAGAACCTACCTACCCTAAGGAATTCGTCTGTGTAAATGTCCTTTAAAGTAGTGCCATCCCACCATTGAGAGGTAGGTAGCACCACCGTTGGAGGTGTTCGGGTCAATTCGAGTTTTGTAGGGACATGGTGATCACCAGAGCAATGGGAAGACACCTTAGAAGCTACCCTCATGCCAGGTTCCCGGATCATGAGGACTTACTAAGACATCCTCTACTCGACGATCACCTTTCGAGGCAAGGCAACAGTGAGGCGTACCCTAGGGGTGGTGTGTGAATTGTGTGTCATTTTCAGTTTATTGTCTTTTGTCATGTTATTGGTGATCTACGTTTTGATTTTATTTTTGGCATACATTCTTTCATGTTATTGTTTAGCAGTTAAAAATGCGGGAATTTAAAGTGCGGAAAAGATAAAGGGTCCTACGCTATTACAAAGGCGCGGGTCTACAACGCCAAATAAATCCAAGACCCGATTTAAAATAAAGTGCAAAAAGTAAATGTCTAATAGCTATTACATGGCTTTGGTACAATTACATTACATTTACATCAAAAATAAATAAAACGCGCGAAAAAGGGAAAATACGACCGAATGCGAGGGCGTTGAACCCTTTAAGGAATTAAAATAATTAAGTTAAAATAATTAAGTTAAATAATTAAGTCATAAGTGCCAAGTCTATGCTGATAAGATGCATGTACCTCCAGTCCCTCTGAATGTTTTAACAGCTCCTTGGCCTTTCGCAATGTGGGGCATCGATATGATAGGTGAGATTAGACCTACTACATCTAACGGGTATCACTTCATTCTGGTAGCAATTGATTACTTTACGAAGTGGGTTGAGGAAGCTTCCTTTTTATAGTAACCAAGAACGTCGTGGCGTGGTTTATCCGACACAATCTGATCTGTTACGGTGTACCAGAGAGGATCATCACTGACAATGGTACAAATCTCAATAATACGATGATCATCGATCTCTACAAACAGTTCAAGATACAACATCATAACTCTTCTCCCTACCGGCCGAAGATGAATGGGGCTGTTGAAGCGGCTAATAAGAATATCAAGAAGATTGTGCAGAAGATGATAGTGACATACAAAGACTGGCATGATATGTTACCATTTTCTCTTCATGGGTACCGTACCTCAGCAAGGACATCAACAGGGGCAACACCCTATTCTCTGGTGTATGGCATGGATGCGGTCCTACCCATCGAAGTCCAGATACCCTTTCTCCGGATCATGAACGATGCAGGTTTGAGCGAAGATGATTGGATCCAGACCCGGCTTGATCAGCTGAATTTAATCGACGAGAAGAGACTTACTGCTATCTGTCATGGTCAGACGTATCAAAAGCGAATGATCAAGGCTTTTAACCAGAAATCCAGACGCCAAGAATATCAAGTCGGGGATCTGGTAATCAAACGCATCATACTACCGCAAGGTGATCCCAGGGGCAAATGGATCCCCACACACGAAGGGCCATTTGTGGTTAAGAACATTTTCTCTGGAGGAGCTATGATTCTAACCACCATGGATGGTGATGACCTTCCTCACCCCGTCAATGCAGACATAGTGAAAAGATACTACGCATAAGCAAAGACCCGCTAGGTTGACTGGCCTAGGCAAAAATAAGGGCTTCCCGGCGAATCAAAAGGGTTCAGGCAAAATTAGGGGATGAAAATGAAAAAAATTGTACACCCGACAAGTCAAAAACCTGAAAAGGCGGCTTGGGCAAAAAAGGGTATCCCAGTGGACTGAAAACCCGAAAGGGGGGTTCAGGCAAAAATTCGGGATTGAAGCGTAACACTATGTCTCATTGGATCATCTTGCGACCAGATTTCAGTATCGATTATCAAGTTCGGACGGCACCAATCAATTTGATCTACCTTCGACCAAGTAGCGAAGTGATGAGACACTCGAAGATATAAGGGCAATAGCAGAGTTGGAACCCAGTGGGATTGTTTCACATAGCTGTTTTTCTTTCTTTTTCACAAAATTGTATAATTTTTATCCTTCGGCGGTATTCTCTTACTAGGACGTTAGCCTCTTGTACAAAAACGCCTATTACAGGCTAACTTCAAAATCAATATAATTCATTTTCACAAGAAATCTCAACTTGTTTTTTCTTTTTCTGTTTTGTTTTGCAAGAACATCCAATGATTCATTTTTGATATATGAATTTGAAAATAACTACTGCTCATAAATATTTACATAAGAAACAAGAGACAATTACTCGTAATTCCAGGAACAGAGGCAAACAAAAAGTGTCCAAACCTTACAGTTGCTCTACCCACCAGGTACAGGGGTAGAGCCAGCTTGAGAATATAACTAAAGGTACGTACACTCCCCGCAGAGTAAGAAGTATCCAAAGACAGTGGTGTTAACTCTCCTCAGCCGAGGTTCACAATCGCGAGTGAGACGACAAAGTTCTCCCCAAGCAGAGTTTATCTACCACCAACAATAGAAAATCACCATCAGCTGAGTTTATTTATTCCACGGGCAGATATTCAATCCCCGATAGGATTCATTATCACCAGCAACGGTAGTTCATCTCCAGCGGAGTTTATTTCTCCAAATCAGCGGATCATCCAACAGAGTATCTCTCTTCCCCACAAAGTCATTCTCCCACAGGAGTATTCTCAAACAGAGTCTCTCCCGGCGGAATGTTCTCAAGCAGAACAGACGCAAGTCTCTAGCTAATCATCTTTGGTCACTATCCCCATCCGGAGAATACCATAAGAACATTGCATATCCATACATCGTGGCATGCGCATATGCATCATATAGCATAATCTCATTTATTTTGAGAACATCATTACTCAATACATTTCATATATCACAACATTACATACGACTAACTCTTTACCTTTCAGGGAAAGATACAATCAAGTTCTCGCAAGTTTTCTCTGGTTCAGTCAAATCAATACTAAGATTTCTATTCCAGTTCAAGCTATGAAACCCATAAATCGACCGGATAATATCTTGAGTTCTCCAAAATACTATGAAGCCTGGAATCGACCAGATAGTGGTATATCCTAAATTCAAGCTTTGAAGCCCGGAAATCGACCAGAAAATAGCTTAACCCCCAACAAGTTACTGTGAAGCCTGGAAATCGACCAGATAGCAGTACAAGATACCATGAAGCCTGGAATCGACCAGATAATAGGTATAAGACACGGTGGAGCCTAGCGTATGACCAGATAACAGTATAAGACGCTGTAAAGACTGGAGCACGACCAGATAGCGGCAAAGGACACTGAAACTTGGGACACGACCAGATAACAGTATAAGGTACTACGAAGCTTGGAATTCGACCAAATAGAAGTATACTCGGCCAATTACTATGAAGCCCGGAAATTGACCGAATAGTAGTATGCCTTAAATTCAGGTTGAAACCCGGATGCGACCGGATAACTACCTAACTCCTTCTGAAGCCTGGAGCACGACCAGATAAGAATTGAGAAATTTCAAAGCCTGGAAGACAATCAGATAGCAAGCCTAATCTCATCTCCCCAGTAAGTCGCTATAAAACCTGGAGCACGACCAGATAGCAGTCGGTCTTATTTTCCTCAGCAAATCACTGTAAAGCCTAGAGCACAACCAGATAGCAGTTCATTTTCACCTCCTCGACTAAGAGATGATTCCCCAGTAGAATAACGGACAACTGAAGCTCCTAAAATTCTATTTCTCTCAAGATAGAGAACAGCATTCCCCAGCATGGTCCTCCTCAATAACGGGTATACGGGTTCTCGCAAAGGAATCTCTTATGCGATCGACACTTCTTCTGATGGCATCTTTAAGCCCATCTTCAGTCATTGACTTCCAAATGGAATCTATAAGTCCATTCCCGATATCGCAAGACATGTACCACTTCATGCGAGTGCAAATTTCAGGGCACTCTAGTGTTCAATCATCTTCAACCTTCAGATCACGAAAGACAGACAAGCCAATCTACATCCTCAGGTTTAAGAAGATTGAACAGGGGCAGCTGTTGTACCCCAAAATTTTACCTCCCATATTTTTCAATACATTTTAAGTGAGGTCTTCAAATTGCTCAAGAAAGTCCAAGAGTTGACCAGACAAACTCTCTCCTAAGGCAGTCTACCTCAAATTAGGGTTTCATTTTCAATCAACATGTTTGAGTCTAAAGGATCCCAAATTCTTACCATTGTGCTAATATTTTCTCAAGATCATCCATGTCAAGTTTCAAGCCTTGCAGAGGAAGTTTGCTCAGTCAATTGCTCAAAGGCTTGAAAATCGACTATGTTAGGGCAAAAGTCAACTGTGGCACACATACAGTCAAACTTCAAGATTTTTGGTCAACATTCTCATTTTGAAGTATTATTCATCATTTGATCAAGGGTTGATCATGATTCCTCAAGGATTGCTTACAATTCATCAAAACCCAAAAGTTGCTAAATTAGGGTTTTGTAGGAAAAGTCAACTCAACTTTGACCAAGCATAACTTTCTCATACTTTATCAAAAATGACTCATCCAAAGATAATTTTAAGAGGATGTAATTCCCTACATTTCATCTTCATCTCCCAAGTTCAAAACATGCACTCACAAGAAGATATGAATTTGGACATTATAGGTCATTTTGAAAAATCAACAAAAACACCTTTTGGGTCAAAGCTTCGTACATGAACATGGAAAACTAAATTGAGATGAGAGAAAAAGGGTTGCTTAAAGGACATCTTAAGCTTTCTAAAAAGTCCAAGAACACCTCTCTAGGGTCAAAATTGAGAGAGTTATGCATTGGCAAAGTTGACCCTTTTTGCAAAATTGTCAAAAGTCAAAAGTGTCCAAATTTCATTTTTTGCCAAATGGGCCCAACTTTTTATGCTTGCACTGAGTTTGTAATGTGACCCATGACCCATGATCCCTTCCACTTGTCATTCTTTTATTTTTATCATTTATTTTGATTTTATTTCATTTAAATCAAATAAAATAAAATAAAATAGTAAAAATATCAAAAGCTAATTAAATCTTGAGATTTTGTGCATGATTAGGTCCAATACACAGCTGGAAACAAGATTGAATCGTGCAAGGCTCATATGGATACAAAAAGATTGCATTTTGCTTGATTTGGAAAGATTTTGCACAAGGATCAAATCATGAATCAATAATCATAATTGGAGAAGATTTGAAACAAATGGAAACCCTAATTCATTATTGGATACATAAGGAATAAGTGCAGACCAAAAAACAAGAGGTTGGAGGCGTGCAAGAGAGAAAACAAGTTTCAAAAAATTCAAGAAAAGTGGCAAACTGATTTCCAAGTTAGAGATCACTTCAAGGCATTCTAGCCATCCCAATCGTTTGATGGACATCCCTGGACCATGTTACAACCATTAGCAAGCTTCCCCACGCTCAGAATCACACTGTAAGATTCAAACGGTTTGTCTCTTTTCTTGAAATCGAATGCACTGATTCTGGCATCTTTAGCATGAACAATTGACATATTTTTAACCCTTGAGATGTTTACAAGCTAATGGTTATGAGTAATTGTATTTTTATTGACTATACAACAAAGTGCCATGGGTAGGGTTTTTTCTTCGTTTTTAGGGATTTACTGTACAGGAACAATTGGCCATTGATAATGGTATCATGATGCTCGTGAGGTTGCAACGAGTTGATTGGTACCACTGGTTTCCATTTATCATGCTTGTATGAGATTTTGGAAATGCACAGGGTTGTACCTACGCTCAGTGTCCGTAGGTAAAAGTCTCTGATCTAAAGCGACGGAGGCAACGAAGAAGACAATGGTGTGGCAGGTGGTGAATGGCCAGTTTGAATTTTGCGCATTTCAAAGTTTAGCTTTTTGTTTTATCATATAATGTTTGTTTATTATTACTTGTACAACTAAACATGCCAACTCAGTTGGCAAGCATGCAGGGTGATAATGCTCAAGGACCTGGGTTCGATCCCCAGGTCCCAACGTTTGCTTTATATTGTTTTTCTTTGCATAATCAGGTGTACTAGTGTCCCACGAGTCTACCATGCATCATCAGCGTCCAACCATCAGATCATCAAGGCTTCAGGTCCAACGCCTTCTCCCTGAAGGACTACCATGCACCTAAGTCAAGCTGACATACAGGATCTGGCAAAGTCAAAGGGGCCAAGGGCTTGTTGGACTCAGAATTGCCAACCACACCTCTTTTTTTGCTAAGCAACCAGGCCAATTCTATTTCCTTTTCTTTTCTTTCTTTTATTTTATTTAATTAGTTTAATTATTTTTTAACCAAAATCAATTTCTTTTTTTCTCACCAAAAAATCCTAAAATCAAATTTCACAAATTTAGAATTAGGTTTTTTTTATTTTATCAAAGTTGATTTAATATTAGTTTAAATTTAATTTAGGGTAATTCTAACTTTTTGTATATAATTAAAATCAATTAGAAAAAAATTGGGGTTAGCTTGTGATTTAATTTTTAATTTATTTTCTCAAAACAAAAAAAAAACAAAAAATAGGTTAATTTAATTATTTTTCTTAATTAGTAATTAGGTTTTTTTTTATTCAATTAAACTTTATTTTTTCAAAATAGCAAAAACCACAAAAAATGATTTTTCGTTTAAATTACAATTAGGTAGTTGGGGTCAAAACCCTAAATCTCTCATTTTCGATTCATCACACGCGTTTATTATTTTTTGCAATATTAATGTAACTGCTCACGGTATGTAATAGTTTAAATTAGGATTTTCTTTATTTATCGTTCTTACGGGGTTTTTGGCTATGTAATTAATCCCTACCCCGAAGCCTTGTAATAGCGTTGGTTTTAATTTCCCACATTTTAATCCTCGCAAACAATAACTGTTTAGATGTATGATTATAGGATTGTATGACAAGATTGCATGATAATTTAAAATGGCTAGAAAACCCTAATGTGCAAAGATAATAATTGAAATCAAATCACTCGCACATGTGCACTCTTAGGGTATACACTCACTTCGGTTGCCTTCGGTAAACGGTCATTAAGTATAGGGTGTCTTAGTGGTTGCCTTCCTGTCTAAACAAAGATCAAATGTCCCATTCGAAAATGTTGCCTCGGAAATGTCGCCTCGGAAATGTTGCCTCGAATATGATCTTAAGACTTTAGGGTTATTACTAAGACGTCCTAACATTGCTTTAGTGATCGTACGTCCCTTTCGAATTGACCCTTACAACTCCAACGACGGTGCTACCTATTTCTCAATAGTAGGATAGCGCTGTCTAAAGGAAATAAGAACATAAATGATCCTTTTTTGAGTAGGTAGATGCTAGTAGGTACTTGCTCAAATCAAAACTTTTCACACCAAACACTTTTCAAACTAAAGTTTTCAAAAACAACTTCGTAACACTCTTGAGGATAGAAACAAGGGTTAAAACAAAGTAAAACAAAACTTTTTTAAAAAAACAAAACACACACAAGCAATTTTAAAAGATGAGCAAGTACCTAAGAGCCCATGGAAAACCATGGATAGAAAGGTTGCTAACACCTTCCCTTTCTATAATCTACCCCCCGTACTCAAAATCTCGAAAAAGGAATTTTTCTGTGCTTTTTTCCTTTTCAGTTGGATAAAATAAAATTCGGTGGCGACTCTTGCTTACCGCGATATTTTGCGAATAAAAAACGCAAAACGCAAACCAGCATTTTTCAAAAACAGTCGGTTTTGCCACCGTATCACACCTGCCAAACAAGGTTCTAAGAGGTTCCCAGAGTCTACATCCTTCCTTCAGATATTGCCAATGTCTCGATTGTCTCGATAATTAGTAATATTCTTAGGGAAAACTTGTCTGAGTGTAGTATTGAGTGACAACTATTTTCGGATTACTCTGTCATAATTTTTGCACTACACCTAAAAGGCCAAGATTGGTTAAGGGTTCTACGGTCCTTAATTTCAGCAGGCTCCCAGTTTGAAAGCAGCATGTCTTTCTGATTACTCGGTAAACAATACTACAGTCAAAGGGGAATCCACTGAGTGGGGGATCCCATGCCTCCTTTTTTGGGATTACTCCCTCAGAGTTAACATGACTATACCGCCCTTTGATACGGTGGGAGAGAACTGACTATTTTTGGAATGCTGGTTCGTGTTTTGCGTTTGTTTTCGCAAAATTTCGCGGTAAGCAAGAGTCGCAACTGTCTTTTATTTTATCCAACAAGGAAAGGAAAAAAGCACAGAAAAATTCCTTTTTCGAGATGTTTCTCGGGTCTGGGGGGTAGATTATAGAAAGGGAAGGTGTTAGCACCCTTTCTATCTGTGGTTATCCACGGGCTCTTAGGTACTTGCTCAAAGTGTTTTCAAAATTTTCTTTTCTTTGTGTTTGTGGGTTTGAAAGAAGTTTTTGTTTGAAAGTTGTAAGTGCGGAAAGTTTTTGTTTTGAAAGAGCAAGTACTTAAGAACCATCTACCTACTCGAAAAAGGAATCAATCTGTACTAATGTCCTTTAGACAATGTTAGCCCACTATTGATGAGTAGGTAACGTCGTCGTTGGAGTTTTAAAGGTCAATTCGATTAAGGGATGTGTGGTCACTAAAGCAATGTTAGGACGCCTTAGCGGTAACCCTAATGTCTTAGATCATTTTTCCGAGGCAACCGTTTTGAGGCAACTATGATCTTTGGATAAGAGGGCGACCTCTAAAACTTCCTATACTCAATGACCACGTTCGAAGGCAACCAAATGAGGTGTACCCTAAGAGTGTGCATGTGCGAGTGTGTTGTTTTGGTTAATTTTATCTTTGTACATGTCAATGGGTGATCTATGTTGATTTTAGGTTTTGAACGATTAATCTTGTCATGCATTCCCTATTACCAAACATCTAACAGTTTATAAGTTGCGGAAATTAAATTGCGGAATTTAAACTAACTATTACAAGGCGTCGGGTATTTACATCGCCAAAAACAACCCTTGAAATTAAAATGCGGAAAATAAATAAAGCGGTAAAATAATTTAAAGTCCTATTAAACTATTACATTCCAGGAAACAGATACAATATAGAATAAAATGGTATGCGTGCGGGAAATTAAATCGAATGCGAGTTTTTTAGGGTTTTGACCCTTTTTTGAAAGAAAGCATTTTTTTGGTTATTTTTGAATTAAAAAGAAATTAAATTAATTAAACTAATAAACAAATTAATTAATTAATGAAAATAACATTTTTGGATTTTTGATATTTTAAGAAATAAAAAATAAATTAATCAAAGTTAATAAAACCTAATTGTCTAAATTAATTTTAATTATTGCAAAAGATATTAAAGTTATTTCCTAATTAAACTAAATTAATTAAATTAATATTTATTTACAAAAATAAAAATGCTGAAAATTAAGTTAATAAACAAAATATTTTGGTTTTTTTATTTTATTAAGAAAAAGGTTTTAATTGGTTGGTTAGTAAAATAATGAGAATAATTAAATAAAAACAAGAATAAAAAATAAATAGAGAAGAAAGTGTTTGGGCCTGATTTTTGGAGGTTTGGATAGCAAGTTTGTGGCTCATTTGTGCAAGCCTGCATTGACCTTCCTTGATTCCTTGTGGCACGTTGACCTGATCCCACCATAGACCATCATCCCTGAACTGCCAGATCTGGCCTGGGGCCATCTGGCTAGTGATTAAGTGAGTGACCACGGTATGCTACGCGCATGGAATTGCATTGGAATATCTGTAGAAAAAACATAACAAATGCATGGGGGACCTGGGATTCGAACCCAGGTCCTGTAAATCATTGGACAACGCCCTTGCCACTGCACCATTACTCTTCATTTGTTAATTAAATACAAACTCAATATAATATATGAAAATGCATCATTATGCCAGAAATAAAAAAAAAGAAGCGCGAATATTTGAACTGTCCAATAGGAGGGGGGCACGTCTTCATCTTCCTCGTTGAAACCTGGATATTTACCTGCGGATTTAGATCCGCAGCTAAATCTGTATCTGCATCCTAAAATTAGTTTTAGGCCATGGAAATTAATTCCAAGACCATGGTCATGCTCGTCTTCTTCCACTGATCATGCCTATGTCCATTAATTGCACTGATTTTGCCTGAAAATAAAATGCCCAAAAAACACGAACCAAGAACCCTAGACTCGGTTATGGAGTTACAGGCTAGATAAATGCAATCAAATAATGCAGAAAGCTTGTAAATTGGATGATAAACATGAATATGCAAAGATTTTACAAGAAAAGTGCAAGAACAACAATATACGAATTCAACTGAAAGGCATATTTTTGAGACACTTACAGAGCTTAGGGGTGCGTATGGGGATTGGTTTCGCTTCAAGGATGGTCCAGCAATGGATTAGCGTTGAGATTTGGTGTTGAAACTGCCTCTAAGCACGATTTCAGTTTCAAGCTTTTTAACAATTTTTTCAAGTTTTCTTTTGGTGTTTTTGTAGCCTCTAACCTCTGAAAATCGTGCCTTTGCATTGTATATGTAATAAGCAATGCATTAGGTCAACAATTTTGGATTGAATCCTTGTGCATTATGGCTTGGAGATTTGATTTGATTCCCATTTGAAAACTTGCCAAATTTGTCCAAAATACATTTTTTGTTCATGATATGGTGAGATACGAATTTGATGTTGACCATGATGATAATCAAGACCTATAACAACCAAAAAGATCATAAGTAATCAATATTTGGATTTTATTTGATTTAAATTGATTTAAAATGGAATAATTCAAATAAAAATCAAATAAAATAGAAATATTGATAAATGGACACAAGGCTGAAGCTAGGACACGTGTGTAGTGTGACAAGATCAAATCAAGTGGAAAAGAATGGGTCCATTTGACAAAATTTGAATTTATGGGGATAGTTGACTTTTGGCAATTTTGCAAAAATGCCCAACTTCAACAATGCATAACTTCTTCAATTTTGAACTTTTTGAGGTGTTCTTGGACTTTTTATAAAGCTTGATATGTCCTCTAACCAACCCTTTTGGTCTAATATCATTTTGATATTCCATGCTCAAGTTATAAGCTTTGGAAAAAAAGGTGTTTTTGTTGACTTTAAAAAATGACCTATAATGTCCAAATTTGTAACTTCTTGTGAGTGCATTTTCTGATCTTGGGGTATGAAGATGGATGGTAGAAAATTACATACTCTCCAAAATGAGCTTTGGATGGGTCATTTCTCATAAAGTATGAGAAAGTTATTCTTGGTCAAAGTTGAGTTGACTTTTGCTACAAAACCCTAATTTAGCAACTTTTGAGTCTTGATGAATTTTGAGCAATCCTTGATGAATCATGATCAACCCTTGATCAAATGATGAAATATCCCTCAAAATGATATTGTTGACAAAAAATATTGAAGTTTGACTGTATTTGGGTCACAGTTGACTTTTGCCCTAGCACAGTCGATTTTTGGACCTCTTGAGCAATTGACTGACCAAACTTCCTCTGCAAGGCTTGAAATTTGACATGGATGAACTTGAGAATATATGAGGACATTGGGGAGAACTTGAGGTCATTTGGATGCAAGGACCTTGATGCAACACAAAACCCTAATTTGAGGTTGGTTGCCTTAGGAGATGATTTGACTGTCCAACTCTTGAGCAATCTTGAACCATTTGGAGATTATTCTTGCAATGTATTGAGAAATATGAGAGGGCAAATTTTGGGGTGCAACAGCTGCCCCTGTTCAATTTTCTTAAACCTGAGGATATAGATTGGCTTCCGGGCCTTTCGTGAACCGAAGGTGGAAGATGATTGAACACTAGAGTGCCCAGAAATTTGCACTCGCATGAAGTGATATCAGCATTGTAATGTCGGGAATGGGCTTACAGATGCCATTTGGAGATTGTTGATAGGTGGTTTGAACTTCAACTGGAATATGAATCAGGGAGATCTTCGCGGCGATCTAACTGAACCAGAGGAGGTCTTGGATCAACTTTGACTGGATCGACATCAGAAAAATCTTCGAATCGATTTAACTGGACCAGACAAGAGTCTTGGAATAACTTCAACTGGAATACGAATCAGGGAGATCTTATCGGCGATCTAACTGAATTAGAGGAGGTCTTGGATTAACTTTGACTGGATCGGCATCAGAAAAATCTTTAGGAATCGATTTAACTAGACCAGACAAGGTCTTGGAATAACTTCAACTGGAATATGAATCAGGGAGATCTTATTGGTGATCTGACTGAACCAGAGGAGGTCATGGATTAACTTTGACTGGATCGGCATCAGAAAAATCTTTAGGAATCGATTTAACTAGACCAGACAGGTTCTTGGAATAACTTCAACTGGAATACGAATCAGGGAGATCTTATTGGCGATCTAACTGAACCAGAGGAGGTCTTGGATTAACTTTGACTGGATCGGCATCAGAAAAATCTTTAGGAATCGATTTAACTGGACCAGAAAAGGTCTTGGAATAACTTCAACTGGAATACGAATCAGGGAGATCTTATCGGTGATCTGACTGAACCAGAGGAGGTCTTGAATTAACTTTGACTGGATCGACATCAGAAAAAATCTTCGAATCGATTTAACTGGACCAGACAAGAGTCTTGGAATAACTTCAACTAGAATACGAATCAGGGAGATCTTATCAGCGATCTAACTGAACCAGAGGAGGTCTTGGATTAACTTTGACTGGATCGGCATCAGAAAAATCTTTAGGAATCGATTTAATTGGACCAGACAAGAGTCTTGGAATAACTTCAACTGGAATACGAATCAGGGAGATCTTATCGGCGATCTAACTGAACCAGAGGAGGTCTTGGATTAACTTTGACAAGATCGACATCAGAAAAATCTTCGAATAGATTTAACTGGACCAGACAAGAGTCTTGGAATAACTTCAACTGGAATACGAATCAGGGAGATCTTATCAGCGATCTAACTGAACCAGAGGAGGTCTTGGATTAACTTTGACTGGATCGACATCAGAAAAATCTTTAGGAATCGATTTAACTGGACCAGACAAGGTCTTGGAATAACTTCAACTGGAATACGAATCAGGGAGATCTTATCGGTGATCTAACTGAACCAGAGGAGGTCTTGGATTAACTTTGATTAGATCGCCATCAGGAAAATCTTCGAAACGATTTAACTGGACCAGACAAGAGTCTTGGAATAACTTCAACATGAATACGAATTAAGGAGATCTTCGCGGCGATCTAACTGAACCAGAGGAGGTTTTGATATAGCTGAGAATTTAACTGCATCTTTCCTGGAAGATAAAGGTCAGTTATATACAATGCATGATATGGATCAAACAATGATGTTCTCAAAATAAATGAGATTGCATTATATGATGCGTATATGCATGTATCATGATGTATGGAAATGTAATGTTTCAGCTGGGGAAAATAAATCTCGGATAGCTTGCTGGAGAATAGAATTGAATTCTTCGTTTCCGTTGGGGATGGTGAACGAAGGTGGTTATAAGAATAAACCTGTAGGAGAGGATAACTTCGTTGGGGAATAAACTAATGAAGAGATTACTCTGTGGGGAAGAGATGCTCTACTGAGGATTCCACTAATAAATTCCGTCGGGATGAATTATCGTTGCTGGTGATTATTGCATTTGTTGAGGATTGAGTTCCTGTTTGTGAAAGGAAAGAACTTCGTTGGGGATAATCTTTCAGTTAGAACTTGCTGGGGATAAACCTGTTGGACTTTTGTGGGGATAATCCTCTGAATTCTGCTGGGAATGATCCCTTTGAACTCGGCTGGGGAGATTTATTTTGTACTCTGCTAGGGATAGACTTCCAGAGTTTATTAGGGATGATGCTTCAACTCTGTTGGGGAAGCTTTTTCAGACTGTGCTGGGGAAATATTGACTCCACTAGGGGTATCTTGTATTCTACCAGGGAACATTCTTATACTCTGCTAGGGAATATTAAGAATGTCGGGGATATCAAGCCTTTTTAGTGCTGATGGTAGATAAACTCTGCTTGGGGAGAGCATTGCTGATTCGTTCATAGTTGCAAGTCTCGGCTAGGGGAGAGCTACCATTACTGTCTTACTCTGCGGGGAGTGAAAGTACTTTGGTCATATTCTTCAGACGAATTTACCCGGTACCTGGTGGACAAAGCAGCTATACAGTTCAGACAATTCTTATTGCCCCTGCTTCTGATATTACCCGTAATTGTCTTTTGTTTCGCATGTAAATATTCATGAGCAGCAATTAACGTTAAATGCATATATCAAAAATGAACATTGGACGTTCTTTGCAAAACAAAACAGATAAAGGAAAAACAGTTTGAAATTTCTTTGAAAATGAATTGTATTGATTTTGAAGTTTGGCCTGTAAATAGGCGTTTTTGTACAAGAGGTTGACGTCCTAGTAAGAGAACACCGCCGAATAATAGAATTTACACAATTTGTGAAAAGAAAACAAAACAGCTATGTGAATAATCCCACTGGGTTCCAACTATGCTAATGCCCTTATGTCCTCAAGCATCTTATCACTTTGCTACTTGGTTGAAGATGAATTAGATTTATTAGTGCCATCCAAGCTTGATAGTCGATACCGAAGTCTGGATGCAAGGTGATCCAATGAGACATAGTGTTACACTTTGATCCCTAATTTTTGCCTGGACCGCCCTTTCGGGTTTTCAGTCTACCGGGATACCCTTTTTTGCCCAAGCTGCCTTTTCAGGTTTTCGACTTGTCGGGTGTACAGATTTTTTCATTTCCATCCCTTATTTTTGCCCGAACCCTTTTGGTTCGCCGGGAAGCCCTTATTTTTGCCTAGGCCAGTCAACCTAGTGGGTCTTTGTTTATGCGTAGTATCTTTTCACTATGTCTGCATTGATGGGGTGAGGAAGGTCGTCACCGTTCATGGTGGTTAGAATCATAGCTCCGCCTGAGAAAATGTTCTTAACCACAAATGGCCCTTCGTAAGTAGGGGTCCATTTGCCCCTAGGATCACCTTGAGGTAAGATAATACGCTTGATTACCAGGTCCCCAAACTTGATACTCTTGTCGTCTGACTTTCTTGTTAAATGCCTTGATCATTCGCTTTTGATATGTTTGACCATGACAAATAGCAATAAGTTTCTTTTCGTCGATTAGGTTCAGCTGATCAAGTCGGGTCTGAATCCAGTCATCTTCGCTTAAACCTGCATCCTTCATGATCCGAAGAGAGGGTGTCTGAACTTCAATGGGAAAGACTGCCTCAATTCCATATACCAAGGAATAGGGGGTTGCCCCTGTTAACATCCGCGCTGAGGTACGGTACCCATGAAGAGCAAATGGTAACTTCTCGTGCCAATCTTTGTATGTCACTGTCATCTTCTGCACGATCTTCTT
Organism: Vicia faba; assembly: GCA_948472305.1. NCBI lineage: Eukaryota > Viridiplantae > Streptophyta > Magnoliopsida > Fabales > Fabaceae > Vicia > Vicia faba. The sequence goes on from OX451741.1 coordinate 791,999,427, forward strand.
AATGTTCTTATTAGCCGCTTCTACAGCCCCATTCATCTTCGGCCGTTAGGGAGAAGAGTTATGATGTTGTATCTTGAATTGCTCGCAGAGCTCGATGATCATCTTGTTGTTGAGATTGGTACCATTGTCCGTAATGATCCTCTCTGGTACACCATATCAACAAATCAGGTTGTGCCAAATGAATCGTGCCACGATGTTCTTGGTTACCGTAGCAAAGGAAGCTGCTTCAACCCACTTCGTAAAGTAATCAATGGCTACCAGGATGAAACGATGCCCGTTGGACGTTGTAGGTCTGATCTCGCCGATCATATAAATGCCCCACATTGCGAAAGGCCAAGGAGCCGTCAAGATGTTCAGAAGAACTGGAGGTATGTGCACCTTATCAGCATATACCTGGAACTTGTGACATGTCCGAGAATGTTGATAACAGTCGGCTTCCATAGTGGACCAATAATATCATGCCCGAAGGATTTTCTTTGCCATCGTGTGTCCACTAGAATGAGTTCCGAAAGTACCTTCATGTAACTCCGCTATGATCCTTTCTGCTTCATTCTTATCCACACAACGCAGTAAGGTCGAATCATGGTTACGCTTGTAAAGGATGCCATTGCTGATGAAGAACTTTGCTGCGAACCTCCTCAGAAACTTCTTGTCATTAACAGATTCACCTTCTGGGTACTCCTGAGCTTCAAGATACCTTTTCACCTCATGAAACCAGGGTTTATCCGCTACCTCTTCAGTCTCAATATCACAGCAATACGCAGGTTCGTCCAATCTTTTGATGATGATCCGGGGAGCTTCGTTGTCCCAATTGACTTTGAACATAGAAGACATCATAGCCAGCGCGTCCGCCAACTGATTCTCCTCTCTAGGGAAGTGTTCAAAGGTTATCTCCTCGAAATGGGGAAGCAATGTCAACACATACTCCTTATAAGGAATAAGATTTGGGTGTTTCGTATCCCACTCGCCTTTGATCTGACTGATCACGAGAGAGGAATCTCCGAAGACACTTAGAAACTTAACCCTTAGGTTAATTACTGCTCGAAGATCCATGATGCATGCTTCATACTCCGCCATATTGTTGGTGCAGTTGAAACATAGTCGGGCGATGAATGGAGTATGAGAGCCTTTAAGAGATATGATCACGGCGCTAATGCCATTACCCAAAGCGTTAGAAGCTCCATCAAAGTACATAGACCATCGGGATCCCTCCTCAGGTCCTTCATCCGATCCAGGTGTCTCACAATCAGTTACCAACATGATATTCTCGTACGGGAATTCAAAGTTCATAGACTGGTAATCATCCACTGCCTGGTGTGCCAAATGGCCCGCCAACACACTTCCTTTGATTGCCTTTTGGGTCGTGTATTATATGTTATACTCAGTCAAGATCATCTGCCATCTTGCTATTCTTCTGGACAAGGTAGGCTTTTCGAAGATATACTTGATTGGGTCCATCTTTGATATCAACAGAGTAGTGTGAGTCAACATATATTGTCTCAGCCGGTGAGCAGCCCATGCCAAAGCGCAGCAAGTTTTCTCGAGCAGTGAGTATCAGGTCTCGCAGTCGGTAAACTTTTTGCTAAGGTAATAAATAGCATGCTCTTTTCGGCCAGACTCGTCATGCTGACCCAGCACACACCCCATTGAATTGTCGAGTACCGTCAAGTATAAGATCAAAGGTCTCCCTTCAACTGGTGGCATCATAATAGGTGGCTCTTGGAGATACTCTTTGATCCTTTCGAAAGCGGCCTGGCATTCATCGTTCCAACGTACCACTTAATATTTCTTCAGTAGTTTGAAGATTGGTACACAAGTAGCAGTTAGGTGTGAGATGAATCGAGCAATGTAGTTCAGTCGTCCCAGGAAGCCTCTGACTTCTTTCTCTGTTCTGGGAGTTGGCATCTCTTGTATGGCTTTCACCTTTGCAGGATCCACTTGAATACCTTTATCGCTGATGACGAAACCCAGTAGCTTACCAGATCTCACCCCGAAGGTGCACTTGTTCGGGTTTAACCTCAGTTTGTACAACTTCAACCGGTCAAACAGCTTCTACAGATGGTCAAGGTGTTCCTCCTTAGTTTGGGACCTTGCAATCATGTCGTCGACGTATACCTCAATCTCATGATAGATCATGTCATGAAACAAAGCAACCATGGCACGCTGGTACGTTACCCCAGCGTTCTTCAATCCAAAAGGCATGACCTTGTAGCAAAAGGTACCCTATTGAGTAACAAAAGTCGTCTTCTCCATGTCTTCGGGAGCCATTTTAATCTGATTATAACCGGAGAAATCATCCATAAAGGAGAATACCTTGTGTTGGGCGGTGTTGTCAACTAGAACGTCGATATAAGGTAGAGGAAAAGCATCCTTGGGACTTGCCCTATTCAAATCCTTGTAGTCAACACACATTCGAACCTTACCATCCTTCTTCGACACAGGAACCACGTTGGCCACCCACTGCGGGTAAGAAGTAACTGCTAGAAAACCGGCGTCAAACTATTTCATAACTTCAGCCTTGATTTTCTCAAACATCTCTGGGCGCATTCGGCGGACCTTCTATTTTACTGGAGGACAATCTTCCTTGGTAGGCAGGCGGTGAACCACAATATCGGTATCCAACCCAGGCATATCTTCATAAGACCAGGCAAAGATCTCAACATAGTCACGTAGCATCTGAATTAACCGTTACTTCACACTAAGCTCCAGATTTGCACCGATCTTAACTTCTTTCTTATCTTCCTCTGTACCCAGATTCACTGATTCCACCGACTCTTCATGTGGCTGAATAACCCTCTCTTCTTGGAGTAACAGTCTTGCAAGCTCACCAGGCACTTCGCAATCATCTTCACCTTCATCTTTGGCTAAGTTGATCGAATTTTTGAAGTCATCACTGGCAGTAGCAGAGTCGTTACCAGTGAGATCCAGAGTGGATGTAGACATGTATATGTAAGTGTGTGTAAAATAGCTGTTTTGCAATATATAATAAAAAAAACAAGGAGCGCAAAATTTGAAATGCAAGAAACGTCCAATGCTTTTATTAATGATATATGTAGATGACACACATAAAGCCCTCACAAATGAAGCCACAGTGCCCTGGGTAAGACACCGGGCCATAAAGTTTAAAACATTGTCTGTTACAAATTCAAAACAAAAAGTTTCATTACTGGGTGATAACAGAAACGGGCATAGAATCCTTCGATGTCCAGTTGCTTAGTCCACCATTGGCAGTCGGGTAGATCCAACTGTCGATATCAAACTCTTCATCATCATCATCCCCGATAGCATTCACCCCTGCGTCTTGTTTAGGCTTTTCTGGTGCTCTGAACTCAATCTCATTCGCATCGATCAAGTCTTGTACCTTGTTCTTCAAAGACCAACAATCATCTGTATTATTCCCCGGCTATCAGAATGAAAAGCACAGCGGGCATTAGGGTTGTACTTTGGTGATGTTGTATTTAGATTCTTTGGGGCTCCCTTGGAATCACCAGATTGGTTTTCAGTAACTGCGGCAGAATCTGAGACAAAGTCATACTGAGACGGATGAATTGCCTTCAAGGTCTCTCGTCCTTTGACTGATTATTATGCTGAGGAGCACCAACAGGTCTTGAAATAACAACCGCATTAACAGCTTGGCGGAGTTCAGGTCTATTCTGGCTTTTCGAACTGTAGACAGCACTGGCCTCCTTCTTAAAAGGCTTCTTCTCGGTGCTCGATGAGGCACCCTTCTGTATCTTACCAGCCTTAATACCAGCCTCAATCCTCTCACCGGTCATAATTAACTATGTAAACCCAGACGAAGAGCTTCCAATCAGATGGTTGAAGAATGGACCAGACAAGGTCCCCAGAAACATATCCACAAGCTCTCGATCAGCCAAGGGTGGTTGCACTCTTCCGGCGAGGTCCCTCCATTTCTGAGCATAATCTTTGAAACCTTCGCCCGTTCCTATTGACATACCCTGGCGTTGGGTACGCGTGGGAGCAAGGTCGGAATTGTATTGGTACTACCTGTAGAAAGCAGTAGCCAAACCCTCCCAACTGCGGATACTGGCTCCGTCCAACTGGTAAAACCATTCAAGCTGAGTCCCTGAGAGACTGTCTTGAAAGAAGTGGATCCATAGGTTCTTATCAGCGGTGTACGGCTGAATCTTCCTTACATATGACCGGAGGTGCAGCTTCGGACAAGAAACTCCGTCATACTTAGCAAAGGCTGGTGCTTTGAACTTGTGGGGAATCACCACCCCAGATGATAGACCCAAATCACCAAAGTCCAGACCAGGCACTTTCTGAACTTCCATCGCCCTTAAGTGGTCTTCCAGTTGTTTGTATTTATCCTCAGTAGGAGGATACTGGTCTTCATCGAAGTCCATCTTGTTGTCTGAGACCACAGGGCTAGGAGCCCTTCTTTCCTCTTGACTATCTTTCCCTCCAGATGAGGTGGTCAAATCAACTTCATCCCGTACCCTGTTTCCAAACCGGTGACCTGTGTTAAACAGGACTGTCCTCTTCTTCTTCTTCTTCTCTTTCAGAATCAGGGTCTTCAGATCTTGCTGACCCTTAGCTAGATTCATGAACAGCTCTTGAAATTGGGCATTTTGGGCCTATAGGTCCTTGATTGCTAACTCGGTTGATGTTTCAGCAGACATGATGAGTGCTGAAATAAACAGCGAAGAAGATAAGAGACCTGTAATGGGTACCTATTATGAAGTGCATGGGATGAAATGCGTATGACATGTGTGATCGGTGGATCTGGAACTGACTGTTTAACGCTGGTTCGCGAAATGTCGCGGAAGCAAGAGTCGCCACCGTCTTTTATTTTCTCCAAATGGAAAGGACAAAAGCACAGAAAAATTCCTTATAGAGATTGCTCTCGGTTCGGGAGGTAGGTTATAGAAAGGGAAGGTGTTAGCACCCTTTCTATCCATGGTTATCCATGGGCTCTTAGATACTTGCTCATTGTGTTTTCAAAAATGGTTTGTTTGCTTTTCAACTGTGGGTTTTAAAAAGTTTCTTTGAAAATTCCAGTTCGACTCTTGTATCAGTCCTCAAGAGTGTTTGAAAAATTGCTTTCGAAAGCTTTTTTGAAAAGGTGTTGGTGTGAAAAGTATTTTTGATTTGTTTTGAAATTAGAGCAAGTATCTAGAGTCGTCTACCTACCCTAAGGAATTCGTCTGTGTAAATGTCCTTAAAGTAGTGCCATCCCACCATTGAGAGGTAGGTAGCACCACCGTTGGAGGTGTTCGGGTCAATTCGAAGGTCGGGACATGGTGATCACCAGAGCAATAGGAAGACACCTTAGAAGCTACCCTCATGCCAGGTTCCCGGATCATGAGGACTTACTAAGACATCCTCTACTCGACGATCACCTTTCGAAGGCAAGGCAACAGTGAGGCGTACCCTAGGGGTGGTGTGTGATTTGTGTGTCGTTTTCAGATATTTTGTCTTGTTCATGTCATGGGTGATCTACGCTTTTGTTTTTATTTTAACATTCATTCTTGCATGCCATTATTAACAGTTAAAAAGTTGCGAGAAATATAAAGTTCCTAAACTATTACAAAGGCGCGGGTCCACATCGCCAAATTAAATCCAGGACCCGATTTGACATAAAATAAAGTAAAGTGCGAGAAATATAATGTTTAATTTACACGGCTTTGGGAGAATTACATAAATATTATAAGAAAGGAAATAAAACGTGCGAAACAAATTAATAATCGAAAGCGAGGGCGTTGGACCCTTTTTAATGAAATTAAAATATGATTAGCAAATTAATTAAATTAAAGAAAAAAAAGAAAAGATTTTTTGAGTTTTTGTATTTATGAATTTTTAATGAGAAGATTAAATGAAATTAAAATATTAATTAACCCTAATTCTAGTTTTTTTTTATTTATTAAGAGAAGCATTAAAATTTAACCTAAATTTAAACCTAATTAATTAATACAATTTTATTTACAAGAAAATATAATTAATTATTAATATGGTGAAAAAGAAAAGGTAAAAATAATTAAAACCTAATTCTACAAATTTTAAGTTTATTAAGAAAAATATTTGAATTAAACCTAAATTTAAAAACTAAATTAATTATTGAGATTTATTTACAAAAAATAATATTTAAATAAATTTTATTTTTTATGACTTTTCTGATTTTTGTTATTTTTTATATTGTGGAAAAATTAATTTGATGATTTAAATAAAAATTAAACAAAACAAATAAAGTAGAAAAAATATGAAAAAGAATAAAAAAGCAAACCATGGGGGGTTCTGTCCCCAAACTGGAGGTATCATTCAGTAATTTTGGCCCAATAGCCCTTGGCTTGGTTGACTTTTCATGCTAGCGTATGGCTTCGTTGACTGAGACATATCATAGGCTTTGAATCCTGGCCATTGGATGGATGCAGTGGGACGTGTGGCATGGCAAATCATGAGACTGCATGGTGGTCTTCAGGGAATGAGCTACATGGAAACGTGTTTAGAAGAAAAATATAGAAATAAGAAGGGGGACCTGGGGTTCGAACCCAGGTCCCAGAGATTACCAACCCAACGCCTTGCCAATGAAGCTATGAATGCGCTTTGAATATATAATGACAAATAAATAATATAATGGAAAATTGGTTAGTGACATAGAAATACAAAAAAACGCGCGTTGAATTCAAACTGCTCAATCAGATGATGCCACATAGTCTTCTTCTCCACTCGTTCGCGTTTTACCTGAAAAACAACATTTAGATAGCGGGGGTTTTGAACCCCCACTAAACAGTGCATATGAAAATAGTGAATAGAATATGGTGGCTCATAAATTGAGCGCGAGGTGTGTGTTAGATCCAGTGGAACATCACGAATTCAATGGTATCATTCTTATGGTTCAATTTTTCCATATGGACGAAGCCCTCTTTTAAGGTTTCTGAAAACCTAGAAAGCTCCCATGGTGGATTCTCCTATAGTACACGAAAACTGAATTGATGTATATGGTTAGCTTTAGAATCAATCAATTAGTATGAATCCACAAAAAAATGCAATGGGAATGCTTGAAAATTGAAACACGAATATGAATAAAATGCGAAAAACTTTGAGTTCTGTATACCAATTCTGGGCGTTAGGGACAATGATTTTGATCCAGAAACGTCTCTTGAGACCTTTGCAAGCTAATAGAATCAAAGTTTTGCCTTGAAACATCTTAGAATTGAGTTTTCAGTTTTTGAATTTCTTGATAAAATTGCAAAGTTATTTATGGTGTTTCTGCGCAGCTTAGAGTTCGTGGTCTTTAGGTCTAGCTTATGGCTTATGTATGGAGTGTATTAGGGTTAAATTCTGAGCCAAAGGATCAAAGCATTGATGTACAAGATATTTGATTTTCATGCATATATTTTTCAATCTTTTCCATGCATATTTGATACCAATTATGTCCAAATCACATTGATTCTTTCCCTATCTGATTTGCACGAAATCTTGGAGATATTTCATGCATAAAAAGATTAAAAAGTTTGTTTTGGTATTTTTCACATATTTATTTTATTAAATGAATTAATAGCAATTTAAAAATTCAAATAAATAAATAAAAATGATGAATAACTTCCCTTTGGGCCAAATGGTCGTGCACATGCTTTGGATGATGAATCTTGGAAGAAAATGTGGCCCATTAGCAATTTTAAGGCATTTGAAGCAAAGTTGACTTTTCAAAATACCCAAAAATTTCCCAACTTCCACAAGGCATATCTTGCTCAATTTTTAAGCTTTGATCATGTTCTTGGACATTTTGGGAAGGTCTTGAAGTCCTCTAACCAATGCCTTTGGTCCCATGTCATTTTGATTTACCAATATTAAGTTATGGCCTTTGACTTAAAGTCCCTTTTTGTTGACTTTTGAAAATGACCTATAATGTTGAAATTGATAACTTTTTGTGAGAGCATTTCTTGGACTTGAAGTGTGAAGAGGAGTTGTAGGAAATGTCTTTCTCTTCAAAATGAGCTTTGGATGGAATTTTTTTGATAATCCATGTGGAAGTTATGCCTTGGTCAAGTTACAGTTGACTTTTTCAACTGTCCAAATATGGAAACTTTTGCATCTTGAGACTTTTTGAGCCAAGCTTTGAGAATCATGATCAAGCATTGATCAAATGATGTTTATGGCTTCAAAATGAGATGTTGACCAAAAATTTGAACTTTTGACTGTCAAATGACCATTTTGCCCCTGCAGTTGACTGTAGGGCAATTAGGGTTTTTGACTGTGCAATTTTGTGCTGTAAGTCTTGATGCTTGACAATGTTTATAAGCATGTGGGACTTGATTGGACCCTTGGAAACTTCATTTTCTTTGTCAGAACCAAAACCTTAGTTTTTTGACTATTAGGAGGCCATTGAACTGTGCAACCCTTGGGGAATTTTGAAGCATGCTCCTTGCAAATCTTGAAGAATATGGGAGGGAAAATTTTGGGGTACAAAAGTTGCCCCTGTTCAATATTCTTAGACCTGAGGATGCAGATTGGCTGACGTGCCTTTCGTAATCCAAAGGTGGAAGATGATTGAACACTAGAGTGCCCAGAAATTTGCGCTCACATAGTAGTGTGATGGTGGGGAATGGGCTTACAGATGCCATTTGGAGATTGATGAATAGGATGATGGGCTTATAGATGCCATCTGGGCGTCGATCGCGTAAGAGATTCCTTAGCGAGAACTTGCGTACCTGCAAAAGAAAATGATTACCTGGCCTGTTACGGGAGCTGGTCTTCAGATTCTTGTGTAGATGTGTCATGTCTGGTTACAGGAGCTGGATCTGGATCTTCAAACGGTGATGAATGAACCAGGGATGGTTACTACCTCAACGGGACGGTGAGAGAACCTTGGACGATTACTACCTCAACAGGAACGCTGAGAGAACCTTGGACGACTTCAACCTCAACAGTAACGCTGAGAGAATCTTGGGCGACTTCTACCTCAACAGTAACGCTGAGAGAATCTTGGGCGACTTCAACCTCAACAGTAACGCTGAGAGAATCTTGGATATCTTCTACTGAGTCTTTATCAGGAAAATCTGTTAGGGGTCGATTTAACTGGACTAGAGAAGGCCTTTGACTGGATAAGAAACAGGAAAATCTTAGGGTCGATTTAACTGAACCGGTCTAGGTCTTGAAATCTTCAACTGGATAAGAAACAGGGAGATCTTAGGGTCGATCTGACTGAACCAGAGAAGGCCTTTGACTGGATAAGAAACAGAAAAATCTTAGGGTCGATTTAACTGAACCGGTCTAGGTCTTGAAATGTCTTCAATTGGATAAGAAACAGGGAGATCTTAGGGTCGATCTGACTGAACCAGAGAAGGCCTTTGACTGGATAAGAAACAGAAAAATCTTAGGGTCGATTTAACTGAACCGGTCTAGGTCTTGAAATGTCTTCAACTGGATAAGAAACAGGGAGATCTTAGGGTCGATCTGACTGAACCAGAGAAGGCCTTTGACGGGATAAGAAACAGAAAAATCTTAGGGTCGATTTAACTGAACCGGTCTAGGTCTTGAAATGTCTTCAACTGGATAAGAAACAGGGAGATCTTAGGGTCGATCTGACTGAACCAGAGAAGGCCTTTGACTGGATAAGAAACAGAAAAATCTTAGGGTCGATTTAACTGAACCGGTCTAGGTCTTGAATATAGCTGAGGACTTAACTGGATCTTTCCTGAAAGGTAAAGGTCAGTCATATGCAATGCATGATATGGATCAAGCAATGATGTTCTCAACATAAATGGGATTTGTAAGATATGATGCGTATATGCATGCTATGATGTATGGAAGTGCGATGTTTATGAATATATGTTTTCGTCTTAGGAAAATAAATCCTTGACGGGTGCCGGGAAGTCACTCCTGGGCTGATGTTGAAGAATAGATTTCGTCGTTTCCGCTGGGGATGATAGTTGCAAGAATACCGGTAGGAGAAGATGACTCCGTTGAGGAATGAACTTGGCGAATGGATTACTCTGCGGGGAGAAAAGTACTCTAACGATCTTGCTGGTGAATAATACTCTGTGGGGAGAGATGTACTTTGTTGAGTTGTTGATAATAACTTGCTGGGGATACCCTTGTTGTGTTGGAGGTGTTAATAGACTTTGCTGGGGGTAGGAAGACTTTGCCGAGAACGATCTTTCTGTGGCTTTTGGCTGAGGATAACCCAGTTATACCTTGGTAGGGAAATAACTCTTTGAATAAAGCCGGGAGACGCGTTCATGCTCTACAGGGATAAGCTTCCAGAATCTACTAGGGATAAGCTTCCTGCTGGGGAGATGGATTCAAACTTTCCTGGGGAAATCTGGATTGGACTCTCTTGGGGAAATTTTTTTTGAACTGTAATTTTTGTAAGTTGAAAGAGGGAACCTATGTAGGGTTGCATGATGATGAGCTCGTGTAAAACTTCATCTTTGGAAAGATATAACCTGTGCAGGGTTTCTTGATGGCAAGTTCGTGTAAAACTGCATCTTGGAAAGAAGGACACTTGTGTAGAGTTACTTTGAAATTGGGCTCGTGTGGAGCTGTATTTGGAGTTGAAGGAAACCTGTGTAGGGTTTACTGACAATGAGTCCGTATAAACTGCATCTTTGAAAATAGAGGACCTGTGTAGGGTTTCTAGGTGACGAGTCCGTGTAAAACTACGTCTGGAGTTTTGAGAAGGAAACCTGTGTAGGGTTTACTGATGATGAGTCTGTGTAAGACTACGTCTGGAAAGAGATAACCTGTGTAGGGTTACTTCGGGGATAAGTTCGTGTAAAACTTCTGGAGGAACCGGGGTAAGGTTATCTTGGAGGTAAGTCCGTGTAAGACTTCTGGAGAAACCGGGGTAAGGTTACTGCAGGGTAAGTTCGTGTGAAACTTCTTGATGAACCAGGGTAAGGTTATCTTGGGATAAGTCCGTGTAAGACTTCTGGATGAACCGGGGTAAGGTCATCTTGAGATAAGTCCGTGTAAGACTTCTGGAGGAACCGGGGTAAGGTTACTGCAGGGTAAGTTCGTGTGAAACTTCTTGATGAACCGGGGTAAGGTTATCTTGGAGGTAAGTCCGTGTAAGACTTCTGGAGGAACCGGGGTAAGGTTATCTTGGAGGTAAGTCCGTGTAAGACTTCTGGAGGAACCGGGGTAAGGTCATCTTGAGATAAGTCCGTGTAAGACTTCTGGAGGAACTGGGGTAAGGTTACTGCAGGGTAAGTTCGTGTGAAACTTCTTGATGAACCGGGGTAAGGTTATCTTGGAGGTAAGTCCGTGTAAGACTTCTGGAGGAACCGGGGTAAGGTTTCTTGTGGAGGTGCTGGATGACTGCCGATTGACAAATCTTCCCTTTGGTAGGCAAGTGACGAGATGCCGGGACATAGTCGTACGCTCTTGATCCCTAACTTTTGCCTGGATTGCCCTTTCGGGTTTTCAGTCCACCGGGATACCCATTTTTGCCCAAGCCGCCTTTTCAGGTTTTCGACTTGCCAGGTGTACAGATTTTTTTCATTTTCATCCCTTATTTTGCCCGAACCCTTTTGATTCGCCGGGAAGCCCTTATTTTTGCCTAGGTGTGTCAACCTAGCGGGTCTTTGATTATGCGTAGTATTCTTTTCGACTATGTCCACGTTCTCAGAGTGTAGGGAGTTGCCCCTGTTAGAAGTGTTTTGTCATGCCCCAGAAGGTATTTGATCAGGCAAGATTCATTGTTGGAATGCCCCAAGTGACTCAGGCGGAGATTTGCCCCATGCTGTTTGGCCTTTGAGAGATTCTCCGAATCTTGATTGGACTGCCCCAGATAATAGACCATGATCATATCATGCCCCTTGATTGGAAGTGCTTCTGTTCATTAGGCATTCGTCGTGCGAATTTCCCTGTTGTTCGAACAAAAAGTCATATGCAAACAAAGTTATGTTAAAAATGCAAAGCTCATGTCTGTCTTGAAGATTTTGAAAATGCACTCTTTTTCATAAAACAAGTGAATGTTTGTAAAACGTGATGTCAACTTCGTATTTACCGTAGGCCTTAAGGAGTCAGGATACCTTTCATAACAGTATGCTTTCGAACTAACCCATGCTTCAGCTAGGACTTTTAAGGGTTATAACGTGGCCTGGTTCACGGTTTAAGAAACAAAGGATAAAGGCTCAAATTATTTGTACCCACCCACTCTTCGTGATGTTCTTCAAACCTAAGCTCAGTTGATCGTGCGTTAGACCTTGATTGAGTCTTTGTCCTGATTTTTCGGTGATGATTCAGATATTGATGATTTATTTTGAATAGGCAGTCATTTTTTGTCGAGGGTTTGTAAGACCTCTTTCTTTTTTTTGATTTTGTTATCCCTGTTTTTTGCCTGAGCTATTTCCTTTTTGGAATTACAGTCAGCAGGATGCCCCCAGTTTTGCAAGTCTCCTTCGTAGGTTTTGACTTATTGGGTTTTTCATTTTATGAAGTAATGACTGCCTTTCTTTGTTTTGTACGGACTTTTTGGTGCCGTTTGTTATGCACTTGGATCAACTGAGAGAACTACCCTGCCCCAGGTTATGATTAAGGGTTTTAAATTTCGAAAAGAAAAAACTCCTACTTCTTTGGCTCAGATGGGTTGACGAGGGATTATCATCCTTATAACTCCAGTGTTTAGGGATTGAAACAATGCCTGTACCTCATCAGCGGGGTCTGTTCAAAAGCATACTGTAGATTATGGTATCGTTTTCGTCATCCTCCCTCAAGAGGCTTAGCATTATTAACCAAGAGTTGATCATCACAAAAATATGAAAACAGTTTTAAGTATGGTAAACATAATTAATTCAAGACAGACATGTGTAATGCATTCATGAAATAAAAGAGTTTAACATGACAATTGTTTATTTGAACAAGAAAAGAAAAATACAACTTGAATTCAAATGAACAAAAATCTCTCCATCCTAGCCATGTTTTGGCAAGGGAGCAGTGGTCACATTGGGAGTCTCAACAGGCTCGAATTCAATCTCCTTAGCATCGATCATATTTTGGATCTTATACTTCAGCGCCCAACAATCCTCAGTATCGTGCCCCGGACTATCAGAATGATAAGCGCACCTAGCCTCTGGATTGTAGTTTGGAGAGGAGGTCTTGGGGTTTGCAGGAGGGTTGATCACCGTAATCAGATTCATCTTCAACATATGCTGCAATGCTTGTGACCACGACATGTTGATGTTGGTGAACTGTCTTTTAGGCTCGTCCGGCCTTCGCTGATTTCCCTTTGGTGGTTGTCGGCGTGATGCAGAGCCAGAGATCATGACTGCCCCTGCATGTTGGTCATGACGACTCTTTTGACTGTATGCAGCATTAGATTCCTTCTTTCCCATGTAAGGCTTTTTGTGGGTATCAGAAGGTGCGGTCTCTTGAATCTTCCCGGCCTTGATACCAGCTTCAATTCTTTCCCCGGTCAGAATGAGGTTGGTAAACCCTGCAGATGAGTTACCAATGAGATGATTGAAGAACGGCTCGGATAGGGTCCCTAAGAACATATCAACGAGTTCCCGGTCAGTTAGAGGTGGTTGTACCCTGCCAGCCAGGTCTCTCCACTTCTGTGCGTACTCCTTAAAACCTTCACTTGACCCTAGCGACATACCCTGGAGTTGGGTACGTGTAGGAGCAAGGTCGGCATTATATTGATACTGCTTGTAAAAAGCAGTAGCCAACTCCTCCCAGTTACGAACTTTGGTCCCATCCAGCTGATAGAACCATTCGAGGTGAGTCCCTGAAAGACTCTCCTGGAAGAAATGGATCCACAAGTTCTTGTCCACAGTGTATGGTTGAATCTTCCGCACGTAAGATCTGAGATGCAGCCTGGGACAGGATGCCCCATCATACTTAGCAAAAGAAGGAACCTTGAATTTGTGTGGGATCACCACACCAGAAGATAGACCCAAGTCTCTGAAATCCAACCCTGGCACTTGTTGCATTTCCATGGCATTCAGACGATCCTCTAGTTGTTTGTACCGGTCCTCAGCTGGAGGGTACTGCTCATCATTGAACTCCGTCTCGTTGTCGGAGACCACTGGACTAGGCACCTCTCTCTCATGGGGACTGCCTTTCCCCACAGATGGAGTTGTCCTCTCAGCTTCATCCTGCAGTGTGTTCCCAGATCTGCGTCTAGGGCTGAACAAAACAGTCCTCTTCTTCTTCTTCTGAATCAGAGTCTTCAATTTCTTTTGACCCTGAGCTAGGCTCACAATCAACTCCTGGAACTGGGCATTCTGGGCCTGGAGAGCCTTGATAGTTTGTCCAGTAGACGATTCAGGATTCATGACGATCGGCTGAAATAAACAGCGAAGAAGGTAAGCAACCTGTCAAAAGGGTACCTGCAATGCAATGATATGGATGTATGCATGCAATGTTTTCAAGGGTCTCGCAGGGTAAACAAGAAAATTGTTAGAGTTGGGATCTGATAGCTTGATTGAAGGAACTGCATGTTGTTGAGAGTCCTTCTTCAAGGGTCAAGGCTCACCATATCGAGTGGGTCATAGCCCCTGACAACTTTGGCTAGAGGAAAATAAATCCCCTTTGCCCCTTGCTGGGATAGTTGATTCACCATGACCTGCATCACAAGCCCTTGAGATCCTTGAAATGGGTTAGGATGTATGCAATGGTATGATGTTATGCTATGCATGGGGTAATATGGGTAAACCTTGTTACAAGCCCCTATTAAGGACTATAAACAAAACCTGCAAGCAAACTCAGTAAACCCTGTTATGAGTCCTAATTAAGGACTAAAAGCAAAAACTGCAAGAAACTCAAATGTCAGACAACAAGCATGCAAATAGTCAAGTATGAAAGCACACAAGTCACACCACAACCCTTAGAGTTTAGGCCAGCATGGGGTCTGGGTATTACCCTCTTGAAGTTGGTGGGCTCAACCTGTCCTATTAGAAGTAACCGGGTTCTAAGGGTCCCAATATCACTGGATTGCTTTCATTGTTCATCGTTTTGATTTAGCCACTGAACTGGCAACCGAAATATTCCAGGAAAGCAACCCTCAATTGAGTGTAGTATCGAGTATCAACCAACCTCAGACTTCACCAAAGTCAGTTATCTCACTACCCTAAAGAGGCCAAGATAGTTCAATTAAGGTTCCTAAGGTCTGTTGATGCTTCACGACACCACGCGGCGGCCCCGTACTCTCCTTGACTGAACTCAAGGGTTACCGGTACACACCAAAGTGCCACATCAACGTAGCAGACTACTTCAACCATGTCGGTATACCCCGCACAGTTCCCTCACAACCTTGTTGCTACTTTCTAAGAAGGTATCCCCAGATCCGGGTTAGGATCCATAGAAATCCCAAGACAGTCCACAATAATAAAGCAAACAAGCACCACAATTGAAAACACAAGTGATCTTAGTCCTAAGGTACATCTCACTTTAGATTATCCCCAGCAGAGTCGCCAGTTCTGTGATCGGTGGATCTGGAACTGACTGTTTAACGCTGGTTCACAAAATGTCGCGGAAGCAAGAGTCGCCACCATCTTTTATTTTCTCCAAATGGAAAGGACAAAAGCACAAAAAAATTCCTTATAGAGATTGCTCTCGGTTCGGGAGGTAGGTTATAGAAAGGGAAGGTGTTAGCACCCTTTCTATCCATGGTTATCCATGGGCTCTTAGATACTTGCTCATTGTGTTTTCAAAAATGGTTTGTTTGCTTTTCAATTGTGGGTTTTAAAAATTTTCTTTGAAAATTCTAGTTCGACTCTTGTATCAGTCCTCAAGAGTGTTTGAAAAATTGCTTTCGAAAGCTTTTTTGAAAAGGTGTCGGTGTGAAAAGTATTTTTGATTTGTTTTGAAATTAGAGCAAGTATCTAGAGTCGTCTACCTACCCTAAGGAATTCGTCTGTGTAAATGTCCTTAAAGTAGTGCCATCCCACCATTGAGAGGTAGGTAGCACCACCGTTGGAGGTGTTCGGGTTAATTCGAAGGTCGGGACATGGTGATCACCAGAGCAATAGGAAGACACCTTAGAAGCTACCCTCATGCCAGGTTCCCGGATCATGAGGACTTACTAAGACATCCTCTACTCGACGATCGCCTTTCGAAGGCAAGGCAACAGTGAGGCGTACCCTAGGGGTGGTGTGTGATTTGTGTGTCGTTTTCAGATATTTTGTCTTGTTCATGTCATGGGTGATCTACGCTTTTGTTTTTATTTTAACATTCATTCTTGCATGCCATTATTAACAGTTAAAAAGTTGCGAGAAATATAAAGTTCCTAAACTATTACAAAGGCGCGGGTCCACATCGCCAAATTAAATCCAGGACCCGATTTGACATAAAATAAAGTAAAGTGCGAGAAATATAATGTTTAATTTACACGGATTTGGGAGAATTACATAAATATTATAAGAAAGGAAATAAAACGTGCGAAACAAATTAATAATCGAAAGCGAGGGCGTTGGACCCTTTTTAATGAAATTAAAATATGATTAGCAAATTAATTAAATTAAAGAAAAAAAAGAAAAGATTTTTTGAGTTTTTGTATTTATGAATTTTTAATGAGAAGATTAAATGAAATTAAAATATTAATTAACCCTAATTCTAGTTTTTATTTATTTATTAAGAAAAGCATTAAAATTTAACCTAAATTTAAACCTAATTAATTAATACAATTTTATTTACAAGAAAATATAATTAATTATTAATATGGTGAAAAAGAAAAGGTAAAAATAATTAAAACCTAATTCTACAAATTTTAAGTTTATTAAGAAAAATATTTGAATTAAACCTAAATTTAAAAACTAAATTAATTATTGAGATTTATTTACAAAAAATAATATTTAAATAAATTTTATTTTTTATGACTTTTCTGATTTTTGTTATTTTTTATATTGTGGAAAAATTAATTTGATGATTTAAATAAAAATTAAACAAAACAAATAAAGTAGAAAAAATATGAAAAAGAATAAAAAAGCAAACCATGGGGGGTTCTGTCCCCAAACTGGAGGTATCATTCAGTAATTTTGGCCCAATAGCCCTTGGCCTGGTTGACTTTTCATGCTAGCGTATGGCTTCGTTGACTGAGACATATCATAGGCTTTGAATCCTGGCCATTGGATGGATGCAGTGGGACGTGTGGCATGGCAGATCATGAGACTGCATGGTGGTCTTCAGGGAATGAGCTACATGGAAACGTGTTTAGAAGAAAAATATAGAAATAAGAAGGGGGACCTGGGGTTCGAACCCAGGTCCCAGAGATTACCAACCCAACGCCTTGCCAATGGAGCTATGAACGCGCTTTGAATATATAATGACAAATAAATAATATAATGGAAAATTGGTTAGTGACATAGAAATACAAAAAAAACGCGCGTTGAATTCAAACTGCTCAATCAGATGATGCCACATAGTCTTCTTCTCCACTCGTTCGCGTTTTACCTGAAAAACAACATTTAGATAGCGGGGGTTTTGAACCCCCACTAAATAGTGCATATGAAAATAGCGAATAGAATATGGTGGCTCATAAATTGAGCACGAGGTGTGTGTTAGATCCAGTGGAACATCACGAATTCAATGGTATCATTCTTATGGTTCAATTTTTCCATATGGACGAAGCCCTCTTTTAAGGTTTCTGAAAACCTAGAAAGCTCCCATGGTGGATTCTCCTATAGTACACGAAAACTGAATTGATGTATATGGTTAGCTTTAGAATCAATCAATTAGTATGAATCCACAAAAAAAATGCAATGGGAATGCTTGAAAATTGAAACACGAATATGAATAAAATGCAAAAAACTTTGAGTTCTGTATACCAATTCTGGGCGTTAGGGACATTGATTTTGATCCAGAAACGTCTCTTGAGACCTTTGCAAGCTAATAGAATCAAAGTTTTGCCTTGAAACGTCTTAGAATTGAGTTTTCAGTTTTTGAATTTCTTGATAAAATTGCAAAGTTGTTTATGGTGTTTCTGCGCAGCTTAGAGGTCGTGGTCTTTAGGTCGAGCTTATGGCTTATGTATGGAGTGTATTAGGGTTAAATTCTGAGCCAAAGGATCAAAGCATTGATGTACAAGATATTTGATTTTCATGCATATATTTTTCAATCTTTTCCATGCATATTTGATACCAATTATGTCCAAATCACATTGATTCTTTCCCTATCTGATTTGCACGAAATCTTGGAGATATTTCATGCATAAAAAGATTAAAAAGTTTGTTTTGGTATTTTTCACATATTTATTTTATTAAATGAATTAATAGCAATTTAAAAATTCAAATAAATAAATAAAAATGATGAATAACTTCCCTTTGGGCCAAATGGTCGGGCACATGCTTTAGATGATGAATCTTGGAAGAAAATGTGGCCCATTAGCAATTTTAAGGCATTTGAAGCAAAGTTGACTTTTCAAAATACCCAAAAATTTCCCAACTTCCACAAGGAATATCTTGCTCAATTTTTAAGCTTTGATCATGTTCTTGGACATTTTGGAAAGGTCTTGAAGTCCTCTAACCAATTCCTTTGGTCCCATGTCATTTTGATTTACCAATCTCAAGTTATGGCCTTTGACTTAAAGTCCCTTTTTGTTGACTTTTGAAAATGACCTATAATGTTGAAATTGATAACTTTTTGTGAGAGCATTTCTTGGACTTGAAGTGTGAAGAGGAGTTGTAGGAAATGTCTTTCTCTTCAAAATGAGCTTTGGATGGAATTTTTCTGATAATCCATGTGGAAGTTATGCCTTGGTCAAGTTACAGTTGACTTTTTCAACTGTCCAAATATGGAAACTTTTGCATCTTGAGACTTTTTGAGCCAAGCTTTGAGAATCATGATCAAGCATTGATCAAATGATGTTTATGGCTTCAAAATGAGATGTTGACCAAAAATTTGAACTTTTGACTGTCAAATGACCATTTTGCCCCTACAGTTGACTGTAGGGCAATTAGGGTTTTTGACTGTGCAATTTTGTGCTGTAAGTCTTGATGCTTGACAATGTTTATAAGCATGTGGGACTTGATTGGACCCTTGGAAACTTCATTTTCTTTGTCAGAACCAAAACCCTAGTTTTTTGACTGTTATGAGGCCATTGAACTGTGCAACCCTTGGGGAATTTTGAAGCATGCTCCTTGCAAATCTTGAAGAATATGGGAGGGAAAATTTTGGGGTACAACAACATGATTTCAAAGACAATCGAGAGATTCAAATTTGTAAACAAGAAAAGAAACACACTTTTATTAGGTAAACTTGAAATTCAAATTGTTTCACAAATTGCCCTTAAGGCGTTACAAGAAAGGAAATACTGAAAAGTAAATAAAAATTGGAAAGGAAACAATCAAAGGACAATCAGTGCTCCCATGGTCTCTTCTTGTTGGTGCGGACATAGTCATTGAGAATCCGCTCGTTCTCCAGCTGCCTAGCCAACCTCTGGATCTTCTGCTCTTGCTCGTTAAACTTTTCTCGATAAGCATCTTGTTCCTCTCTCAGCTGCATCCAAGACCTTTTCAGTGCCCCAATGTCGGTGGGCATGTAAGGATGGAGGATGGTAGGAAGAACCCCCTCTTCATTAGCAACTTCAACAATGATAGGCAGGACGGCTTCATATGGCATACCCAGCTTCTGGGCATGGATACGGACCTATCTGAGATATGGCTCCATTGGAAGAGAAGTCTTTGGACCCAGCTCATGTGGATCAGATCTGTGAACTCTATCCCACTCCCTTATGAATTTGCGGCGTTGCTCGTCACTATCCCCTTGAAAATCAAAGATGATACTAGGCATTAGCAGCTCATGAGGTCCTTCTCTTCTGGCTCTCCCAAACTGACGTAAGGCTAAGCACGGATTGTAAGAAATTCCTCCATGGGTTCCTATCAGTGGAACATTGGGTTACTCCCCACATCGATCAATAACAGCCACCTCGTCCATACCTTTGATAGTCCAAATAATGTCATTATGAGAGAGAGACATAACCCTATAAGCCCAGCCCATGCCTTCTTTGTTCTTCAGCACTGATTTGGGGAGGTGCGAAATAAACCACCTCGCCAATAATGGAGCACAGCACATCAAGGTTCCCCACTTTCGGGCAGTACGGGCATAAAGCTGATGAAGAATATCACCCAAGAGAGTGGGTACAGGATTACGAGAGATGAAGATTTTCACCGCATTCACATCAATAAAGGAGTCAAGATTCGGAAACAATACCAAGCCATATATCAGAAGAGCCAGAATACCTTCGAATGCCTTGAAGTCTAGACTATCCCAGAAATAATTAGCCTTGCCAACCAAGAACTTAGTCAGAAAGCCCTTTTCTCCACTTCTAGTCTCCTAATTAGTCATTACCTCATCTTTGGTCAAATGAAGGGCTGAAGCAATCTCTTTCGGCCTAAGGATCTTCTCCCAACCAGTAAACGGGATCTGTTCCAGAATAGAGATACCGAGCATATCAGAAAACTCCTCTAAGGTGGGAACCAACTGGTAGTCCTGAAAAGTAAAGCAATGGTACAGCGGATCATAGAATTGGACCAAAACACTCATCATCTGCTCGTCCAATTTGGAGGTGACCAAACTGAGAAGATACCCATGTCTTCTAATGAAAGAGGTAGTATCAGGCATCTTTGTAATCAACTCTTTAAGCATAGTGGGAACCTGGACAAAGTTGATCCGGATGGTATTCTTACGCATGGGCATCATGACCTACAAAACAGAACAAAGATGAATCCCTCCTGTCTTTGAAATAGGTTAGTCCAATGCAAGATGTATGCAATGTTATGATGTCATGATGACATGATAGAAAGCACACCACAAGTATCCACAAATAACAAACATGGTAAAGGCACACAAGTCACACAGAGAGCCCTTAGAGTTCAGGATGGCAAGGAGCTTAGGTACTACCCTCTTTCAGTTCAGTTGGTTTAAACCTGTCCTAAAAATAGTAATTAGGTTCTAGAGGATCTCAATATCACTGACTACCCTTAATCGGTCATAATTCCAGTTTAGCAACCTTTTCTTGCGGCCGGAATCATCGCGAGAGTTTAGTCTCAATGAGTGTAGCATACTGCTACTGTTCTATGGCCAAGTTGGTCAATTTAAAGGTTCTAAGGTCAGTTGGTGCTTAATGACCCCTTAGATGACCCATATTCTCCTCATTCCAACACAAGGGATATCGGTACAATCCAAAGTGCCACACCAACGTAGCTACTGCTTAAACCGTATCAGTCTACGTCGTACAGTTCCCTCACAGTTTATTGCTACTTACCTAAAGGGTATCCCCAGATCCGGGTTAGGATCTATAGTAACTCCGATACAAGCCAACAAATATAAATCATACAAAGCATACAATTGAAAACACAATGATCTAATCCTAAGGTACACCCCACTTATTAAGCATCCCCAGCAAGGTCGCCAGTTCTGTGATACGGTGGGAGAGAACTGACTATTTTAGGAATGCTGGTTTGCGTTTTGCGTTTGTTTTCGCAAAATGTCGCGGTAAGCAAGAGTCGCCACGGTCTTTTATTTTATCCAACAAGGAAAGGAAAAAAGCACAGAAAAATTCCTTTTTCGAGATGTTTCTATGGTCCGGGGGGTAGATTATAGAAAGGGAAGGTGTTAGCACCCTTTCTATTTGTGGTTATCCACGGGCTCTTAGGTACTTGCTCAAAGTGTTTTCAAAATTTGCTTTTCTTTGTGTTTGTGGGTTTGAAAGAAGTTTTTGTTTGAAAGGTGTAAGTGCGAAAAGTTTTTGTTTTGAAAGAGCAAGTACTTAAGAACCATCTACCTACTCGAAAAAGGAATCAATCTGTACTAATGTCCTTTAGACAATGTTAGCCCACTATTGATGAGTAGGTAACATCGTCGTTGGAGTTTTAAGGTTCAATTCGATTAAGGGACGTGTGGTCACTAAAGCAATGTTAGGACGCCTTAGCGGTAACCCTAATGTCTTAGATCATTTTTCCGAGGCAACCGTTTCAAGGCAACTATGATCTTTGGACAAGAGGGCGACCTCTAAAACTTCCTATACTCAATGACCACGTTCGAAGGCAACCAAATGAGGTGTATCCTAAGAGTGCGCATGTGCGAGTGTGTTGTTTTGGTTAATTTTATCTTTGTACATGTCAATGGGTGATCTATGTTGATTTTAGGTTTTGAACGATTAATCTTGTCATGCATTCCCTATTACCAAACATCTAACAGTTTATAAGTTGCGGAAATTAAATTGCGGAATTTAAACTAACTATTACAAGGCGTCGGGTATTTACATCGCCAAAAACAACCCTTGAAATTACAATACGGAAAATAAATAAAGCGGTAAAATAATTTAAAGTCCTATTAAACTATTACATTCTGGGAAACAGATACAATATGGTATAAAATGGTACGCGTGCGGGAAATTAAATTGAATGCGAGTTTTTTAGGGTTTTGACCCTTTTTTGAAAGAAAGCATTTTTTTGGTTATTTTTGAATTAAAAAGAAATTAAATTAATTAAACTAATAAACAAATTAATTAATTAATGAAAATAACATTTTTGGATTTTTGATATTTTAAGAAATAAAAAATAAATTAATCAAAGTTAATAAAACCTAATTGTCTAAATTAATTTTAATTATTGCAAAAGATATTAAAGTTATTTCCTAATTAAACTAAATTAATTAAATTAATATTTATTTACAAAAATAAAAATGCTGAAAATTAAGTTAATAAACAAAATATTTTGGTTTTTTTATTTTATTAAGAAAAAGGTTTTAATTGGTTAGTTAGTAAAATAATGAGAATAATTAAATGAATAAAAAATAAATAGAGAAGAAAGTGTTTGGGCCTGATTTTTGGAGGTTTGGATAGCAAGTTTGTGGCCCATTTGTGCAAGCCTGCATTGACCATCCCTGATTCCCTGTGGCACGTTGACCTGATCCCACCATAGACCATCATCCCTGAACTGCCAGATCTGGCCTGGGGCCATCTGGCTAGTGATTAAGTGAGTGACCACGGTATGCTACGCGCTTGGAATTGCATTGGAATATCTGTAGAAAAACTTAAAAAATACATGGGGGACCTGGGATTCGAACCCAGGTCCTGTAAATCATTGGACAATGCCCTTGCCACTGCACCATTACGCTTCATTTGTTAATTAAATACAAACTCAATATAATATATGAAAATGCATCATTATGCCAGAAATAAAAAAAAAGAAGCGCGGATATTTGAATTGTCCAATAGGAGGGGGGCACGTCTTCATCTTCCTCTTTGAAACCTGGATATTTACCTGCGGATTTAGATCCGCAGCTAAATCTGTATCTGCATCCTAAAATTAGTTTTAGGCCATGGAAATTGATTCCAAGACCATGGTCATGCTCGTCTTCTTCCACTGATCATGCATATGTCCATTAATTGCACTGATTTTGCCTGAAAATAAAATGCCCAAAAAACACGAACCAAGAACCCTAGACTCGGCTATGGAGTTACAAGCTAGATAAATGCAATCAAATAATGCAGAAAGCTTGTAAATTGGATGATAAACATGAATATGCAAAGATTTTACGAGAAAAGTGCAAGAACAATGATATACGAATTCAACTGAAAGGCATATTTTTGAGACACTTATAGAGTTTAGGGGTGCGTGTGGGGATTGGTTTTGGATTGGTTTCGCTTCAAGGATGGTCCAGCAATGGATTAGCGTTGAGATTTGGTGTTGAAACTACCTCTAAGCACGATTTCAGTTTCAAGCTTTTTAACAATTTTTTCAAGTTTGCTTTTGGTGTTTTTGCAACCTCTAACCTCTGAAACTCGTGCCTTTGCATTGTATATGTAATAAGCAATGCATTAGGTCAACAATTTTGGACTGAATCCTTGTGCATTATGGCTTGGAGATTTGATTTGATTCCCTTTTGAAAACTTGCCAAATTTGTCCAAAATACATTTTTTGTTCATGATATGGTGAGATACGAATTTGATGTTGACCATGATGATAATCAAGACCTATAACAACCAAAAAGATCCTAAGTAATCAATATTTGGATTTTATTTGATTTAAATTGATTTAAAATGGAATAATTCAAATAAAAATCAAATAAAATAGAAATTTTGATAAATGGACACAAGGCTGAATCTAGGACACGTGTGTAGTGTGACAAGATCAAATCAAGTGGAAAATAATGGGCCCATTTGACAAAATTTGAAGTTTTGGGGATAGTTGACTTTTGGCAATTTTGCAAAAATGCCCAACTTCAACAATGCATAACTTCTTCAATTTTGAACTTTTGGAGGTGTTATTCGACTTTTTAGAAAGCTTGAGATGTCCTATAACCAACCCTTTTGGTCTCATCTAATTTTGATATTCCATGCTCAAGTTATAAGCTTTGGAAAAAAAGGTGTTTTTGTTGACTTTCAAAAATAACCTATAATGTCCAAATTTGTAACTTCTTGTGAGTGCATTTTCTGATCTTGGGGTATGAAGATGGATTGTAGGAAATTGCATCCTATTAAAAATTAGCTTTGGATGGGTCATTTCTCATAAAGTATGAGAAAGTTATGCTTGGTCATAGTTGAGTTGACTTTTCCTACAAAACCCTAATTTAGCAACTTTTGAGTCTTGATGAATTTTGAGCAATCCTTGATGAATCATGATCAACCCTTGATCAAATGATGAAATAACCCTCAAAATAAGTATTTTGACAAAAAAATCTTGAAGTTTGATTGTATTTGGGTCACAGTTGACTTTTGCCCTAGCACAGTCGATTTTTGGACCTCTTGAGCAATTGACTGACCAAACTTCCTCTGCAAGGCTTGAAATTTGACATGGATGAACTTGATAACATATGAGGACATTTAGGAGAACTTGAGGTAATTTTTATGCAAGGACCTTGATGCAACACAAAACCCTAATTTGAGGTTGGTTGCCTTGGGAGATGATTTGATTGTCCAACTCTTGAGCAATCTTGAACCATTTGGAGATTATTCTTGCAATGTCTTAAGAAATATGAGAGGGAAAATTTTGGGGTGCAACACGCCCATCCTATCTTAAGTTTTCCCAAGTATGGGTAGAGGACTTATGAGAAATCACCAAGCACCCTGAAAACCAGGAAAATCCAGACAAACATATACAACACATAATATACAAACAATAATAGCACATACACAAATAAAAAAAGATGGGCTCAACCCACTTAGGAATTGTAATACGGTGGGAGAAATGACTTCGGTGTTTTGCATTTTATTAAAAATGTTGCGGATAGCAAGATTCGCCACCAACTTTTCTTTTATCCAATAAAGGAAAGGGTGAAAAGAACAAGAAAGACCTTTTGAGAATTTTCTTGAGTTTGGGGTAGGTTATGAAAAGGGAAGTGTTAGCACCCTTTTCACCCGTAGTTATCTACAGGCTCTTAATTGCTTGATCACTTTGAAATGCTTTGTGTTTTGTGTATGTTGAAAGATGTTTTTAAAGTGGTGATTTTGCAATGATTCTCGTGTCGTTGAGAATGTATATAAAATGTTTGTTTTGGAAATATTTTGAAAATGCCTTAGTGTGGCAATTTTGTAATGATTCTCGTATCGTTGAGAATGCATACAAAAAATTTTGTTTTTTGAAAATATTTGGAGTGTTTGGAAAGATGTTTGTTTTTTGAAAGTGTAAGGTGTGAAAATGGTTTTAGTTTGTGAGCAAGCCATTACGAGAAATCTACCCACTCAAAAAGTCTTTATTCTTTTCCCCCTCCTTTAGATAATGCTACTTTACCATTGGTTGGTAAGGAGTCATATCATTGGATGTGAGGGACAAGTGTGGGTCATCGCACGGTCATAGAAGGCAACTTGTAATATGCTTTAGCAATTGTCGTAAGGGACTAAGATCGTTTACCGAAGGCAACATTGAAGGGTCATCGAGGGACTACGATCTTTTAATCGAGGGTATTTTGCTAAAACATCTCACGTTCGAGGGACATGACTATTTATATCCGAGGAAACAAGTGAGGTTAACCCTAGAGGTGCATGTGTGCAAGGTGTTTTGTTTTCATGTATTTTTATCTTGGATTAGGGTTGTGTAATGTTTGATTTTAAGTCTTATCATAAAAACCCTAATTACTAACAATAAGGAAAGCGATAAATTGCAGAATTTAATTGTCCTACGCTATTACAAAGCTTTTGGGAATGGGGGGTACAAGTTTGTGAATAGGGGGAGAACATCAACAAACCCTAATTATCTATTACAAACCATGTACATAAAAAATAATGCGAAATAACAAAATACGCAAAAGAATATGAAGATGTAGAAAAGAGAGAAGAATTGTTTTTTTTGGTGATTTTTTGATAGAGAAAAAGGTTTAATATTTTGACCTAATTGATGATTTTATGTTTGAAAGAAATTAGTAAACCTAAATATATTAAACTAAGATAGAGATTAATTAAAAGGGGAAATAATTTAAATATAGAAAGAAAAAAACCTAAATCTAAATTAATTTTAAAAGAGAAATTAGTTATTAAGAAGTCTTTTTGAGTTTTATTTGTTTGGAAAAAATGAAGAAAAATAAAACAAATAAATCTAACTATTCAAAAAATATATTTTTGTATTTTTGGTTAAACAAAAATAAATAAATAAATAAATAAAAATAAAGAAAATATAAATAATATAAAAAATATTAGGTCTGGGTGTTGAAAAGTAAAAGGGGTATGAAAAAGTATTTTTGTTAGGCCCAAAGTAAATTTGTTTGAAATCGGAAAAATAATAGAAGGATGGGCCCGCGTTGTTATGAGTAATTTGGGGGGTGTATGAAAGCAAAAACAAAAAAGAATGAGGCCCAAGTTCTGGGAAGCCCCGGGCTTGTTTACTATCCAGTATGGCCAGCTCTTGAGAGTGCATCATGGTCTTGCATTATGGAGCGTGGGATTTATCCAGGTGATGATCATGTGGTAATAGTGAGAGGAACACCATGTGTGCCTCTAGCCTGTTTGTATTGAATCTGAAATAACAAATTATGTGAAAAATAAAAGGGTACCACTGGGGCTTGAACCCAGGTCCCTATACACAAATGCCTTAGCGGCGCTTCTCTGCCACTAGGGTGGTTGTTTCATCCGTTTATAATACAACTTCAACTAAATATAAAATAAACTCATTTCTGAATTTTGAACTTCATCTTCTTCCTCCTTCGTGCGCTAACATTAACAACAACACCATTTTTTATTTTTTGGAACTTCCTCATTTCTCAACCAAATTAGAAAATGTAAACATGAAACTTGCTTGAAATTTCACCATGAATCCAACCATATAAATTTCATAATCTATAAATCAAAGATGAATGAAAATTTTATTGGTACCAAATTAAAACCTAATTTTTTCAGAAACTTCATTTCCAAAATTCTCCACGTGCAGTTAACATAAATGAAAACTAAAGGTATGGTTAGCTTAAGGGAAATGATGTCTACAGTTTTTATTCATAAAGTAACCAATGATGATGCTTGTATAGGAAGTTCAAAGTTGAGAAAACTTATCTCAAAACTGGAAACCGTGTTTGTAGTTTGAGCACTCTTGGAGGTGGTGGGATGATCTGGATAGCTTCACTGAACTCCTAGGAAGCTATTGTAATGCTTACTTTGAGCTGAAAGTGGCTGAAACTTCCTAGAGAAGTTAAGTTGCAGGTTGCTGTTTTTTAGTTTGGAGGATGATGAAGATGATGTTACAGTTATGAAACATGGGTAGGGATGAGTTGTATGTGATGTGTAGATGATGTTTGAATGATTTAGAATGGTAACACACGAGGGATTAGGTGTTTGAAGTTTTTAGCCAAAAGTTGCAACAATGGAGGTTTTATGTATAATTATGAGTTTCCAGGAGTTTGTGAGTGTTTCATGGCTTGTGAATTCGTCTTATGGCTTGCAAACAACCTCTCTATTTATAGAGGAAAGGTTTTAGGACTTGCATTAATCATAATCAAGAGATCACATGTTATGGTTATGTGACTTGGTTTTGAAGCAAACTTAAAATGCATAGTTCAAGGGCTTATAGGGTGGTTGACAGACTTTTAGATGGTTGCTTATTTCTTTGAAATGTTTTGTAATCAAAAGCAACAATATATGGGCTCAAGGAGAGTTGACGTTGTGTATAAAGCAACTTTTCAAGAATGACAATGTTAATTTTGGGCCAAAAATGGAATAATCACTTGGACAATGGCTCAAGCACTTGGATCATAGCTCAATAAGTTGTGTAAACAATTAATTATAGAGTGATTTTCAAGTTAAAATCCAGCAAAGCAAGATTTATGCAGTATGCTTGAAGATTGGATCATAAGGTTCATCATAAAATGACCTAAAATTCAAGAATGAATGTCCAACTTTTTCTCTTAGATTATCCTAGCTCAAAAATGATTTCTTCAAGTTCTTTTACATTTTGGAAAGCTTGAAACATTGTCTATAACCTTCATATTGACCACTTTTGCTAAATCAAATTGGAACTAGTTGAAAAATTTCCAAGAAGTTTGGACAAAAATCTAACCAAACTTGCTAAAATTTTCACAAGTGTTTTGTAAAAATGTCATGACTTCATGAGCCTATATCTTCCAATCTAAGCATTTCTTAGACATAAACCCTAAAGTAAAAAGTTGTAGAATTAATCAAGATCTACAACTTTCATGTTGAAAGTTTTCCTTGAATCAACTTGCATCTTGGTGAAAAATTGTCATGAAGTAGTAAAATTATCAAGGTCAAAAAACACTTAGAATTTTTCTAAGTATTAGAAATCTTGATCTTTGTTGACTTTTCTTGACTTTATTGATTCTTGATGATCACGTTTGATATTTTTGAATGTCTTGATGAATTTTTATCTTTGAATTTCAATGTTGTCCAAAAAGTCAAAGTTTGACTTTTTGTGTGTCAGTTGACTTTTCATCAGTTGATACAAATTCAACTATCAACCTTTTGATCTTGAGAAGTGATTTGAGAAATTAAATTAGGTCAATACATTGTGTTTGAATCTTTAATATCATTCTTCAAGCCATTAGGTTATGTACTAGGTCAAAATTCAATGATCAGTCATTCTCAATCAAAACCTTAAATTTGACAATTTTGCCCATTTGATGATTTGAATGCTTTCGTTGAGGAATTATGATCAACCCTTGATAAATTGATGAATATGACTTCAAAATGTTTATGTTGGTCAAAAATCTTGAATTTTGACTGTTTGTTGACCACTGTTGACTTTTTACCCAATATAGTTAATTTTCAATCATCTGAGCAATTGATTGAGCAAATTTGTGATGCAAGACTTGAAATTTGGTATGAGCATTCTTGGAGACCTATAATGAACCATGAAAGTCACTTGAAGCATTAGAGGTCCAATTTCCTTTGAGAAAACCAAAACCCTAATTTGTGGACTCAGTGCTTAGGAAGTGAGCTTGTCTGATCAACTTTTGAGAATCCTTGAGCATTTAAGGACTTTTTGTGAGAAATGTCTTGAGGAAAGAGAGGGAAATTTTGGGGTACAACAGGGATGGACAAACATTTGGTCAATCTTTCCCCAATGAAGTCACCATTTTTTTCTGTAGCAGTAGAAATATTAAGACTAAGCCATTGGATTGACTTGACTCGCACAGATCAAATAATAATCGCCACTATGCTTTATCGTTTCTAGAGGAATGGGAAAAGAGAGAATAACCCAAAAAGAGGGCTAGAGTCTAGTACGGGGGTTGGTTATGCAAAGGGGAGGTATTAGCACCCTAAACATCTATGGTACTCCTCAGGAACCTCTTTGAAAATTTGTGTGTTTTAGCTATAAATGTTGTATAAAAAATAGATGGTGGAGATGGGAAAAGAAGTGTTTTTTACAATTTTTGCACCCGCCGCGGTTGCTAACCTTTAGTGCCTACAGACCTTCTTCCGTGCAATAGGGGATCAGGGTACTCGTACTTCAACTTTAAAAATCTAAAACACAAGTGTGTTGGTTAATTTTAAGAGACGAGATATCGTTGTCGTATCCGAGTGGAAAATATACTTACTATCCACGATTATGAGAAAGGAGAATTTGCATCATCTCAAAGTGGAGGATATGACTTGGATTTTAAAATCAACAAAGCCTCTCTTAACACCCAAGTGGAAAATATCTCACTTCACTACATATCGTAGAAGCATAGTAGTTTGCATCACTACAAGGATTGACAAGAGTCTAATATTTTTAGAAAAGTTTAAAGTAAAAGAGCCAAAGTTGAAAAATGGTTTGAATGAGATTGATTGACTTTTAGTCTTCTCACAAAAATGTCAAAGTATTATTAATTTGTTTAAAGTTTGATTAAGAAAAATGTTATTTGAAAATGCATGGACCTGAGTCCAAGTTTATTATGAAAGCGGTTCAAGTTTAGAAAACAAGAACAATTTTGAAAGGGAGGGAAAAGATTTTTGAAATTAAAGAAGATGAGAGGAGATGAAAGGACTATCATAAAGCATAAGGTAAAATCTAGGGAAGAGAACCGTCTAACCAACAAGAAGCAAACACTTGACACAATGAGTCAATGTAGAATTCTCATCCTTTGGATTTGAAACCAAACAAGAAAAGATATTAAACCTCTTAAGAATACCAAACTTCAAATGCATTATGTCTTCAAAAAAATTGGGTAGAGTAATGGCTGTATACAAATGAATTCCCAATTACAGACAAAGCATATAATCAGAATAACCTGCACACAAAAGAAAAAAAACAACCCAATGTCTCGGGGTAAACCCCAAGAACTCCAGACAAAATAACAATAGAAGTCACAAGGTCCCAAGAGTAGTCAAGGTCTCTAATCTTAAGTCCAAGAATTCCATAACTCAATCATGCCAAGGATAGTAACCAAATAGTCCAAGTAGCCTTAAAGATTTTTATTGTTCAAGTTGTTTCTTAAGTATCTTCAAAAATAAAATGAAAAGCTCAAGTGAGCAAAACAAAATAACATAAAGATAAATGCTCAAGTGAGCAAAGATGAAAATAGCATGAAATGTAAATGCTAAAATAAATAGTGCATAAAAGTAAAGGCGTAAAGTAAAAGCATAAAAATAAAAGTCAATTGTTAATGAGTTAGAAATTAGAGGTTAGTTTAATGACCATCTTGAATCTTGCATTTGAAAACTCATTAGAAGATTTATAAAATCCAAGTCTCTCAATAACAAGTTTCATTTTCTTTTTGTCAAGTATATCATTCATTTCAAATTCTCGAGGAAATAAAAAATGATCAACGATGTCTAAATGATTCACTTAGACCAAATTTTATGAAGGTTCATTAGAGGATTGATAAGACCAAAGCCTCCTAACAATAAACCTCAAGGTTATTGGACCAAAGGTTTCAAATTAAACATACTTGGGATTGCAAACATAGGTTTAGGCCACGAGGGATCATTTCTCGAAACGGGACAAAATTTAGGGCTATGTTAAGCAATCGTAAGTGGACTTATGTAGAAGTCGCACCTATTTTGAGGTTGGTCAATAGCAATCTATGTACCATATGTTTAGAGAAATGATATGTAGATCATTCTTTAACAACATGTAGTACAAGTAAGAAAGGGATAAGATGAAAAGGGATTGTATCTATTTGAATCAAAGATTTTAATCAAACTATCATTAAAATCATTCATCCATTTTGGTCGAGTTAA
The DNA here is from genome assembly GCA_948472305.1 of Vicia faba. Classification (NCBI taxonomy): domain Eukaryota; kingdom Viridiplantae; phylum Streptophyta; class Magnoliopsida; order Fabales; family Fabaceae; genus Vicia; species Vicia faba. Next base: position 792,030,946 of record OX451741.1, read on the forward strand.
ACTCAACACCCAAGATCCAATGATTTTAATGAAGTTCATGATAAAAAAATCACCTAGTCAGAATATATTAAAAAAATAAATTGTATTTAATAAACTAAATAAAAAAGAAGATGATTTTTAAATTGTTTTTTTTAAGGAAAACAAAAGGAAAAATAGAAAACAATATTCAAAGTATCAAAGAAAAATTAAAAGAGACCACAGAAAAGTCAGAAGTGATCTCAAATATTTTTATAAAATCTTTGGTATTTTTTTAAAACAGAAAATTATTTTTAAACTAATTAAAATCAATCAAATAAGTGAAAAAAAGATCAAAAATAGTAGAAATCAAAACAAAATTCTAGAAAAAATTCAGAAAGTCAGAAATAAAGAAAATGATCTTGATAAAATTTTTTAGAATTTAAAAATTCCAAAAGTATTTTTAAAACAATTAAAAGAAGGAAAACAATACAAAAATTATGAAAAATATCAAACTTTAAAATAAAAATATGAAAATATATTCACAAAGTCAGAAATAATTCAATGTATTTTTGTATATTTTTTCATAATTTTTTGAATAAAAATAAGAGAGTTATGAATTTTTGAAATTAAAAAATTTAAAACAAATTTTGTAAAAATAAAAAAATCAGAAATAATTTGAGGCGTTGGATATGGTTCATTAAAACACGATGGCGCATCTAATGGCCCAAAAGTGATGATGTATGGTGATCATTGGTCAACAAGCACGCACTTAAGTCAAGATAGTCAGACCAATCACAACATTTCAATTGTCCTGCTCTCATTGGTTGAAGAAGCCATGTAGGTCATCTTTAACCTCCATCTACCCTGCAACTAGGGTGAAACCATGATTCTTAAATCTGTAAATTTAGACGCTTATAGTGGTATCATCAGACGCATCTCTTCAAGATGATCACAACCATATCCTCGCGCCAAATTTATATAAAACACAACTCACTAGATTTAGAAAAAATCATATATGTTTTAAAAATTTTGAAATCGAAAATAGAAGCATCAAATGAATTGATTCACTAAAATTGAGTTAATAGCAAGCATCAGTGAACATTATAGACCATTCCAATATTTTGAGTTAGAAGATTTGGTGCCTTAAACTACCTGAACAAAGTCAGATGAAATTTCTCAGTAAATGGACTTGGCTAGCATGATTTAGGGCACTTCTAGGCTTGGTTCTTCTTCTGTTAGCTTTAGTGAAGTTCAAAGATGAAGGATCAACAAATAAATTGGATTGAAAAGTAGAGAAAAGAGGAATTCGAAAACTCAGAAAAGTGAGTTATGAAGGGAGTTTGACAGGGTGATTTTGGATGTTCAAGCTTGCGATAATTAGTGGAATAGATTCTGTATTTATAGGAGAAGTGAATGGGATCAAGAGGAGGGGTGAATGATGCAAATTCAAATGAATTCGTGCACACCTATGTTCACGAGCAAAGTGTGTTCACATGTGCATCAAAACTCATCTAAATGATGCGTTTTGTCACTCTAAATAATCCAATTATCTTTGTTGATCATGTTTAAGTGAAAACCACGTGGTAATTTGGTGATTATAAGTCACATTATGGAAATTGCAATCTAACTGCAAGTGAAACTTCAGTTCTAAGGTACCAACTTTGAATCCATGGTGTTCACAGCTCAAGAAGCCTTAGGGCATAATTCTTGAAGCATTTGAAAGATAAGGTCACAATCTTTACAATGTGCAAAGATAAAGGTCATTTGGATTCTTTATCCAGGAGTTGTATTTGGTCAAAATAATGAAAAACACGCTGACTTTTTGTACTTAGAAAAATTCTATGTTTTTCTCAAAAAATGTCCTATAATTTTTTGACTCCAAACAAGGTCTTCCTTCAAAATTGAGCTTTGATAATTGATTCTAGATTGAATTGGACTCTTTGAAGAGCATTTTGAAACTTGTTTCACTCAAAAATTCCAAATATTGAACAAGTTATGATCCTTTGAATTTGGTGAAAATCCATGAGGTGACTGTTGTACCCCAAAATTTGCCATCCCATAATCTTCAAAGTTTTTCCAAGCATCACCTCAAATGGTTCAAAGTCTACTCAAGGGCTACACAGTCAAGCACCCTCCTAAGGCAGGCAAAATTAGGGTTTTGGTTCTTGCAAGGAAGTTGAGGTTTTCAAGGGCTCAACCAAGTCCCATATGCTCATATACATTGTCAAGCATCCATATGTCAAGTTTCAAGGCTCACAAGGTCAAGTTGCACAGTCAAAAACCCTAATTGCTCCACAGTTAACTGCAGGGGCAAAATGGTCATTTGGCAGTCAAAAGTCAAAAATTTTGGTCAACATCTTATTTTGAAGCCACAATCATCATTTGATCAAGTCTTGATCATGATTTCACAAGAATGGCTCAAAATCATCAAGATGCAAAAGTTTCTATTTTTGGACAGTTGAAAACTCAACTGTAACTTGACCAAGGCATAACTTTTTCATGGTTCATCAGAAAAATCCCATCCAATGCTCATCTTGAAGAGGAAGACATTTCCAACAACTCATCTTCACATTCCAAGTCCAATAAATGCTCTCACAAAAAGTTATCAATTTCAACATTATAGGTCATTTTCAAAAGTCAACAAAAGGGCACTTTAAGTCAAAGACCATAACTTGATATTGGTAAATCAAAATGACATGGGACCAAAGACATTAGTTAGAGGACTTCAAGACCTTTCCAAAATGTCAAAGAACATGTTCATAGCTTCAAAATTGAGCAAGATATGCATTGGAGAAGATGGGAAATTTTTGTGAAATGGTCAAAGTCAATTATCCTTGAAACTTCATTTTTGACAAAAAAAGGGCCCACTTTTTCCACTTGGTTCAGCTTGGCCATGCCTCCCACGTGTCCCACAATTTATTTCAAGATTAAAAATTAATTTTTCCATTTTTATTTAATTTTATTTTATTTAATTCATTTTAAATCTTTAAAATTCAAATAAAAATCAAGAAAATTAATGGAGGGATATCTTTGAGTTTGAATTGCCTTGATACACCATGAAGCACCTTCCAAATCCGTGCACATCCTATTATGGGCATAGAAATTCAAATTTGAAGCAAATATGGCAAGTGGTTTAATGGTGTTCATGGCAAAATCAAAAGCATAATTGCATTGGTTTATTGTTCATTATATTGATGGATACTCATTACAAAACAGATATGCAAGCTTCCCAATACAAATTCACGACCTAGAAACACTCCAGACAAAAAAACAAATTTCCAATTTTCAAGAGAAAAGTGTGAAACTGAAATCAATATTGCAGCGTGATTCAAAGCTTGTTTGTGTTTCTAATAGATTGCTGACACTTCCAGGAACGTGTAGAGATCCCAATCACACGTTAACACTTAAGAAATTTCCCAGAACAGATCCACGGTTCATCCTTATTTTTCATAATCGAAACTTGCATCTCATGAGCATTTAACATGTTTGATTGTTTGTTTTGCATTGTTTGAACATACAGGAACCTTTTGGCATGGATTAATTGCACTGAAACGCGTAGAATCACAATCCACCATGGGAGATATCTAGGGTTTTCAAAGCTTTCAAATTGGGGTTTTCTATATGCTGTAAAATTAGACCTCAAGACCTATATGACTGGATTCGTTGCAACAAGACGAACAAGAAGGACATGTCGCGCTCTTTTTATATGATCCATAGCGCTAATCGCTATTATTGACACTTTGTATCGTGGGGGTTTAAAACCCTCGCTATTTGCTTGCTTTTTGTTTCAGAATAGATGAAGAAGATGATGCATGGATGAACTTGATTGGTGCATTCAAATATATGGCGCGCCTTTTTTAAAATTCCCAGCATAATTGTTGTTTTGCATATTATTGTCATTATCTATTTTGTTTACAAACAATTGCAGTTGGCTGAGTGGTGGGAGACGTGTTCGTTCACCACTGGGACCTGGGTTCGATTCCCAGGTCCCCCCATAATTCTCATATCATTTTTTTCAATGCATTCCTGTGCAGATTCCCAAGCGTTGGACACCATAAGCCTCACACATCCAACGTGCCATGTGTCATCAGTGCAGATCAAAAGGACAAAAAGTGAGGAATACCATGTGCTCGGTCAAAGCATGCTGCAGGCAATCAAGGAAAGTCAAACGTGGCTTCTTAATGGGCCTCAAATCTCAACAATACACCCTCAAATTCTAGCCCACACCCCCTTGGGTTTAATCTTTTTCTTATTTTGTCATTTTCATTTTTTTTATTATTTGCCCTATTTTATTTATTTTATTATTAACAATTAACATAATTAACATATTTTCATAAAAATAAAAAAAATAGAATCATTATTATTATTATTATTATTTTATTTTGTAAATAAATATTAACAAATAAATAGTTTAATTAGGCAATTTTAACTTCTTTTCTTAATAATTAAAATAGATTTAGAATTAGGTAAAATTAACATTTAATTTTATTTCTTTTTATTTTATTTCATAAAAAATACAAAAATATTTTCTTTTAATTAAATTAATTAATTAGTCATTAGTTAGTTTTAATTTCATTTTAATTATAAAAAGACAAATAAAATCAATTTCTTTTCTTAAAAGGGTCAAAACCCTTAGAACATTCCCGATTAATTTTTATTCGCGCGCGTTTACTTTACTTTGATTATTATGTAATTGCCTCCAAGAATGTAATAGTAATTAGGTTTACCGCTTTATTTAATTTCTCGTATTTATTTACCAAAACGGGTCTTTGTATTTTTGGCGATGTATAGACCCGCGCCTTGTAATAGCGTAGAATTTATCTTTCCGCAATTTACTTTCTGCACTGTTAAATGCATGAAAGAATGAATGTAAATAAAATCAATCCGTAGCTCACAAATAACATGTACAAGATAAACATTAACTGAATACAACACACAAAGCACATGCCACTTCTAGGGTACACCTCACTCGTTGCCTTCGAAACGTGGTCATCAAGTATAGGACGTCTTAGAGGTCACCCTTTTACTAAAGATCCAGTTGCCTCGAAACGGTTGCCTCTGATAAAAGGATCTAGGACGTTAGGGTTACTTCTAAGTTGTCCTACCATTGCTTCGGTAACCACACTGTCCCTTAATCGAATTGACCCGAATACCTCCAACGATGGTGCTACCTACCTCTCAATGGTGGGATAGCACTATCTAAAGGACACTTACACAGCTTAATTCCTTAGGGTAGGTAGATGACTCATGGGTACTTGCTCTTTTCAAAAACAAACAAAATACTTTTCACACCTACACTTTCAAAAGTTTTCAAACAAATTTTTCACACACTCTTGAGGACTGATACAAGAGTTACTTAGAAATTTTTCAAACGAAACTTTTTCAAAACCCATACACACTTGAAAAGCAAACACTTTTGAAAACATAAGAGCAAGTACCTAAGAGCCCGTGGATAACCACGGATAGAAAGGGTGCTAACACCTTCCCTTTCTATAAATCTACCTCCCGAACCGAGAAACATTCTCGAATAAGGAATTTTGCTATGCTTTTGTCCTTTCCATGTTGGAGAACATAAAAGACGGTGGCGACTCTTGCTTACCACGACATTTCGCGAAACCAGCTAAAAAACAGTCAGTTCTATTTCCACCGATCACAGAACTGGCGACTTTGCTGGGGACTTAATAAGTGGGGTGTACCTTAGGAATAGTTCATCATCATGTTTTCAATTGCTTGCTTTGCTTGATTTAATATTGTGGGCCTGTCTTGGGAGTTTCATAGATCCTAACCCGGATCTGGGGGATACCTCTTAGAAAGTAGCAACAAACTGTGAGGGAACTGTGCGGGGTATACCGACACGGTTGAAGCAGTTTGCTACGTTGATGTGGCACTTTGGTGAGTACCAGTAACCCTTGAGTCAAGTCAAGGAGAGTACGGGGCCGCCGCGTGGTGTCGTGAAACATCAACTGACCTTAGGAACCTTAATTGAACCATCCTGGCCTCTTTAGGGGTAGTGAGATGACCGACTTTGGTGCAGTCCAAAGTTGGTTTATACTCGATACTACACTCATTGAGGGTTGTTTTCTTGGAATATTTTGATCGCCAGTTCAGTGGCTAAATCAAAACAATGAACATAGAAAACAACCCTATGATATTGAGCTCCTTAGAACCCGGTTACTTTTGATAGGACAGGTTTTGAGCCCACCAACTTCAAGAGGGTAGTATCCCAAACTTCATGCTGGCCTAAACTCTAAGGGCTCTTTTGTGTGACTTGTGTGCCTTCATACTTGAACTACTTGCATACTTGTTATCTAACAACACGAGTTCCTTGCAGGTTTTGTTTACAGTCCTTAACCTGGACTCATAACAGGGTTTACTTACATCACTCCACGCATAGCATAACATCATGCAATCATACCATTGCATACATCCTACATAAGGACTAATCCATTTCAAGGATCTCAAGGGTTTGTGATGCAGGTCATGATGTCTAGCAAGGGGCAAAGGGGGTTTATTTTCCTCTAGCCAAGGTTGATAACTTGAGTCAGGGGCTATGACCCACTCAATATGGTGAGCCTTGACTCTTGAAGAAGGACTCTTAGCAACATGAAGTTCCTTCAATCAAGCTACCCAAATTCAAATTCTAACAAGTTTCTCTGTTTACCCCGCGAGATCCTTGAAAACATCGCATGCATACATACATATCATTACATTACAGGTACTCTGTTCTACAGGTTGCTTAATCTTCTTCGCTGTTTATTTCAGCCATCATCATGAATCCTGAATCATCCAACGAACAAGCTATCAAGGCCCTCCAGGCCCAGAATGCCCAGTTCCAAGAGTTGGTAATGAGCTTGGCCCAGGGTCAACAGGAATTGAAGACTCTAATTCAGAAGAAGAAGAAGAGGATTGTTTTGTTCAACCCTAGACGCAGATCTGGGAATGGATCACAGATTGAGGCTGAGCTGACCACCCCATCTGCTGGGAAGGACAGCCCACAAGTGAGAGAGGTTCCTAGTCCAGTGGTCTCCGACAACGAGACCGATTACAATGATGAACAGTACCCTCCTGCGGAGGACAGGTACAAACAGTTGGAAGACCGGTTGAATGCTATGGAGATTCAACGTGTGCCTGGGTTGGACTTTGGAGACCTAGGCTTATCTTCTGGGGTGGTGATCCCGCACAAGTTCAAGGCACCTGCCTTTGCAAAATATGACGGAGCTTCATGTCCTAAGCTGCATCTGAGGTCTTATGCAAGGAAGATCCAACCTTATACAGCTGACAAGAAGTTATGGATCCATTTCTTCCAAGAAAGTCTTTCATGGACTCAACTCGAATGGTTCTATCAGCTGGATGGAGCCAGCATTCGTAGCTGGGAGGACTTGGCTACTGCGTTCTACAAGCAGTATCAGTATAATGCCGACCTCGCTCCTACGCGTACCTAACTCCAGGGTATGTCACTAGGGACGGGTGAAGGTTTTAAGGAGTATGCACAAAAGTGGAGAGACCTTGCTGGAAGGGTGCAACCACCTCTGACTGACCGGGAACTCGTTGACATGTTCTTGGGGACCCTGTCTGGGCCGTTCTTCAACCATCTGATTGGGAATTCTTCTGCCGGATTCACAGATCTGATCTTGACTGGGGAAAGAATAGAAGCCGGTATCAAGTATGGGAAGATACCAAAGGGTGACTCCTCGAACAATGAGAAAAAGCCATTCAAGAAAGAATCCAGTGCTGAACACCGCCAAGCTGTCAACGCGGTGGTTATTTCAAAACCGGTCGGTGTTCCTCAACATCGCAACCAACAAAGGGAAGAGAGACCTAAAAGGCAATTCACTCCCCTCAGCATGACCTTGGCCCAGATATTTCCACAGTTGCTGGATACCAACTTGGTAACTTTAAGGGACCCTCCTAAGAATCCCAACAGGACACCTTAAAGGTATAACCCCAACGTCCGTTGCGCTTATCATTCTGACAGCCCAGGGCATGCTACAGAGGATTGTTGGACTTTGAAGAACAAGGTTCGGGATTTGATCAATGCAAAGGAAGTCCAGTTCGACTCTCCAGAGACACCCGATGTGACCATTTTGCCCCTGAGATCCTTGAAAACATTGTATGCATATCATACATATCATTGCATTACAGGTACCCTTGTTACAGGTCACTTACCTTCTTTGCTGTTTATTTCAGCGATGGCTTCCCAACAAGATAACCAGGGTCTTCATGCTCAAGAGACTCAGTTCATGGAGATCTTCCTAAGCCTATCCAAGGGGCAGGAAGAGTTGAGGACACTCCTCATGGGGAATTTGACCAAGAAAAGTCCCGAAGATGATAGGGACGAACGGCTGAAACGTCTACAAGCTGAGGTGGATACAATGAGAACCCAGATGCTGGGGAAAATGGCTCTTGTCCAAGACTTATCTCAAAGACAAGGAGAGCTCAAGGTTCTCGTCAACCAACTGCTTCGGGATAACCAACTGGGGCAAACATCTAAGGTTGAAAAGCAAGCCATCATTCAACCACCTGTGGTGCAAGAAGACAAGGGAGAAGCTCCTCAGTTTGCTTCAGGGTCACAAGCCCAGCACCAACCTCACCAGCGTCAGCAGGGTAATCGGCGTAAGCGAAATACGTCTGGAAGACATTTCTCGGAGACTGGTATACCATCATCACTGATACTGAGACACTTGTTGGAGGTCAAGATGATTGCTTTAAAAGATCCTCCTAAGAATCTCAACATAACCTCCCTGAAGTACAATCCTGATGAAAGGTGTGCCTACCATTCTGACAGTCCTGGACATGACACTGACGACTGTTAGAGCTTGAGGAACAAGATCCAGGACTTGATCGACGGAAGGGTGCTGGAGTTCATGTCGGGTGGCAAAATGAAAATCTTCTGCTGAGAATCTTCCATCTGAGATGACTAGTGTAAACTAAGAAGCTTTTGTTCATTCGAATGTTCAAGTTGTATTTCTCTTTGATTGTTCAAACATTTGTTCATGTCAAACTCTTTTACGTTATCAATGCATCACATATGTCTGTTTTGAATCAATATATTCGCATTCGCTATATTCAAACAGCTTTCATTTTTTGATGTCAACTCTCAATTAATAATTCTAAGCCTCTTGAGGGAGGATGACGAAAACGATACCACGATCTACAGTATGCTTTTGAACAGACCCCGCTGATGAGGTACAGGCATTGTTTCAATTCCTAAACACCGGAGTTATAAGGATGATAATCCCTCGTCAACCCCTTTGATCCAAAGAAGTAGGAGTTTTATTTTCGAAAATTAAAACCCTTAATCATAACCTAGGGCAGGGTAGTCTTCTCAGTTGATCCAGGTGCACAATGAACGGCACCAAAGAAGTCCTTACAACACAAAAGACGATGATGGTTCTGAATAATCATAAAGACGGGCAGTCATTATCTTTCAGAAACTAAAGCCCAATAAGTCAAAACCTATGAAGGAGACTTACAAAACTGGGGTATCCCGCTGACTGTAATCACAAAAGAAACAGTTCAGGCAAACAATAGGGATAACGAAATCAAAAAAGAAAAGAGGTCCTACAAACCCTCAACACAAAAGGAAATGACTGCCTATTCAAAATAAATTGTCAATATCCGAACCATCACCAGAATATCAGAGCAAAGACTCAAACAAGGTCTAACGCATGATCAACTGAGTTTAGGTTTGAAGAACATCACGAAGAGCGGGTGGGTACAAATATACTTTGAGCCTTTATCCTTTGTTTCTTAAATCGTGAACCAGGCCACGTTATAACCCTCAAAAGTCCTAACTGAAGCATGGGTTAGTTCGAAAGCATACTGGTACGAAAGGTATCCTGACTCCTTAAGGCTCGTTGTAAAATCCTGAGTTGACATCACATTTTACAAAATCTGCTTGTTTTACTGAAAAATGCATTTTCAAAAACTTCAAGACAGACGTAAGCTTTGCATTCTTAAAATAATCTTGTTTGCATATGACTATTTGTTCCAACAGCAGAGAAATTCGCACGAAGAATATCCAGTGAACAAAAGTCTTCTCAATAAAAGAGTCATCTCAAATGGAAGAAACACTTCCAATCAAGGGGCGGACGTGATCATCGTCCGTCATCTGGGCCAGTTAAGTCAAGATTCGGAGAATCTCTCAAAAGGCCAACCAGCTTGGGGCAAATCTCCATCTGGATCACTTGGAGCATTGGACGTGAATTCCAGCAACGAATCTTGCATGATCAAACGAAGATCTTCTGGTGGTATGGTAACACTGCGCTACTGACAGTGACAACTTCCTGTATCCTAAGAGCACGAACATAGTCAAAAGATACTACGCATGACTAAAGACCCGCTAGGTTAACACACCTAGGCAAAAATAAGGGCTTCCCGGCGAACCAAAAGGGTCCAGGCAAAATAAGGGATGAAATAATAAAAAAATCTGTACACCCGGCAAGTCGAAAACCTGAAAGGGCGGCTTGGGCAAAAATGGGTATCCCAGTGGACTGAAAACCTGAAAGGGCGGTCCAGGCAAAAGTTAGGGATCAAAAGCGTACGACTATGTCCCGTCATCTCGTCACTTTCCTACCAGAAGAAGATTTGTCAATCGGCAGTTATCAAGCACCTCCACAAGGTACTAAGGTATGTTCAGCTGAAGAATGTAACCAAGATATCTCCACTCCCCGTAGAGAAAGACAAGATGCAACAATGCTCTCCTCAAGCAGAGTTGGTCTCCAATCAGCCCTGAAAAGGCACAATACTTCCAGCAAGTCAGCAACACTCTCCCCAAGCAGAGTTAGCCTACTATCAACCTTAAGGAAGTCGGGTTTTCCCCAGAAGATTTCAATACTCCCCAGCGGAGTATACAGACGCTCCTAAGCAAGCATCCTCGGCAGTCTTAATATAGGATTGTTCCCCGATGGAATACCAGACACCCCAGTGGAGCCACTTCCCCAGTACAGTCTCAAAAGTCTCCCCGGGAGAGTAGAAGCAATCTCCCCAGTAGATTCTGGAAGCTTATCCCCAGTAGATTCTGGAAGCTTATCACCTGCAGAGTACGAACGCGTCTCCCCGGCTTTATTCAAAGGTCATTCCCCACCAGGGTATAACTGGGTTATCCTCAGTTAAAAAACTGCGGAAAGATCATCCTCGGTGAAGTTCTTCCTATCCCCCAGCGGAGTTCATCAAATCTTCCAACATAACATATCAACGGTATCCCCCAGCGGAGTTATCATCAAACCTCAGCGAAGTATCTCTTCCCACAGAATATCCCCCGCAGAGTAATCTCTTCGCCAAGTTTATTCCCCAACGGAGTCATCTTCTCCTACCGGTTTATTCTTGCAACCATTACCCCCAGTGGAAATGAAGAACTTCACTCTTCAACATCAACCCAGGATTCAACTTCCTGGCATTCGTCAAGGATTTATTTTCCTAGACAAAAATACATTCATAAACATATCACATTTCATACATCCTGCTTACATACACAATGCATGCACATACGCATCATATCATACAATCTCATTTCTCCCTGAGAACATCATGACATCATGCTTTTCATACATCATGACATTGCATACAACTGATGTTTTGCCTTTTCAGGAAAAAGGTCAATCCAAAGATAATTACTATCAACTGTCGCAATTCCAGATTTGATTCCTGTATCCAGCCAGGGCATATCTGTTGACGACTATTTCCGGATTCGATTCCTGTGTCCAGCCAGGGCACGTCTGAAGGGTTTGAAGATTCGATTCCTGTATCCATCCAGGGCATATCTGTTGACGACTATTTCCAGATTCGATTCCTGTATCCAGCCAGGGCACGTCTGAAGAGTTTGAAGATTCGATTCCTGTATCCAGCCAGGGCATATCTGTTGACGACTATTTCCAGATTCGATTCCTGTATCCAGCCAGGGCACGTCTGAAGAGTTTGAAGATTCGATTCATGTATCCAGCCAGGGCATATCTGTTGACGACTAAATTCCAGATTCGATTCCTGTATCCAGCCAGGGCACGTCTGAAGAGTTCGAAGATTCGATTCCTGTATCCAGCCAGGGCATATCTGTTGACGACTATTTCCAAATTCGATTCCTGTATCCAGCCAGGGCACGTCTGAAGAGTTTGAAGATTCAATTCCTGTATCCAGCCAGGGCATATCTGTTGACGACTATTTCCAGATTCGATTCCTGTATCCAGCCAGGGCACGTCTGAAGAGTTTGAAGATTCGATTCCTGTAGCCAGCCAGGGCATATCTGTTGACGACTATTTCCATATTTGATTCCTGTATCCAGCCAGGGCACGTCTGAAGAGTTTGAAGATTCGATTCCTGTAGCCAGCCAGGGCATATCTGTTGACGACTATTTCCAGATTCGATTCCTGTATCCAGCCAGGGCACGTCTGAAGAGTTTGAAGATTCGATTCCTGTAACCAGCCAGGGCATATCTATTGATGACTATTTCTAGATTCGATTCCTGTATCCAGCCAGGGCACGTCTGAAGAGTTTGAAGATTCGATTTCTGTATCCAGCCAAGGCATATTTGTTGACGACTAAATTCCAGATTCGATTCTTGTATCCAGCCAGGGCACGTTTGAAGAGTTCTAATATTAGATTCCTGTATCCAGCCAGGGCATATCTGTTGACGACTATTTCCAGATTCGATTCCTGTATCCAGCCAGGGCACGTCTGAAGAGTTTGAAGATTCGATTCCTGTATCCAGCCAGGGCATATCTGTTGACGACTATTTCCGGATTCGATTCCTGTGTCCAGCCAGGGCACGTCTGAAGGGTTTGAAGATTCGATTCCTATATCCAGCCAGGGCATATCTGTTGACGACTATTTCCAGATTCGATTCTTGTATCCAGCCAAGGCACGTCTGAAGAGTTTGAAGATTCGATTCCTGTATCCAGCCCGGGCATATCTGTTGACGACTATTTCCAGATTCGATTCCTGTATCCAGCCAGGGCACGTTTGAAGAGTTTGAAGATTCGATTCCTGTATCCAGCCAGGGCATATCTGTTGACGACTATTTCCAGATTCGACTCCTGTATCCAGCCAGGGCACGTCTGAAGAGTTTGAAGATTCGATTCCTGTATCCAGCCAGGGCATATCTGTTGACGACTATTTCCAGATTCGACTCCCGTATCCAGCCAAGGAACGTCTGAAGAGTTTGAAGATTCGATTCCTGTATCCAGCCAGGGATAATCTGTTGACGACTATTTCCATATTCGACTCCTGTATCCAGGCAGGGCATGTCTGCATGAAGAGTTTGAAGATTAACCCATGTAACAGGCCATGTAATTATCTTTCTTTCTCAGGTACGCAAGTTCTCGCTAAGGAATCTCTTACGCGATCGACACCTAGATGGCATCTATAAGCCCATCTCCACAACTATCCATCACGGTTCCAAATGGCATCTATAAGCCCATTCCCGACAAGGTTCTGTCACACTTCCAGATGGCATCTATAAGCCCATCCTCATATCCACTATCTCTCCAAAATGGCATCTGTAAGCCTATTCCCGCCATCAAAATGCTGATACTCTACTATGTGAGTGCAAATTTCTGGGCACTCTAGTGTTCAATCATCTTCCACCCTCGGATCACGAAAGGCACACAAGCCAATCTACATCCTCAGGTCTAAGAAGATTGAACAGGGGCAACTGTTGTACCCCAAAAATTTCCCTCCCATAATCTTCAAAGTTTTGCCAAGCATCACCTCAAATGGTTCAAAGTCTACTCAAGGGCTACACAGTCAAGCACCCTCCTAAGGCAGGCAAAATTAGGGTTTTGGTTCTTGCAAGGAAGTTGAGGTTTTCAAGGGCTCAACCAAGTCCCATATGCTCATATACATTGTCAAGCATCCATATGTCAAGTTTCAAGGCTCACAAGGTCAAGTTGCACAGTCAAAAACCCTAATTGCTCCACAGTCAACTGCAGGGGCAAAATGGTCATTTGGCAGTCAAAAGTCAAAAAATTTGGTCAACATCTTATTTTGAAGCCACAATCATCATTTGATCAAGTCTTGATCATGATTTCACAAGAATGGCTCAAAAATCATCAAGATGCAAAAGTTTCTATTTTTGGACAGTTGAAAAGTCAACTGTAACTTGACCAAGGCATAACTTTTTCATGGTTCATCAGAAAAATCCCATCCAATTCTCATATTGAAGAGGAAGACATTTCCTACAACTCATCTTCACATTCCAAGTCCAAGAAATGCTCTCACAAAAAGTTATCAATTTCAACATTATAGGTCATTTTCAAAAGTCAACAAAAGGGCACTTTAAGTCAAAGACCATAACTTGAGATTGGTAAATAAAATGACATGGGACCAAAGACATTGGTTAGAGGACTTCAAGACCTTTCCAAAATGTCCAAGAACATGTTCATAGCTTCAAAATTGAGCAAGATATGCATTGGAGAAGATGGGAAATTTTTGTGAAATGGTCAAAGTCAATTATCCTTGAAACTTAATTTTTGACAAAAAAAGGGCCCACTTTTTCCACTTGGTTCAGCTTGGCCATGCCTCCCACGTGTCCCACAATTTATTTCAAGATTAAAAATTAATTTTTCCATTTTTATTTAATTTTATTTGATTTAATTCATTTTAAATCTTTAAAATTCAAATAAAAATCAAGAAAATTAATGGAGGGATATCTTTGAGTTTGAATTGCCTTGATACACCATGAAGCACCTTCCAAATCCGTGCACATCCTATTATGGGCATAGAAATTCAAATTTGAAGCAAATATGGCAAGTGGTTTAATGGTGTTCATGGCAAAATCAAAAGCATAATTGCATTGGTTTATTGTTCATTATATTGATGGATACTCATTACAAAACAGATATGCAAGCTTCCCAATACAAATTCACGAGTTAGAAACACTCCAGACAAAAAAACAAATTTCCAATTTTCAAGAGAAAAGTGTGAAACTGAAATCAATATTGCAGCGTGATTCAAAGCTTGTTTGTGTTTCTAATAGATTGCTGACACTTCCAGGAACGTGTAGAGATCCCAATCACACGTTAACACTTAAGAAATTGCCCAGAGCAGATCCACGGTTCATCCTTATTTTTCATAATCGAAACTTGCATCTCATGAGCATTTAACATGTTTGATTGTTTGTTTTGCATTGTTTGAACATACAGGAACCTTTTGGCATGGATTAATTGCACTAAAACGCGTAGAATCACAATCCACCATAGGAGATATCTAGGGTTTTCAAAGCTTTCAAATTGGGGTTTTCTATATGCTGTAAAATTAGACCTCAAGACCTATATGACTGGATTTGTTGCAACAAGACGAACAAGAAGGACATGTCGCGCTCTTTTTATATGATCCATAGCGCTAATTGCTATTATTGACACTTTGTATCGTGGGGGTTTAAAACCCCCGCCATTTGCTTGCTTTTTGTTTCAGAATAGATGAAGAAGATGATGCGTGGATGAACTTGATTGGTGCATTCAAATATATGGCGCGCCTTTTTTAAAATTCCCAGCATAATTGTTGTTTTGCATATTATTGTCATTATCTATTTTGTTTACAAACAATTGCAGTTGGCTGAGTGGTGGGAGACGTGTTCGTTCACCACTGGGACATGGGTTCGATTCCCAGGTCCCCCCATAATTCTCATATCATTTTTTTCAATGCATTTCTGTGCAGATTCCCAAGCGTTGGACACCATAAGCCTCACACATCCAACGTGCCATGTGTCATCAATGCAGATCCAAAGGACAAAAAGTGAGGAATACCATGTGCTCGGTCAAAGCATGTTGCAGGCAATCAAGGAAAGTCAAACGTGGCTTCTTAATGGGCCTCAAATCTCAACAATACACCCTCAAATTCCAGCCCACACCCCCTTGGGTTTAATCTTTTTCTTATTTTGTCATTTTCATTTTTTTTATTATTTGCCCTATTTTATTTATTTTATTATTAACAATTAACATAATTAACATATTTTCATAAAAATAAAAAAAATAGAATCATTATTATTATTATTATTATTATTATTTTATTTTGTAAATAAATATTAACAAATAAATAGTTTAATTAGGCAATTTTAACTTCTTTTCTTAATAATTAAAATAGATTTAGAATTAGGTAAAATTAACATTTAATTTTATTTCTTTTTATTTTATTTCATAAAAAAAACATAAAAAATACAAAAATATTTTCTTTTAATTAAATTAATTAATTAGTCATTAGTTAGTTTTAATTTCATTTTAATTATAAAAAGACAAAAAAAATCAATTTCTTTTCTTAAAAGGGTCAAAACCCTTAGAACATTCCCGATTAATTTTTATTCGCGCACGTTTACTTTACTTTGATTATTATGTAATTGCCTCCAAGAATGTAATAGTAATTAGGTTTACCGCTTTATTTAATTTCTCGTATTTATTTACCAAAACGGGTCTTTGTATTTTTGGCGATGTATAGACCCGCGCCTTGTAATAGCGTAGAATTTATCTTTCCGCAATTTACTTTCTGCACTGTTAAATGCATGAAAGAATGAATGTAAATAAAATCAATTTGTAGCTCACAAATAACATGTACAAGATAAACATTAACTGAATACAACACACAAAGCACATGCCACTTCTAGGGTACGCCTCACTCGTTGCCTTCGAAACGTGGTCATCAAGTATAGGACGTCTTAAAGGTCACCCTTTGTCTAAAGATCCAGTTGCCTCAAAACGGTTGCCTCGGATAAAAGGATCTAGGACGTTAGGGTTACTTCTAAGTTGTCCTACCATTGCTTCGGTGACCACACTGTCCCTTAATCGAATTGACCCGAATACCTCCAACGACGGTGCTACCTACCTCTCAATGGTGGGATAGCACTATCTAAAGGACACTTACACAGCTTAATTCCTTAGGGTAGGTAGATGACTCATGGGTACTTGCTCTTTTCAAAAACAAACAAAATACTTTTCACACCTACACTTTCAAAAGTTTTCAAACAAATTTTTCACACACTCTTGAGGACTAATACAAGAGTTACTTAGAAATTTTTCAAACGAAACTTTTTCAAAACCCACACACACTTGAAAAGCAAACACTTTTGAAAACATAAGAGCAAGTACCTAAGAGCCCGTGGATAACCACGGATAGAAAGGGTGCTAACACCTTCCCTTTCTATAAATCTACCTCCCGAACCGAGAAACATTCTCGAATAAGGAATTTTGCTATGCTTTTGTCCTTTCCATGTTGGAGAACATAAAAGACGGTGGCGACTCTTGCTTACCGCGATATTTCGCGAAACCAGCTAAAAAACAGTCAGTTCTATTTCCACCGATCACAGTGACCTATAATCTTTGAAGTTTTTGAGGCATCTTCTAATCATTTTCAAGCTTTGCACATAAAAGAGGAGTTGAATTTAACATTTTTAAGATCATTATGGAAAAATAATGGGCCTAAAGAGATAAAAATTGACCATGTTATGAGCTCTTGAAGTCACATAAGGGAATTTGATGGCCTATCTAGAGGACTTGTAATCTTTCTCCATCATTAGAAATCTTCCACACAAAATTTGCTTGAAACTTTTGAAGTGATTGGTTTATAACCCTTTAAAGAGAAGCATATCTTTTGAATCACTCAAAAATCTAAAAATATGAACAGGATATAGCCCTTAGAAGTTCAAAACCCTAGCATCTAGAGCACCAAATTGACTTGGAAACCCCTGTCAATTTTGACAATCTTTCTTGCACAATCAATTTTTCCATGTGAATAGAAGTTGTTGTGGATGATAATAAGAAATGATAGCAACAATAACCACTTCCAAATATTAAGAATTGAGAGAGTTATGCACTTGTGATCAAGGAATCAAAAACTTGTCCAATTAGGTCAAACCTCTTCAATCAATTCTTGCATATTTTGATTTCCTTTGAAAAATTGAGGCATGATGAATCATAGTAGACTTTGTCATGATATTACTTTAAATCACTTTCAATGGTGAAGCTTGAATCTCAATGAATCTTTGTTGAAGAAGGCATGTAAATAAACTCATGAACCTATGAATCAACCTGATGAAATGTGTTGTGCCCTCACCTATAGTATCATAATTTAGAGAAAACATTCATTGTATTTGTTAGTTGAAAATTTATTAACACAAGACAAATATGATCACAATATACAAATCAAAGTGCTTGGTGATCCCCCATGAGCAAACCTAGAGATAGGGAGAAGAACCAAACCCAAGTGTAATCTTGATATGAGATGGTAGGGGAATCTTAGGGGCAAAAATTGGGGTACAACAACCCCGTCCTATTTCGGGAATTGATCTACAATCAGTTTATTGGTAAACCCATCATGTTTCAGAAGTTCATACCATTGGTGATAAAGATAGTCGTCGCGTCCTATTTCGGAAATTGATCTTTATCTGACCCTAAAGAAAGAAAGATAGTTTCCCTATCCTATTTCGGGAGTTAATCTTTGATTTGTTCATGTAGATAGTCGCCCCGTCCTATTTCGAGAAATGATCTACAATCAGTTTGTTGGTAAACCAGTCCTGTTTCAGGCTTTCATACCATTGGTGATAAAGATAGTTGCCCCGTCCTGTTTCATCAATTGATCTTTATCTGACCAAAAAGAAAGAAAGATAGTTTCCCCGTCCTATTTTGGGAGTTAATCTTTGATCTATCTGAAAATTATTGATGTTGTTCATCTATTGATAGACTTTACCTGAAAGAATAAAAAGTTAGTTGTATGCAATATCATGATGTATGAAATGCATTACATAATGATGTTCTCAAATTAAATGAGATTGTGCTATATGCATTTCGTATGCATATGCTATGATGTTTGTAAATGATGGATAAATGTGAAATGTCGTTTGAAGTGTAGCTCCATATAACATCTCGCTGGGAAAAATAAATCCCTGAATGGTGCTGGGGATGAGGAATATGTGTAATCTTCAATCTCGTCTAGAATGTTTCCGCTAGGGATTCCTGCTTTTTGTTTGAGGAAACTCCGCTGGGGAACATTGGTTTCTTCTTGGGGAGAAGAGTTCAAAATCATTGGTCGTTCATCGCTCTATTGGAGAATTAAATTCTTATATACCTTGACTGGGGATAAAAGAGATAGATAACCTTTTGAGGAGTTGTCTAACCGAGTTTCTGATATGGATGCTTACTTGTTCGGAGAGGATAAGTTTGAACAATATCTGGTCCAATTTCAAATTTTGTAGCAACTTTCTAGGGATAGAAACTTGGACTACCCTTTGCTGGAGAAAGAGAAATATGCTCAAGCTGGGGAGAGTGTTTTCTGTTGGGGAAATAAACCCTATTGGGGAAATAAACCATGTTGGGGAAGTAAACCCTGTTGGGGAAATAAACCCTAAACTTGTTGGAGAAACACTTTGCTGAGGAATACTCCTGCTGAGGAAATAAGCTCTGCTGGAGAAAAGAATTCTGCAGGGGATTTTATAGTTTTGGAGGAATAATCTCGGCTGGGGAAGAGAATTCCATGAACTGTGTTGATGTCATAATCTCTGGCAAGGGTTGGGACTCCGTTGGTTAGCGAGGTTACTGGGGAAAAGATCATATTCCTCCATCCGCTAGGGAAATCTGGTGGCAAATTAAGTTATTTCAGCCTTGCGGGGAGTGTATCTTTGTTGAAAATGAGCTTGCGAATATGAATCTGTGGGGATAACCCTATGAGGATTTATTGGTGACTTGAACATTATCACAACTCCTATAGTCTTGAGTAAATGCTTATTCCTGTTTTTGTGCATATATTTATTAACAGTAATCATATTCATATTCATATGTTCATTCAATTTAGTTATTGGACGTTTTTTCAAACAAAATAGAAAAAACAAAACATTTGCATTTTTGAAATGGTATTTGTATTGATGGTTTGCCTATAAATAGGAAATTTTGTACAAAGAGACAAAAATCCTAGTAAGAGGAAATCATCGCGAAAATGAAGAAAGATTACAAAGTGAAAACATATAGCTATGTGAAAATAATCTCGTCATGTTTCAACTCTGATATTTCCCATTTGTCTTCGAGCATCTCATCCCTTGTTATTGGAAGAAGTTGATTGAATTGATCTGTACCATTTGAACCTGATGTTGGTAACAGGGCTTGCTGTGAGTGATCCAACGGGACATAGTCATACGCTTTAATCCCTAACTTTTGCCTGGACCTTCCTTTCAAGTTTTCAGTCCACCGGGATACCCTTTTTGCCCAGGCCGCCTTTTCAGGTTTTTGACTTGCCGGGTGTATAACCTGTTTATATTCTTATCCCTAATTTTTTCCCGAACACTTTTGTTCTCCAGGATGCCCTTATTTTTTCCTAGGCCAGTCAACCTAGCGGGTCATTTTATGCGTAGTATCTTTTGACTATGTCCACGTTCACAGAGTGCGGAAAATCTGAACCGTCCATGGTGGTTAATATCATAGCACCACTAGAAAATATTTTCTTAATCACAAATGGAATTTCGTAGGTGGGAGTCCATTTTCCCCTGGGATCACCTTTCCGTATAATGATGCGCTTTATTACCAAGTCACCAGCCTGATGTTTGATCTTTTTATTGAACGCTTTGATCATACGCTTCTGATACATCTGACCATGACAGACAACCATAAGCCTTTTCTCATTAATTAGATTTAACTGATCCAACCTAGTCTGAATCCACTCATCTTCGTCTAAGTCTGCATCTTTCATAATTCTCAGAGAAGGAATCTGAACTTCGACAGGTAGGACGGCTTCCATACTGTAGACTAGAGAGAAAGGGGTTTTCCCAGTTGATGTCCGAGCTGAAGTGCAAATCCATGGAGAGAAAACTAGTAACATCTTGTGCCAGTCTTTGTAGGTCACAACCATCTTTTGCACGATCTTCTTTATGTTCTTATTGATGGCTTCCACCGCGCCTTTCATCTTTGGTTGATACAGAGAAGAGTTGTGGTGCTTGATCTTGAACTGCGTGCAGAGTTCAGTGATCATAGTGTTGTTGAGATTAGTACCATTGTCTGTGATAATCCTCTCGGGGATGCCATACCGACGGATCGGGTTATTCCTAATGAATTGGACCACGACGCTCTTGGTAACAGGGGTGAAAGAGGCTGCTTCAACCCACTTTATGAAGTAATCACTGGCGACGAGGATGAAGCGATGTTCATTAGAAGTAGTAGGCTTAATCTATCCAATCATATGAATGCCCCACATCACAAATGGCCAAGGAGCAGCCAAGACATTCAGATGTGCTAGAGGCACGTGTACTTTATCAGCATAGATCTGGTACTTATGACAAGTTCTCAAGTGTTGGTGATAGTCAGTTTCCATAGTCGACCAATAGTAACCTACTCTCAAAATCTTCTTAGCCATAGTATGCTCACTGGAATGAGTTCCAAAGATGCCTTCGTGCATATCCTCCCTGATTTTCTCTGCTTCTTTCTTGTCCATACAACGAAGTAGAGTCGAATCATGGTTGCGCTTGTACAGAATTTCGTTGCTCAGGAAGAACTTAGCAGAGAACCTCCGTGTAGCGATAAAAAATGTAGCGGGGTAAATTGAAGATCAAGCTATTAATTAACTCATCTCATAAAAGCAAGAGTCGCCACCGCGCTTTATTATTTCCAAGGGAAAAGGGAAAAGAGAAAAATAAAACCCTTAAATATGTAATGTAAAGTAATACCTAAAAGTAATGAAAATACAACGCATTTTTTGAAAGACATCTAGAGTTCGGGGTTAGTTATGCAATGGGAAGGTATTAGCACCCAATGCATCTGTGGTACTCCGCAGGAACCTTTTGAAATATCTGTTTTTTTTTATAAATTGTTTGTTTGATTAAAATGGTTTGTTTCGTAAAAAAGGTTGGTTTGGCTAAAAATGGGTGTGGGCGAGATTTTTAAGATACAACGACTTAGCGTTGAAGTTTTGATTTAAACGGTGTGAGTTTTAAAATTGTGTTTTTAGGAAAATTAATTTAAGTTTAGCAAAATAATAAAACAAAAATGAATGAAGGGATTCGCTCAATCGTATAAGATGTGAAGTCAACAAAATATTCCCCTTGGATTTGATGCGGACGAAAGATCAAGATTAAATGATCGAGAATAAAGTTAATTATAGCGACAATTGAAAAATTAAATAAATAAAGAAAATTAAATTATACTAGCATGCATTTTCAAACAAAAATTAAATAAAAAAAAGATTAGTTTATAAGCATGTATTTAAACAAAAATTAAATAAAAGATTAACATGTATTGGAATAATTAATAAACAACAAAATTAAATAAAGACTAATTTGATAATATGTTTTTGAATAAAAATATTTAAATAAAATATAATTTGTTATCATGTTTTGTATTTTTTAATGGCAAGAATTAAATAAGAGACTAATTTAATAACATGTATTTAAACAAATAACAAAAATCGAATAAAAGATTAATTTATAAAAGGATGTTTTTCTGTATTTTATAATGAAATAATTATATGATGAACTAAATTAATATTTATTATATATTAATGAAATTGGGAAATATTAGATAAATGGACTTTAAAAAAACAGAAAAAAGAAGCCCCGGCAAGGGTAGAACTCGGGTCCTCTTGGTCATTGTGATGTGTTTTGCTAACTAAGCTAAGCTGGTTATCTTCTATAATTATGTGTTAATTAATATAAAAGGGAAAACAGATAGGAGGATTGGGCCAACAAGCCAAATGGGCCGACCCGGTTGGAATTTGAACAAAGAAAAAGTCCTTGAAACCTTAAACAATTTAGGCACCGCAGCTGGTTGGTCTTGGGAAGAGAAGACAAATTTAATATATTAACATTATTGGGAAGGCAAATAGAACATTATTACTAGGAAGAACTCTATTCCTATGTCCATCATGAAACAAAATTGAAAGAAAACTCTCTCTAAAATAAACTTCATCTTCCTCTTTCGTTACTGTGTAAATATCCACCGCAATCTCCAACTTCCCTTTACTCCCTCTTTCCTGCTCCTGAAGCTTCACCTTCGTGTCACAACTCTTCACATCAAACTTCACCGCCTTCGCCACTTGTTCTAGTTTCAATATCACTCCACTCGCAGTCCCCGCTGTCGCAAACCTCATCTCTTCTTCTCCTCAAACAATGGCGACAAATTGAAGTAGTTGATGCTTCTTTCTCCTTCACTAGCTTTCTCAATTCGGTTGTTGTTGGAAGTAGTTGATGTTGTTAACAATGGAAGAATTGCTCTTTGATTCTGAAATTATGTTCGGCGGAATCTGAGACATGTTGTTATACCACATTCCATCTGAGGTAAAGTCGTAGCCTTGATACTTGACAGTTCTGAGATCTTTCTGTAAGAGGTTGTGCTCCTCTGCTTCCAAGTTTAGTCCAAACCTATAAGGTTTTTAGAGCCCTAAAGAGGAAGAAGCATGGGTCCAAGTGAGATTTGTTGGTTTGGGCCATACTTTGATTAGGGTTTATGTGAGCAGAACAAGAAGCAGGATGCTGGTGGAAGTGTATGTCATGGAAAATTGCAAGGTTAGCGTATATTAAGCTGAGGTGAGCTAGCGAATACGTTGGTTGGGTGATAATGGTGGTTTTGTCTGGAAAACAGAGCGGCAAATGAAATTGGAAGATGAATGTTTTGTTCGAAATTGTACTCAGAGGAAAGAAAAAGAAGGTATATTCTAATCTGCTCTAACAGACTTATTTTAAGATTACATTTAAATTTTGTGAGGAAATAATTGAAAGTTAAATAACTATGGTAGATTCAGATTCAGGGAGTTTTTATGGGAATGATGATGATTGTTGATGAACGCAGATGATGATGATGCGGAATATTGTGATGCAAATTTGATGATAAAGTGAAGATGTTGATGCATGTAGCGCGTGATGTTTTTAAAGCCAGAGTGAAGTGTAGAGAAACACAAGAGATTGCAGAGAAAGGTTTCTTGATAGGTGATTTTTCTGTAGTTTCTCCTGTGAATTTTGAGTTTTTCTCTATGAGTTTTTCAGAATTTTTTGTGTGTATTTGTTGTTACAGGTAAAAAAAGGGTGGAATTTGAAGGTTGTTAGGCGTTTGAAAGGGAAAAAAACAGTTTAGTGTTTAAGTTTTCTATGAAGACAAGATGACAGGGGATGAAGTTATGTTAGAAATTACAAGGGATGGGTGCAGTGGTGCAGATCTATAGAGGGAGTATATGAGTAGGGGAATTTGAAGGTATATTTTATCTTTGTGAATTTATGTTATTACCGTACATTGCGTCTGCTGTCTATTATTATTATTATGCTTCTAACATTTCTACATACCAACACATTGTAGCAACTCAAAAAAATGTAGCAAAGAAATAAGATAAATCCAACATCGTATGACAAAAAGTGGTGCAGAAGAAGATTCAAACATATATATGTGAGAAAATTATGCAGAAGTAAATAGAGAGGAAGAAAAAAAAACTACAGAGTCTCTCCAATGGAGATTCCAAATAGTAAGTTTTCTCTCCTTGAATTTTCTATGTTTCCCTTGCTGAATTTTTCTATGTTTCTCTTGCTGAATTTTTATTGTTCCTCTTGAATTTTTTTCTCCCCTTATTTCTGTCTATGAAGGGGCTTTTTATAGTGAAAGAACAAAGCATTTAGGGGGAAAAACAGTAGGGTTTTTGAACTATTTTGACAAATTGTTTTAATGTTTTGTTCATGCAATTTTCTTTAGCCATATTGATGCAAATTCTGGGCTGTTTTTATGCAGATTTTTGCAGGCTGTTGCAGACTGTTTAGGCTGATTTGTTTACAGTTTTGGCAGCATTTGGGACTGCTATAGGTTGCTATTTTTTTGGACTGTTTTGTTGCATTTTAATAACAATTTTGGGAATGTTTTGTAGGTTATTTTACAATAGATTTTTTGGACTGTTTTGCTGTATTTTTGGGCAGCAAAATACCACAAAATTGGATTTTTATTGCATTGCAACAGGGCTCAAAAATATGGGCAACAAGATGATATTGGGCTGGAATTTAGGACTTTAGATATAATAGTTTGTACAACTTGTAATTCTTTGTAACTTTGCAGTGATGAATCCAAATAAAATTGTAACATGAATGGATACTTGTTTTGCATATAATTTCTTTCAACTCTTTTGTAATTGCAAACATTTGAATTTTTATGAACTTTGAATCTTGATATTCATCTTGATGACATTCAAAATATTCCATTTGAATTGGAAATGAATGATTGATACTTGAATGAATTGTTGAATGATGAATAAATAATAATGCAAGCCTTAAGACTTCAATCTTGCATTTTGTAATGGAGATTCAAATAAATATCATGAATTGATCTTGTAATAAAATTGTAATCATCATGTATTTATTCTTGTGATGAATGATTATTTGAATCAAGTTTCCTTTTCCAATATCTTCTTGAATAAATACCTCATATGAACTCAAATGGCCATGGTGTGAATCCATCAAAATAATCACACAAAAATAATCTTAGATAAATATTAATGCGATGAACGATTATTCTTGAATGAGATCTTTTGATAACCTCTATTTAATTAACACTTGAATCTACATGATGAAAATTCCAAGTATTCCGAATAAATTCTTCCAAAATGATCTTGAATTCAATCAATCCACTCTAACGAAAATCACCCTGTGTGATGTAAGTATAAGAAATCGAATCATGCTTACGGCTTCGAATGATCACTAGAAAAGGGATTTGAGGCAAAATGTTATCGCGTTGAAAAAAAAATCGGCACAGTGAATTGAACTTAGAGATCCAGAAACTCTTAAATCATGACAGATGTCCCATAAAGGCTTTTGTGGCTTTCTAAACACAATTCGTCCTCAACTTTTAAAGAAAACTTGCAGATGACTTTTGGTCGAAGCGTTTGGAATTGACTTGCATAGCTTGACCTTTCTTCGTATTTCAAGGCAAAGTCAACTAGTGATCATAGAACCTTGACTGTTCTTTTTTGAATTTCGGAGACGCTTGAGGCCACTTGTTGAAACAAAGCATGGAAATAAACATACGACTCTCTTGATGAATCAGTCTTCGAGAATCAACGATTAACTGTACTTCTGGCTTGAGAGGCTCAAAACCCTAATTGAGACATGACGCCTGATGCTCTGGATTCAGACCTGTTTTCTGCACATGAAATCAAAGAAAACAAAAAAATACACTTCGTGCTCGATTAGAAGTTATTCATGCATAAGATGAAATGCTCACAACACTCGATAATCTCTGCACAGGCAATGCTCGAAGGTGAAACGTACGAAACCAACCATATTTCGTGATCTTGATGTATATAACAAAAAATGAAAATGAAGATGGGATCTTAGGTCAAAATTGGGATATGACAACTTCCCCTATTTAAGTTTCTTCTATCCAGAGATATGAATATTGAAATCTTTGTCTCGACGAGATTGAAGGTACTTAAATACAGAATACACAATTTTTGGCCCTGAGATACCTCCATTGTGTTTATGATATAAATGTAATATTTGAATTTTATGGAGAATGATGCCGTATGAGACAAACTAATGCTGGAGAAACCAAACACATGATAAAATAATCCATCGGGGAAGAGGTTATAACCCTACTGGAAAAACAGAGCCACCGACTTCGAATGAAAGACTCTTATTGGGGAATAACTTCGAGAGAAATCAATTTTCTGACTCTAACAAAGAAAACACCTTACATAAGCCACGAAAAGATATACGGCTACCAACTCGAGATGATGGTGAGTTTACAATTCAGGGTCAAAGGTAGACAAAAAGATACACTGATTTTTACTGATAGTGAACTACCAATTTTCTGAAGGTAGAGATTTCATAAAAAACTTCTCTGCAGGACTTTTCTAGAGAGATACCATTTGCTTCTGAAATAACATATGGTTGTGGATACACAAGCTGCTCAAATAAAGAGGCTGCCACTTGTTGTCTTCAAAGGATATTAATAAACACACAAGCTGGTCAAATAAAGAGGTCTCTACTTGCTGTCTTCCAAGGATATTAATAACACACAAGCTGCTCATGAAGACACTGCCACTTGTTGTTTCCCAAAGATGTCTATAACATACAAGCTGCTCATGAAGAGACCTCCACTTGTTGTTACGTCGATATTTCAGAAGGATGTTGTGATAACACTGCTAGGGAATAAAGTTCTTATTCAAAGGGGAATCATGAATAGGTCCTTCCTGAGGAGACCAAGTATTTTAAATGCGTAAAATAAATGCGCTCTTCATCTAGGTTTCACTGCCTAGAGAAAACCATAGGGTAGCCTATGCAAGAGACAAAGCTCAATCTGGGGATGAACCGAAGAGAAATCTATCAAACAAGACTCCATCCAATGAGGAAACAACTCAATTGGAGATTTATCCTATCCAGATATGGAAAAGGAAAGCTAAAGCAAGATTCTTCCACGAGGATTGGCTCAGTTGGGGAATTAGAAAGGAGGCCCATTTTCCGCTTAAGTTGACATTCTATTTGGAAAGAGAAAATACGTTGTTTGAATAGACATAATAAAGGTATACGAACCCAATAACATTGACAAATGTGAATGTGTCTGTATGATGCAAATGTAAATGAATAAATGAATGTCATGTATATGCTGACAAAACAGATAGAGAAGATAAACGGAAAATGATAAAAACATCATAAAACAACTAGATACTCGGCCAATCTCAAAGAGGTGGGAAAAATAACTGGAACTAGAACAAAAGGCATCGTCAGAGCATATCATACTACAAGGCTTAAGTCTCTCTGGGGAGGAATATATTCAAATTCAATCTTCCAACATCAATAAACCACTGACATGATAACAAAATGTACTTCACTTCGGTTAGGGAGAAAAATATCGCTCAACTAGAGATAACTGAAATAAGGCTTAATCGGGATTGCTGGGGAGTCACCAAGTTTAGTACTCTACTGTGAACGCAAGATTACACAACCAACACCTCATAATGATTTTGAAAGAAAAAAAACATATTCATCATACAAGGATGGATTACTGTATTGTTTTGAATTTCAAGGCTTAACCTTTCTCGGAGCATTTGTTAACATTCCTTCCAGTATTCACGACACATTTTAAGATAGGAATACTCTAATTGAGTTTGTTTCAAATAATTCCATAAAAACTGAAATATGCCCGATAAAAACACAAAAGGATAAATGCTCAAATTTCATTAATAGGATGTAGTCCGCCAATGGCGCATGTTATACCCCAATTTTGACCTAATATCCCGTCTTCATTTTCATTTTTTGTTATATACATCAAGATCACGAAATATGGTCGGTTTCAAACGTTTCACCTTCAAGCATTGCCTGTGCAGAGATTATTGAGTGTTGTGAGCATTTTATCTTATGCATGACTAACTTATAATCAAGCATGAAGTGTATGTTTTTTTGTTTCTTTGATTTCATGTGCTAAAACAGGTCTAAATCAAGAGCATCAGACGCCACGCCTCAATTAGGGTTTTGGGCCTCTCAAGCCAGAAGTACA
Organism: Vicia faba; assembly: GCA_948472305.1. Classification (NCBI taxonomy): domain Eukaryota; kingdom Viridiplantae; phylum Streptophyta; class Magnoliopsida; order Fabales; family Fabaceae; genus Vicia; species Vicia faba. Next base: position 792,059,322 of record OX451741.1, read on the forward strand.
GTTAATCGTTGATTCTCGAAGGCTGATTCATCAAGAGAGACGTGTGTTTATTTCCATGCTCTGTTTCAACAAGTGGCCTCAAGCTTCTCTAAAATTCTTCATAAGAAACAGTCAAGGTTCCATAATCATTGGTTCATGTATGTTTCTCCTTTCCTCGAAATATAAGAAAAATCAGGCTATGCAAGTCAATTCCAAATGCTTTGACAAAAAACCATCTGCAAATTTTCTTTAAAAAAGTTGAAGACGAGTTATGTTTAGAAATCCATGAGAGGACTTTATGGGACGTTCGTAATGATTTAAGAGTTTCCTGATCTCTAAGTTCAGTTCGCTGTGCAAATTTCTCAATGTGATAACATTTCGCCTCAAATCCCTCTTCTAGTGATCATTCAAAGCTTTTAACCATGGTTCGATTTCTTATACTTACATGACACGGGGTGAATTTCGTTAGAATGGGTTGTTTGAATTCGAGATCGTTTTGGAAGAATTTATTCGGAATACTTGGAATTTTCATCGTGAGAATTCAAGTGTTAATTAAATAGAAGTTGTCAAAAAGGGCTCATTCAAGAATAATCGTTCATCTCACTAATATTTATTCAAGATTATTTTTGGGTAACTATTTTTATGGATTCACATCTTGGCTATTTGAATTACATGAGGTGTTTATTCAAGAAAATATTGGAAAAGGAAACTTGATTCAAATAATCATTCATCACAAGATTAATTACATGATGGTTGCTATTTTATTACAAGATCAATTCATGAATATATTTGGATCTCTATACAAAATGCAAGATTGAAGTCTTAAGGCTTGCATTATTATTTATTCATCATTCAATAATTCATCCAAGTATTATTCAATTCTTTTCCAATTCAAATAGAATATTTTGAATTTCATCAAGATGAATATCAAGATTCAAAGTTTAGAAAGATCCAAATATTTACAATTGCAAAAGAATTGAGAATTATATTAAAGAATAAGTATCCATTCATGTTACAAATTTATTTGGATTTATCATTACAAAATTACAAGGAATTACAAGTTGTACAAACTATTATTCCGAATGTCCTAAACTACAACCCAATATCATGTTGCTGCCCATATTTTCCAGCCCTGTTGCAATGCAATAAAAGTCCAATTTTGTGGCATTTTGCTGTCCAAAACATGCAGCAAAACAATCCCAAAAAACTGTTATAAAACAACCTACAAAACAATCCCAAAACTATTATAAAAATGCAGCAAAGATAGCAAGCAAAACAGTCCAAAAATGCTACAAAAACCTGCTGATAAACTGCTATAAAATCAGCCTAAACTGCTATAAACTCAGCCAAATCTGTTGTAAACCAGTCGGCTATCCTGCATCAAAACAGCCCAGAATTTGCATCAATATCGCAACCAAAAATTGCATGAACAAAGCATTAAAGTAGTTTGTCAAAACAGTTCAAAAACTATATTGTTTTCCCCCATAAATGCCTTACTCCTTCACTATAAAATCCCCTTGATGGACAGAAAATGGGACAACAAAAAACTGAAGAGAGGGAGGGGAACAACACAAAACTCAGTAAGAAAAACACAGAAAATTCAAGGAGAGAAAACTTACTGTTTTGAAGCCCCACCAGAGAGGCTCTGATAGGTATTTTTTTCTTCCTCCCTATTTATTTCTTCATAACTTTCTCATTCACATATTTGAATCTTCTTTGCATCACTTCTATGCCATATGATCATTTGATTTATTACCTTGTTGTATTTCTTATTTGCTGCAATATGTGGATATTTTAAGCATGGTTAATAATAATAATAATAATAAACAAGAGAAATATAGATTTGAAATATTAGAACAATAGAAATTATAGGACTATACATTATGTTTGTTCAACCCATTCTATACAGCACTCCCTCTGTTCGTTTCCAGCAACTAAAACAACCAAAAACATATAACCTATCAACCTTCAAAGTTATAATGGTAGCTGAACTTACTGCACGTAATAAGAAAGAAGTTAAAAGACAAGAGAGAATAAACTCAGTAAACAAAGTGTGGCATAAATCAGATATATAAAAAAAATAGATCTCTTCTATGTTCATAAGAAACCGCTCAATACTCCCTTCCTCTACCTTTCTCCTTCCGTCTACAACAAACCAACACCACCTTCATACCACCCTCACTTTCAAAAAAAATGTGTCAATCGTAACTACCTACATCATAACATAATTATCCTTCCATTTTCCTCTACTTCCGCTAGCTAACCCATACGCCCTCTGTACCCACTCACAGTTTGATCTCCGAGCAACATCCAACACAAATTCCCTTCCTGTTTGCTCACCATCCAACCTTGTTTTCACTCAACATCTAAAACAGTATCCGCCGTAACAACCTTAATCGTATACTCCCTTCATCCCTTCGCCTTATACTTCTTCAATTACCTCCATCAATTGCTGTCACGAAACCCATTTCTGTTACCCCCTTCTGAAGCTTCTGTCCACCTTCAACTCACCATCAAATGCTACCCATTTCCAGTAATTTCCTCACTTTGTACCCTAATTAATTTTCGCTTACCAACGAACACAGGCCCCTTTGTGTTCTGGTAATACTCCTACCGCTTCTTCTCCACACGCGCAACCAACACCATCCACCTATAAAAAGGGAGGAATTTTGTTCAAACACCAAATAGGAGAAATTTTCACATTAAAAAATCCAGGAAAAACAGAAATCCTCCGCCACCCCCTGAAACAACAGGCTGAACAATCAACTGATAATAAAATCAATGAAGTCGCCATCGAATGTTTTTTATCCCATAAAAGGGGAAAGGTAAACATCGAGTAAACCTAAGAAGGGAGAAGTCACGGTCTTGCGACCAAGAGATAAGGGTAAGGGAGTCTGTTACGCGAGGGGAAGGTATTAGCACCCCACACACCCGTAGTACTCTATGGTATCCACTCTTGTTGTCCTAATCTTATGGGTGTGTAAGAATCTATATCTAAGTTGTACAAGGAATGCATGCAAAATAAAGGAGAAAAGAATGTAGGGAAAATAAAAGTTGTTCTCGTTTGGGCCCTACCCCAATGCCTACATATCCCTTTTAAGGAATCAGAGCAGCCGTAGTTCGGCTTCAAAAGTTTTTGTTGGTTTGTATTTTTTTAATGAACAATATTAATTTCGCCTTCTACCGCAACTCGACCTTTGGAAACTTACGCGTCAGCACGAAAGTGAATTAACATTATTCTTTATGAAAAGTTTGAAAGAAAATCCCGAAGGCGCAAAAAGAGTTTGCATTGGTTGGTATTTTTTACCTTAAAAAGGATTTGAAAATTGTTAGATGTTTTATGCATTTGCTAAGAAAAAGAAAGTTTTTGTTTTAAATGCAAGGATGCAAAGGAAAAGAAAACATCTAAGGGAGACTAACCTAAATCTATCCCTAATGTTATCATACAATGGTGGTCCTATGGTTGAGTTTTGAAGGGAAATCTCTACCCTAAGGTTGACATGATTCGATAACAATCCTAATGTCTATCTCAACTCATCATCTATAGATGAATCAAGAAGTCCTAAAGGAGCATAGCAAGGGTATATCACCTAAAACTATGTCTATCTCGAATCATAATCTATATTTGAATCGAGAGCTCCTAAGGGAACATGCCGAGGGTATGTCATCTCAAAACATGCACACTATGATACGGTGGGAGAACTGACTTGGGTGTTTTGCGTTTTCTCGCAAATATTGCGGTTAGCAAGAGTCTCCACCGACTTTTCTTTTATTCAAAAGGAAAGGCTGAAAATAAAAGAAAAGACCTTTGAGATTATTTCTTGAGTTCGGGGGGTATATTATGAAAATGGAAGGTATTAGCACCCTTTTCATCCATAGTTATCTATGGGATCTTAGTTGCTTTCTAGATCACTTGTTTTTTGTTTGAAAATGTGCTTTGTGTGGTTTTTGAAAGTATTTTGAAAAGGCGCCTTCGTTTAGGAAAACTTTGTAATGGTTCTCGTTCGTAAGAACATATATAAAGTGTTGATCTTTTAAAAATGTTTCATGTTTGGAAAATGTTTTGAAAGTGTTTTTGAAAGTGTTGGTGTTTATTTTGAAAATAAGCAAGGATGTTTGAAAATTAGCAAGCAACTAGGAACAATCTACCTACTCAAAAGTCTTAGTTTATTTCTTCCTTTCCTTTGATATTGCTATCTTACCATTGATTTGGTAAGAAGCCTTATCTTTGGATGTAAAGGGACGTGTGTGGGTCATCGTATAGCCATGATAACAATGTTTGTGAGATATCTTAGCATTTTCTCTTTGAGGGACTAAGATCATTTTGAAAGGCAACATTGATAGCGTCATCGAGGGACTATGATCTTGTATTTGATTTGTTTTTGCTAAGATATCCCACATGCATAACATGGCCATTTTTGTAAGGCAACAAAGTGGAATTACCCTAAGGGTGCAAGTGTGCAAGTGTGTTTGATTTACATGCATTGTTTTGTCTTAAATTAGGGTTTTTCTACTTGTTGGTTTTAGTCTTGCCATACAAACCCTGATTTACTAGCATTTATATAAAGCGATAAATTACGGAAAGTAAAATTACTAAGATATTACATCATTAGGGGAGGGGGTATACAAATTTACAAATGGGGATTTTGCAAGAAAATTAAACCTAATTATCTATTACAACTATATTGAATAAATGTACAAGAATTGAAAAAATAATGTACAAGGAAATAAATGGAAAGGAAATGATTTTTTATTGGTTTTCAAAGAAAGTGTTTGGTCTTGACCTAATTAAGAAAATGATTAGTTAAAAATAAACAAAAATAAATTTAAACTAAATAAGGAAGAAATTAAGTTAAAAAGGATTTTTAGGTTTTTTTGTGAAAAGGTTCTAAGTTAATAATAATAATAATAATAATATGAAAATTAATTAATTAAAAGAAACCTAAGTTCTAAATTAATTTTAAATAAAATAAAATAATAATTAAGCCTAAGTCTAAATATTAATTATTTAAGAAAAAAAAGAAATTAATTATTAAGAAAAATGTTTTTAGTCTTTTTGTTTTATAAAGAAATAAAATGTATAAGTGTGAAAATAATAATAAAAATATTTTTGGATTTTTAATTAAGAAAAAAAAAATAATAATAATAATAATAATAATAATAATAATAATAATAATAATAATAATAGTAATAATAATAAAAATAAAAATAATAAAGAAAATATGAAATGAAAATATAAAAAAATGAAATAATAAAGAAAATAATAGGCCAGGGGTGCAAAAGTAAGACAGGGGGTTAGAAGCAGCAAAAAAAACAAAAGCCCAAAGGGGGAAGCCCGTGCGCCTGCTTGCTGAATAAAAAAGAAGAGAAAAATGTAAAAAAGAGCAAAAGGGTATCACTGGGGCTCGAACCCAGGTTCCAAAAGTTAACAGGCGCGCGCTTTACCACTGGGGTGGCTATACATCCATTCATTAATACAAAACCATCAATATATATTTGAAAACAAGTCAGGAGGCCAACTTCATCTTCTTCCTCGCGCCAACAAATTTTGAAAACTGTAACTTCATCAATTCTCCACCATTTTCAAAAGTGTAAACATGAAATTTGTACATTTTTTCACCACGAATTCAACCATGTAACTAACTTAAGCTAACACTCAAAGATAAGGATGAATTTATGTTAGCACCAAACTGAACCCTAATTTTCCAGAAAATTCAAATCCAAAATTCTCAATACACAGTCAATATAAATGAAAACCATGGACATGGTTAGCTTCAGAGCAATGATACCTACATTTCTACTTCAGAATGTATGTACAGAAGATGCTTGTATCAAGATATCACAGTTGAGAAAAACTTACCTTCAAGTGAGAATCATGTATGGAGTTTGAACAACCTTCGAGATGTCCTAATAATCTATTTAGCTGGCTTGGACCTCCTTGAGTGTATTTCAACTCCTACTTTGCTTTGAGGATGGCTGAAACTCCCAAATCAAGTCAAGTTGCACGCTTCAGTTTTGAAAATGGTGGATGGTGATGGAGGGATTACAGTCAGGAAACAAGAGTCTGGATCACTTTGATATGATGTATGGGAGGTGTTTAGATGATTAGTTTTAAAAACGCACGAGTGAAAATGGAGATGGTAAGTTTTTGCTCAAAACTGTCAAGTTTGGGCAGTTCTGTGCAGCAAGGGTGTTGGGGAGAGTTTCAGGATGTTTCAAATCGTGCCTTTTCTTGCAATAGACTTGTGTATATGTATGGAAAAGGTTTGAGATCAAATATACTCAAGACTTCTGAGTTCTAGCCTTTTGGCTCTATAACTTGCTTTTGAAGAAAAGTGAGAAGACAAATCTCAAAGTGTTGTACAAGAATGTTCTGAGTTCAAAGAGGCCTTAGAAAAATTACTTTTGGTTTATAAGGGTTGTATGTACAGAAAGAACAAGTTAGAAGCTCAAGACAAGTTGACTTTGTGATTAAAGCAACTTTTCAAGAATGGAATGGTAACTTTGTGCCATAAATGAAAATGCAACTTGGATAATGGCTCAAATGCTTGGACAATGGCTCTATCAGTTGTGTAAACATTTAATTATGGAGTGAAAAACACGTTTAAGGCCTGCAAAGCAAATATTATACAGCCTAGCATAGATTTGGTTCATGTGTTCATCAAGAAATGGCTTGTAATTCAAGTTTGAAAACCCTAACTTCTTGCCTTCGATTCTCCTTGCTCAAGTATGATCTCAATGAGTTCTTGGACATTTTGGAAAGCTTGTAACATCCTCTACAACATCTATTTTGGACATTCTTTAAAATTAATCTTGGAACTATATGAAAAATTTCCATGAAGTTAGGTCAAAATCCTGCCTAAACTAGGGAAAATTTTCACTAAGTTTCCAGGTTTGGTGAACATGTTTTCACAGAATCATAACTTGAAATCCATGCATTTCTAGAAGAAATTGTGTTCTACAATGTTTTATATATCATTGAGATCTACAAATTTCATGTTGGAAGTTTCCTTTAAATCATCTTGCATCATGGTGAAAATTGGCTTAAAGTTGTAAAAAAATATAAATTTTCAAACACTTAGAAAAATTTCTAAGTTTAGAAATTTTGACTTTTCAAAATGAAATCTTGACTTTTTGATTTCTTGATGAACAAATTTCATATTTTGACATGTTTTAATGAATTGTGATCTTTGACACTTGATTTTGACCAAAAAGTCAAACTTTGACTTTTCAGTGTACATTTGACTTTTCATCAGTTGACTGAAATTCATCTATCAATCAATTGATCTTGAGAGATATTTTGAGCCATGCCATTAGGTCAAAATGAAGAATTTTAATCCTTGAGATCATAACTTAAACCAATCCTTGAGAGATGTATCATCACCCCAGTGGTTAAAGCGCGCGCCTGTTCACCCTTAGGTCCTGGGTTCAAGCCCCAGCGTGACCTTTTGCCATTTTTCACAATTTTCTGACTTTTTGTGTTTTTTAAGCGCTTGGGCTTTTCATGTGGGCCTAGCCATTTTTTTCTCACAACCCCCCTAGACTTTTCTTTATATTTTTTATTTTTTATTTTATTTTTCTTCATTATTATTATTATTATTATTACTTTTATTTTTTTTATAAATCATAAAAAATCCCAAAAAAATATTTTTATTTATTAATCATACTTATATATTTATTTTCTCTATAAAACAAAAAGATTAAAAAAAACATTTTCTTAAAACAAATAAATTTCATTTTTTTCTTAAATAATTAATTCTTAGACTTAGGATAAATTAATATTTTATTTTATTTTTTAGTTAAAATTAATCTAGAACTTAGATTTATTTTAATTAATTAATCTTCATTTTTTTATTAATTTACAACCCTTTTTCATAAAAAAAAAACTAAAAAAATCCCTTTTTAAATTAATTTCTTCTCTTAATTAGTTTAAGTTAATTTTATTTAATTTTAATTAATCATTTTCTTTAATTAGGTCAAGACAAAAAACCCTTTCATAAAAACAACAAAAATTATTTCTTTTTTTTATATTCTTGCATTTTTATTTTCAATTTTGTACAATATTCAATATGGTTGTAATAGATAATTTGGTTTAATTTTCTTGCAATCCCCATTTGTAAATTTGTACACCCCCTCCCCTAATGATGTAATAGCGTAGTAATTTTACTTTTCACAATTTATCGCTTTATATAAATGCTAGTAATTAGGGTTTGTATGAGAAGATAAAATCAACAAGTAGCAAACCCTATCAAAGACTAAACAAAGCATGAAAAATCAATACACTTGCACACAAGCACCCCTAGGGTAAATCCACTTGGTTGCCTTACAAAAAATGGCCATATTATGCATGTAAGGTATCTTAGCAAAAGCAAGCAAAAACACAAGATCATAGCCCCTCGATGACGCTATCTATGTTGCCTTTTCAAAATGATCTTAGTCCCAAAGGAAAGATGCTAAGATACCTTTCAACATTGCTAATCATGGTTATACAATGACCCATGCCCGTCCCGTTTACATCCAAAGATAGGGTTACTTACCAAATCAATGGTAAGATAACAATATCAAAGAAAAGAGGAAATAAACATGAAAGACTTTTGAGTAGGTAGATTGTTCCTAGTTGCTTGCTCAATTTCGAAACAAAAACATCCTTGCTATTTTCAAAACAAACACCAACACTTTCAAAAACACTTTTCAAACTTGAAAGCATTTTCAAAAGATCAACACTTTGTATACATTCTTACAAACGAAAATCATTACAAAGTTTTCCTAAACGATGGCGCCTTTTCAAAATACTTTCAAAAAAACCACACAAAGCATAATTTCAAACAAAAGCAAGTGATCTAGCAAGTAACTAAGATCCCATGGAAAACCATGGATGAAAAGGATACTAATACCTTCCCTTTTCATAATCTACCCCCCGAACACAAGAAACAATCTCAAAGGTCTTTCCTGTGCTTTTTCACCTTTCCTTTTGGATAAAAGAAAAGTCAATGGCGACTCTTGCTAACCGCAACATTTGTGATAAAATGCAAAAACACCAAGTCAGTTCTCCCACCATATCACATAACACCATGAGATTAAAGCACCAAATACTTGAAAGAAATATCGAGTTGTGCTTCTTCGATCTTCCTTATCTCCAAACCAATCAACATCTGAATAACAGTTAATTGTTGCTTCTTTGCTTTTCGAGTCTAGTCGAAATAGTATTCCACAATTTATTGATCCTTTTAAGTATCTTAGGATTCTTCTTGCAGCCTTCATATGTGACACCCTTGGTTCACTCATGTATTTCTCACTAATCTGACTGTGAAACTTATATCAGGTTGACTGTTGCACACATACCTCAGAGATCCCACGATTTGCTTGAACAAAGTTACATCGACTTTGTCTTCCTCTCCATTACTCTCCAACTTCATAGTTGGTTCGACATGTGAGGATGCAGGATTTGAATCATCCATTCTGAATCTCTTAAGTATCTCTTTGACATACTTCCTTTGATGTAGCACCATACCTTGCTTCAACATTTGAAATAAGACAACTTTCCAAGATCCGAAATTTCAAATTCTCTCATCATCAGCTCTTTGGACTTAGACAAGTTCTATAAGCTATTTCAAGTAACCAGCAAGTCATCGATATACAAGCAGATGATTGTTATATCTTGTGCTAAAACCTAAACATAGGCACCATACTCTGATTTGCATTTGACAAATCCTAATTCGACTAAGTGATCGCTGACTTTATGAGTTTATCGGGATACTAACTGCAAGTATACAATTTAGTCGTTCTAGTTTTAAATGATTATCGAACCCACAGAGACTGAGGATCAATCGCATACGATCTGATGTTATAAATGTTTAACTAAGCGATGAATATTTGGTTTTAGGGGAAAGAGATTTTAATTAATAGTGATAGTTATAGTTATACCGATATGTGATAGTTGGACTTCAGGAACTTGGTGAATCACTTGGCATATAAAGTATTTCGGTAAAAACGAATTGTTTAAAAACCTGAGACATGCACTCTCGTGTTCATGAAATAAGTTATGCTACTAAACCTAGTGGATGCACTTTAAATTTAATAACACTTTTTGAAAACAACTTGAGTTTAATTAATTTGTTAAAACACTCTCGTGTATTTAAAAATTAATGTTTCGTTACCACTATCTGGGTCGAACCTCAGCTCTCGCATGCAGGTTCTTGCCTTAATTAATTTCCCACTCTCGTGGCAAAATCGTGTTAAATATCCTTTCACTCTCATGACAAGGGTAGTTAAATTAATTATGGAAATTGGAAACCAGAAATTATTTATAAAATATTTTAGCCAAGTTATCACCGAATTCCTTTGGTGCTTAAGAGTCACATACCGGTACAAACAAAATTAGCCAGACATAATGTATTTAGCAAACATGCAACGTAAAACATAGTTCATGAAAATAATCAACATAGCATATAAACAATAAAGATTGAATTTCATAAAAAAAAACTTGTAATTATATTGTCGTGGTAATCTTGAATTTGTACAGTAGCTTTGCGATTAATTGAAATATAGAACTAAGTGTGTTAATCCTTCGACGTGAAGAATTAACACTTTTGGGAACTGGAAAGTTACAGAGGCTTGAAGGGAAAATATAATGGTTTTAAAAGCAAATAAACAAAATAATGCAGGAGGAAAAATATGGTTCTGAAACAAAATCTCCGACCCTTTCAAAGTGAAATCTTCAGCATATATATAGGCTCTCTCTTGTAACCGTCATGTTCCATCATTTCAGTACGTGTGCTAAATTCTCAACTGATGGAATGAGGTCGTGTGGACTTCGTGTGGGCTGCTTCGTGGTTTACTGCATAGACTGAGTTTTTAAGGTGTTACGTTCGTAATGCAAATCATCACGTCCGTAACAGCTTAGGCCTTCTGTTACGTTCGTAACGCGTTACGTTGCGCTCGTAACAGTGTGCGCTAGGTGTTACGTTCATAACGCTAGGCGTTACGCTCGTAACGCTCTTCTGGTGTGAGCTTTTAGCAGAATGTCTGTTTTCTTCTTTCTTCTTGCCATTTCTTAGCTTGTTTTGCTCCTTTTAACTTATTTGCCATCTTATGTCTTGGAAAATATAATTTACCTGAAAAAACGTACAAATACCTTCGTGATGCATATTATTCGATAAAAACATACAAATAACTCGTGTAAATTAGGCCTAAAAATGATACATTTTCGTGTTATCAAACTCCCCTACACTTGAGCCTTTGCTTGTCCTCAAGCAAAAAGATAAGGCAGTTTATAGAAACGATGAATTAAACACACGTGACGATGTTCGCAAGCTAGCTAGTTTGTAATTTTTGATTAGGCCAAGAGATTTAGACGGAAAAGAGGTACGGTGACGACATTAGAGTACTCCAATTGTGCAAACCGTTCCGAGTCATGTTGTTATAGCACCAATCAACCCTTTAAACTAAATTTCACCCGTGTTCATTCTAGCGCAATCACATTAAGCCCTTTATCTCCACAAACACATAGCAAAGTAACCGGTTAGCGACTATGATCCGTTGATTCTTGGGGTTCTAGCACTTAGAAGTGGTAAGCCCTTCTTTTTATAACCTTATTGTAAATTGCGGGGGATCGGTCCATAGTCCGCCCTACCAAGTTCAGTACCAGATACTTCTGAACCAGTTTACAATAAGTTTTCTTTTATCTTGTGAGAATTACATCCTTTGGGCTAAATGACCGAGTGAGGGTCACCTAACTTACTTTGGGCATTTCACGACAAAGATTGCTATTTCTTTCGGATCATTCACTTATATTCATCGGTTCCTTGCGTAGTTTATGTTTTGACGGTGTCGACTGCTAGATAAACTACTAGGGGCTAATTTAAAGTAAAATTCGCGGTTGGTGGTATAATAAGTACCCAAAATGGCATCGCATAAGGTGGAGTTCTAAAATGTCAAAACCGTAACGATTTTGTCAAACTTCCTCAAGCGGCCTAAACGGAATTGATGTATTTGGTTTTAGCTAGCCGTTTGGACATATCGCGTTGTGTGATAATCTTATATTTTTTGTTATGGCTCAAGAATTGTAAAGTTTGGGGAAATCCAATAATGCACGAAAAAGAACTTAGCAATTAAGGACTTAATTATACATGAAGTTGTTTTGTTGAAGGGAAAGTACAAGAGAGGAAAAACGATGCGAAAAATTAAATCTAATCTAGAAAACGAAATAAAATGATAGAGTTTCCTCCCCCACACTTAAATCTAACATTGTCCTCAATGTTTCGAAATAAGGTAAAGGAGGTAAGGATGGGAGGAGATATCTTCATTCAGGACCTCTTCCTCTGGCTCTTCCATGACCTCTTCTCTGCCCATCAAATCAGGGCAATCCAACATGGTTCAGGATCCCTTAAAAAGTGTCCATGCATACACTCAAACCACCCATTTCTATCGTCAAAGTATCCATACGGGCCTCATGCCTAGCTCCTTGTTCAATTTGTTGCTGCTGCATCTGTTGCATCATTGCAATTTGCTGAGCTTGGATATCAGTGGCCTGTTGGGATTGGCGGGTAAGCTGAGCATTCATATCTGTCATCCTTTGGTTTTGATCCATCATTGCCTCATAAAGGTCTTCAGTAGTCGGGTTACGAGGCCTTCTTCTGCGCCTAGTAGAAGTGCTAGGTATATCCTGTTGAGGTGTTGTCTGCTGCTGTGCATCCATTTCTTCTTCTACCTCATCAGCAGGTTGAGGATTTTGATTCATCTGAGAAGCTAGATCGGGTTCAGGGGAATTTAAATCATAAATCCACTTATCCATATTCGCCATATTTGTGAGTAACCTATTCGGCATAATCACACTTGGAACAATCTTGTTTTTCACCATCAAATTATACCTGCCATCATCTCAGTTCCTAATCAAACGCATGTATTTGCAGTTATCCAAATCCATGAGAAGAGGCGGTAAAGCATCAAGAGTCTCCAATTGGCTTTGCAAATTAAGCCCATGAGCTAATGTGGTTATCAGCCCTCCGATCAAAAATGGTTGTTGTCACCTTGCACAAAGGGACTCAATATGACGTAGAAGGAACGGAGTAGTATTTACCTTGGTCTTCCCAGCTAAGCAGCAATGAAGGAAAAATACCTCCTTTGAGTTGACTTTGTTGCTATTATTTCATCCAAAAATGGTGTTGGAAAGAATCTTGAAGTAGTACCTAGTGGTGGGGTTGTGAACGTGAGATGCCAGACACTCATCCCAATTTCCTGTCGAGACATTGGTGAGTTTCTCCCATAATTCGAACAAAACAACGGCCCAATATTCGGTAACAGGGACCTTGTGGTGCACCGTCTCGTAGTCGTCTTCCTTGATTGAAAATTTGAGTAGCTTTGTGATTCTTTCTTGGTTTAACGTATATTTGGTGTTGAACATACGGAAAGATGTGGTGCCCATGAGGAACATGTCGTCATCACTCGGTGTTGAATACAAGAACGAACTAAGGAACTCGAGCGTCAGCTTAGGGTACGTCGGGTGATGTTGCGTGCATGCGAATGAGAGGCCATAGAGACGGAGCAGCCAATGCACTCCATCAAATATTCCTAATTTGTTGAGACAGTCGTTGTCGGGATATCTCGTGGCCAAGACTCCCCTACGGTGAAACTTAAAATATTTCTCCCTTTGGTGTCCACCGTCTTGATTCCTAAAAACGATTCCACCCATGTCAGCCTCTCTGTTCTCCATAGGAAACGCGTTGACTGAAGCAAGGTTCTACTGTGAAAGTGGTGAGGGAGAGGTTTTGCAGAGAGTGTTTGAATGGGATGGGATGAAACTATGTGAAGCTTTTTATAGGATGCAAATGTGGGTTGCTCTTAATTGGGAATGAATGAAAGTTTGAAAAATAGGGATAGTGGAGAATTTTGAACGTGGGTAAGAGCTGGGGTTTACAGCGTGCGTTTGGAAAAGTGAGAGGGAAAGAAAAAATGAAACACCTCTGTTTTTGTTTCGTAACAGGGAGGAGCCCCGTTACGTTCGCAACACAGGGGTGTTACGTTCGTAACGCGGAAGGGGTTGTTACGTTCGTAACAGTGGTGTTGCATTCTCAACGCTCTGTTTATGGCAGACTCAACTTTTCATAGCGTGCCATACTTCTTAGCATTATTAGCTGCACTTGTAATAATTAGGGAAGATAAAACACATAGCAGCATAGTTGAATATAATAATAGTAGTGTAAAGACGCAATATTAGCACTAACAGTAATATCTCGTAATAACAGAAAAAAAATAATGACAGTAAAATTGAAACTGATGATAAATAAATGAAATATCATTAACTAATAGAATTGTTTAGAATTTGAAATAAACGAAAATAGTAGCAATTTGGAACAAATAATAACTAAATGCAAGGAATAAAGAACTAAAACTAAGGTTCCTCCCCCACACTTAGACGAAACAGTGACCTCACTGTTGCACCCCAAAATTTTCCCTCTCATATTTCTCAAAACATTGCAAGGAAAATCTTCAAGTGGCTCAAGATTGCTCAAGAGTTGGACAGTCAAGCTATCTCCTAAGGCAGTCAACCCCAAATTAGGGTTTTGTGTTGCATTAAGATCCTTGAGTCCAAATGACCTCAAGTTCTCCCCAATATCCTAATATGTTCTCAAGGTCATCCATGTCAGGTTTCAAGCCTTGCAGAGGAAGTTTGCTCAGTCAATTGCTCAAAGGGTCCAAAAATTGATTGTGCTATGGCAAAAGTCAATTGTGACCTATAAACAGTCAAACTTCAAGATTTTAGTCAACATTCTCATTTTGAAGGATATTTCATCATTTGATCAAGTGTTGATCATGATTCATCAAGGATTGCTCAAAATTCATCAAGACTCAAAAGTTGCTAAATTAGGGTTTTGTAGGAAAAGTCAACTCAACTTTGACCAAGCATAACTTTCTCATACTTTATGCGAAATGACCCATCCAAAGCTCATTTTGAAGAGGATACAATTTCCTACAATCCGTATTCAAACCCCAAGATGAAAAAATGCACTCACAAGAAGTTATAAATTTGGACATTATAGGTCATTTTTGAAAGTCAACAAAAACACCTTTTTTCCAAAGCTTATAACTTGAGCATGGAATATTAAAATGAGATGAGACCAAAGGGGTTGGTTAAAGGACATCTCAATCTTTCTAAAAAGTCCTAGAACACCTCCAAAAGTTCAAAATTGAAGTTATGCATTGTTGAAGTTGGACATTTTTGCAAAATTGCCAAAAGTCAACTATCCCCAAAACTTCAAATTTTGTCAAATAGGCCCATTCTTTTCCACTTAATCTGAGCTTACATCATTGCCCACGTGTCCTAGCTTCAGCCATGAGCCCATATCTTATTTTTATTATTTAATTTGATTTTTAATTGAATTTATTCACTTTAAATCAAATAAAATCATATAAAATCAAAAGTATTTATAACTCATGATTTTTTGGTTGCTTTAGGCTTTGAATACAGTTATTATGTGAATCAAATTCGCATCAAGTGCATTGGTTACAAGAAGATATGATTTAGGCCAAATTTGGAAGGTTGTAATGGTGGAATCAAATACAATTCATGAGCATTTATATGGAGAGATTTGTACCAAGTTTCTTACCCTAATACAATATACATTACATAAGGAAGGCAAAGGCACGAAAATAGAGGTTAGAGGCTGCAAGAAGAGTCAAAACAAAAATTGCAAAATTCACCAAAAAGCTTGAAATCAAAATCGTACTTAAAGGCAATTTCAGAAGCTTAGACCGGTCACAATCGATTCCTTGGTGATGACACAACCTTCATGGATCAAGAACAAGCATTCTCAAACCATCTAGCACACTGTAAGTATCACGTTATCTCGCTCTGTATTTGAAATCATAACTCATTATTCTTGCATCATTGATATATTTGTGATCTTCCTAATATTTCTAAGCTTTTGGCATTAGTTAATTTTGTTTATCTGACCTGTAAAGCCAAATACCATAGCTAGGGTTTCGTGGTTTTTTTGGGTGTTTCTCTTTCAGGAAAAATTGGCCATCGAGAAGGGTATGGTTATGACCGGGTTGATGAGACGAGCACAACCATGCCCTTAGAATTCATTTTCATGGCTTACAGTAGATTTTGGAATGTGCATGACTTATAGTGACGGTCTTTGTCCGTTGGTATAAGTCTGAAATGTTTTAGCCACTGATGGAAGGTAGAAGATGAAGGCGTGTCACGCCATGGTTGGCCCATTCAAATCACGCGCGCATTTTTGTTTTGTTCAGACTATTGAATTGCTTTCTTTTATTATGCATTATTTCTAATATATTAACAAAAAAGCAAAATGGCCTAGTGGCAAGCGTGCGTTCCAATCACCATCAGGACCTGGGTTCGAATCCCAGGTCCCCCACTCTCTTTGTTATTTTTCTTCTTCAGGTAATCAAGTGCATGTCTAAGCGCGCAGAACATTATGCTCCTTCGTCCAATCAATTTCCAGATGGCCCAAGGCCAAATCTGGTGGCCAAGATCTGGTGGTCTACCATAGACCAAGTCAACACGCGCCTATTGGATCTCAAAAGTCAACAAAGGGCCAGCTCGTTTGGGCCACAGATCTGCTGTTCAAACACCCATATTCAGGCCCATACCCCCTCTTCTCTTTATTTTATTTTATTTAGTATTTGTTTTATTATTATTATTTAATTCTATTAACCAATCACAAATTTCCTTTTTTTTCATAAAATAAAATCACAAAATATTTTTCTTTATCAAAAAAAACTTTAAATTTTTATTTTTTATTAATAAATACTAATAAATTAATTTGGGTTTAATTAGAATAACTTTAACATATTTTTGTAAATAATTAAAATTAAACTAGATTTGATTAGGTTTTTACTAACATTAATTAATTTTATTTTTCTTTCTTAAAATACCAAAAACCAAAAAATAACTTTTTTCATTTAATTAATTAATTAATTAATTTAGTAATTAATTTAGGATAGTTTCTTTCTTAATTCAAAAACAACAAAAAAAGATACTTTCTCTCAAAAAGGGTCAAAACCCTATTTGCGCTCGATTTAATTTCTCACACGCGATTTATTTTCTTTTATATCATAATTAATTTGTTCCCAGTTTGTAATAGTTAATAGGACCTTTTATTACTTTTTATCGCTTTATTTATTCTTTAAGGGTTTGTCTTCGGCGATGTAAATACCCGACGCCTTGTAATAGTTAGTTAAATTTCCGCAATTTATTTTCCGCAACTTATAACTCTTAGATGTATGAATAATTAGGGTTTGCATGACAAGAATATATGACTAAATTTAAAACAGTTAGATCACCCTAAATGTGCAAAGATAAATAAACTGAAATTGAATCATTCGCACATGCGCACTCCTAGGGTACACTCCCACTTGGTTGCCTTCGGTAAATGGTCATTGAGTATAGGATGCTTTAGTGGTCATCCTTTTGTCTAAACAAAGACCAAAGTCCCGATTCGGAAAAGTTGCCTCGGAATGGTTGCCTCGGAATTGTTGCCTCGAATAATTTATCTAAGACATTAGGGTTATTACTAAGACGTCCTAACATTGCTTTAATGACCATACGTCCCTTTCGAATTGACCCTCAAAACTCCGACGACGGTGCTACCTACTCACTAATAGTGGGATAGCATTGTCTAAAGGAAACGAACATAGAACGATTCTTTTTTTGAGTAGGTAGATTAGCTCTTAAGTACTTGCTCATCCCAAACAAAATTTTCACACTTACACTCCTTTACAAACAAAGTTTTCAAAAAAAACTTCATTACACTCTTGAAGACAGAAGAAAGAGTTAAATCGAAGTTAAAACAAAAACTTTTCAAAGCCCACAAACACAAAGAAAACAATTTTGAAAATGATGATCAAGTACCTAAGAGCCCGTAGATAACTACGGATAGAAAGGGTGCTAATACCTTCCCTTTCTATAATCTACACCCCGTACTCAGAAATATCTCGAAAAAGGAATTTTTCTGTGCTTTTTTCCTTTCCTTGTTGGATAAAATAAAAGACGGTGGCGACTCTTGCTTACCGCGACATTTTGCAAACACAAACACAAAACACAAACCAGCAAAATTTCCTTAACGAAATAGGGAAACCACGTCCCGGTTCTGGCCACCGTATCACAGAACTGGCGACTCTGCTGGGGAAATTTTATAAGGGGGGTGTACCTTAGGAATAGTTCATAATGTTTTCAATTGCTTGACTTGTATGATTTATCTTTGTGGGTTGAATCGGAGTTACTATAGATCCTAACCCGGATCTGGGGGATACCCTTTAGGTAAGTAGCAATAAACTGTGAGGGAACTGTACGGCGTAGACCGATACGGTTAAAGCAGTAGCTACGTTGGTGTGGCACTTTAGTACGTACCGATATCCCTTGTGGCGTAACGAGGAGAATATGGGTCTGCTAAGGGGTCATTAAGCACCAACTGACCTTAGAACCTTTAAATTTACCAACTTGGCCATAGAAAAGTAGCAGTATGCTACACTCATTGAGACTAAACTCTCGTGATGATTCTGGCCGCAAGAAAAGGTTGCTAAACTGGAATTATGACCGATTGAGGGTAGTCAGTGATATTGAGATCCTCTAGAACCCGGTTACTATTACTAGGACGGGTTGAACCAACTAAACTGAAAGAGGGTAATACCTAAACTCCATGCCAGCCTAAACTTAAGGCTGTTTGTGTGACTTGTGTGCCTTCAAACTTGAACTACTTGCACATTCTTGTTATCTGACAATATGAGTTCCTTGCAGGTTTTGTTTACAGTCCTTATCCAATAATTTGGATTTATTGCAGGGTTTACTTACATCACCTCACACTTTTGCTTAAACGCATAGCATACACATCATAACATCATGCCTTAACATTTCCTTAACCATTTCAAGGATCTCAAGAGTTTGTGATACAGGTTATGGTAAATCAAATGTCTAGCAAGGGGAAAAGGGGGTTTATTTTCCTCTAGCCAATGTCGTCTAGAAATTAAAACACGAGGACTTAAGTCGGTGGCTATGACCCACTCGATATGGTGAGCTTGACTCTTGAAGAAGGACTCTTAACAACACGAAGTTTCTTCAATCAAAGCTGCGAAATTCAAATTCTAACAAGTTTCTTGTTTACCCCGCGAGATCCTTGAAAACATTGCATACATATATCATACATACCATTGCACAACAGGTCCCCCAATACAGGTCTCTCATGTCCTCGCTATTTATTTCAATAATGGCTTTCCAACCAGACAACCAAGATCTTCATACTCAAGAGACTCAGTTCAGGGAAATCTTCCTAAACCTATCCAAGGGGCAGGAAGAGTTGAAAACACTCCTCGTTGGGAACTTGGCCAAGAAAAGTCCTGAAGACAATAAGGACGAACGGCTGGAACAATTGCAAGATGAGGTAGATGAAATGAGAACCCAGATGCTGGGGCAGATGGTTTTTATCCAAAGCCTAGCCCAGGAACAAGAAGAGTTGAGGACCATTATCAGTCAGCCTTATCAAGACAGATACAACAGCATGAAGAAAATAGTCAAGGCCAGGGACCATGTCATTTGTCAGCCTCCAAGAAGACAAGGGTTTGGGTTGGTGAAGAATGGACCCCTCCAAATTGCTATTACCTCACGGGTCCAACAACAACCTCTCCAAAAGCAACGTGTTAATCAGAGTAAGCCAGATACGCCCAAAAGACAGTTCACTAAGCTTAACATGCTGCTGTCTCAAGCTTTACAGCACCTGTTGAGATTGAATCTGGTGACGTTAAGGGACCCTCCTAAGAATCCCAACATAACCTCCCCAAGGTACAATCCTGATGCAAGGTGTACATATCACTCCAACATCCCGGGGCATGATACTAACAGCTGTTGGGCATTGAGAAACAAAATTCAAGACCTGATTGATGAAGGAGCATTGGAACTCAAACAAGACGGTCAGATTGAATTCTTTTGCCATCCCCCAAGGGTTCACCATTTGAAGTGACAAGTACTGAGATGAGAAGACTTTTTGTTCATTAGAATTTTCAATTTGTAATTTTCTTTTGATTGTTCGAACATTTATTCATGTCAAACTTTATTACTTTATCAATGCATTGCATATGTCTGTTTTGAATCAATCCATTCGTATTTCACTATATTCAAATTGTTATCATTTTTGTGATGATCAACTCTCGATTAAAAAATTCTAAGCCTTTAGAGGGAGGATGACAAAAATGATATCAAAATCTCTACAGTATGCTTTTGAACAGACCCCGCTGACAAGGTACAGGCATTGTTTCAAATCCTAAACAGTGGAGTTATAAGGAAGATAATCCCTAGTCAACCCCTTTGAGCCAAAGAAGTTGGAGTTTTTCTTTTCACAAATTAAAACCCTTAATTATAACCTGGGGCAGGGTAGTTTTCTCAGTTGATCCAGGTGCACAATGAATGGCATCAAAGAAGTCCTTCCGAAACAAAAGACAGTGTTGGTTTCGTATAATCGTAAGGACAGGCAGTCATTATCTCTCAAAATAAAAGCCCAATAAGTCAAAACCTGTGAAGGAGACTTAAGAAAAACTGGGGCATCCCGCTGACTGTAATCACAAAAAGAAACAGTTCATGCAAAAACCAGGGATAATAAAAACCAAAAGGAAAGAGATCCTGCAAACTCTCAACAAAATGACTGCCTGTTCAAAATAAATTGTCAGTATCCGAATCGTCACTGGTATATCAGAGCAAAGACTCAAACAAGATCTAATGCACGATTAGTTGAGTTTAGGATCGAAGAACATCACGAAGAACAGGTGGGTACAAATAAAATTTGAGCATTTATCCTTTGTTTCTTAAACCGTGAACCAGGCTACGTTATAACCCTTAAAAGTCCTAGATGAAGCATGGGTTAGTCCGAAAGCATACTGTTACAAAAGGTATCCTGACTCCTGTAGGGCTTGCTGTAAATCCTGAGTTGACGTCACATTTTACAAAATTTTCCTATCTTACTGAAAAAAATGCATTTTCAAAAACTTCAAGACAGACATAAGCTTTGCATTCTTAAAATAACATTGTTTGCATATGACTATTTGTTCAAACAGTAGAGAAATTCGCACGACGAATATCTAGTGAACAAAAAAACCTTCTCAATAAAAAGGATCACCTCAAGTTGAAAAACACTTCCAATCAAGGGGAACGGCATGATCATTGTCCATCATCTGGGGCAGTCAAGTCAAGATTCAAGGAATCTCTCAAAATGCCAAATAGCCAAGGGCAAATCTCCATCTGAATCAATTGGGGTATCGGACATGAATTCCAGCAACGAATCTTGCATGATCAAACGAAGATCTTCTGGTAGTATGGCAACACAACACTACCGACAGTGAAACCTCCCTACATCCTGAGAGCGTGGACATAGTCAGAAATACCGCGCATGAATAAAGACCCTCTAGGTTGACTGACCTAGGCAAAAATAAGGGCTTACCGACGAACCAAAAGGGTTCGAGAAAAAATTAGGGATGAGAATGAAAAAGTGTACACCTGGCAAGTTGAAAACCTGAAAAGGCGGCTTGGGAAAAAAAGGGTATCCCGGTGGACTGAAAACCCGAAAGGGCGGTCCAGGCAAAAATTAGGGATCAAAGCGTACGACTATGTCTCGTCATCTCGCCACTGGCCTACGAGAAGAAGACTTGTCATTTTGACCGAAAGATACCAAGCACCTCATAGGTGGGGATAATACTCGATCCACGGGGCCTCTGCAGGCACCTTCTCCTGCAGAAACAGGGGCAAAAAAAAAGTCTCTATGCAAGCCATCGTCATATCCTTAGCACGCGTCCCAGTAACATTCACTCCCCGTAGAGTAAGACAGTAAAGATAGCTCTCCCCAGCTGAGGCTTGCAACTGTGAATGAGTCGGTAATATTCTCCCCAAGCAGAGTTTATCTACCATCAACACTGAAAAGGCTTAATATCCCCGGCAGTCTTAATATTCCCCAGCGGAGTATAAGAATATTCCCCGGCAGAATATAAGATATCCCCAGCGGAGTTAAAATTTTCCCAGCGCAGTCTGAAAAAGCTTCCCCAATGGAGTTGAAGAATCATCCCCAGTAGACTCCGGAAGTTCGTCCCCGGTGGAGTATAAAAATAAATATCCCCAGCCGAGTTCAAAGGAAGATTGTCCCCAGCAAAGCTCAAAGGATTATCCCCATTAGAGCCTAAAAGGTTATCCCCAGTGAAGTCGCAACTGAAAGATCATCCCCAGCGGAGTTCTTTCCTTTCACAAACAGGAATTCAATCCCCAACAGGATTCAGTATCACCAGCAACGGTAATTCGTCCCCAACAGAATTTATCAGTGGAATCCTCATTAGAGCATCTCTTCCCCACAGAGTAATCTCCTCATCAGTATATTCCCCAATGGAGTTATCCTCTCCTGCAGGTCTATTCTCACAATCATCTTCGTTCGCCATCCCCAGCGGAAATGAAGAATTCAACTCTTCTCTCCAGCAACTATCCGGGATTTATTTCCCCAGCTAAAACATTACATTTCCATATATCATGATACATGCATATACACATTATACAACACAATCTCATTTATTTTGAGAACATCATTGCTTGATATATATCATGCATTGCATACGACTGACCTCTACCTTTCAGGAAAGATGCAGTTAAGTTCTCAGTTATGTCGAAGAACTGGACCGGTTCTTAAATCTCAACTAAATTATTCTCGGTTGAATTACAGATAAGGTTCTCAATCTCGACAAATTTCCTCCGTCGTAGTGTGGACAAGTTCTAAAATCTCAACAGAATTATACTCCGTTGAAGACCAGACAGTCCTAGATCTTGATGAAGATGTTTCCCTCAGTCGAAGACCTGACTGGTTCTTAATCTCAACTGAATTATCCTCTGTTGAATTACATATAAGGTTCTCAATCTCGACAATTTCCTCCGTCGTAGTGTGGACAAGTTCTAAAATCTCAACAGAATTATACTCCGTTGAAGACCAGACAGTCCTAGATCTTGATGAAGATGTTTCCCTCAGTCGAAGACCTGACCAGTTCTTAAATCTCAACTGAATTATTCTCGGTTGAATTACAGATAAGGTTCTCAATCTCGACAATTTTCCTCCGTCGAAGTGTGGACGAGTTCTAAAATCTCAACAGAATTATCCTCCGTTGAAGACCAGACAGTCCTAGATCTTGATGAAGATGTTTCCCCCCAGTTGAATTACGGATAAGTTCTTAAAACTCAGCAGAGATGTTCTCTCAGCTAAGGTACAGGCAAGTTCCTAAATCTCAACAAAGATCAGGATCCCTAGCGGAATCCTCCACAGCAACAGATATGCAAGTTATCGCTAAGGAATCTCTTATGCGATCGACACTCCTGCAGATGGCATCTTTAAGCCCATCCTCCCTCCAGCAATCTCCAAATGGCATCTGTAATCCCATCCCCGACATCACAAGGCTGACACCACTTCATGCGAGTGCAAATTTTTGGGCACTCTAGTGTTCAATCATCTTCACCTTCGGATCACGAAAGGCACGAAAGCCAATCTACATCCTCAGGTTTAAGAAGATTGAACACGGGAAGTTGTTGTACCCCAAAATTTACCCTTTCATATTTCTAAAAACATTGCAAGGAAAATCTCCAAGTGGCTTAAGATTGCTCAAGAGTTGGACAGTCAAGCTATCTCCTAAGGCAGTCAACCCCAAATTAGGGTTTTGTGTTGCATCAAGATCCTTGATTCCAAATGATCTCAAGTTCTCCCCAATGTCCTAATATGTTCTCAAGGTCATCCATATCAAGTTTCAAGCCTTGCAGAGGAAGTTTGCTCAGTCAATTGCTCAAAGGGTCCAAAAATCGACTATGCTAGGGCAAAAGTCAACTGTGACCTATAAACAGTCAAACTTCAAGATTTTTTGTCAACATTCTCATTTTGAAGGATATTTCATCATTTTATCAAGGTTTGATAATGATTCATCAAGGATTGCTCAAAATTCATCAAGACTCAAAAGTTGCTAAATTAGGGTTTTATAGGAAAAGTCAACTCAACTTTGACCAAGCATAACTTTCTCATACTTCATGATAAATAAGCCATCCAAATCTCATTTTGAAGAGTATGAAATTTACTACAATCCATATTCATACCCCAAGATCAAAAAATGCACTCACAAGAAGTTTTAAATTTGGACATTATAGGTCATTTTTGAAAGTCAACAAAAACACCTTTTTTGCCAAAGCTTATAACTTGAGCATGGAATATGAAAATGAGATTAGACCAAAGGGGTTGGTTAAATGAAATCTCAATATTTCTAAAAAGTCCTAGAAAACCTCCAAAAGTTCAAAATTGAATAAGTTATGCATTGTTGAAGTTGGACATTTTTGCAAAATTGCCAAAAGTCAACTATCCCCAAAACTTCAAATTTTGTCAAATGGGCCCATTCTTTTCCACTTAATCTGAGCTTACATCATTTCCCACGTGTCCTAGCTTCAGCCATGAGCCCATATCTTATTTTTATTATTTAATTTGATTTTTAATTGAATTTATTCACTTTAAATCAAATAAAATCATATAAAATCAAAAATATTTATAACTCATGATTTTTTGGTTGCTTTAGGCTTTGAATACAGCTATTATGTGAATCAAATTCACATCAAGTGCATTGGTTACAAGAAGATATGATTTAGGCCAAATTTGGAAGGTTGTAATGGTGGAATCAAATACAATTCATGAGCATTGATATGGAGAGATTTGTACCAAGTTTCTTACCCTAATGCAATATACATTACATAAGGAAGGCAAAGGCACGAAAATAGAGGTTAGAGGCTGCAAGAAGAGGCAAAACAAAAATTTCAAAATTCACCAAAAAGCTTGAAATCAAAATCGTACTTAGAGGCAATTTCAGAAGCTTAGACCGGTCCCAATCGATTCCTTGGTGATCACACAACCTTCCTGGATCAAGAACAAGCATTCTCAAACCACCTAGCACGTTGTAAGTATCACGTTATCTCGCTCTGTATTTGAAATCATAACTCATTATTCTTGCATCATTTGAACAAATCATTGATATATTTGTGATCTTCCTAATATTTCCAAGCTTTTGGCATTAGTTAATTTTGTTTATCTGACCTGTAAAGCCAAATACCATAGCTAGGGTTTCGTGGTTTTTTTGGGTGTTTCTCTTTCAGGAAAAATTGGCCATCAAGAAGGGTATGGTTATAACCGGGTTGATGAGACGAGCACAACCATGCCCTTAGAATTCATTTTCATGGCTTACAGCAGATTTTGGAATGTGCATGACTTATAGTGACGGTCTTTGTCCGTTGGTATAAGTCTGAAATGTTTTAGCCATGGATGGAAGGTAGAAGACGAAGGCGTGTCATGCCATGGTTGGCCCATTCAAATCACGCGCGCATTTTTGTTTTGTTCTGACTATTGACTTGCTTTCTTTTATTATGCATTATTTCTAATATATTAACAAAAAAGCAAAATGGCCTAGTGGCAAGCGTGCGTTCCAATCACCATCAGGACCTGGGTTCGAATCCCAGGTCCCCCACTCTCTTTGTTATTTTTCTTCTTCAGGTAATCAAGTGCATGTCTAAGCGCGCAGAACATTATGCTCCTTCGTCCAATCAATTGCCAGATGGCCCAAGGCTAAATCTGGTGGCCAAGATCTGGTGGTCTACCATAGACCAAGTCAACACGCGCCTATTGGATCTCAAAAGTCAACAAAGGGCCAGCTCGTTTGGGCCACAGATCTGCTGTTCAAACACCTATATTCATGCCCATACCCCGTCTTCTCTTTATTTTATTTTATTTAGTATTTGTTTTATTATTATTATTTAATTCTATTAACCAATCACAAATTTCCTTTTTTTTCATAAAATAAAATCACAAAATATTTTTCTTTATCAAACCAAACTTTAAATTTTTATTTTTTATTAATAAATACTAATAAATTAATTTGGGTTTAATTAGACTAACTTTAACATATTTTTGTAAATAATTAAAATTAAACTAGATTTGATTAGGTTTTTACTAACATTAATTAATTTTATTTTTCTTTCTTAAAATACCAAAAACCCAAAAATAACTTTTTTCATTTAATTAATTAATTTATTAATTTAGTAATTAATTTAGGATAGTTTCTTTCTTAATTCAAAAACAACAAAAAAAGATACTTTCTCTCAAAAAGGGTCAAAACCCTATTTGCGCTCGATTTAATTTCTCGCTCGCGATTTATTTTCTTTTATATTATAATGTATTTGTTCCCGGTTTGTAATAGTTAATAGGACCTTTTATTACTTTTTATCGCTTTATTTATTCTTTAAGGGTTTGTCTTTGGCGATGTAAATACCCGACGCCTTGTAATAGTTAGTTAAATTTTTGCAATTTATTTTCTGCAACTTATAACTGTTAGATGTATGAATAATTAGGGTTTGCATGACAAGAATGTATGACTAAATTTAAAACAGTTAGATCACCCTAAATGTGCAAAGATAAATAAACTGAAATTGAATCATTCGCACATGTGCACTCCTAGGGTACACTCCCACTTGGTTGCCTTCGGTAAATGGTCATTGAGTATAGGATGCTTTAGTGGTCGTCCTTTTGTCTAAACAAATATCAAAGTCCCGATTCGGAAAAGTTGCCTCGGAATGGTTGCCTCGGAATTGTTGCCTCGAATAATTGATCTAAGACATTAGAGTTATTACTAAGACGTCCTAACATTGCTTTAGTGACCATATGTCCCTTTCGAATTGACCCTCAAAACTCCGACGACGGTGATACCTACTCACTAATAGTGGG
This sequence comes from Vicia faba, assembly GCA_948472305.1. NCBI lineage: Eukaryota > Viridiplantae > Streptophyta > Magnoliopsida > Fabales > Fabaceae > Vicia > Vicia faba. Next base: position 792,086,075 of record OX451741.1, read on the forward strand.
ATAGCGTTGTCTAAAGGAAATGAACATAGAACGATTCTTTTTTTGAGTAGGTAGATTAGCTCTTAAGTACTTGCTCATCCCAAACAAAATTTTCACACTTACACTCCTTTACAAACAAAGTTTTCAAAAAAACTTCATTACACTCTTGAAGACAGAAGCAAGAGTTAAATTGAAGTTAAAACAAAAACTTTTCAAAGCCCACAAACACAAAGAAAACAATTTTGAAAATGATGAGCAAGTACCTAAGAGCCCGTAGATAACTACGGATAGAAAGGGTGCTAATACCTTCCCTTTCTATAATCTACCCCCCGTACTCAGAAATATCTCGAAAAAGGAATTTTTCTATGCTTTTTTCCTTTCTTTGTTGGATAAAATAAAAGACGGTGGTGACTCTTGCTTACCGTGACATTTTGCAAACACAAACACAAAATGCAAACCAGCAAAATTTCCTTAACGAAATAGGGAAACCACGTCCCGATTCTGGCCACCGTATCACACTCACTAAGTACATAAATGCAAGAAATGGAACACATTAATATAACTACGACAACTCCTAGCCATGATGAGTAGAGAACAAATGTTGGTGAATGAAATCCAATTGTTCAGTTACCAAATCCATAAAACCAAGGAAATTCACATGTAAAGAGGTAAGCTCACCCCGTAAGCCGGTTATTTCAGCATTCAAAGAGTCGAGTGTGACAGCAGGTGGAGGTGGTGGTGATGCCTCAGGAACTGGGAAGGTAGACTCAGTGGACACTACAGGTGGAGCCCGTGGGTCAGGAAATTGGTGGTATCCAGGTGGTGTTTCAGGATCAGATTCTTCAGCAGCTGGAGAGGTATTTGGGACTTCATAAATTTCAATAGTGGATAGAGTCGAAGGCGGTGTAGGAGGATGGTGGAGATTAAAAAGCCAATTTGCTCTGTTATAGACACTAGTAATAGGATTTGGGAGTACAAACTGGTGAACAGTTTCATGGTTAATCAGCAGCTCAAATACATTCGGCCCAAGGTTTATATGAAGCTAGTGTTAAAGCAAAACTCAATATTCATTGGCTTAATCCCATAGTGCGGATTTGTTCCTAACATGGGTATTCGGAGTCCAATAGCATTGGAGATCATAGTAACTAACCCTCCTATAAGGATTGGTTCATTCTCTGTTTGGATAATGCGCTCCATATTAGCAATCATGTAGGTGGCACCATTAACTGGACGGTTCTGCGAAGCACAATACATGATGAAAAGCTCATCATGTGACACAGTTGTAACATTCTGCTCTTTTCCGAAGAGGGTGTGGGCAATGATTTTGTGGAAGTAACTAATAGCAGGGTTATGGATGAACTCTGAGTAAAGATCATTTGTCTCAAGATGGTTGTTTCCAGCAATACTACCCCAAAAGTAATCAAGGTCGTGATCTAGCAGTAGTTCTTCTTGGGTCATGGTGAAAACATCAGGGCCATTAGGGAATCCTAACAGATTGGCAAACTCCCTATGATTGTAGCGGTAGTCCATATTAAACATTCTGAAGGTGATCAGCCTGCGGTTAAAACCTAACCCATGGTTTGGCAGATAGCTTTGTGTGCTCAAAAACTCAAGGGTCAGCTTGCGGTAGGTACAATAGCGTCTCCGAATTGGAGCAACGTCCCACCCTATTTGGTTAAGCAGATACATAATGCTCTCACGAATGCCTAAGGCATTCATCGCATGGTCGTTAGCATAAATGGTTGGACGCATCTCTTGCTCAGCTAGATCCTCAAAGCGCCTTCTCTGATGCCTACCTCTCAGGGTTATGTTCATGTAGTTCCTACGTGCCATGGATCTAAAAAAAATAAAGCTAATGAATTACCCTGAAAATATTTAATAAATGTATGAAAAACTAAGTTAGTATTTTCAGGTTAAAATGTCGAAGTTAATCAAAAGAAAAAGAAGTTCAAAAAAGAAAAAGAAATAAAGGATGCAATATAAAAATTGAAAGATTAAAACAAAGTTAAAAGAAAAATAAAAAACATATCAAAACAACAAAAAGTAAACATGGGTTGCCTCCCATGAAGCACTTTTGTTTAATGTCGATGGCTCGACAGACGGTACCTATTTATTTAGGTATCAGGGTAGGTGGCTCACTTAATTGCAGATAAGTCGAATAGTTTAGATTTTTGACGTTAAGATAATGCTTTAAATGCTGGCCATTGACTATGAATGGTTCTATGGAATTTCCTTTAATTTCTATCGCACCACTAGGGAAAACTTTATTAATTTTGAATGGTCGGAAAGAGTTTCAGTCTAGAGTTGAATAGGATTACAATGTCTCCTTTCTTGAATTCTTTCCGCGAGATACGCTTATCATGCCATCTTTTTGTTCTCTCCTTATAGATTCTAGCATTTTCATAAGCGTCTAAACGCAATTCTTCTAATTCATGGATATGTAATATTCGTTTCTCGCCAGCAGTCGTGTAATTTAAGTTAAGAGTTTTAATAGCCCAATAAGCTTTATGTTCTAGTTCCACTGGCAAATGACAAGATTTTCTATAAACTAATTTAAACGGGGTTGTTCCTATAGGGGTTTTAAAAGCTGTCCTATATGCCCAAAGAGTATCATTCAGCTTGGAGGACCAATTCTTTCTAGATGTGGCTACGGTTTTCTCAAGGATTTGTTTAATTTCCCTATTTGATACTTCCACTTGTCCACTTGTTTGAGGATGGTATGGTGTGGCTATCCGATGTTTAACGCCATTTTTTGAAAGTAGTTTTTTGAAAATTCTAGAGATAAAATGGGAACCACCATCACTAATTACTACTCTTGGTATACCGAATCGTGGGAAGATAACATTCTTGAATAATTTAAGTACCACTCGTGTATCGTTTGTGGGTGCAGTGATGGCTTCAATCCATTTCGATACATAATCAACGGCTACCAGGATATACTTATTTCCAAAGGATGCGGGAAACGGTCCCATGAAATCAATTCCCCATACATAAAAAATTTCAACTTTGAGAATCCCTTTTTGCGGCATTTCGTCACGTCTAGATATATTTCCTGTGCGCTAACATCTATCGCAGTTCATAATTTCTACGTGGACGTCTTTCCATAAAGTAGGCTAAAAAAGACCAGCTTGTAGTATTTTTGCATAAGTTTTCGAAGTGCTAGCATGTCCACCATAAGGGGCGGAATGGCAATGAGCAATGACTTCGTCCACTCATCGTTAGGAACATAGCGATGGTAGATACCATCGGCGCCTCTTTTAAAGAGTAGTGGTTCATCCCAAAAGTATTGTCTAAGATCATGGAAGAATTTCTTTCGCTGTTGGTACGTTAAATCGGGTGGTAAAACACCGGCGGCTAAGTAGTTAATAAAATCAGTGTACCATGGTAATGTGGTGTTGGTACAGATAGCTTCTACTACTGCAGTTGTTAAATGGTCATCGCATTGTTCTAAACTGTCGGTAGGAGCTGTCTCTAGTTGAGCAATGAGGCGCTCATATGGGAAGTCATCGTTTATGGGAACACTCTCGGTTTGGATTCCATCCAATCTTGATAAATGGTCTGCTACTACGTTTTCAGTTCCCCTTTTGTCTTTTATTTCCAAGTCAAACTCATGCAGGAGTAAGATCCATCTGAGTAGTCTTGGTTTGGCGTCTTTCTTACTTAGCAAGTATCGGATCGCAGCATGATCCGTGTAAATAACAATTTTGGAAGTAGGAACGAAATTTGTCCAACGCGAATACAACGACTAAGAGTTCTTTTTCCGTAGTGGCGTAATTCATTTGTGCGGGATCAAGTGTTCTGCTTGCGTAGTAAATAGCGTGAAGCTTTTTATCCTTGCGTTGTCCTAGGACTGCGCCTACAGCATAATCGCTCGCTTTGCACATTATTTCAAATGGTTGGTTCCAATCAGGAGGTTGCATTATAGGTGTTGAAATTAATGCTTCTTTAAGCGTCTCAAATGCGTTTAAGCATTTATCGTCGAAAATAAACTCAGCGTCTTTCATCAATAGTTCAGTTAGTGGCTTAGTGATTTTAGAGAAATCTTTTATAAAACATCGGTAAAAACCAGCGTGTCCTAGAAAACTTCTTATTTCTCTAACTGTTTTGGGTGGTTGAAGGTTTTTGATAATTTTGATTTTTGCTTTATCGACTTCAATCCCTTTGTTTGATACAATGTGACCCAACATAATTCCTTGTCTCACCATGAAATGACATTTTTCCCAGTTGAGCACTAGGTTGACATTGACACAGCGTTTTAATACCAACTCAAGATTTGATAAACATCCGTCAAAACTTTCTCCGCAGACAGAAAAATCGTCCATGAATACTTCTATAATTTCGTCCAAAAAGTCTGCGAAAATCGCCATCATGAATCGTTGAAAAGTTGCAGGTGCGTTACATAGTCCAAATGGCATTCTTCGGTATGCAAAGGTACCATAGGGGCATGTGAACATAGTTTTCTCTTGATCATCAGGATGAATGGGAATTTGAAAGAATCCTGAGTATCCGTCAAGATAGCAGAAGTGGGAATGTTTAGCTAAGCGCTCGAGCATTTGATCTATGAATGGTAATGGGAAATGGTCCTTGCGCGTAGCTTTGTTTAGTTTTCTGTAATCGATACACATTCTCCATCCTGTTTGGGTACGTTGTGCTACTGATTCGCCTTTTATGTTTGTTATGACCGTAACACCTCCTTTCTTAGGTACTACGTGAACTGGACTGACCCAGTTGCTATCGGATATCGGGTATATGATGCCTGCCTCTAGTAGTTTATGCACTTCTTTCTTTACGACTTCACTTAAAATAGGATTTATTCGTCTTTGATGTTCTCTAGAAGTCTTGCAGTCCTCTTCTAGCATAATGCAGTGCATACAGACAGAAGGACTTATTCCTTTTAGATCTGATATGTTATATCCCAATGCGGTTGGATACTTCCTTAACACATTAAGAATTTTTTCGGTTTCGATCTTCCCTAAGTCGGCATTGACTATAACTGGCCGTTCGAGTTCTTTATCTAAAAATTCATACCTTAGATCTTTAGGTAACATTTTAAGTTCTATACCAGTTTTCTTAGCAGGATCGGGTGTTAAGGCGAAACATTCGCTTAAGTTGGCATCGTGATATTCCCGTCTCCAGTCATCATCCTCGAAAATATATGGTGTCTGAATTTTCAATATTCCAGAATATGTGTCTTCTTGACTTTCTAGTTCTTTGACACATTCATTGATAATATCTAGGAAACAACATGAGTCATCTATAGCAGGGGCTTTGAAGAATTGGGAAAGAATAAATTCTACTTTTTCTTCTCCTACCTCAAAGGTAAGCTTTCCTTTCTTAACGTCGATAATGGCTCCTGCAGTGGCTAAGAATGGCCTTCCTAATATTATGGGAATATTTGAATCTTCCTTTATGTCCATTATTATAAAGTCAGTAGGTATGTAAAATTGTCTTATTCGGACTGGAATGTTTTCTAGCATACCAACAGGGAATTTGACTGATCTGTCGGCTAGTTGTAAGGACATCTTGGTAGGTCTCATGTCACCTAGTTTGAGCTTCTCGCAAATAGATAAGGGCATTAGACTAACACTTGCTCCTAAATCGCATAGAGCTTTGTCTATGACAGATTTCCAATTACACATGGTATGGAGAAACTACCAGGATCCTTTAGCTTTGGAGGCATGTTATTTTGAATTATGGCGCTACATTCGGCAGTTAGCATAACGGTTTCGTTTTCAACAATTTTTTTCTTATTAGACAGTATTTCCTTTAGGAATTTAGCATATGACGGCATTTGAGTTATAGCTTCTGTAAACGGAATAGTGACGTTTAGTTGTTTCAGAAGTTCTACGAATTTCTTGAATTGTCCCTTGTTTTTGGATTTTGTAAGTCTTTGAGGGTATGGAATTGGTGGTTTATATGGCGGTGGAGGTACGTAAGGTTTATCTTTTTCTGAAACCTCTCCGCTCTCGTTTGCGTCTTCCTCTACATTCTCAGATTATTGCTTCGATTTCTCTGTTTCCTTTTCAAGTTTTTGATACATGGTCGGGTTTTGGAGTCTAGGATCTACCGGTCCATCGAGTGCTGTCCCACTTCGTAATGTGATAGCATTAGCATGTCCATTAGGATTGGGTTGTGGTTGTCCAGGAAACATACCAGCAGGTGCGGCAGAATTAGCTTGGTGTTGTGCTACTTGAGAGATTTGGGTTTCTAACATTTTATTGTGAGTTGCTAGGGCATCTACCTTATTTGCTAACAACTTCAATTGTTCACTGGTGTGAACGTTTTGATTGAGGAATTCTTTGTTTTGTTGAGATTGATTAGCGATAAAGTTTTCCATTAGGATTTCAAGGTTAGACTTCCGAGGAACGTTAGGAACATTAGCAGCGGGTTTTTGATAGCCTGGAGGTACAACGAGTGCTTGGCCAGGTGCATATAAAGCATTATTATTCTTGTACGAGAAGTTAGGATGGTTTTTCCAACCAAGATTATAGGTATTAGCATAAGGATTACCTTGAGCGTAATTCACCTGATCAACTGATATTCCTGCTAGGATTTGACATTCGGTTCCAACATGACCAGGAACTCCACAAACTTCGCAGTTTGGGGTTACGGCAGCCACAGTGGCTGCAGGAGGTAAGATCAAGCTTTCTATATTTTGGGTAAGAGCATCTACCTTAGCATTAACTTTATCTAGGCTACTAATCTCGTACATCCCACTTTTGGTTGGTGTTTTCTCCACAGGTGTTCTTTCTCCTCCCCACTGATAGTGGTTTTGAGCCATATTTTTAATGAGTTTGTTAGCTTCATTGTAAGGCTTGTCCATCAGTGTACCACCTGCGGTGGCATCTATAGAGAGTCTTGTGTTGTACAAGAGTCCATTATAAAACGTATGGATAATCAGTCAGTTTTCTAATCCGTGATGTGGGCACATTCGCATCATATCTTTGTAGCATTCCCATGCAGCGAATAGCGACTCAGTATCCTTCTGCCTAAATCCGTTGATTTGAGCTCTTAATGCAGCAGTCTTGCTTGGGGGAAAGTATCGTGCTAAGAATACAGTCTTAAGTCCTTCCCACGTAGTGACGAAATTTGATGGCAAGGATTGCAACCAAGCCCAAGCTCTATCTCTTAGCGAAAAAGGAAAAAGACGTAATCTTATTGCATCTTTACTAACACCATTTTCTATAACGGTGTCGGCAAATTGAACGAATTTCGTAAGATGTTCATTTGGATCCTAGGTAGGATTTCCAGAGAATTGGTGTTGTTGGATAGCTGATATCAACGATGGTTTCAACTCAAAATCGTTTCGATTAATTGCTAGATCAGCAATGCTATTGTGGGGTTCTTGTTGTGATGGAGCTGCGTACTCCTTCAGTGGACGGGTCCTTTGTTCTTCGGCCATGTCTACTTCTGGATTAGTTTCGGTTTCAGAGGAAGAATTAGAATATGTTTCAGAATCAATCTTGATTTCGGGTTTCGGTAAAGGAATAGTGTGATTTAAATAGTAATCCCCAACTGCACGTCTTACAGAAAGGATGCGTTCAGGTTCATCCGTCGATTTGTCAAGAGGTTTGCCTTGTGAGCAAGTCCTTGGCATACAAATCGAAAAAGGGTTTTTGTTGCCTAGTCTAAACGCGCAACAGAAGAATCGTACTTAATTGACTAATCAGTCCCCGGCAATGGCGCCAAAAACTTAATCGCTGACTTTATGAGTCTATCGGGATACTAACTGCAAGTATACAGTTTAGTCGTTCTAGTTTTAAATGATTATCGAACCCACAGAGACTGAGGATCAATCGCATACGATCTGATGTTACAAATGTTTAACTAAGCGATGAATATTTGGTTTTAGGGGAAAGAGATTTTAATTAATAGTGATAGTTATAGTTATATCGATATGTGATAGTCATACTTCGGGAACTTGGTGAATCACTTGGCATATAAAGTATTTCGGTAAAAACGAATTGTTTAAAAACCTGAGACATGCACTCTCGTGTTCATGAAATAAGTTATGCTACTAAACCTAGTGGATGCACTTTAAATTTAATAACACTTTTTGAAAACAACTTGAGTTTAATTAATTTGTTAAAACACTCTCGTGTATTTAAAAATTAATGTTTCGTTACCACTATTTGGGTCGAACCTCAGCTCTCGCATGCAGGTTCTTGCCTTAATTAATTTCCCACTCTCGTGGCAAAATCGTGTTAAATATCCTTTCACTCTCGTGACAAGGGTAGTTAAATTAATTATGGAAATTGGAAACCAGAAATTATTTATAAAATATTTTATCCAAGTTATCACCGAATTCCTTCGGTGCTTAAGAGTCACATACCGGTACAAACAAAATTAGCCAGACATAATATATTTAGCAAACATGCAACGTAAAACATAGTTCATGAAAATAATCAACATAGCATATAAACAATAAAGATTGAATTGCATAAAAAAAACCTGTAATTATATTGTCGTGGTAATCTTGAATTCGTACAGTAGCTTTGCGATTAATTGAAATATAGAACTAAGTGTGTTAATCCTTCGACGTGAAGAATTAACACTTTTGGGAACTGGAAAGTTACAAAGGCTTGAAGGGAAAATATAATGGTTTTAAAAGAAAGTAAACAAAATAATGCAGGAGGAAAATTATGGTTCTGAAAAAAAATCTCCGGCCCTTTCAAAGTGAAATCTTCAGCATATATATAGGCTCTCTCTTGTAACCATCATGTTCTATTATTTCAGTACGTGCGCTAAATTCTCAACTGATGGAATGAGGTCGTGTGGACTTCGTGTGGGCTGCTTCGTGATTTACTGGATAGACTGAGTTTTTAAGGTGTTACGTTCATAATGCAAATCATTACGTCCGTAACAGCTTAGGCCTTCTGTTACGTTCGTAACGCATTACGTTGCACTCGTAACAATGCGCGCTAGGTGTTACGTTCGTAACGCTAGGCGTTACGCTCGTAACGCTCTTCTGGTGTGAGCTTTTAGCAGAATGTCTGTTTTCTTCTTTCTTCTTGCCATTTCTTAGCTTGTTTTGCTCCTTTTAGCTTATTTTCCATCTTATGTCTTGGAAAATATAATTTACCTGAAAACACGTACAAATACCTTCGTGATGCATATTATTCGATAAAAACGTACAAATAACTCGTGTAAATTAGGCTTTAAAATGATACATTTTCGTGTTATCACTAAGTTTGAATCGATCTTCTTATTCCATGCCCTAGGTGTCTTCTTGAGGCCATAGAATGCTTTGTGCAACTTATATACTTTACTCGCTTCCTTCTGAATCACAAACACTGGAGGTTGTGTGACATAGACCTCTTTGTCTAAAGGACCATTCAGAAATGCTAATTTCACGTCTAAATGAAATTTCGACCAACCTTGGTTGTATGCCAATGCTACCACTAGTCGAACAGTCTTCAATCTTGCTACTGGAGAAAATACTTCAGAGTAGTTGAGTCCTTCTCGTTGAAGAAACTCTCGAGATACTAATCTTAATTTATGTCTTGTTATCGATCCATCGACATTGTGTTTAAACTTAAATACCCATTTCACTTTGATAGCTTTTGTATGTGTTGACAATTCGACTAACTCACATGTATTGTTTCATTCTATTGCCTGTAACTCTTCGACCATAGATAACTTCCACTGTTTAATCTTCAAAGCTTCGTTATGGTTGATTGGTTCAGCACCTGCAAGTAAAGCAAAATGAAATAACTCTCCATCTGGTGTGACTTCATCATCACCCACCACTTCATAATTATGAAGTCTTGTTGGAAGAACTATATTTATTTGAGGTCTTTATCTTTTTCAGCCACATCCTCTTCGAATGTTTTTGGAATGTCAGCAACTGCTTCGACTTCAATTAGAATATTATCAATTTCTTCGACTTCGACTTCATCAGTTTCTTCATTGAAACCATAACTCATTAATGGCTTGTTAATTGCATCATTAGAATTCCAATTCCAGACATAATTTTTATCAATCACAATGTCTCGACTCAATACAATATTCTCATTAAGTGGATTGAATAGCCTGTATGCACCAGTGTTATGATATCCTACCATAATCATAGGTTTACTCTTGTCATCAAGCTTCCTCCTTCTCACATCAAGAACATGCTTGTAACACATAGAGCCAAACACCTTCAAATGACTCACTGGTGGTCGTTTGTAACTGCATACTTCTTTAGGAACCTTGTTCTATAATATATTGGTAGGGCACCTGTTAAAAATATAAACTACAGCCTAAATAGCTTCACCTCATAAGGATTTTGGAAACTTCTTTTACTTCGGCATGCATCTTGCCATATCCAATATGGTTATGTTTCTTCTTTCTGCAATTCCATTATGTTGAGGAGTATAAGAAGCAATTACCTCATGATCGACATCATGTTCTACACAGAAATCTCCAAACATCTTGGACGTGTATTCGTCACCTCCATCTGTTTGTAAAACTTTGATCCTCGTATCACTCTGGTTTTCAACAAGTTTCTTGAATCTCTTAAAGATTTCGAATAATTTATTCTTTCTCTTGATCACATAGATACATAGTTTTTGACTGAATTCATCGACAAACGAAACAAAATATTTGTTTCCACTATGAACCACATACATCTGAATGTACCACTCGAGTATGCATGATGATCTCATTGGCATAGTTGAAACAAAAGAGTTTCTGGTTTTCTTTCTGACTAAACAACCTTCATATAGTTTGTCGGGCATCTCAAGACTTGGGATATCAAATATCATATCATGAGTAATCAGTTGATTGAGTGATTGAATGTTCAAATGTACAAACATCAAATGCCACAACCAACTATCCTTGTGGTCGACAACAATTTTTAGACATTGTACTTCAGTCTAATTGATCATAGTCTTAAACATCTTGTTCTTCGACAAAGGAGATTTTAAGACCAGATTGTTCTTGGTGTCAAACAATTTTAAAATTCCATCTTTCATGACAACTAAAAAAACCTTTTTCTACTAGTTGTCCAGCACTTATCAAGTTACACTTCATTCCAGGTACATATAGCATATCTTTGATCATAACTTTCCCTCCATTATTCATTTGAAAGACTATGTTGTCGGTACCTTCTGCTTGCAACGAACTATTATCAGCAAGTTCTATCTTGCTCTTCTTTGACTCGTCAAAATCTTCCAATCACTCCTTTCGACCAATCATGTGATTCAAGCATCCTGAGTCGAGGAACCAGATCTAGGATTCGACATGGCTATCTGCAACTGAAGCCATAACCACCATACCACCTTTAGAATCATCTGAATCTTGGCATGCAAGGTTCGCTCCTTCGTCCTTGCCTGTCGATCCCTTGTCTTTTTTGTACCAACAATTTATGGCTATGTGACCCTACTTTTCACAGTTATAACATTGCACACATTTTTATCTTCTTTATTCTTTCAATAGTTTCCTCCTCTTTTCGAAGATTCAAAAGCTTTGTCTTCAACCTGATGCTTGTGAGGGTTCGACCAAGACTTCTTTCCCTGAGTCTTGTCGACATTGCCTTTAAACTTGTTGGAACCACCATTCCTTTTCCATGACTGAGCTTGTAGTTCCTGTATCGAGTCCTGAACTCATTTCTTTTCGACAATCCTCATCTTATGCGCCTCTAACGAACCAACCAAATCTTCCATTTTTAGGGTTTCAAGATTGTTGGTTTCTTGAATAGCTACGATAATGTGATCAAAGTGAGAGATCAACTTTCTCATTACCTTCTCAACTATCATCTTATCAGTTATGGTTTCACCACAATCCTTCATGAGATGGACGAGTTTCTGAACCTTCGACATATATTATGTAACTTTTTCGTCTTCTCCCATTGACAATAACTCTTATTGTCGACGCAAGGTTTGTAACTTGACAACCTTGACTTTCTCACCTCCTTCGTAATACTTCACCAGAATATCACATGCCTTTTTCGTCGTTTCAGCATGAGAAATCTTGTCGAAGTTAGCAGCGTCGACCGCCGTTTGAATGCAATAAGAAGCCTTGCAATCTTTCTTCTTGACTTTGTTGCAGACACTTTTTTGTGCTTCGGTTGCATCTGCAGCCAACACAGGAACATCGTCGGTAACCACTTTTAGGGTTTCATGGAAGCCAAATAAATATTGTATCTGTTTTTTTCTATCGGATCCAATTTTTACCGTCAAGCATTGGAAGAGAATTCAGAATGCCCTTATCACTAGCCATATTCGCAGCGGTTGATTCACTTGTCCTGGAAACACGATCTCTGACGTGAAGTTTTTAAAAACTCGATTAAGAATAATAATCTAAAGCTCTAGATACTAATTTATTAGTGCGTGAGACACTTTTAGTGAAGAGGAAAAAATAGAATAATAAAAGAAATAAGAATCATATTATTCACTTGAATTGTATTGTACGAAATAAAGATATACATTATGACTATTTATATATAATATTAATTAGACTTAGACTTACACAATTTAGATTATATTTAAATATTAAATCTAATAAAATCTAATTTAATATTTCAAAATTTAAAAATCGAAGAAGAAGGAGAGAAGATAACAATTTTTAAATTTTTTATATAAAAAATTAGAAATTCTTTTTATTAATTAAAGTGATATTAACAGATTCTTATACAATTGTCTCTTAAAAAGTTTTGAACCAAAAACATACTAGTACAAAGTAAGCACATATTGTTAAGCTAGAAATAAAATTATTTAAGAAAAAATTGATGGTAAAAAAAAAAGTAACCTAAGCTCCTATTTTATAGGTTCGGGGTCAGATATACTCATCTTTACCATTGTTTTGATAGTAAGTCTAGAAGAAGAAAAAACGCTTAAAATTTCCTCGTTCTTTATCTCTCTTAATTCACATACATACCTGTTATTATGTTATGCAAGATCTCTAACTATAGCTAATAAAAACAATAATTCAAACTTAATTACAATTTGTTACTAACGATTAATTAGCCTTAAAGAGCTAATTATTTCCTGTAATAGCAACCAATAACTAACCACCCTTTCTATGCCACCTTTTCTATTATTCTGTTTTCATTGCGTTTTTTTCTGAGTTTTTCTCTGTGGTCTACACACTTTTGAGACAAAAAACAAGTTTAATCTCTAGAGAAAGAAACTTCAACGTTGTTGGAATATTTTTATTCTAGCCACCCTTTTATGTTGAAAATGGGTTATTATTACGTTTTCTTTTTTTCTTATTCTGAAAATTCATATTCATAGCCATTAACATTTGTTTTTGAGTATTGTTATTTGACATAAGAATAATTATAACAAAAAGAGAAAATTCAAAAAATGGCATCATCGAAGGTTGAAATTGCTTGCTTTGATTCAACACAAAAATCAACATGGGTTTCAAGAGTTGCTAAGAATAAGAACTTTGGAAACCTGAATTTGAATAAAAGATTTCATAATGTATTTGGTGAAAAAGATGATTCTTCTTTGTCTGCATTGGTGAGTCCGCGGCATTCGAAGATAGTCGATCGATGGGCTGCGAGACAAGCTCAAGAAGTGGTGAGGAATCTTGAAAAGAATAATGAGGATGCTGCTGATAAGGTGTTTGATCATTTTCCTTCACGGTCGTCGAGTTTTAATTCTAGGAGAGGTAGAGAGGTTTCAGTTTCGCCTCCTCTTTCGGATGGATCAGGATCGTTCGAAAGTGAAAAAACATTCAACCTTGGTGCTTCTTCTCTTGTTCAGATATGGGAGAAAAGACTCGGTCAATCCAATTGCACGAAACAAAATGTGGCATCGATTGGAAGAACTAGTTCTGATTCGAGTAGTAATGAGATAAGTATGTTTTCTGTGGAAGATCATGGCAGGGTCTCGGAAGAAGAGGAATCCTCTGATGAGCCGTTTCAAAGTTGTTCTTCGAAAGTGCATTGTAATTCAGAGGCTAGTGAAAGTGATAAAAATAAGGTCGCTAATATTATAAAGAAACTATCGATTACAAATAAAATGCAAAGTGATGAGAATGATCACGAGCTAAGTAACAACGCGACATGTTCTCCATGTGTTTCCACGCCAAAACAATTACCTGAACGTAGATGTTTCGGTAAAGTCACATCCTACCCGCGTATTAGGGGGCGCCAAGCATTCCATGATTTAATTATGCAGTTTGAGAGTGATCGACATGGAGAGCTCAACAATCTTGCAGAGCAAGGCGCTGTTTCTAAGTTCACACAAAGAGGCCGTATTCAGGTGAATTTTGCTTCTTACTTTCCTTAAGAACTTCTTGTGTGGCTATATGAACTAAGGATATGACGTTAACAGGGATAAGTGCATATGATGTTACAGGGACTCTTATCAATTTCAAATAATAAAAGAGTTTGTTGAGAACAGTGTGTTGCTAGCATAATTCTAGAGTTGTTAAAGCTCGTATAATCTTCACCTCGCATTTTAAACGTGGGGTTGAGTTATTTGAATTGTTTGTTTTATTTTTTCATTGCAATTCATTTTCTTTGAATTGTGTATGCAGTCATTGCTTCGACTTAGATTATTACAGCGCGGAGTAGCAGCTTTTGATCCATCCCGCTTGAAGTCAACTACACCTGAAGGGAACAAACAACAACAAGGATCAGTAATTATGCAACTAAGGTGTGATAATTTCTCATCAATTAGCACTAGCATATTGGTGCTTTTGTACAACACTTGAAACTAATGTATTTAGAGTAACAAATAACACATTGCGAGATTAATTATTTAACACTAGTCACTAGTGTTTGAACTTTGAAATTACGAGGCCTAAATCTTTTAATCGAATGCAGGGAAAGATTTAACAGAAGAGATGAACAAAGAACTTCATCCTTGATGGAATTGTCAAAACCAAGGTTGATATCAAAGAATTCAGTGTCTCAAACTAGTGCATATACCAAAGAAGAAGCTCATTTATGTTCTGGTTTTGAAGCTCAAAATAATACTCCAAAAGAAACTGTTGAGGCATTGTCATTGAAGACTGACTCAAACACAAATATCAAAACACCTGATAATGTAGAGACAAGAGACCAACAATCTTATGATACTATTGAAACCAATTGCAGCGAGATAATGGAAGAGAATGATTGTAGTGACTATAATTATGATGAAACTAGAGAAAGTTATGACTGGGCCAGTCTCATTTCTCGGCCTAGAAGCTACTGGGAGGAACTTAGACAAGAATGGTACAAAGAAATGCTTAACTTTGGTTCGCACAATGACGAGAGACGCAAGCTCCTCGAAAGGTAGTTAGATCATTGTCTTATAATATATTTTACATTTTCCTTGTTCACTCTGACATAAAGACATTGGTGCATAGTGAAATGAGCATAACTACATTAAAGTTTTCAGTATAATATCATTGATATGAACATAAAATAAAATATATATGCAGAAGAACAGTTTCAACTGTCCTTTCTAGTGACTTCCGAGAAAAGATGGATAAATTGATGACATCTCATAGGGGAGCACAAACACATCTAGTCAATAATCATAGCGATGAGGAAGACCTAGAAGGAAGTGTGCAACATTTGACGACATTTTTTCATGACCATTTCCACGTTAGAGGTAACGTTGAAGAAAATGGAAGAGATATAACGGAGAAAGAGGTGGCAGTGGAAGAGGAAAGCATCAACAGTGGTTCAGATCATGAACTTGGTGATTGTCAATCCTCATCATCGGTACATTCACCATCCTCGACAACATGGAGTTATGGAGACACTGATGGTGGAGATGATTCTGATAGAGTTATATTTGAAACTTCGCCATTGCCTTCACTATCTCAATCTTTCTATCAAGATAACAGACAATACTCTCCATCGACAAACCATCAACCAATTGTGAGTTTTTATCAGTCCATACAAATACACCATTTTTCACCTTTAGTCCTTGTTGTTTTTAGTGATTGCAGTTATACCATTTTTGCTTTTGATATTTTATTTTAGTCCATGCAAAATTTGCTGATACTGAAATTACTCTATTTTATTTAATGCCTCCAAATAAGCACTAAAATGACATATTACTCTGATGCCTTATAGGATATGGAATTCATATACGATATGCGAGGGCAAATGGAACAACTTTTACGCGAGATGTCTGAGTTAAGGAAAACACTAAAACATTGCACAGACATGAATATGCAATTACAACAATCCCAGAAACAAGAAGTTCATAAAGGTATGTGATTATTTCTATTTAAAAATGGTGTTGACATATGACAAACTGTATCTCACATTATACCCTTCGCTTTTTTCAACAACAACATTATATGTGTGAAACTTACCTTGCTTGCTCTCTTATGTACCTCTCAATTTGTATACATGATTCCAGTAAGAGAAAAGAACTTCACTAACAAAACATCAAAGAAAGGCAAATGCTGCATTTGCAATGAGAATAAAGCAAACGCAGTTTTATACAGGTAATAATTTATACTATGCTTTTAATAACTTTGTTAAATATATTTATTTCTACATGTATAACTCAATATAGTACTCATAATAATGTATATACATTTGTTCCAGATGTGGGCACATGTGTGCATGTTTCAAATGTGCTAGTGAGTTGCAATGGAAAAGTGGAAAATGTCCAATATGCCAAGTTGAAATAATAGATGTTGTTCAAGTATATACTAACACATAATCACATGGTGGACAAAGCCTATCTATAGAGGATTAAGTCCTCAAATTTGGTAAAATGACAAAGAAGACAATTTACCATTTTCTATTAAACTATAGTCCTTTTAATTGAGAGAGTATGTTAACTTCTTCTTGTTCCACTATCTCTCCAACTTATTCTTACTTGTTTTTAAAGCCAACAACTTTTTATTAGTTTCAAAGATTTTTGTTTCCTGACCAATACTTTTTAGATTCTCAGCGGATTTGAAGAAAGTCGTGTTGTGCAATATTACTAGAATGATGAAAGTATGACTTCTCCTATAACATGTATCATATGTAATTGATGTTTTTCAAAGGAGAAATATATGAGAATTTTGTCTACATGTAAATGTTTATTTCAGTTCCGAGACACTTTAGATGTTACATTGATTGAGAATTGAGATTAGTATTTTTCAATCTATCGAGAGGTTTTTCTTAAAAGACAAAATCGTGATGAATTTTCATTTGTAGCTGTAGTGATTAGCATACAATGTATATGTTTATCTTTCTTTACTTTTTCATATTTTAAATTTATAAGCATTTAAAAATATATCTAAAAATTGAAGGATGTGGTGTCATTTAAAATTTGTACCTTAAAATATGTCATTAAAATTTTAATGTCAAAATATCACTTGTTATTAAATCCATATCTTCGTCGCACTTGATTCACATACAATTATCAATTTCGGCACCATATTTTATTTCTTAACTATATGATGAAAAAAGTTGAGTATTTTAATTTTATTTACTTATACAATGACATGAATATCAAACTTTTTAAATTAACCTTCTCTTATCTAACAATTACTTTAACAAAAGAACATTACACTAATTGACTAAAGTTTTTAATTTATTTCACTCTCTTATAACCACACTCTACCATGTCCCCGCTTTCTACTCGTAATATGTTTAGTTTAGATTTTAGAAGATCCAAAAACAATTTTAAAGATATATAATTGATTATATTTAGTACTTCTAAAATATAATTAATTTTATCTCCTATTATATTTTAAATTTTGTCTGTCCATTCCATCTGACTAATATGAATCACCTACACAATAATTATTGATCCATAAGTCATTCATTTTAGTTATCTAACTTTATTTGTTTGAGTCTCTTAATATCATTTGAGGTTTGAAATTTCATCTAAATTATGGTATTGTAAATTCTATGAACCTTCATCCAACTATCAAAAGTCATCTCATTGACTCAAAAGTTAAAGGAGGGCATTTTGACTTTTAATCATCTTATTTTTTTAAACATTTTTATTTTTATCTTAGAAGGTTTAATAGTGATAACATATTAATATTATTATTAGTAATATTATTATTGGTAATATTAATATTAATATTCATATTATATATTATTAATATTATTAATATTGTTATTATTATAATATTATTAAATTTATTAGGATCATTAATCACTAATAATCTTTTAGGCTTAAATGCAGTTTTGACCCCCCTAGTTTAAGGTTTTTGGAGTTTCGATCCCCCTAGTTTAAAAGCCAGGTTTCTAGTCTCCAAAGTTTTCAAATTTGGGATTTTTGAAGCCCCCTCCATCTGGCTGCCCAAAAAGTGACATGGCACATGGAAAGTAATGCCACGCATTTTTTTTTTATTTTTTTTTTATTTTTTTTTTAAAAAAAATTATTTTTTTCTTTCGAACCTTAATTTTGCCCATGAGGAGAAGAAAAAAAAATTTTAAAAAAAAAAATATATATATATATATAATAATAATAATAATAATAATAATACGTGGCATTACTCTCCCTGTGCCATGTCACTTTTTGGGCAGCCAGATGGAGTGGGCTTCAAAAATCCCAAATTTGAAAACTTTGGGGACTAGAAACCTGGCTTTTAAACTAGGGGGATCGAAACTCCAAAAACCTTAAACTAGGGGGTCAAAACTGCATTTAAGCCAATCTTTTATTTGCAGGTTTATTTTTCTTTTATGTTTTTCAAGTACATTATTGTCACGAGTTCTGAATTCTCTTATTATTATTATCATTAATTTTTGTGAGTCAATTTTATTTTTTACTTTTATCATTAGTATTGAGTCAATTTAAATAAATTTATTTTTATTATTCAAGTTAATTTGTTTTATTATTATTGAGTCAAAACTCTAAGATTGAGGGTCAACAAACACCAAAAGCACAAAAAAGAGGTAGAAAACGAATCAAAATATAGAATAAATTCGAATATTAAATCTTTCTTTTTCAATTTTCAGATACACTGAGAATTTGTTTTTGCATTATAAAGTGTCCAAAATTAGGGTTTAAGATAGAGATCAGTTTGAAGATTTAGGCTAGAAATTAGGGATTTGCATGGTTCGATCTATGACCTAGGGGTGATTTGGAAGTGATTGGACAGGTTAGAGTCATTTATGGAAAATCTGGGTCGGAGGTGGTCAGAGAAGATGAATCTTCATCTTTTTTGATCAGGGTTTATGGTGGTTCGTTCAGGACAGAGTGGTTATGGTCGTCAGGATCTTGGTTTGTGGGTTTGTTTCTGGGTTTAGTATAAAGGTGGTGGTTGTTTAGGGTTCCAACTAGAGATTTGAAGTGGCGCCACCAGCGGAAGCGATTTCTAGTCGGTGGTAGTGAAGAGAGATGTTAGAGAGAGGTGGGAGAATTTTGGTAAGAGAGAGGGAAAGTCTGAAGGAAAGGATTTTAAAGAGAGAAGAAAATGAGAGAAATGAATTTTTCTAAAATGAATTTCTCTTAAGAGAAATTAGTTTAATAGTCACTCTATATCTACGGAATCTCCCAACACGTGGCTCCCAGTTAGCCAGTAGATACACATACTTTAACCATTCATGTGCGTACGTGTCTACCATAAATCTCATCTAATCTTCAATCCTACCCTTTTATTTTGTTTACTCTTTATTTTTTAGTCTATATAAACAATTAAAATTTTTATTTACATATGTTGAAATGAAATAGACTCTTAAATAGGTTAGGAGGCTAATCAAACTTTTGAAAAGGTTAAACTCACGTTGTCCAGTCTATTCCCACCGATATTAACAGTGAATGTATCATTAGATGGTGGAAATGACTCGAGAATTCTAAAATTTTCTCAATATCTATAGAAATGCTTTGGAATAGAATTATTGTTGACAGATTATACCAAATTGCATTGGTGTTCTTATGGTTGTATATTTGAAATATACTTGAGCCTAAGAAATTAATTAATTAAAAGATAGTATTTCACATGCTAATAAATAAAATAAAAATACGTAACATTACGGGAAAACATTTTAACATATGTGAAAATATTAAACAAAAAATACTACTTTTATAAAAAAAAACAATTTTATTATTGATTTAAATATTAAATAATAAAAACTTATCGACTACAAATATTATAATACATTTTAAAATTATTTTATTATTATTCCCTTTACTCTTATTTTTTTTATAATACAACACCTTTCAATTTTATTACACAAAATTCAATTTTTTTATTTCCACTTTAAGACAAATCTTTAATTTTATTTAAATTTCAGTTTTTTTATAATAGATATTTTTTTTTACTCTTTTTTTTTTTAAGTTAGTGTTTTTTTAGTTGTGGAATGGTCAGATATTCTATTTGTTATTTATTATTAGTGTTTAGACCCGTAGGATTTATGGAAAACTAATAATTATATTTAATAATTAATGGTATTTTTAAATAAATTTTAATATAATATATTTATAAATTAAAAAACTAATATTTATTTTAATTAAAAAACTAATAAATTAATATTAAAAATTAGTAAATTAATATTATTTTTAGCACCAAATTTTACTTCAATAAAATTTGTAAATACTTTTGACTATAATGTTGATGTTTTATTAAGGTAGATTTTTAAAAATTAAATGAGTTTTAAAAAACTGTATTGAAAAAAAATGTATTTAATATCTTCAAGAGTTAAATTCATAATTTTGACTTTTTTTTCTTCTTTTAATTCAACATTCTAATTGTTATTTTTTCCAATCAGCTGTCCATAACAAAAAATATATAAATATTAATTATAAATAAAAAAATAAAATAATTGAATGGTTAATTTGAAATTGTGGATTTCTTATGATCATGTCTCTCTATTTTTTCAGTAGGTATTCTTTGACTTTTTTGGGATTGATGTTTTATTTGTACTTAGTTCTTTGATGTGTTGTACATTCTTTGTGATTTTTTTTTTTTTGAATAATTATGTATTAAAAAAATTTTCGCAAATAATCGGATTTTAGAAAAAATTACGCAAATAACCATGTTTCAGATGACTCCCCAAAGGAGGAGCCATCTGAATTGACGCATGCACCCATTTTTTAAGGGGAGACGCCATCTCACTTGGCGCCTATGTGCTTAGGGCATGCCCTAAGCCAAGTGAGATGGCGCCTAGGTGTTATTTTAGGGCAAAATTTGATTTATTTATTTTTTTGTCCGGTGCGTTGCGTGTTGGATACATGATCAACAAAATGGACTTTTTATTAATAAAAAAAATAATTACATCCAACTGTATTACATTAAAAAAACAGATAAAAAAAACAGATAAAAAAACGGATAAAAAATACAGGAAAAAAATACAGATAAATCACTGATCCCCCGGAACCCGGTAATGACCCCCGGTTCCGCATCCCCGTCCTCGTCTTTCTCGTGCTGGGTGTCGTCGCGTTTCCTGCTGCGGCAGGGTCGATGGCCCAGCGAAGTCAATGCGGTCTGGATCCATAAAATCAGTCAGATCTCCATATCTAGAAGATTCGCTTTGGTACAGTCGGTTACCCATACCCTCAAAGTTTGGTCGTGTTGGCGGTGGGTGGGGTTCCATAGTGGGTTTGTAGCATTGATCGTCTGAGTACGGTGGGTAGAAAGGAAATGGATCTTAGGGTGTTTGGTATTGAGGATGTTGGGCGGTTTGGTGATATTGTGGTTGATGGTAGGCTGGGTCGGTTTGTTCGTAATCTTCCGACATTCCCATATCAGGGCTAAGGCTGAATGTTGGGGGGCCCATATTGGGATATACGGAAGACTAAAATTGTGTGTGGGGTATGCGGGTGTGCTGGTATTGTGATTGGTATTGTGGTTGGGTGTGAGGCATATCGGGGTATTGGTAGTGTGGTGGTGATTGTGGTTGGTTGTGTGACAATTAAGTGTAATTGTGTTGTGGTGGGGACTGTGGTTGGGTGTTTGTGGGTCTGTTTCTTCTTGGAGGTTGGTGGGAGGTTGATGGGTTTTGGGTTTGTTGTTGGGGAAACGAGGGTTGTGCCCATTGTGTGCGTGGGTCAACCAAGTACCTTGGATGAGACACGTGCATTTCAGGGTTACTAACCGACCTGTACCAAGACAAATATTGATCTGTGTATCGCATATTACCTTGATTAAGGAAAACCGGGAATTGCAAGACATAGCGGTGACGCCTCTGCCACATCTTACACCATTCTGGAGCGAAGTCTTTCCAGTTGGTAAGACCTCACTGGGCGTCGACCCTTTTAAGATGCTGTGATCGGTGGATCTGGAACTGACTGTTTAACGCTGGTTCGCGAAATGTCGCGGAAGCAAGAGTCGCCACCGTCTTTTATTTTCTCCAAATGGAAAGGACAAAAGCACAGAAAAATTCCTTAAGAGATTGCTCTCGGTTCGGGAGGTAGGTTATAGAAAGGGAAGGTGTTAGCACCCTTTCTATCCATGGTTATCCATGGGCTCTTAGATACTTGCTCATTTGTGTTTTCAAAAATGGTTTGTTTGCTTTTCAACTGTGGGTTTAAAAAGTTTCTTTGAAAAATTTCAGATCGACTCGTACGTCAGAGTGTTTGAAAAGTTTGCTTTGAAAGCTTTTGAAAAGTGTTGGTGTGAAAAGTCTTTTTGAGTTTGTTTTGAGATTAGAGCAAGTATCCTTGAGAACCTACCTACCCTAAGGAATTCGTCTGTGTAGATGTCCTTAAAAGTAGTGCCATCCCACCATTGAGAGGTAGGTAGCACCACCGTTGGAGGTGTTCGGGTCAATTCGAGTTTGTAGGGACATGGTGATCACCAGAGCAATGGGAAGACACCTTAGAAGCTACCCTCATGCCAGGTTCCCGGATCATGAGGACTTACTAATACATCCTCTACTCGACGATCACCTTTCGAGGCAAGGCAACAGTGAGGCGTACCCTAGGGGTGGTGTGTGACTTGTGTGTCGTTTTCATTTGCATTTATCTTGTCATGTTATTGGTGTTCTACGCTTGTTTTTATTTTTGTCCATTCATTCTTGCATGCATATTTAACAGTTATAAAATTTGCGGAAAATAAATCTAAGGCTATTACAAATGGCGCGGGTCCACATCGCCAAAATTAAACCGGACCCGATTTAGCGGAAAATAAATAAAGCGAAAGAATAAAAGTGCGAAAAGTAAAATTACATGGCTTAGGGACAATTACATAATTATAATGAACGATAAAAATAAATCATGCGAAATTAAATGATTAACGACGGGCGTTGGACCCTTTTGCAAATAATTAAAATTAATAAGGACTTAAAAATTAAAATTAAATGAGAATGATATTTTTGTATTTTTAGATTTAATAAGGAAAAGAAATTAATTGAAATTAAATTAAAAGGCAAACCCTAATTCTAGTACTTTTTTATTTATTTATTAAAATATGATCTAAATTAAACCCTAATTTATTTATGTACAATTTTTAATTATAAAAAATAAAATAATAACATAAATAGTATTGTGAGAAATAAAAATTAAAAAGACATTAAAACTATCAATTAACCTAATTCTACATTTCTTTGGATTTTTATTAAAAAGGAATTAAAACTAAAACCTAATTAAACTAAATATTTACGTTCTAATTTATTTATGAAAATAATCAAAATTAAAAATTATATTTTTATTTGGACATTTTCTGATTTTTTGAGTGTTTTTATATTTTTGTGAAAAATAAGTTAATTAACCTAAACAAAAAAATGAAGTAACCAAAAGATGAAATAAATAAAAAATAGAAAGCAAACCAGGGGGGGGATAAACCCAATTTGGGAGGTTCAGGCCTGGTGATTTCTGGCCCATTAAGCTTGAAATTCATTGACTTTTTAGATTATGTGTGACACGTTGACCCACATCCATGGTGTGTCTTTAATCCGAATCCTTGATTAGATCTCTTGGGACACGTGTATGGCTGGATGGTGGTGGTACATCATACGCCTACATTACTGAAGCGCATAGGAGTTTCGTTGGAAAAATAATATGAAGATTTGTAAGACCTGGGGTTCGAACCCAGGTCTTGGAGATTGCACGCCTCTATACCTGCCACTGAGCCACTTTGAATTCTTTTAATATATAATAACGAGTAATCAATATAAAATAAAATGGGTTAGTGATCTGAAACCGCGCGCAAATTCGAATGTAACCAATCACTGCGTGCCACGGAGTTGTCTTCTTCGCGTGCCTGAAAATAAAAACAATATGGCAACGGTTTTAACGCGTTGCTGTATGCCACCTACAAGAAAATAGCGATTAGACGGTGGGTGGATATAAATTGTTCGCGAATGCACGAATCTCCTCGTCTTGGCATACTGAACACAACGGTGGTATTGAGATGGCCTAATTTTACTTGTATTGGGAAACCCCCTTTTTGAGTTCCTGAAACCCTAAAATTTGGACATGGCAAAACCTTGTATACAGCTTAAAAATCCAATTAAACATAATGGTTAGTTTTGAAACCTTGTAAGGAACATGAATCCATGATTAGAATGTTATGATAATGCCTGAAATTGAAAATACGATTATGCTTTTTTATGGAAAAAGATGGACTTCTGTATACCGATTCCACGCGTATTGATGATTGTTCTTGATTGATACACGTTCAGAATCGACCCAGGAAGCTATTGGAATAAGATTTAGGGCTTCAATCCTCCTCTAACCTTGAAAACAGTTTTCAATTTTTGGGACAATTTTTCAAGTTTATCTTTTGCTTTTGAGCGCAGCTTCCAGTCTAGGAGCATTAGGGTTGTGATGCTGATCATATATGGAGTGATTAGGTTAAGAAAAATTGGACAAAATCTTATGCATTGATGAATTTCAATATTTGATTTTACAAGATCTTTTTCAAATCTTTTTCTCATGGCTTTTGGTTCAATCATGCTCAAATCTTATCAAAACTTGCCATAGTCAATCAAGCACGAAATATTGAGGTTAAACATGCATGAAAAGATTTTTTTAGGTTAAGTTTGATATTTTTCATGTATTAAAATGATTTAAATGAATATAAATTAATATTAATTCAAATAAATAATTAAAAAATATGAAAATACTTCCCTTTGGGCCTAGTGGTCGTGCATAGGCTTGGCATGAAGAAAATTGGAAGAAAAATGAGCCCATTTGCATTTTTAGGCCTTTTGCATCAATGTTGACTTTCAAAAATTTCCAAAAATTTCCCAACTTCCACAAGGCATAACTTGGTCAATTTTTAAGCTTTTCACATGTTCTTGGACATTTTGGAAAGGTCTTTGAGTCCTTTAACCAATGCCTTTGGTCCCATGTCATTTTGATTTACCAATCTCAAGTTATGGCCTTTGACTTAAAGTCACTTTTGTTGACTTTTGAAAGTGACCTATAATGTAGAAATTGATAACTTTTTGTGAGAGCATTTCTTGGACTTGGAACATGAAGATGAATTGTAGGAAATGTCTTTCTCTTCAAAATGAGCTTTGGATGGAATTTTTCTGATAATCCATGTGAAAGTTATGCCCTGGTCAATTTCAGTTGACTTTTTTCAGCTGTCCAAATATAGCAACTTTTGCATCTTTGATGATTTCTGAGCCAAATTTTGAGAATCATGATCAAGCATTGATCAAATGATGTTTGTGGCTTCAAAATGATATATTGACCAAAAATTTGAACTTTTGACTGTCAAATGACCATTTTGCCCCTACAGTTGACTGTAGTGCAATCTAGGGTTTTGACTGTGCAATTTTGAGCTGAATGCCTTGAAACTTGACATGAGGATACTTGACCATCTTTGTAAGCATATGAGACTTGATTGGGCCTTTAAAAAGTTCATTTGCTTGACCAGAACTCAAACCCTAGTTTTGACTGTCTAGGAGACAGTTGAGCTGCACAACCCTGGGGGAATTTTGTGACCTTGACTTGGCAATTTCTTGATGAATATGGGAGGGCAAATTTTGGGGTACAACAGTTGCCCCTGTTCAATCTTCTTAGACCTGAGGATGCAGATTGGCTGACGTGCCTTTCGTAATCCGAGGGTAGAAGATGATTGGACACTAGAGTGCCCAGAAATTTGCGCTCACATAGTAGCAATGATGATGAGGGAATGGGCTTATAGATGCCATTTTAGAGGTTGCTGGATAGGATGATGGACTTATAGATGCCATCTGGACGTTGATTGCGTGGGAGATTCCTTAGCGAGAACCTGCATACCTGCAAAACAGAAAAAATGAGTACCTGACACGTCGCAGGAGCTGATTTTAGATACTTGGTATAGATGTATCCTGACTGGTTACAGGAGCTGAATCTGGAGCTTCAAACGCTGATGAACGAACCAGGGATGGTTACTGCCTTAGCATGGATGGTAAGAGAATCCTGAATGATTTCAACCTCAACAACGCTCGTTGAGAAAATCTTGGTGAGGATTACCATCTTTGTAGTGTCAGGAAGAGAACCAAAGGACATTATAATCTCAAAGGGAGTCACCTTACTCACCGTTGGAGAGGGAACTATAGGAAATTATAATCTGAAAGGAAATATCACCTCACGCTCACGCCGGAGAGGGAAACATCTGAAGAAGGAATTACCACCTCACACGCTGTTGGAGAGGGGACCATAAGAGAATATCACCTCACGCTCATGCCGGAGAGGGGAACATCTGAAGAAGGAATTACCACCTCACACGCCGTTGGAGAGGGGACCATAAGAGAATATCACCTCACGCTCATGCCGGAGAGGGAAACATCTGAAGAAGGAATTACCACCTCACACGCCGTTGGAGAGGGGACCATAAGAGAATATCACCTCACGCTCATGCCGGAGAGGGAAACATCTGAAGAAGGAATTACCACCTCACACGCCGTTGGAGAGGGGACCATAAGAGAATATCACCTCACGCTCATGCCGGAGAGGGAAACATCTGAAGAAGGAATTACCACCTCACACGCCGTTGGAGAGGGGACCATAAGAGAATATCACCTCACGCTCATGCCGGAGAGGGAAACATCTGAAAAAGGAATTACCACCTCACACGCCGCTGGAGAGGGGACCATAGGAGAATATCACCTCACGCTCATGCCGGAGAGGGAAACATCTGAAAAAGGAATTACCACCTCACACGCCGCTGGAGAGGGGACCATAGGAGAATATCACCTCACGCTCATGCCGGAGAGGGAAACATCTGAAAAAGGAATTACCACCTCACACGCCGCTGGAGAGGGGACCATAAGAGAATATCACCTCACGCTCATGCCGGAGAGGGAAACATCTGAAAAAGGAATTACCACCTCACACGCCGTTGGAGAGGGGACCATAAGAGAACTTCTACTGAGTCTTTATCAGAAAAATCTGTTTGGAGTCGATTTAACTGGACTAGAGAAGTCCTTGAAATATGTTTGAGAATTTCAACTGCACCTTTCCTGAAAGGTAGAAGTCAGTTATATGCGATGCATGATATGGATCAAGCAAACACGGATACGATTTATATGATATGATGTGTACATGCATGCTATAATGATGTATGTGATGATTCATGTATGTTTTCGTCTAGGAAAATAAATCCTTGACAGGTGCCGGGAAGTCATATCCTAGGCTGATGTTGAGGAAGAGATTTTGCTTCCGCTGTGGATGATTGTTGCAAGAATACCGGTAGGAGAAGATAACTCCGTTGAGGAATAAACTTGGTAAATGAAATAACTCTGCGGGAGAAAAGATACTCTAGCGATCATGCTGGGGAGTGCTACTCTGTGGGGATAGCGATGCTTTGCTGAGTTGATGAAGATAACTCCGCTGGGGATATCCTTGTTGTCGGAAGTGTTGATAGACTTCGCTGGGGGTAGGAAGATACTTTGCCGAGGACGCTCTTTCCGTGGCTTTTTGGCTGAGGATAACCCAGTTATATCCTGTTAAGGAAATAACTCTTTAAATCAAGCCGGACGACGCGTTCGTGCTCTTCGAGGGATAAGCTTCCAGAATCTACTGGGGATAAGCTTACTGCTTGAGGGATATGACTTCCAACTTTGTTGGTGAAGTTGGATTGGACTTTTCTGGGGATAAGAAGATTCTGTCGACGACGCTCTTTCCGTGGCTTTTGGCTGAGGATAACCCAGTTATATCCTGTTAAGGAAATAACTCTTTAACTCAAGCCGGACGACGCGTTCGTGCCCTGCTAGGGGATAAGCTTCCAGAATCTACTGGGGGGGTACGCTTATTGCTTGGGGAGATGTATTCCGACTTTCCTGGGGAAGCTGGGTTGGACTCTCCTGGGGAAGCTTTGATATGTTGGGATGTTCTTCAGCGGAACCTACCTTGATGCCTTGGAGGATAGAACAATCAGATTGCTTAGACCATTCTTTATTGCCCCTGTTTCTATGGGGGAGGCACTTGTGGGGTGCTGGTAGTTGTTGATGGGTCAAACCTTCTTCAGGTAG
This sequence comes from Vicia faba, assembly GCA_948472305.1. NCBI lineage: Eukaryota > Viridiplantae > Streptophyta > Magnoliopsida > Fabales > Fabaceae > Vicia > Vicia faba. The sequence continues at coordinate 792,114,294 of OX451741.1, forward strand.
GCAGGTGATAAGATGACAGGACATAGTCGTACGCTTTGATCCCTAACTTTTGCCTGGACCGCCCTTTCGGGTTTTCAGTCCACCGGGATACCCATTTTTGCCCAAGCCGCCTTTTCAGGTTTTCGACTTGCCGGGTGTACAGATTTTTCATGTTCATCCCTTATTTTTGCCCGAACCCTTTTGGTTCGCCGGGAAGCCCTTATTTTTGCCTAGGTGTGTTAACCTAGCGGGTCTTTGATTTTGCGTAGTATTTTTCGACTATGTCCACGCTCTTAGAATGCAGAGAGTTGCCTCTGCTAGAAGTGTTTTGTCATGCCACCAGAAGGTGTTTGATAAGGAGAAATTCGTCGTTGGAATGCCCCAAGTGACTCAGGCGGAGATTTGCCTCAGATTATTTGGCTCTTGAGAGATTCTCCGAATCTTGATTGGACTGCCCCAGATGATGGACAATAATCATGCCATGCCCCTTGATTGGAGATACTCTTGTTCATTAGACTTTCGTCGTGTGAATTACTAGGCTGTTCAAACAAAAAGTCATATGCAAACAAAGTTATGTTAAAAATGCAAAGCTTATGTCTGTCTCAAGGATTTTGAAAATGCATTCTTTTTCATAAAACAAATGATTGTTTGTAAAACGTGATGTCAACTCCGTATTTACCGTAGGCCTTAAGGAGTCAGGATACCTTTCGTGACAGTATGCTTTCGAACTAACCCATGCTTCAGCTAGGACTTTTAAGGGTTATAACGTGGCTTGGTTCACGGCTTAAGAAACAAAGGATAAAGGCTCAAATTATTTGTACCCACCCGCTCTTCGTGATGTTCTCCAAACCTAAACTCAGCTGATCGTGCGTTAGACCTTGTTTGAGTCTTTGCTTTGATATTCCAATAATGGTTCAGATGTTGATGACTTGTTTTGAATAGGCAGTCATTTTTGCTTTGGTTGAGGGTTTATGAGACCTCTTTCTTGATTTTGTTATCCCTTTCTTTTTTTGCCTGAACTGTTTCCTTTTTGGAATTACAGTCAGCGGGATGCCCCAGTTTCATAAGTCCCCTTTGTAGGTTTAGACTTTTTGGGTTTTTCATTTATGAATTTTGATGATGACTGCCTGTCCTTTTGATTGTTCTGAACCATCACTGTCTTTGTTTGTTTTGTAAAGATGCACTTGGATCAACTGAGAGAACTACCCTGTCCCAGGTTATGATTAAGGGTTTTGATTTTTGAAAATAAAAACTCCTACTTCTTTGGCTCTGATGGGTTGACGAGGGATTATCATCCTTATAACTCCAGTGTTTAGGGGTTGAAACAATGCCTGTACTTCATCAGCGGGGTTTGTTCAAAAGCATACTGTAATGATCGCGGTATCGTTTTCGTCATCCTCCCTCAAGAGGCTCAGAGTTATTAACCGAGAGTTGACATCAGAAAAAATATGAAAAGAATATAACAAAAATAATTGTATTAATTTCCAAAAACAGACATATGCAATGCATTGATAGAATAAAAGAGTTTGCTATGACATTAATTGTTTGTATAAGCAAAGAAAAATACAACTCAAAAATTCAAATAAACAAAAGGTCTTCAATGATTGGGCAACGGAGCAGTGATTATGTTCGGAGTCTCAGGCACTTCAAACTGAATCTCCCCGGCGTCGATCATGTCTTGAATTTTGTTCTTGAGAGGCCAACAATTGTCTATAGTATGCCCCGGGCTATCCGAATGGTATGTGCACCTATTGTTGGGATGATAGTTGGGAGCAGAAGTGTTCGGATTCCGGAGAGGAGCCCTTAAGGTGATCAGCCCTGCCTTCAACATTTGTTGCAGTGCTTGATCCAGCGACATGTTGAGTTTGGTGTACTGTCGTTTCTCCTTGCGCTGTTGCCCCTGTCCTTGTTGAGCAGGTCCAGGATTGGAGATCTGGATTGCCCCTACCTCATGACGGCCCTTTTTACCGTGCACGGCATTGGATTCTTTCTTTCCATGATGAGGCTTTTTATCAGAAGGTGCAGCCTCTTGAATTTTCCCAGACCGGATGCCAGCTTCTATTCGCTCTCCAGTCAAGATAAGATCTGTGAATCCAGCAGACGAATTCCCAATTAGGTGGTTGTAGAACGGACCAGACAGGGTCCCCAAGAACATATCGACAAGTTCCCGATCAGTCAGAGGTGGTTGTACCCTTCCAGCCAGATCCCTCCATTTCTGCGCATATTCTTTAAAACCTTCACTTGATCCTAACGACATACCCTGGAGTTGGGTACGCGTAGGGGCAAGGTCGGCATTATATTGATACTGCTTGTAGAAAGCAGTAGCCAACTCCTCCCAGTTACGAACCTTGGTCCCATCTAGTTGATAGAACCATTCGAGATGAGTCCCTGAAAGACTCTCCTGGAAGAAGTGGATCCACAAATTCTTGTCCACCGTATATGGTTGAATCTTCCGAACATAGGACCTGAGATGTAATTTGGGACAAGACGCCCCGTCATACTTGGTAAAGGATGGTGCTTTGAACTTCCGAGGAATAATCACACCAGTTGACAAACCCAGATCTCCGAAATCCAGCCCAGGTACCTGTTGGATCTCCATAGCATTCAGCCTATCCTCCAACTGTTTGTACTTGTCGTCAGCAAGAGGGTACTGTTCGTCGTCGAAATCTGTTTCATTGTCAGAGACCTCTGGACTGGGCACCCTTTCCTCTTGATGACTGCTTTTTCCCACAGATGGGGTTGTCCTCTCAGTTTCAATTTGCGGGGTATTCCCAGATCTGTGCCTAGGGCTGAACAAGACAGTCCTCTTCTTTTTCTTGTCCTTTTTCAAGAGCAGAGCCTTCAGGTCTTGTTGCCCCTGAGTCAAATTCATGATCAGCTCTTGGAACTGGGCGTTCTGAGCCTGGAGATCCTTGATAGTCTGCTCGGCTGATGATTCAGGGTTCATGACGGGCGGCTGAAATAAACAGCGGAGAAGGGTAAGCAACCTGTCGAAGGGATACCTGCAATGCAATGAGATGTATGACATGTATGTAATGTTTTCAAGGACCTCGCGGGGTAAACAGAAAATTTGTTAGCATTTGGAACCGGTAGCCTGATTGTAAGAACTTCATTTTGTTGAGAGTCCTTCATCAAGGGTCAAAGGCTCACCATATCCAGTGGGTCATAGCCCCTGACGACCTTAGCTAGAGGAAAATAAATCCTCTTTGCCTCTTGCTAGATTTTTGATTTATCATGACCTGCATCACAAGCCCTTGAGATCCTTGAAATGGGTTAGGATGTATGCAATGGTATGCAATGGTATGATGTCATGCTATGCATGGGGTGATGTAGGTAAACCCTGTTATGAGTCCCAATTAAGGACTATAAACAGACCCTGCAAGAAATTCAGTATACTTTGTTATGAGTCCCAATTAAGGACTATAAACAAAACCTGCAAGAGATCTAGTAAACCCTGTTATGAGTCCCAGTTAAGGACTATAAACAACACCTGCAAGAAATTTGGTAAACCCTGTCATGAGTCCTAGTTAAGGACTATAAACAAGACCTGCAAGAAACTTGGTAAACCCTGTCATGAGTCCTAGTTAAGGACTATAAACAAGACCTGCAAGAAACTTAGTACCCTGTTATGAGTCCTAGTTAAGGACTATAAACAAGACCTGCAAGAAACTTAGTACCCTGTTATGAGTCCCAATTAAGGACTATAAACAAGACCTGCAAGAAACAAGTGTCAGGTAACAAGCACGCAGATAGTCAAGTACGAAGGCACACAAGTCACACAAAAAGAGCCCTTAGGGTTTAGGCCAGCATGAGGTCTGGGTAGTACCCTCTTTCAGTTTGTTGGTTAAGACCTGTCCTATCAGAAGTAACCGGGTTCTAGAGGATCCCAATATCACTGACTACCCTCAATCGGTCATAACTCCAGCATCGCAATCTTTTCTTGCGGCCAGAACCATCACGAGAGTTTAGCCTCAATGGGCGTAGCATACTGCTACTGTTTCTATTGGCCAAGTTGGGTCATTTAAGGTTCTAAGGTCTGTTGGTGCTTAATGACTCCTTGGAAGACCCATATTCTCCCCGTTTCAACACGAGGGATATCGGTACAGACCAAGGTGCCACACCAACGTAGCCACTGCTTCACCCATGTCGGTATACGCCGGACAGGTCCCTCACAGATTATGCTACCTAAACAGGGTATCCCCAGATCCGGGTTAGGATCTATGTAACTCCCATGCAACCCACAATAGTAAAGCAAGCAAGTCAATACAATTGAAAACACAGTTATGACCTAGCCCTAAGGTACACCTCACTTTAAAAGGGTCCCCAGCAGAGTCGCCAGTTCTGTGATCGGTGGATCTGGAACTGACTGTTTAACGCTGGTTCGCGAAATGTCGCGGAAGCAAGAGTCGCCACCGTCTTTTATTTTCTCCAAATGGAAAGGACAAAAGCACAGAAAAATTCCTTAAGAGATTGCTCTCGGTTCGGGAGGTAGGTTATAGAAAGGGAAGGTGTTAGCACCCTTTCTATCCATGGTTATCCATGGGCTCTTAGATACTTGCTCATTTGTGTTTTCAAAAATGGTTTGTTTGCTTTTCAACTGTGGGTTTAAAAAGTTTCTTTGAAAAATTTCAGATCGACTCGTACGTCAGAGTGTTTGAAAAGTTTGCTTTGAAAGCTTTTGAAAAGTGTTGGTGTGAAAAGTCTTTTTGAGTTTGTTTTGAGATTAGAGCAAGTATCCTTGAGAACCTACCTACCCTAAGGAATTCGTCTGTGTAGATGTCCTTAAAAGTAGTGCCATCCCACCATTGAGAGGTAGGTAGCACCACCGTTGGAGGTGTTCGGGTCAATTCGAGTTTGTAGGGACATGGTGATCACCAGAGCAATGGGAAGACACCTTAGAAGCTACCCTCATGCCAGGTTCCCGGATCATGAGGACTTACTAATACATCCTCTACTCGACGATCACCTTTCGAGGCAAGGCAACAGTGAGGCGTACCCTAGGGGTGGTGTGTGACTTGTGTGTCGTTTTCATTTGCATTTATCTTGTCATGTTATTGGTGTTCTACGCTTGTTTTTATTTTTGTCCATTCATTCTTGCATGCATATTTAACAGTTATAAAATTTGCGGAAAATAAATCTAAGGCTATTACAAATGGCGCGGGTCCACATCGCCAAAATTAAACCGGACCCGATTTAGCGGAAAATAAATAAAGCGAAAGAATAAAAGTGCGAAAAGTAAAATTACATGGCTTAGGGACAATTACATAATTATAATGAACGATAAAAATAAATCATGCGAAATTAAATGATTAACGACGGGCGTTGGACCCTTTTGCAAATAATTAAAATTAATAAGGACTTAAAAATTAAAATTAAATGAGAATGATATTTTTGTATTTTTAGATTTAATAAGGAAAAGAAATTAATTGAAATTAAATTAAAAGGCAAACCCTAATTCTAGTACTTTTTTATTTATTTATTAAAATATGATCTAAATTAAACCCTAATTTATTTATGTACAATTTTTAATTATAAAAAATAAAATAATAACATAAATAGTATTGTGAGAAATAAAAATTAAAAAGACATTAAAACTATCAATTAACCTAATTCTACATTTCTTTGGATTTTTATTAAAAAGGAATTAAAACTAAAACCTAATTAAACTAAATATTTACGTTCTAATTTATTTATGAAAATAATCAAAATTAAAAATTATATTTTTATTTGGACATTTTCTGATTTTTTGAGTGTTTTTATATTTTTGTGAAAAATAAGTTAATTAACCTAAACAAAAAAATGAAGTAACCAAAAGATGAAATAAATAAAAAATAGAAAGCAAACCAGGGGGGGGATAAACCCAATTTGGGAGGTTCAGGCCTGGTGATTTCTGGCCCATTAAGCTTGAAATTCATTGACTTTTTAGATTATGTGTGACACGTTGACCCACATCCATGGTGTGTCTTTAATCCGAATCCTTGATTAGATCTCTTGGGACACGTGTATGGCTGGATGGTGGTGGTACATCATACGCCTACATTACTGAAGCGCATAGGAGTTTCGTTGGAAAAATAATATGAAGATTTGTAAGACCTGGGGTTCGAACCCAGGTCTTGGAGATTGCACGCCTCTATACCTGCCACTGAGCCACTTTGAATTCTTTTAATATATAATAACGAGTAATCAATATAAAATAAAATGGGTTAGTGATCTGAAACCGCGCGCAAATTCGAATGTAACCAATCACTGCGTGCCACGGAGTTGTCTTCTTCGCGTGCCTGAAAATAAAAACAATATGGCAACGGTTTTAACGCGTTGCTGTATGCCACCTACAAGAAAATAGCGATTAGACGGTGGGTGGATATAAATTGTTCGCGAATGCACGAATCTCCTCGTCTTGGCATACTGAACACAACGGTGGTATTGAGATGGCCTAATTTTACTTGTATTGGGAAACCCCCTTTTTGAGTTCCTGAAACCCTAAAATTTGGACATGGCAAAACCTTGTATACAGCTTAAAAATCCAATTAAACATAATGGTTAGTTTTGAAACCTTGTAAGGAACATGAATCCATGATTAGAATGTTATGATAATGCCTGAAATTGAAAATACGATTATGCTTTTTTATGGAAAAAGATGGACTTCTGTATACCGATTCCACGCGTATTGATGATTGTTCTTGATTGATACACGTTCAGAATCGACCCAGGAAGCTATTGGAATAAGATTTAGGGCTTCAATCCTCCTCTAACCTTGAAAACAGTTTTCAATTTTTGGGACAATTTTTCAAGTTTATCTTTTGCTTTTGAGCGCAGCTTCCAGTCTAGGAGCATTAGGGTTGTGATGCTGATCATATATGGAGTGATTAGGTTAAGAAAAATTGGACAAAATCTTATGCATTGATGAATTTCAATATTTGATTTTACAAGATCTTTTTCAAATCTTTTTCTCATGGCTTTTGGTTCAATCATGCTCAAATCTTATCAAAACTTGCCATAGTCAATCAAGCACGAAATATTGAGGTTAAACATGCATGAAAAGATTTTTTTAGGTTAAGTTTGATATTTTTCATGTATTAAAATGATTTAAATGAATATAAATTAATATTAATTCAAATAAATAATTAAAAAATATGAAAATACTTCCCTTTGGGCCTAGTGGTCGTGCATAGGCTTGGCATGAAGAAAATTGGAAGAAAAATGAGCCCATTTGCATTTTTAGGCCTTTTGCATCAATGTTGACTTTCAAAAATTTCCAAAAATTTCCCAACTTCCACAAGGCATAACTTGGTCAATTTTTAAGCTTTTCACATGTTCTTGGACATTTTGGAAAGGTCTTTGAGTCCTTTAACCAATGCCTTTGGTCCCATGTCATTTTGATTTACCAATCTCAAGTTATGGCCTTTGACTTAAAGTCACTTTTGTTGACTTTTGAAAGTGACCTATAATGTAGAAATTGATAACTTTTTGTGAGAGCATTTCTTGGACTTGGAACATGAAGATGAATTGTAGGAAATGTCTTTCTCTTCAAAATGAGCTTTGGATGGAATTTTTCTGATAATCCATGTGAAAGTTATGCCCTGGTCAATTTCAGTTGACTTTTTTCAGCTGTCCAAATATAGCAACTTTTGCATCTTTGATGATTTCTGAGCCAAATTTTGAGAATCATGATCAAGCATTGATCAAATGATGTTTGTGGCTTCAAAATGATATATTGACCAAAAATTTGAACTTTTGACTGTCAAATGACCATTTTGCCCCTACAGTTGACTGTAGTGCAATCTAGGGTTTTGACTGTGCAATTTTGAGCTGAATGCCTTGAAACTTGACATGAGGATACTTGACCATCTTTGTAAGCATATGAGACTTGATTGGGCCTTTAAAAAGTTCATTTGCTTGACCAGAACTCAAACCCTAGTTTTGACTGTCTAGGAGACAGTTGAGCTGCACAACCCTGGGGGAATTTTGTGACCTTGACTTGGCAATTTCTTGATGAATATGGGAGGGCAAATTTTGGGGTACAACAGATGCCATGGGGACAAACAAGTTGGATCACTTGGTATCTCTTGATGCATTCCGAACTGCATCTTCACACGGTCGCTGTGGTGCATCTCCACAATGTTGAACCAAATGATTGCAGTCTTCGCGGTCCAAGTTGCTGCATCCTCCGGGTTTGGATCATGGTCCAAACCCAAATATGGTCTCCAGACGAACTGCGATAAAATTTAAATCAGGTTAACGCAAAAGTAATGTATAAATAATTTAAATGAAGAAAAGTTAAAAGTTATGACGTACGTCATCCGGGCCTAAGTGATTCAACAGATTGCGGTATAGTGCGACATTGAATCTTGGATTCTTGCCGTAATCCATACCCCTCACGCAGTACCTAAAGGAAATGAAAAACATTTTATTTTTAGCATATATTTGGGGAAGAGATGAATAGTAATAAATGATATAACTTGATGACTTACTTTGTTGCGTACGGGAAACCGAAAGTGTTGTTGTTGACGGGGTTTAAGGACTCCATCCTCCACCAACCTCAGGCTTGTAGTAAAAAAGCGCACCCATAAAATGTACATTTTTTCTTGACTGCATTTTTGCACAAGGAACTGTATAGGTGGGCTAAAACTGCAGAACCCCAACTATATTTTCTTGTTTTTTCAAAATTTCTTAGTAAATGTAAATACATAAAATTTACACTATCTCCCGTACTTTCGGGAAATAAAAAGGTACCAAATAGTATCATAAGATAAGTTTTGGCTTTTACTACACTGTCTTGCTCGGAGGAATTTTCATTTAATTCCAAATTTGCATAATGAATTTTCAGCTCAGTGAGTAGTATTCCCTGACCTCTCGCACCACCATCTTCTACCATATCCCTGCCCAACAGTTCTTCACACTGAGAGTTGGGTTGTTGAACCGACCCGTTCACGGCCTTACCGTCGACAGGGAGACCTAGTAGCATGTACACATCCTCTAGCGTGATGGTAGATTCACCTATTGGTAGGTGAAATGTATGGGTCTCTGGTCTCCACCTTTCCAACATTGCAAGAATGAACTTCGAGTCAATGGTGCAGTTGGAGATATTTATGACATGTCCAAAACCTACGTATTCCAGATATGGTACGATAAATGGGTCGGGAGCCAGGTAGTTGTGAGAACGGATTCTGAATCTTTTTGTGTCCTGAGTTCATAATATAAAAGGTGTAAGATTAAGTAAGACGAACAAAGCATTATTTGAAGTATGAAAAATGTATAACCAAAATACAAACTTACAAATGCGGCAATGTTTTCCCTTGTGTCTATGTGAGTATCGCCCATTGTTAGAAGAGCCATTGTTTAAAATGCTTGAGATTATGAAAGACTTAGGAAGAGATAGAGAGTATGAAAGACTTAGAAAGTGTAAGAGATTATGAAAGATTTCGTAGTAGAGAGTGAGACTTGTGTGGGTGTGAGAAATGTATGATATGGTATGTATTTATAGGCAAAAAAAATTCATATAGTGGTTGCTGGTGCTTGCATGCATGCAAAGTGTCACTCTTGCAGGCTATGTGGCAGCCTAGGGGGTTACATATATGCATGCATGTACAAAAAATGAAAGGTGTCACTCTTACAGGCTAGGTGGAAGCCTAAGGATGTATCACGATTGGACAGTAAGGGAGGCGTCATTGGACTTGGCGAAAGAGTATAAAAATGAATGGTGTCGTCATCCCAATTGGCGAATAAGAGGTGTCCTTTGTTGCAGGCTAGGCTCAGGCTACGTGACAACCTTTGGGATGCCATGCCTGAATGCATGTAACCCTATTGGAGGTGATGGGAGGAGACTTACAACATACAGTATAAGTGCAGAGTAGGCGCAGGCTAGGTGGCAGCCTAGGGGGTTACATATCTGCATGCATGTATCACGATTGGATAGTAAGGGAGGCGCCATTAGACTTGACGAAAGAGTACAAAAATGAATGGTGCCGCCATCCCAATTGGAGAATAAGAGGTATCCTTTGTTGCAGGCTAGGCTCAGGCTACGTGACAGCCTTTGGGATGCCTTGCCTGAATGCATGTAACCCCATTAGAGGTGATGGGAGGAGACTTACAACATACAGTATAGGTGCAGAGTAGGCGCGGGCTAGGTGGCAGCCTAGGGGGTTACATATCTGCATGCATGTATCACGATTGGACAGTAAGGGAGGCGCCATTGGACTTGGTGAAAGAGTACAAAAATAAATGGTGTCGCCACCCCAATTGGCGAATAAGAGGTGTCCTTGGTTGCAGGCTAGGCTCAGGCTACGTGACAGCCTTTGGGATGCCCTGCATGTAACACTATTGGCAGCCTTGGGGGTTGCATCCTTACTTAATTGAAATTTTTAGTCTTACGTTTATCATAACATTGATTCACTTAATCTGTCAAATCTTCCAACCTTCAAACGTTCTTACAATCAAACCTTCAAACAATCAAACATATAAACTTTCGAATAACTCATAAAGTTCAAACATTCCAACCTTCAAACCTTACAGCATTCAAACCTTCATACAATCAATAAACTTCAAACATTCCAACCTTCGAATCACTCATAAAATTCAAACATTCCAACCTTCAAACCTTCAAACAATTCTACGCAATGGCCTATGCACCACAATTTGTCGTCAAAGCACATTTCAACGGTGAGACATACATTTGTCCCACCGCTGGGTTTTTGTTTAGAGACACAGACAACATCTGATTTCTCTTAAACGGGAAAGCCAATTTCTCATACTTCAAAAAATGATTGGGTAGCAAAACCAGATTATTGGCCTGCATACGACGGCGAAATAGTGTGGCACAATGACCAAATGCGAAGGAACAAGAAGGGTCGTCCCAAAAGTAAGAGCATCACAACAGAAATGGACGATCTTGACAAGTTGGAAAGAAAGTGTGGTTTATGCCGTCAGGTCGGACACAGTCGCAAAAACTGTCCGAATCGGGCGTCTGCCTCGACCACATAAAAATTGTAATACATAAAATCTTTCCTTAATTGTATTGTAAACATTTGGGTTTTCCGTTAACAGATTTTGCTACAATTAATAAAATGCGTACAAGAATAATTAACGATATTCCGTTTACGAAATTACAACTGTTAACACAATTTCATCTGACCCATGCATCATCAACATTACATCGCTGTCTATTTTGACTTCCTCCAACCATACATTAGGTCTTCCTGTCGCATGTGAGGTTGTTGTTCGTTTTCGCTGGATCCTTCAAATTTTTTCCCCCTCCGCAATGTCTCCATCTAGCCATCGCATCAACTCCCGCTTCAGACGCTCCATGGAGTGAATGTGCCAGAATTTCATTTTCATCGCAGGTTTCGTGGCGGAGAAGATAACGTAACCATCTCTGCTAAAAATCATAGGCGACGTCATGACGCAAATAACAGAGTACAAAATAAAAATACAGTGCGAGAAAGTGTGCGAAATTTCGGAGAAACAGACGAATTATTTATAAAACAGCATTTTACCCTAGTTTTGCCCTAGGAGCCAAGTGAGATGGCGCCTCCTCTCACTTTTAAGGAGCATGCGCCATCTCACTTGACTAAAAGCCAAGGGAGGCGCCAAGTGAGATGACGCCTAGGGAAAAAGTGTAGGTGCATGCGCCAATTCAGATGGCTCCTCCTTTGGAGAGTCATCTGAAACATGGTTATTTGCATAATTTTTTCCGAAACCCGATTATTTGCGAAATATTATTTTAATACATGGTTATTGTAAAAAAAATCATCCTTTGTGGCTTTTATTTAAATTGCTTTAACTATCAAAATAAATAAATCAATTAAAAAAAGAAAAAAAATCTGAATTAAAAATTGATCTGACCTGATCAGAAATGGACCGTCACGGCTGGCTCCGAGCAGAAAGCTTTTTGAACGAGGTGGGGGGGGTACCTGCAAGGCACTCTGATGCTAAAGTAAGTGGGAGTACGAGCAGATAATAGCAAGTTGAGGTTAGAATGATGAATACCTGACCCTCTGGAAACAGAGGGTATTTATAGCCCCCAACGCTGGGCCAAGGTTCCTTCATTGGGCCGGGCGGATTTGGCCCAATGGAGGAACTGCCAGGTTCTACGTGGGTAGTGGGGACCCGCACGTGGTCCCCTTCCTGGATGTTCTGCGTGAAGTGCGGGCGGACGAAGACGCGGTCTTTCCGGGATATCGTTGGGGGGAACGGTGGACTGAGTCTGCCCTAGTTGGGATGCTCGAGGGGAGGTCGAGCTGGACAGCAACCTGTCGAGCTGGACGCCAGGTCGTGGAGCTGGACGGCAGGGTGTCGAGCTGGACAGCAGGAGGTGGAACTGGACATCACCACGTGGAGCTGGACAGCAGGATGTCGAGCTGGACATCATGATGTCGGGCACGGATGTGGCCCCTTTGCTCGGCGTGGTCCTCAGTAAGTCCCTTTGGACTGGGCCTTAGGAATGCTTTTGGGCCTGTCGGGCCCAGTCCAGAACAGGAGCCCCCCAAGTCGTGGTTCCTTTGCGAGGAGACATGACTTGAATCCAAGTTATTCCCTCGTTGAGGTCTCGTGCCCCGGGATAGAGCTGTGGGCCCTCGAGGGGCCTCCTCGTGTCGTGCTCGGAGACTTCCTCGGTGGTGGATGCGCGGAGGATCCTTACCGGGCGCGTCGGTCGAGCACACGAGGTATCTTTCAGGAACTGTGCCGCCACCCTATGGGGGTAGGGTCATCATTGCGTTGGGAGCAGCGCGTCGAGGAGATGGAGTCCGTGGTTGCCCGAGGTGATGTTTGGTATTCCACGTCATCACTATAAATAGGAACCTTGGGCCCCATAATACGTTTTCTGCTCTCTGTGCTCTCTCTGCTGCTGCTCTTCCAGACTTTCTCCAGTCGCGACTTTCCGTTACAGATTCTTCCATTTCGTAGCCAAATCCCACTCTTTGATCCAAGTAAGTGATCTATCTTCTTCATTTTTCTGTTTAGAATGCATGATTTCTGGTGTTTGTAGATGTTTTAGGACCGTGCGCGTGGGATTAGCCCGGTAAAACCATGCTTAGCCCGACACATTCATGTCTAGGACCGGCAAACGCATGTTTGTGGTCGGCACATTCATAGTTTTAGGTGATAAACTTCAGAGCTGCCCGGGGTCTTCATGATCCAGGGCGCCTGATTCATGATCGCGTCCGGTATGTTCATGGTCTTGGCCGTGGACTTTATGGTGCGGCTCGCCATGTTCATACCTCGGGCCGACATGCTTGGAGAGTGGCCGCGCAGTTGGTTTGAGGAAGAATACCGGGTTCAGGACGTCGGGGAGGCAACCGTTCGTGGAAACGGACTTATGTAGTCGTGTATGGAACGACATGATTTTGTCGAGCGTAGGACTTCGTGCTCAACTGACTGGTTTCCCGTGCTCTGCAGGTAACCATGGCGGACGAGCCGAGCTCCTCCGGACGCCGCGACCGTGAAGAACAGAGTGCCGACGAGTCAGTCACCCTGATTGATACCGTGACCGACCCTTTGTTGGAATGGGTGGGCGTCGAGCCGCGGGGGATAGCGTCGGTATACAGTCGGGACGACCGACATCCATTTGATGTCATTGAAGAGGGTCAAGACCAGCCCGGCTTCCAGAAAAACTTCGTAGTCATGGTTCCGTCAACCCGTGCAAGGATTTGCTCGGTTTATCTGAATTACAGCCTCGCGATGTATGAGATCGCGTTCAAAGACCTAGGGCTGCGGCTGCCATTCACTGATTTCCAGGCCGGGGTCTTTATGCACTTGGAGCTGGCCCCGTCCCAACTGCACCCAAACTCTCTCGCCTTCATCCGGGCGTTTGAGTTGACGTGTCGCTACCTGAGGATCGGGGCGACCATCCCGCTTTTCTTCCGGATATTTCACCTGCAGCGTCAGTCCCGAGGAGGGAAACATAGCTGGGTCTCCCTAAAGCAGTCGAGGAGGCTCTTTAAGATGTATATGGACTCTGTGAGGGGGTTTAAAGACAAGTGGTACGTGGTACGGCCAGTTACCGACGCTGCTTTAAATTCCCTTTTCGAGGAGGAGGGGCCGGTGAGCGACGATGATGGGGAGGCGATGATGGGCGACGATGGGAACCCTGTGTTGGGTCGTAGGGCTAAAATCCCGGTGTACTGGATGTCCCGGCATTACGAGCATGGGACGGGTTATTACCATACCGCCGCCGGGGACATGTGCTCGGAAGACGAGCAGGCGTACGGCGCTCTTTGCCGGTTTGTCGACAGTTTCCATCCCGCCCGATGGGTTACGCGGGAAGGGGATGATATCTTGGACAAAGATGGTTACCCAACGTTCGAGTCCCGTCCGATTGACACCAAAGCGCTGGTGGAGTGCCCGACATACAGGCAGGCTGCCCGCCTGTTAGGTTGTTTGTTGCTTGAAATTCTTTATTCGTCATTTATTTATGAAGTTTGCTCGACACTGACCTAACCTTTATTTTGTGCAGGTACGATGGCTAGTCGACATGAAAGGCTCTTGAAATTATCCTGCGACCAGAGGCGGGGCAGGAGGGTCGTGAAGGCCCCACAGGCGACGAGGATGGGCCCCCCACCCAGTCCAAATGCTCCTCAGCTGGTGAGGGTGGACTCGCCGTCGAGCTCGGGGCCCGCGTCGGATCCAAAAGTCGAGGAGATCGACCCTAGTGCCGCTTTGATGCAGAGGAAGAGGACTCGTGTGGAAGGTGGTCCGACTGTCGGCGAGGACGCCGGCGCTGTTAAATCTTTCGCCTTCCCCCCTTGCTTCGAAGAGGCGGGCTTTTTCGAGCGATTCCCTCCGTCAGTGGTTGCCCATGAAGCTGCGGCCATAAAAAAGATGAGTAAAGAGGAACGGAAGGCGTATCTGGCCGCCAGCGTGGATGGGCTGGTAAAAATGGCCGAAATGGCTTTGGTGCTATCCGAGGATGGAGGGGATTCTGCCCGTGTTGAAGAGCTCGAGCAGGAGAAGGCGGCCCTGACCGCGAGCTCGCGGAAGTTGAAGGTCGCTCTGGAACGCTCCGAGGGGATGTTCCGAGAGCAGACTGCGATGCTCGATGCTGAGAGGGAGATGTTGACCCTGGAGAAGGCGAAGTCGGGGAAGTTGACCGAGGAAGGGGAGCTTCTTCGGGCAGACAGGGATCGCCTGGGGGCTGAAGTCGAACGCTTGGCCAAACAGGTCGAGGAAATGAATGCTGCCCTGCAACCTACCGAGGACGAGCCCGAGGACCTCGTAGCTTTGAAGAGTCGGGTGGAGCTGGTCGCCCACATCCGGCTCCTCGAGGTAGACTGCGTCGGTGCCCTAGAGGACGGGTTCAACTCTGCGGTCGGTCAACTCTCCCTGCTGAACTCTGGCCTGGTCACTGAGGGTATCGGTCACACACACCAGAACATGGACGGCGTGATCGTTCCTCCACCCGATTCTCCGAACGCCGACAATGATGATTCCGTGGAGGTCTGAATAGGATAGCGGGCCTGCGTGCCCTTGATATTTGTATTCTTTGGGCCTGCGTGCCTGTTTATTGTATGTTATGAACATCGCCGGCCTTCTTGGTCGGTTTATTATTGTTTTGTCGCCTTCGGGCATTTATATCAATGCTGTTTTACATTTTGGATTTTTTGCCCCTGTTTGAAATCATATATTTGCATGAATTTTTAGCCTAAGTCACGGGCCCGAGGAGTGCCCGTAAGTGGCTTTGATTTGGCGAGCGAGTCTGCCCGCCTCCGTTTGTATGCGTTCCCGGCCCTATTTCGTTTGGCCAGAGTCACCTAAGTGTTGTGCTCGAGGGGAGAGATTTTCTTTTGACCCTTGTAGATGGCCCGTTATTCTTGATGGAATGTCGGGCATTTCGGAGCGAAGTTGCTCAGTCGGGCGTGGAGCCCGTTAGGGACGATTCGCCCTTGGCGTGAACTGCCCATCGCGAGCTGGGTGTTCTGCCTTATGGGTACGACGACGGTGGGGCTTGGTATAGCTGTCCACGTCGGGCACTATCGATTGTCATCGTTTACCGCGCGATGCTGTGCCATTTTGGTCGTATGTCGGGCTTGTACCTTAGCCTTATACGAAATTGGACGTTTTTCCTCGTTGACTGAGCGCGGGTGTTTCTGGTCGAGGGTCCCAGGTGTTGATAGTTTCTAACTGTAGTACTGCTTTAGCTTAGCAGCGTTCCAGGGTCGCGGTAATGACTCTCCGTCTAACTGCTCGAGGTAGTACGCCCCGGTACCTGTGGTGCCGTGGACGCGGTAAGGTCCTTCCCAGTTCGCGGCCAACTTCCCTTCGCGGGAATCTTTCTGGTTCCTGCGTAGTACCAGACTGCCTATTTCGAACTCGCGCTTGATGACCTTGTTGTTGTGGCGCAGAGCCACTCGTTGTTTTAGGGTGGCTTCGCGCAGGGCAGCACCCGATCGGATTTCCTCGACAAGGTCGAGTTCATCCCTTAGTGCTTCGTCATTCATTTCTTCGTCGAGGGGTTCCTCCGTTCGTCGGGATGGTTCCATGATTTCGACCAGGATGACAGCTTCGGTGCCGTAGGCCAGTCGGAATGGTGTTTCACCCGTTGTTGAGTGGGGTGTGGTGCGGTATGCCCACAGGACGCTGTGGAGCTCCTCGACCCATCCTCTTTTGGCTTCGCCAAGTCGACGTTTGAGCCCTCGGAGGATGACTCTGTTCGCGGCTTCGGCTTGCCCGTTGGTCTGAGGGTGCTCGACCGACGTGAAATGTTGTTTGGTCCCCAGTTTGGTGACGAAGTCTCGGAATCCGTGGTCGGTGAACTGGGTACCGTTGTCGGTCACCAGGGCCTGCGGAATTCCGAACCTGGCGAGGACGTTTCTTTTATAGAAATGGAGGATATTGTGTGAGGTGATTTTTGCGAGTGCCTCAGCCTCGATCCATTTCGTGAAGTAATCCACGGCGACGATTAGAAATTTGTTCTGGTAGGTTCCTTGCACGAAGGGCCCGAGGATGTCCATGCCCCACCAGGCGAACGGCCATGGGGACGACAATGTGTTCAGCTCGTGCGGGGGAGCGAGGTGCATATCCCCGTGCCTCTGGCACTTGTCACATTTTTTCACGTGTTCCTTGGCGTCCTGTTGCATCGTCGGCCAGTAATATCCTGCTCGGAGGGCTTTCCTTGCCAAGGATTTACCGCCCATGTGCTGAGCGTTGATCCCTTCGTGTATCTCCCGCAGCACGTCGGGGATGGCGGACTCGTCGATGCATTTCAGGAGGGGAATGGAGAATCCTCTTCGGTACAGTTTCTGCTCGAGAACAACATAGGAACATGCTCGTCGCTTGATTATGGCCGCTTCTGCCTGGTTCGACGGGAGTTCTCCCTTTGTCAGGAAATTATAAACCGGGGTCATCCAGGACGTGGCATCCCCGATGGCGTGGATCTCGACCGTAGTCGAAGATGGTTCGATGCTCGGTCGTGCCAGAGATTCCTGGATGACGGATTTATTCCCGCCCTTCTTTCGTGTGCTCGCAAGTTTGGACAATATGTCCGCCCTCGTGTTTTGCTCGCGGGGAACATGAGAAATTTCTGCACGTACGAACTTTGTCATTTGTTTTTTGACTAAGTTCAAGTACTCAATGAGGTTGTCATTTTTGGCCTGGTAGCTTCCCTGTACTTGAGAGGCGACGAGCTGGGAGTCGGTGTAAATTTGAACTTCGCGGGCTCCTAGGTCCTCGGCTAATCTCAGTCCTGCGAGCAGGGCTTCGTATTCTGCCTGGTTATTTAACGTCGGGAAGGATAGAACCAAGGAGTGCTCGATTACTACACCTTCTTCGTTTTCCAGGAGGATCCCTGCGCCGCTTCCGGACGAGCTGGAGGCTCCGTCGACGAAGATGGTCCACTTATGTTCCTTCCCCGGGGGGAGGTCGTGAGTGGTCATCTCCGCGACGAAGTCGGCCAAGGCTTGTGCTTTCAGGGCCTTCCTGCTCTCGTACTGAATGTCGAATTCGGAGAGTTCCAAGGACCACTTCAGCATTCTGCCCGCCATATCTGGCCTACCCAGGAGTTGCCTCACCGGCTGATCGGTTCGCACGATGATGGTGTGGGCTAGAAAGTAGTGTCTGAGCCTCCTCGCAGCGTTGACGAGGGCCAGAGCAACCTTTTCTATCTGTTGATATCTGCTTTCGGGGCCTTGTAAGGCTTTGCTCGTAAAATAGACAGGTTTCTGCCGGTCAGGGGTTTCGCGGACAAGGGCTGCGCTGATGGCTTCGTTCGAAACGGCCAAGTATAAGTACAGTGGTTCTCTGTCGTCTGGTCGAGACAGCACGGGCGGTTGAGATAGGCTCTGCTTCAGATGGCGAAGTGCGTGCTCGCATTCCTCGTTCCATTCGAATGCTGCTTCCTTTCGAAGGAGCTTGAAGAAGGGGAGGGCGTGCTGAGCGGACTTCGCGACGAAGTGGGATAGTGACGTCAACATGCCGTTCATGATTTGTATCGACTTCTTCGACGTCGGTGTCGGTAGGTCGGAGAATGCTCGACATTTGTCGGGGTTGGCTTCAATCCCTCGTTCTGTTAGATAGAATCCTAGGAATTTTCCTGCCTTAACCCCGAACGTGCACTTCTCGAGGTTGAACCTCATTTTGCACTGTCTTGCCTGGGCGAAGACTGTCTTGAGATGAGCTGCGTGATCGGCGTCTGCTCGGGATTTGACGATCATGTCGTCCATATATACCTCGAGCATGTCGCCAATTTGTTTGTTGAACACTTTGTTCATCATGCGTTGGTAAGTTGCACCGGCGTTCTTCAGTCCGAAGGGCATTACGTTATAGTAATAGTTGTCCGAGCTGGTCATGAACGCCGTGCAGCGTTTGTCGCCCAGAGCCATTGGGATTTGATTGTATCCCGAGTAGGCGTCCATGAACGACAGAGTCTTGTAGCCGGCCGAATTGTCGACCAGCATGTCGATGTTAGGTAGAGGAAAAGCATCCTTCGGGCAAGCCCGGTTGAGGTCGGTATAGTCAACACACATTCTCCATTTTCCATTATTCTTTTTAACAAGTACAACATTTGACAGCCAGGTGGAGTACCGGGCTTCAGAAATAAAATTTGCCTCTAGGAGGTCTTTTACAGCTTTTTCAGCAGCCTCCGTTTTTTCTGGAGACTGCCTACGCCTACGTTGTACTACGGCCTTGGCGGCTGGATCAATGGCGAGGTGATGACAGGCGACCTCAGGGTCGAGTCCGGGCATCTCTGCAGCGCTCCAGGCGAAGAGATCAGCATTCTCGCGCAGACATGCCTTGATTTGCTTCCTGGCCAAGTCGGGGAGGTCTTTGCCAATCTTCACTCCCTTGGTCGGGTCTGCTCCGAGGGGAACGAGTTCAAAATCACCGTCCGGGATAGGTCGGAGTGGGATTTGCTCGCTGCTGGATGGCTCGTCTTGGTCGAAGCGAGCGTCGAGGGCTATGGAGTCGACCTTTGGTGGAGCCTTCTGGACTTCTTCCTCGGGGGATGCTCTGTCAGGCTCCTGCTTTGTCCTCTTGGTGGGTCTGGTCCCCACGTCGACGGTATCTCGTCCCCTTGAAGCGGCGTTGAAGCACCTGCGGGCAGCAGCGAGGTCTCCCTGGATGGTGGCTACCCTTGCCCTTTTGGTATAGAACTTCATTTTTAGATGGACAGTTGAGGGCACCGCTGTCATCTCCGCCAATGTCGGCCTCCCCAAGATGTAATTGTATAGGGACGGGCAATCAATGACGAGGAAGCGGACCTTAACCTGTCTTGTAGTTGTTCCTTCCCCGAACGTCACCAGGAGCTCGACATAACCCCAAGGTTTGGAAGTCGAGTCGTTGAAGCCTTGAAGATCCGAACCCACATACGGAGAGAGATGTGAGTCGTCCAGTTGCAAGGTCTGGAACAGCTGGCTGTACATCACGTCGACGGAACTCCCTTCGTCGACCAGGATGCGATGCACGTCAAAATTGGCCATCTTTGCCCTTATCAGCAAGGGGATGACTGTGTTCGGGGCTCCGCCGGGGAGTTCTTCTAGGTAGAAGGTGATGGGCTCTGACCTGCCCTTCACCTTTTCGAACGTCACAGTTTGTGGAGGAGCTGTGTCGACCAGTTCGTCCAACTTCCTCTTGGCTGAATTGATGGTGAGGTCGTTGAACCCGCCCCCGTTGATGACCATGGCGGAGGGGAAGTATTCCCACCTGCTGTGTGTTGTCAGGGGCTCCTGCAGGAGCTCGGGAACATCGAAATCCTCGGGCCTGGTTACCGAGAAGGCGGTCTGGATTGGTACCGACTCGTCAGATGGTCGGGCATCTTCTTCAGGCTCTTTAGCTTCATGGGCGTCACGACGGGGAGCGTCGTTTCGCCTGTACTGTGCGAGCCTCCCTCCCTTGATGAGGGTTTCAATGACGTCCTTGAGGTGGACGCAGTCCTCTGTCAAATGACCATGACTCCTATGGTATTGACAATATTTATTTTTGTCTGCCCCTGGCTTGGCAGGAGCAGGTCGGGGACGCTTGACGCCACCGTCTCTGAAATCTGTGCTAGCACACTCCGCCAGAATACGCTCGCGGGAAGCCGTGAGCGGAGTGTACTCAGTGAAACGGCCCGAGGGGCCCCTTTGTTCCCGGACCTCCCGGGGTCGGTCTTCTTTCCTTTTCTCCCCGGTACGTCGGGGATGAGGGTCTTGTCGCGAGCTGCTGCTATGATTGGGAGCGCGAGCCCTGGAGTCTCGTGCCCTGTTGGCAACTTCTCTCTCCTCGTAGTCCATGTATGCTCGGGCTTTGTCGAGGAGAGCATCAAAAGTTGCAGGTGGCTCAATACCCACAGCTTTTCTGAATTCCGTGCCGGGGAGGAGGCCCCTCTCCAGCAAATATCTTTTCATATGGTCCGCGCAGGGGACCTGTATTGCTTCCCGGTTGAAGCGGTTGATGAATTCCCTCAAGGTTTCATCCTGTCTTTGGATGATGGCCTCGAGGGCCGCCTCGGTCTTTGGGTGGCGCTGAGAAGCTGTGAAAGAACTGATGAACTGGTTCTTCAGGTTCCGCCACAAGGTAATTGAGCCCGGGGCGAGACCTTTATACCAGTCCATGGCCGCCTTCTTGAGAGTTGTGGGGAAAAGGCGGCATTTGATGGGGCCCCCGACATTATGATAGTGGAGCATGGCTTCGAACCCGTCGATGTGGTCGACCGGGTCCGCTACTCCATCATACTCCTTCAGATGCGGGGGCTTCTCCATGCCCGGGGGGGATAGGTGCATCCATGATGGCCTGCGACAGGGGACCGCGGGGGTCGTCCTCGTCGCTCCTCTCCGGAGAAAGAGAAGGGGTCCTGTAGTTATGTCTGGCACGATGATCGTGCTGAGATTCCCTCGAGCGTGATGCTCGGTGGTTGAAGGTCACCCGCCCGTCTCCGGCGTGCCTCTTGTCGTGCCTGGAAGGGTCGCGACTGGGTTCTTCGGCAGGGATGACGTACTGTCTCTCATATTGGGGCCGCCTCTGCTTTGGCCGGGGAGAGGGGCTCCTGGATTTCTCCCTATAATGTCTCCGCGGAGGAGAAGGGTGTCGAGCTTCCGTGACCCGAGGAGGAGGAGAATGTGGCCTCTGATGTCTCCTCGGTGGTCGTCGATCATCTTCCAGTGCCCTTAACCTTTCTCCTTGGGCGAAGATTAGGTAATTTGTCTGATTAATGGCCGCGAACAGTGCCTGAGTCGTGGCATCTGCTCCGGCGGGGACTGGGACTTCATAGAACCGGGCAGCTCTGCGATAAGCGAGAGCTTCCGGGTCGTCTTCGAGTGCTGGAGGGGTCGTAGAGGACGACGCAGTAACCCCGTCCCTGTGGGAGGTAGGTCCAGGGGCGGTTGTCACAGGGATGGCATTGTGGTCGGGATCACCGGGATTGTCGAGGTGTCCATTCTTGTCCGCGGGACCGTTATTAGTGTCGGCGACACGGACGTGCTGCTCTTCGCGAGCTGGATCAGCCATGACAGGTAATTGAATTGAGCTTTGGTCCTTAGAATTGTTCGTTAGACGGGGAAGCTGTTTCCCACAGACGGCGCCACTGATCTGACCTGATCAGAAATGGACTGTCACGGCTGGCTCCGAGCAGAAAGCTTTTTGAACGAGGTGGGGGGGGGGGGTACCTGCAAGGCACTCTGATGCTAAAGTAAGTGGGAGTACGAGCAGATAATAGCAAGTTGAGGTTAGAATGATGAATACCTGACCCTCTGGAAACAGAGGGTATTTATAGCCCCCAGCGCTGGGCCAAGGTTCCTTCATTGGGCCGGGCGGATTTGGCCCAATGGAGGAACTGCCAGGTTCTACGTGGGTAGTGGGGACCCGCACGTGGTCCCCTTCCTGGATGTTCTGCGTGAAGTGCGGGCGGACGAAGACGCGGTCTTTCCGGGATATCGTTGGGGGGAACAGTGGACTGAGTCTGCCCTAGTTGGGATGCTCGAGGGGAGGTCGAGCTGGACAGCAACCTGTCGAGCTGGACGCCAGGTCGTGGAGCTGGACGGCAGGTTGTCGAGCTGGACAGCAGGAGGTGGAACTGGACATCACCACGTGGAGCTGGACAGCAGGATGTCGAGCTGGACATCATGATGTCGGGCACGGATGTGGCCCCTTTGCTCGGCGTGGTCCTCAGTAAGTCCCTTTGGACTGGGCCTTAGGAATGCGTTTGGGCCTGTCGGGCCCAATCCAGAACAAAAATAAAAGAAATGAATTGTTAACTTAAAAACATGATTAAAGAAAATAAAAAAGTTGATTGAGTTAAAACAATATTTAATAAATCATAAATAAATGTTCATGTAAAATAGAATAAATAAATAATTTAATATGTGAAATTAAATGGATAGTTATCTTTAGAAAACATGGGTTGAAGGAAAATTAAAAACAAAGAAAATAAATAAAAGAGACAAAAAAAATATGACTTAAAAATAAAATAAATGGAATAATTAAATAATTGAAATTAAATGGATAGTTATTTTTAAAAAATGTGGGTAGTTATCTTTAGAAAACATGGGTTAAAGGAAAAATTAAAAACAAAGAAAATAAATAAGAGAGAAAAACATGAGTTAAAAAAATAAAATAAACTGAATAATTAAATAATTGAAATTAAATAGGTAGTTATGTCAAAAAATCTTAGGTTGAAGAAAAATAAATAAATAAAAAAGTATAAGAGCCAATTAATTTTACACACAATTAATTTTTTAATTAAAAATAAAATAAATAAGTTATTAATTTTAAAATGTGGGTAAGCTTGAATTAGTCAAAATAATGTTTTTCAAAATATTAAATAGATGATAATAAATCGGTAGTTATCTCAAGAAAACGTGGTAGTTAGTTATCTTTAGAAAACATGGGTTAAAGGAAAATAAAAAACAAAAGAAAAATAAATAAAAGAGATAAAAATATGAATTCAAAATAAAATAAATGTGTTTCACGTATAGATTTGAGAGATAGTGGGGGAAGTAAAAATGATTTATTTGTTGTTAATAAATAGAGTATGAGATAGAGAAAATTATATTTGAGCTTTTAATAAGTGTTTGGGTCTGAACACTTTGTCTATATAAATGGTCATTATAGTTATAATAAAAAATATAATGATGATAATATATTCAGTTAAAAGTTAATTACACTTAAATTAATTCACGTTCTCTCTCTCTCTCTCTCTCTCTCTCTCTCTCTCTCTCTCTCTCTCTCTCTCTCTCTCTCTTCTCTTCTTCTTGTTTTCTCAAAATCATCTTTCTTGAATTATTTGTTCCAACAAATTGGTATAAAGAGCTTGTTTGCGATTCAGAGAGAATCTAATGGCAAACGAGTCAACAACATCAGCACAGTTTCCAGCGAATCTACCGATTCTCAAAAGTGAAAACTATCAACGGTGGGTTGCGCAAATGAAGGTTATTTTTCAGATTTCAAGATATCGTAGAAATCTTGAATGATGGAATATCAGAACTGGAAGTAAATGCTACGGAAGTCCAGAAAACTGCGCACAAAGATCAGAGGAAGAAAGATGGCAAGACAATGTTCTTGATTCACCAGTGTGTGGATTGTGACATATTCGAGAAGATAATTGAAGAAGAAACAACAAAATGAGCTTGGGAAAAGTTGAAATCCTTGTATGGTGGAGATGAGAAACTGAAGAAGGTGAAGTTACACACATTGAGAAAGCAGTACGAGATGCTTCAAATGAAAGAGGATAATCTATTTCTGCATATTTCTCAAGAATTGTGACGCTAACAAACCAGATGAAGGCATGTGGTGAAGCGTGTACGGATCTGCAAAAGATAGAAAAGGTATTGAGATTTTTAATTGCAGATTTCGATTACTTTATTGTGACAATTGAAGAGGCCAAGAATCTATCTGAGATGAAGTTGGAAGAACTTCAAGCCTCATTGGAGGCTCACGAAATGAGGCTGCAGCAGAGAAACTCAAAAAGAGAGAAGGCAGTTGAACAAGCATTACAATCGAGATTCAGCAAGAAAACTGGAAAAGAGAAGTCGAAGCAGCAAAAGAATATTGCTTGTGATGAGAAGTCAAGCAAGGATACTGAATCGAAAGGTGTGGGCAACAAGTATTATGGGAAGAAATTTGACACGAAAGAGGTGCAATGTTATAATTGTCAAGGTTTTGGCCACTATACTACAGACTGTCGAAGAAAGAAAGCTGCAAGGTCGAAAGATAGTGATGAAGCTCAATATGCACGAGCTGGAGATAATGATTCTGATGATGTGTTGTTGTTGGTGAACACTCAATCGACTATTGAGAAAAATAACATGTGGTATCTGGATTCAGGATGTAGCAACGACATGACTGGCAATAAAAACCGGTTTACCAAGTTAGATGAGTCAGTCGAAAAGGTGATAAAGTTTGCAGATGGCATGCATATCAAATCAGGTGGTAAAGAAGATATTTCGATTATCAAAAAGGATGGTCGAAAGGCTACTATCACTAAAGTTATATATGTACCTTCAATGACAAGTACCTTGATAAGTGTAGGTCAATTACTTGCAAAAGGCTTCAATATGAAGTTAGAGAATAATCATATGAAGGTATATAGGGCTGATGGGAGGCTAATAATGAAAGAACCATTGGCGGAGAACAAAACGTTCAAGGTTGAACTCAACACATCAGATCACAAATTTCTTGCTTCAACTACAAAAGAAGACAAGAACTGACTATGGCATTACATGTATGGACATCTAAACTTCAAGAGTTCATGTATGCTCAATAAGAAAAGAATGGTGCTTGGGTTGTCGTATATGAAGGAACCAAAGCAGATATGTGAGGAATGTTGCAAAGCTAAACAGGCAAGGAAGGCGTTCAAACGTGACTTGCCTATAAGATCAAGGCAAAAACTAGAGCTGGTTCATTCAGATGTGTGTGAACCCTTTGAAGTAAAGTATAACAGAGGTAACATGTATTTCCTTACTTTCATTGATGAATTCACCAGACATATGTGGATTTAACTTATCAAAACAAAAAGTGAGGTATTCACACAGTTCAAGAAGTTCAAGTTGCATGCTGAGAAACAAAGTGACTGCAAATCGAAGAAGTTAAGAACTGATGGTGGTGATGAATATACTCCTGCTGAATTTACTAGATTTTGCAATGAGGAAGGTATAAAGCATGAGGTTATTGCATCCTATACGCCTCAGCATAGTGGCATACTGAGAGAAAGAATAGAAGTGTACTGAACATGACAAGATGTATGTTGAAAGCTAAGAATATGCCTAAGAGATTTTAGGCTGAAGCAGCTTCGACAACAATATACATTCTAAATAGATGCCCAACAAAAAAGATGGTCGAAAAGACACTGCATGAGGCTTGGACAGGGTCGAAGCCAAATGTAAATCATCTTAGAGTTTTTGGATCAATATGTTTCAGGCATGTACACGAACAATTGAGAAAGAAGTTGGATGATCAAAGTGAAGTCATGATGCTCATAGGTAATCATTCGACTGGTGCATACAAGTTGTATTCACCAATCAAATATAAACTAGTGATCAGTAGAGATGTTCTTGTAGACGAAAGAAAAGGGTGGGATTGGAGTCGAAGTTCAGTTCGACAAGAATCATACACAATCACAAGTGTGTTCGAAGAAGATGAACAAAACAAAGGTGATACTTCGACTGGTTGAAATGAAGAACCACCTGTGCAGAATGAAAGAAGATTCACAAGAATAAAAACTGAGTCCACTAGGCTGATTGGATATGAGAGGTTTCCAGATCAAGAAATCGATGCATATGGTGACTTAATTGAAGAAGCCATGATGATGGCTGAAGCAGAACCAATTGATTTGGGTGAAGCCTTGAGCAATTCGAATTTGTGTGAAGCCACGAAAGAAGAACTTAGAGCCATTGAGAAGAACAAGACTTGGGAGCTTGTCAAAAGAACCAACAAGAAATCAATTGATGTGAAATGGATCTAAAAGGTGAAACGAAGTCCAAATGATGAGATTGCAAAGTATAAGACAAGACTGGTGGCCAGAGGTTTTCTACAAAAACCTGATATTGACTTTGATGAAGTATATGCACCTGTTGCGAGGATCGAAACAACCAGGGTTATTGTTTCGATAGCTGCATGTAGAGGGTGGAAAGTGCACCAATTTGATGTAAAGTTAGCATTTTTGAATGGTTCATTGGAAGAAGAAGTCTACGTTACTCAACCACCAGGTTTCGAGTCAAAGGGCAGGAGTCGAAAGTTTACAAATTAAGGAAGGCTCTCTATAGCTTGAAGCAAGCTCCTAGAGCTTGGAATAAAAGTATAAATAGCTTCCTAATTAAAGCAGGTTTCATAAAGTGTGTCTCTGAACATGAAGTATATGTAAATGATGTCGAAAGTGTCAATCAAATCATTTTATGTCTCTATGTTGATGACTTACTCATTACAGGAGCAAACGAAGTTGAGATAATGAAGGTAAAGTCGAAGTTAATGCAGGAATTTGAAATGTCTGATTTAGGGAATCTCTCCTATTTCCTGGGAATGGAATTTAAAGACATTGAAGAAGGAGTTTTCTTGCATCAAATGAAGTATGCTCAAGATATACTAAAGAGGTTCATTATGAGCAACTGTAAGACAATTGTTACTCCATTAGAGACTAGAGCAAAGCTGAAAAAGGAATCAAATGATGAATTTGTAAGTTCGACCCTTTACAAACAAATCATTGGATCCTTGAGGTATCTTTGCAATACTAGACCAGATATATGCCAAAGTGTAGGATTGTTGAGAAGATTTATGGAGAAGCCCCAAGAATATCATCTCATCATAGTAAAGAGGGTGTTGAGATACATAAAAGCAACTATTGATCATGGTGTGTTGTTACCAAAGAAATTGAAGAACAACTCAGATGTCGAAGTTCATGGATACACTGACTCAGACTTCAGTGGAGATCAAGACGAAAAGAAGAGTATTGCAGGATACATTTTCATGATCGAAGGAGCTCCAATCTCCTAGAGTTCGAGGAAGAAAAGTATTGTGGCTTTGTCATCATGCGAAGCATAATATGTGGCTGCATCATATGCTGCATGCCAAGCAACATGGATCGAAATGCTACTTGAAGAACTCAGAATAATGGAATCAAAGATGAAGTTGTTTGTTGATAACAAGTCAACTATAAACCTTGTGAATCACCCAGTGTGTCATGGTAGAAGTAAGCACATTGAAAGAAGGTATCATTTTCGGAGGGATCAAGTCAACAAAGGGAAGCTCGAAATAAAACATTACAAGACAGAAGTGCAACTAGCTGATATATTCACCAAACATGTGAAGAAAGTGAGATTCAAAGAGTTAAAGAAAGACATCGGGATGGGAAGTCTCAAGAACATGAATTAGGGAGTGTGTTAGTTGTATAATTCTTGTTCAGTTATATTTGGGTTTTTAGCATATATTTGGGTCGGAATATTTTGCCTATATAAAAGGCCATTATGGTTGTAATAAAAAAATATAACAATAATAATACATTCAGTTAAAAGTTAGTTACACTTAACTAACTCACATTCTCTCTCTCTCTCTCTTCTTTTCATCGTTTTCTTATTTTCTCAAAATCATATTTCTTGAATCTTTTGCTCTAACATAAAATTGTTTAAATAACAAAAATGAAATAATATGGATATAAAAAGTTAGTGGAAGAGAAGTTAAATTTTAGTAATAATTAAATATAAAAATATTAATTAGTGGAATACATATAAATAAATAAACAAATAAAAAAAATTGAAATTATAAAGTCATCCTTTGTTTTGGATTTAAAAAATATTAAATGATTTAACAACTTTTATATTAGAGAAAAAAAAAAGGTTTTATAGATGTTGAGAACATCATAGTCTAGAACGGAGTGAGTCTGCGATAGAGCAAAAAAAAAATGGTAGTACTGAGCGCGACGACGATCGGAGCCCTATTGGGTTTGGGTACGCAGATGTACTCCAACGCTCTCCGCAAACTCCCCTACATGCGCCGTAATCCATCATTTTCTCGAATTTCTCGCTAATTTCGTATTCAATTTATCTTTCTCTTGTTTGATTGTTGCGATTGTGTGTAGATCCGTGGGAGCACGTATTGGGAATGGGTTTGGGCGTTGTGTTCGTGAACCAGCTTGTGAAATGGGAGGCTCAGGTTGAACAAGATCTCGATAAGATGCTTGAGAAAGCTAAGGCCGCTAATGAAAGACGCTACATTGGTTCGTCTTTCAATCCTATGGTTTTATTTTATTCTGCTTTTGGGTTCTCGATTTGTTCGATTGTTATGATATTTTGTGTAGTGTTGTTTTCTTATTGTTTTGATTTGTAATTTGAATGAGGGTTTAGGATGATTTAGAAACTCGATTTGGGGATTTGATTTGAGGAAACTGGATTTGGTTTTTGTTGATATGTTATTGCTTACTAACATTAGAAATTTGGATTGCGTTGAAAGGAGATGAAAACAATGAATTAGGTGGATTTAGCTGACACTTTAGTAAGAAGAAGAACTTGTCCTCTACAATGTGTAAAGGTAGGCAATGTCGCTAATGGAATGGTCATAGTTACCAGCTCTGCAACTCCTTTCACCAAGTGGTACAGTATACATGGAATATATTGGTTCTAATATACTTATTGGTATTGTGTACAAACCAAAAATATATATTTTTTCATTTAGTTAAAAGGCATGTAGCAATGCTAAAACTCTTAGGGATGGTTTTCTGCCCATTTAGGTCCCACAAGGCTCGAAAGATTAGTCTCTGCAGTTGCGCAAGGAGGATACCCGATATACAACAATAGAAATTCATTATTGCGATTTTCTTTGAAGTTTCTTATATTTTAAGTTAGTGGCTTGGATAATGCGGTAATAATGGTTTTGTTTGTTTATTACTAGCACTGTGTAAAAAAAAACTTGAGGTAGATACGAGGCAAAGTTGTATTTTGTTTCTTTAGGTTATTTGTTTGCATCAGATAGGTCCTTTTAGTCCCGTTTCCCAGAGAGGTCCCATTTTGTATAATTTCCGTTACCCACATAGAGTTACCATTTTTTAGAATATCTGTTACAAAAATACACATGTGGCCGTTATGTATCTAATGTGGATCAAATGATGCTGACAGGGCTTGTTACTATGCTTATATGGAAAACGAGTAGACACTATTTTCTTTATTTATTTTAGTAAAAACTAAAAATAACCCAAAAGTCATCTTCTTTCTCTTGCTATGAACCTTAATTTATTTCCCACAGCCATCTTTTAATTATTGTTTTAGTTCAGTTTTTTGTTGGGTAGTTTTGTTTATCTACATCATAATGGGTTTGTGGTTGGAATTTTTTGCT
Organism: Vicia faba; assembly: GCA_948472305.1. Classification (NCBI taxonomy): domain Eukaryota; kingdom Viridiplantae; phylum Streptophyta; class Magnoliopsida; order Fabales; family Fabaceae; genus Vicia; species Vicia faba. The sequence continues at coordinate 792,143,994 of OX451741.1, forward strand.
TTATGTTGAATTTGTAGAGAAGTTTCAGCTTTCCTGGTAGATGTTTTTTGGGTTTGTTTGAATTAGTCACATCCTTGATGTGATTAGTCACATGTGAATATGACCTATGTAATTAGTTGCTAATGGATTTGGAACTAGCAAGTACATTAATTTGTATTTGTTGTAAATGCATTATCAACAGTCTTTTGTAGTCTGATTAGACACATGAATTGCATGGTTTATTTAGTTTTTCTGTGCGGGTAATGTTAAATCTTGTCTTGTGAGTAGAAAATGAAGAGGGGTGTTTAATGGAGAAGGATTGAAGGTCATTTTTCTGACTTTTCTGGGTTGTTTATTTAACAATTTTGTTACTAAGTTAAGTTGAGGATCTTACATGTCAGCAGCAACATAGGTTTTTGTTTTAACGGAAACTCAAAACAAGGTCAAAAGTGCAACCGTTGTAAAACTTTAAGGACCTATGAAGGACAAAAAAACTTATAGGACCTGTCTGGTACAAAAAAAAACATCTTAATAGACCACAAATGTATTATTGTCTAGATATTATGACTTTGGATTTGATGCAATTCACTGTGAAATTTAGGTGATTATTTCCACATATTAATGTGATTTGTCTGAAGCTTCATAGGACTAACTATGGCAAGAAACTCTATTATCTTCATTTGTTGACAATGTCTTATTTATTGAGTTCTTTTTAAAGCTGCTAAAGTGTATTTGGCGGTCATATTTTCTTCTTATTTTGTTAATTATTCTCTTTTAGCTATTTGAGTAAAAAATTTATTTCCTGTCATTTGAATCTGTCATTTTAGTATTTTATGGTAATTTCTGAAGCATGCTTCCTGTCAGCAAGCTTAATGCCTTTGCACTATATGTTTGGACTTTCAGCTGCTCCTATAGCTGGATGCTTTGGATGTGGTATTTATTGGATTGGCAATTTATTTTCATTATTGCATTTTTATTTATTTATAATGTTTTATTGCAGATGGAGATGACGATTAGTGCATGTCTTCAAGGATTACATTGCAGCAATTGGTGAAAATAATAATACAATGCGTTGTACGTGTTACCTTTGTTTTATGGTTTCATGTTGTCATGTTTGTAAAGATGTTGTGCTATTTCCTGCTTATCAGCTTATTTTGTCAACAAGCTTCAGCAGGAGTTAAACTGTTAGATAATGTTATGGGCTTATAGTTTCATTAACATTATGAATCGCTTGGACAAATTCTTTGGTTTATTATCGGGATAACTGTGACATCAATACCTCTTATCTAATGTGTGCAACGCATGTCATGAGTTTGGTAATTTTAGAGAAAGAAACAGACTAGAAATAGTCTCATTAGGATGCAATGTGTTATGATGGGGGGTTTTGCTTGATACACCGATAATTTTAATCAGAACTTAATTAGAGAAGTAAATCTTATCACTGTGATTCATGTTAAATTCACTCACGATGGTAAATTATGATCAAATTGATTGGAAATTTTCAAGCTGAATATTGTGTTTCTACTAAGCTAAAATGAATGGTTTCCCTTCCATGTAAAATGAGTTATTTTGTGTATTTTGAAATAAAAGCATTTCTATCTCTAGGGAAACAACATTTTTCCTTATATTGTTTTGAAAACTTTTCAGTCTGAAAACTATGGATAGAGAGTTTCAGTCCTCTTCTTAATTACTTGATATTCATAGCACGGCGTCTTAATAGTTAATACTCATTTTCATTTCATCTTTTTGTTAAGTTTCTTTTTTCTACTTTTTCCTTCTCATTTACTCAATTGTCTTTTCTCGTGCCCGTGGAACTGAGAAGGCATTGCAAGTTGAGAAGTTTCATAGTAATGACCTGGTAAGTCTTGTGAAAGTGTTAACCCGGAGCTGGTTCAACACAGTAGTATTGTTAAAAGTTGTCACTGTAAATGATAAATTTTTTCAAAGAAAGATACAAATTTTAATATCACCATCTCTCTAAAACATTTCACACTATAGTTAAAGAAAGCCCCACCTTTGAATATTGTCTCATGTTTGAAAGACACAAGTAAAAATGAAAATTAATGGAACACATTTGGTTATTGATTGTAACATGTACATCATAACAGCAACTATGCCACTGTTTCTTTACAATTTAAATATTAAAAAAGATCAACAAATTAGCAAAAAAAGTTTATGGACACAAGTTTGGTAATATTGCGTTTCATTTCAGTCTTTGGAAACAAGTTTACTTGTAATTATCCAGATTCTTCTTCCCAAAGTCCATCATTCTGTTATTGAATGCATGGAGGAGAAGATCACATGCTTTCCTTGAAGGCGGTCTCTCCTGCGGTGTAGCTTTAGTGCACTGCAAGGCTATCTCAAGCACTTGAAATGCAGCAAACTCTTCACTAGGTAAAAGAGGTTTCAGTTCAGGGTCTATCAGTTTCTCACATGTAGAGCCATGCATGTTAATATGCATCTCAATCCATCTCACCATGTCCATATCAGCTCCAAAAAATTCACTTGTTGGCATTTTACCACTAACAAGTTCCATGAGAACTATTCCCATGCTGAAAACATCATTTTTTTCTGTTGAATGCAGCGAGAACGCATACTCTGTACAAAAAAAAACCATTGACAAACAAATTTATTGATAAGTCGAAGTTAAACTAAAATAAATTCAAATCAAAGTCAATACAATTCAGCATTTTGATCAATACCTGGAGCCATGTAGCCATAAGACCCAGCAAAACAAGAATTTAACTCAGTGTTAGAGTCATCACTTTCAATAAGTGCTTTTGCCAGTCCAAAATCTCCCAAGTGTGCCTCCATTTTGGAATCCAGCAATATATTGCTTGATTTGATATCTCTGTGAATGATCTTCGGTGTACAATCGTGATGCAGGTACTCCACTCCTTGAGCTAATCCCACAGCAATTTTGAACCTCGTCTCCCAATCAAGGCTCTTCCTTACTTTGCTCACGTTGCCTGGTTTTCCATGAAGCCAATCCCATAAACTTCCATTCTCCATGTACTCATATATCAATAGATTCCAACCCGCTCCTTTGTTTCTATTGCTACAGAACCCTATTAGCTTCACCAGATGTCTATGCTTTATTCTTCCCAGTGTATTAACTTCTCTTAAGAAGCTCTTGTTTAGCAGAAAACCATCTTTCGATGAAATCTTCTTGACAGCAACAGTCTCTCCAGTGGCCAATTCAGCTTTGTAGATTTTCCCTGAACCTCCTGAACCAATCATGAAATCATCATTTAGATTGTTTGTTGCATCCATGATATCTTCCCACCTGAAATCCATCTTTCCAGCAGCTCTTAGCTGGAAAAGTGGCCGTCTCTGTGCTTGTGATGAAGAGGAAGAGTAGACAGAAGAAGTCACTTTGCTGTCTTCCCTTGAAAAATCTTGCTTGTTTTTGCAGAAGATTCTTACTGAAAGTATCAATAGTGTAATTGCAGCTAAAGTTGAAACCACAGATATTATCGCTACTGATGACTCACTTAGGCCCGACGGCTTACTACCAGAAGTATCATCACTGTTGCAGCGGTCAAGAGGGCTTCCACAAAGATTTAAGTTTCCTTTAAATACCACATTTGGCCACCGGGAGAATTTCTTGTCCAATTTCCCTTGAAGGTTGTTGTAAGAGAGATCGAGCTTTTCCAAGCTGCTCATTTCACCAACTTGTGGAGGGATTTCACCGGTAAGTTGATTGTGAGAAAGATCAAGTGTTTCTAATTTTGACATAGTCCCTAGAGAAAGCGGTATGCCACCTGAGAGATTATTGTAACCGAGGTCTAAAATGACTTGTAGATTTTGAAGTTTTCCAATCTCACTTGGCATCTCACCGTTAAAGCTATTCCTAGAGAGTTGAAGCTCATAAAGCTTGCTCAACTTACCTATCTCGCGAGGAATCGGTCCTGAGAAGTCGTTACGGTGAAGTCGGAGGACATTGAGATATGTAAGATAGCCTATATCAGCTGGGAGGCTTCCATTGATAGAGTTATCATTTAGAGAGAGAACTAGTAATTTGGAACATTTGAATAGGCCTAATGGAAGAGGTCCAGAAAAGTTATTGGAAGAGAGCTTAAGCTCTCCCAACTGAGGCAATTTTCCAAACCATGATGGTATTTGTCCATTAAGAAGATTACTGTTTAAATCAATGTAAGCCAGTTTATTACACAAAGAAAGCTCGGTAGGTATTGGTCCGTTGAGCGAATTTCCTGAAAGGTCTAACACTGACAGGTCATGGATTTTTCCCAAGGTCTTGGGAATCTCACCAGAAAATTTGTTGTTACTTAAACTTAGCCTCTTTAGGGAAGGTGAGTTTCCCAATTGAGGAGGAATTTCACCGTCAAACTCATTGTCAGTAACATCGAAAGAAATAAACGATTGAGAGCTGCACAGCGCAGCTATACTGCCATTCAGTCTGTTCTTTGAAAGATTCACTCTAGTCAAGTTTGCTACATTTATCAATTGGTGAGAAAGGTTACCTTCAAGAGAATTGTTGTAGAGCATGAGCTGCTGCAATGAGTTGAGGAATCCAAATGTTCCAGGAATTGCACCGGAGAGCCGATTGTCAGCCAAACTCATGATCTTCAGTTTATGACAGTTACCTAAACTGGCAGGAATTTCACCCCCAAGCTCATTTTGCCTGAGGTGAAGGAAATTCAACTCTTTCAGCTTTCCAATAGTGATGGGAATTTCCTCGTTGAATCTGTTACCAAAGAAATCAATCATTTGCAAGCTTGAACAGTTACCGATCTCCATAGGTATAGCCCCAGATAATTGATTATCATAAAGATATAAAATTTCCAACTTCCCAAGCATTCCAATCTCTCTAGGAAGATCACCCTTCAAATTGTTGTGATACAATGCAAGTGTCTGCAAGTTGCTCAAGTTCCCTATGGATGGAGAGATGAAACCAACCAAGCTATTGTTGTTTAGCAAAAGATCAGTTAACTCCACCAACCCATAAATCTCAAGAGGTATGGAACCATTGAGTGAATTGTTCGACAAGTCAAGTTGATTCAGTGACTGACACTGACTCAATTCAGCTGGAATTTCGCCATAGAGTCCACTTTCTGATAGCATCAAATGCTCCAAATTTGTTGCATTGGAACATAGTGTTCTTGGTATGACACTATTAAGGTTGTTACCAGACAGAACCATGAAACTCAACTGACCCATGTCACCGAACTCCTCTGGAATCCCTCCACTGAGTTTGTTCATAGACAAGTCAAGTTTTTGAAGGTTACCCAGTTGAGCTAGAGACGATGGAATTGCACCTTCAAGTTGGTTCCCCATGAGATTGAGGTAAACGAGTTCACTCATATCACCGAGTTGACTCGGAATCTCCCCTGTTAAACTATTGTTGCCAAGGTTGAGAATTTGTAGATTCTCGAGTTGACCCAGTTCACTCGGAATTGAGCCATTGAGTTTGTTGTTAGCAGCAGTAAACGCTATGAGGCTTGAGCAGTTTCCTAACTCGGACGGAATCGGACCCATCAACTCGTTGTCCTGCAGAACAAGATTCTCCAAGAGACTGAGTTGCCCGAGTTCTGGTGGAATCGACCCGGTCAGCTCACATGAAGCCAGACCAAGACCGACCAAGTTAACCAATTTACCGATAGACGCCGGAATGATACCGGTTAACGCATTGTCACCGATGCGCAAAACTCGGAGACTCGTAAGCGAGCCAAACTCAGTGGGAACAGAACCACTGAGTTCATTAGAAAACAGAAGCAGAGATTCCAGTGAAACGAGGTTAGACAGATTCAATGGAATAGGACCCGTGAGACCATTGGAAGAAAGATCAAGAAAAATCAAGTTTTTCAAACGACCGAGTTCAGGTGAAACTGACCCGGTGAGTGACGAGTAAGAAAGATTGAGTCCCACCACATGCACCGAGTCATCAACCAACGAGTTCAAACCACATGAAACACCTCTCCAACTACAGTAATCTGTGTATTCTTCTGACCAATCAATCAAAACATTTTCTGGGTCTTGTACAAAAGATTTTTTCACTTCCAAAAGCACTCTCAAAGTTGTTTCTTTATCTAAGTTTTCTTGACCAAGTACTAGAATTGAACACGCAAGGAACAAAACTACTACAACAAGTGTTGAAAACCTCATTATATCTAACACTCGCAATTCAAAAACATGACCAAATATAAGATTCTTTCGTTCTGTATCATAAGATATAGTGTGAGATTAGAAGAGGAATAGTTGTAGCTGATTTGCTTTGTGAAGTGTGGTAGATGAATGAGAAAGTGAGCAGTTCAATAACCATTTCTAAACTAGTTCATTAGTCAATGTGGTATACGCACCAAAGTTAATTTAAGTTCCAACTAATCCTGCTTATAAGAAACTCTGTTTCTATGTGTTACTAGGACCCAAAAAAGTGAGTTATTTTTGGTTTGAGTTACCAAACCTCATGTCTTTTTGCACAGTTTAATATTTCTAAATGGATGCATGAAAAGAAACCCTTTTGCCTACTCCAAAAGCTTTGACTTTTTCTTGTTCGAGTCTTTTATTGATCACTCATAATGGTACTTTTGTCTTAGTTAATGATTAAGAATGGCTAATTAATGTTATCTTATTGTTGGGGTTGTTTATGTCCAGGGTTCTAATCCAATCTAAAGTTAATAAAAAATTATTTGGATGGATAAGTCAATTATTTTTGAACATATATCTCCTTATTGAATTTCAGATTTTGTCTTCAAAACTCATCCTATAGTTCACGGGTCTATATAGTGTGTGTTTGGATTCACGATTGATAAAATTGATTATAGTAGAATTGAATTTAGTAGAATTGATTTTATCATCATTGAGTTTAATAGAATTGATTTATGTTTGGATATATTTATGTAAAAGTGAGTTGAACAATAAATTTCAATGTAAAAATCATCTAAAATCTACAAATTCTAACTTCAAATAGAATCAATTCTGAAGACAAAATCAATTCGATTTTTATCTAATTAAACATCTCAAAATCACCCAGAATCAATTCTACACCTATGAGATTATTTTTTCCCCGAACCAAACATGCACTAAATTATTTCAACTATACAGATTGATCTTATCTTTTTAGGAGGTAACCTATAAGCCTTTTGTTCCTATTTATCTCCTAACACTTAGGTGTATATTATAAAGCCTTCTTGGATGAGCATATGCTAACTTTATATAGATGAGTTTGGAATTGCTTGGTTTCATTTAAGAAGTAAATAAGAATATTTTGGTTGATCATAAGGGTGTATCACATATTCACAATTCACACCTCAAAGATCTTCTATGGTGATAGCAGGAAGATGGGATGAACGGTCATGTTATTAAAAAAAATAAAGTCAAAAATAGCAATAGTAGAAACTAATTTCTCAAATCAAATATGAAAAAGAATTTTAATGCAACCTCAATTATTAGATTGAAAGAGACTTAACCATTTAGGCATGTAAAATTGTAGTTTTATTATTACGGATATCAATTTCTTTATTTGAGAAATATGGTCTTTAAAATTATATCATGGATTGTTATGGACCGAATTAAGAACCGATTCATAGAATATCGAGCAAAACTAGTCTCGAGAAGTAGGATAAACTATGAGAAGAAAACACTTTAGAGTCACAAAGAGTCATATCTGATCAGTTCTTGGAGATCAACCATTCTGACAGAATTGTCTTTAAAGAAGATTTTTGGACCTCAAAACCAATCTAACGAATAGTTCAAATTCAGGTAGGCACTATTCTAAATCATAAACCTCACATTCATATTTTCTATTGACTTCATTGTTGAAGTGTTTACATGTACACCCTCCACCACCGAGAACAAACAAACAATAATTGTTGTTAAATTGTTCATTCTTATTCAAATATTCTAGGTCTTTTTAAATTATTTGACACATTCTTTGGGAAGTCGTGCTCAACGTTTCTACCTTCTCTCTAATTCAATGATGAACCAATGATGCACACGAGTTATGGACGTAGCCACCCAAAAACCTCTAATCACAACATACCCTAACCAACAAAGTCATAAGGAAAACCTGAGAACAACATACAACCTAATTACGTCTTGCTTCTCTCATGAGGTTCTCGATAAATCGCATGAGGAAAGGGTTCCTTCTCTTGATATATAATTTTGTGGGATTCCTCTTGCCAACCAGGAAACTAACGACCTCTTTAAGGATCTCTTGGTTTTTGTCCAAAGACAATATGAGATCATTCAATAAAAAAAATTGTATGTTACAGTTAAGGCCGGGAGAAACCCACCCAATGACATCCACTAGGCTTTAGGGGACATGTTACATTGTAAATAAGAAAGTTGAAGAAAACACTTTCATCTGCCCAAAGATTTAACGACAGAGTCTCCGACGTTCTACGTTCTCAAGACCCAAAAATGGTAAACATGATCCCACATATCCCAAGTCTTCTTGCAGAAAAAGGCTTTCAACCTCCAAGTCCAGCAAACACCTTGACCGTCTTGGAGGACGTGGCTCGGGGGAAGGTTTCTAATCTCACAAAAAAGGTCTTAGTATGAAGAGTTCACGAGAGGAACATGTTCACTTCCTTAATCAACGACTACCATGTTCCTTAGAACCTTTAGAAACTATTAGGAATGTGATCATATGTCGAAACAAATGATCACAATGATCTTGTGGAGATAATGGATACCATCTTCATGCTCTGAAATACACAGGGACTCACAAAATGCAATTTTTTATTCCTCACTCTAAAAGAGTGGATGATGTCATGATTCAAAGGCCTAAGACTCGAGCCCATTACCTCTTGAGTCAAACTATGTAGACGCTTTATAACCCATTTAATTGCCTCGAGGAGACAACTAAAGTATGTGGATGATCTTGGAGCCATAAGGCAAAAGTATGGATATAAAAAAACTCAAATATTTAAAATACGAGAAACTAATAGAATATGAGGAAATTATGAAGTAAAACAAAAAATAATTAAATATTAATTTGATTAAATTAATGTATAAAATTTAAAAGAGAAAGATCGAATAGAATTGAGATAAATTTAGTGAAGTGAAAAAATTAATGTGTTGTTTTGTAGTGAAATAATATAAATATTAGTATAATTTTTTAAAATTTATAGTTATGCAGGCCTAACGAACTACCCACGACCCATATGGGCTAAGCTTAATGGGTAGCAAATTTTTTAGGGCCATGCTAAAAAAGTCTATAAAATACGTGCTATAATTTTATTGTCTAAATCCCAATCATTTATTGGGCTTGACGGGCAGCCTATATGGGATAGCCCATTTTGACAGCTCAACATGGATCAATCCACCATAGGTTAAAGATAATATTGTAGTCGTTAGCAAAGCCCACTCTCAAGCTCGAGAGAGTAAGAACACACATTTGGTTCGATTTTAATTCCTTTTTTGTGTTGTTCTTGAAAGCTCCAAAGATTTGAGCTCTAAAGGTTTGATTAATTTTGGTAAAAATGGATGTTGAATAAGATGTTTCATTATGATCATCCGACATCTTGTCTGGTATAACTGGATATTTGGATTTTGTGAGTGGGTTACAAATATGGATCATTTTGGAAATATTTGGTAACCATATGTATCATCAGAGAGACATGTTGAAGGAAGATGTCCTATGAAGAGTAATTCGACATCGCGCCTGTGACCAGCTGGAAAGTTTGATTTAATTGATATATTTCATGTGCAAAATATTCTATATGAATATTGTGCTATCCTATGTGGCCCACTGTTTGAAGATTGAAGAGATTCAAGTTGAATTTTATAAGATTGTTTAGTTTCTAATTATGGAAATAATCAAGGAAACTAATGATTGAAGTCCTACGATTTAGGAGATATTTTTGCTGATTTTCTGCAACATATCAACTATTGTTCTGAAGCCCAAATCCAGTACCTTGAAGATTATAAAAGAAAGACTTAGTCTTAGGGATAATCAACTAAACCAAGTGTATCAAAGTTAAAATAAAAATAAGGATTTAGGATTTTGAAAGTCGTGTACTTTCTTGGGTTGTAAGTCACCTTTTGTATCGATTTGATACATTGTGGTAGACATAGTTTTATGCAGATTCAGAAGCCTATAGGTAATGAATCATGTATTGTTCTTGGATTTTGAAGAAAATCCCAGTATGTTTATTAGTCAAGAGTCTTGACTGAACTGAGTGTAATTAGTAGAAATATCACTGAGGTAATTTAGGAAGTGAGATGTTGATTTCTCATATTTTGGGAGAACCTATGCAGAAGTTGTATTGGGTAGGGATTAAGCGAGAAGTTATAAACCGGGGAGTTTAACTTTGAACTAATACTGTTGATAGTGGACTTCCTTCCTATCTTGGTAGCCCCTGAACTGGGTCATTATATTTGTGTGTTACTATCTTTATGTTCTGTTCAGTTTTATTTTTGATTGATTAACATGTCGTATAAGATGTTGGAACATCTGCTACGATTCCAGAATGATAAGTTTTGTATCAGTCTGCGGTTTCTTTTTATGAGTATTTTACAGAGATTAATGTCTCAACACGTGTTAGGACATGTGTAATCTGTATACCATAATTTTAGTTCTTGCCATTGATTTTATTATTTTTTAAATATACTTTTCAAAAGAAAAAAGTTTGTTGCGTGAATAATTTATAGGCATTATTTCATGTTAATATGATTATTTAATTATTTATATGATATTTATGATGCTTACAAGTATTTAAAAGTATGTGGGAAAATGAATAATATTTGTTATTTATCAGTGACATTCACTTAGAGATGACAATTTATTTCATACCCTATGGATATCCGCAAAAAATATCATAATGGATAGGGTAAAAACCTATAAAATGAGTATGAGTACGGTCTCAGATAATTACCCATTAAAATAAGCGGGTATGGATGTAGGCATAGGTATCTTACTATCCACCCTGTCCTATACCCGCACTACATATTTATATTATTATATAAAAATGCATGTTTATTAATTTTTAAAAAATATATCGCTATTAAACTATTATACATTTTAATAAAAGTGTTTATTTATTTCTTAACTCAATAATAACATCCATAATTATTTTAATATTGTTAAAAAACTTATATTATATGATATTTTATAATTAATAGATTTAGTTTTACTACAAATGCTGGTAAACAGACACGAGTATGGGTATTGAGATATCTATAGAGTATGAGTACGAGTATGAACGTTGGTGTTCACACATGTTTGGGCTCGAATACAAAGTTTTTTTTTTTGAATTACAGGCATGGAAACGGATACTATAATATCCTGTCCAAATCTCACCCATTGTCATCCCTACCATTCACTCTCCATAATTAACAATGAATGACTATGCGTTAAATTTTATTTTATATGTGTTTTTGGTACATCAATTAACAAAACATTATAAAACAAAATGTATGATGAATGTGAATCGAAACAATATTTGACAAGTTTAGATGCATTAAAATAATGCACATTTTTTCTATGTCGTGATTGACAAGAGAAAATGATTCCTTTGCAAGAAAATTTCATGTGTTGATTTAAGACGTTACCATCAAAGTGGAACCACTTATATTAATTGATGGAATTTTCTTTGTAGGTTGAAGAATGTTTTTAATTATAATATGTAATATCCTGTACAAAGAAGGTTATTTTGTACTATATTTAAAAATTTATTTGAGATGAAGTTATTGGAGAATGTATTGAACATAGGAATTTGCTTGCTTAAAGGTGATAATTTTCAAATTTTAAAATATACTCATTGATTGACTCATATGAGATTTTGAATAAGACTTTGACCTTAGTTTGTACAATCTTTTTATAATTGATTGGATTTTATATTCACATCATTATGATAGCTTTTTTTATTTTGAGTTATATCTTGTCTTCTGATTAATTAGGATGGTACCTGCAAAAATGAGTATGAGCATGGACACGTGTAATTACCTACTAAAATAAGTGTGTATAGATGCAAATACGAGTACTTTATCTTCGCACCGCCCAAAACTTGCATTATATATATATATATATATATATATTATGTACACATGTTAATTTATTAATTTTATTAAATACATCACTATTAAACTTATACGCATATTAATATAAATATTTTATTTGTTTCTTAACTCAACAATAACATCCTTGATTTTTTTTAATGTCGTTGAAAAATTATAATTGATTAATTTTTTAGAAATACGGATAAACAGGTACGGGTATGGGTACTTAGGTACACATAGAGAATGAGTACATGTACAAAAGTTATTGCTTATGCGGGTATGGGCTCGAGGACATGGTTTTTTTCAAACCACTGGTATGGGGACGAGTATTATAGTACCTTGTCCAAATCCTACCCATTGTCATCCCTACTTGTGACATATTTTAATGCATTCCTATTGTGTTTCTACTTGAACATCGCATTAAATAACTATTCTGCTTCCATCAAAGTGTTGAATGGATCAAATTATAAGAAATGGAAACATAATAAGAACTTTTCTCTAGGAATCACTTATTTAAATATAGTGTTCCGAAAGGATAAATATGTGATCAATGTCTAAAGCATGGATGAACAAAGATAACAGTTAGCTAAATGAGGGAGAGTTGACAAGAGATAGGTTGAGTTTGATTGCTATCAAGAGAGCCATATATGAACATCTTCTTAGTGGTTTTTCTGAGGAATGCATTGCTACAAAATTTCTCACCTTTATAAAATAAAGGTATATTGTATTTGATAATGTCTAGTTTAGACGTCTATTAAAAGAGTTAATGGACATAAAATACGACAAAATTAAAGGTGTTAGTTATTTCATCATGAAGTTTCTTCACTATAAAACCAAGTTGAAAAATCAAAAGATTGACTTTAATGATAAGTTTATAGTAGGACATGACCTAAATTTCTTACATGTCGATTTCACTCAAATCAAAATTGACTATAACACTATTGGGATAGTTTGAAGTCAAATTTGCATCACACCTTTTCAAAATAAACTTTCTAAGTGTTCACCGTGTTTTTTGGTAAACAACCACTGATCTTCCAAAAATGGTAACTTTTTGGTTACTCGCAGGATCGATCAATTTGATCCTAAGACATATGCTAATTTTTGATGTTGTTTGGACATAAACGTTAATGTGGGTGAAGAACGCACGTTCTACTGGGAAAGGGATGAGTTTGAGTGCAGAAAGTAAATAGAAAGAAGGGGTTGAGGAGAGGTTAGGTGCAGAAATTTGGGTAAAAGTGCAGATAAAGTGCAAACAAGATAAAGAGGCAAGAAATGTAAAGAGAGAAATAAAAGACTTTGATTGTAAAGTATGGTGTTTCAAACGTACATTTTTCAGTATTCTTTCTAACGCAGCGGGTACTTGAATAGTATTGAATAATTTGTACGATCAGTTGAACACACGGAAATCTACATAAACTTCTTATATTTATACTAAAACTAGATAATCATCGAGGAGTTTCCTTGCTCCAGGATGACGACAAGTGTCTTCTGCATGCGCTTCGACCCCTCTTTTCACGCCATGTTGCTTTCCTCAACTGCTAAGCGAACTGCTTTTCCCTACTTTCTCAAGATTCAAAATCTTCTGGGGCAGATACAAAGTTTCCTTTTGGCCGAAGACCTTAGAGTCCATTCAGTCGAAGGGATTGAGAACCTTCTGGTCGAAGACTCATTTTAATTTAGAATTTCTCTAAGTATTTTTACCTTCTGGTCTAAGGCTCATTTTAACTTAGAATTTCTCTAAGTACTTCTCTACTTTGTCGAAGCTTTTTCCAACTTAGACTTGTTCAATCTATTTTTGGCCCATAAGGCCAACTTATTGTAGGTGTCGAATTTAGGAGCTAACACTAAGATAGCCATAACTTTATATCCCTCTTTGTGAATTTCCGTCTCAAAAAGTTTCTTAGTATCACATAAGTTCTTCGTGTCAGTATAATTTTTCAATAAGATTTTCAGTTCATTTATATCATGTAAGTGATTAGAAATAATCAACATATCATCCATATAAAGCAATAGAAAAATAAAAGAGTTGTCATCAAAGCTCCTAACATAAACATAACAATTATACTCACGCCTATTATAGTTAATTTGAAGAATGTATGAATCAAAGCGCTTGTACCACTCCATTAAAAATTGCTTTAAAGCATACAAAGAAATCTTCAACTTACAAACTAGCTTGTCTGACCCAATATCATTGAAACTCTTTGGGTGGTCTATGTAAATCTACTCATTTATATTGTTATGAAGAAATGTTACCTTCATATCCATATGCTTTAAATGCATGTTTCATTTGGCTACCAAGTCTAACACCCTTGATAAAATCATGTATGATGAACATAGATAAAATATTGGAATAATCATTCCTCTTCTATTATGAGTACCCTTTTGATACAAGACGAACCTTAAGTTTTTCCCTTTTTATTTATGTTATTTCTATTTTTCTCTTACAAACCCACTTACAACTGATAGCCATTTCCCATTAGGAAGCTGAACAAGCTCCCATGTCTGGTTTTTCTTTAATGACTTTATCTCTTACACCGTATCACTCATTCACTTATTTTTCGCCTGGATAGCTACAACCTCTCGAAAAAGTAGAAGGGTATCCAAGATTAGTAAGAAGTGTATAAGTTGTCAAGTCTTCATACACATATCTTTCTGGTGGATTGATATAACAACACTCTTTTTCATGTACAAGAGAATAATCTTGCAGTCCACCTGACTCTTTAGCCCGAAGATGAATTCAATATCAGAGTCTGGTCTGACTTGTGTTCCAGGTATTGCTCACACATTTCTCACTAATAGTGGATCAATATCCACCCAAATCACCTCACTGTTTAAAGTTTCCCTTCATATGATGACATAAATATTGAAATTGGCTACTTCAACGTGAACAACTCATTAAATAAAACATATTTATTGATTATTATCTTTCTTGAAATGGATCCCATAACTTGAAACCATTCACACATTTTGCATAACCAACGAAGATTAAGTTTAGATCGATATTAACTAGATATATGCACATAGTTTGGACACCTAAAAATTTAGATTTTCAAGATTAATGAGGTTAATGTACATATATCCTCTGCAACTTCTCTTTCAAAGAAGAATGTGGTGACCCGTTGATGAGATAACATGTCATATTAATTACATTTTCTTATAAACACTTTGAGAGTCCATCATTTAATCAGAGACATATTTCCCTTTCAGTTAGTGACTTGAAAATGCATTTGAATACCATGTTGAACATAAAATTTATGAAAGTTTGAATTTGTACTTTATCTAATTATATGGATGCAAATACTTGATTTTTCTGTCCGTTTGATTCTCTACCTCTGACTTCTACAAGTTGAACCTCATAAAGACTTCAGATTTTTGCTTCAAGAAATATATCAAAACTTACGATAAAATTTATCAACGAATGTAAAAAAAATACCTAAAACAACTTATATAGGACTCTTTAGTAAGCCCTTACACATATGAATGGCCATAGTATATGACTCCCTTTGTTTTATCTCTCCTGGTCTTAAATTGAAGACGACAATGTTTCCCAAACATAATATATGCATAAACCCATTTTGCAACTATGAACACCCTTTAATAGATTTCTCTTATGAAGTATCATCATCCAACATTCATTGAGATGAATCATGTGCACGTGTTAGAGTTTGGTTGCATTATTAGTAGACTTAATTAATGCAACATCACCTACAACAGTACTCCCTAATAATTTATAAATGTTACCTGTAATCCTCTTTGCTCCCATCAATGTCAAGGAACCCATGATGACCTTCATAATGTTCCTATCTCCATCCAACATATAGGAGAAACCCTTTTCATGTAGAGTACTTGTGGAAATCATTTTTTCTCAATTCTAGAACAAATATGACAACATTCAATGTTTGCATGCCATCATCGTCCATAAAAATTTTAATTGGTCTCATTCTAGTGACATCACATGTTTTATCATCACCTAAATAAACAAATTCTTAACTATCCGACTTAAATGTGGTGAATCATATCCCGTGTGATGTTATATGGTAAGAGAGTGCAGAGTAAAAAATCCACACTTATTTGCACTTGTTAGATGAAACACAAAGTAGATCTCATTCACTACAAGAGTCATTAGTTTAGACCATGTTCACATAATTTATTAGGTTATGCTTTTTGTTTCAACATCCCTTCATTAAATTCCTAATTTTTTTGCAACCATATCAATATGTTGTTTTTATGTTCTTGGAGTTAGAAATCTTCTTTCGAGAACCTCTATACCTTTGTTCCACCCACAATATTACCCCACCTTTACCTTGAATTATTTCCTCTATATTTTGTCTCCTTTTAGAAGGAGATAAGAGTGTAACAGTTATTACACAAAGGTTAAAATTGTGTATTTTCGTAGGCAAGAGTAGCCACCAAATAGTTGTTATGGATCTATGTGCTTGCAGGTATAAAGTTGAAATATGAAGTTTTGAAGATGACAATGATGATTAAAGTCGGTGGCAATAAATTTCAACTCCTTAGTGACCTAATTGGAGGAACATGTAATATCTCATCAATGGAAAGAGATTCAAAATTGAAGTGCTTATATAATTAGAAGTAGCCATCAAAGAATCTTAAAGCCTTAAATAAAGTGTAAAAGCTCTCCAAGTTGTGTTTATATGTCTGTCTAAGTGACCTGAGTTTTGTAAAAGTAAAGAAGTAACTTTGAAGTATTGAGGTAACACACCCACACGCACACACACCCACATATTAAAATATCTTTTTCAAATGATCTTATCTTGAAAATTATTTTCTAAGACAAGCCAAGTGACAAAAAAGTTGTCCAATATTTTCCAAACATTTTTTGAACTAACCAATCAATTGGTAAGTTGTGCCAATTGATTGGAAAAACATTCCCGAACCAGTCAATTGATTGAATCATTAATCCAATCGATTGGAGAAGGGATAAGCGAATAACCAAGCAACTAGGATAACATATTAATGACTTCCACCGACCATATATCCAATATTTCCTATTTGGGCATGATAATATATTAAAAATGACACGGCCAATCAATTAGATCATTATGCTAATCGATTGGCTCATCAATTTCACCCATGAATTATTTCCTTTATTGGTTTTTCCAACTCCTATATAAAGGAGGCTCTCCTCCTATTTATTTCATACCACTTTCCAAAGCTTTACATTTATTTGAAATTTATCTCTCTATTTTCTCTCTTTCTCTCGAGAAACATTTTTTATTCATTAAAATTGCCATAGTGCTTTTGAGTGAAACTTTGCTTGTAAGGAAGATTTTGTAAGTGGTTGTATTGTTTGTTTATTTATTAAGAGAGTGATTCTCTTGAGAATATTGAGTTTGGTTCATGAGATAAACCAATCATAAAATCTTTGTATTTGGTTTATTGAGCTTTGTCAAAAAAAGTTTTGTTATTGGTTATTGAGATCAGCCTGAAAATCTTTAAGTAGGTTTGTTAGCTTAGCCCGTGGTAAAAGCTATCATTAGTTGACAAAAAGCCTGTAAAAATATTAAGATCATCTGGTATTAAGGTTTGTGTGCATAACCTTCAAAATCTTAAAGTTTATAGTCAAACTCTCAAGAAGACCTCTTGGGGACAAGACTACGCCAACATTCAGCCAAACCTGTATAAATATGGTGCAATCTCTTTAACCTTATCCTTTTAATTTATGCTATTTAATTTTGCTATTTTTATCTTTGCTGATATTCTCTCTTAAGAAACTACTAACCCGGTCTTAATCGAGAAAAATATAAAAGCAATAATGACTTTTTAAAACCACAATTCACCCCTCTTGTGCTTGAAGTTACTTGTTCAACAGTCATAAAAACTGGTAAGGAGCGTAACAATATATCTTGTCTCTATCACCAAACTTCAACCCAAGTCTCACCAGATCAATTATTATGGTGTTAAGGGTATTGACATTTTGTTGCAAATCAAATTCTTTCTGCATCTTCATATTGTATAATTGTTGATTCCGGAACATTTTGTTTATAAATGTCTTAAACATATACTAACTCTCAAATTGATTCCCAACTGTTGGAAATAATTTATATTTTAGGAATGTCTTATTGACTATGTCTGTTAGAGGGTATTTTATTATACCCTAATATTTGTGTATAAATAACCTAGTAGTAGGTAGGTCAATATATCCATTACTCTTTATTTTGTAGTTGTCATTTAATATATTCCTTTTGTCTTTCATCTCTCCTTGTTCACCAACAATTGGTATCTAGAGCTCCGGTTCGAAATCCACGGGGAAACACGGAAACACAAGTGAACAGTGAGGTATTGTGTGATTTAGAATCACATTTTTTTATGATTCAGTGGCATTTGGGAAACATTGTGTGCTAGTGAATTTTTGAGTGAACTACACAAGGTTGAATATGAATAGAAATAACGATATCAGTTCTAAGCTTCTAGTGTTTGATGGCAAAAACTGGAATCGTTGGAAGATCCAGATGCATGTGTTGTTTGGTTCTCAAGATGTGTTAGATCTTGTCACCGATGGCTATTCTTCGTTAGCAGTAGATACGATGGAGGCACAAAAGACAGCGTAGAAGGCGATAAGGAAGAAAGATCAGAAAGCATTGTTCTACATCCATCAGTGTGTGAATGTGAATGTGTTTGAGAAGATTGCTGACTCTGAAACAACAAAGGCTACGTGGGACACACTGGTAAAATGTTATGGTGGTAACGCATCAGTGAAGAAGGTGAAGCTTCAGTCCCTAAGAAAGCAATATGAGAATCTCAACATGAAGGACAACAAGAAGGTTTCTGAGTACTTTTCTACAGTGATTCTAATCACCAATGAGATGAAAGCTTGTGGAGAAACCCTTTCTGAACAAGTAATCATAAAGATGGTATTGAGATCTTTAAATTCTTAGTTTGATTACATTATGGTAGAAATTGAATATTCCAAATATCTGAGCACCATGAGAGTTGAAGAGTTGTAAAGTAGTCTAGAGGTGCATGCGTTGCGTATGCCTTAGAGAACTTTTGAGAGAGAAGTAGAGCAGCGGGCTCTGAAAGCAACTTCTAGTAAGAAGTATTAGAAGTAAACTTGGTCAGAAGCTAGAAAGAAAACCAATGATGGTCAGAGGTTAGAAGCTTCAACCTCTAATAGGCAGATGAGTGTTCAGAAGGGAAAGGAGAAGTTTGACAAGAAGAATTTTCAGTGTTACTGTTGCAAGAACTTTAGTCATTATGCCAAAGATTGTCAGTCAAACAAAGAAAGGAAGTCAAAAGAAGTAAATATAGCCAGGGGAGAGTCTGATGATGAACCAGTGCTATTTTGGCTTCTGCATCTGATGATATGAATCATCAGAATGGTGGTATATAGACACGGGGTGTTCAAACCATCTTACTGGAAACAAGAAATGGTTAGTTGATTTTGACTCTGGGAAGAGTACAAAGATCAGACGTGCTGATAATAAAATACCTCAATGAAGAAGGTATGGGAAATGTCAGAGTCATTCTATACAATGGGAAAACAGCAGTGGTCTAGAATGTGTGGTATGTACCTGGCATGAAAAGCAATCTGATGAGTATAGGACAACTGATTGAGAAATATTTTTCAGTTACCATGAAGGACAATCTTATGAAGTTGTATGACTGTAATCAGAAGTTGATTATGGAGTCAGAACAGGGAAGGAACATGACATTCAAAGTGAATGTTAGAACTACAGACTCTGAATGTATTAGTGCAACAAGTGTTGTCAAGGAGAGTGAGTTGTGGCACAAAATATTTGGTCATCTGAATTTCAGAAGCTTAGGGCATATGAAATTGAAGAAGCTGGTACATGGAATTCCTACAATCAAGAAGCCTGAGAAGTCATGTAGGGTGCACATAGAAGGGAAGCAACCAATATTGTCATTTGCATCAGAAGTAGCTCCAAGAGCAAAGTATGCCTTGAGAGTAGTGCATTCTGATGTGTGTGGTCCATATCCAGTAGCACCGATTGGAGGTAATAAATACTTTGTGTCATTTGTTGATGATTTCACCAGAATGACATGGGTATCTCTCATCAAGTTCACACACGAGGTGTTTGCTGAATTCAAGAAGTTCAGATTGAAGGTTGAGAATCAGCGTGGCCAAACTCTGAAGATTCTTAAAACTGATGGTGGTGGTGAGTATAACTCCACAAAGTTTAGAAGGTTCTGTGAGGAGAATGGAATTAAGAATGAGGTTATTGCTCCCTATACTCCTCAACATAATGGTCTTGTTGAAATAATAAACCGTACTTTGCTTGATATGGTGAGAAACATGCTGAAAGAGAAGAAGCTTCCTCATACTTTGTGAGGAGAAGCTTTTGCCAATGCATGTTATGTGCTCAACGGATGTCCAACGAAGAAGTTGAAGGAAATAGTTCCTATTCATAAGTGGACTAGAGAAAAAGAAAAGTGTCATTCATCTGAAGGTGTTTGGTTATGTATGTTACAAACATGTCCTAAAAGCCAGAAGACAAAAGTTGGATGATAGAAGTAAAGTAATGTTACTGGTGGGGTACCATATTACAAGTTCGTACAAACTTTATTGTCTAGAAACTAACAAAGTTGAGTTTAGTAGAGACGTCATTATAAAAGAATCAGAATTCTGGAATTGGGAAAAGTCTCGTTCTGACTCCGATGAGAGAACTTCTGAAGAAAAGTCAGAAACACATGTTTCTGAAGCTGTTAAAGATTTTGACTCTGAAGAAGATTTAGAAGGTGAAGATGATTCTGACTTTGAATCCGATGGTGATTCAGACTCTGGGAATTTTCCAGACTCTAAAGACAATCACAGTTCTGGAGAAAGTCCATTTTCTGAAGCAAGAGCTTCTGAAAGGGAAAGTTCTGGTGTTCGAGGTCTAGAAGTTCAAGTTCAGAGGCAACAAAGAGTCAGAACTATCCCAAGAAGATTTACAAAGTTTGACATGCTGCAAGACACTAAAGTAGACTCCTAAGGAGAAGTATTTCAGTGTGCAATGTTAGTAGACTCTGAAACCGTGAGTACAGAAGAGGCTCTTAAGCAGTAAGTCTGGTTGCAGGCCATGAAAGAAGAACTTGATGTTATAGAGAAAAACAAGACTTGGAAGCTGACGGAACTTCCAAAAGACAGGAAAGCCATCAGTGTCTGATGGGTTTTCAAGAAGAAGCTAAAACTAGATGGATCAATTGGAAAACACAAAGCAAGATTAGTAGGAAGAGGTTTTCTACAGAAGCCTGGGTTGGATTACTCTAAAGTGGTGGCACCTGTAGTGAGAAATGAAACAATCAGACTAGTGATTGTGATAGCTGCTAACAGAAATTGGTCTCTGATGCATTTAGATGTAAAATTTGCATTTTTGAATGGTCCATTACAAGAAGAGGTATACGTGTCACAACCTTCCGGATTTAAGGAAAAGAATCAGAAAGGGATGGTGTTCAGATTACACAAAGCCTTGTATGTATTGAAGCAAGCGCCCAAAGCCTGGAATTTGAAGATTGATTCTTTTTTCAAGGAACAAGGGTTTCAGAAGTGTGAGATGGAGTATGGTGTTTATGTTCAACATACTTCAGAAGGAAATATAATTCTGGTACGTTTGTATGTTGATGACATATTGCTAACAGGAAGTTCTGAATAAGAGATAGCTAAGTTCAAAAATGTTCTGATGAATGAGTTTGAGATGACAAGTCTTGGGAAAATGAGTTACTTTCTAGGGATGGGGTTTATGTACTCTAATAAACGAATCATTTTTCATCAGATGAAGTATGAACTTGAGTTTTTGAGGAGATTTAAGCTGGAGAATTGTAAAACTGCTATCACACCTGTTGATACGAATCAGAAGTTGGTCTCTGATTCTGATGGAGAGGATGTTATGCTACAACCTTCAAACAATTGGTTAGTTCTCTGAGGTATTTGTGTAATACCAGACCTGATATTTAATATGCAGTTGGAATGGTTAGCAGATTTATGAGTAAACCAAAATGTTCTCATTACCAAGTTACTGTCAGGATTCTGAGGAATATGATGAGAACTCTGAAGTATGGAGTGTTATTTCCTTCTAGAAGAAAGAATGATTCAGAATTTGAGTTATTTAGACTCTGATTGGTGTGGAAACAGAGTTGACAGAAGAAGTACTTATGAGTACTTATTCAAATTTCTGGGAGGTCCTATTTCTTGGTGTTCCAAGAAGCAAACTGTTGTTGCAATGTGAACCTGTGAAACTGAATATATTACAGGCGCTCTGACTGCATGCTAAGCTGTGAGGATTCTGAACTTGCTGCAGGATCTGAAGATCGAGGTAAACAAGCCTCTGAAGTTGATGATTGATAACAAGTATGTAATCAATCTTGCCAAGAATCCAGTGCTGCATGGGAGAAGCAAGTATGTTGAGACCAAGTATCACTTTATGAGGAATCAAGTTTAGAGTGGAATATTAAAAGTTGTGCACTATAGCACTTAGAAGCAGCTGGAGGACATTCTAACAAAGGATATCAAGACTGATCAATTTATTCGTTTGAGGGATGGAATTGGTGTTGTCAGTTTTGTGTAAATATAAATTAAGGGATGGTGTTGGAAATAATTTATATTTTAGGAATGTCTTGTTGACTAAGTCTGTTAGAGGGTATTTTAGTTTTTTTTATACCCTAATAGTGTGTATAAATAGCCTAGTAGTAGGTATGTCAATGTATTTAGCGCTCTTTATTTTTGTAGCCGTCATTCAATATATTCCTTTTGTCTTTCATATCTCTTTTGTGCACCAACACCAATCGCCTTCTGATACATTACGTTTAGGATATGATATACCTTCTTATCTAATACACAAGGCGTATCAATATTGCGACATTCTCATGCAAATCTAATCAATTCGCGTTTGTCATGTATGCTGATTCTACTTCACACATTGCCTCTGTAAACCTTGTTGATCCAACAAGTCCTTAACCCTTATTTTTCATAGTCCGAAATTGCTTGTTACGTTGCACCTTGCCGCATTGAATTTTGCACCAGAGTTAACATACTCTAATACCAATTGTTAGAAAAAATAATAACAAAAGAGAAAATAGAAATGCAAATCACAAACAATGAACACAATATTTGTTTATCCAATTCGACTTACGTATGCGACTAGAGAGCAATTGTAGTTCTGTATTATTATTAAATGAATTAAAATTTCTGTTTAACTAGCCATCATATATATAATACTAATACTACATGCATATTACAAGTATACTTCTAAATCATACTGCAAGGAGCTATCACCCCCTTTACCCTAAAGTCATCCTTCCCCATAACAATAATTCCTAAAGCACAAACTAAATGCAAGGACGTGGGTAGCGGGAGCCATACTCAACCATTTTCATAGTCTCCCGTCCCCTTTATTTATTTATTTATTTATGTATATGAGTCATACTCAACGGTCTTCATTATCACACTCTGTTATTTTTGGATTAAAATCTTGATGAAGGAAGGGTAATGACTCAATGGTTTACTTTAGGTGCTTTTGATTACAGTGACTGATAGGGAGGTATTTCAGCAACTATTTAATCCTAGATCTAGGGTTCATACAAATGATACAAACAAAACTAATTGCAAGAAAAGAAATAATTTGTGTTAAATTTTCTACCTCTTCATTCCACAAAAATAGTTTAAATACATCTCCAAAATAAAACCCTAATGGGTCTAAAAATGGGTCAGGCCGAAAAGAGAGGAAAAGAAAGAAACATATTAAATCAAACATTAATTGAGAATGAAGTCTTTAGAATGCTTGGGCCTAGATGTGATTCTTATGGGCCTTCTATCACTACTCACCGGCCCAAAAACGTCCTTGTTCTCAAGGATATGGTTGAAAGCATTTGAATTCAATTTGGAGGCCCAATTCAAAGGCCCATCCGAATGTGCCTTATGCTGATAATTGGGTATAGTGGAGTGGGAAACATTTGGAGCACCTTTAAGGGCGCGTGGGAGATTGGGAGGTTGGGAAGTGAACTGAGGTACTGCATGGGGAACAGGTGCCCTTTAAAGTGGGTTAAAGTTCCTAGGGTTGTGAGAAGGCGTGTAATAGGGAGAAAGCATGTGAAGAGCTATTATCACGTGAAGTGATATTTGAATCCAAGGGTGGAGATTTGGGTTTTATGGTAGGTGGGGAAAGAAATGGTACAGATTCACTCACATGAGAGACGTTGGGAAGGTACAATTGATTTTTGGAGTTTAAAGTACTCTTTGTAGGTACTTCTATCTCATTTGCAACTTCTAACTTCTTTTCCACAGACTAAAAAAATGCTCTCTCTCAGATGCATGTGAGCCTTATGGAGCGGTTCTTTTTATTGCTCCTAAATCACAAAGGGATCTTGCCCTTTTTGTGGATCTCTTAGTTCTGCATCCTCTATTGTTCCTAACAAGGGTGGGTTTGTCGCAGATACCTTAAGGGTCTCGTTTCTGTTACCTGTGACACTCTGTGTAACGACAATAATCTCAGTTTCCTCATCTGGTGGTCCAAACTCAAGCGGAATGGAAAATAGAGGGTTTAAAGGGTTCCAATCATAAATAGAGTGTAGCTGAGATACATGGACGACGAGATAAATCCATGATGACAGGGGGAGAGCAAGCTCGTATGCAACAATGCCGATTTTTCGTGTAATCTAAAAGGGCCCAAAGTATCTCTTCACCAGCTTCTGAGATGACCGTCGATTCACAAAGGTTTGTCTATATGGTTGCAGTTTCAACAAAACGCGATCTCCAGCCTCAAAGGTACAGTCTCTTATGTGTTTATTACCTTGTAGCTCCATTAGTTGTTTTCTTTTTGCAAGGTTAAATTGTAGGGTTTGTAATAGTTCCTGTCTTTGTTGTAGAGAAATATCTAGTGACTCGATGGAGGCAGATCCCGCCGTATATGAAGGAAATGAGGGGGGGAGTCAGGTCGTACAAGGCTTAAAATAAGGACTTCTTGATGGGTTAATGATAGCTTGTATTGAACCATAATTCCGCCAAGTGTAAGTAATTAAACTACTTTTTAGGATTATCACTACTAAAGCATCACAAATATGTTTCTAAGAATATGTTAACTACCTCTGTTTGACCGTCTGTTTCAGGGTGATAGGCAGAGCTGTATTTCAGAGTGGTACCCTGTGTATGAAAGAGTTATTTCCATAAAGCACTAAGGAAAATAAGGTCTTTGTCATACACAATAGATTGAGGGACACCGTGCAACCGACAAATTTCTACGGAGAAGCGGATGGCAAGGTCCTTGGCATAGAATTGGGAGGGAAGATCAATGAAGTGGGAAAACTTTGTTAATCTATCGCATACAACCCATATCATTGTGTTGCCATGAGAGTTTGGTAGGTGAGTAATGAAGTCCATACTCAAATCGTTCCAAACCTGAGTAGGTGTAGGTAGAGATTATAATAATCCCTGTTTCTTTCTTGTCATGTACTTATTTTGTTGACAAACTGTGCAAGATCCGATGAACCTTTGTGTCCTTGTAATTCTAGGCCACAGGAAAGAAGAAGATATACGAGCAAGAGTGGGTTGAAGGCCGGAGTGACCCCCTGTAGGCGTGGGATGATATTTTGTGATGATATTACTCCATAGATCTGGAATATCAGGTAAATAGATTCTGTCTTTATAATAAACCAAGCCTTCCTTGTGCTGAAAGTTGTGCTGTATAAATGGATCGTCTATAACCTTGCGTATAAGTGACTTTCCATTTTCATTTGACAGATAATGTGCTTTCAGCTGCTGCACAATGAATGGAATATGGGAAGAGATTGAGAAGAGACAAGCTTCCTCTTCAAGTTGGATTCTGCTAAGGGCATCCGCGACTTGATTAGCTCGTCCAGGTTTGTAATGAATATCAAACTGAAATCCATGCAACTCAGCATCCCATTTTTGTTGTTTTGGAGTTTGTATGGTTTGCACCAACAAGTTCTTTAGGCTTTTCTGTATATATATATATATATATATATATATATATATATATATATATATATATATATATATATATATATATATATATATATATATATATATATATATATATATATATATATATATATATATATATATATATATATATATATATATATATATATATATATATATATATATATATATATATATATATATATATATATGTGTGTGTGTGTGTGTGTGTGTGTGTGTGTGTGTGTGTGTGTGTGTGTGTGTGTGTGTGTGTGTGTGTGTGTGTGTGTGTGTGTGTGTGTGTGTATGTGTGTATGTGTGTGT
The DNA here is from genome assembly GCA_948472305.1 of Vicia faba. Lineage (NCBI taxonomy): Eukaryota > Viridiplantae > Streptophyta > Magnoliopsida > Fabales > Fabaceae > Vicia > Vicia faba. The sequence goes on from OX451741.1 coordinate 792,170,158, forward strand.
GTGTGTGTGTGTGTGTGTGTGTGTGTGTGTGTGTGTGTGTGTGTGTGTGTGTGTGTGTGTGTGTGTGTGTGTGTGTGTGTATGTGTGTATGTGTGTGTGTATGTGTGTGTGTGTGTGTGTGTGTGTGTGTGTGTGTGTGTGTGTGTGTGTGTGTGTGTGTGTGTGTGTGTGTGTGTGTGAAAATTCCTTCCAATTAAGTATTGTCTCCATTTCTTGACACTGTGATGGCGAACATTTCTCAAACATAGACAGAAGAAGCTTGAAGGCGCTTGCACATATTTTTGCTGAAGAAAGCGATGGGGTGTCCCTGCTGAGATAATACAACTCCAATAGCAACTGCGGACGCATCAGTTTCCAGCATAAAAGGAAGAGAGAAATCTGGAAGGCACAAGACTGGTGTTTTAGTCATTTTAGTTTGTCATGTTGTAAATGCTTTTTCTGCTTCTGTACTCCAATGTAATTTAGTGGAACCCAATAAGTCGTTGAGAGGAGCATCGAGTGTTGCATAGTGACGCACAAATCTTCTATAAAATCCAGTGAGACCTAAAAAACCCTTGAGTGCTGTGAGTGAACATGGCCTCGACCAATCTAGAATAACTTTAATTTTTGCCGGATCTGGGGTTATATCATCACTTGAGATAATGTGACATAAATAATCAACACTAGGAACAACAAAAACACACTTGGACAATTTTGCATAAAACTGATTAGCCAACAATAAATCTAAAATCAATTTTAAATGTTTGGCATGATCAGAAATTGAAGAACTATAAATGAGAATGCTGTCAAACAAAACTAACACAAACTGTCTTAAATATGGTCGCAGCAAGTCATTCATGGCAGATTGAAAAGAACTAGGAGCATTAGTTAGGCCGAAGGGCATCACCAAAAACTCGTAGTGCCTGTCAAATGTCCTAAACGCAGTTTTGTGAGTATCCTCCGAAGTCACCCAGATCTGGTGGTAACCCGAACACAAGTCAATCTTAGAAAAATAGTTGTTGAACCCAACTCATCAAAGAGTTCATCTATAGTCGGAATTGGGAAACGATCACGGACTATAACCGCGTTGAGTGCTCTATAATCGATGCAAAAATGCCAAGAGCCATCTTTTTTTAGAACCAACAAGATTGAAGAAGAGTAAGGACTGTTACTGGGTTTGATAATACCCTCATGTAGCATGTCTTGGATAATGGTTGTCATGGCGTCTTTTTATGAATGGGGGTAGCGATACGGTTTCACATTAATAGGGGTAGTGTTTGGAATGATAGGAATTCAATGGTCATGGGGTCTAGATGGGGGAAAACCATGGGGTTTGTCAAAGATGGTTGCATAGGATCTGATGATAGAAGATATTTGGTGGGGAAGTGTTTTGGGAAGAGTGCCAAGGGTATTTATGGTGATTTCAGAACTGTTGGTTTGATCATTAGAGGGATGATAGAGTAAAAGGTGGATAGAGGCAATGGAATCCGTTTGTAAAAGATGGCAAAAATTATTGTAAGACAAAAATTATTGTAAGAGGATGGGGTGATAAGGGTTTTGGTGTCACCAGTTATACTGATTTCATTGTTGTTATAAGTGAAAGAAATCTTAGGAATTTAGAAATCTGCCATTAAAGGTCCTAGGGTTCGTAACCACTCCATGCCGAGAACCACATTTGCACCTTCGATTGGAAGCAAGTGAAAAGGGATAAAAAAACATTGTTTTGTAGCTTAATAGGCACTTTGGGCCAGATTTCCGAACAAGATAACCTTGACCCATTATCAACCACGACGGAAAAATTTGGGATTAGGTTGGTAGGCAGTTTGAGATGGTGTGCGATATGCGGCTGTAAAATATTGTGGGTACTACCCGTATAAATTAGAACAGTGATAAATAGACCATTGATGGATCCTTTAAATTTCAATGTCTTAGGAGAGAATTGGCCATTGGCAGCTTGAGGAGACATATGGAAATATGTATCATTTTGTTCCAGGTTTAAACTAAGCTCGTCACAACTTTCTGCTGGATCTGAAGTGTTAACATCTTTGTCATCCTCCACTAATAAGAGAAAGTTGTCAGTAGTACATTTATGGCTAGGGATAAATTTCTCATCACAATTAAAACATTAACCCTTGGGCACGACGTTCTTGTAATTGAACATTGGATAGACGTCGAATAGGTAGTTTGGCTGGCTGGGCAGGGGTGACTAATTTGGGAATAGGTTAGGGGTTAGTTGTTTTTTGGCTTGGTATGTTGGAGATGGTGGGGTTAGGTGAAAATGGTTTGTGAAATTTAGGCTTGACATTCCTTATCTTGGATTTGATCAGCTTTGCAAGCCTAATGGCTTGAGATATGGAGATAGGCTTATGGATAGCAATTTCGTTTTGAATTTCTGGTGCCAAACCCGAAATAAAACAGTTAAGGATAACATTGTGAGATAAGCCAATAACCTGATTTCCCAACTTTTCAAATTGAGCTTGGTATTCCATAACAGAATGAGTTTAATTGAGTTTGAACAACTCAACTTGGTGATTAGTGTATGTAGAAGGACCAAAATATAATTCTAAGGCTTTAGTGAAAGATGTCCAATCCACTAGTTGATGGTTTGATACATCCACTTAAACCAACAGAGAGCTTCACCTTTCATATAAAATGATATCATTGCTAAACGGTTTTCAGGGGAAAAATTATAGAAAGTAAAGAATTGATCCGCTTGAAACAACCATTCTAACAGATTTGGTCCATCAAACATTGCAAGTTCGAGTTTCGGTGTGCAGAAAGTGGGAGGTGGTAGGATATGAGGATGTTGGAAATAAGGAATATGGGGCAATTGGGGAATGGATAATGGTTGGGTTGTAGTAAAGAGAGGTGGTGACGTATAGTAAGGGGAATCAAGGTATGGTTGTATGGAAGACAGTCTATGGAATGGTGTGGATGTAGTTCGAACTGAGGTAAAATTGGGTGGTGGTGGCAAGTTGTAAGAAAGGACGGTTGCATGAAGAGGTGTTGACATGGGGGGTGTAAAATTTAGGGAGGATTGAGGAGAGTGAAGGTTTGTATTCATATGGATGAGATAAGGGATTTTCGTAAGACTTGAAGAGTTGGCTGAGTTAATAGTAGCATTATGAACAGTACTGCCGTGAACAGTATCGCCGTGAACAGTACCAACGTGAACAATAGCTACGAGAATAGTAACAACAGACAGTTTTTCTATTTAAGAGGCTAACTTTATGAACAAACCCATAATATTTTTATATTCAAAATCTGCAACTTGTTTTTCATTATCCATTCTAGTATGAAGTTGCTCCATATCCGCATGAGTTTTTATCAAATCTCTCATCCAAGAGCAACTGGTTGTCTTGCATAACATTGTTAAGATGAAGTTGTTCTGTTTGGACAACTTCCTCTATAATGTCTTTAGAGTTTGGTGGTTTGGGGGGGCACGAATTCAAGATGAAAGCACCGATTTGATAGGGAGGTATTTCAACAAGTATTTAATCCTAGATCTAGGGTTCATACAAAGAATACAAACAAAAACTAATTGCAAAAAAAGAAATAATTTGTGTTAAATTTACTACCTCTTCGTTCCACAATAATAGTTTAAATACATCTCCAAAATAAAACCCTAATGGATCTAAAAATGGATCATGCCGAAAAGAGAGAAAAAGAAAGAAACATACTAAATTAAACATTAATTAAGAATAAAGTCTTTAAAATGCTTGTGCCCGAAAGTGATTCTTGTGGGCCTTCTATCAGTGACACCGTAAATTTATAGACTACTAAACTAAGACCATGCTATTCAATATGGTTGATGATACTAGTTTTATTTCTCAGATTTTTGTTCATTATCAGTATGATCTAACACAAACATGTAAATTCATAGCTGGATTGCAATATCACAGCCATCAAACATGTAAATTAAAAGGCAAAAAAATAATAATCCAAGTTTCAATCTCCAAGGATAAGGATTGTATTTTGACTGCCATGGAATTGTAACTCATGCTTTGCTAACAAACTCCACATCAAATAAGAGTACAGAATCAGGAGGAATGACACATGAACCTGCATCAAAACCAGCTACAAATTTAATCTTTATTCTCCACCCAAATAAATGGAAATTTTTTTATATTGATGGCAAAGTAAAAAAGAGAGTACTTGCCTCCTTTACAACCAGCCCCCCTTGAACCATATCCAAGTTCTGGAGGAAGTTTCAGTGTACGTTTACCTCCTAATGTAAGAAAAGAATAAACAATTTCACCTCAACATATCATAATTCATAAAACAAAATGACTGAAAAAACAAGTACCTGCAAACATAGGAGGAATTCCATCATCTCCTAAAATGCCTACATCCCATCCTTTGATAACCTATTTATGATAAAAATCTATTATATACGGTGCAATAAGTTGCGTTGCTACCCTTTTAAGATAGCAAAATCAATTCTCTCAATGATGATACCTCTCCAACACCAATGCGAAATGTAAGTGGCTTGCCGCGATTGTAACTGCTGTCGAAGACTTTTCCATTCTCCAATCTCCCTACATAATGTGCCTGACAATAATAACATAACATATCTGTTAAACACAGGACAAAGGGAACAACAGTTCCACCAAATGACCAAAAAAATGGTTACCTTAATAAGCTGTCCCTTAACAGCCTGAGGACCAGTGCCTACAACTTTATCACAAAAGGAAAGGCCTGAAGGAGCTACTGTTAATTCACATGGAGCTACTTCAGCAGCTGCTGTTGCAGTTGGTACTATTGGTTGTAATAGAGAATGAAAAAGGCCAAAACTCAAGGAGAAGCCTATTGCGTCTCTTCTGCTCAATTGATTCGCTTTTTGTATAAGAACTGGTGGTGGTTGTGGGACTTGGATAGAACATGTTACTGTTACTGAAATTGAATGGTTACGTTTTTGGGGTTGCAAAGAGGTGAGGCAAGTCCCAACTGAATATGGTGCCAGTGAGTTCATCTCTACTGAGTTCAGGATATGGCCATGGGTAAGTTTGTAGTAGTATGGATATTGTGGCTCATATTGTTTCATGTTGTTTACAAGTGGGGCCAAAAACAAGTGATTATCTAAACAATTTTTTTTTTATCTCTTGTTATTTTTATAAATATGTCAAAAGAAAAGAAAGAGAAGATTGGTAGAATATTCTCTATATTAGTTTTTGTGCTTGTAAAAATTATGATTAGGATGATATTAGGACTGGATAGAAAAACATCATCCGAACTTCGGTTTTTTTAGTCATTATGCTGGTTCGGTTCGGTTCGGATGGGCATGTAGGCACCTGAAGCAAAAGGGTAATTATAGTTTACTTTAGTCGGGGTTCAACATTATGTTAGAGTATATCGGTATTGAAGTATAAACTGTACTGCAGATACATAGCTTAGTCATGGTGTTTGCCAGCTGAGCAGATGCAAAGACATGTTGAATCTCGAGCTTGTGTGCCATAACTCTTTCTCTAACAAAATATATATCAAGTTCAATATGCTTTGTCCTAGCTTGTGGTATGCGATTATGAGACAATAAAACAACATCCAAGTTGTGTTAGCTGGAAATTTCGACAACATGGAAATGTTAAGGAAAAATGAAGAATGTCGAAAGAGAGTTAGTTCTGAAAGAAATATATGAATATTTCATGAAGATTTCAACTGACAGACTAATGGATAGTCTAATCTTGCTAAAGTATTGACGAAAGTCCTATTTTTGTGAATAAGTGAGACTTAGGATATTTGAAGTTTCGAAGAAGAATACTTCGATAGTCACATTGGTTGATTTGGCGCCTCGAAATGAAGAAGATTTTGAATTCAAAAGGTTTGATCTTATCCAAAAGGATGTGTGGAAGTCTAAGGATTCGATGGGCATGCAAACATCGAACGTGACATTCTTTTAGGAGAAGACTGTTATGGTCGAATTAGTATAAATTTGAATCTTAGTGTTAGAATTTTAGTGTGTTTAAATTCTGTAAAAATACTCAATTTCACTCAAAGCACCAATATTTACCGAGAAAAGAATTTCTGAGGATGTACGTATCTTTATTCAATTGTCAATTTATCTTTACAAAGTTCTTTTAATTCCCTTTACATTCCAGTCAAAATCTATTTACTTTCCTATTGTTACTTCGCATAGTTTCACAATTACTTACCAATTAATCATTACATTCGAAAAGATCACCATTCGAAAACCACAAAACACCTAAAAACTAAACACATGTCTTAGGATCAATCTAGTCGATCCTATGAATAACGAAAATATCTTTGTTTTGGAAGATTAACGATTGTTTATCAAATTTCAGGGTAAACAAATTGGCACACCTGGTGGGATCAGTGTCTAGTTTTTGTGTCACAAATTTTGTTTTGTGTTGTCTTTTCTTTCGTTTCAGTTTGTTTGTGTAACGTTGTTGCATGAGATTAAGAAATGGTAAATTAGTCAAAAGTAACGAAGTTATACCCAAAAGAAAATTCGTTAGAAGAATGGTCAATTTACAAAGCAACAATGGAGAACAACCCCTTCTTCGATAGGGGGAGTACGACTGCAATATTTGGAACCAAATCAATACCAGTTCAAGTGAGTATGACTAAAATGCCAACCAATACTTAAAGCGGTCCAATTTTATCCCCAGTACAAACACAAGATCTGCCAGTGACCCCAGGACAACTAGAGACAAATAAATTCAAGCATTTTGCGTCTAGATTCTCAATGCCAATGAATGGCCGTGAACAAATTTATGACATGCCAACATCAATAATGGCAAGTTTAAACAATAGCACTTCAACATTTCACGATCCAAGGGTGTCTACTTTTTCACCACTGCAAGAATCAAGATCATGGGTCAATAATATGGGTCGAACAACCCCCCCAGGATTCGCTGCCTAATAACCTACCCTTACGTCGAATTCTACAATGATATTTAGACAACAAATAGATGATAACAATCATGAAATTATTGGTGTCTTAGCCCAACAAATGGGCATGATTTTTAACCCGTTGATTCAAAGTGCTACTCAAACAAATCAACAGAATTCCCATACGAATCAACAATTTGCAGCGTAACTGACGTGAATTGCAAATTTCTTTGGCGTCCCTCGAGCCCCAGTTCAGCATCCCCATTGAGAGTGGATAAGAGAAAACCAGGGACTGGTTTTCGAAGAAAATAAAAAAGTTAACTAAGCGCAACCAGTTGCGCAGAATGTTGGCGAAGTTAACTAGGGGTAAAGAATTGAACAACCCAGGGTCGAACAAGAAATACCAAGGGAAGTTCAAGCCCCAAGGGTAGTAATGGTTAATAGAAACCAAGATGCAGACGAAGTCCTACATCGAGTACATCAGGACAAATTTGTATGGGAAAATAATCTGGCAGCCATGGTCGAAAGGATAATGGCTCGAAACGGGGTAAATGTATGCCTTCAGAGGCCAAACTATACTTCCCCATTGTCTTAATATGTCTTACAACTGAATTACCATGGGGTTGGAAAATCCCAAATTTCATGAAATTCTCTGGTGACACCAGCGAATCTACGGTCGAACATATAACCATATATCTTACTGAGGCTGGGGACATAGCAAATAATGAAACTTAAGGATAAAATACGTCCCTAGTTCACTGACTAAAAATATTTTTACATGGTTCACCACCCTCCCAGCGAATTTCATCCATGATTGGACTCGCTTAGAGAGGTTATTCCATGAGCAATTCTATATGGGACAATCAAAGATTAGTCTCAAAGAATTGGCCGATATCAAGAGAAAGTTTACTGAGCCAATTGATAATTACTTAAACAAGTTATGCTTGTTGAAGGCAAGGTGTTTTACACAAGTTCCTGAACACGAGTTGGTATAAATGGTCGTAGGCGGTTTAGATTACTCCATTCGAAAGAAATTAGACACCCAATACTTAAGGGACATGGCCCAATTAGCGAACCGAATTCGACAAGTGGAACGTCTGAGGGCTGAAAAGGCTAGGGCGAATAAAAATAATAAAAAGGAAAGGGTTGCATATGTCGAAGCCAAGGAAGATGAACAAGAGATCTATAGTGACCCTATAGGCTTTGAAGAAGGAGAAGTGGACTTGGGTGAATTAAAGCAAGGCCCACTCTATTCTTGTAAAGTCTTAGCCCCATCAAATGGGAAGAATGATGTCGAACTAGAAAAGAATGATAAATTCCCTAAGAAAACATACACTTTCAATATGACGAAATGTGATGAAATTTTTTATTTATTGGTGAAGGATGGTCAGATGATAGTGCCACCTGGAGCCAAAATTCCTCTGTTAAAACAACGAAAGAAAAGAGGTTTTTGCAAATATCATAATTTTTTAGGACATAAAACCTCACAATGTTTTATTTTCAGGGACCTACTTCAAAACACTGTCAGAGACGGAAGGCCGAGGTTCGGTGAAAAAATCAAGATGAAAGTTGACGCTGATCCTTTACAGATAGAAGATACCAACTATGGTGAACCAACAAACATTAACATGGTGGAGGTTACTGAACACCCTATCAAACAAGACCCTGAGGATACAACCACTGAGGATTTTTCTGTAGGTGTCAAATCTAAGAAGGCTACTGAAGGCCTCATCAACAAAGATGCTAAGGGTAAGACTGCTGATGGTTTTACTCTAGATACTGAAATAGAGAAGGCTAGTGAAGGCCTCAGAATCAAATTCCAAGAAGTCGAGATCACTGATGGTCCCAACCTCAAAGTGAAGATGGTGGAGATGAGCCAGCATTTCGAGATGGATGATGTTGAAAGGCGCATCCAAAGAGAAGAAGATCAGGTGAAAGTGGCGTACCCAAAAACAGGAGAAAACCTATTGGACTTCCTTGTTCGCTGCCAAAAGAAGCACTCTGAGGCTCTGGTGTGTCCCAGATGCAGTGCAATATATGATAGAAAAGCTGCGGAGAACTACGAAAGGATTCAAATTCCTCACAGAAGGAGCAATTGGAGAGATGCCAAGAGCGGGTTTGTGTTTGACAAATGAATAGTCCCTTAAAGGCCAGACAGTCATTATCCTCAAGTGATTTGAAGGGAAACTTTCAAGCCACCTGCCAATGCTCTAATTGATAGATGTGAAAGGCCAGCTAAGAGTAGGGGGCAAGGGCAAGAGAAGTGGAGAAGTTTTGAATTTGGAAGAGGCTCATCTATAGCCTACAGGAAAGAATTTAAAGTGTCAAAACAAAAGGCCTATAAGTATGAGAACTACAAGGGGAAAACCCAATGTCGAGATCTTAGTGGAGAAGGCATCATAGAATCAAGAAGGCACGAAGAGAAATGGCTGAGAATGACGTGGGGGAATCTAAGACCAACCAGCTTCTTCCTCAAAACAAAATTGAGGAGAAAAGGCTAGTAGGGAGAAAACCAACGAAAGAAGGAAAGAAAGGCCAATAGAAGATGAAGACATGTTAACTGACAACTTCGATTCAGAGGAAGAATTACCTCTGGGTCTAAATTGTAATGTGGTTTTTGTACTAACTCATGAGTACAACCAAAAGACTGAGGCTGAAGAAAATGAATAGGCTAGTGAAGTCGAAATGGGCAAACACATGCCATTATGTTATTACATCATGAACAATGGTGCAGTCGAAGAACAAAATGCATTCTTCAAACGCCCAGATCAAGGCATGAAAAATCTTCTAAAACCCCTATTCATAAGGGGTAAAATGGAGAATATGTGGATCAATAAGATCCTAGTGGACGAAGGGGCATCGGTCAACATGATGTCACAATTCATGTTCAAAAGGATTGGAATGTTTGATACAGACCTTAAGCCTCACAATATGGTCTTGTCAAACTATGAAGGCAAAATGGGCCACACTCTGGGAGTAATCTTAGTGGATATTACTGTGGGATCTATCACTAGACCACCATGTTCATGGTGATTACCTCAAGGGCAAACTACAACTTTCTGCTTGGGAGTGAGTGAATTCATGGCGTGGAGGCAGTTCTATCCTCACTTCACCAAAGGATTTTAATTTGGAGATAAGATTGAATCGTTTAAAACATAAAAGTTGATCAAAGCTATTATATGGCTGAGATTAATCATGTCTACAAAAGAAATTTCAACAGGAATCTTGCCAACATAGGACCATGCAATCCTACAGGTGATGCCTACTCACCAACAAACAATGCCCTCTATTTCCTCACCTTGCACCCAACCTATGGATTTCAATGGGATGGAGAAATCGTGGGTGAAGAGGATGACTTGAAGGGAGTATCAGGACTCTGGCCAACTGGATGGGGGGACGAAGACGGAGACCATGTTTGAGTCCAATTTTTTCGAAAAGATTTAGGCTTACTTAGCCAAAAACAAATTAAAAACGGTCTTGGAGACTGAAGTGAAGTACATGGTTTTTGAAGCCAATAATGAAGGAATTCATGCAAAAGGCCATGGGGTCAATTTCATGCCAGAACCCCCTGACGAAGTAACACCCTTTGAAGAAAAAGATTGGAGGCTGGATACAATATACGATAAAGAGCCTATGGGATTCGAGAAAGATCCGACAACACTAAGTGTGAAAATGATGGTGCAAGATCCTCTCGAAGAAATTGATTTAGGCGGTGGGTCTAGCAAAAGACCCACTTACATCAGCATAAAACTTTACCCATAAGTGAAAGTCACGGTGATCCAACTACTGAAGGAATACAAGGATTTCTTTACTTGGGATTATGAAGAAGTGCTTGGGTTGAGCAGAGATCTCGTTGAATTGAAGCTACCTATAAAGGATGGCAAGAAGCCCATCAAGTAGACTCCAAGGAGATCCCAGCCAGAGATTCTCTCAAAAATAAAGGACGAAATCGAAAGACTCCTCAGATGTAAGTTCATCCAGACTACAAGGTATGTCGAATGGATCGTAAATATAGTAAATGTTATTAAAAAGAATGGATCCTTAAGGGTTTGCATTAATTTTCGATATTTGAATTCCGCAACCCCAATGGATTAATACCTAATGCATGTGGCAGAAATGTTGATTGATTCAGCCGCAAGCTTCAAGTATCTTAACATGCTTGATGGATACTCTGGGTATAATCAGATATTCATCGATGAAGAAGATGTGCCCAAAATGACTTTTCAATGCCTAGGGGCATTAGGCACCTATGAATGGGTGGTTATGCCTTTTGGATTAAAAAATGTCGGGGCAACATACTAAAGAGCAATGAACTTTATATTTCACGATTTCATTGAGACTTCCATGCATGTTTACATTGATGACATAATTGTAAAATCTGTGTTAGATGATAGTCATTTGGATCACCTTCGCCAATCATTCGAAAGAATGAGGAAACATGGTTTGAAGATGAATCCACTTAAGTGTTCCTTTTTTATGCAGGCAAGTGACTCTTTGGGATTTTTGGTCCACAAGAAGGGAATAGAGATTAATCAGAATAAGATGAAGGTCATCATGGAGGCAAAAGCTCCATAATGAAGAAAGAGTTGAAATCTTTACTTGGGAAAATAAATTTCTTGAGAAGATTTATTTCAAACTTAAGTGAACACACTCAGGCTTTCTCCCCTCTTCTGCGCTTGAAACAAGGAGGCTTCGAATGGAGGCAAGAACATCAAGAGGCATTTGACAAGATTAAACAATACCATGTTCGACCTCTAATATTGTCACACCCTTGTAGGAACAGAAGTATGAGATTATACATATCTGCATCTGATGTAACCATAGGAAGTATGCTCACTCAAGAGGATCAGAGTGGAATCAAAAGAGTCATCTATTACCTCAGTCGAGTGCTTAATGATTCAGAAACTAGGTATTTCATTGTAGAAAAATTGTGTCTATGTTTATACTTTTCTTATACAAAATTGAAATACTATATAAAACTAGTTGATGTGTACGTTTCTTCTCACTTTGATGTTATTAAGCACATGCTTTCAAATCCAATCCTGCACAGTCGAATTTGCAAATGGGCATTTTCCCTGACTGAATATTCCTTGACTTTCATGACCTTAAAAGCTATGAAAGGACAAGTAGTCTCTGATTTCATTGTTGACCATGCAATGGTCAAAGTTCCTTAGAATTATGTGGAATTATAACCTTGGAAGTTATTCTTCGATGGTTCTACTCATAAAGATGGAATTGGAGTTGGAGTTTTGATTATTTCTCCTGAAAAAATTACAAAAAAATTCAAGTATAAAATTGAAGGTCCCCCTTGTTCGAATAATGAAGATGAATGTGAGGCTTTGGTAGCAGGACATGAAGCCTTATTGGAAGTGAGGTCAACTAGGGTCGAAATAAGAGGCGACTCTGAACTGGTGATTAAGTAAATAACCAAGGAGTATAAGTGCATAAAGGAAATTTTGATAATGTACTTTGTCATATAAAATAGGCTGCTTCCAAAATTTGAGTATGTGAACATCAAGCACATCCCTAGACTAAAGAACCAAGAAGCCAATGACCTGGACCAAATTTCCTCAGGAAACAAAGTATCAAAGGAAAAGTTGGAATATTTGATTGAAGTACGAGGAAATGTATTGGCTATCAAACTGTCTCCATCAGATTTAGAAAAATCAAGTTTGGGATATGCAAACGAAGAAAGTTTCAAAGTATTAGCCATCAATATTTTGGCATATACAGATTGGAGGAGTCCAATAATAGAGTACTTAAAAAATCCAACGGAGAATGGAGAAAGGAAAGTCAAGTATCGTGCACTAAGCTATGTGTTAATGTGCAACAAATTATTCAAGAAAACACCAGAAGGAGTCTGTGATACGGTGGGAGAACTGACTTGAGGTTTTGCGTTTGTTTTCGCAAATGTTTCGGTTGAGCAAGAGTCGCCACCGAATTTTTATTTTATCCTAAGGAAAGGTTAAAAAGCACAGCAAAAACCTTTGAGATGTTTTCTTGGGTTCGGGGAGTAGATTATAGAAAGGGAAGGTATTAGCACCCTTTCTATCCATGGTTATCCATGGGCTCTTAGTTACTTGCTTAGATCACTTGCCTTTTGTTTTCAATTGTTTTAAATGGTGCTTGTGTGTGGATTTGAAAAATGTTTTGAAAAGAGGCCAATATGGTGGCAATCTTTGTAATGATCCATGTGGGGATGTATACAAAGATGAGTGTCTTTTGAAAAGGTTTTCATTTGTTTTCGAAAGTTGTTTTGAAAGTGTTGTGAGGTGTGTTTTAGAAAATAGGCAAGTGTTTTGTTTTTGCAAGTTTGATTCAAGTAACTAAGAGGTTATCTACTCCTAAATTTCTCAAAGTTTATTGCTATGTTTTAACCCTTTTAATAAGTTTGTTCCACCATTGTATTTGGTGGACAATCTCATGTTAGGATGTGAAAGGGACATGCGCGGGTCATCGTTTTAGACCATAATTGCAATGGTGCTAAGTATCTTTGGGCATTTTCTTTAAGGGACTTGATCATTTGTTTGGCAATATTTTTGAAAATGTTATCGAGGGACTATGATCATTTGATTTGTTTGTTTTTGCCCAAAGAGACCTAACATGCAATATGGCCCAATTTTGAAAGGCAACAAGTGGAGTATCCTAGGGGGTGCAAGTGTGATTTGTGTGTCCATTTTCATGCTTGTTTGTCTTGAGATTAGGTCATAACTATTTTTGTCGTTTTTTCGCATACAAACCCTAATTCTAACATGGTATAATTAGAAAGCAATAAAGTGCGAAAATAAATTTACTAAGCTATTACAAAACCAAATATGGGAAGGGGGTACAAATGTTCAAATGGGGATTTTGACAAGTAATTTAAACCTAAAACTATTACATCAATATTGAATATTTACAAGACAAATAATTTGCATAAATAAAATAAAATAAGGTAAATATGCAAGAATGCAAAAAAGGAATTTTTATATGTATGAAAAAGGAATTATTTATGTAAGAATAAAAAGAAAATAAAAAGGTATTATTTTTGGAGTTTTTTTTTCATATTTAGGGCAAAAACCTAATTCTATTAAATGAAATGTATTATTATTTAATTTAATACAAGTATTTATTTATTATGTACAAAAATAAAAAATAAAATGAAGTATATTATAAAAAAGTATTTTTTATATCAAATATTAATAAAAATGAAAAATACAGATATTTTTGTATTCTAACCTAAATATATTAATAAATATATATATATATATATATATATATATATATATATATATATATATATATATATATATATATATATATATATATATATATATATATATATATATATATATATATATATATATATATATATATATATATATATATATATATATATATATATGTATTAAGTTCTAAATATGTATTATATATATAAATAATAATAATTTTTAATATGTATAAAAAAGGTATTTTTTTTATGTAAAATATTTTCAGAGGGTATAATAAAATAAAAATGAAAATAAAAGTATTTTTACCTATTTCTCAATATTTTAATGAAATGTATATATTTATTTATCTAAGTATTAATTAAAATAAAAATCATATAAATACCTAATAAATTAAAAATGGTGAGAAAAAATATTTTTATATTTTTTATGTTATGAGAAAAAATAAACAAAGTCAATCAAAAAAGGAAAAGGTCAAAAAGTCAAAGAAATAAGCAAATGGGCCTTGGGGGTGTAAAAGCAATTATGTGGTGCAAATAAGAAAAAATGTTCCAGGCCCAGCCCAGAAGACCTGTCTTCAACCTCCAGCAAACAAATGTTTGAAAAACGCGCGCCCTGTTCCTCATCTTCCAACTCTTGATTCCTGGCTTTTTAGCAAAAACTTATAACATAAAAAATGTTCAGCATGAAGAGACGATTCTAACCATATGCATAACTTGATCTAACTCTCTAAGATGAGGGAGAATTTCTCCTCCCCCAAATCCTAACCTAGTTTTTCTGCCATTTTCAAACTCCAAATTCTCACAACTCAAGCAAAAGAAATGAAAAGTAAAAACATGTACATGTTCAGTGGCATGAGTAGAACCTTGTTTCTTCACAAACTTAAAGTTAATGATGCCTAATAAGAGAGATACGAATTCAAAAACTTACCTGTTCAGTTGAAGTTCTATCTGGAGATGTAGGAACTTTCAGTGCAAGGTGATGATTGGAGAAGCTTCCTTGAGGTCCAGGGATGCTATTCCAATGTTTACTTTGTCTTGAAAGCTTCTGAATCGAGCTAGAGAACTTCACCTGCAAGTCAGAAATGTGAAAATGGTGGAAGTGGTTAGAGTGATTACAGGTCGTGCTTTTGCTTTTGGTTAGCTTGCATAGATGGTATAGAAGGTGTGTGAACTGGTTTTGGCAAGAATGCTTGAGAGGAATAGAAGTTGGCACTCAAACTGTAGAGGCAACTCTGTTTTTGCAGTTTGATGGTGTTTTTTGGTTTGATGATGTTTGGGAGGTGAATGGCTCGTGAAATAGCTTGGTTATGATGTGTGTAATGTGTTTGATAACTTTGTCTAAGTGTTTGTAAGCTGGTTTCTGAGTTCGTACAAGTTATGCCATATTTCTTGAACTTGAAGCAAACAAAAGCCACTTGATCCTTCTAGCCTGTACAGGCCCTCACACTATGCTGCATCTTTTTGTCTTGATTAGAGTGTTATGTCCATGAATCTTGTGTCCAAAGATATGCATTGTACCATTTGATTTGTAAATTTGACATAAAGTTCTTCTTTTCAAAAATGGATAAACCACTTTTTCCAATTAAGGCTTAGTTCCTTGTGTAATGACTATATGAACATAACAAAGCTAAAACACAATGGATTGGCATTTAATTATTGAGTGTAACTTGGTTTAAGGACCTGTAATCAAGGGCATGCTGGTTTTGAGAAGTTTGCATAACTTATGAACATGAAAAATGGCCAATTCAAAAGTGAATTTTTGCTATATTGTGAAATTCGATTCTCTCTAACCATGAGGTTGTTTGATGAGTTCTTGGACATTTTGGAAAGCTTGTAATGTGTAATACAATCCATCTTTGAAGTGCAATTTGAAATTCCAAGTGGAAGTGTATGGAAAATGGCCTTGAAGTGGGGTAGAAAAACTTGTCAAAATAGGTCAAAAATTCACTAAGTTAAGAATGGTTTAGTGCCCTTATTCAAAAATTTGTAACTTGAGATACAAGCTTCAAATGAGAAAACTTTGTGAATCAAAGTTGTAGATTATGCAACAAGCTACAACTTTCATGTTTTGACTTTTGTTTGAATCCAAATGAATCATGGTGAAAGAGTGGGGCAAAGTTGGGAAAAAATTAGGGTTTTCCATAACTTAGAAAAATTCTAAGTTATAAAAAATTCCATTTTAAACCCTAATTTGCATTTCTTGGTTTCTTGGTGAACAAGTTTAATGATTTGGCATGTTTTGATGAAAAATGAATCTTGACTCTTGATTTTGACCAAAAAGTCAAAGTTTGACTTTTCAGTATATAGTCAAAATTGATCAATTGACTGGGAAATTCAACTGTCAATCTTGTGTACTTGGGATCTTTTGAGTTTGATGAATGTGTCAAGACCATTTAATGGGGGCCTTGAGTCCATATGTGAGCTTGGTTTGCCATTGGCTAGGTCAAACAGTCAAAAATTGCCTTTGTGCAGTCAAAACCCTAAAAATGACCATTTTGCCCTTTTGGTGATCTGATCAAATTTCTTGTGGAATTGTGATCCAAACTTGATCAAATGGTCCATATGAGTTCATAATGTTGATGTGGGTCAATTTTCATGAGATTTGACTGTCAATTGGTCACAGTTGACTTTTTCCCCAATACAGCTGATTTCTAGGTCATCTGTCCAATTGACTGGGCAAAACTTGGAATCAAGACTTGAAACTTGGTATGGGTGAACTTGGGAGTCCAATATGAAGCATGAAAGTCATCTTATGCATTTTAGGTCAAAACATCTTTGTTCAAACACAAACCCTAATTTGAGTCCACAGTGCAAGGAGAAGTCTTGATTAGAGGAAACCCTAACTGGATCTTGATCTTCAAGGTTTTTGTGATGAGAAAATGTTGAGGAAATGAGAGGGCAAATTTTGGGGTACAACAGTTGCCCCTGTTCAATCTTCTTGGACCTGAGGAGTTAGATTGGCAAGTTTGCCTTTCGTGACTCGAGGGTAAAAGGAGATTGGACACTAGAGTGCCCAGAAATTTGCACTCGCATGTTGAAGTATTAGCAAATGGGATGTCGGGAATGGGCTTATAGATGCCATTTGGAGGTGTTGATCGCACAAGAGATTCCTTAGCGAAAACTTGTGTATTTGAGAAAGACAAATGTTTTCCTGGCTTGTTACAGGTGTTTGATCTTCAATCTCCTTATGCAGATATGCCCTGGCTAGATACAGGTATCGAATCTACAATCGGTTGCTCACAGATGTGCCCTGGCTGGATACAGGAGTCGAATCCGGAAATAGTCGTCAATAGATATGCCCTGGCTGGATACAGGAATTGAATCTTCAAACTCTTCAGACGTGCCCTGGCTAGATACAGGAATCGAGTCTGGAAATGTGGTCAACAGATATGCCCTGGCTGGATACAGGAATCGAATCTGGAAATAGTCGTCAACAGATATGCCCTGGCTGGATACAGGAATCGAATCTTCGAACTCTTCAGACGTGCCCTGGCTAGATACAGGAATCGAGTCTGGAAACTGATCACTCTCAGATATGCCCTGGCTAGATACAGGAATCGAATCGGGAATCGTGACAGTTGAAGGTAGTTGTCTTTGGGATTGTCTTTTCCCTGAAAAGGCAAAAACATAAGTTGTATGCAATGCCATGATGTATGATACGCATGATTTCATGACGTTCAACATGAGATAGTGTTGTATGCACTTTATCATGTATGTAAGCAAGATGTATGAAAATGTGAAAAGTTTATGAATGTAATCTCGTCTCTGGAAAATAAATCCTTGACGATCGGCCGGGAAATTGCTCTGTGGAAGAGATATTTTACCGAAGTTTTGCTGAGAGGCCTGCTGAGGACTTCAATGATGGACTCCACTGGGGATAATGATGATAAACTCCGCTAGGGATAATGATAAACTCCGCTGGGGAATGAAAGAACTTTGCCGAGGGCGATCTTCCGTGGCAATTAGCTGAGGATAACCCAGTTATAAGTCCTTGTGAGGAAATAACTCTGAATAAAACTCGGGAGAGACGTCTGTACCATGCGGGGAACAAGCTTCCAGAATCTACTGGGGATGAGCCTTAAGACCTGCCGGGGAATGTTGTGCCTTTTCAGGATTGACGGGGAGTCAACTCTGCTTGGGGAAAGTATTGCTGAATTTTGTCTTACTCTGTAGGGCGTTGAGATGATTTGGTCACATTCTTCGGTCGAATCTACCTGGACACCTTGGCGGACAAAGCAACTAGACTGCATTAGACAACTTCACATTGCCCTTGTCTCTGATGTCACCGGTAATTAATCTTTTGTTTTATATGCAAATATTTATGAATCAGCAATTTAATGTCAAATGCATATATCAAAAATGAACATTGGACGTTCTTCGCAAAACAAAACAGAAAAAAAGAAAAACAATGGCAATTTGTATGGACAAGTGAATTTGTATTGATTTGAACTTTTCCTGTGAATAGGCGTTTTCTTACAAGAGGTTGACATCCTAGTAAGAGGACGCCGCCAAATAACATAGAGTTTACAATTTTGAAAAGAAAACAAAACAGCTATGTGAACAATCCCATTGGGTTCCAACTCTGCTATCGCCTTTATGTCTCCAAGCGTCTCATCGCTTTGCTGCCTAGTTGAAGATGAAGCTGATTGGCCGATGCCGAAGTCTGAGCCAGATAGTTGATGCCGAATTCCGGATGCGAAGTGATCCAATGAGACATAGTGTTACGCTTTATCCCTAACTTTTGCCTGGACCGCCCTTTCGGGTTTTCAGTCCACCGGGATACCCATTTTTGCCCAAGCCGCCCTTTCAGGTTTTCGACTTGCCGGGTGTACAGATTTTTCCATTTCATCCCTTATTTTTGCCCGAACCCTTTTGGTTCGCCGGGAAGCCCTTATTTTTGCCTAGGTATGTCAACCTAGCGGGTCTTTTATTTATGCGTAGTATCTTTTCACTATGTCTGTATTAGCGGGGTGAGGAAGGTCGTCACCATCCATGGTGGTTAGGATCATGGCTCCTCCCGAGAACACATGTTTAACCACAAATGGCCCTTCGTATGTAGGGGTCCATTTGCCCCGGGGATCACTTTGAGGAAGGATGATGCGTTTGATTACCAGGTCCCCAACTTGATACTCTTGTGGTCTGACTTTCTTGTTAAATGCCCTGATCATCCGTTTTTGATACGTCTGACCATGACAAATAGCAGTGAGTCTCTTTTCGTCAATCAGATTTAGTTGATCAAGTCGAGTCTGGATCCAGTCATCTTCACTCAAGTCTGCATCCTTCATAATCCGGAGAGAGGGTATCTGGACTTCAATTGGCAAGACTGCCTCCATGCCGTAGACCAAGGAGAAAGGAGTTGCCCCGGTTGACGTCCTTGCTGAGGTACGGTACCCATGAAGAGAAAACGGTAACATCTCATGCCAATATTTATAGGTCACTGTCATCTTCTGCACAATTTTCTTGATATTCTTATTAGCTGCCTCTACAGCCCCATTCATCTTCGGCCGGTAGGGAGAAGAATTGTGGTGTTGTATCTTGAACTGTTCACAGAGTTCAGTGATCATCGTGTTATTGAGATTGGTACCATTGTCCGTAATGATTCTTTCTGGGACGCCGTACCGACAGATCAGATTATGCCGGATGAAACGTGCCACGACACTCTTGGTTACTGTGGCGTAGGAAGCTGCCTCAACCCACTTTGTGAAATAATCGATCGCCACCAAGATGAAGCAATGCCCATTGGATGCCGTCGGTCGGATCTCACCGATCATATCAATCCCCCACATTGCAAAAGGCCAAGGTGTCGTCAGGACGTTCAGAGGAACTGGAGGAATATGCACCTTGTCAGCATAGATCTGGCATTTGTGACAAGTTCGGGAGTGTTGGTAACAATCAGCTTCCATTGTGGACCAGAAATATCCTGCCCGAAGGATTTTCTTAGCCATGGTGTGTCCACTGGAATGTGTTCCAAATGTGCCTTCATGCAGTTCTATCATGATCTTCTCTGCTTCAGCCTTATCCACACAACGTAGTAGAGTCGAATCATGATTCCGTTTGTAGAGAATGCCGTTGCTGAGGAAGAATTTTGCAGCAAACCTCCTCATGAACTTCTTGTCATTGACAGATGCACCCTCAGGGTATTCCTGAGCTTCCAAGTACCTCTTCACCTCGTGATACCAAGGTTTTTCAGTCACCTTCTCAGCCTCAAGCTCGCAGCAGTATGCCGGTTCATCCAACTTCCAGATAATGATCCGGGGAGCCTCATTGTCCCATTTAACTTTGAACATTGAAGACATCGTAGCTAGTGCGTCCGCTAGCTGATTCTCCTCTCTTGGGAAGTGCTCAAAAGTTATTTCTTCAAAGTGGGGAAGCAAGGTTGACACATACTCCTTGTAGGGAATAAGATTTGGGTGTTTCGTATCCCACTCGCCTTTGATCTGATTGATCACGAGAGCGGAATCTCCGAAGACACTCAGAAATTTGATCCTTAAGTCGATTGCAGCTTGTAGACCCATGATACATGCCTCATATTCTGCCATGTTGTTGGTGCAGTTGAAACATAATCGGGCGGTGAGTGGAGTATGAGTTCCCTTGGGAGATATGATTACAGCGCCGACGCCATTACCCAAAGCATTGGAGGCTCCGTCAAAATGCATAGACCATCAGGATCCCTCCTCAGGTCCTTCATCCGGTCCAGGTACTTCACAGTCAGTTACCACCATGATGTCTTCGTCCGGAAAGTCAAAGTTCAATGACTGGTAATCGTCCACAGGTTGGTGTGCCAAATGATCTGCCAGTACACTTCCTTTAATTGCTTTCTGAGTTGTATACTGGATGTCATATTCTGTCAAGATCATTTGCCATCTTACTATTCTTCCAGACAGAGCAGGCTTTTCAAATATATACTTGATGGGATCCATCTTTGAAATCAATAAAGTAATGTGAGTCAGCATATACTGTCTCAGCCGGCGAGCAGCCCATACAAGAGCGCAGCAAGTTTTCTCAAGCAGTGAGTAATGAGACTCACAGTCGGTAAACTTTTTGCTCAAGTAATAAATAGCGTGCTCTTTTCGGCCAGACTCGTCATGCTGCCCCAGCACAAACCCCATTGAATTATCAAGTACTGTCAAGTATAATATCAGAGGTCTTCCTTCCACCGGTGGCATAAGAATGGGTGGCTCTTGGAGATATTCCTTTATCTTTTCAAAGGCGGCCTGGCATTCATCTTTCCAGCGTACCACTTGATCTTTCTTCAGTAATTTGAAGATTGGCTCACAAGTAGCAGTCAGATGTGAGATGAATCGGGCAATGTAATTCAGTCGTCCCAGGGAGCCTCTGACTTCTTTCTCTGTTTTTGGAGTCGGCATCTCTTGTATGGCTTTTACCTTGGCAGGGTCCACCTGAATACCTTTGTCACTTACAATGAAACCTAGCAATTTTCCGGACCTCACCCCAAAGGTGCATTTGTTGGGATTCAACCTCAGCTTGTATAACTTGAGTCGGTCAAACAACTTCCTCAGATGGTCAAGGTGATCCTCCTCAGTTTGAGACCTTGCAATCATGTCATCAACGTATACCTCAATCTCATGATGGATCATATCATGAAATAAAGCAACCATGGCACGTTGATAGGTTGCCCCAGCATTTTTCAATCCGAACGGCATGACCTTGTAACAGAAGGTGCCCCACTGAGTCACAAAGGTAGTCTTCTCCATATCTTCCGGAGCCATCTTGATCTGATTATACCCTGAAAAACCATCCATGAAGGAGAACACCTTATGTTGAGCAGTATTATCGACAAGAACGTCGATGTGAGGTAAGGGGAAGTCATCCTTGGGGCTGGCCCTGTTCAAATCCCTGTAGTCTACACACATTCTGACTTTACCATCTTTCTTTGGTACTGGCACCACATTGGCAACCCACTGAGGGTAAGAAGTCACTGCAAGAAACCCGGCATCGAATTGCTTCATAACTTCGGCCTTGATCTTTTCAGACATCTCTGGGCGCATACGTCGGACCTTTTGCTTTACCAGAGGGCAATCTTCCTTGGTTGGCAGGTGATGTACTACAATGTCGGCATCCAAACCAGGCATGTCTTCGTAGGACCAAGCAAATATCTCCATGTAATCTTGTAGCATCTGGATCAATCGTTGCTTCACGCTGAGCTCTAGATTAGCCCCAATCTTGACCTCTTTCCTATCTGTCTCAGTACCCAGGTTAATCGTTTCTACCGGCTCTTCATGTGGTTGAATAGCCCTCTCTTCCTGGAGTAGCAGTCTTGCGAGTTCACCAGGCACTTCACAATCATCTTCACCTTCGTCTTCGGCCAAGTTGATCGGATTCTCGAAGTCATAACTGGCGGTAGCAGAGCTGTTACTGGTGAGATCCAGAGTGGATTGAAACCTGTATAAGTGAGTGTGTGTAAATATAGCTGTTTTGCAATATATATAACACAAAAAGAAAAAGAGCACAAGATTTGAAATGCAACAAACGTCCAATGTTTTGATTGATGATATATGGAAATGTCATACAAAAAGCCCTCACAAATGGAGCTACGATGCCCCGGGTAGGACACCGAGCCAACAAAGTTTTAACATATTGTTTGTTACAAATTGGAAATCAAAAGAAATTAATTACTGCGTGACAAATGTGATAGGTGTAAAATCCTTTGCCGTCCAGTTGCTCGGTCCGTTGCCGGTAGTCGGGTAGATCCAATTGTCAAACTCTGCTTCCTCTACATCCTCCTCGATAGCATTCACCCTTGGGTTGGAGATAAACACCAGAGCCTTTCTGATCTTTTCCTTGTGCACAGCCCTCTGAGCCTCTGCAGTAAAGCCCAGCCCAAACTTGTCGTTCTTTTGAGTGAAGTCAGGAAGCTGACCCCAGTTTGCACAATTGCCTTTCTCGATTACAGCCCGGGCATCTTTCAAAGATGCCATCTTCAATGGAAAATCTTCTTCAACCACTGCCTCAGCCGATGCGAACACTGGGGGTACCTCCTCAAAATGCTGAAAGGGGGTTTCAATAAACTCCCCGTCCATCTCGATATACCGGAATGAATTCAAGTGACTCACCATGTATTCCTCCTCACCCTGCACAGTAACAATCTTCCCTTTGACAGGGTATTTGAGCTTTTGGTGTAGAGTGGATGTTACTGCCCCAACTTTGTGAATCCAGGGTCTCCCCAACAAGCAGGAGTAAGATGGACGAATATCCATTACATAGAATGTTGAGTTGAAAACTTGGGAACCCACACGAATGGGGATGTCTACTTCACCGTGCACCATCCTCTTAGATCCGTCGAAGGCTCTAACAATGATGTTACTGGGTTTCAACTCCAGGCCCTCACAATCCAGGCGATCCAATGCTTTCTTGGGCAAAACATTCAGGGAAGAGCCGGTATCCACTAACACGTGTGCGAGAGTAGTGCCCCTACATTCTATGGAAACATGCAGGGCATCATTGTGATTTTTCCCTTTGGCGGTAAGGTCAGCATCCGAGAACCCTAAGCCATTGTCAGCCGTCAAATTAGCCATACAGTCGGTGAATTGATCCGCGGAGGTCTCTTGCGGCACATGGGCCGTTTTCAGAAATGAAATCAGGGCTTTTGCATGGGCCTCTGAGCATAGCATCAATGATAACATAGAGGTTTTGGAGGGAGTATGCCCCAACTGTTCAACAACGTTAAAGTCACTTTTTCTGATAATTTTAAGAATTTCCTCCATTTCTTGTTGGGAGGCTTACACAGCAGTCTTCTTTTTTGGTGCCTCCGTCCTGGCAGGCGAATCAGTAGCAACTTCTTTGCCCCGAGTATCAGAGGACTCGGCGGCAGTAGTAGACACAGGAACTTGAATTGGAACATGCACACTTGCGGGTGTGATGGTGAGAGGTTTTCGGATAACTGGCGGTGCAATGTCAGGCGAGAAGAGCCTGCCACTACGGGTAATCTTTGCGGGACCAGTGATATTAATGATATTGGTATTGGTGTTGAACTCCTGCTTCACCCCAAGCACATACACGTCGGCTCCATAATGCCATGGGACCGCTTTATCAGACTCATACGGGAGAGGCCCCGGGACAGTAATAGTGATGGGTGCAACAGACATAATCTGGACTGGTTTCTTCACAGGAGCTTTGGCAGGATTGTAAATTGTGACAACAGATATTTCTTCAATGGAAACAGACGGAACATCAGTTTTCTTGAATAGAATTTCCTTGCTATCCATCAGGCCTTGGATGCCTGATTTTAGCAGTGGACAACCGGTAGGGATAACAGCACACAGGAGGCAACCCTTACTACAACCCGGAAATAAACCGGCTAGTAGCAAGTTCCTCTTAACAGTCAAAAAAGGGGTAACAACTTCATTTACCGAAACAGCATACAACCCTTCCTCAATGGCATTTACTCTATGCTGGGGCATAGGAGCGGTTACAACATTTGGTCTCTCAGGCGCTTCAAACTGAATTTCCTTTGCGTCGATAAGATCTTGCACTTTGTTTCTCAAGGCCCAGCAATCATCAGTAGTGTGCCCGGGACTATCAGAATGATAAGCACACCGGGCATTTGGGTTATACTTAGGAGATGCAGTGTTGACGACCTTAGGAGCTTCTTTGAGGGTCACCAAGTTGGTTGATAAAAGTTGGGGTAAAATTTGAGATAATGTCATACTCAGCCGAGTATACTGCCTCTTGGGCCTTTCACTTCTTTGTTGATTGTACTGCTGAGGAGCAGCAACAGGTTTTGAGATGACCAAAGCATTGACGGCTTGGCGACTTTCGGGCTTGACTTGTCTTCTAGGACCATAGACGGCACTTGCTTCTTTCTTAAACGGCCTCTTCTCAGTACTTGTAGAGGCAGCCTTTTGTATCTTGCCTGACCTGATGCCAGCTTCAATTCTTTCTCCCGTTAGAATCAAATCCGTAAACCCAGCGGAGGAGTTACCAACCAAATGATTGAAAAACGGACCAGACAAAGTCCCTAGGAACATATCAACCAGCTCACGATCAGTCAATGGAGGCTGCACCCTGCCATCCAAATCTCTCCATTTTTGTGCGTACTCTTTGAACCCTTCACCCGTTCCTAGAGACATACCCTGAAGTTGGGTACGCGTAGGAGCGAGATCAGAATTGTATTGGTATTGTCTG
Source organism: Vicia faba (assembly GCA_948472305.1). NCBI lineage: Eukaryota > Viridiplantae > Streptophyta > Magnoliopsida > Fabales > Fabaceae > Vicia > Vicia faba. Next base: position 792,195,341 of record OX451741.1, read on the forward strand.
TAGAATGCGGTTGCCAAATCTTCCCAGTGTCGGATGCTAGTTCCGTCTAATTGATAGAACCATTCCAGCTGTGACCCCGAGAGGCTATCTTGGAAGAAGTGAATCCAGAGGTTCTTATCTGCCGTGTAAGGTTGGATCTTCCTTACGTACGACCTCAGATGCAGCTTTGGGCAGGAGACCCCATCATACTTGGCGAAAGCAGGCGCCTTAAACTTGTGAGGAATTACTACCCCAGAAGATAACCCCAGATCTCCGAAATCCAGTCCCGGCACATTCTGAATTTCCATAGCGCTCAAGCGGTCCTCCAATTGCTTGTATCTGTCAGCAGCAGGTGGGTATTGTTCGTCATTGTAGTCCGTCTCGTTGTCGGAGACTGCGGGACTAGGAGCTCCTCCCCCTTGGGGACTGTTTTTCTCAGCAGAGGAAGTAGTTGGTTCAGCTTCATTATGGAGTGTGTTCCCGAATCTGCGTCCGGTGTTGAACAACGCAGTCCTCTTTTTCTTCTTCTTCTTCAGGAGTAGAGTCTTCAACTCTTGCTGACCTTGGGCTAGGCTTAGGACCATCTCTTGAAACTGTGCACTTTGGGCCTGAAGGGCCTTAATTGCTTGCTCACTGGATGAGTCTGGATTCATGATGACTGTTCAAAATAAACAGCGAAGGAGATTAGGCATCCTGTGAAATAGGGTACCTGCTATGCATATGGTGCAATGGAGTGCGTATGTTTTATGTTTTCAAAGACAAACAAGATTCAACTTTGTAGACAAAAAAGGAAACACACTTCATTAGATTAAAATTTTCAATTTGTTCAACAATTTGCCCTTAGGCATTACAGGAATGAAAAAAATACTGGAAAGGAAATAAAACTATAAAAGGAAATATCCAAAGCTCATCAATGCTCCCATGGCCTCCTCTTTTCAGTGCTGATGTAGTTGTTCAGGACCCGTTCTTCCTCCAATTGCTTAGTCAGCCTCTGGATCTTCCGTTCCTGCTCGTTGAACTTCTCCCGATAGAAATCCCGTTCTTCCTTTAGCTGTGCCCAAGATCTCTTCATCGTGTCAAAATCAGTGGGTATCTGAGGAGGGAGGACAATTGGAGGAACCCCATCTTCATCAGGAGATTCAAGAATGAGAGGTCTAACAGCTTCGTATGGCATACCTAACCTCTGAGCACGGATGCGGACCCATTTGCAATAGGGCTCCATTGGTAGAGAAGTCTTTGGTCCCAACTCATGTGGGTCAGCTTTGTGAATTATGTCCCAAGCTCTAATGAATCCATGGCGTAGTTTGTCACTGTCTGCCTGAAATTCAAAATGGAAGTGAGGAACCAGCATTTCATGAGGCCCATCTCCTCTGGCTCTTCCAAACTGACGGAGAGCTAAGAATGGATTGTAAGAGATTCCTCCTTGGATGCCAATCAACGGAACATTAGGGTATTCTCCGCAACGGTCAATAACAGCTACCTCATCCAAACCTCTGAGAGTCCAGGTGATGTCATTATCAGTGAGAGACATTAACCTCCGAGCCCAACCTTTTCCTTCTTCATTCTTCAGCACGAACTTAGGAAGGTGCGAAATAAACCACCTTACTAGCAAAGGAGCACAACACCACGGAGTTCCCCGTTTTCGAGCAGTACGAGCATAGAGTTGTTGTAGAATGTCACCCAAAAGAGTGGGTACAGGATTCCGAGACATGAAGATCCTTATGACATGGGTACTGATAAAGGTGTCAGGGTTGGGAAACAATACCAGACCATAGATCAAAAGAGCCAGAATATCTTCGTATGCCCTGAAGTCCAAGTCATTCCAGAAATCATTAGCCTTGCTAACCAGAAATTTGACCAAAAAGCCCTTGACCCCATTTCTAGTTTCCCAATTGGCTAATACCTCTTCTTTGGTCAAGGGGAGAATTGCAGCAATCTCTTCAGGCCTAGGAGTCTTTTCCAAACCAGTGAAGGGAGTTTGTTCCAAAACAGGGATCCCAAGCAGATAAGAGAATTCTTCCAGGGTAGGAACCAGCTGGAAGTCTTGAAAGGTGAAACAATGATACAGAGGGTCATAAAACTGGGTCAGAACACTTATCAGTTGTTGGTCCCATTTTGCAGTGATCAAGCCAAGGAGAGAACCATGTCTGTTGATGAAGGAAGAAGTGTTTGGAATCCTTCCAACCAAATCCTTGAGTAAAACTGGTGGTTGAACAAAGTTGAGCCGGATGGTATTCCTACGTACGGGCATCATGATGTCCTACAAAACAGAGCAAAGATGAAACCTTTTTGTCTTTGAAATGGGTTAGTACTTTATACAGGATGCATGCAATGGCATGATGGCATGATGCTATGATGAAACACACCACAAGTATTCACACAGGCAAACATGATAAGGCACACAAGTCATACAAGACACCCTTAGGTTTCAGGCCCGCGTGAATTTCAGGTATTACCCTCTTTTGGTTTTGTTGGTTAAAACCTGTCCTATCAAAAGTAACCGGGTTCTAGAGGATCTCAGATCATTGGCTACCCTCAATCGGTCATAACTCCAGCATCGCAATCTTTTCTCGCGGCCAGAACCATCTCGAGAGTTTAGCCTCAAGGAGTGTAGCATACTGCTACTGTCCTAATAGCCAAGTTGGTCAATTTAGGGTTCTAAGGTTGGTTGGTGCTTAATGACTCCTTAGAAGACCTATATTCTCCCCGTTGCAACACAAGGGATATAGGTACAGACTAAGATGCCACACCAATGTAGCCACTGCTTCACCCATGTCGGTCTACGCCGGACAGGTCCCTCACAGATTATGCTACCTAAAAAGGGTATTTCCCAGATCCGGGTTAGGATCTATGAAACTCCGATGCAAAGCCCACAAATATAAAAGCAAACAAAGATAAAATTGAAAACAAAGGTGATCTAAGCCCTAAGGTTACTCCACTTTAAAAAATATTCCCCAGCAGAGTCGCCAGTTTTGTGATACGGTGGGAGAACTGACTTGAGGTTTTGCGTTTGTTTTCGCAAATGTTTCGGTTGAGCAAGAGTCGCCACCGACTTTTTATTTTATCCTAAGGAAAGGTTAAAAAGCACAGCAAAAACCTTTGAGATGTTTTCTTGGGTTCGGGGAGTAGATTATAGAAAGGGAAGGTAATAGCACCCTTTCTATCCATGGTTATCCATGGGCTCTTAGTTACTTGCTTAGATCACTTGCCTTTTGTTTTCAATTGTTTTAAATGGTGCTTGTGTGTGGATTTGAAAAATGTTTTGAAAAGAGGCCAATATGGTGGCAATCTTTGTAATGATCCATGTGGGGATGTATACAAAGATGAGTGTCTTTTGAAAAGGTTTTCATTTGTTTTCGAAAGTTGTTTTGAAAGTGTTGTGAGGTGTGTTTTAGAAAATAGGCAAGTGTTTTGTTTTTGCAAGTTTGATTCAAGTAACTAAGAGGTTATCTACTCCTAAATTTCTCAAAGTTTATTGCTATGTTTTAACCTTTTTAATAAGTTTGTTCCACCATTGTATTTGGTGGACAATCTCATGTTAGGATGTGAAAGGGACAGGCGCGGGTCATCGTTTTAGACCATAATTGCAATGGTGCTAAGTATCTTTGGGCATTTTCTTTAAGGGACTTGATCATTTGTTTGGCAATATTTTTGAAAATGTTATCGAGGGACTATGATCATTTGATTTGTTTGTTTTTGCCCAAAGAGACCTGACATGCAATATGGCCCAATTTTGAAAGGCAACAAGTGGAGTATCCTAGGGGGTGCAAGTGTGATTTGTGTGTCCATTTTCATGCTTGTTTGTCTTGAGATTAGGTCATAACTATTTTTGTCGTTTTTTCGCATACAAACCCTAATTCTAACATGGTATAATTAGAAAGCAATAAAGTGCGAAAATAAATTTACTAAGCTATTACAAAACCAAATATGGGAAGGGGGGTACAAATGTTCAAATGGGGATTTTGACAAGTAATTTAAACCTAAAACTATTACATCAATATTGAATATTTACAAGACAAATAATTTGCATAAATCAAATAAAATAAGGTAAATATGCAAGAATGCAAAAAAGGAATTTTTATATGTATGAAAAAGGAATTATTTATGTAAGAATAAAAAGAAAATAAAAAGGTATTATTTTTGGAGTTTTTTTTTCATATTTAGGGCAAAAACCTAATTCTATTAAATGAAATGTATTATTATTTAATTTAATACAAGTATTTATTTATTATGTACAAAAATAAAAAATAAAATGAAGTATATTATAAAAAAGTATTTTTTATATCAAATATTAATAAAAATGAAAAATACAGATATTTTTGTATTCTAACCTAAATATATTTATATATATATATATATATATATATATATATATATATATATATATATATATATATATATATATATATATATATATATATATATATATATATATATATATATATATATATATATATATATATATATATATATATATATATATATATATATATATATATATATATATATATATATATATATATATATATATATATATATATATATATATATATATATATATATATATATATATATATGTATTAAGTTCTAAATATGTATTATATATATAAATAATAATAATTTTTAATATGTATAAAAAAGGTATTTTTTTTATGTAAAATATTTTCAGAGGGTATAATAAAATAAAAATGAAAATAAAAGTATTTTTACCTATTTCTCAATATTTTAATGAAATGTATATATTTATTTATCTAAGTATTAATTAAAAGAAAAATCATATAAATACCTAATAAATTAAAAATGGTGAGAAAAAATATTTTTATATTTTTTATGTTATGAGAAAAAATAAACAAAGTCAATCAAAAAAGGAAAAGGTCAAAAAGTCAAAGAAATAAGCAAATGGGCCTTGGGGGTGTAAAAGCAATTATGTGGTGCAAATAAGAAAAAATGTTCCAGGCCCAGCCCAGAAGACCTGTCTTCAACCTCCAGCAAACAAATGTTTGAAAAACGCGCGCCCTGTTCCTCATCTTCCAAATCTTGATTCCTGGCTTTTTAGCAAAAACTTATAACATAAAAAATGTTCAGCATGAAGAGACGATTCTAACCATATGCATAACTTGATCTAACTCTCTAAGATGAGGGAGAATTTCTCCTCCCCCAAATCCTAACCTAGTTTTTCTGCCATTTTCAAACTCCAAATTCTCACAACTCAAGCAAAAGAAATGAAAAGTAAAAACATGTACATGTTCAGTGGCATGAGTAGAACCTTGTTTCTTCACAAACTTAAAGCTAATGATGCCTAATAAGAGAGATACGAATTCAAAAACTTACTTGTTCAGTTGAAGTTCTATCTGGAGATGTAGGAACTTTCAGTGCAAGGTGATGATTGGAGAAGCTTCCTTGAGGTCCAGGGATGCTATTCCAATGTTTACTTTGTCTTGAAAGCTTCTGAATCGAGCTAGAGAACTTCACCTGCAAGTCAGAAATGTGAAAATGGTGGAAGTGGTTAGAGTGATTACAGGTCGTGCTTTTGCTTTTGGTTAGCTTGCATAGATGGTATAGAAGGTGTGTGAACTGGTTTTGGCAAGAATGCTTGAGAGGAATAGAAGTTGGCACTCAAACTGCAGAGGCAACTCTGTTTTTGCAGTTTGATGGTGTTTTTTGGTTTGATGATGTTTGGGAGGTGAATGGCTCGTGCAATAGCTTGGTTATGATGTGTGTAATGTGTTTGATAACTTTGTCTAAGTGTTTGTAAGCTGGTTTCTGAGTTCGTACAAGTTATGCCATATTTCTTGAACTTGAAGCAAACAAAAGCCACTTGATCCTTCTAGCCTGTACAGGCCCTCACACTATGCTGCATCTTTTTGTCTTGATTAGAGTGTTATGTCCATGAATCTTGTGTCCAAAGATATGCATTGTACCATTTGATTTGTAAATTTGACATAAAGTTCTTCTTTTCAAAAATGGATAAACCACTTTTTCCAATTAAGGCTTAGTTCCTTGTGTAATGACTATATGAACAAAACAAAGCTAAAACACAATGGATTGGAATTTAATTATTGAGTGTAACTTGGTTTAAGGACCTGTAATCAAGGGCATGCTGGTTTTGAGAAGTTTGCATAACTTATGAACATGAAAAATGGCCAATTCAAAAGTGAATTTTTGCTATATTGTGAATTTTTGTCAATTGGTCACAGTTGACTTTTTCCCCAATACAGCTGATTTCTAGGTCATCTGTCCAATTGACTGGGCAAAACTTGGAATCAAGACTTGAAACTTGGTATGGGTGAACTTGGGAGTCCAATATGAAGCATGAAAGTAATCTTAGGCATTTTAGGTCAAAACATCTTTGTTCAAACACAAACCCTAATTTGAGTCCACAGTGCAAGGAGAAGTCTTGAGTAGAGGAAACCCTAACTGGATCTTGATCTTCAAGGTTTTTGTGATGAGAAAATGTTGAGGAAATGGGAGGGCAAATTTTGGGGTACAACAGAGTCTGTGATACGATGGGAGAACTGACTTGGGATTTTGTGTTTGTGTTCGCAAATGTTTCGGTTTAGTAAGAGTCGCCACCGACTTTTTATTTTATCCTAAGGAAAGGTCAAAAAGCACAGGAAAGACCTTTGAGATGTTTTCTTGGGTTCGGGGAGTAGATTATAGAAAGGGAAGGTATTAGCACCCTTTCTATCCATGGTTATACATGGGCTCTTAGTTACTTGCTTAGATCAATTGCTTTGCGTTTCAATTGTTTGAAATGGTGCTCTTCAATTGTTTGAAATGGTGCTTTGTGTGTGATTTTGAAAGATGTTTTGGAAAGAGGCCATCGTTGTGGCAACCTTTGTAATGATTCTTGTTTGAATGTATACAAAGGTGTTTTCGTCTTTTGAAAAGTTTTCAATGTTTGAAAGTAGGGTTTTGAAATTGTGTTATGAGGTGTGTTTTGAAAATAGCAAGGATGTTTTTTTGGCAAGTTTGATCAAGTAACTAAGAGCTATCTACCCTATTTTTACTCAAAGATATTTCTTATGTTTTTAACCCTTTTAAAAGTGTTGTTTCACCATTGTATTTGGTGAACAACCTTGTGTTAGGATGTTAACGGGACAGGCGCGGGTCATCGTATAGACCATGATAGCAACGATGTCAAGTATCTTTGGCAATTTTTCTTAAGGGACTTGATCATTTTGTTTAGGCAACTCAGACAGCGTCATCGGGGGACTATGATCTTTTTGTTTGTTTTTGTTTTACCAAAGTACTTGACATGCAACCATGGCCCATTTTTGAAGGCAACAAGTGGATTGTGACCCTAGGGATGCAAGTGTGCATTGTGTTTGTTTTTCATGCATATTTATCTTGGATTAGGTCAACCTAGTTGTTGATTTTATTTGCATACAAACCCTAAGTCTAAGCATGGCATAATTGGAAGCTTTTAAATGTGCGAGAATTTAAATGCTACACTATTACAACATGATATAGGGAGGGGGTACAAATTTGAATTGGGAGTATTTGACAAGAAAATAAATTCTAAGTTATTACAACCATATTGAATGTATAGGTAATATTTAAATGTACAATAATTGAAATAAATACAAATAAATAAAAGTCAAATAAAATGTACTATAGAAAAAAGAAAGTTTTATGTATGTAAAAAGTATATTTTTTAATGTGAAATGCAAATAAATAAATAAAGTCAATTTTTTTTTTGTTAATTAGGGCAAAACCCTAATTCTTAAATAAATAATATTATTTAATAATTATACATAATACTATATTAATTTATACAAAAAATAAAAGTATATTACAAAAATGATATTTTTAGTACAAAATATTAATAAAAATGAAAATGTAGTATTTTTTTATTTTTGTCCTAATTTTTTAATAAAGTAAAAATATATAAGTATATATATATTAAATATATTAACTATGTAAAAAAAAGGAAAATAAAAATTAATTTATATAAAAAAACGTGTATATTCAAGAAAAATGTTTTTAAGTATATAAAAAAATAATAAATAAAAAATAGGTATATTTTTTATATTATTTTTGAGTTTTTAATAAAAGAAAAATAAACTATTTATATATTTATATTAGTAAGATAAAAAATAAATATCAAATAAATATGAAAAATAAAGAAAATAATTTTTTGGCATTTTTTATATTTAAACAAGAAATAATAAAGTCAGAATAAAAAATAAAAATTACAAAATGACAAATATTCAAATAAATGGGCCAGGGGGGTGTAAACTGAATAAAGGGGTGTCAAAAGCAAAAGGAACCAGGCCCAACCCAGAATCCACTTCTTCTTCTTTCTTTGAAAACCTGCGCGCGTGCTATGTACAAACCTGTAACTCCTGATTCTTTGATTTTTTGACAAAACTCATAACATGAACATTGTAGAGAATTAAACAACGAATCCAACCATATAAAAAACTTGGATTAACTCTCAAAGACCAGAGAGAATTTCTCTGGCCCTAATTTATAACCTAGTTTTTTCAGAAAGTTCATGAGTAAAATTCTCTTAGCACGATTAATGTAAATGAAAACTAAGCATATATATGGCTTCAGGGCTATGAGTACAACATATTTCATTCACAAACCTAAGCCTAACCATTCCTAAATAGAGAGATAGAAGTCCATGAAATACCTGTTTCAGTTGTCTTCGAGCTGGACAATGTAGCAACCTTCAATGGTGTTTGAGCTTCTTTTGAGCTTGCCTGAGGTCCAAGGAAGCTTTTCCAATGCTTGGCTTGTCTTGAAACAGCTTGAATCATGCTGTAGAACTCAACCTGCAGAGATTTGAAACAAAAATGGCAAAGTGTGTTAGAGGTGTTACAGCTTGCAATGGAGGCCTGGGATAGTTCAGGTGAGTTGATTGGAAGGTGTTGAAACTATCTTTGGACAAAACGCACGATGGAATTTGGTTATGGATTACAAAATGCAGAACTTGCCCTGTTTTTGCAGAAAAACAGTGATTCTGTGTACAAGGGGGTTTGAGGGGCAAAGGGGTCGTGTTTTAGGCTTGTTGGGAGGTATGGAACTTGTCTACAATGTTTATGTAAGCTGGTTTTCTCAGATGTGTGTTGTGGCTTGTATTTTGCAAGTTTCTTCTACTTGAAGCAAAAGAATGGAAGTGATGTTATAGCCCTGTACAAGCCCTCCTATCAACCTGTACATAACACTCTTGGCCCCTCTAATTCATGGATTTAGTTTGCAGTCTCAGATTTTGCTCAAGGCTCAATGCTTAGTGTTTTGACATAAAGTAACTTTTGCAAAAATGGCAATATACCTTTTACCATTTAGGGCTTAATTTTGTATGTAATGTCCACATGAACAAGATAATCCCTTAACTCAATGGTTATGCATTAAATTATGGAGTACAAGTTGGTTTTGTGGCCTGCAAGCTAGCATCAAACATGCTGATTTGAAAATGCAAGTTTGTATGAACATGCATTGGCCATGGACAAAAGTGAGTTTTTGCCAACTTCAAGCATTCGATTCTCTCTAACCACAAGGGTGTTCGAGGAGTTCTTGGACAATTTGGAAATCTTGGAACATTTAATATAATCCATATTTGAAATTCAACTTGAAACTCCAAGTGGAACTATGTGAAAAGTGGCCAAGAAGATGGGTCAAAATCCTGCCTAGAATAGGGCAAATTTTCTCTAAGTTAAAAGTTTTAGGTACCCTTGTTCCAAAAACCATAACTTGAGATACAAGCTTCTTTTGAGAAAACTTTGTGAATCAAAGTTGTAGACTTTGTGATGGGCTACATCTTTCATGTTGTAAGTTTTCTTTGAATCTGTTGTACCCCAAAATTTTCCCTCCCATTTCCTCAACATTTTCTCACCACAAGACCCTTGGAGCTCAAGACCCAGTTGAGGTTTGCTCTGCTCAAGACTTCTCCTTGCACTGTTGACCCAAATTAGGGTTTGAGTTTGCACAAAGATGTTTTGACCTAAAATTCCTAAGGTGACTTTCATGCTTCATATTGGACTCCCAAGTTTATCCATACCAAGTTTCAAGCCCTGATTCCAATCTTTGCCCAGTCAATTGGACAGTTGACCTAAAAATCAGCTGTATTGGGGAAAAAGTTAACTGTGGTCAATTGACAGTCAGACCTCATGATTTTTGACCCACATCAACATTTTGAACTCATATAAACCATTTGGTCAATTTTGGATCACAATTCCACAAGAAATTTGATCAGATCACCAAAAGGGCAAAATGGTCATTTTTAGGGTTTTGACTGCACAAAGGCAATTTTTTACTGTTTGACCTAGCCAATGGCAAACCAAGCTCACATATGGACTCAAGGACCCCATGGAATTGTCTTGACATGTTCAACAAGTTCAAAAGATCCCAAATGCACAAGTTTGACAGATGAATTTTCCAGTCAACTGAGTCAAATTTGACTGTATACTGAAAAGTCAAACTTTGACTTTTTGGTCAAAATCAAGTGTCAAGATTCATTTTCCATCAAAACATGTCAAATTATGAAACTTGATCATCAAGAAATCAAAAATCACAAATTAGGGTTTGAAATGAAGAATTTTCATAACAGAATTTTTCTAAGTTATGAAAATCCCTAATTTTTTCCTAACTTTGTCCCATTTTTTCACAAAGATGCATTTGGATTCAAACAAAAGTCAAAACATGAAAGTTGTAGTACATTGAAAAATCTACAACTTTGATTCACAAAGTTTCCTCAAAAGAAGCTTGTAGCTCAAGTTATGATTTTTGGAACAAGGGTGCAAAACATTCTTAACTTAGAAAATTTTTGACCTATTCCAGGCAGGATTTTTGCCTAACTTCATGGCCACTTTTCACATGCTTCCACTTGGAATTTCAATTTGCATTACAAATATGGATTGTAGTACACATTCCAAGATTTCCAAAATGTCCAAGAACTTATCAAACAACCTTGTGGTTAGGGAGAATCGAATTTGGCAATATGGGCAAAACTCACTTTGTTCATGAGCCATTTCCATGTTCATAACTTTGCATTTTTGAACTCAGCATGCTCTAAGCTAGATTACAGGCCTTTTATCTCATTTACACTCATAAATTTAATGCCAATCCTTTGTGTTTAAGCCTTATATTGTGTGTTTAACCATTGCATACAAGATTGAGCCATAAATGGAAAAAGCAATTTATCCATTTTTGAAAAGTTGAACTTTATGTCAAGATTGCAATCTTTGAAGTACAAGGCAAATCCTTTTGGCACAAGTTCAGGGACATAACACACTGATCAAGACTCAAGTGTGCAGCATACTTGAGGGGCCTAGGAGAGCTTGTAAACCAACTTGCCATTTCTTGCTTAAGTTAGAAGAAACCTTGCATAACTCACAACAACTCTCATTGCTGCAAGAACTAGCTTAGACAAACTTGTTAGACACATCCTAAACAACATAACTGAGCTAAGGCACGACCAAAACACCTTCAAAACCTCACCATTGATCAAAACACCCTCCTACTGCAAAAAACAGAGTCACCTCTGCAGTTGGACTTCCATAACTCAATCCACTCGTGCATTTTTGCTAAAACCAGTTCATACACACTCCATACCACATATACAAGCTATCCCAAGCATTAGACACGACCTGTAACACCTCTAACCAACTTCACCATTTTCACTTTTTCTGTTTTGCAGGTTGATTGCCATAGCTTGATTCACTTGGTTTCAAAGCAAGTTAAAGGTTGGAATAGCATCCCTGGACTTCAAGCAAGCTGTACCAATCCTCACCTTGCACTGAAAGTACCTCCATTGCCAGATACGATCCAAGCTGAACAGGTAAGTTCATGGGCTTCTATCTCTCAATCTAGGAAGAGTTAGCTTTAAGTTTGTGAATAAAAAGTGTCATACTCATGTCCCTGAAGCCACTCATATCCCCACTTTCCATTTATATTGCATATGCTGAGAGAATTTAAGACCTGAACATTGACAAAAACTTAGGTTAAGAATTAGGGATGGAGAAATTCTCTCTCATTTCTGAGAGTTAGATCAAGTTTTTGGTATGTATGGAATCGTGGCTTGATGCTTCACATTTTTCATGTTATAAGTTTGTGCTAAAAGTCCAGGAATCAGGATGTTTGAACCAGGAGGAAGGGCGCGCGTTTTTTGACATTTTTGTGTTGGAGGTTGAAGACAACCTCTATTGAGTTGGGCCTGTGATATTTTTCCTTTTTGCACTTTCATTTTTCACATGCACCCCCTGGCCCATTTTGAGATATACTTGTCATTTTTCATTTTTTTTCTTTTGATTTTGTTTCTATATTTTTATTTAAGCATGAAAAAATATTAAAATTATTTTTCCCACATTTTTTGCATTTTATTTGATATTTATTTGGTTTTATTTAGTTTTGTACATAAATAAGCATAAATATACTTTTCTTTAAAATAACTAAAAATAATACAAACACTTTTATTTTCTGATTTTTATTTTATTTTACCTTTGAAAACATTTTATAAAAAATAAACTTTTTTTTTGTAAATATTAAATATTTTATTTTTGTATATATTTAATATATTTAATAAATAATGTAAATACTTATATATTTATTAGTATATTTAGGTTAAAAACACAAAAATAATACATTTTTATTTTTATTAATATTTAAATTAAAAAATCACTTTTTGATAATATACTTCCTTTTTATTTATTTTTTGTACATGATTAATAAATATTGCATATATTATATAATAAATACCTTTTATTTATAAAATTAGGGTTTTGCCCTAAAAACATAAAAATACCAAAAATTAATTCATTTTATTTTTGTTTATTTGACACATAAAAAAATACTTTTTTTCATACATATAAAAATCATTTTTTGCATCTTGCATATTTATTGTATTTTTATTTAATTGTTGTATATTAAATAATTTGTATAATTCAATTTGGATGTAATAGTTTAGGTTTTAATTTCTTGCTAAAATATCCCCATTTGAATATTTGTACCCCCCATCCCATGATTTGTGTTGTAATAACTTAGGACCTTTTATTTTTTGCATTTAAGAGCTTTCTAAATATGCCATGTTAGAATTAGGGTTTTGTATGCAAATCAAAAACAACAAATAGTTTGACCTAAATTCAAGATAAACAAGCATGAAAATGGACAACACTAATCACACTTGCACCCCTAGGGTATTCCACTTGTTGCCTTCAATAAGGGGCCATATTGCATGTTAGGTATCTTTGGCAAAAAACAAAACAATCAAATGATCATAGTCCCTCAATGACGCTTTCAAAAGTTGCCTAAAAATGATCAAGTCCCTTAAAGGAAAAAAATTGCCCAAAGATACTTAGCACCATTGCAATCATGGTCTAAACGATGACCCGCGCCTGTCCCGTTCACATCCTAAGACAAGATTGTCAACCAAATACAATGGTGGAACAAAATTGTTAAAAGGGTTAAAACATAGCAAAATCTTTGAGAAATTTAGAGTAGACAAACTCTTGGTTACTTGCCAACTTGCAAAACAAAAACACTTGCCTATTTTTTTCAAAACCACACATCACTACACTTTCAAAAGAACTTTCAAAAACATTGAAAACCTTTTCAAAAGACATACACCTTTGTATACATCCCAACATGGATCATTACAAAGGTTGCCACCACATTGGCCTCTTTTCAAAAACATTTTCAAACCCACACACAAAGCACCGTTTCAAACAATTGAAAGCACCATTTCAAACAATTGAAAATCAAGGCAAGTTGATCTAAGCAAGTAACTAAGAGCCCATGGATAACCATGGATAGAAAGGGTGCTAATACCTTCCCTTTCTATAATCTACTCCCCGAACCCAAGAAAACATCTCAAAGGTTTTTGCTGTGCTTTTTAACCTTTCCTTAGGATAAAATAAAAAGTCGGTGGCGACTCTTGCTCAACCGAAACATTTGCGAAAACAAACGCAAAACCTCAAGTCAGTTCTCCCACCGTATCACAGAACTGGCGACTCTGCTGGGGATAACTTTTAAAGTGGAGTAACCTTAGGGCTTAGATCACCCTCTTGCATGACTAAACTGTTTGCTTTGATTGCTTTACATCTTGGCTCTCTTGTTTGGGTTTGCAATCCTACACCCGGATTTGGGGAAACATTCATAGATAGCAATACGTTGTGGAAACTGTGTGGGGTATACCGACACGGTTGAAGCAATAGCTATACTAGTGCGGCATATTTGTGAGTACCGGTAACCCTTGAGTTCAATCAAGGAGAGTACGGGGCCGCTGAGTGATGTCACTAAGCACTAATGACCTAGAACCTTACTTGACCATCTTGGCCTTTCATTAGGGGTAGTGAGATGACCGGCTTTGGTGCAGTCCGAAGTTGGTAGATACTCGATACTACACTCATTGAGGGTTGTTTTCTTGGAATATTTTGGTCGCTAGTTAAGTGGCTAAACCAAAACAATGAACATGGAAAACAATTCAATGATATTGAGCTCCTTAGAACCCGGTTACTATTTATAGGACAGGTTTTTAAGCCAACTACACTCAAGAGGGTACTTACCTATGAAACCCCATGCAAGCCTGAAACTAGGGTTTGGTGTGAATTGCTTGTACATATGTTTTGTGCATACATCATGAACATCATAAAACATCATATGCATTCACTAACCATTTCAAGGGTTTAGATCTTCATCTTTGTTCTTGTTTTGTAGGTCATGGAAATTCCTCGCAGGAAAACCATCCAAGTCAACCTTGTGAGAATCCCTCCTCAACTCAAGGAGCTCACATCAAGAATTCCGGAAAGCTCTCCCTTCAGTGAGAGACATGGTAGACTGCTCAGCCTAGTCAACACCAACATTGAAGAGGACATGATGAAGGTGTTGTTCCAGTTCTTTGACCCCCTTCACCATTGTTTCACTTTCCCCGACTAACAGTTGGTGCCCACTTTGGAGGAATTTTCTCAACTCCTGAGAATTCCTATCCTTAATCAACTACCTTTCAACGGTACGGAAAAGGAACCAAAGCCTGAAGATGTTGCTCAAGCACTACACCTACAGCCATCTGACATCAAGGGGCATTGGGAAACTAGAAGCGGTGTCAAAGGCTTATTAGCAAAATTCTTGTTTGAGAAGGCACAAGAGTGTTGGAATTCATTGGACCTACAAGCCTTTGAAGAAATTGTGGCACTCCTTATCTATGGGTTGGTCTTGTTCCCAAATCCTGACCAGCTTGTAGATGTTAACGCCGTCAAGATCTTCTTATCCAGGAATCCAATACCAACATCGCTTGGGGACATTCTTCACACATTTTACACACGAACAATGAGAAAGAGGGGTGTTCTCATGTGCTGTACTCCTCTCCTTGCAAGGTGGTTTATTTCGCACCTTCCACAATCTGTCTTGAAGAATGACCAAGGCTTAAGGTGGTCACAACGATTGATGACCCTCACTCACTCTGATGTACATTGGTGTTCTCGGTCCAGAGAAAATGTCATCATCGTCGATCGTTGTGGGGAGTTCCCTAATGTTCCATTGCTTGGCATTAGAGGAGGCATTACCTACAACCCTTGTCTGGCTTTGAGGAAATTTGGATATGCACAGAGTGATGGCCCTCACGACATGTTGATTCCTGACCTAGTTTTTGACTTCGATAACGATGCGCAAGGACTTCGCCAAAGATTCATCAGATCTTGGAGGATGCCTAACAAGGTTGACAGCAAGACACTGGGACACAAGAACTCCATCCTCTTGAGCCTTATCTCAAGTGGGTACGAGCCCGAGCCCAGAGTCTAATGATGCCTTACCCTTATGTTCTCCCTGTGATTAAAGAGCCCGTTAAGGAAGGAGAGGTTCCCTACACCGTCATATATCCTGACATGCCTACATCGTGGGAGGAGATGCAGAAGAGTTGGATCCAACTCAAGGAGGAACGAAACACTTTTGAAGCCAGCTTCTACACCAGTGAGAAGAAGGTTCTAGAGCTTACCCGCCGACTCCATGAGGAAGAGACCCTCAACACCTACATCGCACCAAAGAGGATGCGCAACGTCTTTTTACCTTGAGAAGTTTTTTTTTGTAATATTTGGCCCATGGGGCATTTATGTACTGACAAATTTCTTCTTATTAATATGACGTACGTTCTTTTTGTTTGCAACAATTTTGAATGTTCTAAATCCTTGAATGCATTGCATATATAAGCATATCATTCATCATGCGCATAAGCAGGTCTCCACACCAGGTTTCCTTATCTTTCTGCTGTTTATTTCAGTAAGATGGATCTCAAACAGACGGTCAAGGACTTGCAGTCTCAAAACGCACAGTTTCAACAACTCCTGATGACCTTGGCAAAGGGTCAGGCGGATCTGAAAGCCCTGCTGGGGAACAATACACCGAGCACCCGCACGGGGCCATAGAAGACTAACGAAAGCATTGACAAAAAAATCACACCTACTAAAAACACAATACCTCCTTTCCCACAAACACTCCCAAACCAAAACCCCCCCCCCCCCCCCCCCCCCCCCCACCCCCCCCCCCCCCCCCCCCCTAATCCACACCCCACCCACAAAGACTACTCTGATCAACAATACCCGCCCGCCGATGATAAGTACAAAGGCTTGGAAGACAGGTTGGCAGCTATGGAGCTGCAGAGAGTTCCCGGCTTAGATTTCGAAGATTTGGGATTAGTTGCTGGAATTGTGATCCCCCCGAAGTTCAAAGTGCCAGCCTTTGCAAGATATGACGGGCTATCCTGCCCGAAAATGCATCTCAGATCATATGTAAGGAAGATCCAACCTTACACTGCAGACAAGAACCTTTGGATCCATTTCTTTCAGGATAGCCTTTCTGGGGCTCAACTCGAATGGTTCTATCAGCTGGATGGAGCCAGTATCCGAAACTGGGAAGACTTGGCCACCGTATTTTATAAACAGTATCAGTACAATTCTGACCTCGCTCCTACGTCTACCCAACTTCAGGGTATGTCACTGGGTGTTGTACCCCAAAATTTGCCCTCCCATATTTTTCAAGAAATTGCCAAGCCAAGCTTCAAAGTTCCCCAAGGGTTGCACAGTGCAAGGGCCTCCTAAGCAGGCAAAATTAGGGTTTTGGTTCTGATCAAGAAAATGAAGTTTCAAAGGGCCCAATCAAGTCTCACATGCCTACAAATATGGTCAAGCATCCTCATATCAAGTTTCAAGACTTTCAGCACAAAATTGCACAGTCAAAAACCCTAATTGCACTACAGTCAACTGTAGGGGCAAAATGGTCATTTGACAGTCAAAAGTTCAAATTTTTGGTCAACATGTCATTTTGAAGCCACAAACATCATTTGATCAATTCTTGATCATGATTCTCAAAATTTGGCTCAAAAATCATCAAGATGCAAAAGTTTCTATTTTTGGACAGCTGAAAAAGTCAACTGAAATTGACCAGGGCATAACTTTCACATGGATTATCAGAAAAATTCCATCCAAAGCTCATTTTGAAGAGAAAGACATTTCCTACAACTCATCTTCATACTTCAAGTCCAAGAAATGCTCTCACAAAAAGTTATCAATTTCAACATTATAGGTCATTTTCAAAAGTCAACAAAAAGGGACTTTAAGTCAAAGGCCATAACTTGAGATTGGTAAATCAAAATGACATGGGACCAAAGGCATTGGTTAGAGGACTCAAAAACCTTTCCAAAATGTCCAAGAACATGAGCAAATCTTAAAAATTGAGCAAGTTATGTATTGGAGAAGTTGGGAAATTTTTGTGAAATGGCCAAAATCATTTATCCTTGAAATCTCATTTTTGACAAAAGGGGTCCACTTTTTCCACTTGAATTAACATGGCCATGCTTCCCACGTGTCCCAACTTTTATTTCAGATTTTTTTATTAATTTTTTCATTTTTTATTGATTTTATTGGATTTAATTAATTTTAAATCTTTTAAAATCAAAAGAAATTCAAAAATTAATTTAAAAGGGAATATTTGGTTTTTACTAGCCTTGAAACATCATTATGTGCCTACAAAAATTCGTGCAAGGGAGTAAACAAGGCAAGAATTCAAAAATGGACTCAAAATGGAAAGTTGATAATGGTGGTTTATGTGAAAATCCAAATCATCAAAGCAAGGCTTTATTGGCCATAACTATCATTCATACACATTGCCTAAGAGATATACAAGTGATCAGAGACCATTTTAAAACAAAAAGCTGCGCAGGAACCTTGAAAGGACATTCACACTTTTTTTGCAAAAATCTCAATTCTGAAAATCACATTAGGGGGCGATTCGAGCTGAGATTTTCATCTCATCATCTTCCTTAGGCCTTCAGCAACGTGTCTGCATAGATTTCCAAGTCCATAACCTCCTGAATCATTGTACAGAAGCTAGCCTTTCTCACTTTATTTTCATTATCGTGTTTTATATTCTAGGCTCATTCATGATATTTTGTTCATATATTTGTGATCAGTGAATCATTTGCAAGCTAACCATATACTCTAATTGTATTATTATGCGTTGTGTACGATTTCACCATGTTTGATTTCTAGGGTTACAAGAGTTTGGAATTGGGGCTTTTCACCCAAGGAAAAATTGAGACTCATGACCACCATCACTCGAATCAGCGCGCTTGGACGATCTCAAATGCACCCTCGCGCTCAATTTATGAGCGTCTGAGCTCTAATCGTTATTTTTTGCAAAAGCCTTTTCTGAAACGGTGTGAAAACCGTTGCCAATGCTTTGACATTTTCAGGAAAATAAAACATTGGAGAAGACGATTGCTTGTCATGCTGTGATTGGCTGGTTTAAATCCAGCGCGCATTTTTTTTATTTTTATAACACTAACGCGTTATTTTGTTTATAAATTTTGTTTATTATTTAACTTACAAATAAGCAACTTGGCACAACTGGCAACGCGTTTGAATGGTAAACCACAAGACCTGGGTTCGAGCCCCAGGTCTGCATGTTTTCAATATTATTTTGCCATTAACATTCACGTGCAGATTCAGCCTTGAAGCACACCATGCACGCTCAAAAAATCAGCGTCCATCTGTCCAGGTCCATCAGATCAAGGGTGTAGATTGGAGGAACAGCATAAGGTCCAGTCAACGCTACAACATATTACCTGGAAAGTCAAATGGACCATGCTTATTGGGCCAGAATCTCCATGGACTTTACCTCCAAATTAGGGGTTTCACCCCCTTAGGTTTTACAATTTTCTTTCTTTTCTTTGTTTCTTTTTATTATTTTTATATTCTTTTAATTGTTGCTTTATTTTAATTAATTAATATTTTCAAAATATAAAAAACATAAAAAAATCAGAAAAGATAAAAATAATAGATATTTTATTTTAGTATTAATTTTGTAAATAAAACCCTTAATTAATTTAGATTTAATTTTAGGTTATAATTTAATTCTTTTTCACAATAAACCAAAAATAACAAAAATAGGCCTTTAGCACTTTTTATTTTTTTTAATTAATTAAATATTTTTATTATAAATATCATTAACCATTAATTTCGTAAATAAATTTTATAATTAATTAGTTTTAATTCTAGGTTTTAGCTTTAATGCATTTTCTTTAATAAATTTAAAAAAAAACAATTAGAATTAGAATTAATTACTTGACTTTTAATTAATTTAATTTTCTTTAATGTTATAAATACAAAAAAAACATAAAAATGAGTTCTTTCTTTTTATTTAACTTAATCATTTTAACTTAATTATTTTAAATTCCTTCAAAGGGTTCAACGCCTTCGCATTCAGTTATGTTTTTTTTGTTCGCGCGTTTTATTTATTTCTTTTGTGAATATGATGTATTTGTTCCAAAGCCCTGTAATAGCTATTAGACATTTATTTTCCGCATTTTATTTTAAATCGGGTCTGGATTAATTTGGCGTTGTAGACCCGCGCCTTTGTAATAGCGTAGGACTTTTACCTTTTCCGCACTTTAAATTCCCGCACTTTTAACTGTTAAATAATAACATGAAAGAATGAATGCCCAAAAATAAAAACAAACGTAGATCACCAATGCATGACAAGACAAACAATAAACTGAAAATGACACACAATTCACACACCACCCCTAGGGTACGCTTCACTGTTGCCTTACCCCTCGAAAGGTGGTCATCAAGTACAGGATGCCTTAGTGAGTCCTTATGTTCCATTGATCCAGTTGCCTCGAATAAGTTGCCTCGGGATGGTCGCCTCGGAATAAAAGGATCAATGGCATAAGGGTAGCTTCTAAGGTATCCTACTGTTGCTCTGGTGATCACCCTGTTGCCTTGCCCCTCGAAACGTGGTCGCTGAGTACAAGACGTCTTAGTAAGTCCTTATGTTCCATTGATCTAGTTGCCTCGAATAGGTTACCTCGAAACAAGTTGCCTCGGAATAAAAAGATCAATGGCATAAGGGTAGCTTCTAAGGTATCTTACTATTGCCCGGTGACCACACTGTCCCTAACCCTCGAATTGACCCGAACACCTCCAACGGTGGTGCTACCTACCTCTCAATGGTGGGATGGCACTACCTTAAGGACATTTACACAGACGAATTCCTTAGAGTAGGTAGATTCTCATAGATACTTGCTCTTTTCAAAAACCAACAAAATACTTTTCACACCTACACTTTCTAAAAGTTTTCAAAAAAATTTTTCATACACTCTTGAGGACAGATACAAGAGTCACTTAGAAATTTTTCAAACGAAACTTTTTCAAAACCCACTCACACTTGAAAAGCAAACCTTTTGAAAACACAATGAGCAAGTATCTAAGAGCCCATGGATAACCATGGATAGAAAGGGTGCTAACACCTTCCCTTTCTATAATCTACCTCCCGAACCGAGAACTAATCTCATAAGGAATTTTTCTGTGCTTTTGTCCTTTCCTTGTTGGAGAAAATAAAAGACGGTGGCGACTCTTGCTTACCGCGACATTTCACGAAACCAGCTTAAAAACAGTCAGTTCCAGATCCACCGATCACAGAACTGGCGACTCTGCTGGGGATGCCTTTATAAAGTGAGGTGTACCTTAGGACTAAGATCACTGTGTTTTCAATTGCTTTGATTTGTTTGCTTTAAATTGTGGGACTGTCTTGGGAGTTCTATAGATCCTAACCCGGATCTGGGGATACCTTCTTAGAAAGTAGCAACAAGGCTGTGAGGGAACTGTGCGGGGTATACCGACATGGTTGAAGCAGTCTGCTACGTTGATGTGGCACTTTGGTGTGTACCGGTAACCCTTGAGTCAATCAAGGAGAGTACGGGGCCTCCATGTGGTGTCGTGAAGCATCAACAGACCTTAGGAACCTTAATTGAACCATCTTGGCCTCTTTAGGGTAGTGAGATGACTACTTTGGTGTACTCCGAAGTCGGTTGATACTCGATACTACACTCAATTGAGGGTTGTTTTCTTGGGATATTTTGATCGCCAGTCAGTGGCTAAATCGAAACGATGAACAATGAAAGCAATCCAATGATATTGAGATCCTTAGAACCCGGTTACTTCGATAGGACAGGTTGAGCCCACCAACTTCAAGAGGGTAATACCCAGACCCCATGCTGGCCTAAACTCTAAGGGCTTGTCTTGTGTGACTTGTGTGCCTTACATGTTTGCCTTTGTAAATATTTGTGGTGTGTTTAATCATAGCATCATGACATCATACAGCATCATATGCATCCACTAACCATTTCAGGGGTTCGAATCTTCATCTTTGTTCTTGTTTTGTAGGACATGGAAACTATCCGCAGAAAGACAATTCAGATCAACCTTATAAGGGTCCCTCCTCAGCTTAAGGAGCTCACATTCAGGATTCCCGAGAACTCGTCATTCAGTGAAAAGCATGGTAGACTCATCAGCCTGGTCAATACCAATATTGAGGAAGAGATGGTAAAGGTCCTTTTCCAATTCTTTGACCCTCTGCATCACTGTTTTACCTTCCCGGATTATCAGTTGGTGCCTACTCTAGAAGAGTTTTCCCAGCTTCTGAAGATTCCCATTCTCAATCAACTACCCTACAACGGTACGGAAAGGGAACCAAAACTTGAAGAAGTAGCTAAAGCATTATGCCTACAACCATCTGACATCAAGGGGCATTGGGAAGCCAGAAATGGTATCAAAGGATTCTTGGCAAAGTTTCTGTTTGAGAAGGCCCAAGAGTGTTGGAATTCCCTTGACCTGCAAGCCTTTGAAGAAGTTGTAGCCCTCCTTGTCTATGGGTTGGTGTTGTTCCCTAAACCAGATCAGCTTATAGATATCAGTGCTGTCAAGGTCTTCATGTCCAGGAATCCTATACCTACGTTGCTGGGGGACATCCTTCACTCATGTTACACTCGAACCATGAGAAAAAGGGGTGTTCTTATGTGTTGCACTCCCCTCCTGGGAAGGTGGTTTATTTCGCACCTTCCACAATCAGTTTTGAAGAACGAGCGAGGTTTGAGGTGGTCACAACGGTTGATGACTCTTACACATGCAGATATACACTGGTGTTCTCGGTCCAGAGAGGATGTCACTATCATTGATCGTTGTGGGGAGTACCCTAATGTTCCTTTACTTGGAATCAGAGGAGGTATTACTTACAACCCGTGCCTGGCTTGGAGACAGTCTGGTTATGCTCGGAAAGATGGCCCTCATGAGATGTTAATTCCTGACATAGTTTTTGACTTCGACAAGGATGCGCAAGGACTTCGCCAGAAATTTATCAAAGCTTGGAGGATGCCCAGCAAAATAGACAGCAAGACCCTGGGGCACAGGAACTCCATCCCATTGGAGCCTTATCTCAAGTGGGTACGACCCGTTCCCAGAAGCTGGTAATGCCATATCCTCATGTTCTCCCCGTGATCAAAGAGCCAGACTTGGAAGGAGAGGTGTCCTACACCATTCAACATCCTGACATGCCCACGTCCTGGGAAGAGATGCAGAAGAGTTGGATCCAGCTTAAGGAAGAACGAAATTCTCTGGAAACCAATCTACATGCCAGTGAGAAAAAGGTCCTGGAGCTCACCCGCCTACTGCACGAGGAAAGGAATCTCAATACCTATATTGCTCCGAAGAGGATGCGTAGTGTCTTTTGGGATTGATCTGCTTTGTAATGTTTGCCTATGAGGCTTCAATGTACTGAACAATTATTTTCTTAATAATAACGTGTGTTCCTTTTTGGCTACAACAAATTTGAATTTTCGAACTCTTGAATGCATTGCATAAACACATATCATTCATCATATGCATCACAGGTACTCTTCTTTTCAGGCTGCTGACTGTTCTTCGCTGTTTATTTCAGCATCATGAACCCTGAATCATCAACCGAGGCATCTATCAAGGCTCTTCAGGCGCATAACGCCCAATTTCAGGAGCTGATCAAGGGCTTGGCTCAGGGTCAACAAGAGTTGAAGACCATGCTTTTGAAGAAGAATAAGAAGAAGAGGAGGACTGTGCTATTTAACACTGGGCGCAGACTCGGGAACACCTTACAGGTTGAGGCTGAGAGGACTACTCCATTTGTGGGGGAAGGTAGTCACCAAGAAAGGGAGGTCCCTACTCCTGTGGGCTCTGATACTGAAACAGACTTCAACGACGAACAGTACCCTCCTGCTGAAGACCGGTACAAGCAGCTGGAGGACAGATTAAAAGCTATGGAAGTTCAGCGTGTGCCTGGATTGGATTTCAGAGACTTGGGGTTATCTACTGGGGTGGTGATTCCACACAAGTTCAAGGCACCTGCCTTTGTGAAGTATGACGGGGCTTCCTGTCCCAAGATGCACCTCCGTTCTTATGTAAGGAAGATCCAGCCTTACACAGCAGACAAGAACCTTTGGATCCACTTCTTCCAGGAGAGTCTTTCAGGGACTCACCTCGAATGGTTCTATCAGCTGGATGGAATCAACATTCGTAACTGGGAGGATCTGGCCACTGCTTTTTACAAGCAGTATCAATATAATTCCGACCTCGCTCCTACGCGTACCCAGCTCCAGGGTATGTCGCTAGGGTCGGGTGAAGGTTTTAAGGAGTACGCCCAGAAATGGAGGGATCTGGCTGGCAGGGTGCAGCCACCGTTGACAGACCGGGAGCTGGTGGATATGTTTTTGGGGACCCTATCTGGTCCATTTTTCAATCATCTC
The DNA here is from genome assembly GCA_948472305.1 of Vicia faba. Classification (NCBI taxonomy): domain Eukaryota; kingdom Viridiplantae; phylum Streptophyta; class Magnoliopsida; order Fabales; family Fabaceae; genus Vicia; species Vicia faba. The sequence continues at coordinate 792,219,366 of OX451741.1, forward strand.
ATTGGTAATTCCTCTGCTGGGTTTACTGATCTGATCCTGACTGGTGAAAGGATCGAGGCAGGTATAAAATCGGGGAAGATACAGAAGGTTGCCTCCTCCAGTGCTGAAAAGAAACCCTTCAAAAAGGAGGCTAGTGCTGTATATAGCTCCCGGAGACCAGAGCGACCTGAATGCCGCCAATCTGTCAGTGCGGTAATGATTGCCAAGCCTGCTGCCGCTCCTCGGCCGACCAATCCTCAAAGGGCTGAAAGACCCCGGAGAGAGTTTACCCGCTTGAGCATGACCTTATCACAGATCCTGCCACAGTTGCTATCCACCAATTTAGTGACTGTCAGAGAAGCTCCGAAGTTTCCCAACACTACATCTCCTAAGTACAATCTGAATGCTCGTTGTGCTTATCATTCTGATAGCCCGGGGCATAGCACAGATGACTGTTGGGCCCTAAAGAATAAGGTTCAGGACCTTATTGATGCAAAGGAGATACAGTTTGAGGCGCCCGAGAGGCCGAATGTTGTAACCGCTCCCATGCCCCAGCATGGAGTGAATGCTGTTGAGGAGGATGTGTATGTAGCTTCGGTGGATGATGTTGCTACTCCGCTGCTGACGATCAAGAGGAACCTGTTGCTAGCCGGTTTATTTCTGGGATGTAGCGAAGGTTGCCCTCTATGTGTTGCTTCCCCTGCTGGTTGTTCTCTGCTGAAGTCAGGCGTCCAAAACCTGATGGATAGTAGAGAGATTTTGTTCAGAAAGACTGTTGTTCCTGCTGCTCCTGTTGAAGAAGTTTCAATTGTTACCATCTTCAACAACCCTTCCAAGGCTCCTGCAAAGAAGCCTGTCTAAATTTTGCCGGTTCACAAGATTGCTCCCATCACCATTACTGTTCCGGGGCCCATCCCCTACAAGTCTGATAAGGCTGTCCCATGGCACTATGGGGCAGATGTTTACGTTCTGGGTGTGAAACAAGAGTTCAACATTGATGCTGGTGTCTCCAACATCACTGGGCCTGCTAAGGTCACTCGTAGTGGAAGACTGTTCTCGCCAGACATTGCTCCTCCGGTAATTCATAGGCCTTTGGTCTTCACACCTGCCAGCGTGCCTGTTTCTCCCCCTGACCAAGTATCCACCCCTGCTGCCGAGTCATCTGATACTCGGGGCAAGGGGATTGCTGCTGATGTGCCTGCCCGGACGGAGGCACCGAAGACCGTTGTTGAGGCTTCCAGGCAGGAAATGGAAGAAATCCTCAAGATAATAAAGAAAAGTGATTTCAACGTTGTAGAACAGTTGGGGCACACCCCCTCTAAAATCTCCATGCTATCACTGCTGCTGTGTTCAGAGGCCCATGCCAAGGCCCTGATTGCCTTCTTAAAAACGGCCCACGTACCCCAAGAGACGTCTGCTGATCAGTTCACTGACTGTGTGGCCAACCTAACCGCTGATAATGGCCTGGGTTTCTCTGATGCCGACCTGACAGCAAAGGGGAAGAACCATAATGATGCCCTGCATGTCTCCATTGAATGCAGGGGCACTACTCTTGCTCATGTGCTGGTTGACATTGGTTCTTCATTAAACGTGCTGCCCAAGAAGGCTCTGGATAGGCTGGACTGTGAAGGTCTAGAGCTCAAACCAAGTAACATTGTTGTCCGGGCCTTTGACGGGTCCAAAAGAATGGTACATGGTGAGGTGGACATCCCAATCAGGGTTGGGTCACAGGTCTTCGATTCAAAATTCTATGTGATGGACATCCGTCCATCCTATTCTTGTTTGCTGGGTCGCCCGTGGATCCACAAGGCTGGAGCTGTGACCTCCACATTGCATCAGAAGCTCAAATACCCGGTCAGGGGGAAGATTGTAACAGTGCAAGGGGAAGAGGAATACATGGTCAGCCACCTCAACTCCTTCAGGTACGTGGAAATGGATGGGGAGTTCATTGAGACCCCCTTTCAACATTTTGAGGAGGTGCCACAAACTTTGGCAGCAGCAGAAGCAGTGGTTGAAGAGGTTTCTCCTTTAAAGATGGCCTCCTTAAAGGACGCCCGGGCTGCGATCGAAAAAGGTGAATGTGCAAACTGGGGCGAGCTCCCTGATCTTACTCCTAAGACTAACAAGTTTGGGCTGGGTTTCACCACAGAAGCTCAGAAGGCAGTACGCAAGGCGAGAATTGGAAGACCTCCTGTGCTCATCACTTACTCAGGAGTGAATGCTATTGGAGAGGAAGACGAAGTGGAGGAGTCAGAGTTCGATAGCTGGATCTACCCGACGACTGAGGGTGGATTGACCAACTGGACTGCTAAAGACTTTACACCCATAACTTTTGTTCCCCAGTAATGAACTTCTTTGTTTTGGATTTGTAATAAACAATAACTTGAAATTGTATGGCCCGGTGTCTTACCCGGGGCACCGTGGTCTTATTTATGAGGGCTTTTGTTTGTCACTGTCATATATCATAAATAAAAGCATTGGACGTTTTTCACATTTCAAATTTTGCGCTCCTTTTCTTTCCTTTCTTTACATATTGTAAAACAGCTGTATTTACACACACTCACTCATACAGGTTTCAATCCACTCTGGATCTCACTGGTAACGACTCTGCTACTGCCAATTATGACTTCGAAAATCCGATCAACTTAGCCGAAGACGAAGGTGAAGATGATTGCGAAGTGCCTGGAGAGCTTGTAAGACTGTTGCTTCAGGAAGAGAGGGCAATTCAACCCCATGAAGAGCCAGTGGAAACAATAAACTTGGGTACTGAAGAAGACAGGAAAGAGGTAAAGATTGGTGCCAACCTAGAGCTCAGCGTGAAGCAACGGTTGACTCAAATGCTGCATGATTGTATGGAGATCTTTGCCTGGTCCTACGAAGACATGCTTGGGTTAGATACCGATATTGTGGTCCATCACTTGCCAACTAGGGAAGACTGCCCTCCAGTTAAGCAAAAGGTCCGTCGGATGCGTCCAGAGATGTCTGAAAAGATTAAAGCCGAGGTCATGAAACAATTTGATGCCGGGTTCCTTGCAGTGACTTCTTACCCTCAGTGGGTTGCTAATGTGGTGCCGGTACCAAATAAGGACGGTAAGGTCAGAATGTGTGTCGATTACAGGGATCTGAACAGGGCCAGCCCCAAAGATGACTTCCCCCTACCTCACATTGACGTCCTTGTTGACAATACAGCACAGCATAAAGTGTTCTCTTTCATGGACGGTTTCTCAGGTTACAATCAGATCAAGATGGCTCCTGAAGACATGGAAAAGACTACATTTGTTACTCAGTGGGGCACCTTCTGCTACAAGGTCATGCCTTTTGGACTAAAGAACGCTGGGGCAACCTACCAACGTGCTATGGTTGCTTTATTTCATGACATGATCCATCATGAGATAGAAGTGTATGTTGACGACATGATCGCAAGGTCCCAAACTGAGGAAGAACACCTTGATCATCTGCAGAAACTGTTTGACCGTCTGAAATTGTACAAGCTGAGGTTGAACCCGAACAAGTGCACCTTCGGGGTAAGATCTGGGAAGTTGCTAGGCTTCGTTGTAAGCGACAAGGGTATTCAAGTGGACCCTGCCAAGGTTAAAGCTATTCAAGAGATGCCAGTTCCTAGGACAGAGAAGGAAGTCAGAGGCTTTTTAGGACGCCTGAATTACATTGCTCGATTCATCTCCCACCTAACTGCGACCTGTGAGCCAATCTTCAAGCTGCTGAAGAAAGATCAGGTAGTACGTTGGAATGATGAATGTCAGGCTGCTTTTGACAGAATCAAAGAGTATCTCCAAGAACCACCCATCCTTATGCCACCGGTTGAAGGGAGACCTCTGATACTATACCTGACAGTACTTGATAACTCAATGGGGTGTGTGCTGGGGCAGCATGACGAGTCTGGCCGAAAAGAGCATGCCTTTTATTATCTTAGCAAAAAGTTTATCGACTGTGAGACTCGATACTCACTGCTTGAGAAAACTTGCTGCGCTTTGGTATGGGCTGCTCGCCGGCTGAGACAGTATATGCTGACTCATACTACCTTGCTGATCTCAAAGATGGATCCTATAAAGTACATATTCGAAAAGCCTGCTCTGTCTGGGAGAATTGCAAGATGGCAAATGATCTTGACGGAATACGACATTCAGTACACGACCCAGAAAGCCATTAAGGGAAGTGTATTGGCAGACCACTTGGCACATCAGGCCGTAGATGACTATCAATCAATGAACTTCGAGTTTCCGGATGAAAGCATCATGATAGTAACTGATTGTGAAGTACCTGGACCGGATGAAGGACCTGAACCAGGATCCCGATGGTCTATGCACTTTGACGGAGCCTCCAATGCTTTGGGTAACGGTATCGGCGCTGTGATCATATCCCCTCAAGGCACTCATACTCCACTCACTGCCCGGCTATGTTTCAACTGCACCAACAACATGGCGGAGTATGAGGCGTGCATCATGGGACTCAAAGCTGCAATTGACTTAAGGATCAAGTTTCTGAGTGTCTTCGGAGATTCCGCTCTCGTAATCAACCAGATCAAAGGCGAGTGGGATACGAAACATCCGAATCTTATTCCTTACAAAGAATGTGTGTTGACAATGATCCCCCACTTCACAGAGATAACCTTTGAACATTTCCCGAGAGAAGAGAATCAGTTAGCGGACGCGTTAGCTACAATGTCTTCTATGTTCAAAGTCAAATGGGACAATGAGGCTCCCCGGGTCATCATCTGGAAATTGGACGAACCGGCATACTGCTGTGATCTCGAGACTGAGACGGTGACTGAGAAGCCTTGGTACCATGAGGTGAAGAGATATTTGGAAGCTCAGGAATACCCTGAAGGTGCATCTGTCAATGATAAGAAGTTCCTGAGGAGATTCGCGGCCAAGTTCTTCCTTAGCAACGGCGTCTTGTACAAGCGAAACCATGATTCAACCTTACTGCGTTGTGTGGATAAGACGGAAGCAGAAAGGATCATGGAAGAGCTGCATGAAGGGACCTTTGGTACACATTCCAGTGAGCACACTATGGCGAAGAAGATTCTTCGGGCAGGATATTACTGGTCCACAATGGAAGCTGACTGCTACCAACATTCCAGGACATGCCATAAGTGCCAGATTTATGCAGACAAAGTGCATGTTCCTCCAGTTCCCCTGAATGTTCTGACCGCACCTTGGCCTTTTGCAATGTGGGGCATTGACATGATTGGTGAGATCAGACCTACGGCATCTAACGGGCATCGCTTCATCCTTGTAGCGATTGATTACTTTACAAAGTGGGTCGAAGCAGCATCCTATGCTACGGTAACCAAGACTGTTGTGGCACGGTTCATTCGACATAACCTGATCTGTCGATACGGCGTCCCTGAAAGAATTATTACAGATAACGATACCAATCTGAATAACAAAATGATCACTGAGCTCTGCGAGCAGTTCAAGATACAGCACCACAATTCTTCTCCTTACAGACTGAAGATGAATGGGGCTGTAGAAGCAGCAAATAAAAATATCAAGAAAATCGTGCAGAAGATGACAGTGACTTATAAAGATTGGCACGAGATGTTACCGTTCGCTCTACATGGGTACCGTACCTCAGCTAGGACGTCAACCGGGGCAACTCCTTTCTCTTTGGTTTATGGTATGGAGGCAGTCTTACCAATTGAAGTACAGATACCCTCTCTCCGGATAATGAAGGATGCAAATCTGAACGAAGATGATTGGATCCAGACCCGACTTGATCAGCTCAACCTCATTGATGAAAAGAGACTTGCTGCTATCTGCCATGGTCAGACGTATCAGAAATGGATGATTAGGGCATTTAACAAAAAGGTCAGACCTCAGGAATATCAAGTTGGGGATCTGGTAATCAAGAGAATCATCCTTCCTCAGAGTGATCCAAGGGGCAAATGGACCCCTACGTACGAAGGGCCATTTGTGGTTAAACATGTGTTCTCAGGAGGAGCAATGATATTAACCAATATGGATGGTGACGACCTTCCTCACCCCGCCAATGCAGACATAGTAAAAAGATACTACGCATAAAAAGACCCGCTAGGCTGACATGCCTAGGCAAAAATTAGGGCTTCCCGTCGAACCAAAAGGGTTCGGGCAAAATGAAGGGATGAAATGAAAAATCTGTACACCCGGCAAGTCGAAAACCTGAAAAGGCGGCTTGGGCAAAAATGGGTATCCCGGTGGACTGAAAACCCGAAAGGGCGGTCCAGGCAAAAATTAGGGATAAAAGCGTAATACTATGTCTCATTGATCACTTTGCGTCCAGAATCCGGTATCTACATCAAGTTCAGACGGCATCGATCAGTCAGCTTCATCTTCGTTTAGGTCATCAAGTGATAAGACGCTCGGAGATATAACGGCAATAGCAGAGTTGAAACCCAGTGGGATCATTCATTTCACACAGCTGTTATTTTCTTTTGTACAAAATTTGTATAAACTCTTTTGTTCGGCGGCGTTCTCTTACTAGGACGTCAGCCTCTTGTACACAAAACGCCTATTTTCGGGCCATTCAAAAAAATCAATACAAATATACTTTTCAGTTAAACATGCCAATTGTTTTTTCTGTTTTGTTTTGCGAAGAACGTCCAAGGTTCAATTTGTGATATATGCATTGACAATAATTTGCTAGCTCATAAATATTTACATACGAAACAAAGGATTAATTACAGGTAACATTAGAAACAGGGGCAATAAAGAGTTATCTAAGCAATCTAATTGTCCTATCCTCCAAGGTACCAAGGTAGGTTCAGCTAAAGAACATAACCGGATATCTTAATCCCCCAGAGAGTAAGCAGTCAGTACACTCTCTCCAAGCAAAGACATCAGACCTTAAGGAAGGTTGAGTATCCCCCAGCAGCACATATTCATAACAAGCATCCCCGACAGTCTTGACCTAAAGATTGTTCCCCGGCGGTATACCAAACATTCAAAGGAATCACTTCCCCCGCAGTTCAAAACTTCTCCAGGAGAGTCCAATCCAGTTCCCCAGGAAAGTTGGAATCCATCTCCCCAAGCAGTAAGCTTATCCCCAGTAGATTCTGGAAGCTTATCCCCCCGCAGAGCACGAACGCGTCGTCCGGCTTGATTTAAAGAGTTATTTCCTTAACAGGATATAACTGGGTTATCCTCAGCCAAAAGCCACGGAAAGAGCGTCCTCGACGAAGTCTTCTTACCCCCAGCGGAGTTCATCACACTTCCAATATAACGATGGTATCCACAGCAAGTTATTATCAACACTCAGCAAGGCGTCCCTCTCCCCACAGAGTATTGCTTCCCAGCATGGTCGCTAGAGTATCTTTTCTCCCCGCAGAATCTTCCATTTGTCAAGTTTATTCCGCAACGGAGTCATCTTCTCCTACCGGTATTCTTGCAGTTATCATCCCCAGCGGAAGCAAAATCTATTCTTCAACATCAGCCCAGGATACGACTTCCCGGCACCCGTCAAGGATTCACTTTCCTAGACAAAAACATACATAAAACATCACATACATCATTATAGCATGCATAGACGCATTATATTATACAAATCTCATTCATATTGAGAACATCATTGCTTGATCCATATCATGCATTGCATATGACTGACCTTTACCTTTCAGGAAAGATGCAGTTAAATTCTTAATCATATGTCAAGACCTAGACCGGTTCAGTTAATCAATTCCAAAGATTTCTTATCCAGTCCCAGGCCTTCTCTAGTCCAGCTAAATCGACTCCCAACATATTTTTCTGATAAAGACTCAGTAGAAGTTATCCCAGATTATAATTTCCTATTGGTTCTCTCTCCGACGGTGCATGAGATTTCCATTTTAGGGTTTTCCTTCAGATTATAGTCTCCTATGGTTCCCTCTCCGACGGCGAGTGAGGTGGTAAGTCCTTTTTCAGATGTTTCCCTCTCCGACGGTGAGTGAGGTGATAGTCTCCTATGGTTCCCTCTCCGACGGTGCGTGAGGCGATAATTCCTTTTCAGATGTTTCCCTCTCCGACGGTGAGTGAGGTGATAGTCTCCTATGGTTCCCTCTCCGACGGTGCGTGAGGCGATAATTCCTTTTCAGATGTTTCCCTCTCCGACGGTGAGTGAGGTGATAATCTCCTATGGTTCCCTCTCCAATGGTGCGTGAGGCGATAATTCCTTTTCAGATGTTTCCCTCTCCGACGGTGAGTGAGGTGATAATCTCCTATGGTTCCCTCTCCAATGGTGCGTGAGGTGGTAATTCCTTTTCAGATGTTTCCCTCTCCGACGGTGAGTGAGGTGATAATCTCCTATGGTCCCCTCTCCAACGGTGAGTGAGGTGGTAATTCCTTTTCAGATGTTTCCCTCTCCGACGGTGAGTGAGGTGATAATCTCCTATGGTCCCCTCTCCAACGGTGAGTGAGGTGGTAATTCCTTTTCAGATAGTTCCCTCTCCGATGGTGAGTGAGGTGATTCCCTTTCAGATTATAATTGTCTATGGTTCTCTTCCCGATACTGCGAAGATGGTATTTCCCACCAAGATTTTCTCAACGAGCGTTGTTGAAGTTAAAGTCACTCAAGGTTCTCTTACCGTTCATGCTAAGGTAGTAACCATCCCTGGTTCATTCATCATCTTGTGAAGCTCCAGATTCAACTCCTGTGACCAGTCAGGACATACCTATACCAAACATCTGAAAACCAGTTCTTGCAACGTGTCAGGTACTCATTTTTCTTTTGCAGGTATGCAGGTTTTCGCTAAGGAATCTCTTACGCGATCAACATCCAGATGGCATCTATAAGCCCATCATCCTATTTCATCAACCTCTAAATGGCATCTATAAGCCCATTCCCATCACTGCTACTATGTGAGCGCAAATTTCTGGGCACTCTAGTGTTCAATCACCTTCTACCCTCGGATTACGAAAGGCACGTCAGCCAATCTGCATCCTCAGGTCTAAGGAGATTGAACAGGGGCAACTGTTGTACCCCAAAATTTGCCCTCCCATATTTTTCAAGAAATTGCCAAGCCAAGCTTCAAAGTTCCCCAAGGGTTGCACAGTGCAAGGGCCTCCTAAGCAGGCAAAATTAGGGTTTTGGTTCTGATCAAGAAAATGAAGTTTCAAAGGGCCCAATCAAGTCTCACATGCCTACAAATATGGTCAAGCATCCTCATATCAAGTTTCAAGACTTTCAGCACAAAATTGCACAGTCAAAAACCCTAATTGCACTACAGTCAACTGTATGGGCAAAATGGTCATTTGACAGTCAAAAGTTCAAATTTTTGGTCAACATGTAATTTTGAATCCACAAACATCATTTGATCAATGCTTGATCATGATTCTCAAAATTTGGCTCAAAAATCATCAAGATGCAAAAGTTTCTATTTTTGGACAGTTGAAAAAGTCAACTGAAATTGACCAGGGCATAACTTTCACATGGATTATCAGAAAAATTCCATCCAAAGCTCATTTTGAAGAGAAAGACATTTCCTACAACTCATCTTCATACTTCAAGTCCAAGAAATGCTCTCACAAAAAGTTATCAATTTCAACATTATAGGTCATTTTCAAAAGTCAACAAAAAGGGACTTTAAGTCAAAGGCCATAACTTGAGATTGGTAAATCAAAATGACATGGGACCAAAGGCATTGGTTAGAGGACTCAAAAACATTTCCAAAATGTCCAAGAACATGAGCAAATCTTAAAAATTGAGCAAGTTATGCATTGGAGAAGTTGGGAAAGTTTTGTGAAATGGCCAAAATCATTTATCCTTGAAATCTCATTTTTGACAAAAGGGGTCCACTTTTTCCACTTGAATTAACATGGCCATGCTTCCCACGTGTCCCACCTTTTATTTCAGATTTTTTTATTAATTTTTTCATTTTTTATTGATTTTATTGGATTTAATTAATTTTAAATCTTTTAAAATCAAAAGAAATTCAAAAATTAATTTAAAAGGGAATATTTGGTTTTTACTAGCCTTGAAACATCATTATGTGCCTACCAAAATTCGTGCAAGGGAGTAAACAAGGCAAGAATTCAAAAATGGACTCAAAATGGAAAGTTGATAATGGTGGTTTATGTGAAAATCCAAATCATCAAAGCAAGGCTTTATTGGCCATAACTATCATTCATACACATTGCCTAAGAGATATACAAGTGATCAGAGACCATTTTAAAACAAAAAGCTGCGCAGGAACCTTGAAAGGACATTCACACTTTTTTTGCAAAAATCTCAATTCTGAAAATCACATTAGGGGGCGATTCGAGCTGAGATTTTCATCTCATCATCTTCCTTAGGCCTTCAGCAACGTGTCTGCATAGATTTCCAAGTCCATAACCTCCTGAATCATTGTACAGAAGCTAGCCTTTCTCACTTTATTTTCATTATCGTGTTTTATATTCTAGGCTCATTCATGATATTTTGTTCATATATTTGTGATCAGTGAAGCATTTGCAAGCTAACCATATACTCTAATTGTATTATTATGCGTTGTGTACGATTTCACCATGTTTGATTTCTAGGGTTACAGGACTTTGGAATTGGGGCTTTTCACCCAAGGAAAAATTGAGACTCATGACCACCATCACTCGAATCAGCGCGCTTGGACGATCTCAAATGCACCCTCGCGCTCAATTTATGAGCGTCTGAGCTCTAATCGTTATTTTTTGCAAAAGCCTTTTCTGAAACGGTGTGAAAACCGTTGCCAATGCTTTGACATTTTCAGGAAAATAAAACATTGGAGAAGACGATTGCTTGTCATGCTGTGATTGGCTGGTTTAAATCCAGCGCGCATTTTTTTTATTTTTATAACACTAACGCGTTATTTTGTTTATAAATTTTGTTTATTATTTAACTTACAAATAAGCAACTTGGCACAACTGGCAACGCGTTTGAATGGTAAACCACAAGACCTGGGTTCGAGCCCCAGGTCTGCATGTTTTCAATATTATTTTGCCATTAACATTCACGTGCAGATTCAGCCTTGAAGCACACCATGCACGCTCAAAAAATCAGCGTCCATCTGTCCAGGTCCATCAGATCAAGGGTGTAGATTGGAGGAACAGCATAAGGTCCAGTCAACGCTACAGCATATTACCTGGAAAGTCAAATGGACCATGCTTATTGGGCCAGAATCTCCATGGACTTTACCTCCAAATTAGGGGTTTCACCCCCTTAGGTTTTACAATTTTCTTTCTTTTCTTTGTTTCTTTTTATTATTTTTATATTCTTTTAATTGTTGCTTTATTTTAATTAATTAATATTTTCAAAATATAAAAAACATAAAAAAATCAGAAAAGATAAAAATAATAGATATTTTATTTTAGTATTAATTTTGTAAATAAAACCCTTAATTAATTTAGATTTAATTTTAGGTTATAATTTAATTCTTTTTCACAATAAACCAAAAATAACAAAAATAGGCCTTTAGCACTTTTTATTTTTTTTTAATTAATTAAATATTTTTATTATAAATATCATTAACCATTAATTTCGTAAATAAATTTTATAATTAATTAGTTTTAATTCTAGGTTTTAGCTTTAATGCATTTTCTTTAATAAATTAAAAAAAAAAAACAATTAGAATTAGAATTAATTACTTGACTTTTAATTAATTTAATTTTCTTTAATGTTATAAATACAAAAAAAACATAAAAATGAGTTCTTTCTTTTTATTTAACTTAATCATTTTAACTTAATTATTTTAAATTCCTTCAAAGGGTTCAACGCCTTCGCATTCAGTTATGTTTTTTTTGTTCGCGCGTTTTATTTATTTCTTTTGTGAATATGATGTATTTGTTCCAAAGCCCTGTAATAGCTATTAGACATTTATTTTCCGCATTTTATTTTAAATCGGGTCTGGATTAATTTGGCGTTGTAGACCCGCGCCTTTGTAATAGCGTAGGACTTTTACCTTTTCCGCACTTTAAATTCCCGCACTTTTAACTGTTAAATAATAACATGAAAGAATGAATGCCCAAAAATAAAAACAAACATAGATCACCAATGCATGACAAGACAAACAATAAACTGAAAATGACACACAATTCACACACCACCCCTAGGGTACGCTTCACTGTTGCCTTACCCCTCGAAAGGTGGTCATCAAGTACAGGATGCCTTAGTGAGTCCTTATGTTCCATTGATCCAGTTGCCTCGAATAAGTTGCCTCGGGATGGTCGCCTCGGAATAAAAGGATCAATGGCATAAGGGTAGCTTCTAAGGTATCCTACTGTTGCTCTGGTGATCACCCTGTTGCCTTGCCCCTCGAAACGTGGTCGCTGAGTACAGGACGTCTTAGTAAGTCCTTATGTTCCATTGATCTAGTTGCCTCGAATAGGTTACCTCGAAACAAGTTGCCTCGGAATAAAAAGATCAATGGCATAAGGGTAGCTTCTAAGGTATCTTACTATTGCCCGGTGACCACACTGTCCCTAACCCTCGAATTGACCCGAACACCTCCAACGGTGGTGCTACCTACCTCTCAATGGTGGGATGGCACTACCTTAAGGACATTTACACAGACGAATTCCTTAGAGTAGGTAGATTCTCATAGATACTTGCTCTTTTCAAAAACCAACAAAATACTTTTCACACCTACACTTTCTAAAAGTTTTCAAACAAATTTTTCATACACTCTTGAGGACAGATACAAGAGTCACTTAGAAATTTTTCAAACGAAACTTTTTCAAAACCCACTCACACTTGAAAAGCAAACCTTTTGAAAACACAATGAGCAAGTATCTAAGAGCCCATGGATAACCATGGATAGAAAGGGTGCTAACACCTTCCCTTTCTATAATCTACCTCCCGAACCGAGAACTAATCTCATAAGGAATTTTTCTGTGCTTTTGTCCTTTCCTTGTTGGAGAAAATAAAAGACGGTGGCGACTCTTGCTTACCGCGACATTTCGCGAAACCAGCTTAAAAACAGTCAGTTCCAGATCCACCGATCACACTGGGAACGGGAGAAGGATTCAAGGAGTATGCGCAAAAGTGGAGAGATCTGGCTGGCAGGGTGCAGCCACCTTTGACTGACCGTGAACTTGTTGACATGTTCCTTGGGACCCTGTCTGGTCCGTTCTTTAATCATCTGATTGGTAATTCCTTTGCTGGGTTTACAGATTTGATTTTGACTGGTGAGAGGATAGAAGCTGGTATCAAGTCGGGGAAGATACAGAAAGGTGCCTCCGCGAGTACTGAGAAGAAGCCCTTCAAAAAGGAAGCTAGTGTTGTTTATAGTCCTAGAAGACAAGTTAAGCCGGAACACCGCCCGGTTGTCAATGCATTGGTAATTTCAAAGCCTGTTGCTTCTCCTCAGCAGTATAATCAACAAAGGGGTGAGAGACCCAAAAGGAAATACACTCGGCTCAGTATGACCATGTCTCAGATTTTGCCGCAACTACTGTCAACCAATATGGTAACTGTCAAGGAAGCTCCGAAGGTGGTGAACACAACTTCACCGAAGTACAACCCCAACGCCCGTTACGCTTATCACTCTGATAGCCCCGGGCATACTACGGACGATTGTTGGGCTCTGAGGAATAAGGTTCAAGACCTTATTGATGCTAAGGAAATACAGTTTGAGGCGCACGAAAGACCCAATGTTGTGACTGCTCCCATGCCCCAGTATGGAGTGAGTGCTGTGGAAGAAGACCAATATGTAGCCTCCATGGAAGAGATTGTTACTCCATTATCGACTGTTAAAAGGAATCTGTTGCTAGCCGGTTTATTTCCGGGATGTGGTGAAGATTGCCTTCTATGTGCTGTTTCGCCTTTTGGTTGTCCTTTGCTGAAATCAAGTATCCAAAGCCTGATGGATAGCAAAGAAATCTTGTTCGATAAAATTGTTGTTCCTGCTGTCCCTGCCGAAGAAGTTTCTATTGTCACTATTTTCAACAAACCTCCCAAGGCTCCTTCAAGGAAGCCTGTCAAAATCATGTCCACTCAGAAGATTGCTCTTATCATCATCACAGTTCCGGGGCCCCTCCCCTATACGTCCGACAAAGCTGTCCCATGGCACTATGGGGCAGATGTTTATGTGCTTGGAGTGAAGCAAGAGTTTGATACAAGTACCAGTGTCAGTAACATCACCGGGCCTGCCAAAATTACTCGCAGTGGTAGGTTGTTTTCGCCAGATATTGCGCCACCAGCTATTCAGAAACTTCTTATCATCACACCCACAAGTGTGCATGTTTCACCTCCTAATCAAGTTCCTGTTTCTACCCCTGCTGCCGAGTCCTCTAATGCTCGGGGCAAAGGGATTGCTACTGATTTGCCTGCCCTGACGGAGGCACCAAAGGCAACCACTGTTGAAGCCTTCCAGCAAGAGATGGAGGAGATCCTCAAGATTATCAAGAAAAGTGATTTCAATATCGTTGAGCAACTGGGGCACACCCCATCAAAAATTTCTATGCTATCACTGTTGTTGTGTTCAGAGGCCCATGCCAAGGCCCTGATCTCCTTCCTGAAGACGGCCCATGTGCCACAAGAAACGTCTGCTGATCAATTTACTGATTGTGTGGCCAACTTGACTGCTGATAACGGGTTGGGCTTTTCTAACGCCGATCTGACTGCAAAAGGAAAGAACCATAATGATGCCCTGCATGTCTCTATTGAATGCAGGGGCACTACTCTTGCCCATGTGTTGGTGGACACCGGTTCTTCATTGAATGTATTGCCCAAGAAAGCCTTAGACATGTTAGATTGTGAGGGTTTGGAGCTCAAGCCTAGTAACATTATTGTCCGAGCCTTTGACGGTTCGAAAAGGATGGTACATGGTGAAGTTGACATTCCAATCAGGGTTGGTTCTCAAGTTTTTGATTCAACTTTCTATGTGATGGACATCCGTCCATCCTACTCTTGTTTGCTGGGTCGTCCATGGATCCACAAGGCTGAAGCTGTGACCTCCACACTACATCAGAAGCTTAAGTACCCCGTCAGAGGAAAGATTGTGACGGTTCAGGGGGAGGAAGAATATATGGTTAGCCACTTAAACTCGTTCCGATACATAGAGATGGATGGGGAATTCATTGAAACCCCCTTTCAACACTTTGAAGAGGTGCCTCAAACGTTGGCATCAGCTGAAACTGTGATTGAAGACCCTCCTTTGAAGATGGCTTCCTTAAAGGATGCCCGGGCTGTGATTGAGAAGGGTGAGTGCGCAAACTGGGGCCGACTTCCTGACTTCACTCCGAAGACCGACAAGTTTGGCTTAGGCTTCACTGCAGAGGCTCAGAGGGCTGTTCGCAAAGCAAGGATTGGAAGACCTCCTGTGTTCATCACCAACCTGGGAGTGAATGCTATTGAAGACGACGCGGAGGAATCGGATTTCGACAGCTGGATCTACCCAACAACCGACAGTGGACCAAGCAACTGGACTGCCAAAGACTTCACACCTATTACTTTTGTCACTCAGTAATGAACTCTTTTGTTTTCAATTTGTAACAAACAATATGTTGAAACTTTTATGGCTCGGTGTCCTACCCGGGGCACCGTGGCTCCATCTGTGAGGGCTTTTGTATGACATTTTCATATATCATTAATCAAAACATTGGACGTTTGTTGCATTTCAAATCTTGTGCTCCTTTTCTTTCTTTATCATATATTGCAAAACATCTATATTTATACACACTCACTTATACAGGTTCCAATCCACTCTGGATCTCACTGGTAACGACTCTGCTACTGCCAGTTATGACTTCGAAAATCCGATCAACTTAGCCGAAGACGAAGGTGAAGATGATTGTGAAGTGCCTTGTGAACTTGCAAGGCTGCTACTCCAGGAAGAGAGGGCCATTCAGCCACATGAAGAGCCAGTGGAAACGGTAAATCTAGGTACTGAGACAGACAGGAAGGAAGTCAAGATCGGTGCCAATCTAGAGCTCAGTGTGAAACAACGGTTGACTCAGATGCTGCATGACTACATGGAAATCTTTGCTTGGTCTTACGAAGACATGCCTGGTTTGGATGCCGACATTGTGGTTCATCACCTGCCTACCAAGGAGGACTGCCCTCCGGTAAAACAAAAGGTCCACCGTATGCGTCCAGAAATGTCCGAGAAAATCAAAGCTGAGGTTATGAAACAATTTGATGTCGGGTTTCTAGCAGTGACTTCTTACCCTCAGTGGGTTGCCAACGTGGTTCCAGTGCCGAAGAAAGATGGTAAGGTCCGAATGTGTGTCGATTACAGGGATTTGAACAGGGCCAGCCCCAAGGATGATTTCCCTCTGCCTCATATCGACGTCCTGGTTGACAACACTGCTCAGCATAAAGTTTTCTCCTTCATGGACGGCTTCTCCGGTTATAATCAGATCAAGATGGCTCCTGAAGACATGGAGAAGACCACTTTCGTTACTCAGTGGGGCACCTTTTGCTACAAGGTCATGCCTTTTGGGTTGAAAAATGCTAGGGAAACTTACCAACGTGCCATGGTTGCTTTATTTCATGATATGATTCATCATGAGATAGAAGTATACGTCGACGATATGATTGCAAGGTCCCAAACTGAGGAGGAACACCTTGACCATCTGCGGAAGCTGTTTGACCGTCTGAAGTTGTACAAGCTAAGGTTGAACCCAAACAAATGCACCTTTGGGGTGAGATCTGGAAAATTGCTAGGCTTCATTGTGAGCGACAAAGGTATTCAAGTGGATCCTGCCAAAGTGAAAGCCATACAAGAGATGCCAACTCCCAAGACAGAGAAAGAAGTCAGAGGCTTTCTAGGACGTTTGAATTACATTGCCCGATTCATCTCACATCTAACTGCTACCTGTGAACCAATCTTTAAACTGCTGAAGAAAGATCAAGTAGTACGTTAGAATGATGAATGTCAGGCCGCTTTCGAAAAGATCAAAGAGTATCTCCAAGAACCACCCATTCTTATGCCACCGGTTGAAGGGAGACCTCTAACCTTATACTTGACAGTACTTGACAACTCAAAGGGGTGTGTGCTGGGGCAGCATGACGAGTCTGGCCGAAAAGAGCACGCCATTTATTACCTGAGCAAAAAGTTTACCGACTGTGAGACCCGATACTCACTGCTCGAGAAAACTTGATGCGCTCTGGTATGGGCTGCTCGCCGGCTGAGACAGTATATGTTGACTCACACTACTCTGCTGATTTTAAAAATGGATCCAATCAAGTACATATTCGAAAAGCCTGCCCTGTCCGGAAGAATAGCAAGATGGAAAATGATCTTGACGGAATATGACATCCAGTACATGACTCAAAAAGCAATAAAAGGAAGTGTATTGGCAGACCATTTGGCACACCAACCGGTGGACGATTACCAGTCGTTGAACTTTGAATTTCCAGACGAAGATATCATGGTAGTGACCGATTGTGAAGTACCTGGACCGGATGAAGGACCTGAGGAAGGATCCCGATGGTCTATGCACTTTGACGGAGCCTCGAACGCTTTGGGTAATGGTATCGGCGCTATGATCATATCCCCTAAAGGCACTCATACTCCACTTACCGCTCGACTATGTTTCAACTGCACCAACAACATGGCGGAGTATGAGGCATGTATCATGGGTCTTCGAGCTGCAATTGACTTAAGGATCAAGTTTCTGAGTGTCTTCGGAGATTCCTCTCTCGTGATCAATCAGATCAAAGGCGAGTGGGATACGAAACACCCGAATCTTATTCCTTACAAGGAGTATGTGCTGACATTGCTTCCCCACTTCGAAGAGATAAATTTTGAACACTTCCCAAGAGAGGAGAATCAGTTGGCAGACGCGTTGGCTACAATGTCTTCTATGTTCAAAGTCAAATGGGACAACGAGGCTCCCCGGATTATTATCTGGAAGTTGGATGAACCTGCATACTGCTGCGATCTCGAAACTGAAGAGGTAACAGAGAAACCCTGGTATCATGAAGTAAAAAGGTACTTGGAAGCTCAATAATACCCCGAGGGTGCGTCTGTTAATGACAAGAAGTTCCTGAGAAGGTTTGCGGCAAAGTTTTTCCTCAGCAATGGCATTCTCTACAAACGAAACCATGATTCAACCTTACTGCGTTGTATGGATAAGACTGAAGCAGAGAAGATCATGGCAGAGCTACATGAAGGTACATTTGGAACACATTCCAGCAGACACACTATGGCAAAGAAAATCCTTCGGGCAGGATATTTCTGGTCCACAATGGAAGCCGACTGTTACCAACACTCGCGAACTTGTCATAAATGCCAGATTTATGCTGATAAGGTGCATATTCCTCTGGTTCCCCTGAACGTCCTGACGGCACCTTGGCCTTTTGCAATGTAGGGCATTGACATGATCGGCGAAATCCGACCTACGGCATCCAACGGGCATCGCTTCATCCTGGTAGCGATTGATTACTTTACGAAGTGGGTTGAAGCAGCCTCCTATGCTACCGTAACCAAGAGCGTCGTGTCATGGTTCATCCGGCATAACTTGATCTGTCGATACAGTGTACCTGAGAGGATCATTACGGACAATGGTACCAATCTTAACAACAAGATGATCACTGAGCTCTGCGAGCAATTCAAGATACAACACCATAATTCTTCCCCTTACCGGCCGAAGATGAATGGGGTTGTAGAAGTAGCGAATAAGAACATCAAGAAGATTATGCAGAAAATGACAGTGACCTACAAAGATTGGCACGAAATGTTACCGTTTGCTCTTCATGGGTACCGTACCTCAGCACGGACGTCAACAGGGGCAACTCCTTTTTCCTTGGTCTACGGCATGGAGGCAGTCTTGCCTATTGAAGTCCAGATACCCTCTCTCCGGATAATGAAGGATGCATACTTAAGCGAAGATGACTGGATCCAGACTCGGCTTGACCAATTAAACCTAATTGACGAAAAGAGGCTCACTGCTATTTGTCATGGTCAGACGTACCAAAAACAGATGATCAGGGCATTTAACAAGAAAGTCAGACGACAAGAGTATCAAGTCGGAGACCTGGTAATCAAGCGCATCATTCTCCCTCAAGGTGATCCCCGGGGCAAATGGACCCCTACGTACGAAGGGTCATTTGTGGTTAAACATATCTTCTCAGGAGGAGCTATGATTCTAACCACCATGGATGGTGACGACCTTCCTCACCCCGCCAATGCAGACATAGTAAAAAGATACTACGCGTGATCAAAGACCCGCTAGGTTGACACACCTAGGAAAAAATAAGGGATGAAATGAAAAAATCTGTACACCCGGCAAGTCGAAAACCTGAAAAGGCGGCTTGGGCAAAAATGGGTATCCCGGTGGGCTGAAAACCCGAAAGGGCGGTCCAGGCAAAAGTTAGGGATAAAGCGTAATACTATGTCTCATTGGATCACCTGGCATCCAGAATTCGACATCAACCACTAGACTTCGGCGCCAATCAATCAGCTTCATCTTCAACTAAGCAGCAAAGTGATGAGACGCTTGAAGACATTAAGGCGATAGCAGAGTTGGAACCCAGTGGGATTATTTTTCACATAACTGTTTTGTTTCCTTTTCAAAATTGTATAAACTCTATGCTATTCGGCGGTGTTCTCTTACTAGGACGTCCGCCTCCTGTACATAAATGCCTATTTACAGGCAAATTTCAAAATCAATACAAGTTCAATTTTTCAGACAAATTATCCATTATTTTTCCTTTTTTCTGTTTTGTTTTGCGAAGAACGTCCAATGTTCATTTTTGATATATGCATTTGACATTAATTGCTAATCACGAATAGTTGCATGCGAAACAAAGGATTAATTACAGAGGACATCAGAAACAGGGGCAATTTAGATTTGTCTAAACGATCTAGTTGCTTTGTCCACCAAGGTACTAAGGTAAGGTCAACTGAAGAACGTAACCAAGTCACCTCAACTCCCCACAGAGTAAGACAAGATTCAGCATTACTTTCCCCAAGTAGAGTTGGTTTCCTATCAGCCCTGGAAAGGCACAATATTCCCCTAGCAAGTCAGCAATATTCTCCTCAAGCAGAGTTAGTATACGACCAGCCTAAAGGAAGTTGGGTATCCCCAGAAGATCTCAACATTCCCCAGCGGAGTATAGACATTCCTCAGCAAGCATCCCTGGCAGTCTTAATATAAGATTATTCCCCGGCGGAATACCAACACCCCAGTACAATCTGAAAAGTTTCCCCAGGAGAATGGAATCCATATCCCCAGCAGGTCTTGGAGCTTATCCCCAGTAGATTCTGAAAGCTTATCCCCTGCAGAGTATGGACGTCCCTCCCGGACTTTATTCAAAGTTATTCCTCACAAGAGCTTATAACTGGGTTATCCTCAACTAATTACCAAGGAAAGTCCGTCCTCGGCGAAATTCTTCCTATCCCCAGCGGAGTTTATCAAGTTCCCCAACATAGCTTATTAGCGGAATCCCCAGCGGAGCTTATCGTTGAAATTCCCAGCGGAGCTCTCATCAAAACCTCAGCGAAATATCTCTTCCTACAGAGTATTTCCCCTCAGAGTAATCTCTCCAACAAGCTTATTCCCCAACAGAGTCATTCTTCTCCTATCGGTTTATTCTTGCAACCATCATCCCCAGCAGAAACGAAGAACTTTACTCTTCAACATCAGCCCAGGATTTGATTCCCCGGCCAGTCGTCAAGGATTTATTTTCCTAGACAAGAATACACTCATAGACATTTCACATTTCATACAACACTACCTCATTTTGAGCATCATGTCATCATGCATCTCATACATCATGACAAAGTGCATACAACACTACCTCATTTTGAGCATCATGACATCATGCATCTCATACATCATGACAAAGTGCATACAACACTACCTCATTTTGAGCATCATGACATCATGTATCTCATACATCATGACAAAGTGCATACAACACTACCTCATTTTGAGCATCATGACATCATGCATCTCATACATCATGACATTGCATACAACTAATGTTTTGCCTTTTCAGGAAAAAGGTCAATCAAAAGATGATTACTATCAACTATCGAAATTCCAGATTCGATACCTGTATCTAGCCAGGGCATATCTGTGAGCGACTGATTGTAGATTAACACCTGTAACAAGCCAGGAAATTATCTACATGAAGAGATTTGAAGATCAACCCCTGTAACAGGCCAGGAAATTATCTTTCATTCTCAGGTCAGAGGTTTACACCTGTATCCAGCCAGGAAAGCTATCTCTACCAACCTTCAACAGTTCCAGATTCGATACCTGTATCCAGCCAGGGCACATTTGTGAGCAACTAATTCCAGATTCGATTCCTATATCCGGCCAGGGCATATCTGTAGATGACAATTCCATATTCGATACTTATATCTAGCCAGGGCACATCTATCAACAATATTTCCAGATTCGATTCCTGTATCTAGCCAGGGCACATCTACGAGCAACCAATTGTAGATTCGGTACCTGTATCTAGCCAGGGCATATCTGCATGAAGAGACTGAAGATCAACGCCTGTAACAAGCCAGGAAACATCTTCCTTTCTCAAAGTACGCAAGTTCTCGCTAAGGAATCTCTTACGTGATCAACACTTCCAAATGGCATCTATAAGCCCATTCCCGACAAGGTTCTGTCACGTCTCTAGATGGCATCTATAAGCCCATCCCCCTATCCACCATCTCTCCAAATGGCAACTATAATCCCATTCCCGCCATCACATTGCTAATACTCCAGCATGCGAGTGCAAATTTCAGGGCACTCTAGTGTCCAATCTCCTTTTACCCTCGAGTCGCGAAAGGCAAACTTGCCAATCTAACTCTTCAGGTTCAAGAAGATTGAACAGGGGCAACTGTTATACCCCAAAATTTGCCCTCCCATTTCCTCAACATTTTCTCACCACAAGACCTTTGGAGCTCAAGACCCAGTTGGGGTTTGCTCTGCTCAAGACTTCTCCTTGCACTGTTGACCCAAATTAGGGTTTGAGTTTGCACAAAGATGTTTTGACCTAAAATGCCTAAGGTGACTTTCATGCTTCATATTGGACTCCCAAGTTTATCCATACCAAGTTTCAAGCCCTGATTCCAATCTTTGCCCAGTCAATTGGACAGTTGACCTAGAAATCAGCTGTATTGGGGAAAAAGTCAACTGTGGTCAATTGACAGTCAGACCTCATGATTTTTGACCCACATCAACATTTTGAACTCATATAAACCATTTGGTCAAGTTTGGATCACAATTCCACAAGAAATTTGATCAGATCACCAAAAGGGCAAAATGGTCATTTTTAGGGTTTTGACTGCACAAAGGCAATTTTTGACTGTTTGACCTAGCCAATGGCAAACCAAGATCACATATGGACTCAAGGACCCCATGGAATTGTCTTGACATGTTCAACAAGTTCAAAAGATCCCAAATGCACAAGTTTGACAGATGAATTTTCCAGTCAACTGAGCAAAATTTGACTGTATACTGAAAAGTCAAACTTTGACTTTTTGGTCAAAATCAAGTGTCAAGATTCATTTTCCATCAAAACATGTAAAATTATGAAACTTGTTCATCAAGAAATCAAAAATCACAAATTAGGGTTTGAAATGAAGAATTTTCATAACTTAGAATTTTTCTAAGTTATGAAAATCCCTAATTTTTTCCTAACTTTGTCCAATTTTTTCACCAAGATGCATTTGGATTCAAACAAAAGTCAAAACATGAAAGTTGTAGTCCGTTGAAAACTCTACAATTTTGATTCACAAAGTTTCCTCAAAATAAGCTTGTAGCTCAAGTTATGATTTTTGGAACAAGGGTGCAAAACATTCTTAACTTAGAAAAATTTTGACCTATTCTAGGCAGGATTTTTGCCTAACTTCATGGCCACTTTTCACATGCTTCCACTTTGAATTTCAATTTGCATTTCAAATATGGATTGTAGTACACATTCCAAGCTTTCCAAAATGTCCAAGAACTCATCAAACAACCTTGTGGTTAGGGAGAATCGAATTTGGCAATATGGGCAAAACTCACTTTGTTCATGAGCCATTTCCATGTCCATAACTTTGCATTTTTGAACTCAGCATGCTCTAAGCTAGATTACAGGCCTTTTATCTCATTTACACTCATAAATTTAATGCCAATCCTTTGTGATTAAGCCTTATCTTGTGTGTTTAACCATTGCATACAAGATTGAGCCATAAATGGAAAAAGCAATTTATCCATTTTTGAAAAGTTAAACTTTATGTCAAGATTGCAATCTTTGAAGTACAAGGAAAATCCTTTTGGCACAAGTTCAAGGACATAACACACTGATCAAGACTCAAGTGTGCAGCATACTTGAGGGGCCTAGGAGAGCTTGTAAACCAACTTTCCATTTCTTGCTTAAGTTAGAAGAAACCTTGCATAACTCACAACAACTCTCATTGCTGCAAGAACTAGCTTAGACAAACTTGTTAGACACATCCCAAACAACATAACTGAGCTAAGGCACGACCAAAACACCTTCAAAACCTCACCATTGATCAAAACACCCTCCTACTGCAAAAAACAGAGTCACCTCTGCAGTTGGACTTCCATAACTCAATCCACTCGTGCATTTTTGCTAAAACCAGTTCATACACACTCCATACCACATATACAAGCTATCCCAAGCATTAGACACGACCTGTAACACCTCTAACCTACTTCACCATTTTCACTTTTTCTGTTTTGCAGGTTGATTGCCATAGCTTGATTCACTTGGTTTCAAAGCAAGTTAAAGGTTGGAATAGCATCCCTGGACTTCAAGCAAGCTGTACCAATCCTCACCTTGCACTGAAAGTACCTCCATTGCCAGATACGATCCAAGCTGAACAGGTAAGTTCATGGGCTTCTATCTCTCAATCTAGGAAGAGTTAGCTTTAAGTTTGTGAATGAAAAGTGTCATACTCATGTCCCTGAAGCCACTCATATCCTCACTTTCCATTTATATTGCATATGCTGAGAGAATTTAAGACCTGAACATTGACAAAAACTTAGGTTAAGAATTAGGGATGAAGAAATTCTCTCTCATTTCTGAGAGTTAGATCAAGTTTTTGGTATGTATGGAATCGTGGCTTGATGCTTGACATTTTTCATGTTATAAGTTTGTGCTAAAAGTCCAGGAATCAGGATGTTTGAACCAGGAAGAAGGGCGCGCGTTTTTTTTGACATTTTTGTGTTGGAGGTTGAAGACAACCTCTATTGAGTTGGGCCTGTGATATTTTTCCTTTTTGCACTTTCATTTTTCACATGCACCCCCTGGCCCATTTTGAGATATACTTGTCATTTTTCATTTTTTTCTTTTGATTTTGTTTCTATATTTTTATTTAAGCATGAAAAAATATTAAAATTATTTTTCCCACATTTTTTTGCATTTTATTTGATATTTATTTGGTTTTATTTAGTTTTGTACATAAATAAGCATAAATATACTTTTCTTTAAAATAACTAAAAATAATACAAACACTTTTATTTTCTGATTTTTATTTTATTTTACCTTTGAAAACATTTTATAAAAAATAAACTTTTTTTTTTGTAAATATTAAATATTTTATTTTTGTATATATTTAATATATTTAATAAATAATGTAAATACTTATATATTTATTAGTATATTTAGGTTAAAAACACAAAAATAATACATTTTTATTTTTATTAATATTTAAATTAAAAAATCACTTTTTGATAATATACTTCCTTTTTATTTATTTTTTGTACATGATTAATAAATATTGCATATATTATATAATAAATACCTTTTATTTATAAAATTAGGGTTTTGCCCTAAAAACATAAAAATACCAAAAATTAATTCATTTTATTTTTGTTTATTTGACACATAAAAAATACTTTTTTTCATACATATAAAAAATCATTTTTTGCATCTTGCATATTTATTGTATTTTTATTTAATTGTTGTATATTAAATAATTTGTATAATTCAATTTGGATGTAATAGTTTAGGTTTTAATTTCTTGCTAAAATATCCCCATTTGAATATTTGTACCCCCCATCCCATAATTTGTGTTGTAATAACTTAGGACCTTTTATTTTTTGCATTTAAGAGCTTTCTAAATATGCCATGTTAGAATTAGGGTTTTGTATGCAAATCAAAAACAACAAATAGTTTGACCTAAATTCAAGATAAACAAGCATGAAAATGGACAACACTAATCACACTTGCACCCCTAGGGTATTCCACTTGTTGCCTTCAATAAGGGGCCATATTGCATGTTAGGTATCTTTGGCAAAAAACAAAACAATCAAATGATCATAGTCCCTCGATGACGCTTTCAAAAGTTGCCTAAAAATGATCAAGTCCCTTAAAGGAAAAAAATTGCCCAAAGATACTTAGCACCATTGCAATCATGGTCTAAGCGATGACCTGCGCCCGTCCCGTTCACATCCTAAGACAAGATTGTCCACCAAATACAATGGTGGAACAAAATTGTTAAAAGGGTTAAAACATAGCAAAATCTTTGAGAAATTTAGAGTAGACAAACTCTTGGTTACTTGCCAACTTGCAAAACAAAAACACTTGCCTATTTTTTTCAAAACCACACATCACTACACTTTCAAAAGAACTTTCAAAAACATTGAAAACCTTTTCAAAAGACATACACCTTTGTATACATCCCAACATGGATCATTACAAAGGTTGCCACCATATTGGCCTCTTTTCAAAAACATTTTCAAACCCACACACAAAGCACCATTTCAAACAATTGAAAGTACCATTTCAAACAATTGAAAATCAAGGCAAGTTGATCTAAGCAAGTAACTAAGAGCCCTTGGATAACCATGGATAGAAAGGGTGCTAATACCTTCCCTTTCTATAATCTACTCCCCGAACCCAAGAAAACATCTCAAAGGTTTTTGCTGTGCTTTTTAACCTTTCCTTAGGATAAAATAAAAAGTCAGTGGCGACTCTTGCTCAACCGAAACATTTGCGAAAACAAATGCAAAACCTCAAGTCAGTTCTCCCACCGTATCACAGAATCCATTTGCATCTTGGTGAAAACATGGGCCAAAGTTAGGAAAAAATAAGAAAATTTCATAACTTAGAAAATTTCCAAGTTATGAAATTTTTTCCATTTTAAACCCTAATTTGCATTTTTGGGTTTCTTGATGAACAAGTTTCATAATTTGACATGTCTTGATGAAAAATAACTATTGGTACTTAATTTTGACCAAAAAGTCAAAGTTTGACTTTTCAGTGTACAGTCAAATTTTGATCAGTTGACTGAAAAATTCATCTGTCAACCTTATGCATTTGAGATCTTTTGAACTTGTTGAATGGGTCAAGACAATTTCATTGAGTCCTTGAGTCCATATGTGAGCTTGGTTTGCCATTGGCTAGGTCAAACAGTAAAAAATTTCCTTTGTGCAGTCCAAACCCTAAAAATGACCATTTTGCCCTTTTGGTGATCTGATCAAATTTCTTGTGGAATTGTGATCCAAAATTGGTCAAATGTTTCATATGAGTTCATAATGTTGAGGTGGGTCAAATTTCATGAGGTTTGACTATCAATTGGCCATAATTGGCTTTTTCCCCAATACAGCTGATTTTAGGTCAACTGTCCAATTGACTGGGCAAAAATTTGAATCAAGGCTTGAAATTTGGTATGGACAAACTTGTGAATCCAACATGAAGTATGAAAGTAAATTTGGGCATTGTAGGTCAAAATATCCCTGTGCAAACTCAAACCCTAATTTGGGTCAACAGTGCAAGGAGGTGTCTTGGGCAGAGCAAACCCTAACTTGATACTGAATTCCAAGAGTCTTGTGATGAGAAATATTGATGAAATGAGAGGGAAAATTTTTGGGGTACAACAGTTTCCCCTGTTCAATATTCTTGAACCTGAAGAGTTAGATTGGCAATTTTGCCTTTCGCGACTCGAAGGTAAAAGAGGATTGGACACTAGAGTGCCCGTAAATTTGCACTCGTCAAAATATGGCTTAGGAAATGGGCTTAAAGATGCCATTTAGAGATGGTAGAATATTTCCAGAGATGGGCTTAAAGATGCCATCCAAGAACGTTTGTTGAATTGCAATGTTGTAGATCAGAAGAATGAGCATCAAAATGGTATCCGTGTCTGGAATGCATTTGAACTGTATCTGGAGACTGAGTCTGTATGAGCAAGAGAATGGCGCCCGTGTCTGGAGCGTATCTGAGCTGTAACCGCGTTTGAACTTTGAATGAATATCAGAATGACTGCCGTGTCTGGAGTGTATCTGTATTGTATCTGAAGTTGAGATCTGTATGAGTAGCAGACGACTTCCGTGGCGATTGCACTGGGGAGAATCAAACTGCTGGTGTAAGGGCCAAAATGGCATCCGTGTCTGGAGAATATCTGAACTTGTGTTTGATTGTTGAATCTGAGTGAGAGATAGAATGGCTGCCGTGTCTGGAGCATATCTAGTCTGTATCGGACTGCTGAAGTCTGAATGAGTAGTAGAATGACTGTCGCGTATGAGGTGTATCTGTACTGTATTTTGACTTGAAATTGTGAATTAGTAATAGAATGACCGCCGCGTCTGGGGTGTATCCATACTGTATCTGAATAATTGTTAACAATATCCTTTTAATCTTATCCTGAAAAGGGTAAAATGTTAGCTAAAAACATAAAGTTATGTTGCATGATATGTATGATGCAATGAACTGTATTTCATCAATGTTTATGATATATGAATGTAATGGATGTGTATGTAATCTGATTAGCTGTCTTGCTGAGGAAAATAAATCCTTGGTAACTGGAGGTAATGAAATCTTTGATTGCCGTCGGGAGAAGTAAATCCTTGACCAATGATGGGGATTAACAAGGCCTCTGACAACTTTTGTGGGGAATGAGAATCCTTCATGACCTTCCTGGGATATAGGGGAAACTCTGAAAATCTCTTCTGGGGAATTGAAGCCTTGGAGAAATGGGACCGAGAATCTTCGATCTTGCTGGGAGATAAATCTGTGGGGGGAAATACTCACCATTCTGGTTCCACTGGGGGAATAAGGTTTAGACTAATCTGTCTCCACCGGGGATCTTGAAGTTTAACTCCGCTGGGGAAATATACTCCGAATTTTAGCTTTGTTGAGGATCTGAATGATGTATCGTAGGGGATTCCTTCTGGAATAGCATAAAGATTTCTTCCTAATCCTATTTGTAATTATCCTTTTTCAATTTCGTCTTGTCTGTAAGCAGTGATTATATTCCAATGCATATGCCTATTTAACAAAACATTGGACGTTTTCAAATAAAACATAAGTGTAAAAAGAAAAGAGAGGCAAGCAAATTTCCGCATTTTGAAGTATATTTGTATTAACTTTTGTGAGTATTTTTGTACAAAGGAGACATACATCCTAGTAAGAGAATGTTGTCGTAAAAATTGAAAAATTATATACAAAAGAAAGATGGCTATGTCTAACAATTCCATGGGATTCCCATTCTGCTATAGCCTTCACAACTCTGAATATCTTTTCCATTTGCTGCTTCATCCGTCGATGGCTAGATTGATCATAAGCTTGGGGCTTGTTGGTGAAGAGATTGTTCTTAAAGTGATCCGACGAGACATAGTCATACGCTTTAAATTCCCTAACTTTTGCCTGGACCTCCCTTTCGAGTTTTCGATCCACCGGGAAACCCTTTTTTGCCCAAGTCGCCCTTTCGGGTTTTCAACTTGCCGGGTGAATAGATTTTTTTTGTTTTATCCCTAATTTTTGCCCGAACCGCCCTTTCGGGTTTTCGATTCACTGGGATGCCCATTTTTGCCCAAGTCTCCCTTTCGGGTTTTCAACTTGTCGGGTCGTTTTATGCGTAGTATCTTTTGACTGTCTGCGTTCGCAGGGTGCACCAAGTCATCGCCGTCCATGGTGGTCAGAATCATTGCCCCACCAGAAAAGATGCTCTTGATTACAAATGGTCCTTCGTAAGTAGGAGTCCACTTGCCCCTGGGATCGCTTTGCGGTAAGATGATCCGCTTGATTACAAGATCTCCGACTTGATATACCTGACGTCTGACCTTTTTGTTGAAAGCCTTGATCATCCTCTTTTGATACGTCTGACCATGACAAATAGCAGTAAGTCGCTTCTTGTCGATCAATTTAAGTTGATCAAGCCGACTCTGAATCCAATCGTCTTCACTCAAACCAGCGTCCTTCATAATCCTTAAGGAAGGAATCTGAACTTCCATGGCTAGAACAACTTCCATGCCATATACCAAAGAAAATGGGGTTTCCCCTGTTGAAGTACGTGCCGTGGTACGATATCCATGCAGAGCAAACGGTAACATCTCATGCCAGTCTTTGTAGGTGATTGTCATCTTTTGAATGATCTTCTTAATATTTTTGTTCGTGGCTTCAACAACACCGTTCATCTTCGGCTGATAGGGAGATGAATTGTGATGATAAATCTTGAACTGTTCGCATAGAGCGGTGATCATAGTATTGTTCAAATTTGTACCATTGTCTGTGATGATCCTGTCGGGGACACCATACCGGCATATGAGGTTCTGCTTGATGAAGCGGGCAACCACATTCTTTGTAACAGAGGCAAAGGAAGCTGCTTCGACCCGCTTGGTAAAATAATCAATAGCGACCAGGATAAAGCGATTTCCATTGGACGCCGTGGGCTTGATCTCTCTAATCATGTCAATGCCCCACATTGCGAATGGCCAAGGAGCTGTCAGAACGTTGAGAGGAACAAGAGGAATATGTACCTTGTCGGTGTAGACTTGGCATTTGTGGCAAGTACGGGAATGTTGGTGACAATCAGCTTCCATGGTAGACCAGTAGTAGCCTGCCCTTAGAATCTTCTTAGCCATCGTATGTTCGCTCAAATGGGTGCCAAATGTACCACTGTGTATTTCAGTCATGATCAACTCTGCTTCAGCTTTGTCCATACAACGAAGTAAAACACAATCATGGCTGCGTTTATAAAGGATGCCATTGTTTAGGAAGAACTTGGCAGTAAATCTCCTTAAGAACTTTTTGTCATTGACGGAAGCTCCTTCGGGGTATTCTCTAGTCTGGAGATACCTTTTGATTTCATGAAACCAGGGTTGTTCCACTACTTCTTCAGTATTAATCTTATGACAGTGCGCAGGTTCGTCCATTCGCTCGATGGTGATTTGGGGAGCCTCGTTATCCCAGTTGAGTTTAAACATGGAAGACATTGTAGCCAGAGCATCTGCTAGCTGATTCTCTTCTCGCAGGAAATGCTCGAAAGTAATCTGCTCGAAATGAGGCAACAACGACAGGACATGTTCTTTGTATGGGATAAGATTAGGATGTTTGGTGTCCCACTCTCCTTTGACTTAACTGATAACCAAAGTCGAGTCCCCAAATACGACAAGAGATTTGATCCCCAAGTCTATAGCATCCTTGAGACCAAAGATGCAAGCTTCATATTCGGCCATGTTGTTGGTACAGCTGAAGCAAAGTCGGGCAGTGAAGGGTGTATGGCAACCTTCCGGAGAAATGAGTACCGCACTGATGCCATTGCCAAGTGAATTGAATCACCATGGAAGTACAGGGTCCATCGGGATCCTTGTTCAAGTCCGTCATACGGTCCATTACCTTCGATGTTGTCCAAAGCCATGATGTCCTCGTCAGGGAAGTTGAATCTCATAGACTGGTAATCTTCGACGGCTTGATGAGCTAGATGGTCAGCTAGTACACTCCCCCTTTATAGCTTTTTGGGTAGTATACTGGATATCATACTCTGTCGGGATCATTTTCCATCTAGCGATTCTTCCAGATAAAGCAGGCTTCTCGAAGATATACTTGATCGAATCCATTTTTGAAATCAACAAAGTGGTGTGAGTCAACATATACTGCCTCAGCCGGCGAGCAGCCCATACCAAAGCGTAGCAAGTTTTCTCGAGCAGTGAGTAGCGAGTCTCACAGTCGGTAAACTTTTTGCTAAGGTAATAAATGGCATGCTCTTTTCGGCCAGACTCGTCATGTTGGCCCAACACACACCCCATTGAGTTATCCAGAACAGTCAGATACATGATTAACGACCTTCCTTCGACGGGTGGCATCAGGATAGGAGGTTCTAGTAAGTACTTCTTGATTTTATCAAAAGAAACTTGACAATCTTTGTTCCATTCAACTACCTGATCTTTCTTTAACAATTTGAAAATTGGCTCACAGGTAGATGTCAGGTGAGAGATGAACCTTGCGATATAGTTTAAGCGTCCCAAGAATCCCCTAACCTCCTTTTCAGTATGGGGGGCGGGCATTTCTTGTATAGCCTTCACTTTAGCTGGATCGACCTTAATGCCTTTGTTGTTGACAATAAATCCCAAAAGTTTACCAGACCTAACTCCAAAAGTGCACTTGCTTGGGTTCAACCCGAGCTTATACTCCTTCAACCTGGAAAACAGCTTTTGTAAATGACCAAGGTGTTCTTCTTCTGTCTGTGATCGAGCTATCATGTCGTCTACGTAAACTTCGATCTCATGATGTATCATATCATGAAACAAAGATACCATGGCGCGTTGATAAGTTGCCCCTGCATTCTTCAGTCCGAACAGCATCACTTTGTAGCAGAAGGTACCCCATTGCGTGACAAAGGTAGTTTTCTCCATGTCCTCGGGGGCCATTTTAATCTGGTTGTAGCCCGAGAATCCATCCATGAAGGAAAAAACCTTGTGTTGAGCTGTGTTTTCAACCAAGATATCGATATGTGGCAACGGAAAATCGTCTTTAGGGCTAGCCATATTTAAATCTCGATAGTCTACACACATTCTGACCTTGCCGTCCTTCTTAGGCACGGGCACAATGTTAGCAACCCATTATGGATAGGTAGTAACAACCAGAAAGTCAGCATTGAATTGCTTCATTACTTCAGCCTTAATCTTTTCAGACATATCAAGCCTCATTCTTCGGACCTTTTGCTTGATCGGTGGACAATCTTCTCTTGTAGGAAGACGATGAACCCCGATATCTGTGTCTAACCCCAACATGTCTTCATAAGACCAAGCGAAGATTTCAACATATTTGTTCAACAACTGCACTAAGCGCTCCTTGACACTCGGTTCCAGGTTGGCACCCACTTTTACTTCCTTCCTGTCTTCCTCTGTCCCTAAGTTGATGGTTTCTAGCAACTCTTCATGAGGCAGAATGAACCTCTCTTCTTAATGTAAAAGTCTGGATAACTCTCCCGGCACTTCACAATCTTCGTCAACTTCGTACTCATCATGATTGACCAAATCTTCAGAGTTATCAAAGGCTAAAATAGAATAGTCACCCATGGAATCCGGAATGGATGGGTACCTGTATTTGTGAGTGTGGGTGTATGTAAGGGATAGCCATCCTTAAGCAAACAAAAATGCAAAAGGAAAGAAAATGAACACAACAGTTTATAGATGAAAAGCGTCCAATGATTCATTAAAACATGGCATATAATTATGAAGAAAATCAAACCCTTACAAATGGACCTACATGCCCCGGGCAAGGCATGAGGTGGAAATAGTGTGCAAATTGTTTTAGTTATTACAGACCATAAAAAATGGGAAATTCTTCAAAGATAAAATTACTGGTTGATAAAGGTGATGGGAACAAAATCCTTTGCTTCCCAGTTGCTCAAACTCCCTTCGACGGTCGGAAAGATCCAATCTTCAAAGTGGCTCTCTTAATCTTCATCTTCTACAACATTAATTCCGTGATGAGTGATCCTTATGGGTGGCCCTCCAGTCTTGGAACGACGCATAGCCTTTTGTCCTGCAGCTGTAAACCCTAGTCCAAATTTGTCCGTCTTATGGGGAAAATCAGGAAATTGCCCCCATGTTGTACTCTTCCCTTCTTTGATCACCGCCTCTACCTCCTTGAGAGACGCCATCCTAGATACATGCTTAGGAATAATAGGCACCTCAACCATTGTCTTCGCAACTACTACCTCAGGAGAAACTTCCTCAACATGCTGGAAAGGCGTTTCGATGAACTCGCCATCCAGCTCCACAAAACGGAAGGAGTTGAGGTGGCTTATCATGTACTCTTCCTCGCCGTGCACCGTTATAATTTTACCTTTAATAGGATATTTATGCATCTGGTGCAAAGAGGAGGTAACTGCCCCAGCATAATAGATCCACGGTCTTCCTAGCAAACATGAATATGACGGACGGATGTCCATCACGTAAAAGGTTGAGTTGAAGACTTTCGTGCCTATTTTGATAGGAATATCAACCTCTCCATGAACCATTCTCTTGGAACCGTCAAAATCCCTAACAATGATGTTACTAGGCTTGAGAGTCAGTCCTTCGCAGTCCAAGCGGTCTAAGGCTTTCTTTGGCAGCACATTCAAGGAAGATCCAGTATCAACTAAGACATGGGCGAGAGTGGTTCCCCGACATTTAATTGAAACATGTAACGCGTCGTTGTGTTTCCTTCCTTTGGGAGTTAAGTCAGCATCGGAAAAGCCAAGGCCATTATCAGCAGTAAGACTGGCTACACATTCTTAAAACTGGTCAGCCGAAGTCTCTTGGGGAACATGTGCCGCCTTCAAGAATTTGATCAGGGCCTTAGCGTGGGCCTCAGAACAGAGCAGAAGAGCCAACATTGAAATTTTAAAAGGGGTCTGCCTTAATTGCTCCACAACGTCGAAGTCACTTTTTCTGATTATTTTCAAGATTTCATCCATTTCTTTCTGAGTGGTTTCGAGGATAACCACAGCATGAGCCTTCGTCCTGACAGGCATTTCCAGCACCCCCTTACCCTTGTCGGTATTATCAGTAGATGGTCTTACTTCATGAGTATCCAATTCTTCAATCACTGGGCCTTGCACAGAGGGTGCAACAGGTGTAGAAGCTTTTAAGGGTCCGAAAACTACTCGAGGGGGAGAAATCTCCGGAGAAAAGATCTGGCCACTGCGAGTTATCTTTCTTGTACCCGCGATGTTCCCTATATCAGGGTCTTCTTCAGAAATCTCTTGGACTGTTTCGATTTGTTTGATGCAGTGGTAGAAGATTTCTCCCCCATAGTTCCACGGTATCATTTTGCTTGATTGGTACGGGACAGGTCCCGACATGGTGATCTTTAAAGGTACACATTCAGAGTTGGGTGTTGTGATCGGTGGAAATAGAACTGACTGTTTAAAGCTGGTTCGCGAAATGTCGCGGTAAGCAAGAGTCGCCACCGCCTTTTATGTTCTCCAACATGGAAAGGACAAAAGTACAGCAAAATTCCTTCTTTGAGATGTCTCTCGGTTCGGGAGGTAGATTTATAGAAAGGGAAGGTGTTAGCACCCTTTCTATCCGTGGTTATCCACGGGCTCTTAGGTACTTGCTCTTATGTTTTCAAAATGTGTTTTGCTTTTCAAAATGTGAGTGGGTTTGAAAAAGTTTCATTGAAAGATTTCTGAGTGACTCTTGTATTTGTCCTCAAGAGTGTTTGAAAAATTTGTTTTGAAAGCTTTTGAAGGTGTCAGTGTGAAAAGATTTTTTTATTTGTTTTTGAGAGCAAGTACCCATGAGTCATCTACCTACCCTAAGGAATTAGGCTGTGTAAAAGTCCTTAAGGTAGTGCCATCCCACCATTGAGAGGTAGGTAGCACCACCGTTGGAGGTGTTCGGGTCAATTCAATTTTAGGGACAGTGTGGTCACCGAAGCAATAGTAGGACACCTTAGAAGTAACCCTAATGTCCTAGATCCTTTTTAATCCGAGGCAACCGTTTCGAGGCAACTGGATCTTGGACATAAGAGCGACCGCTAAAACATCCTATACTTGACGACCACTTTCGAGGCAACGAGTAAGGCGTACCCTAGAAGTGGCATGTGCATTGGGTGTTGTTTTCATGTTAATAGTTATCTTGGATCAGGCAATTGTGAGCTACGAGTCGTTTTTTAGTTATCATACATTCTTCCATGCGATTTAGAATTTAGGAGTGCGGAAAATTAAATACAGAAAGATAAAAGCTACGCCATTACAAGGCGCGAGTCTATACATCGCCAAAATACAAAGATCCGTTTTTGATAAAGATGCGGAAAGTAAAAAAAGCAATAAACCTAATTACTATTACATCCGGAAACAGTTACATAATAATCAAATACAATAAATAACGTGCGCGAAAAGAAAATTAATTGGACATCCTTAGGGTTTTGACCCTTTTGAGAAATTAAGAGTTTTTTTATCCTTTTGCTTGAAATTAAATTAAAATTAAACTTAATTATTTAATTAATTAAAGAAAGATGTTTTTTTTGTGTTTTTTGTATTTAATGAAAATAAAGTAAATTAAAATCAAAAGAAAATCCTAGGTCTAAGTCTATTTTAATTATTAATAAAATGTTAAAGTTAACCTATTTTAAGCTAATTAATTAATTTACATGTTATTTACAAAAATAATAATTAATAAATAGTAAATAGTAATAATGATGATTAATAAAATATGATTAAAAATGTCAAAACCTAATTCTATGCAATTTTTATTTATTAAGAAAAAGGATTAAAATTAAAACCTAAATTAAACTAAGTTAATTGTTAATGTTTATTTACAAAAATAGGTTAATGGTAAATTTAATAAATAATTAAAAATATTTACATTTTTGAGTTTCTGATTTTTATTAGGAAAAATTATTTTATGGTGAATTAATAATAATTATTAAAAACAATTGAAAGAAATTAAAAGAAAAGAAAATAAAATAAAATTAAATATGCAAACCAAAGGGGGTGTGATGGCCCATGTGGAGGTTTGTTTTGAGCAATTATGGCCCAAGAAGACCAAGCCTGGTTGACTTTCAGGAATCACGTGCGTGCTGTTTGACTGGAGCACACCATAGACTCCATCTCTTGGCCTTCAGATTGTTCATCAAGGCCACTTGGCAAGCTAACGCGTGAGGCTTATGGTGGAACATTTGAGAGGCACTGCATTGGAACATGTTAAAAAAAATAATCAACAATTATATGGGGGACCTGGGAATCGAACCCAGGTCCCAGTGGTGAACAATCACGTCACTAGCCACTCAACCATCGCGCTGTATTTGTAATAATAATAACCAACGAAAATAATATGTGAAAAGAAACAATTATGCTGGGACATTAAAAAGCGCGCGCTGAGTTTGAATGATCCACTAGCGTTTGGACAGCTCACCCTTCTTCTTCGTTTTTCCTGCAAACATAAACAAGATAGCGGGGGTTTTAAACCCCCACAAAACAAAAGTCCCAATAATAGCGATTAGAGCTATGGGTCACATAAAAAGAGCGCGAGGGTCTTAATGGTTTCGTCTTGTCCTGAAGAATTTATCTATATAGGTCTTGAGGCCTAATTTTACAGCATATGAAAACCCCCAATATGGAAGCTCTGAAACCCTAGCGTTCGTCCATGGCAGATTTTGATACAGGATGTTTCAACACAATTAATCTACACCAAAAGCTTCAGGAAGATGTCAGCAACACAAATCAATAATCAAAACATATCAATGATGCATAAAAAATGGATTTCGATTATGGCAATGTTTGTTCAAACCGTGACTCTGTTTTACCGTTTCTTTGTGTATTAGAGCTTGTTCTTGATGGCAATAGACTCCTGGAGACTTAGGCAAGGTGTTGGAATCCTTTTCAGGCTTTGAATCGTGCTGCAATAATGATTTCAGTTTTCACAATTTTCTTGAGTTTTTGCAATTTGGTTATGGAGTTCTTAGCAGCAATTGTGTGTTCTTAGCACTAGGGTTAGCTCTTGCATTTGTATTGGAACAGAATTAGGTTAAAACCTTGGCCCAAAAGTCCATGAATTTAAGTTTTCAATCTTTGATTTTCAATCATATAATTTCCAATCTTTTTTCAATGAAAACCTTGCCAATTTGGGAGATCTTGTCCCCTTGAGTGATGCACGAGATCTTTAGCATGTGTGGAGTGTATTTGCTTCATAAAAAGATTTGACAACCATGCTTTGATATTTTTCTACAATTAAAACCAATTAAATGAATTAATAATAATAAAAATTCAATTAATTAATTAAAAATAAGAAAATAAATCATTTTAAGTTCAATGGGTCGTGCATAGGCTTTGGGTAAAGATTCAAGAAAGAATTTGAGGCCCATTAGCAAAATTGAAGTGTTTTAGGCAAAGTTGACTTTAGAAAGTTCCCAAAAATTTCCCAACTTCTCCAATGCATATCTTTCTCAATTTTGAAGCTATGAACATGTTCTTGGACATTTTGGAAAGTTCTTGAAGTCCTCTAACCAATGCCTTTGGTCCCATGTCATTTTGATTTACCAATCTCAAGTTATGGTCTTTGACTTAAAATGCCTTTTTGTTGACTTTTGAAAATGACCTATAATGTTGAAATTGATAACTTTTTGTGAGAGCATTTCTTGGACTTGGAATGTGAAGATGAGTTGTAGTAAATGTCACCCCCTTCAAAATGAGCATTGGATGGGATTTTTCTGATAAGCCATGAAGAAGTTATGCCTTGGTCAATTTACAGTTGACTTTTCAGCTGTCCAAAAGTAGAAACTTTTGCATCTTGAGACTTTTTGAGCCATGCTTGTGGAATCATGATCAAGAATTGATCAAATGATGATTGTGGCTTCAAAATAAGATGTTGACCAAAATTTTTGACTTTTGACTGTCAAATGACCATTTTTCCCATGCAGTTGACTGTGAAGCATTTAGGGCTTCTGACTGTGCAACTTGATGCTGTGAGTCTTGAAACTTGACATATAGATTTTTGACAATGTATATAGGCATATGGGACTTGATTGGACCCTTGAAAGCCTCAATTTCTTTGCAAGAACCAAAACCCTAATTTTGACTGTGTTAGGAGGCAATTGGACTGTGTAACCCTTGAGGGATTTTGAAGCTTGATCTTGCCAAATCTTGAAGAATATGGGAGGGCAAATTTTGGGGTACAACAGTTGCCCCTGTTCAATCTTCTTAGACCTGAGGATGTAGATTGGTTGGCGTGCCTTTCGTGATCCAAAGGTGGAAGATGATTGAACACTAGAGTACCCAGAAATTTGCACTCACATAGTAGAATATCAGCAGTGTGATGGTGGGAATGGGCTTACAGATGCCATTTGGAGATGTGATGGAGTCTTGTCGGGAATGGGCTTATAGATGCCATTTGGAGATTGTTGGTATGTGGATGGGCTTATAGATGCCATCTAGGTGTCGATCGCGTAAGAGATTCCTTAGCGAGAACTTGCGTACCTGAGAAAGAAAAATAATTACCTGGCCTGTTACAGGGGTTGATTTTCAAACTATTTATGTAGATATGCCCTGGCTGGATACAGGTATCGAATCTCTAAACTCTTCATGCAGATCTACCCTGGCTGGATACAGGTATCGAATCTACAATCAATCACTCACAGATATGCCCTGGCTAGATACAAGAATCGAATCTGGAATGTGGTCGTCCACAGATATGCCCTGGCTGGATACAGGAATCGAATCTCTAAACTCTTCATGCAGACATGCCCTGGCTGGATACAGGAATCGAGTCCGGAATAGTCGTCAACAGATGTGCCCTAGCTGGATACAGGAATCGAATCTTCAAACTCTTCAGACGTGCCCTGGCTGGATACAGGAATCGAGTCCGGAATTAGTCATCAACAGATATGCCCTGGCTAGATAGAGGAATCGAATCTTCAAACTCTTCAGACGTGCCCTGGATGGATACAGGAATCGAGTCCAGAATAGTCGTCAACAGATATGCCCTGGCTGGATACAGGAATCGAATCTTCAAACTCTTCAGACGTGCCCTGGCTGGATACAGGAATCGAGTCCAGAATAGTCGTCAACAGATATACCCTGGCTGGATACAGGAATCAAATCTTCAAACTCTTCAGACGTGCCCTGGCTGGATACAGGAATCGAGTCCGGAATTAGTCGTCAACAGACATGCCCTGGCTGGATACAGGAATCAAATCTTCAAACTCTTCAGACGTGCCTTGGCTGGATACAGGAATCGAGTCCAGAATAGTCGTCAACAGATATACCCTGGCTGGTTACAGGAATCGAATCTTCAAACTCTTCAGACGTGCCCTGGCTGGATACAGGAATCGAGTCCGGAATAGTCGTCAACAGATATGCCCTGGCTGGATACAGGAATCGAATCTTCAAACTCTTCAGACGTGCCCTGGCTGGATACAGGAATCGAGTCCGGAATAGTCGTCAACAGATATACCCTGGCTGGTTACAGGAATCGAATCTTCCAACTCTTCATACGTGCCCTGGATGGATACAGGAATCGAGTCCGGAATTAGTCGTCAACAGATATACCCTGGCTGGTTACAGGAATCGAATCTTCCAACTCTTCAGACGTGCCCTGGCTGGATACAGGAATCGAGTCCGGGATTA
The DNA here is from genome assembly GCA_948472305.1 of Vicia faba. Taxonomy (NCBI): domain Eukaryota; kingdom Viridiplantae; phylum Streptophyta; class Magnoliopsida; order Fabales; family Fabaceae; genus Vicia; species Vicia faba. Next base: position 792,258,505 of record OX451741.1, read on the forward strand.
GTCGTCAACAGATATTCCCTGGCTGGTTACATGAATCGAATCTTCAAACTCTTCAGACGTGCCCTGGATGGATACAGGAATCGAGTCCAGAATTTGTCATGCAGATATGCCCTGGCTAGATACAGGTATCGAATCCACAAGTAATCGCTCACAGATATGCCCTGGCTAGATACAGGTATCGAATCTGGAATTGAGACAGTTGATAGTAATCATATTTGTATTGACCTTTTTCCTGAAACGGCGAAACATTAGTTGTATGCGGTGTCATGATGTATGAAATGCGTGATGTTCTCAAAATAAATGAGATTGTATGTCCATGATGCGCCTGTGCATGCTATAATGTATGAAGATGTGATGTTTATGAATGTATTTTCGTCTGGGAAAATAAATCCTTGACGAATGCCGGGAGCTTGTTGAATCCTAGGCTGATGTTGAAGAGTGAAGTTCTTCATTTCCGCTGGGGATGATGGTTGCAAGAATAAACCAATAGGAGAAGATGACTCCGTTGGGGAATAAACTTGGCAAAGAGATTACTCTACGGGGAATACTCTGTGGGAAGAGATACTTCGCTGAGGTTTGATGATAATTCCGCTGGGGATACCGTTGATATGTTATGTTGGAAGATTCGATGAACTCCGCTGGGGGATAGGAAGAACTTCGCCGAGGACGATCTTTCCGTGGCTTTTAGCTGAGGATAACCCAGTTATAAGCCCTGGTAAGGAATAACCTTTGAATAAAGTCCGGGAGACGTGTTCGTGCTCTGCAGGGGTAAGCTTCCTACTGGGGGGATGGTTCAACTCTCCTGGGGAAACTTTTGAACTGTATTAGGGAATGGCTCCACTGGATGTCCGGTATTCCACCGGGGAACAATCTTAGATCAAGACTGCCGGGGATGCTTGTTAGGAATGTTTGTATACTCCGTTGGGGAATATTGAGATTCTCTGGGGATACTCGACTTTCTTAAGGCTGATAGTAGACTAACTCTGCTTGGGGAGAGTGTTGCTGACTTGCTAGAGATATTGTGCCTTCTCGGGGCTGATTGGAGACCAACTCTGCTCGGGGGAGGGTATTGCTGCATCTTATCTTACTCGGTGGGGAGTGAAGGTATTTAGGTTACATTTTTCAGCCGAACTTACCTTGGTACCTTGGTGGACAGAGCAATTAGATCGCTTAGATAACTCATTATTGCCCCTGTTTCTGATGTCACCTGTAATTAGTCCTTCGTTTCGCATGCAAATATTTATGAGTTAGCAATTAGTGTCAAATGCATATATCAAAAATGAACATTGGACGTTCTTTGCAAAACAAAACAGAAAAAGGAAAATAATAGGCAATTTATCTGAAAGGTGAATTTGTATTGATTTTTGAATTTGCCTGTAAATAGGCGCTGATGTACAAGAGGTTGACGTCCTAGTAAGAGAACGCCGCCGAACAAACAGAGTTTATACAATTTTGTGAAAAAGGAAAACAAAATAGCTATGTGTTGTACCCCAAAATTTGCCCTCCCATATTCTTCAAGGAATTGCAAAGTCAAGCTTCAAAATCTCTCCAAAGGTTGCACAGTCAAGGGTCTCCTAAACAATCAAAATTAGGGTTTTTGTTCTGATCAAGAAAATGAAGTTTCCAAGGGCCCAATCAAGTCCCACATGCCTATAAATATGGTCAAGCATCCTCATACAAAGTTTCAAGACTTTCAACACAAAATTGCACAGTCAAAACCCTAATTGCACTACAGTCAACTGTAGGGGCAAAATGGTCATTTGACAGTCAAAAGTTCAAATTTTTGGTCAACATCTCATTTTGAAGCCACAAACATCATTTGATCAATGCTTGATCATGATTCTCAAAGCTTGGCTCAAAAATCATCAAGATGCAAAAGTTTCCTTATTTGGACAGCTGGAAAAGTCAACTGTAAATTGACCAGGGCATAACTTTCACATGGATTATCAGAAAAATTCCATCCAGATCTCATTTTGAAGAGAAAGACATTTCCTACAACTCCTCTTCATACTTCAAGTCCAAGAAATGCTCTCACAAAAAGTTATCAATTTCAACATTATAGGTCCTTTTCAAAAGTCAACAAAAAGGGACTTTAAGTCAAAGGCCATAACTTGAGATTGGTAAATCAAAATGACATGGGACCAAAGGCATTGGTTAGAGGACTCAAAGATCTTTCCAAAATGTCCAAGAACATGAGCAAAGCTTAAAAATTGAGCAAGTTATGCCTTGTGGAATTTGGGAAATGTTTGGATATTTTGAAAAGTCAACATTGATTCAAATGACCTAAAATTGCTAATGGGCTTCTTTTTCTTCCACAATTCATTATCCAAGGCATGTGCACGACCATTTGGCCCAAAGGGAAGTTTTTTTTCATTTTTTATTTATTTATTTGGATTTTTATTACTAATAATTCATTTAAATTAATTAAATACATGGAAAATACTAAACCTAATTTATCAAATCTTTTTGTACATGTAATAGGTTCAAATATTCGTGCATGATCAATTAGGGAAGAATTGGAGGTGATTGGATATGATTGAGAGCAAATGTGCATGAAAAGATTTGAAAATATTTTGTCATAAAAATCAAATATCCATACACCAATTCTTTGATTCCTTGGACAAGAAACTTAACCTAATTTATTCCATACATAAGCTGGATCAAAACCCTTGTGCTCATTGACTCTAAGCTGCGCTAGACATAGAAAAGAAAACTTGAGTTTTTGGTGAAAAAATTCAAATCTGAAAACCAGGTTAGAGGACGATTCAAGGCAAAAGACTTGTGCCATCACCTTCCTGAAGCTTCAAGGAAGGATTTCCAATCGAAATCAATCATTCTAACGCCCTAAATTGGTAACACGAGTGCGACCTGTACAGAGAAAATTTCATCTTCTTGCATCTCAATTCATGCGCATTTAGCACTTTTTAATGTTTGATTCATATTCCTTGTTTGATTCTAATGCTAACCATGTAAATTAATTATGTTTTTGAGCGTTGTACACGATTCCACCATTGTCGTCTTCTAGGTTTTTTCAAACTGTGAATTGGGGTTTTTCACTCAAGGAAAAATCAGCGCTCAAGACCCAGACCATCAAAATCAGGACCTCCATACAAACTCATTGATGGAGTCGCGCTCAATTTATGAGCATCCTTGGGCTAATCGCTATTTTTTAATAGGGTGCTTATGGGAACGTTTGTAAAACCGTTGCTAACGTTTGTGTTTCAGAAAAAAAAAATAAGCCAACGAGGAAGACGCTTAGGTGGCCATCCACGATTGGAGCGTTTGAAATTTCGCGCCCAGAAAGCACTAACACATTATTTTGTTTTATTATATTTATTTGTTATATAGTATACAAAGAAAACAAGGCAGCATGGTTGGCAAGCGCGTTGGTTGGTAATGTTCAGGACCTGGGTTCGAGTCCCAGGTCCCCACCCCCTTTCATATTTTTCTTCATTTAATATTCATGTGCAGATTCAACATAGTGGACCACTGTATGCCTTCAAAATCAAACGTCCACGCGTCCCACTTGATTCAATCAAGGGCCATGATCCGGGGAACATGATGCACTCTAGTCAACGCTTGGGTACGTGAATGGAAAAGTCAGCCAGGCCATGAATAATTGGGCTCAAATTGCTGGGCTTCACCCTCCACTTTGGGGACAGCAACCCCCCTAGGTTTGCAAATGTTTTTATTATTCTTTATTTTTTCATTATTTTTTTACTTTCTTTTAATTATTGTTTTTTTAATTAATTTAATATTTTCATAATATATAAAAACACCAAAAAAAAGCAGAAAAGATAAAAAATAATAAATATTTTTATTTTTAGTATTTTTGTAAATAAATAACTTTAATTGATTAGTTTTAATTTAGGAGAAAACCTTAATATTTTCTTAATTAATAAAAAATTGGTAGAATTAGGGTTTAATTAATTAAAATCATAAAATACCAAAAAATACCAAAAAAATTTCTTTTCTCTTTTAATTAATTAATTTCATCATTTAATTTAATTTTGCAAAAAGGGTCCAACGCCCTCATTTTAATTCTTATTTAATTCGCATATTTATTTCTTTTTCTTTATAATATTTATGTATCTCTCCCAAGGCCATGTAACATCTTTTATTTGTCGCACTTTTAATTCTTTACTTTTCTGTCAAATCGGGTTCTGGAAATTTTGGCGATGTGGACCCGCGCCTTTTGTAATAGCTTAGGATCTTTTACTTCTCGCAAATATTTTAACTGTTAATCGATGCATGCAAGAATGAATGACCATAAATAAAAATAAGCGTAGATCACCAATAACATGAAAAAGACAAAAATAAATGAAAATGACACACAAATCACACACCACCCCTAGGGTACGCCTCACTGTTGCCTTGCCTCGAAAGGTGATCGTCGAGTAGAGGATGTCTTAGTAAGTCCTCATGATCCGGGAACCTGGCATGAGGGTAGCTTCTAAGGTGTCTTCCTATTGCTCCGGTGATCACCATGTCCTGAACCTCGAATTGACCCGAACACCTCTAACGGTGGTGCTACCTACCTCTCAATGGTGGGATGGCACTACTTTAAAGGACATTTACACAGACGAATTCCTTAGGGTAGGTAGACAACTCTAGATACTTGCTCTAATTTCAAAAACAAATCAAAAAATACTTTTCACACCGACACCTTTTCAAAAAGCTTTCGAAAGCAATTTTTCAAACACTCTTGAGGACCGATACAAGAGTCGAACTGAAATTTTCAAAGAAACTTTTTAAAACCCACAGTTGAAAAGCAAACAAACCATTTTTGAAAACACAAGTGAGCAAGTATCTAAGAGCCCATGGATAACCATGGATAGAAAGGGTGCTAACACCTTCCCTTTCTATAATCTACCTCCCGAACCGAGAGCAATCTCTATAAGGAATTTTTCTGTGCTTTTGTCCTTTCCATTTGGAGAAAATAAAAGACGGTGGCGACTCTTGCTTCCGCGACATTTCGCGAACCAGCGTTAAACAGTCAGTTCCAGATCCACCGATCACAGAACTAGCGACTCTGCTGGGGACTTAACTTAAAGTGAGGTGTACCTTAGGGTTAGTTCATAACTGTGTTTTCAATTGCTTTCCTTGTTTGCTTTAAATTGTGGGACTGTCTTGGGAGTTCTATAGATCCTAACCCGGATCTGGGGATACCTTCTTAGAAAGTAGCAACAAGGCTGTGAGGGAACTGTGCGGGGTATACCGACATGGTTGAAACAGTCTGCTACGTTGATGTGGCACTTTGGTGTGTACCGGTAACTCTTGAGTTCAGTCAAGGAGAGTACGGGGCCTCCGCGTGGTGTCGTGAAGCATCAACAGACCTTAGGAACCTTAATTGAACTATCTTGGCCTCTTTAGGGTAGTGAGATAACTGACTTTGGTGCAGTCCGAGGTTGGTTGATACTCGATACTACACTCAATTGAGGGTTGCTTTCCTGGAATATTTCGGTCGCCAGTTCAGTGGCTAAATCGAAACGATGAACAATGAAAGCAATCCAGTGATATTGGGACCCTTAGAACCCGGTTACTTCTAATAGGACAGGTTGAGCCCACCAACTTCAAGAGGGTAATACCCAGACCCCATGCTGGCCTAAACTCTAAGGGTTTCTCTTGTGTGACTTGTGTGCCTTCGTACTTGACTATTTGCATGCTTGTTGTCTGACACTTGAGCTTCTTGCAGGTTTTGTTTGTAGTCCTTAATTAGGACTCATAACAAGGTCTACCGAGTTTCTTGCAGGTTTCATTTTTAGTCCTTAATTGGGACTCATGACAGGTTTTACTTGAGTTTCTTGCAGGTTTTGGTTTGCGGTCCTTAATTGGGACCCATAACAGGGTTTACCTACATTACCCCATGCATAGCATACCATTATACCATTGCATGCATCATGCATAAAGACTAACCCATTTCAAGGATCTCAAGGGCTTGTGATGCAGGTCATGGTGAATCAACTATCCTAGCAAGGGGCAAAGAGGATTTATTTTCCTCTAGCCAAGGTTGTCAGGGGCTATGACCCACTTGATATGGCGAGCTTTGACACTGGAAGAAGATTGCCCTAGCCAAGGATGTCAGGGGCTATGACCCACCGGATATGGTGAGCCTTTGACCCTTGGAAGAAAGACTCTCAACAAATATGAAGTTCTTTCAATCAAGCTACCGGATCCAAATGCTAACAAATTTTCTTGTTTACCCCGCGAAGTCCTGGAAAACATTGCATGCATACATACACATCATAACAGGTATCCTTGTTGCAGGTCACTTACCTCTCTCGCTGTTTATTTCAGCAATGGCTTCCCAACAAGATAACCAGGACTTTCTTACTCAAGAAACTCGGTTCGGGGAAATCCTCCTGAATCTATCCAAGGGGCAGGAGGAGCTAAGGACACTTCTCATGGAGACTTTGGTCAGGAACAGCGCTGAGGACGAACGGCTGAAACACCTGCAAGCTGAGATGGATGCAATGAAAGCCCAAATGCTGGGGCAGGGGACTGCTATTCAAGGTTTAGCTCAAAGACAAGAAGAGCTCTGGTTTCTCGTCAACCAACTGCTTCAGGGTAACCAACTGGGGCAAAAGTCTAAGGGTAAAAAGCCAGTCATTGTTCAACCACCTTTGAGACAAGGAGGTAAGGGGAGAGCTCCTCAAATGGCTCCAGTATCACAAATTCAACATCACAACCAACAAAAGAGCGAGAGAAGGCAGTTCACTCGGCTCAGCATGACCTTATCCCAGATATTGCCACAGTTGCTGGAGACCAAGCTGGTAACTCTAAAAGAAGCTCCGAAGAACTAAAATACAATGTCACCGAAGTACAACCCCAACGCCCGTTGCGCTTATCACTCTGACAGCCCGGGGCATACTACAGATGATTGTTGGAGCTTGAAAAATAAGATCCAAGACATGATCGACGTTGGAGAGATTCAGTTTAAAGTACCCAAGACTCCCCACGTGATCACTGCTCCCTTGCCAAAACATGGCTAGGATCGAGAAAGTTTTGTTCACTCGAATGTTCAAGTTGCAATTTTCTTCTGTTCAAACATTTACTCATGTTAAACATTGTTATTTCATTAATGCATCGCATATGTCTGTTTTGAAGCAATATATTCGTATTCACTATACGCAAATTATTTTCATATTTTTTCTGATGATCAACTCTTAATTAATAATTCTAAAGCCTCTTGAGGGAGGATGACAAAAACGATACCATAATCTACAATATGCTTTTGAACAGACCCCGCTGATGAGGTACAAGCATTGTTTCAATCCCTAAACACTGGAGTTATAAGGATGATAATCCCTCGTCAACCCATCCGAGCCAAAGAAGTAGGAGTTTTTTCTTTTCGAAATTCAAAACCCTTCATCATAACCTGGGGCAGGGTAGTTCTCTCAGTTGATCCAAGTGCGTAACGAATGGCACCAAAGAGATCCTTACGAAAAAGAAAGACAGTGATGGTTCCGAATAATCAATAAAGAAAGGCAGTCATTATATCTCAAAAATAAAAGCCCAATAAGTCAGAACCTATGAAGGAGACTTACAAAACTGGGGCATCCCGCTGACTGTGATTCCAAAAAAGGGAACAGTTCAGGCAAAAAAAAAAAGAGGTCTTATAAACCCTCGACAAAAAATGACTGCCTATTCACAAGAAATCATCAATATCCGAATCATCACCGGAAAATCCGAGCAAAGACTCAAACAAGGTCTAACGTATGATCAACTGAGTTTAGGTTTGGAGAACATCACGAAGAGTGGGTGTGTACAAATAATTTGAGCCTTTATCCTTTGTTTCTTGAACCGTGAACCAGGCCACGTTATAACCCTTAAAAGTCCTAGCTGAAGCATGGGTTAGTTCGAAAGCATACTGTGACGAAAGGTATCCTGACTCCTTAAGGCTTACTATAAAGAAGGAGTTGACATCACGTTTTACAAACATTCATTTGTTTTATGGAAAAAGAATGCATTTTCAAAATCTTCAAGACAGACATAGGCTTTGCATTTTTAACATAACATTGTTTACATATGACTTTTTGTTTGAACAACATAGAAGTTCGCACGACGAAAGCCTAATGAACAGAAGCACTTCTAATCAAGGGGCATGGCATGACTATTGTCCATCGTCTGGGGCAGTTGAGTCAAGATTCGGAGAATCTCTCAAAGGCCAAATAGCCTGGGGCAAATCTCCGCCTAAGTCACTTGGGGCATTCCAACAACGAATCCTGCCTGATCAAATACCTTCTGGTGGCATGACAAAACACTTCTAACAGGGGCAACTCCCTACATCCTGAAAGTACAGACATAGTCGAAAAAATACTACGCAAAATCAAAGACCCGCTAGGTTGACATACCTAGGCAAAAATCAGGGCTTCCCGGCGAACCAAAAGGGTTTGGGCAAAAATAAGGGATGAAAATGAAAAAATCTGTACACCCGGCAAGTCGAAAACCTGAAAAGGCAGCTTGGGCAAAAATGGGTATCCCGGTGGACTGAAAACCCGAAAGGGCGGTCCAGGCAAAAGTTAGGGATTAAAGCGTACGACTATGTCCTATCATCTTGTCACCTGCCTACCAGAAGAAGGGTTGTCCATCAACAACTATCAAGCACCTCACAGGTCTTCCTCTCCCACCTCAGAAACAGGGGCAATGATGAGTTGTCCAAACAATCTAATTGTTATGTCCACCAAGGTACCAAGGTAGGTTCAGCTGAAGAACATAACCAGTACATCTTAATTCCCCAGAGAGTGAGCCAGCAAGCAGTGCACTCTTCCCAAGCAAAGTTTATCAAACTTAAAGAAGTTGAGTATCCTCCAGTAGATCTCAACATTCCCCAGCAGTATATATACATTCTTAACAAGCATCCCCGGCAGTCTTGGTCTAAAGATTGTTCCCCGGAGGTATATCCAACATTCAAAGGAATCACTTCCCCCGCAGTTCAAAACTTCCCCAGGAGAGTCCAATCCAGTTTCCCCAGGAAAGTTGGAATCCATCTCCCCAAGCAGTAAGCTTATCCCCAGTAGGTTCTGGAAGCTTATCCTCGCAGAGCACGAGCGCGTCTCCCGGCTTTATTTAAAGAGTTATTTTCTTACTAGGATATAACTGGGTTATCCTCATCCAAAAGCCACGGAAAGATCGTCGTCGACACAGTCTTCTTACCCCCAGCGAAGTCTATTAGCACTTCCAATACAACAAGGGTATCCCCAGCAAGTTATTATCAATAACTCAGCAAAGTACCTCTCTCCCTACAGAGTATTGTTTCCCAGCAAGATTGTTAGAGTACTTTACTCCCCGCAGAGTAACCCATTCGCCAAGTTTATTCCCCAACGGAGTCATCTCCTCCTACCGGTATTCTTGCAATTATCATCCCCAGCGGAAGCAAAATCCATTCTGCAAACATCAGCCCAGGAGTGACTTCCCGGCACCCGTCAAGGATTTACTTTCCTAGACGAAAAATACATTCATAAACATCTTCATACATTATAGCATACATATACGCATCATGAACATACAATCTCACGTATTCAGAGAGCATCTCGCATGTCATACCACATGACATCGCATACAACTAACGCTTGTCTTTTCAGGACAAAAATACAAAGGATTACCATCAATGGTCGCAACTAAAGATCCGATTCCTGAATCTTGCCAGGGTGTATCTGTTGATGACCAATTACCAGATCCGATTCATGTATCTTGCCAGGGTGTGTCTGAAGAGTTCGAGGATCCGATGCATGAATCTTGACAGGGTGTATCCGTTGAAGACTAACATTACCAGATCCGATTCCTGTATCTTGCCAGGGTGTGTCTGAAGAGTTCGAGGATCCGATACCTGAATCTTGCCAGGGTGTATCCGTTGAAGACTAACATTACCAGATCCGATTCCTGTATCTTGCCAGGGTGTGTCTGAAGAGTTCGAGGATCCGATACCTGAATCTTGCCAGGGTGTATCCGTTGAAGACTAGCAGTACCAGATCCGATTCCTGTATCTTGCCAGGGTGTGTCTGAAGAGTTCGAGGATCCGATACCTAAATCTTGCCAGGGTGTATCCGTTGAAGACTAGCATTACCAGATCCGATTCCTGTATCTTGCCAGGGTGTGTCTGAAGAGTTCGAGGATTCGATACCTGAATCTTGCCAGGGTGTATCCGTTGAAGACTAGCAGTACCAGATCCGATTCCTGTATCTTGTCAGGGTGTGTCTGAAGAGTTCGAGGATCCGATACCTGAATCTTGCCAGGGTGTATCCGTTGAAGACTAGCAGTACCAGATCTGATTCCTGTATCTTGCCAGGGTGTGTTTGAAGAGTTCGAGGATCCGATACCTGAATCTTGCCAGGGTGTATCCGTTGAAGACTAACATTACCAGATCCGATTCCTGTATCTTGCCAGGGTGTGTCTGAAGAGTTTGAGGATCCGATACCTGAATCTTGCCAGGGTGTATCCGTTGAAGACTAGCAGTACCAGATCCGATTCCTGTATCTTGCCAGGGTGTGTCTGATGAGTTCGAGGATCCGATACCTGAATCTTGCCAGGGTGTATCCGTTGAAGACTAGCATTACCAGATCCGATTCCTGTATCTTGCCAGGGTGTGTCTGAAGAGTTCGAGGATCCGATACCTGAATCTTGCCAGGGTGTATCCGTTGAAGACTAGCAGTACCAGATCCGATTCCTGTATCTTGCCAGGGTGTGTCTGAAGAGTTCGAGGATCCGATACCTGAATCTTGCCAGGGTGTATCCGTTGAAGACTAACATTACCAGATCCGATTCCTGTATCTTGCCAGGGTGTGACTGAAGAGTTCGAGGATCCGATACCTGAATCTTGCCAGGGTGTAACCGTTGAAGACTAGCAGTACCAGATCCGATTCCTGTATCTTGCCAGGGTGTGTCTGAAGAGTTCGAGGATCCGATACCTGAATCTTGCCAGGGTGTATCCGTTGAAGACTAGCAGTACCAGATCCGATTCCTGTATCTTGCCAGGGTGTGTCTGAAGAGTTCGAGGATCCGATACCTGAATCTTGCCAGGGTGTATCCGTTAAAGACTAGCAGTACCAGATCCGATTCATGTATCTTGCCAGGGTGTGTCTGAAGAGTTCGAGGATCCGATACCTGAATCTTGCCAGGGTGTATCCGTTGAAGACTAACATTACCAGATCCGATTCCTGTATCTTGCCAGGGTGTGTCTGAAGAGTTCGAGGATCCGATACCTGAATCTTGCCAGGGTGTATCCGTTGAAGACTAGAAGTACCAGATCCGATTCTTGTATCTTGCCAGGGTGTGTCTGAAGAGTTCGAGGATCCGATACCTGAATCTTGCCAGGGTGTATCCGTTGAAGACTAGCATTACCAGATCCGATTCCTGTATCTTGCCAGGGTGTGTCTGAAGAGTTCGAGGATCCGATACCTGAATCTTGCCAGGGTGTATCCGTTGAAGACTAGCAGTACCAGATCCGATTCCTGTATCTTGCCAGGGTGTGTCTGAAGAGTTCGAGGATCCGATACCTGAATCTTGCCAGGGTGTATCCGTTGAAGACTAGCAGTACCAGATCTGATTCCTGTATCTTGCCAGGGTGTGTCTGAAGAGTTCGAGGATCCGATACCTGAATCTTGCCAGGGTGTATCCGTTGAAGACTAGCAGTACCAGATCCGATTCCTGTATCTTGCCAGGGTGTGTCTGAAGAGTTCGAGGATCCGATACCTGAATCTTGCCAGGGTGTATCTGTTGACGACTAACATTACCAGACTCGATTCCTGTATCTTGCCAGGGTGTGTCTGAAGAGTGCGAGGATCCGATACCTGAATCTTGCCAGGGTGTATCCGTTGAAGACTAACATTACCAGATCCGATTCCTGTATCTTGCCAGGGTGTGTCTGAAGAGTTCGAGGATCCGATACCTGAATCTTGCCAGGGTGTATTCGTTGAAGACTAACATTACCAGACTCGATTCCTGTATCTTGCCAGGGTGTGTCTGAAGAGTTCGAGGATCCGATGCCTGATTCTTGCCAGGGTGTATCCGTTGAAGACTAACATTACCAGATCCGATTCCTGTATCTTGCCAGGGTGTGTCTGAAGAGTTCGAGGATCCGATACCTGAATCTTGCCAGGGTGTATCCGTTGAAGACTAACATTACCAGATCCGATTCCTGTATCTTGCCAGGGTGTGTCTGAAGAGTTCGAGGATCCGATACCTGAATCTTGCCAGGGTGTATCAGTTGAAGACTAGCATTACCAGATCCGATTCCTGTATCTTGCCAGGGTGCGGCTGAAGAGTTCGAGGATCCGATACCTGAATCTTGCCAGGGTGTATCCGTTGAAGACTAGCATTACCAGATCCGATTCCTGTATCTTGCCAGGGTGTGTCTGAAGAGTTCGAGGATCCGATGCCTGAATCTTGCCAAGGTGTATCTGTTGAAGACTAGCATTACCAGATCCGATTCCTGTATCTTGCCAGGGTGTGTCTGAAGAGTTCGAGGGTCCGATACCTGAATCTTGCCAGGGTGTATCCGTTGAAGACTAACATTACCAGATCCGATTCCTGTATCTTGCCAGGGTGTGTCTGAAGAGTTCGAGGATCCGATACCTGAATCTTGCCAGGGTGTATCTGTTGACGACTAACATTACCAGACTCGATTCCTGTATCTTGCCAGGGTGTGTCTGAAGAGTTCGAGGATCCGATACCTGAATCTTGCCAGGGTGTATCCGTTGAAGACTAACATTACCAGACTCGATTCCTGTATCTCGCCAGGGCACGTCTGAAGAATTCGAAGATCCGATTCCTGTAACCAGTCAGGACATATCTACACAAAGCATCTGAAGACCAGCTCCTACAACATGTCAGGTACTCATTTTTCTTTTGCAGGTACGCAAGTTCTCGTTAAGGAATCTCTTACGCGATCAACATCCAGATGGCATCTATAAGCCCATTCCACCATCATTGCTACTATGTGAGCGCAAATTTCTGGGCACTCTAGTGTTCAATCCTCTTCCACCCTCGGATTACGAAAGGCACGTCAGCCAATCTGCATCCTCAGGTCTAAGAAAATTGAACAGGGGCAACTGTTGTACCCCAAAATTTGCCCTCCCATATTCTTCAAGGAATTGCAAAGTCAAGCTTCAAAATCTCTTCAAAGGTTGCACAGTCAAGGGTCTCCTAAACAATCAAAATTAGGGTTTTTGTTCTGATCAAGAAAATGAAGTTTCCAAGGGCCCAATCAAGTCCCACATGCCTATAAATATGGTCAAGCATCCTCATACAAAGTTTCAAGACTTTCAGCACAAAATTGCACAGTCAAAACCCTAATTGCACTACAGTTAACTATAGGGGCAAAATGGTCATTTGACAGTTAAAAGTTCAAATTTTTGGTCAACATCTCATTTTGAAGCCACAAACATCATTTGATCAATGCTTGATCATGATTCTCAAAGCTTGGCTCAAAAATCATCAAGATGCAAAAGTTTCCTTATTTGGACAGCTGGAAAAGTCAACTGTAAATTGACCAGGGCATAACTTTCACATGGATTATCAGAAAAATTCCATCCAAAGCTCATTTTGAAGAGAAAGACATTTCCTACAACTCCTCTTCATACTTCAAGTCCAAGAAATGCTCTCACAAAAAGTTATCAATTTCAACATTATAGGTCATTTTCAAAAGTCAACAAAAAGGGACTTTAAGTCAAAGGCCATAACTTGAGATTGGTAAATCAAAATGACATGGGACCAAAGGAATTGGTTATAGGACTCAAAGACCTTTCCAAAATGTCAAAGAACATGAGCAAAGCTTAAAAATTGAGCAAGTTATGCCTTGTGGAATTTGGGAAATTTTTGGATATTTTGAAAAGTCAACATTGATTCAAATGACCTAAAATTGCTAATGGGCTTCTTTTTCTTCCACAATTCATTATCCAAGGCATGTGCACGACCATTTGGCCCAAAGGGAAGTTTTTCTTCATTTTTTATTTATTTATTTGGATTTTTATTACTAATAATTCATTTAAATTAATTAAATACATGGAAAATACTAAACCTAATTTATCAAATCTTTTTGTACATGTAATAGGTTCAAAAATTCGTGCATGATCAATTAGGGAAGAATTGGAGGTGATTGGATATGATTGAGAGCAAATGTGCATGAAAAGATTTGAAAATATTTTGTCATAAAAATCAAATATCCATACACCAATTCTTTGATTCCTTGGACAAGAAACTTAACCTAATTTATTCCATACATAAGCTGGATCAAAACCCTTGTGCTCATTGACTCTAAGCTGCGCTAGACATAGAAAAGAAAACTTGAGTTTTTGGTGAAAAAATTCAAATCTGAAAACCAGGTTAGAGGACGATTCAAGGCAAAAGACTTGTGCCATCACCTTCCTGAAGCTTCAAGGAAGGATTTCCAATCGAAATCAATCATTCTAATGCCCTAAATTGGTAACACGGGTGCGACCTGTACAGAGAAAATTTCATCTTCTTGCATCTCAATTCATGCGCATTTAACACTTTTTAATGTTTGATTCATATTCCTTGTTTGATTCTAATGCTAACCATGTAAATTAATTATGTTTTTGAGCGTTGTACACGATTCCACCATTGTCGTCTTCTAGGTTTTTTCAAACTGTGAATTGGGGTTTTTCACTCAAGGAAAAATCAGCGCTCAAGACCCAGACCATCAAAATCAGGACCTCCATACAAACTCATTGATGGAGTCGCGCTCAATTTATGAGCATCCCTGGGCTAATCGCTATTTTTTAATAGGGTGCTTATGGGAACGTTTGTAAAACCGTTGCTAACATTTGTGTTTCAGAAGAAAAAAATAAGCCAACGAGGAAGACGCTTAGGTGGCCATCCACGATTGGAGCGTTTGAAATTTCGCGCGCAGAAAGCACTAACACATTATTTTGTTTTATTATATTTATTTGTTATATAGTATACAAAGAAAACAAGGCAGCATGGTTGGCAAGCGCGTTGGTTGGTAATGTTCAGGACCTGGGTTCGAGTCCCAGGTCCCCACCCCCTTTCATATTTTTCTTCATTTAATATTCATGTGCAGATTCAACATAGTGGACCACTGTATGCCTTCAAAATCAAACGTCCACGCGTCCCACTGGATTCAATCAAGGTCCATGATCCGGGGAACATGATGCACTCTAGTCAACGCTTGGGTACGTGAATGGAAAAGTCAGCCAGGCCATGAATAATTGGGCTCAAATTGTTGGGCTTCACCCTCCACTTTGGGGACAGCAACCCCCCTAGGTTTGCAAATGTTTTTATTATTCTTTATTTATTCATTATTTTTTTACTTTCTTTTAATTATTGTTTTTTTAATTAATTTAATATCTTCATAATATATAAAAACACCAAAAAAAAGCAGAAAAGATAAAAAATAAAAAATATTTTTATTTTTAGTATTTTTGTAAATAAGTAACTTTAATTGATTAGTTTTAATTTAGGAGAAAACCTTAATATTTTATTAATTAATAAAAAATTGGTAGAATTAGGGTTTAATTAATTAAAATCATAAAATACCAAAAAATACCAAAAAAATTCCTTTTCTCTTTTAATTAATTAATTTCATCATTTAATTTAATTTTGCAAAAAGGGTCCAACGCCCTCGTTTTAATTCTTATTTAATTCGCATATTTATTTCTTTTTCTTTATAATATTTATGTATCTCTCCCAAGGCCATGTAACATCTTTTATTTGTCGCACTTTTAATTCTTTACTTTTCTGTCAAATCGGGTTCTGGAAATTTTGGCGATGTGGACCCGCGCCTTTTGTAATAGCTTAGGATCTTTTACTTCTCGCAAATATTTTAACTGTTAATCGATGCATGCAAGAATGAATGACCATAAATAAAAACAAGCGTAGATCACCAATAACATGAAAAAGACAAAAATAAATGAAAACGACACACAAATCACACACCACCCCTAGGGTACGCCTCACTGTTGCCTTGCCTCGAAAGGTGATCGTCGAGTAGAGGATGTCTTAGTAAGTTCTCATGATCCGGGAACCTGGCATGAGGGTAGCTTCTAAGGTGTCTTCCTATTGCTCCGGTGATCACCATGTCCCGAACCTCGAATTGACCCGAACACCTCCAACGGTGGTGCTACCTACCTCTCAATGGTGGGATGGCACTACTTTAAAGGACATTTACACAGACGAATTCCTTAG
The DNA here is from genome assembly GCA_948472305.1 of Vicia faba. NCBI lineage: Eukaryota > Viridiplantae > Streptophyta > Magnoliopsida > Fabales > Fabaceae > Vicia > Vicia faba. The sequence goes on from OX451741.1 coordinate 792,274,669, forward strand.
GGTAGGTAGACAACTCTAGATACTTGCTCTAATTTCAAAAACAAATCAAAAAATACTTTTCACACCGACACCTTTTCAAAAAGCTTTCGAAAGCAATTTTTCAAACACTCTTGAGGACCGATACAAGAGTCGAACTGAAATTTTCAAAGAAACTTTTTAAAACCCACAGTTGAAAAGCAAACAAACCATTTTTGAAAACACAAGTGAGCAAGTATCTAAGATCCCATGGATAACCATGGATAGAAAGGGTGCTAACTTCTTCCCTTTCTATAATCTACCTCCCGAACTGAGAGCAATCTCTATAAGGAATTTTTCTGTGCTTTTGTCCTTTCCATTTGGAGAAAATAAAAGACGGTGGCGACTCTTGCTTCCGCGACATTTCGCGAACCAACGTTAAACAGTCAGTTCCAGATCCACCGATCATACTATGTGAAAAGAATAATCCCACTGGGTTCCAACTCTGCTATCGCCTTTATATCTTCGAGCATCTCATCACTTTGCTGCTCAGTTGAAGATGAAGTTGATTGATCGATGCCGTCTGAACTTGATGGTTGATACCGGATTCTGGATGCAAGGTGATTCAATGAGACATAGTATTACGCTTTAATCCCTAACTTTTACCTGGACCGCCCTTTCGGGTTTTCAGTCCATCGGGATACCCATTTTTGCCCAAGCCGCCTTTTCAGGTTTTCGACTTGCCGGGTGTACAGATTTTTCATTTTCATCCCTTATTTTTGCCCGAACCCTTTTGGTTCGCCGGGAAGCCCTTATTTTTTCCTAGGTGTGTCAACCTAGCGGGTCTTTTATTCATGCGTAGTATCTTTTTACTATGTCTGCATTGGCGGGGTGAGGAAGGTCGTCACCATCCATGGTGGTTAGAATCATGGCTCCTCCTGAGAAGACATGTTTAACCACAAATGGCCCTTCATACGTGGGGGTCCATTTGCCCCTGGGATCACTTTGAGGAAGAATGATGCGTTTGATTACCAGGTCCCCAACTTGATACGCTTGTGGTCTGACTTTCTTATTAAATGCCCTGATCATCCGTTTTTGGTACGTTTGACCATGACAGATAGCAGTGAGTCTCTTTTCGTCAATTAGGTTTAATTGATCAAGTCGAGTCTGGATCCAGTCATCTTCGCTCAAGCCTGCATCCTTCATTATCCGGAGAGAGGGTATCTGGACTTCAATCGGCAAGACTGCCTCCATGCCATAGACCAAGGAAAAGGGGGTTGCCCCGGTTGACGTTCTTGCTGAGGTACGGTACCCATGAAGAGCAAACGGTAACATCTCGTGCCAATCTTTATAGGTCATTGTCATCTTCTGCACAATCTTTTTGATATTCTTATTAGCTGCTTCTACAGCCCCATTCATCTTCGGCCGATAAGGAGAAGAGTTGTGGTGTTGTATCTTGAATGGCTCGCAGAGCTCAGTGATCATCTTGTTGTTAAGATTGGTACCATTGTCCGTAATGATCCTTTCCGGGACGCCGTATCGACATATCAGGTTGTGTCGAATGAACCGTGCCACGACGTTCTTGGTTACGGTAGCGTAGGAAGCTGCTTCAACCCACTTTGTAAAGTAATCGATCGCCACCAGGATGAAGCGATGCCCGTTGGATGTCGTAGGTCTGATCTCTCCGATCATATCAATGCCCCACATTGCAAAAGGCCAAGGTGCTATCAAGACATTCAGAGGGACTGGAGGAATGTGCACCTTATCTGCATAAATCTGACATTTATGACATGTCCGAGAATGTTGGTAGCAGTTAAGGTAGAAATATCCGAGAATGTTGTGGACCAGAAATGTCCTGCCCGAAGGATTTTCTTTGCCATGGTGTGTCCACTGGAATATGTTCCGAAGGTACCTTCATGTAGCTCTGCCATGATCCTTTCTGCTTCAGTCTTATCCACACAACGCAGTAAGGTTAAATCATGGTTTCGCTTGTAGAGAATGTCGTTGCTGAGGAAGAACTTTGCTGCGAACCTTCTCAGAAACTTCTTGTCATTGACAGATGCACCTTCGGGGTATTCTTGAGCTTCCAGATATCTCTTCACCTTATGATACCAAGGTTTTTTAGTTACCATCTCAGTCTCAAGATCACAGTAATATGCAGGTTCATCAAGTTTCTAGATAATGATCCGGGGAGCCTCGTTATCCCATTTAACTTTGAACATAGAAGACATCGTAGCCAGCGCGTCCGCCAACTGATTCTCCTCTCTTGGGAAGTGTTCAAAAGTTATTTCCGTGAAGTGAGGGATCAACGTCAACACACACTCTTTGTAAGGAATAAGATTTGGGTGTTTCGTATCCCACTCGCCTTTGATCTGATTGATCACGAGAGCGGAATCTCCGAAGACACTCAAAAACTTGATCCTTAGGTCAATTGCAGCTTGAAGACCCATGATACACGCCTCATACTCCGCCATGTTGTTGGTGCAGTTGAAACATAGTCGGGAAGTAAGTGGAGTATGCGTGCCTTGAGGGGATATGATCACAGCGCCGATACCGATGCCCAAAGCATTGGAGGCTCCGTCAAAGTGCATAGACCATCGGGATCCTTCCTCAGGTCCTTCATCCGGTCCAGGTACTTCACAATCAGTCACTACCATGATGCTCTCGTCAGGAAATTCAAAGTTCATTGACTGGTAGTCGTCTACTGCCTGGTGTGCCAAATGGTCTGCCAATACACTTCCTTTGATTGCTTTCTGGATCGTGTACTGGATGTCGTATTCTGTCAAGATCATCTGCCATCTTGCTATTCTTACGGATAAGGCGGGCTTTTCGAATATATACTTTATCGGATCCATTTTAGAAATCAACAGAGTAGTGTGAGTCAACATATACTATCTCAGCCGGCGAGCAGCCCATACCAAAGTGCATCAAGTTTTCTCGAGCAGTGAGTATCGGGTCTCACAGTCGGTAAACTTTTTGCTAAGGTAATAAATGGCATGCTCTTTTCGGCCAGACTCGTCATGCTACCCCAGCACACACCCCATTGAGTTGTCAAGTACTGTCAAGTATAGTATTAGAGGTCTCCCTTCAACCGGTGGCATAAGAATGGGTGGTTCTTGGAGATACTCTTTGATTCTGTCGAAAGCGGCCTGACATTCATCATTCCAACGTACTACCTGATCTTTCTTCAGCAGCTTGAAGATTGGTTCACAGGTAGCAGTTAGATGCGAGATGAATCGGGCAATATAATTCAGCCGTCCTAGAAAGCCTCTGACTTCTTTCTCTGTTTTGGGAACTGGCATCTCTTGTATGGCTTTAACCTTGGCAGGGTCCACTTGAATACCTTTGTCGCTCACGACGAAGCCTAGCAATTTTCCAGATCTCACCCCAAAGGTGCACTTGTTTGGATTCAACCTCAGCTTGTATAACTTCAGACGGTCAAACAGTTTCTGTAGATGGTCAAGGTGTTCCTCCTCAGTTTGAGACCTTGCAATCATATCATCGACATATACCTCTATCTCATGGTGGATCATGTCATGAAACAAAGCAACCATGGCACGTTGGTAGGTTGCCCCAGCATTTTTCAACCCAAAAGGCATGACCTTGTAGCAGAAGGTGCCCCACTGAGTAACAAAGGTAGTCTTTTCCATGTCTTCAGGAGCCATCTTGATCTGATTATAAACTGAAAAGCCGTCCATGAAGGAGAACACCTTGTGCTGAGCAGTATTGTCAACCAGAACGTCGATGTGAGGCAGGGGGAAGTCATCCTTGGGGCTCGCCCTGTTCAAATCCCTGTAGTCAACACACATTCGGACCTTACCATCTTTTTTCGGTACTGGAACCACGTTGGCAACCCACTGAGGGTAAGAAGTCACTGCTAGAAACCCGGCGTCAAATTGTTTCATAACCTCAGCTTTGATCTTCTCGGACATCTCTGGACGCATACGGCGGACCTTCTGTTTAACCGGAGGGCAGTCTTCCTTGGTAGGCAGGTGATGGACCACAATGTCGGTATCCAACCCAGGCATGTCTTCATAAGACCAGGCGAAGATTTCTACATAATCATGCAACATCTGAATCAACCGTTGTTTCACACTGAGCTCCAGATTGGCACCAATCTTGACTTCCTTTCTGTCTGCCTCAGTACCCAGATTTACCGTTTCCACTGGCTCCTCATGTGGCTGAATGGCCCTCTCTTCCTGGAGTAACAGTCTTGCAAGCTCGCCAGGCACTTCGCAATCATCTTCACCTTCGTCTTCGGCTAAGTTGATCGGATTTTCGAAGTCATAACTGGCAGTAGCAGAGTCGTTACCAGTGAGATCCAGAGTGGATTGAAACCTGTATAGGTGAGTGTGTGTAAATATAGCCGTTTTACAATATATAAAGAAAGAAAGAAAGGAAGCACAAGATTTGAAATGCGAAAAACGTCCAATGTTTTTATTCATGATATATGGAAATGACAAGTAATAAGCCCTCACAAATGAAACCACGGTGCCCCGGGTAAGACACCGGGCCATAAAGTTTCACATTATTGTTCATTGCAAATTTAAAAACACAAAGGAGTTCATTACTGAGTAACAAAAGTAACAGGTATGTAGTCTTTTGCAGTCCAATTATTCAGTCCACCGTCGGTCGTCGGGTAGATCCAGCTATCAAACTCAGATTCCTCTGCATCGCCTTCAATAGCATTCACTCCCGGGTTGGTGATGAACATGGGAGGTCTTCCAATCTTTTCTTTACGCACAACCCTCTGAGCCTCTGCGGTGAAACCCAGCCCAAACTTGTCAGTCTTTGGAGTAAAATCAGGGAGCCTGCCCCAGTTTGCACATTCACCTTTCTCAATCACAGCCCGAGCGTCCTTCAAGGAAGCCATCTTCAAAGGAGAGTCGTCCTCAATCACTGTCTCTGCTGACGCCAATGTTGGAGGCACCTCTTCAAAATGTTGAAAGGGGGTTTCAATGAACTCCCCGTCCATCTCTATATACCGGAATGAGTTAAGATGGCTAACCATGTATTCTTCCTCCCCCTACACCGTAACGATCTTCCCTCTGACAGGGTATTTAAGCTTTTGGTGTAGAGTGGATGTCACAGCCCCAGCCTTGTGGATCCAAGGACGACCCAGCAGACAAGAATAGGATGGACGAATGTCCATCACATAGAACGTTGAATCAAAGACTTGAGAACCAACCCGGATCGGAATATCTACTTCACCATGTACCATCCTCTTCGACCCGTCAAAGGCTCGGACAACGATGTTATTAGGCTTAAACTCCAAACCCTCACAACCCAACCTGTCTAAGGCCTTCTTGGGCAATACGTTCAGTGAAGAACCGGTGCCTACCAACACGTGTGCAAGAGTAGTGCCCCTGCACTCGATGGAGACATGTAGGGCATCATTATGGTTCTTTCCCTTAGCGATCAGATCAGCATCAGAGAAACCCATCCCATTGTCAACGGTCAAGTTGGCCACACAATCAGTAAATTGATCGGCAGATGTTTCTTGTGGCACGTGATCCGTCTTCAGGAATGAAATCAGGGCCTTGGCATGGGCCTCTGAGCACAACAACAGTGATAGCATAGAGATTTTAGAGGGGGTGTGCCCCAGCTGTTCAACGACATTGAAATCACTCTTCTTGATAATCTTGAGAATTTCCTCCATCTCTTGCTGGGAGGCTTCAACACTAACAGTCTTTGGTGCCTCCATCTGGGCAGGCATATCAGCAATCCCTTTGCCCCGAGTGTCAGATGACTCGGCAGCAGGGGTAGAAACTTGATCAGGAGGGGAAACAGGCGCACTTGTAGGCGTGATGATAAGAGGTCTTCGGATGACTGGTGGCGCAATGTCAGGCGAGAAGAGCCTGCCACTGCGAGTAACTTTAGCGGGACCGGTGATGTTACTGATGCCGGTACTAGTGTTGAACTCCTGCTTCACTCCAAGCACATAAACATCTGCCCCATAATGCCATGGGACAGCCTTGTCAGATTTATAGGGGAGGGGCCCCGGAACAGTAATGATGATAGGTGCAACAAACATGATTTTGACTGGCTTCCTCGGGGGAGCCTTGGTAGGATTGTTGAAAATGGTGACAACGGATACTTCTTCGGTAGGAACAATAGGAACAATGGTCTTCTTGAACAAGATCTCTTTGCTATCCATTAGGTTTTGGATGCCTGACTTCAACAACGGATAACCAGTAGGTGAAACGGCATATAGAAGGCAACCCTTGCTACAACCCGGAAATAAACTGGCTAGCAACAGGTTCCTTTTGACGGACAACAACGGAGTAGCAACCTCATCCACAGAAGCTATATACAGGTCTTCCTCAATAGCATTTACTCCATGCTAGGGCATATGAGCAGTCACAACGTTGGGCCTTTCGGGCGCCTCAAACTGTATTTCCTAGGCATCGATAAGGTCCTGGACCTTATTCCTCAGGGCCCAGCAATCATCAGTAGAATGCCCCGGGCTATCAGAGTGATAAGCACAGTGGGCGTTGGGGTTATACTTCGGAGATGTTGTGTTTACCACCTTCGGAGCTTCTCTGACAGTTACTAAGTTGGTCGATAGTAGCTGCGGCAAGATCTGCGACAAGGTCATACTAATCCGAGTGTATTCTCTTCTGGGTCTCTCACCCCTTGGTTGGTTAGGTTGCCGAGGAGCGGAAGTAGGCTTTGAAATCACCAACGCGTTGACAGCTTGGCAGCGTTCTGGTTTATTTTGTCTCCTGGGACCATACACAGCACTGGCTTCCTTCTTGAAAGGCTTCTTTTCAGAACTTGAGGACGCACCCTTCTGTATCTTCCCCGATTTCATACCAGCTTCTATCCTTTCACCAGTCAGAATGAGGTCTGTAAACCCAGCAGAAGAATTACCAATCAGGTGGTTGAAGAATGGCCCAGATAGGGTCCCCAAGAACATGTCCACGAGTTCACGGTCGGTTAACGGTGGCTGCACCCTGCCAGCCAGGTCCCTCCACTTCTGCGCGTACTCTTTAAAACCTTCTCCCGATCCTAGTGACATACCCTGGAGTTGGGTACATGTAGAAGCGAGGTCGGCATTGTACTGATACTGCTTATAAAAAGCAGTAGCCAAGTCCTCCCAGTTACGAATCTTGGTTCCATCCAGCTGATAGAACCATTCGAGATGAGTCCCTGAAAGACTCTCCTGGAAGAAATGGATCCATAAGTTCTTGTCCACAGTATATGGTTGGATCTTCCGCACATAAGATCTGAGATGTAGCTTAGGGCAGGACGCCCCGTCATACTTTACGAAAGATGGTGCCTTGAACTTATGTGGGATTACCACCCCAGAAGATAAACCCAAATCTCCAAAATCCAACCCAGGCACCTGTTGAATTTCCATGGCACTCAGACGATCCTCTAACTGCTTGTACCTGTCTTCAGAGGGAGGGTACTGCTCTTCATTGAAATCTGTCTCGTTGTCAGAGACCACAAGACTAGGAACCCTTCCCCCTTGGGGACTGCCTCTCCCTACAGAAGAACCAGCTTGATCAACCTCATTATGCAGTGTATTACCAAACCTCCGTCCAGTGTTGAATAGTACAGTTCTCTTCTTCTTCTTCTTGACCAGCAGAGCCTTCAATTCCTCTTGACCTTGGGCTAAACTCATGATCAACTCTTGGAACTGGGCGTTTTGGGCCTGGAGGGCCTTGATGGATTGCTCAGCAGATGATTCAGGATTCATGATGAGACGAGCTGAAATAAACAGCGAAGAAGATTAAGCAACCTGTAAAAAAGAGTACCTGCTATGCACATGATGCATGATATGTTGTTTATGCAATACATTCAAGGGTTCGAAAGTTCAAATTTGTTGCAGACCAAAAGGAACACACGTTATCATTAAGAAATAATTGTTCAGTACATCAAGGCCTCATGGGCAAAACATTACAAAGTAAATTAATCCCAAAAGACACTGCGCATCCTCTTTGGAGCTATGTAAGTGTTGAGAGTCTTTTCCTCGTGCAGTAGGCGGGTGAGCTCTAAGACCTTCTTCTCACTGGCATGTAGACTGGCTTCAAGAGAATTTCGTTCTTCCTTAAGCTGGATCCAGCTCTTCTGCATTTCTTCCCGGGATGTAGGCATGTCAGGATGTTGAATGGTGTATGAGACCTCTCCTTCTAAAACTGGCTCTTTGATCACGGGAAGAACATGAGGATATGGCATCACCAGTTTCTGGGAGCGGGCTCGTACCCACTTGAGATAAGGCTCCAACGGGATGGAGTTCTTGTGCCCCAGTGTCTTGCTGTCTACCTTGTTGGGCATCCTCCAAGCTCTGATAAATCTCTGGCGAAGTCCTTGTGCATCGTTGTCGAAGTCAAAAACTATGTCAGGAAGCAACATGTCATGAGGGCCATCCCTCCGAGCATAACCAAATTGTCTCAAAGCCAGACACGGGTTGTAAGTAATACCTCCTCTGATTCCCAGTAAAGGAACATTAGGAAACTCCCCGCAACGATCAATGATAGTGACATCTTCTCTGGATCGAGAACACCAATGTATATCAGCATGTGTAAGAGTCATTAATCGTTGTGACCATCTCAAACCCCGCTCGTTCTTCAAAACTGATTGTGGAAGGTGCGAAATAAACCACCTTGCCAGGAGAGGAGTGCAGCACATGAGAACACCTCTTTTTCTCATGGTTCGAGTGTAACATGAGTGAAGGATGTCCCCAAGCAACGTAGGTATAGGGTTCCTGGACATGAAGATCTTGACAGTATTGATATCTATAAGCTGATCGGGATTGGGGAACAACACTAACCCATAGACAAGGAGAGCCACAACTTCTTCAAAGGCTTGTAGGTCAAGGGAATTCCAACATTCTTGGGCCTTCTCAAACAGGAACTTTGCCAAGAATCCTTTGATACCACTTCTAACTTCCCAATGTCCCTTGATGTCAGATGGTTGTAGGCGTAATGCTTTAGAAACCTCTTCAAGTTTGGGTTCCCTTTCCGTACCGTTGTAGGGTAGTTGACTAAGGATGGGGATCTTCAGAAGCTGGGAGAATTCTTCCAAGGTAGGCACCAGTTGATAATCCGGGAAAGTAAAGCAGTGGTGCAACAGGTCAAAGAACTGGAAGAGGACCTTTATCATATCTTCCTCAATGTTGGTGTTGACCAAGCTGATGAGTCTTCCATGTTTCTCACTGAAAGAAGAGCTCTCGGGAATCCTGGATGTAAGCTCTTTAAGCTGAGGAGGGACCTTTACAAGGTTGATCTGAATTGTCTTTCTGCGGATAGTTTCCATGTCCTACAAAACAAGAACAAAGATGAAGATTAGAACCCCTGAAGTAGTTAGTGGATGCATATGATGCTGTATGATGTTATGATATTATGATAAAAACACACCACAAGTATCCACAAAAAGCAAACATGGTAAGGCACACAAGTCACACAAGACAGCCCTTAGAGTTTAGGCCAGCATGGGGTCTAGGTATTACCCTCTTGAAGTTGGTGGGCTCAAAACCTGTCCTATCAAAAGTAACCGGGTTCTAAGGATCTCAATATCATTGGGTTGTTTTCTATGTTCATTGTTTCGATTTAGCCACTGAACAGGCGATCAAAATATTCCAAGAAAACAACCCTCAATGAGCGTAGTATCGAGTATCAACCAACTTCGGACTGCACCAAAGTCAGTCATCTCACTACCCTAAAGAGGCCAGGATGGTCAAGTAAGGTTCCTAAGGTCAGTTGATGCTTCACGACACCACGCGGCGGCCCCGTACTCTCCTTGACTTGACTCAAGGGTTACCGGTACTCACCAAAGTGCCACATCAACGTAGCAAACTGCTTCAACCGTGTCGGTATACCCCGCACAGTTCCCTCACAGTTTTGTTGCTACTTTCTAAGAGGTATCCCCCAGATCCGGGTTAGGATCTATAGAACTCCCAAAACAGGCCCACAATATTAAAGCAATCAAAACAGGCAATTGAAAACATAAGAGTGGTCTAATCCTAAGGTACACCTCACTTTTATAAGTTTCCCCAGCAGAGTCGCCAGTTCTGTGATCGGTGGAAATAGAACTGACTGTTTAAAGCTGGTTCGCGAAATGTCGCGGTAAGCAAGAGTCGCCACCGTCTTTTATGTACTCCAACATGGAAAGGACAAAAGCACAACAAAATTCCTTCTTTGAGATGTCTCTCGGTTCGGGAGGTAGATTTATAGAAAGGGAAGGTGTTAGCACCCTTTCTATCCGTGGTTATCCACGGGCTCTTAGGTACTTGCTCTTATGTTTTCAAAATGTGTTTTGCTTTTCAAAATGTGAGTGGGTTTGAAAAAGTTTCATTGAAAGATTTCTGAGTGACTCTTGTATCTGTCCTCAAGAGTGTTTGAAAAATTTGTTTTCAAAGCTTTTGAAGGTGTCAGTGTGAAAAGATTTTTTTATTTGTTTTTGAGAGCAAGTACCCATGAGTCATCTACCTACCCTAAGGAATTAGGCTGTGTAAAAGTCCTTAAGGTAGTGCCATCCCACCATTGAGAGGTAGGTAGCACCACCGTTGGAGGTGTTCGGGTCAATTCGATTTTAGGGACAGTGTGGTCACCGAAGCAATAGTAGGACACCTTAGAAGTAACCCTAATGTCCTAGATCCTTTTTAATCTGAGGCAACCGTTTCGAGGCAACTGGATCTTGGACATAAGAGCGACCGCTAAAACATCCTATACTTGACGACCACTTTCGAGGCAACGAGTGAGGAGTACCCTAGAAGTGGCATGTGCATTAGGTGTTGTTTTCATGTTAATAGTTATCTTGGATCAGGCAATTGTGAGCTACGAGTCGTTTTTTAGTTATCATACATTCTTCCATGCGATTTAGAATTTAGGAGTGCGGAAAATTAAATACAGAAAGATAAAAGCTACGCTATTACAAGGCGCGGGTCTATACATCGCCAAAATACAAAGACCCGTTTTTGATAAAGATGCAGAAAGTAAAAAAAAACAATAAACCTAATTACTATTACATCCGGAAACAGTTACATAATAATCAAATACAATAAATAACGTGCGCGAAAAGAAAATTAATTGGACGTCCTTAGGGTTTTGACCCTTTTGAGAAATTAAGAGTTTTTTGATCCTTTTGCTTGAAATTAAATTAAAATTAAACTTAATTATTTAATTAATTAAAGAAAGATGTTTTTTTTGTGTTTTTTGTATTTAATGAAAATAAAGTAAATTAAAATCAAAAGAAAATCCTAGGTCTAAGTCTATTTTAATTATTAAGAAAATGTTAAAGTTAACCTATTTTAAGCTAATTAATTAATTTACATGTTATTTACAAAAATAATAATTAATAAATAGTAAATAGTAATAATGATGATTAATAAAATATGATTAAAAATGTCAAAACCTAATTCTATGCAATTTTTATTTATTAAGAAAAAGGATTAAAATTAAAACCTAAATTAAACTAAGTTAATTGTTAATGTTTATTTACAAAAATAGGTTAATGGTAAATTTAATAAATAATTAAAAATATTTACATTTTTGAGTTTCTGATTTTTATTAGGAAAAATTATTTTATGGTGAATTAATAATAATTATTAAAAACAATTGAAAGAAATTAAAAGAAAATAAAAGAAAATAAAATTAAATATGCAAACCAAAGGGGGGGTGATGGCCCATGTGGAGGTTTATTTTGAGCAATTCTGGCCCAAGAAGACCAAGCCTGGTTGACTTTTAGGAATCACGTGCGTGCTGTTTGACTGGAGCACACCATGGACTCCATCTCTTGGCCTTCAGATTGTTCATCAAGGCCACTTGGCAAGCTAATGCGTGAGGCTTATGGTGGAACGTTTGAGAGGCACTGCATTGGAACATGTTACAATTATATGGGGGACCTGGGAATCGAACCCAGGTCCCAGTGGTGAACAAACACGTCACTAGCCACTCAACCATCGCGCTGTATTTGTAATAATAATAACCAACGAAAATAATATGTGAAAAGAAACAATTATGCTGGGACATTAAAAAGCGCGCGCTAAGTTTGAATGATCCACTAGCGTTTGGACAGCTCACCCTTCTTCTTCGTTTTTCCTGCAAACATAAACAAGATAGCGGGGGTTTTAAACCCCCACAAAATAAAAGTCCCAATAATAGCGATTAGAGTTATGGGTCACATAAAAAGAGCGCGAGGGTCTTAATGGTTTCGTCTTGTCCTGAAGAATTTATCTATATAGGTCTTGAGGCCTAATTTTACAGCATATGAAAACCCCCAATATGGAAGCTCTGAAACCCTAGCGTTTGTCCATGGCAGATTTTGATACAGGATGTTTCAACACAATTAATCCACACCAAAAGCTTCAGGAAGATGTCAGCAACACAAATCAATAATCAAAACATATCAATGATGCATAAAAAATGGATTTCGATTATGGCAATGTTTGTTCAAACCGTGACTCTATTTTACCGTTTCTTTGTGTATTAGAGCTTGTTCTTGATGGCAATAGACTCCTGGAGACTTAGGCAAGGTGTTGGAATCCTTTTCAGGCTTTGAATCGTGCTGCAATAATGATTTCAGTTTTCACAATTTTCTTGAGTTTTTGCAATTTGGTTATGGAGTTCTTAGCAGCAATTGTGCATTCTTAGCACTAGGGTTAGCTCTTGCATTTGTATTGGAACATAATTAGGTTAAAACCTTGGCCCAAAAGTCCATGAATTTAAGTTTTCAATCTTTGATTTTCAATCATATAATTTCCAATCTTTTTTCAATGAAAAACTTGCCAATTTGGGAGATCTTGTCCCCTTGAGTGATGCACGAGATCTTTAGCATGTGTGGAGTGTATTTGCTTCATAAAAAGATTTGACAACCATGCTTTGATATTTTTCTACAATTAAAACTAATTAAATGAATTAATAATAATAAAAATTCAATTAATTAATTAAAAATAAGAAAATAAATCATTTTAAGTTCAATGGGTCGTGCATAGGCTTTGGGTAAAGATTCAAGAAAGAATTTGAGGCCCATTAGCAAAATTGAAGTGTTTTAGGCAAACTTGACTTTTGAAAGTTCCCAAAAATTTCCCAACTTCTCCAATGCATATCTTGCTCAATTTTGAAGCTATCAATATGTTCTTGGACATTTTGGAAAGGTCTTGAAGTCCTATAACCAATGCCTTTGGTCCCATGTCATTTTGATTTACCAATCTCAAGTTATGGTCTTTGACTTAAAATGCCTTTTTGTTGACTTTTGAAAATGACCTATAATGTTGAAATTGATAACTTTTTATGAGAGCATTTCTTGGACTTGGAATGTGAAGATTAGTTGTAGGAAATGTCACCCCCTTCAAAATGAGCATTGGATGGGATTTTTCTGATAAGCCATGAAGAAGTTATGCCTTGGTCAATTTACAGTTGACTTTTCAACTGTCCAAAAATAGAAACTTTTGCATCTTGAGACTTTTTGAGCCATGCTTGTGGAATCATGATCAATAATTGATCAAATGATGATTGTGGCTTCAAAATAAGATGTTTACCAAAATTTTTGACTTTTGACTGTCAAATGACCATTTTGCCCCTGCAGTTGACTGTGAAGCATTTAGGGCTTCTGACTGTGCAACTTGATGTTGTGAGTCTTGAAACTTGACATATAGATGTTTGACAATGTATATAGGCATATGGGACTTGATTGGACCCTTGAAAGCCTCAATTTCTTTGCAAGAACCAAAACCTAAATTTTGACTGTGTTAGGAGACAATTGGACTGTGGAACCCTTGAGGGATTTTGAAGCTTGATCTTGCCAAATCTTGAAGAATATGGGAGGGAAAATTTTGGGGTACAACAGGTGTAATCCTGACAGGCCTTTTGCAAGCCTTGGGAGGATTGTCGGAAATGGTTATGATAGCAATATCGTTGGTTGAAGTATCACCAGTATCAGGAGTAACAGGATTGAAAGTGTCAACAGGGGTTTTCTGGAAAAGTATCTCTTGAGTTTCCATCAGGCGTTGGACACCTGACTTCAATATTGGACAATCACCTTGAATGTTCAAACAAAAATAACAGTCTTTACCACAACCAGGAAAGATCCCGGCTCGCAACAAATTTTCTTTAATCACTAACAATGGAGTCAACAGATCGACAACATCAGTAACATGGAGGTTTTCCAAAACAGCATGCACATTGTGTCCGTGCTTGGGCATCGGAGCGGATATAACATTGGGCTTCTCAGGAGCATCAAATTTAACCTATTTGGCGTCAATTAAGTCCTGAATTTTGTTCTTAAGTGCCCAACAATTATTGGTATCGTGCCCAGCACTGTCGGAATGGTAGGAACACTTGGCATTTGAGTGGTAGTATGGAGAGGAAGTGTTAGGATTCTTTGGCGCCTCCTTCAAACTGGTAAGATTCAACTTCAACAAATGGGGAAGTACCTGAGCGGGCGTCATGTTGATGCGGGTGAACTGCCGTTGTGGCCTTTCCACCTGTTGCTGATTAGGTCTCGACTGATTGCTACGAGGTTGATCATTTGACGAATTTTGAATCATCACAGCCCCTACAGTCGGCCGGCGCTCAGTTTTTCCCGCTCCCTTTTGAGAATACACAGCAGATGCTTCCTTCTTGGTTGGGAAAGGTTTCTTAACAGCTGTGGATGCAGAAGCATCCTTTTGAATCTTTCCACTTTTAATACCGGCCTCCACCCTTTCGCTGGTCAAAATCAGTTCAGTAAATCCCGCAGAAGAGCTCCCGATTAGATGGTTGAAGAAGGGGCCAGATAGGGTCCCCAGAAACATGTCAACTAACTCCCTATCTGATAGCGGTGGCTGCACCCTTCCATCCAGATCATGCCACTTCTGGGCGTACTCCTTAAACCCTTCATTGGAAGCCATCCCCATACTTTGTAACTGAGTACGAGTGGGCGCCAAATCAACATTGTACTGATACTGACGATAAAAAGCAGCTGCCAAGTCTTCCCAATTATGAACCTCTGATCTCTCGAGCTGATAAAACCAATCTAACTGAGTTCCAGACAAGCTGTCTTGGAAAAAGTGTACCCAGAGGTCTTTATCGGATGAATGAGGTTGGATCTTTCTAACATACGACCTCAGGTGCATCTTAGGGCAAGACAGATCGTCGTATTTGTCAAATGTTGGCACCTTGAACTTGGGAGGGATAACAATCCCAGCTACCAACCCTAGTTCCTCAAAATCCAATTCGGGCACCCTCTGCAACTCCATAGTTGCCAATCTGTCTTCAAGGTTCTTATATTTGTCATCCGCTGGTGGATACTGTTGTTCGGAGTAGTCTTCGTCTTCTTCCTCTTCCTCCTCTTCTACCTCAGACTCAGAAGGTACAGTAACTCCTTTCCCCTTGCCAGCCCCTTCGTCAAATGTCGAACGGAACTCAAGAGTCCTTCTAGCATCACTCTCAAACCTTCTTCCGAAATTGGCTACCCCCGGTCTCTTTTTATTTTTCTTCTCTTTATTCTTCTCCAACAGAACTTTGAGATCCTCTTGACCCTTTGCCAAGGTCATGAGGAGTTGCTGAAATTGTGAATTTTGTGCCTGTAGATCCTTTACTGTTTGCTCCAAATCCATCTTGCTAAAATAAACAGCAGAAAGATAAGGAAACCTGGCTTGAAGACCTGTTTATGCATATGATGAATGGTATGTTATTCATGTAATGCATTCAAGGGTTCAAAATTTCAAATTTGTTGCAAACAAAAAGAACGCACGTCATATTAAGAAGAAATTTATTAGTACATAAATGCCCCATGGGCGAAATATTACAAAATTCTTAATGTAAAAAGACATTGCGCATCCTCTTTGGTGCGATGTAGGTGTTGAGAGTTTCCTCCTCGTGAAGTCGGCGGGTGAGCTCCAAAACCTTCTTCTCACTGGCATAGAAGCTGGCTTCAAAAGTATCTCGTTCTTCTTTGAGTTGGATCCAACTCTTTTGCATTTCCTCCCATGATGTTGGCATGTCAGGATGTAGGATGGTGTATGGAACCTCTCCTTCCATAACAGGCTCTTTGATCAAGGGGAGAATGTGAGGATATGGCATCATAAGATTCTGGGAGCGGGTTCGTACTCACTTGAGGTAAGGCTCAAGGGGGATGGAATTATTGTGCCCTAGTGTCTTACTATCCACCTTGTTAGGCATCCTCCAAGCTCTGATGAACCTTTGTCGAAGTCCTTGCGCATCATTGTCGAAGTCAAAAACTAGGTCAGGAATCAGCATGTTATGAGGGCCATCCCTCCGAGCATATCCAAATTGTCTCAAAGCTAGACAGGGGTTGTAGGTAATGCCTCCCCTAATTCCAAGTAATGGGACATTAGGGAATTCCCCACAACGATCAATGATGATGACATTTTCTCTGGACCGAGAACACCAATGTACACCAGAATGTGGGAGGGTCATCAATCGTTGTGACCACCTCAAACCCTGCTCATTCTTCAAAACTGCTTGTGGAAGGTGAGAAATAAACCACCTTGCTAAGAGAGGGGTACAGCACATGAGAACGCCTCTTTTCCTCATTGTTCGTGTGTAAAATGAGTGTAGGAGGTCCCCAAGCAATGTAGGTATGGGATTCTTGGACATGAAAATCTTGACAGCATTCACATCTATAGGTTGATCGGGATTTGGGAACAAAACCAACCCATAGATAAGGAGTGCCACAATCTCTTCAAAGGCTTGTATATCAAGAGAATTCCAACAGTCTTGTGCCTTCTCAAACAGAAACTTTGCCATGAAGCCCTTAACACCACTTCAGGTTTCCCAATGCCCCTTGATGTCAGATGGTTGCAAGTGTAATGCTTGAGGAACATCTTCAGGTTTTGGTTCTTTTTCCGTATCGTTGTAGGGTAGTTGATGAAGAATGGGAATTCTCAGGAGTTGAGAAAATTCTTCTAAAGTAGGCACCAACTGATAATCAGGGAATGTGAAACAGTGGTGTAGGGGGTCAAAGAACTGGAAAAGTACTTTCACCATGTCTTCTTCAATGCTGGTGTTGAATAAGTTGAGGAGTCTACCATGTCTTTCACTGAAGAGAGAATTCTCTGGAATCCTGGAAGTAAGCTCCTTGAGTTGAGGAGGGATCCTCACAAGGTTGACTTGAATTGTTTTCCTGCGAAGAGATTCCATGACCTACAAAACAAGAACAAAGATGAAGATCCAAACCCTTGAAATGGTTAGTGGATGCATATGATGCTTTATGATGTTCATGATGTATTCACAAGCACATGTACAGGCAAGTCACACAAAACCCTAGTTTCAGGCTTGTATGAGGTTTCATAGGTAAGTACCCTCTTGAGTTTAGTTGGCTCAAAACCTGTCTTATAAATAGTAACCGGGTTCTAAGGAGCTCAATATCATTGGATTATTTTCTATGTTCATTGTTTTGGTTTAGCCACTTAACTAGCGACCAAAATATTCCAAGAAAACAACCCTCAATGAGTGTAGTATCGAGTATCTACCAACTTCGGACTGCACCAAAGCCGATCATCTCACTACCCCTAATGAAAGGCCAAGATGGTCAAGTAAGGTTCTAGTTTATTAGTGCTTCATGACATCGCTCAGCGGCCTCGTATTCTCTTTGATTGACTCAAAGGCTACCGGTACTCAGAAATATGTCGCACTAATATAGCTATTGCTTCAACCGTGTCGGTATACCCCACACAGTTTCCACAACGTATTTCTATTTACCTATGAATATTTCCCAAATCCGGGTAGAGGATTTCAAGCCCAAACAAGAGAACCAAAATGTAAAGCAATCAAAGCAAACAATAATCATGCAAAGGGTGATCTAAGCCCTAAGGTTACTCCACTTTTAGAAAATTCCCCAGCAGAGTCTCCAGTTCTGTGATACGGTGGGAGAACTGACTTGGGATTTTGCGTTTGTGTTTGCAAATGTTTCAGTTTAGCAAGAGTCGCCACCGACTTTTTATTTTATCCTAAGGAAAGGTCAAAAAGCACAGGAAAGACCTTTGAGATGTTTTCTTGGGTTCGGGGAGTAGATTATAGAAAGGGAATGTATTAGCACCCTTTCTATCCATGGTTATCCATGGGCTCTTAGTTACTTGCTAAGATCACTTGCTTTGCGTTTCAATTGTTTGAAATGGTGCTCTTCAATTGTTTGAAATGGTGCTTTGTGTGTGATTTTGAAAGATGTTTTGGAAAGAGGCCATCGTTGTGGCAACCTTTGTAATGATTCTTGTTTGAATGTATACAAAGGTGTTTTCGTCTTTTGAAAAGTTTTCAATGTTTGAAAGTAGGGTTTTGAAATTGTGTTGTGAGGTGTGTTTTGAAAATAGCAAGGATGTTTTTTTGGCAAGTTTGATCAAGTAACTAGGAGCTATCTACCCTATTTTTACTCAAAGATCTTTCTTATGTTTTTAACCCTTTTAACAGTGTTGTTTCACCATTGTATTTGGTGAACAACCTTGTGTTAGGATGTTAACGGGACAGGCGCGGGTCATCGTATAGACCATGATAGCAATGGTATCAAGTATCTTTGGCAATTTTTCTTAAGGGACTTGATCATTTTGTTTAGGCAACTCAGACAGCGTCATCGAGGGACTATGATCTTTTTGTTTGTTTTTGTTTTGCCAAAGTACTTGACATGCAACCATGGCCCATTTTTGAAGGCAACAAGTGGATTGTAACCCTAGGGGTGCAAGTGTGCATTGTGTTTGTTTTTCATGCATATTTATCTTGGATTAGGTCAAGCTAGTTGTTGATTTTATTTGCATACAAACCCTAAGTCTAAGCATGGCATAATTGGAAGCTTTTAAATGTGCGAGAATTTAAATGCTACACTATTACAACATGATATAGGGAGGGGGTACAAATTTGAATTGGGAGTATTTGACAAGAAAATAAATTCTAAGTTATTACAACTGTGATACGGTGGGAGAAATGACTTGAGGTTTGCGTTTGTGTTTGCAAATGTTGCGGTTAGCAAGAGTCGCCACCGACTTTTTATTTTATCCTAAGGAAAGGTTAAAAAGCACAGCAAAAACCTTTTGAGATGTTTTCTTGGGTTCGGGGAGTAGATTATAGAAAGGGAAGGTATTAGCACCCTTTCTATCCATGGTTATCCATGGGCTCTTAGTTACTCGCTTAGATCACTTGCCTTTTGTTTTCAATTGTCTTAAATGGTGCTTGAGTGTGTGGGTTTGAAAATGTTTTGAAAAGAGGCCAATGTGGTGGCAACCTTTGTAATGATCCATGTGGGGATGTATGCAAAGATGTACGTCTTTTGAAAAGGGTTTCATTTGTTTTTGAAAGTTATTTTGAAAGTGTAGTGATGTGTGATTTTGAAATTAGGCAAGTGTTTTGTTTTGCAAGTTAATTCAAGTAACTAAGAGGTTATCTACTCCTAAATTTCTCAAAAGATCATTGCTATACTTTAACCCTTTTAACAAGTTTGCTCCACCATTGTATTTGGTGGGCAACCTTGTGTTAGGATGTGAAAGGGACAGGCGCGGGTCATCGTATGGACCATAATTGCAACGGCGTTAAATGTCTTTGGGCAATTTTCTTTAAGGGACTTGATCATTTGTTTTTGTTTGTTTTGAAAAGTTTTATCGAGGGACTATGATCATTCAAACTGTTTGCTTTGCCCAAAGAAGTTCAACATACAATATGGCCCATTTATTTGAAGGCAACAAGTGGAATACCCTAGGGGGTGCAAGTGTGATTTGTGTGTCCATTTTCATGCTTGTTTATCTTGTATTAGGTCAAACTATTTTTTATCGTTTTTTCGCATACAAACCCTAATTCTAACATGTTATCATTAGAAAGCAATAAAGTGCGAAATTAAAATTACTAAGCTATTACAAAACCAAATATGGGAAGGGGGGTACAAATGTTCAAATGGGGGATATTGGCAAGAATTTAAATCTAAATTATTACATCATTTTGAATATTTGCAAGGTAAATAAATTGCATAATTAAATGGAAATTAAATAAATATGTGAAATGCAAAAAGAAAGTTTTTATATGTATGAGAAAATATTATTTATGTAAAAGAGAAAAGAAAATAAAAGTGTATTATTTTTTTTGAGTATTTTGAATTTAGGGCAAAAAACCCTAATTTTAAAGAAAAGGTATTATTATCTAATTTAATACAACTATTTATTTATTATTTATAAAAATAAAATAAAATAAAGTATATTGTGAAAAAAGTATTTTTGTATCAAATATTAATAAAAATGAACAATTCAAGTATTTTTTATATTTTAGCTTAAATATATTAATAAACATATATATATATATATATATATATATATATATATATATATATATATATATATATATATATATATATATATATATATATATATATATATATATATATATATATATATATATATATATATATATATATATATATATATATATATATATATATTAAACCTTAAATAGGTATTATACACAAAGATAAATATTTATTTAATATTTTAAAAAAATAAATAAAAAAAAGAGTATTTTTGTGTGAAATATTTTCAGAATGTAAACAAAAATAAAAATTGTATTTACACTATTTTCTATTTATTCTAATAATAGTACATATATATATTATATACAAACAAAAGAAACAAACAAATAAATATGCAAATAAATACAAAAATGATGAAAAAATATTTTTAATTTTTTAAATGTCATGAGAAAAAATAAACAAAGTTAATCAAAAAAGAAAAAGTCAAAAATGTTAAAATATGAGCAAATGGGCCCAGGGGGGTGTGAATCAAAAAAGATGGTGTGAAAAGCAAAATAACACAGGCCCAGCCCACTGATCATTGTCTTCAACCTCCAGCTCAAACATTTGAAAAAACGCGCGCCCCTGTTCTTCAATGTCTAACTCCTGATTCTTGGCTTTTCAGCAAAAACTCATAACACAAGAAATGTTCAGCATGAAGAGACGGTTTCAACCATATAAATAACTTGACCTATCTCTCTAAGATGAGGGAGAATTTCTCCTCCCCCAATTTCTGACCTAACTTTTCATCAATGTTCAGACATGAAATTCTCTAAGCACACGAAACATAAATGAAATCTAATCATATGAGCATGTTCAGGGCTATGATTGTGACATGTTTTCTTCAAAAACCTAAAGCTAACAATGCCTAATAAGAGAGATAGAACTCCATGAATATACCTGTTCAGTTGGAATCGAGCTTGGCAATGGAGGATGTTTCAGAGTGAAATGATGACTTGTACAGCTTCCTTGAAGTGTAAGGATGCTTTTCCAATTCCTACTTTGTCTTGAAATTCCCTGAATCGAGCTAGTGAACTCCAACTGCAAAACAGAAAATTAAAAATGGTGAAGTGGCTTGGAGGTGTTACAGGTCTGATTTTAGGACATGGTTAGCTTGCATATGTTGTAGGGAAGGTAGAGGAAAAGGTTTGGATCAAAATGCTCGAAGGGATTGGGAGTTTGCACTCAAACTGCAGGGGCTCCCCTGTTTGTGCAGTTTTGAGGTGATTAGAGCAATGGGAGTGTTTCAGATGGCAAGGGCTCGTGTGTTAGCTTGGATTTTGTCTATGGAATGTGTTTGATACCTTTTTTGTTGTGTATCTAAGCTGAGATGAGAGATAGCATAAGTTATGGACTTTTCTTCTATCTTAAGCAACAAAAGCAAGTTGGTGGTTTTAGGTTAGTAGGGGGCCTCCTAATGTGCTGCATAAACATCTCTTGATCAGTGTGTTATGCACATAATCTTGTGCCAAGCAGATCTTTCATGTACTTGTTGGATTACAAACTTGACATAAAGTTAACCTTTTCAAAAATGGAAATTCCACTTTATCTAGTTTAGGATTAATCTTGCATACAATGCTTGCACTCAAAGAACAACACCTTAACACATTGAATATGCATTAAATTATTGAGTATGAAATGGTTCAAGGACCTGTAATCAAGCATAAAGCAAACTGATTTCAAATTGGCAAGATTATGAACATGTCTTGATGAAGAACAAAAAGTGAATTTTTGCCAACTTGTGAAATTCGAATCTCTCAAGTTATGAGGTTGTTTGATGAGTTCTTGGACATTTTGGAAAGCTTGGAATGTGTACTACAATCCATCTTTGAAATGCAAATCAAAATTCCAAGTGGAAGGGTATGAAAAGTGGCCTTGAAGTAGGGTAGAAAACCTTGTCAAAATAGGTCAAATTTCACTAAGTTAAAAGATGGTTTAGTGTCCTTATTCAAAAAATTATAACTTGAGATACAAGCTTCAAATGAGAAAACTTTGTGAATCAAAGTTGTAGATTATGCAACAAGCTACAACTTTCATGTTTTGACTTTTGTTTGAATCCAAATGGATCATGGGGAAAAGATGGGGCAAAGTTGGGAAAAAAATTAGGGTTTTCCATAACTTAGAAAAATTCTAAGTTATGAAAAATTCCATTTTCTAACCCTAATTTGCATTTTGTGATTTCTTGGTGAACAAGTTTCATGATTTGGAATGTTTTGATGAAAAATGAATCTTGACTCTTGATTTTGACCAAAAGGTCAAAGTTTGACTTTTCAGTGTACAGTCAAAATTGATCAATTGACTGGGAAATTCAACTGTCAATCTTGTGTGCTTGGGATCTTTTGAGCTTGATGAACATGTCAAGATAGTTCCATGGGGTCCTTGAGTCCATATGTGAACTTGGTTTGCCATTGGCTAGGTCAAACAGTCAAAAATTGCCTTTGTGCAGTCAAAACCCTAAAAATGACCATTTTGCCCTTTTGGTGATATGATCAAACTTCTTGTGGAATTGTGATCCAAACTTGATCAAATGGTCCATATGAGTTCAATATGTTGATGTGGATCAAATTTCATGAGGTTTGACTGTCAATTGGCCACAATTGACTTTTCCCCAACACAGCTGATTTCTAGGTCAACTGTCCAATTGACTGGGCAAAACATGGAATCAAGACTTGAAACTTGGTATAGGTAAACTTGGGAGTCCAATATGAAGCATGAAAGTCATCTTAGGCATTTTAGGTCAAAACATCCTTAGGCAAACACAAACCCTAATTTGAGTCCACAGTACAAGGAGAAGTCTTGAGCAGAGGAAACCCTAATTGAATCTTGATCTTCAAAGGTCTTGTGATGAAAAAAAATATTGAGGAAATGGGAGGGCAAATTTTGGGGTACAACAACAACCATATTGAATGTATAGGTAATATTTAAATGTACAATAATTGAAATAAATACAAATAAATAAAAGTAAAATAAAATGTACTATAGAAAAAAGAAAGTTTTATGTATGTAAAAAGTATATTTTTAATGTGAAATACAAATAAATAAATAAAGTCAATTTTTTATTATTTTTTGTTAATTAGGGAAAAACCCTAATTCTTAAATAAATAATATTATTTTATAATTATACATAATACTATATTAATTTATACAAAAAATAAAAGTATATTATAAAAATGATATTTTTAGTACAAAATATTAATAAAAATGAAAATGTAGTATTTTTGTATTTTTGTCCTAATTTTTTAATAAAGTAAAAATATATAAGTATATATATATATATATATATATATATATATATATATATATATATATATATATATATATATATATATATATATATATATATATATCTATATATATATATATATATATATATATATATATATATATATAATATATATATATATATATATATATATATATATATATATATATATATATATATATATATATATATATATATATATATATATATATATATATATATATATATATATATATATATATATATATATATATATATATATATATATATATATATATATATATATATATATATATATATATATATATATATATATATATATATATATATATATATATATATATATATATATATATATATATATATATATATATATATATATAAATTTATTAACTATGTAAAAATTTATTAACTATATAAAATTTATTAACTATGTAAAAAAAAGGAAAATAAAAATTAATTTGTATAAAAAAATGTGTATATTCAAGAAAAATGTTTTTAAGTATATAAAATAATAATAAATAAAAAATAGGTATATTTTTTATATTATTTTTGAGTTTTTAATAAAATAAAAATAAACTATTTATATATTTATACTAGTAAGATAAAAAATAAATATCAAATAAATATGAAAAATATAGAAAATAATTTTTTGGCATTTTTTATATTTAAACAAGAAATAATAAAGTCAGAATAAAAAATAAAATTTACAAAATGACAAATATCAAATAAATGGGCCAGGGGTGTAAACTGAATAAAGGGGTGTCAAAAGCAAAAGGAACCAGGCCCAGCCCAGAATCCACTTCTTCTTCTTCTTTTGAACAACCTGCGTGCGTGCTATGTACAAAACTGTAACTCCTGATTCTTTGATTTTTTGACAAAACTCATAACATGAACATTATAGAGAATTAAACAACGAATCCAACCATATAAAAAACTTGGATTAACTCTCAAAGACCAGAGAGAATTTCTCTGGCCCTAATTTCTAACCTAGTTTTTTCAGAAAGTTCATGAGTGAAATTCTCTTAGCACGATTAATGTAAATGAAAACTAAGCATATGTATGGCTTCAGGGCTATGAGTACAACATATTTCATTCACAAACCTAAGCCTAACCATTTCTAAATAGAGATATAGAAGTCCATGAAATACCTATTTCAGTTGTCTTCGAGCTGGACAATTGTAGCAACCTTCAATGGTGTTTGAGCTTCTTTTGAGCTTGCCTGAGGTCCAAAGAAGCTTTTCCAATGCTTGGCTTGTCTTGAAACAGCTTGAATCATGCTGTAGAACTCAACCTGCAGAGCTTTGAAACAAAAATGGCAAAGTGTGTTAGAGGTGTTACAGCTTTTAATTGAGGCTTGTGATAGTTCAGGTGAGTTGATTGGAAGGTGTTGAAACTATCTTTGGATAAAACGAACGATGGAATTTGGTTATGGCTTGCAAAATGCAGAACTTGCCCTGTTTTTGCAGAAAAACAGTGATTCTGTGTACAAGGGGGTTTGAGAGGCAAAGGGGTCGTGTTTTAGGCTTGTTGGGAGGTATGGAACTTGTCTACAATGTTTGTGTAAGCTGGTTTTCTCAGATGTGTGTTGTGGCTTGTATTTTGCAAGTTTCTTCTACTTGAAGCAAAAGAATGGAAGTGATGTTATAGCCCTGTACAGGCCCTCCTATCATCCTGTACATAACACTCTTGGCCCCTCTAATTCATGGATTTAGTTTGCAGTCTCAGATTTTGCTCAAGGCTCAATGCTTAGTGTTTTGACATAAAGTAACTTTTGCAAAAATGACAATATACCTTTTACCATTTAGGGCTTAATTTTGTATGTAATGTCCACATGAACAAGATAATCCCTTAACTCAATGGTTATGCATTAAATTATGGAGTACAAGTTGGTTTTTAGGCCTGCAAGCTAGCACCAAACATGCTGATTTGAAAATGCAAGTTTGTATGAACATGCATTGGCCATGGACAAAAGTGAGTTTTTGCCAACTTCAAGCATTCGATTCTCTCTAACCACAAGGGTGTTTGAGGAGTTCTTGGACAATTTGGAAAGCTTGGAACATGTACTATAATCCATCTTTGATATTCAACTTGAAACTCCAAGTGGAACTATGTGAAAAGTGTCCAAGAAGATGGGTCAAAATCCTGCCTAGATTAGGGCAAATTTTCTCTAAGTTAAAAGTTTTAGGTACCCTTGTTCCAAAAATCATAACTTGAGATAAAAGATTCTTTTGAGAAAACTTTGTGAATAAAAGTTGTAGACTTTGTGATGGACTACAACTTTCATGTTGTAAGTTTTCTTTTAATCCATTTGCATCTTGGTGAAAACATGGGACAAAGTTAGGAAAAAATAAGAAAATTTCATAACTTAGAAAATTTCTAAGTTATGAAAATTTTCCATTTTAAACCCTAATTTGCATTTTTGGGTTTCTTAATGAACGAGTTTCATAATTTTACATGTATTGATGAAAAATAACTCTTGGCACTTGATTTTGACCAAAAAGTCAAAGTTTGACTTTTCAGTGTACAGTCAAATTTTGATCAATTGACTGAAAAATTCATCTGTCAACCCTATGCATTTGAGATCTTTTGAACTTGTTGAATGGGTCAAGACAATGTCATTGAGTCCTTGAGTCCATATGTGAGCTTGGTTTGCCATTGGCTAGGTCAAACAGTCAAAAATTGCCTTTGTGCAGTCCAAACCCTAAAAATGACCATTTTGCCCTTTTGGTGATCTGATCAAATTTCTTGTGGAATTATGATCCAAACTTGGTCAAATGGTTCATATGAGTTCATAATATTGAGGTGGGTCAAATTTCATGAGGTTTGACTATCAATTGGCCACAGTTGACTTTTTCCCCAATACAACTGATTTTAGGTCAACTGTCCAATTGACTAGGCAAAAATTTGAATCAACGCTTGAAATTTGGTATGGACAAACTTGTGAATCAAACATGAAGTATGAAAGTCAATTTGGGCATTGTATGTCAAAATATCCTTGTGCAAACTCAAACCCTAATTTGGGTCAACAGTGCAAGGAGGTGTCTTGGGCAGAGCAAACCCTAACTTGATACTGAATTCCAAGAGTCTTGTGATGAGAAGTATTGATGAAATGAGAGGGAAAATTTTTGGGGTACAACAGAGTCTTACTTAAATTTTAGGAGAAAATGAAGCTTACTTGGCATTGTCGAATGTACATGGTGAGGCATGTGGAGCACATCAAGTAGGTCACAAGATGAAGTGGCTTTTGTTCCGATATGGCATGTATTGGCCCACCATATTGAAAAATTGTATAGAATTTGCCAAGGGATGCCAAGAGTGCCAAATCCATGCAAGCATTCAACATGCTCCAGAAAGTGAACTGAATTTTATAATCAAGCCATGGCCTTTCAGAAGTTTGGAATTGGACTTGGTTGGGGAAATTTGACTAGCCTCATCCAAAGGTCATAGGTACATTCTAGTGGGAATCGATTATTTTACAAAATGGGTTAAGGCAATACCTTTGGTGAATGTTAATCAAGAAACTATTATTGAATTTATCCAAAGACATATAATTTATAGGTTTGGAATTCTATAGACCATTACAACTGATCAAGGATCAGTCTTCATTGGTCGAAAGATGCAAGAATTTTCTAAAGAAGTGGGATTCAAATTATTGACTTCTACACCTTACTATGCCCAGGAAAACGGGAAAGTCGAAGTTGCAAACAAAGTAGTTATTGGATTAATAAAAAAGGCATGTGGGAAGGATTCCAAAGAATTGGCATAAGACCTTTGATCAAGCTTTGTGGGCTTGTCAAACATCTCCCAAAGAAGCAACCAATACTATGCTATTTCGATTGACCTTTAGGCATGATAGAGTCCTGCCATTAGAAATACATCTGCAATCAGTAAGAATCCAGAGGAAGAACAAAGTCCCTTCTGACTATTATTGGGAAATGATGATGAATGAACTGGTTGTTTTGGATGAAGAAAGATTGCATGCTTTGGAAATTCTAAGGAGAGAAAAAGAAAGAATAGCTAGGGCTTACAATAAAAGAGTCAGGGGTAAAGTTTTTTCAAATGATGATTTGTTTTGGAAGGTAATACTACCAATGGATCGAAATAATAAACTATTGGGAAAATGGTCCCCACATTGGGAAGGACCCTTTCGAATCATTCAAACATTTTCATACAACGCTTACGAAATAGAAGAATTGACGGAAGATAGAAGAATCCTAAAGATAAATGGCAACTTCAATTAACGGAAGGACTCTGTCATATTTTGCTTTCGCTAACTTCAACCTATATTCAATTGAATATTTGACAACTAGAAGAGTAGAAAATTCCTCCCTCAGTTTTTCAGCCTTGTCAACATGTTGGACGCTCTGTGCAATCAACTTGTCAATTTCAGTGCGATCCATATTCTTGATTTCTTGTTAGCGAGCCTCCGCTTGAGAAATCTTATCCTTGAATTATCATATTTGTTCCTTCCAAAGAGAGATGGAATGATTATAGATGTTGAAGTCCTCTTGTAATGTCTTGAAATATTTCTCCATATGCTTAACTTTTTTGGAAGTTTCGAGAGCTTTCTCCCATTCATCCGCGTAAGTAGCCTGTTTATCTTGAAGCTTCGACGTGGCATCTCGCTCTCGATTGAAGTCCATGCTAATCTGGCCAATCAAAGTGCCAATGTCTAACAAGATTTTAGCAACTTTGGGTGGACAAGTGATTATGTCGATTTAGTTTATCGATTTCTTCAACCCATAACATTCAGTGGCATCATTCTTCAAAGTATCGAACAAATCAATTTCAAATATTTTTTCATTAACTTTCTAAAGAAGTTGTTCAAATGTTTTGACATTTAAGCCTCCACTTGATGTAGTTAAAGGGTTAGAGCATACTTTATCTGAGGGAGGTCTTCTTTTGGTCATCATCAATTTCACATATTCAAGAGGGTTGTTTGTCTTCAAAGCTTCCATTTTCTCTTGAGAGGGTTTATATTGAGCATTGTTGTCATCTTGTTGACCCGCAAGAATGATGGTATCTTTGGAGCCAACATTGGCATTTTCTTCTTCTTACTCTTCTTCGTGGAAGTATTTTTCGACATGGTCATACATGTGCTCATCCTCATCAAGCGGCTCTTCACCAGCTTTTTCCATTTCTGGAGAAGAATCAATTGGATTGTCATCATCTTGTCCTTCATTGGCAGAAATTCTCTTGTATGCAAATTGGTGTTCCTCATTATCACTTTTAGAATCATTTTTTTTATTTCTATGGCGAATACTGAGAAGTTTATTTGTCAGGCTGGACGTTGTCTAATTTATTCACATCAGTAGAAGATACTTTGTTAGAATCTTTGGCAGGAAAGGGATGGATGGAAGGAGCACTGGTGCTGGGAAGAACTTCATATTGAATAAGAGATTCAGTAGGAGTAGATTGAATGTCTTATAAGAAGAAGAGTGTTATTTAAGTAGAATAAGTAAAAATGGTTGTTAAGGAAAAATGTGGAATAGTCAATACCTTTGATCCTTCAACTCCATGACCCGAATTGTCACTCTCAATTTGTTCCAGGACTACATTACCAGATGGTTGGGAAGTGCTTATCTTTTTGGTTGTTGGGGGCAATATTTTGACTATAACAGTATTTTGTGGTTGAGAAGCTGCATCAAATAACTTTGTTTTCTTCTTCTTTTTCCTTTTTGGCTTTGAAGTAGTGGGAGACACATCTTCATCATCTTCGTTAGACTCTGGGATCTCTATAGTCTGCTTCCATTTCTTGGGAGTAACATGAGGTTTTTAACTAGACTGGAAAAAAGAAAAGAGGTTAGTAGAATAATAAAATAAATAAAGAAACAAAAATACTAGGTCATACCTTGGACGTTGTCTTTTGCTTCTTAGTCTCTAGAATGGCACTCTTCGATGAATTAGTGGCTTATTTAGTCACCTCCATTGATCCTATCATTGAAATAGGTTTGTCTTTATTCTGTTTTTTCTTTTTGACAGATAAAATAATATTGCAAGATGATACATGTTAGTATCAATTAAAAAAGTGAAGTGTTAAAGATGATTGAAATGATCAAGAGATCCTTTGGTTCCACACCTTCATGTTCTAGGAAAAGCATGGTGTCAGGTTTTAGATCATAGTGAAGGAAGCCTTTGAAACTGTCCAATGTATGCTTAGTCGAAACCACTCGTTCATCAAGTTTTTTAGACTGTTGTTTTAAAAAATTATGATAATTCCCACAGACGAACCATTCTGGATAAAGAGGGTGAAACGCCGGGCCAAAATCAGCACTGGGTAATTTTGGGGATTTTGGTGGTTCAAGCTTGAAAGCTAGATCATACTTGTCCCCAGGTTTGACACATGAGGGAATTTTCAAACGAGGAAGCATCTTTGTGAATTTCTATTTTAAAGTTTTTGCTGCATCATGTATGGTTCGACTAAGATCATTTGGGTTATAAATTGTTTCAAAGTAATTTTGGAACGCCTGGATCTCCTTGATATGAGTCTTCGTACCTTTCTTGGAATGTTGAGAGAAGAGGGTCACGTCGAACATGTTTGAAGAATAGTATTTCCTCCACCAAGCATCAAAGGATTTAGTGCAGTAGAAAGATGGACTTTAAAGGAATGGGTGTGAGTTCAATAAAGTTGGAATAGAAGACCATGCGTTTGTCTCGACCAGAGGTGGAGAAAGGAATTCCACGAATGCAAAGAGTGCTTTTCTTTTCAAAGATTGGTTCGGGAGTAAGTTGACAAAGTCCAAATTATCGAGAGACAAAGTTGGGTTGGTAAGAAAGCAAGACAATATGGCTTTTGACAGGCATAAATATTGTTATAATCAACCAAGGGAGTAAGAAGGATTTCTAGATATCCAGAGTCTCTGCTTCTTGAGTTGTCGAAGTAGCAGAAACAGATCTTGTGAACCATTCAGGGCCATGTGTTCGTTGGGAAAAAGGATCCATCGAAGAAGTGAAGTTATGACATTTGGAAAACATCATAACATAGTTCGTGAAGCACTCCTTTAAACGTTTCCCATGATCATTTGGAGTTAATTGAACCAGTCTAGTCCCTTTGATAGTTCTATTTTGGATTTCAGGATCTATTTCATCTACTGTCCCAGAAATAGAGAGCGGGGGTTTGAATGTGGCATTAAGTCACAATTGGAGAAGCCAATATGGGCTAGCTAGAAATAAGTTTGTACCTGTTTCATAATCTTTAAAATTTGTAGTAGCCTCCTCAAGGCACTCATATCGTCAAACCAATATCAGTTTGCTGAGGCAGATGTTTTGTCCAGAATGAAGTTGATTCGCCAGAGTTAAGAACATCTTGGCTAGTTGCAAGGATTTGCAACAGAAAATGAATCGAGATAACAACAAATCAAGGAAAGTTATGTGCTCCACATCCGACATTTCATCTCCTTCAACATGGTAGCGGTCAATATAGTTGGTGAAGCCAGTATGCCATCCTTTGAAGCCATTGGTGTTCTTGGTTTTCTCATAGGGATTAAAAGTTTCCTTAGTGGGTCGAAGGCCGATGATGGAAGCAACATCAAATAATGTGGGGTGAGAATTCCAATGGAAAGCGAAAGGTGTTGTAAGTGCCATGCCAAAAGTATAGGGAGGCTATCAACATATGTTGGCAATAACTTTGCCCAACTCTCGATAGTTGAATCAAGTCGAAATACCCATGTCTTTCCAGACTTGGGATTTTTTTTTCTTTTTGACTTTAGCTAACCACTCAAGATATTGTTTTCTATCCTTTGCTGGACATGATCTAAAAAGGCCTTAGGTTTTTTCTACATCTACGGATCCTGATGGGGTTTCTTCCTGAGCATTTTCTATAGTTCCTACCTTAGGGTTTTTATCAACATTCTCATCTACATTTTTAGAAGAATTAATCTTGCTGGCTATGGGTTTTGTTACACGCTAAGTTGGAAAAAAATCCTTAAGTTTCTCTAAATCACCAACATTGATCATATGACCCATATATCCTAAAGTTTCATTAGCAAGAGCAAAAGGAATAATTACCTGGGATTTATAAGTTGCACGTTGTTCTGCATAAAGAGTGGGTGTTGGCAGACAAAATTGGTTTTGCTACATGAGCGATAGGAATGGATGCAACATCCTTTGTGTTCTTCATATCCTTAGCAGATTTAGTGTTCTTCTTGGAGGGCGCCATTGATGAAGAGTTTTTGAGGATGAATGATTTTTGAAGAAGAAAGATTGAAGGAAAATTGCAAGGTTTCTGGAGAATGAGAGCAGGAAAAGTATTTGTTTGAAGAAGAAAAGGTTATTTTATAGTGAGAAAATAACAAACAATTTACTTTCTTTTTTTTCATAAAGAAGATAGTGGGACACATGTTGTTGTTTGGCCAGTTGACAAGATGGTTGCTTTTTGAAAAGGGGCATGATTTAATCATACTTAGTGTAGAAATTATGAGTAACTAAACTGGGTACGTCTCAGTAAGACATTTGAAAAGATGGTCATCATGACCATGACATCACAACAGTGAAGACATGATGAGGTGGCTTATGCATCGAAATTGAAGATTCGCAAAAGATGTCAATTTCTTCAAGTGTTTCTAAATAAACATTTTTTGGGGGAAACTCGTTAGCTGGAAATTTTGACGACATGGAAATGTTAAGGAAAAATGAAGAATGTCAAAATAGAGTTAGTTGTGAAAGAAATATAAAAATATTTCATGAAGATTTTGACTGACAGGCTCATGAATAGTCTAATCTTGCTAAAGTATTGGCGAAAGTCTTATTTTTTTGAATAAGTGAGACTTAGGATATTTGAAGTTTCGAAGAAGAATAATTTGACAGTCACGTTGGTTGATTTAGTTACTCTAAAGGAAGAAGATTTTGAATTAAAAATGTTTGATCTTATCCAAAAGGACGCGTGGAAGTCTAAGGATTCGAAGGGCATGCAAACATCGAACGTGGAATTCTTTTAGGAGAAGATCGTTATGTTCAAACTAGTATAAATTAGAATCTTAGTATTAGGATTTTAGTGTGTTCAAATTCTGTATAAATACTCAATTTCACTCAAAGTACCAAGATTTACCGAGAAAAGAGTTTTTGAAGATGTATGTATAAATCACCAAGTTTTATTCAATTGTCAATTTATCTTTACAAAAGTTCTTTTAATTCCCTTTACATTCCATTTGAAATCTCTTTACTTTCCTATTGTTACTTCGCATAGTTTCACAATTACTTACCAATTAACCATTACATTTGAAAAGATGACCATTCGGAAACCATAAATCACCAAAAAACTAAACACATGTCATAGGATCATTATAGTCGATCCTGTGAGTAAAAAAAATATATTTGTTTTGGAAGACTAACAATTGTTTACCATACTTCGGGGTAAATAGGTTGTCACAAAGAAGAGTTGGCGAGAAATGCTTGACTTTTAACTCAGCTAGTAAGGATTCTAACCAAAGCAACTCAGATGTGGTGTGTGCCAAGGCCCTATATTCTACCTCTACAGTTGATATGGCTACTATAGTTTGCTTCTTTGAGCTCTAGGAAATCAGGCTGGGACCAACGAAAATACATGTGCCAGATATTAATCTTCTGTCATCTGGATCATTTGCCTAGTCAGAGTCACTGTAAGCCCTTAAGGGCAACTCTTAGTTAGGGTTAGCAGAAGAAAGCAGCAAGACAAGGGTAGAAGTGCCACTAAGATGCCTAAGTATCCTTTTTACCATGCTCCAATGATTATCGAGATGATTAACCATGAAGTGACATGCTTTATTGACACTATAAGCAATGTCTGGTCTTGTGAGAGTGACATATTGTAAGGCACCTACAACAAATTTGTACTGAAGAGGATCCTGTATACAGTCACTACCAAACTTTCTAGGTTTGCATTGGCTGAGCATAGGGGGAGAAACTCCATTTGTAGTTTCCATGTTGACTTTTCTAAGAAGATCTTTGATTTATTTTGCATGAGTGAGAATGAGATAGCCATTTGGTTGATACTTAAACTTCAGACCAAGAAAGTATTCAAGTCTCCCAAGTTCCTTGAGAGAAAATTGATCATGGATTTAGTTGATTAACTTATGAATTAGAAGAGAGGAAGACCATGTTATAAGAATGTTATCTACATAGACAAGCGTATAAATTGTAATTCCTTGATGGTTGTATGTAAACAATTAATAGTTACACCTGCTTGCTATGAATCCAAAGTGAATCAAGGTTTGATGAAGTTTTTCCGACCAGTATCTAGGTGTCTATTTAATACCATACAATGCCCTATTCAGTCTACACATAAGATCCTTATTCTCATGCTTAAATCCTAGGGGTTAATGCATATACACTTCCTCTTGAAGTGTTCCATTGATAAAGGCATTATTAATATCAACTTGTTGAATTTCCCATTTGTAGGTTAAGGCCAAGGTGAGAATAAATTTTATTGTGGCTGGCTTAACTACATGATAAAGTGTATCATGATAATCAAAGTCATATTGTTGGTTAAAGCCTTTGGCCACTAACTTGTCCTTGTATTTGTTCAAGGTTCCATCAGAGTTTTCCTTGATTTTGAACACCCGATTACTACCTATAGATTTTCTGTGGGAATGGACTATGGTAAGGATCCAAGTGTTATGGGATATAAGAGCATCATACTCTTTTTGCATAGCTTCTAATCATATTGGTTAAGCTAATGCTTGTTTGACTGTTGTTGATTCAGTGTAAGTCAAGAAGATTTTAGGTTTTAAATTGTCTATTTTGCCTCTAGTGAGCATGGCATGCTTATTTGTAACAAATGAGGGTTGTTCTAGATGATCATGGAAAGAGATTGACAAGGAGCTATTTGTGTTATGATTATTGAAAGAAGCAGTATGAGACTCATTATGGAGAGAAGGTGGGTTGTTATTTTGTGAGGACTGAGTTAGAGGAGGAGAATAGTGTGTGTATATGGATTAAGGAGTAGTGTTTGTAGTTTCTTTTGGCTGAGGGGTATTATCCTACACATTGGGACTAATGGACAGTGGTGAGCTAGGGACATGTGAGGTCTGTTGAGAAGCTTGAGCAGATGCCTCAGAATTGATGTTGACATGTCCTATACTAATAGCATCAGTGGGTACAAAGTGTGCAGAATGAGAATCAGTGGGCAGCTGCTACCACTATTGATAGGTATAGGTTGGCTTTTCAGAGGGTATGTGATAAAATGAAAGGGTAAATATTTTTTTTACCTTTTGAGATCTCCTCAGTGATGTGTTGACTCATACTAGAATAAGGGAATTTGTTCTCATTAAAGACAACATCCTTGGAAATATATATCTCGCCTTCTCTACTTAGACACTTATACCCTATATGATGTGGAGATATTCCAAGGTACACACACTCAAAACTCCTTAGTTGAAGTTTGTTCTTGTTATAGGGTCTCAAATGAGGGAAGTAGGAACACCCAAAGGTTCTTAGTGTGGTATAGTCAGTTATGTGGTTATAGAGGGCATGATAGGGAGATGTGGACTTGGGTAACGTGGGTGTACGCAGTCTGCTTATAAGATGGGTAACAACAGTAAAGTTATAATACCAATATTCTATGGGAAGACTAGCATGGGGTAAAAGTGTCAATCCCATTTCCACGATTTTTCTATGTTTTCTATCTACAGTTCCCTAGTCAACCCCAATCGATAAACACTATTGTGTTAACCATAAATGGGTATACACCATATAAGACCCCCACACAGTTTTACGAAAAACAACCTTCTCATGCCAACTTTTCACTTCCAATCCATCATAAATCAAACCCTAACATGCATTTACATACGCAGTCACCAAAATTCATACAAATCAGCACATGCATTATCAATACCATACCATAGTCCATACACTGACACATTACAGGTAATTATCACACTATCCCATTTAACATGCAATTTATCCCAATTCCTATCCCAAGTTCCTACCTAATGAAGCTCACCTTGATCAAGATAAGATTCTAATGTAGAAGCAAGTTTGGAAGACAATGTGATCAAAGCCCTTGATGCATGCAAGTAAGATGAAGCTTGAGGTTGGTTCTTGCTCCCACTTTCTTCCTCTTGTTTTTCACGTATTCCACTCTTCTTTTCTTTCTCTCCATACTCCTTCAACTATGATATTGGTCTTATGATAGAGAGGTGAAGTGGTAGAATGAGAATTTTGGTTGCCTTTGGCGTTTAATTAACCAAATAAGTGCAATTACTATCTTACCCTTTGTCATAAGACTAATCACTAATCATGCCACTCATGTAATTAGTAATCAAACCTCATTTACGTAACTTAAATCCATTCTTAATCGTTACCCATTATTAGGACTTGAAAATAAGGTATTACACTAGGCCACTAAGAACAGAAAGGACAATGGTTTAGTATAGGGAAAGAAAAAGGGTATTATTGATTATACTTCGTCTAGCGATCACACACTGACGACTTCTTGGCAAGTGTATCTATAGTGTCGAAGTAATAATAAAAGATTCATCTCTACGAGGATTAGATTTTAACAAGAAAATTAATTGCGAAATTTATTAATTAACAGGGGAGTTTTTGTTCAAAAATCGATTCTAAACGAGAAATTAAAAAGAAGTGATTCAAGATTACGAAGGACGATTATGACTATTAATCGAGTCCCCTTATTTTTACCTATTGAAGAACTATGTACCTGTTGAGTTTCAATCATATTATCAACTCACTGCGAATTAACATATCCACTACACCCAATTCCTTGGTGTGTAGCTCACTATTTTATACAATAATTCTTTAATTCCTTAAGTCAATTCAAAGACAAATTAGGCATTCTAAACGCGTTAATTCATTAGCAACAACTTCTAAATTCCTATTCCTAGTTCATTACAAAGTTGAATAAATTCCTTAGTTTAGATAATTAGACTATCGATTAAAAATATCTAAATATCTAGATCGATTCATACGCCCTTAAGGACAAAAAGCATTAAACACACGAACAATTTAAATAAGATAATAACATTGAAAATGCTCAACAAATATCAAATAGACATATGATCCATCATAGTGAAATCAAATTTCATCTCAAAATCCCTAATCTATAAAAACTTAGCTACTCATTGATAAATAAACAAATACCATGAGTAGAGAAATATTCATCATCAAAATCTAAGGAAGAATTGCTCTCAAATGACTTCAATATACTCTAAAATCGCTCATTGAATGACCATAGTCGTCACTTTCTATCACTGATTTAGATCCCCTTAAAAATGTGGCCAAAAGATGCCTTAAATATGAAAAAGCATGTCAGCTGAAAAAGTAGAATTACGTACGTGATGGTCAGTATCGCGACGTGATGGATTGCATCGCACACACGAGAGTTTCAGGGGCAAACACATATTTTCCTCCTTTTTCTTCATAATTTGCACTAAGTTTTTGTATCTTCATTGTATTATTTTTTGCTCAATTCTTCAAACTTTAACATGGTTTTTGATCATTCTTCTTTCGAATTTACCCGAACTTATTCATAAAAATCACATCATGAAGACTGTCATCACACACCTTATAAAAACTCTAAAATGCCTTTGATATATTTTGGCTTTAAAATTTGGACTCACCCATTCTACAACAAAATAAATTCATGAGTGAGGCACTCTAATTTTGTCAAAAATTGGTTCGTATTCCAATCTCTGGATTAACCTTACATGCGTATTTTCTATGTATCCATAAAATCCAAGTTCTAGATTCTAATATTCGAACTAACCCCATAAAAATATTTTACACCCTTAGACATAAAATTAGAAGAAATTTGACATATTTTTAATAAACTTACATTATAAGTCATTTATAAAACAATTCCACACTGAACCATACATATTTGTCATTCAATAATAATATTAAAATAGAAGAATTATTGTGTATATATGAATGCCAAAATATCAAAATGTCAAATACATAATTCATAATCAATCCTGGTACAAAACATAATAAAAAATTTCAAAATATACAAAATAAAATTCCACTATTGTGTATATCTTACACCCATGTTCCTCTTCTTCCGTTGGTACTATAAAATATGTCACCCCTCTACTAAGACAGTATGCAGAGTGTCCATTTAGGAGTTCCTTCCTTAAACTCTCCCCTAGCCACAATCTCTATATGAATTGCCAAAATATGGTGAACTACGAGTACCCTGATCCCCCTATTACATGAAAGGTGATACCTAGACAATAAAGGCTCACAACTGCAGTGTGTGAAAAATTGTAAAAAATACTTCTTTTCTCATCCCGACCATCTATTTTTATATACAACATTTATAGCCAAATACACAAAATTTCAAAGAGGTTCTTACGGAGTACCATAGATGTTTAGGGTGATAATACCTTCCCTTTGCATAACTAACCCCCATACCTAGATTCTCTTCCCCTCATTTTGGGTTTATTTGCAATTTTCCCATTCCTCTAGAAACAATAGTGTAGTGGTGATTTTTATTTGATCTGTGCGAGTTAAGTCAATCCAATGGCTTAGCCTCAACATTTCTACCGCTACAATACCCTTGTACGGGGAACCCAAAAGTAGCTCATGCCTTTTGACCTAGGCCACAGAAGAACATCATTGGTGATTTAACATTGAAAACTGAGTCCAGGTCTAACAAGTGAACAATACCAAGAGACTACAACAAGCACATTGCTTTAGATGAATCATGTATGTTAACCGCAAGTTCTTTACACCGATATGGATACACAAGCACACCTGTGGTGAGTAACCCTAGTGTAATTCTCCTACATGGCTACACAAGTACACCAATCGGTACACTGATGTGTTAATCGCAAGTGCACACATCTATATGGCTACACAAGCTCACTAATATACGACTCAGGTGTGTTAACCTCAAATGCTTTACACCAATATGGATACACAAGCATACATGTGGTGAGTAACCTAAGTGTAATCCGTCTACATGGCTACACAAGCACAACAATCGATAAACACTATTGTGTTAACTACAAATGGGTATACACCATATAATACCCCCACACAGTTTTACGAAAAACAACCTTCTCATGCCAACTTTTCACTTCCAATCCATCACAAATCAAACCCTAACATGCATTTACATACTCAGTCACCAAAATTCATACAAATCGGCACATGCATTATCAATACCATACCATAGTCTATACACTGACACATTACATGCAATTATCACACTATCCCATTTAACATGCAATTTATCCCAATTACTATCCCAAGTTCCTACCTAATGAAGCTCACCTTGATCAAGATAAGATTCTAATGTAGAAGCAAGTTTGGAAGACAATGTGATCAAAGCCCTTGATGCATGCAAGTAAGATGAAGCTTGGGGTTGGTTCTTGCTCCCACTTTCTTCCTCTTGTTTTTCACGTATTCCACTCTTCTTTTCTTTCTCTCCATACTCCTTCAACTATGATATTGGTCTTATGATAGAGAGGTGAAGTGGTAGAATGAGATTTTTGGTTGCCTTTGGGGTTTAATTAACCAAATAAGTGCAATTAATATCTTACCCTTTGTCATAAGACTAATCACTAATCATGCCACTCATGTAATTAGTAATCAAACCTCATTTACGTAACTTAAATCCATTCTTAATCGTTACCCATTATTAGGACTAGAAAATAAGGTGTTACACTAGGCCACTAAGAACAGAAAGGACAATGGTTTAGTATAGGGAAAGAAAAAGGGTATTATTGATTATACTTCGTCTAGCAATCACACACTGACGACTTCTTGGCAAGTGTATCTATAGTGTCGAAGTAATAATAAAAGATTCATCTCTACGAGGATTGGATTTTAACAAGAAAATTAATTGCGAAATTTATTAATTAACTGGGGAGTTTTTGTTCAAAAATCGATTCTAAACGAGAAATTAAAAAGAAGTGATTTAAGATTACGAAAGACGATTAGGACTATTAATCGAGTCCCCTTATTTTTACCTATTGAAGAACTATGTACCAGTTGAGTTTCAATCATATTATTAACTCATTGCGAATTAACATATCCACTACACCCAATTTCTTGGTGTGTAGCTCACTATTTTATACAATAATTCTCTAATTCCTTAAGTCAATTCAAAGACAAATTACGCATTCTAAACGCGTTAATTCATTAGCATCAACTTCTAAATTCCTATTCCTAGTTCATTACAAAGTTGAATAAATTCCCTAGTTTAGATAATTAGACTATCGATTAGAAATCTCTAAATATCTAGATCGATTCATACGCCTTTAAGGACAAAAAGCATTAAACACACGAACAATTTAAATAAGATAATAACATTGAAAATGCTTAACAAATATCAAATAGACATATGATCCATCATACTAAAATCAAAGTTCATCTCAAAATCCCTAATCTATAAAAACTTAGCTACTCATTGATAAATAAACGAATACCATGAGTAGAGAAATATTCATCATCAAAATCTATGGAAGAATCGCTCTCAAATGACTTCAATATACTCTAAATCGCTCATTGAATGACCATAGTCGTCACTTTCTATCACTGATTTAGATCCCCTTAAAAAGTGGCCAAAAGATGCTTTAAATATAAAAAAGCATGTCAGCTGAAAAAGTAGAATTGCATACGTGACAATCAGTATCGCGACGTGATGGATGCATCACACACACGAGAATTTCAGGGGCAAACACATATTTTCCTCCTTTTTCTTCATAATTTGCACTAAGTTTTTGTATCTTCATTGTATTATTTTTTGCTCAATTCTTCAAACTTTAACATGGTTTTTTATCATTCTTCTTTCGAATTTACCCGAACTTATTCATAAAAATAACGTCATGAAGACTGTCATCACACACCTTATAAAAACTCTAATGCCTTTGATATATTTTGGCTTTAAAATTTGGACTCACCCATTCTACAACAAAATCAATTCATGAGTGAGGCACTCCAATTTTGTCAAAAAATGGTTCGTATTCCAATCTCCAGATTAACCTTACATGCGTATTTTCTATGTATCCATAAAATCAAAGTTCTAGATTCTAATATTCGAACTAACCCCATGAAAATATTTTACACCCTTAGACATAAAATTAGAAGAAATTTGACATATTTTTAATAAACTTACATTATAAGTCATTTATAAAACAATTCCACACTGAACCATACATATTTGTCATTCAATAATAAGATTAAAATAGAAGAGTTACTGTGTATATATGAATGCCAAAATATCAAAATGTCAAATACATAATTCATAATCAATCCTGGTACAAAACATAATAAAAAATGTCAAAATATACAAAATAAAATTCCACTATTGTGTATATCTTACACCCATGTTCCTCTTCTTCCGTTGGTACTACAAAATATGTCACGCCT
Organism: Vicia faba; assembly: GCA_948472305.1. NCBI lineage: Eukaryota > Viridiplantae > Streptophyta > Magnoliopsida > Fabales > Fabaceae > Vicia > Vicia faba. The sequence goes on from OX451741.1 coordinate 792,315,407, forward strand.
CTACTAAGACGGTATGCAGAGTGTCCATTTAGGAGTTCCTTCCTTAAACTCTCCCCTAGCCACAATCTCTGTCTGAATTGCCAAAAATATGGTGACGTATCGATAACATGTCAACGACATGGTCAGCCTTTTCCTACTCCTCCTTTAAAATCTCTAATGAGCTGGTCTCAAAGGATCTCCTTATGCATATGGTGTCATGTACAAAAGCGACACTCTATAAAACTATTATATGTAATTGTATATCGTACTCCATAGACAATGAACTGGCATACAATGTACATCCTCTAGGACCAGATGATCAAAGTATACTGCAAAAATATCATCAATATCACATCAGAGGATATTGGTTGAAGCAACAATAGTGGGACCAATCGGTATACCCTATATGTACCCAAGTTTCCGCAGGACTCGCTGTTGGCTGAAGATTTTGATGATATTATTAGAAGCGAAGCAAATTGGACGTTTCGATTGGAATAAAGCAAGATGTCATGTTTCGAAATGGTAGAAGCAGTGCTTCGAATGGGCATATCAAAGCTTGGAGCTTCGAGTGACAGTTATGAGAATATATTCAAAGAAGTCTCGAAATAATAACAAGGTTGTGTCCAAGAAATGCGTTCGAAGCGAAGAAGTGCCAAAACATTTGAAATTCAAATGCAAGCGGGATGTTCGAAATTTAAAATATATGCGCTGGAGCATTTGAAGACGCGTGGAAGCTAGAGAGAGGCATTGCTTTGCATGTTCTGAACGTGGCAGAATCTTATAGCAAGACCGTTATGGTCGAAGTAGTATAAATAGAAGTCTTAGCATTAGGATTTCGTGTGTCATATCTATTGTACAAAAAACTCAGTAAACATTTAAAATACCACATGGCTAGGGAAACGAATGCACGAGCAATGTACGTATGATAACACCAAGTATTTATGATTTAATCAAACTCTTTATCATTTCCAGTATTTTCCTCTATCTTCATGTCAATACCATTTAAAAGCCTTTGCATTAACACATTTTCATTCAAAATCTTTTTACTGATGCCTTACATTTAAATGCTTTCTTTCCATTTCAAATACTTTACATTTCAGAAACTTTTGCACATTTCATGCCTTTATCTTCAAACTTTTATCATTCGAACACCTTTTTTCACTTAAAGTCATTTTTACTGTTTTCTTGCATTTAAACGCTTTCTTCATATTTCGAATCTTTTACATTCCAGATAATCTTTTACATTACATGTTTTATGCTTCGAAGTCATTTACTTGTCTTTTCTACAGTTTTACATGTCTTTACAATTGAACTTTATTCATGCAATTTAGTTTCGCGCACATTTACTTGATCAAGTTATTAGATCTTTAATAGAGTAATCGAAGTAAGTTAGACACCTACACAACATTCTAAATACCAACCATGAATACTTGTTCTATAATGAGAGTTATCCAAATGACCAATACATCCTAGGATCAATCTAGTCGATCCTGCGAGTTACCAGAGAGATTGAATAACAGTCAGTAAGATTATTCGATAGTTTGGAGGACTAGCGGTTGTTTACCAGAAATAACTGTAAACAAATTGGCACACCCGGTGGGACGCGTCATTGGACATTACGGAATTTAGAACAAAGTAAAATATTGTTGAGACGTAACCATTGTAAAAATACCCTCTGAGTGATAAGTTTGTTGTTTTGTGAACCTTAGAAGTGGTAGAATAACCAATAGTAACCAACCCTTATCCAGAAGAAAACGTTTGAACAAGATGTCTAATTCTGACAATCAACAAGGGGAACAAAATATCCCACATACAACAGGCACTAATATGTCCGCCTCGATGGGAACATCTAATGTGATCCCTTCGAATGCACAGTCTGTTGCATCCTCTACCAGTAATATAGCCACTAATGGAATAAGTGGCATATCAACTAATAGTTCGATCCTAGGAAATACTGGAACCATTGGTTATCCTGGGGGATTCGTCCCACCATCAGGGACACAAACCCATTTCGCCACCCCACTAACTAGACCACCCGGTTTCGATGGTAATAGAACCAGAAATTCCTCTTATGGAATGCCAACATCTTTTATGGCAGGCTTACACAATTCCACATCGAATTCATCACCACAATTAGGGTCTGGGTCTTGGGCAAATCAGTTTATGACAAATAACCAAGGGTCAGTGGGTTATAGTGCAATGCCTATCTTAACCACAGAAAATCAGTTGGCTTTTAGGCAATTGATGGATGACAGTAACCATAATATGATATGAGTATTAGCACAAACTATGCAGGAGATATTTGCCCCAATAGTACAAAATGTGACTGTGACAAACAGAGAAAACGCAGATAACATGAGTCGAATAGCAGATTTCTTCGCTCCCCCAGAGAGGCGTAAGCAGAATCAGGCGGGAGTTCGAGCGAACGTACCTATTATAGAACAAGTTGCTAACGACCCACCCTATAGACCAGCCAGAGAGGAGGTTAACTTGGGGGCAAGGGCACAAAGGCTAGAAGCCCCAATGATCCAAGGCCCACAAAGGGAAATTATGGAACCAGGGGCAAGGGTCGAAAGGCTGGAAGTCCCAGAGTTTCGAGAAGAACAACCTAGAGGGGTTGTCATGGTGGGTCGAAATCAAGATGCTGATGCAATCGTTCATAGAATTCGAAACGATAACATCTTGGCAGAAAATAATTTAACCACCATGATAGAGAGAATCATGGCCCAGAATGGCCTCAACACAGGAATTAGAAGGCAAAATTATGCCTCCCCTATATTAGATTACATAATGCACACTGATTTACCAAGGGGATATAAAGTCCCTAAGTTTACAAAGTTTGTTGGGGATACCAATGAGTCAACAGTCGAACATATAGCCAGGTATCTAACCGAAGCGGGAGATATAGCCAATAATGAAGACCTCAGGATCAAATATTTCCCAAGTTCCCTGACTAAGAACGCTTTCACATGGTTCACCACTTTTCCTCCTGGGTCCATTGATACTTGGGCTTTTTTTGAGAGATTATTCCATGAACAGTTCTACATGGGACAATCAAAAATAAGTCTGAAGGAACTAGCCAGTGTCAAGAGGAAGTTCACTGAACCCATAGATGATTATCTGAATAGATTCAGACTCTTGAAATCTAGATGCTTTACAGTGGTGCCTGAACATGAGTTAGTCGAAATGGCTGCTGGCGGCCTGGATTACTATATTCGAAAGAAATTAGACACTCAATACTTGAGGGATATGGCTCAATTAGCCGATAGGGTTCGACAGGTCGAAAGACTAAAGGCCGAAAAGGCCAGAGTCTTTAAAAATAACAAGAAGGAAAGGATCTCCTATGTTGGAACTGGGGAAGCAGAAGATTATCCTGAATTCGAATTCGAAGAGGTCGAAATCGACCTCGCTGAATTAAAACAGGCACCACCTTACTCCTGCAAATTATTAGTTCCCACAAAAGGGAAAGAAATTGTTGAAAATGAGAAAAGTGACAAATTCCCAAAGAAGGTTTATACCTTCGATGTCACTAAATGTGACGAGATTTTTTATTTACTTGTCAAAGATGGCCAACTCATTGTGCCATCAAATGTCAAAATACCTCCTTTAGATCAAAGAAAGAAAAGAGGATTTTGCAAGTATCATAGTTTCCTAGGCCACAAAACCTCACAGTGTTTTCTTTTCAGGGACCTAATTCAGAATGCAATTAAAGATGGCAGACTAAAGTTTGCTGACAAAGCAAAAATGAAAGTGGACGAAGACCCTTTGGACGTCGCAGACACCAATTACTCTGAGCCTGCATGCATTGGAGAAATTAACATGGTGGAAGCTGACCAAAGTGACGCTCCAGTAGGAGAGAAAGGCACTGAAAATGAAAGTTGGGTGATAGCCGAAGTCAATAAGGGGGTCACTGAAGACGTCCACAAGCAACCAGAGACTTCGATTGAAGCAGCACCTTTAGCTGTTGCAAAAGAAATCCAGGCTACTGAAGGCCAGGAAAACCAAAACCAAGAGTTGACACAGGTTACTGAAGGCCTGAGGCTGGAATTGGAGAAAGTCCAAATCACGAAGCCAACCTCCCCTCAGAAAGAAATATGGGACACTTTAGGGGAACCCAGTGGAAAATTTGACTATTTGGTCAAATATTCTACCCCAGAGAGTTCGAAGGTCCACATTGAAGATATAAAACCCACAGGATGGGGAGATGATGACGCTAAGGGGGAGGATGTTGAGGTAAACATGGTGGATATGGAGAGACCTCGCTCTGAGATGGAGGAGGTAGAGAGATACTTAGAAAAAGAGAAGTATAAAATGGAGGATAATCATGCTGGAGATGCTAGTCTCAAGGATTACCTCATGATGTGCCACAAAGGAGATACATGAATGATACTATGCCCTAGGTGCAGCATCCTCTACAATCAGAGAATCGCTGCAAACTTCGAGAGGGTACAAAGGGCGCGAACTGGCAACAACTGGCGCCAGGATAACCAGCTATTCAGGTGTTATCCTAAGGCTGGAGAAAGTTTGCTGGAATTTGTGTTTCGCTGCTACAAAGGGGCAACCAAATGCTTGATATGCCCAAGGTGTTCTACTGTGTATGATCAAAGCATGGCCAGAGCCTTCGAAACAATCCCTTTCGCCCCTTGCTGGAACCACCAAGAAACTGTTCAGATGGGCCCACGTTTCAATAGCAAATACAAACAACGAAGGCCTGATAGTCCTCATCCCAAGGGTGCTCGAAGAGTGACGTTCAAAATCCCTGCTAAAGTGCCAACAGACAAATGGCTGCAAGTCAGAAATGACAAAGGCAAATGGAGAAACACTGAACGAAACGCACGCCATGCTATGACATATAGAAGGCAATTCAACATAGCAAAGAGGGAAGAGGTGAGATTAGATAACTACAAATGAAGAAACCCCATGTCAAGATCTCAATGGCGAAGGCAACAGAGGATTCGAAAGGCTGAGAGGGAAGCTGTGGCAAATAAAGGGGCAACTTCAATAAAGAACCAAGGTGAATCTAGCACCAACAAACCCACACCAAAAAATCAAACTGAAGACAAACCCCCAGTTAATAGGAGGCTCTTTTCTGAAGTACAACCAAGTGAACCAAAGGAATACACTCCAGGTCCAGAAGAAGACGAAGATATGATAACGGACAACTTCGAATCAGAGGGGGAGTCTTCGTTCAATATCAATTGCAACGTGGTATCTGTGCTTCCCTGTGAGTTTGGACAGGAGACTGAAATCGAAGAGTATGAGGAAGAAGATACCATAGACCTGATGAAGCATAGGCCTGTGTGCTACTATGTGATGGACAATGGGGCTGTCGAGGAGCAGAATGCGTTTTTCGAGCGTCCAGAACCAGCTATGAAGAACCATCTTAAGCCATTATTTATTCGGGCAAAGGTTGGTGTCCATGGCGTGAATAAGGTTCTAGTGGATGGGGGTGCTGCAGTCAACTTAATACCCCACTTCATGCTGAAAAGGTTAGAAATACGCGAAGGAGACATCAAGCCACACAATATGGTTCTATCCAATTATGAAGGGAAAGTAGGCAAAACACTGGGGGTGGTTCAATTGGACTTGACAATAGGCTCAAGTTGTAGGCCCACCATGTTCATGGTGATCGAAGCCAAGGCCAACTACAACTTGTTGCTGGGAAGGGAGTGGATCCATGGCATAGGGGCATTTCCTTCGTCAATGCACCAGCGATTAGTTTTATGGAGAGAAGATGGGATCGTGGAAAACATTGAAGCGGACCAGAGTTACTTCATGTCAACAGTCAACTTAGTTGACAAGAGGAATTATGACAAACATCTGGCAAAGATTGCTCCTTGTGTCCCAAATGATGAAATCAACGAAACCAGAAACGCCCACTACTATATGACCCTTCGCCATGATGGCATATACTGGGATAGAAGAATAATCAGTGAAGATGAAGGGGTCGAAAGTACTATACAAAGACGGCCAGCGGGCTGGGAATTCGACAACCTTACTCATGACTGAGTCCTCCTTTTTCGAAAGGATTTCGGCCTATATGGCTGAGAACGAATCAAAGGCGGCCTTAGAGGCTGAAATGAATAAACTGGTTGTAAAGATGAACGAAATAAATGGGGATAGCTCGAAAGGCTCACCCTCTAAAGAACTTGAGATAGATCAAAGGCTGGACGCCATCTATGATAAAGAACCCTTAGGCTTCGAGAGGGACCCTATAGACTCCGGTGCCAAAATGTTGGCGCAGGATCCACTCGAAGAAGTGAACTTAGGGGATGAAAACACGAAAAGAATAACCTACATAAGTGCAAAACTTAGCCCAGGCCTCAAGCAGGAAGTGATCGAAGTCCTCAAGAAAAACAAAGATTGCTTCGCATGGGATTATGACGAAATGCCTGGTTTAAAGAGGGAGCTGGTGGAACATAGACTTTGAATCAAGGATGGCAAGAAGCCCATCAAGCAAACTCCTAGAAGATTCGCACCAGCGGTTCTCACAAAGATCAAAGCTGAGATCGAAAGGTTGTTGCGTTGCAGATTCATCAGAACCACAAGGTATGTCGAATGGTTAGCAAATATAGTGCCTGTTATTAAGAAAAATGGTTCTTTGAGAATCTGCATAGATTTTAGGGATTTAAACACTACAACCCCTAAGGATGAGTACTCCATGCTTGTGGCAGAAATGCTAGTAGACTCTGCTGCAGGATTCGAATATTTAAGTATGTTAGATGGATACTCTGGGTATAATCAGATTTTTATTGCTGAAGAAGATGTTGCCAAGACAGCATTTCGTTGCCCATGAGCCTTAGGCACCTACGAATGGGTGGTGATGCCTTTTGGTTTAAAAAACGCTGGGGAAACTTATCAAAGGGCAATGAATTCGATTTTCCATGATTTCATTGAAACCTTTATGCAGGTGTATATTGATGATATAGTCATCAAATCTATATCTGCAGAAACCCATTTGCATCATTTAAGCCAATCATTCGAACGAATGAGAAAACATGGCTTAAAGATGAATCCCCTTAAATGTGCATTTTTTGTGCAGGCTGGAGATTTCCTTGGCTTTGTGATTCACAAGAAAGGAATTAAGATCAACCAAAACAAAACCAAAGCCATAATGGAGACGAAAGCACCTACGTCAAAAAGGAAGCTGCAATCTTTGCTAGGGAAGATTAACTTTCTCAGAAGGTTCATTTCGAATCTGAGTGGAAGAACCCAAGCTTTCTCTCCGTTTCTTCGTTTAAAGCAAGGCCAAGCCTTCGAGTGGAACGAATCCCATCAGGAGGCATTTGACAAGATAAAAATATACCCCTCTCAGCCTCCCATCTTGTCTCCACCTTCATGGGGAAAGCCCATGAGATTGTACATATCTGCCTCTGAAGTTAGTATAGGTAGTATGTTAGCACAAGAAGATAGCAATGGCATCGAAAGAGCCATATACTATTTAAGTAGAGTATTGAATGATGCAGAGACCAGATATAGAAATTTAGAAAAGCTATGTCTCTGTTTATACTTCTCTTGTATGAAACTCAAGTATTATATAAAGCCTGTTGATGTTTATGTTTCATCTCATTTCGATGTCATTAAACACATGCTTTCTAAACCAATAATGCATAGCAGAGTTGGCAAATGGGCTTTAGCCTTAACAGAATATTCTTTGACTTTCATGCCTTTAAAAGCTGTGAAAGGCCAAGTGATTTCTGATTTCATTGTGGACCATTCATTGGTTGAACAGACTGTCATGAGTTACGTCGAAACGCAACCATGGAAATTATACTTTGATGGTTCGACCCACAGGAATGGAAGTGGTGTTGGAGTCCTTCTAATTTCTCCTGAAGGAATTCCAACAAAATTCAAGTATAAATTAGATGGTCCTCGTTGCTCGAACAACGAAGCTGAGTATGAAGCGCTCATTGTTGGACTTGAAGCTTTGTTGGAATTGGGGGCAACTAGAGTCGAAATTAAAGGAGACTAAGAATTAGTGGTCAAGCAAATAACAAAGGAGTATAAATGCATAAAGGAAAACCTGATGATATACTCCGTCATAGTTAACATGCTACTTAGAAAATTTGAATACATGGATATTCAACATATACCAAGAATAGAAAACCAAGAAGCAAATGACTTAGCACAGTTGGCTTCAGGTTATAAAGTTTCTGCCAGAAACTTTGAGGATTTAGTTAAATTAAGGGGTAGAGTTATGGCTACTAGATTCACACCATCAGATCTAGAGAGTATGAAATTGGGTTATGCTGAGAAACAGGGATTCGAAATATTAGCCATAAACACTTTATCAGATGCAGATTGGCGAAGTCCACTTGTGAGTTATTTAACAAACCCAACTCTGAATGTTGATAGGAAGATAAAATATAGAGCATTGTCATATGTCCTCATGGGAAACGAGTTGTTCAAAAAGACACAAGAAGGCGTATTACTGAAATGCCTAGGAGAAAGTGAGGCATACTTAGCATTGTCAGAAGTCCACAATGGGGCATGTGGGGCACATCAAGCAGGTCATAAAATGAAATGGCTGTTATTTCGATATGGCATGTATTGGCCCAACATGCTCAAAGATTGTATAGACTTTGCTAAAGGTTGTGAAGAATGTCAGAAACATGCAGGGATTCAACATGCCCCTGCAAGTGAATTACATTCAATCATTAAACCATGGCCATTTAGAGGATGGGCATTGGATTTAATAGGAGAAATAAATCCTGCTTCGTCTAAAGGACATAAATATATCTTGGTAGGAATAGATTATTTTACCAAGTGGATCGAAGCAATACCATTAATAATTGCTGATCAAGAGGCTATTATTGAGTTTATACAGAAACAAATTATCTATAGGTTCGGATTGCCATAGAGCATAACCACGGACCAAGGTTCTGTGTTTACCGGTAGAAAGATGCAAGAATTTGCTCAAGAAATGGGGTTTAGATTACTAACATCAACGCCATATTATGCTCAAGCAAATGGTCAAGTCGAAGCAGCTAATAAAGTGATAATAGGTTTAATCAAGAGACATATTGGTAAAAAGCCAAGGAACTGGCACAAAACTTTGGACCAAATACTATGGGCCTGTAGAACATCTCCTAAAGAAGCTACTAACACCACGCCTTTCCAACTCACATTTGGTCATGATGCAGTTCTGCCAGTAGAAATTCATCTACAATCAGTTCGAATTCAAAGACAAAACGAAATTCCAGCTGCATTATATTGGGAGATGATGATGAATGAGTTAGTGGAATTGGACGAAGTTAGATTGCATGCATTGGAAATCCTGATGAGACAAAAGGAAAGAGTGGCCAGGGCATATAACAAAAGGGTGAAAGGAAAAGCATTCACTATTAATGACTTAGTCTGGAAAGTCATATTGCCCATGGACAAGAAAAATAAAACGTTAGGTAAATGGTCACCTCATTGGGAAGGGCCTTTTCGAATAATAAAGGTATTCTCAAACAATGCATATGAAATCGAAGAGCTGATGGATGATAAACGTATCCTAAAGGTTAATGGGAAATATTTAAAGAAATATAAGCCACGCCTGCAGGATATTCGAATAGTAATAACGTAATCAGAATATCATAAAAATTCCAAAATGGCAATATGGGGTTGCCAAAATGGCGTTGTTCAAATGTTACATACAAAAAACCAAATTTTAACCAAATCAACACTAAGATTTAGAAATAGGCATTATTCTTCAATCTGCTAAAGGTACTTTGAAAAGACTCAAGCCTTTGTTGAGCAAAACGTCTTGCTCCCTCTAAGGTAGCCACTTCTCCTTTGAGTTGTTATGCAGTTTCCATTTCTGCAAGCCCCTTGTTAAGGAGCTCTTCGAATTGGTTTCCAGCAATATTAGTTTCGTAGGCTAATTGTTATTCTTGAGCCTCTTTAACCTTCTGTTGAAGTTCCTGAATTTGCCTTTCCCAGAGAAGGATGGACTCAGCTCGAGCCTCATAATCAATTTTTACTTGCTTTAGATGCATGGCTTGATCCTCAGCTTCTTGAGAGAGTTTCGAAGCATGCTCATAAGCAGCATCCATTGCAGTTCGTTTTTCTTGAACCTTTCTGGCAGAAAATTCATCTTGGAGAAGGTACCCAGTCACGTTGTCCAGCAAAGATTGAAGATCGAACAAGATAGTGCTAACTGGCAAGGAGCAGGTAGCAAGGTTGACTTTTGTAAGTAACTCCTTCATAGTGTAGCAAGCTGTGCTATCCTGTTTGAGCACTTCGAACAAATCCACATCAAGAATTGTTCTCCTAATCCTGTTAAGAAGTACAATTTTATCATCTGTGGGCAACGGATGGCTAGTCAAACTTGTACCAGCCCTAGCAGGTGGAATATCCCTTTGAGCCAGCTTCACCTTCATGTACCCAATAGGGTTATTTCGTCTCAGGAGAGCAAGCTCCTCTTCAGTCATTCGGGATAGAGACGGTTGAGGGAGTTCCACGCGCAGGGGAGTCACATCCATTTCGACTTCCATGGGTTTATTAGTCGCGTCACCATCACCTTCATTCGTTTCAGGCTCATTGTCTTCATCATTATCATCCAAATCCACCACTTCGATATCTTCGTTCTCGCTGCTATTTGCATCTGAATCTGTCCCAGCAATCGAACCATCGTTGGCATCTCCTTCCTCATACCCTTCTTCTGCAGATTCTTCATTTCTTTGATCAGAATCAGCTTTCTCTCCTTCAGCGTGAATGTCCTTTAGATCCTCTTGAAGGGTTTCAAGAGGGGACTTTTGAAGAGAAGTTCTTTGTAAAGTCTCTGCAGATTCATGAAGCGTTGCTTCATTTGTTTCTTTTAGAGGAGGAGAAGTACTCTAGTCATCTTGCTGCTCCGAAGCCCCAGCCAGAACTGCCATATTGGAGGACCCTTTGTTCTGCGCAAGATTGCTGGAATCCCCTTGAGGAGAAGAGTTGATCGGAGCAGCAGTTTTCGATGGTGAAGTCGAAGTGGTAAGAGCTGGATTCAAAATATCCTACAGAGGCAAAAGAATATTAAAAGCATTCACCAAGGTAATGAATAATTATTTTGTCAAAGATTTAAAGTTCAATTTACCTGTGGACTCTCAGAAGAGAGGTTGCTAGCTATGCGTTCCAACATTACGTTGGAGGTCGAAGATAGAATTTTGGATTTAGGTGAGGGAGCAGCATCCCTGGAATCGAGTCCAGAGACACTAGTTGGTACAACACTTTTGGAAATTTCCTTCTTCTGCTTCTTCTTCGAAGCATCTGGTAAATTCCCTCCAACATTGGGGTCTTCCCCAGTAGTGTTTGTTTTTCGTTTCTTTGGAGTGGTTGGCGGGAGTTTGTTAGTTTGAAAAGATTTAACAATAAGTTAGATGCAAATCATGAAACATTAGTGTAGTCGAAACATCAAGGCTAAGTGATTACCTGTGGAGTTGGGGCACTGGTTATTACTGGTGTTGTTGTTGTTGTTGCAGCTGTTGTTGTTGGTTTGGATAGAGTCACAGTATCAATGGTTTCGACAGAGGCCTGAGAGGCGCTTCTTTCTTTTGACTTTGAAGCAGCAGTCTTGATCCTGATGGCTGAAAATCGAAACAATTAAGGCAAAAGTTAAGAATGTAGAAAATGAGAAACATTTGGGATTTTCCCAAGCATTCGCACCTGTGCCTTGATCAGATTTAATCGACATGGCAGAAAGGTCATAGCGAAGATGTCCTGGGAAATCGTGGAGCCAATGTCGAGCCCATGTCACAGTCTCAGATGGCTTTGGTTTCTTTTGAAGATATTTGAACATTTCTTTGCAAGTGAACCACCAAGGGTATGGAGGAAACCAAGCCAGAGCCAGTTCTGAGGTAGGTAATCTAGGAAATTTAGGTGGATGCATTTCGAATGCCAACCTATACCTATCCTCAGGTGACAACCCTGAAGGAAGTTTTAACTTAGAAATTTTTTCTTTGAATTTTTCCTTCAAGGTCTCAGCCGCTTGATGCACAGTGGATTCCAAGTGTGTGGGATCATAAGTAGTTTCGAAATAATTTTGAAAAGCCTTAATCTCTTTGGCATGAGTGAACATACCTTTCTTGGATTGTACCTGCACATCGAATGCATCAGTTAGTTTCTGCTGAATAGTAAGAGTATCGAACATATAAGTCTGATAGAACTTTGTCCACCATTCCAGAAACCCCTTTGCTGTAAGGTGTGTAGGTTCAAAAGTTATTAGTTCAAAGTGGGCGAAGCCTTGGTATTGTTCCTGCTGTAGTTTGGCTTCTCTTGCCTTGAAGGTTCGCCCAGAGGTGATGGCATTTTCTGTTTGGAATAGCGGTTCAGGGATTAGTTGGCACAAGCCAAATTGTCTCGAAACGAAGTTGGGTTGATAAGCAAAAAGGAAAATTTGATTCTTAGCAGGAGTAATTCGTGAAGAGATTAGTCTGGGTAGCAAAAAGGCTCTCCATACATCTTGAATTTCTTTGCTTTTGACAGCTTCTAAGAGAGCCATGGTGAACCATGAGGGTCCATGAGTCTTTGAAGCAAAAGGCGCCATGGTCTCTTCGAATTTATGCCTCTTGGAGAAAATCATGATATATTTTGAGAAGAGAACTTTGAAGTCATCCTTATCGTCGTTTGGGGTAAGTCTTCGCAGCCTAGTGCCTTCGATGATTCTATCCGCTATTTCTGGGTCTTGTTCAGCAATAGTGTTGGCAGTTGATAATGAAGGTTCGAACATGACATTTAGCCATAACTGGAGTAACCAGAAAGGGCCAGCTAGCAGGATGTTTTTGGAGGTGTGAGATTTCAAACTCGAAACAGCTGACCTTAGACTTTCGTAAAGATCAACTAATAGCAGTTCGCTTAAACACACCCTTCGATTCTCATGCAAATCTCTAGCTAGAGGAATAAACCTACTGGCTACCTGTAGGGATCTGCTGCAAAAGACATACCTTGACAACCATAAGGTAAGGAAAGCAATGTGTTCCACATCTGATACATTGTCACCTTCAGTGTGATAATGGCTGATAAACTTTGAAAAGCTAGCTAGCTTGACTTCGAAGTCAATAATACTCGAATGCTCTTCATTGTCAGGAATATAGGTTTCTCCTATTGGTGATAACCCAGTAATGCTGCTATGTCAAAAAAGGTGGGTGTAATCATTCCACCAGGAAGATAGAAAGTATTGTAAGTACTGTCCCAGAAATATAAGGACGCGAATAATAATGGGTGGCTATAGGTAAAGCCTGGTTTCGATAGTTTAATCAAGTTGTAAATACCCAATTCTTCCCATTGCTGGGATTTCTTAGCTTCTACTTTAGTAAACCAGTTGTGATAAGCTGTGTCGGAGGTGGGGCAAGATAGAAATGGTTTGAAGTTACTCTTTACATAATCTAGCACAAAAGGGTCCTTAGGGGGAATGATTGGATTTTCCACGGTGGTCGAATCAGAAGACTCTACTGTCTTAGGGGTATCCATTTTATTAAACAGAGGTTTAAAATTATAACAAACAGGGAAAATTTTTCTGGTGTCTTTTAAGATTTCAAAGACTGTAAGAGGGCCCATTAAAGCTAACCTCTTGCCAGCGGCGTTAGTAGGAATTAGTACCTGGGATGCATAAAGCATTTCCTTCTCTTTTGAGATCATCTGGGGAATAAGAACCGATTGACCTTGGTAGGTACCAACCTTGCTTTCCATTATGGTTCCCGTGTTCTTTCCTTTCTTTTTGGAAGCTTTTTTCAGTTGAGATGAAGTTGAAGAAGACATTGTTGGAAGAATGTTGGAAGTTTAGGGTTTCGGTGAGAAAAGAGGAAGAAAAGATTCAGAATGTGGGAAGAAAAGAAAAGACTAAGTTGATGGGTTTTTATAGTGGGGAAGTTTAAACATCCACTGAGTAAGATTGTGATACGTGGTAGTCGTAGGTTGGTTTGAGAAGGAGGTGGCGTAAAGTTAATATTGGTAATAGGCGTGATTAAATGATAATCATTGTTTTGTAACTGCACCATGCTGTGAAATGGTTCAAGGCGGTTAAGGAATCTGAAAAGCGTTGTGATTGACGTGACTGGAGTCATATGCAATAAATGTTACAATGATTCGAAGGTCGCATCAAAATCTTGTGTATATGTTTAAAATAAGTATTTCTCAAAGGAATCGAAATACATATTTTAAAGGGGCATTTTGTTGGCTGAAGATTTTGATGATATTATTAGAAGCGAAGCAAATTGGACGTTTCGATTGGAATAAAGCAAGATGTCATGTTTCGAAATGGTAGAAGCAGTGCTTCGAATGGGCATATCAAAGCTTGGAGCTTCGAGTGACAGTTATGAGAATATATTCAAAGAAGTCTCGAAATAATAATAAGGCTGTGTCCAAGAAATGCGTTCGAAGCGAAGAAGTGCCAAAACATTTGAAATTCAAATGCAAGCGGGATGTTCGAAATTTAAAATATATGCGCTGGAGCATTCGAAGACGCGTGGAAGCTAGAGAGAGGCATTGCTTTGCATGTTCTGAACGTGGCAGAATCTTATAGCAAGACCATTATGGTTGAAGTAGTATAAATAGAAGTCTTAGCATTAGGATTTCGTGTGTCATATCTATTGTACAAAAAACTCAGTAAACATTCAAAATACCACATGGCTAGGGAAACGAATGCACGAGCAATGTACGTATGATAACACCAAGTATTTATGATTTAATCAAACTCTTTATCATTTCCAGTATTTTCCTCTATCTTCATGTCAATACCATTTAAAAGCCTTTGCATTAACACATTTTCATTCGAAATCTTTTTACTGATGCCTTACATTTAAATGCTTTCTTTCCATTTCAAATACTTTACATTTCAGAAACTTTTGCACATTTCATGCCTTTATCTTCAAGCTTTTATCATTCGAACACCTTTTTTCACTTAAAGTCATTTTTACTGTTTTCTTGCATTTAAACGCTTTCTTCATATTTCGAATCTTTTACATTCCAGAGAATCTTTTACATTACATGTTTTATGCTTCGAAGTCATTTACTTGTCTTTTCTACAGTTTTACATGTCTTTACAATTGAACTTTATTCATGCAATTTAGTTTCGCGCACATTTACTTGATCAAGTTATTAGATCTTTAATAGAGTAATCGAAGTAAGTTAGACACCTACACAACATTCTAAATACCAACCATGAATACCTGTTCTATAATGAGAGTTATCCAAATGACCAATACATCCTAGGATCAATCTAGTCGATCCTGCGAATTACCAGAGAGATTGAATAACAGTCAGTAAGATTATTCGATAGTTTGGAGGACTAGCGGCTGTTTACCAGAAATAACTGTAAACACTCGCCCAGGTAGATAAGGGGGTATATAAGTTGAGACTCACATACCAGCCATCCAGAGTACATGGTTATCACCTCTAATGATTCTGTCTCACGGTGATCGACGTATGACATCCAACAAATATCATTTGACGTAATGCGATCAAGAGCAACTCAGAATGACTCATTCACATGATTCCCTCTAAGTAGGATAATAAAGCACACACGTGGTAAAGCCTCAGAGTAGTCATCCATGTATGCCTAGCCGACGAGATGGTGAAAATACGAGTGGATTCATCCCTAAAAATGGTTCAAATGAAATATTAATAATAATGTAACATATGTATTATGACATTGATATCAACAAAGGTGAAAAACAACGACCATAAATAGACAGTTGTCTGCTATCAACTGTCGAGTCTTCCATAAACTATCTTTAGCTAGTGCGGAGTAGAGGTACACCAAAAAAGAAACCCTCTAAGACGTACTCATGAATCCTCTCAAAGTCAACGAAATTCTTGAGGTAAATAACAACGACATATGTTGCACTTTGTCCACAAGAATCGACATGCCAATCAAAACTAAGAGGTTTGACCTTAATGCACATGTTATGTGATATGCAACTCGTGCATTATCACCACCATTATCCATAACTAAAACCACGTGGTGTTCATACATATCCACAAAGAATGAAAACATAGCATGACATCCTTTTATGTCATTCATCTCCCGTCGGGCTTTAGGTCTACTAGTTTTAGAGTAGTTTAATAATTTTTTTCTGGATCAGAAGATGTAGGAGGCATGAGACATCATTAAGTTTGATGAAAATTTCACCAATCAGAAGATGAAATGAAGTTGTCTTTATGTGCCATATCTCCACAAAATAAGATAAGACACCGTGGCTAGTATAAATTGTACAACCAAGATAACTTCATGACATCCTGAAGTTATGGATCATCTGGTTGCACCAACCTTCCTACTGTGTCTGACACATTTTAAGTTATCACGACACTACAAAAAATAAATACATCATCAGACAGTTCAAATATTACAACATAAATGTTTAAAAGAGTAATTAAAAAATTTATGCTACCTCTCTTCCCACATGTGCCTCGCAACATGGTCCAGATAGAAAGGAAGCAATGAAAAGTTTGAGGGCCTCTTGGGGAATCCTCTGTGACATCTGGGGCAGCAGCGGACATGTGAATCTGGGAAGATGATGCTAGAGACACGTGAACTGGGGAAGATAATCCCTCATCATCAAGAAAATTATCTCCAAATGTAGGTCACGAGGGTCTCGATTTCTCCTTGCTAATAAAAGCATGTTTGGCCACTCTACCATGTCTCAGTATTTCCTAGTTGTCAGACATTTTTTCTATAATCAAACAAGCATAAAGATAAATGACATAACAAGAAAACATAAACAAGCACAAAAAGAAACAAACTAAATAACAGATAAAAGACTATTCCAAATTCTAACCTCTGGACTTAGGGTCCATATTTGTAACGCCCTGGACTATCTTCAAGATTATTGACTGGCCCCACAAACCAACACAGATCTTTTCATCATGCTTTGTCCCCACTCACACACTTTCTGGTAAACTTTCCTAAAGGTCGCCCATACAAATACTACTCCAAATTAAGCACGCTTAACTATGGATTTTTTTATCTGTTAGGCTACCGAAAATAAGATGTATTTTGTTGGTATAAATAGTACCTATCACTCCTTATAAGTCTTCCTTTAACCATGTAGTCTCTTCCCTGCACAACCTCAGGATCTCTCTCTCTGATGTGAAATCGATTTTTCCATTAGAAGCTACTAGAAATGTCTCATTGTTATGCATTGTGCACCGACAACCATTCCCTCATCCTCGGGTGTTACATGTAACCACTCTCCGCCCTCTTCGGCCTCAGGTGTTATAATATTCCATTCTCCAAACTACACTGAAACATAAAGACAAGTTTACTTAACATAAGCATTCGAATTCCACCCGTAAGAATACTATACTTTGAAATTAATAGTAGTTTTAAATGGTGTGGTTATGAGTTTGACCATGGGTGTGTTATGTTAGGCGTGTCCGAAGTTCAATCCCAATAATTCACTATATGAATTCCAAAGTTCAGAACATTATAATATCTAACTTTAACGCACTCTAGAGATGAATTATTGTGTATGCGTATGAATTTTAAAATTAAAAGGCTATTTTTGGACAAGGAAATAATTATTGACGTACTTTGACGCGTGTGAATAGCATTTGAATAATTCCCAAGAAAAATGGGTGTTTAATAAGTTTAAGAAAAAATTTCTTAATGCAACCTATAACCTTCTAGTGCACTGCATGAATTTTTGAAAATGTCTTCAGATTTTGAAAATGCATTTCCAAAAGCATCCTACCGCATACATTTCATTCATTTTTGAGTTACGCCCCCAGTTTTACGATTTAATTTATTTCGAAAATGCATCTTTGATATGTAATACTTTTCCAGAATATACTGTTTCAATACTACTTGTTATTTTTCCAGAGTCTGGCAACCTATACCTTCCACTATAACATCAACATCATCATTATCATCTGATTCCTTACAAGCTGTTATCAACACACTTGCAACAAATGGAACAAACTCTCTAACAAACAAGTAACCTTGTGTCTGAAAACAACATATGAAGGGATTAAAATTAAAAAAATTCATCAAAGATCTAAATTCTAATAGGTGAGTTATGATTAACGAGCCATGTTTTGAAGGAATGAGATTGAATAGTTTTGTCGCGAATGCTGAGAATAAAAGGGTGTTTGGTGGCTGAGTTGTAGACAAAACAATGTTTCCTTAACCATGTTTCTTTCTTGCCGATTTCTTGCATATTCGAGCTTGTTTTGTTGTATTGAAACAATATATTCTGGAAATGTATTTCCAGAGATATTCCAAAATAAATAAATTCGTAAAATTGAGACCTAACTCTAAAATGAATGAAATGTATGTGTGTGATAAAATACATTTCTAGAATCCGAAGATATTTCCGAAAATTCACGCGGTGCGCTAGAATGTTATAGGATGTGTTAAGTAATTCCCAAAATAAAAAAGGGAGTGTAGGAGGAAAAACTAGGAGGGTGGCGACATTAGTCACTAGAAGAAAATGGCCCGGCCCAATTTCTACCCTTTTAGGTTTCGACTAATACAAAAGCTCCCTCTCGCTATCTCCTCTATTATACATCAACCTAGCCACCGCCTCTTCTTTCCTGCACTGATTTGAACTCCAAAATGGCGAAATCAATGAGATCGAAGAGGGAGAAGCGGCTGAGGGCTATTAGGAGAGAGATTGTTCAACCTTTCTATGACGAGAAAGAAGCCGCTAAACTTTCTGCCCAAGAAGCCGCTCTTGCTGCACCCAAGCTTCAAGTTCCCGTCCGATCAAGCAATACCATGGAAATTTCCACTTCCACGGTCGACAACACTAACAGAATGGGTAACACATTATCAAATTTTACTTTACTCTTTCAATTTGTAATCGGCAAGAAAGTGTTATAAAATATGTTTGTTTTTGAATTTTCTAGATGTGGATATGGCTGATGATAATAAGAGCAAGATTTCCTTGAAGCCTGCTGGTAAAATAGGGAAGAAATTGAAGAAGAAATTTAAAATGGCCAAAGGTAATCGCCGTAATGGTAATGGAAAGCCCAGTAGAAAGCGTCACATATGATTCCAGTAGAGTGCTAATGGTAGGTATCTTATTTATCTCCTACACGTTGTTATATTTTCTCTTGCTTTTGCATATGGCTTTAGTTGCTGGTTTTGCTGGTTTTCCCCTTAATCCACTAAAACAGACCCACAAAACGGTAGCATGCTTTCCTAATTGCAATACATCTGACTCTGTTGTCACACCTGGAATTATTTTTAGTTAAAGAGTGGCGGAACAATTCTCTTAGTATTTGCCTAGAACGGGATGTATTAAAGAAAATACTCAGGATTTAAACATGTTGGCATCCAAACATCATTTAGGATGTATTTGTTTGCAGGTATTTATTTAGGAGTATTGTTTAGTCGATTCAATAGGGTTAAGAATTGGTCTTTATAATGTTCTACATATTAATAACTGCATTAAATCTGCAATTTGCTATGAAAAAGTGTTACTGTGTGTTAAGTCTGAAATTTGCTATGAAAAAGTGTTATTTGAATAAGTACTGAAGTTTTGTAAACCCCTGTTATGAACCTCTTTAACATTGCACATAATCTGTCTTAGGCATCGTGGAAGTTCTTCAGTATATCTTCTGTGGATTGACTGATTGACTTATTATTGTTTTGATTCCTTTCCATTGCAGGCAGTGCTGGGTTAATTTAAGAGTTCTTGTGTTCTTATTCATGAACTTGTTCAAATTTTGATTAAAAAACATGAAGATCGTTCAATTATCTTGGTTATGTATTTAGACTATTATTAACTTGCATTTAGATATTAAAGTACAATGTTATTATGGAGAAGTTGTTGATGTTGATGACTCCTTTTGAACATGGAGGGAGGATATATAATACAGTTTTTGCACTAACGATGTTCTTGACTTTGGAATTTACTAGTAGTTTATAGTTCTCACCCATCTAGTTTTCTCAGCTATTTGTACCTTTTATCAATGTGATCCGAATAAACTGCCACTGTTAATTTTAAATTTTGTTCAAGATCATAATATAATTTTTATTCAGACCTGCAATTGCTTTTGAAGGTTTCAACATCCCTCCCAGCCTGAATTGAGTTTGGATTTTCGAACTTGCTTAGTTAACTTGTCACTGTGAATTGAGTTTGCGCTTTTCTTGAAAGAGCAAAAACTTTTATACACCAGAACCTACCATAACTGGCCTGCCCAAACATTAGCTAAATCACAGATCCCATAGCCACTACAGAACATCCCAAACCAATCAAACTCACTGCAAAGAGCAAACTAACTCCTATAAACTGTAACAGATGCATATAACAAAGCCTGTGTACTACTCCTTAAACCAAACAGACTTGACATAGGCTTATCACACCAGACTTGAACATCAGACTGCCAATTAGCGGAGACAACTGCACTTAAAATTCAGACTAGAGTTCCAAGGTGCCATCCTGTTTATACTGAGTATGGATCTGCTCCAGTTGAACATGTCCGGTTTTCCGATGTGGCAATCATAAATTAAACGGCTAAGGTTAAAGGATTAAAAATCAGCATTTTTTCATTGAAACGACTCAAAACACTCGATTTCTCTTCTCCATCAAAACCCTAAATTCACTCGATTTCTCCATCAAAACCCTAAATTCACTTTATAAAACAAGTTGTCAACATCCCCGTTCTCTCTCCGACTCACTTCCTTGTTTTTTCACCATCGTGTGTCTCCTCTGTTCAGCCATTTCCCCCATTTTTCCAGTTTTTCTACCTTTTGATTAGTAGAAGAAAGAGATTAGTAGAAGAAAGAGGCAATATACAAAATATGGTGTGTTTGGTAATTTCTAAGGAATGAAGATTCAGTAAAAAACGGTTTTTGGAAAAAAATTGTAGAGTTTCTTTTGACCAAATTTTGCAAAGATTTGAGAACTATTTTGCAAAAACTTTTGGAAAAAATACAGAATATATGTAAAACTCATTGTCCTTTATATTTTCTCTTGAGAGAAAGAGGAGGATCAAAGACAAAGATACGGTGGCAGCGGCGCTTTGGCAAGGATGTGGATTGTCAAGGCAGCTCTTCGGCGAGGGGTGGATGCTCACGACGGCACTTCGGCGAGGGGTGGATGCTATGGCGGAGACTACCATGGATACTGCTAGGTCACGACAAATGCTGATTTTTTAGATTTAAAATCTTAACCATTGAATTATTAGTTTGCCATGTGTCATACATCTATAAAATAAACAGGATAACTGGATAATAGATTAAATGGAGCTGATACCGACTCGTTTAAACTCCACAAACACCGGTAAAAGGACCCACCCACAACAAGCTGATGATAACTATTCAAAATGTGAATTTTTTTATTGTCCTATCATCTTTATAGAAAAGTAATACCAATTAATACGCCCATTCAGTTGATGGAAGTGAGTAAAATGAAAAGGTTTCGCTCATTGTTATAACGGATATGTATAAAATAAAGATTCTGTCCATTGCTATAGTTTAAAACATATTTAATTTATTTTTTATTTATAAAAGAAATAAAATTTAATTATAATTAAAATTATATAACAAATATAAAGTAATTTAATCTTTTTTTACAATTATTAATAATTAAATATTTGTCTAGATAATTATTAATTATATCAATATTTATTAATTTATTCGTCTAGATAAATTTATAAATGAACTAAGAATAATAGATTAAATAAAATATTAATTATATTAATATTTAATAATTTATTAAATGAAAAAATTACAATAAATCACATTTAATGTGGATTTTGACCGGGTCGTGTTAACTGTTGGTGAGTTTCACATGAAAGAGCTTGTCTGCATGTCTATTTTACGAGTCAAATCATCATTTGTTAGCTGAGTAGAATGTCCTGCGTCATTGAGCTATTTATGAAGGGGTGGTAACAATCTCGTGATGCATTCAAGGTTAATTGTTCTGACTGGAAAAAATGGATTTGTTGTTAGTGTGTTTGGTAGTTGTGGTCTTGTGGGGTATGTAATGTGAATGGTGTTTGTGGTTGGGTGTATGATGTAGATTGAGTAAAATGTGGATTTTGTTGTTGGGTGTCCCACTGAAATGGGTTAAATGAAGGGTGTTGTTGATGATATTGTTGGCTTGGGGTATAAGGTGGTTGTGTTGGGATGAAATGTTGTTGGGTGTTAAGGAAAGGTTGTTGGGTATTACCGAAAGGTTGTTGGGTGCTAATGAATGGTTGTTGGGTGTAAGTGTTTGTTGATGGTCTGGTGTTGGAAGTTTGAAGATGTGAGTTGATTAATTACGAAGTTCAAATAAGAATCTATTTGATGATAGATACAAATTTGTCACAGATTCATACCACTTTATGTAATCCCTACTCGGTTTAAATTCTTCTGGCATGATAACGCCTTGTAAGATAGTATTATGACGGGTTTGCCATTGATGACACTCTTGTCTGTAATGGTATTTTCAAATGTTGAATGCCCCACTCACTTGACTTTCGTGATACTCCTCCACGCACTTTGAAGGATCCGATATGCCTTGCTGAATGTCAAATTGGAGTTTAACCCTATCTAAATTATGTGTTTCAAATGTAGTGAATCAAATTATAAATGTTTTTGAACTCCACATGTTACTTTCAATTGGATCAGAATCTTCAAGTCCAATAACCAAGAGCACAATGATAAGAAGTTTTTTCGTAATTCATCCCATATGCGGACCACGTAAAAAGAAATAATAATTAATTAGTAAAAACATAGAAAATAAATATTTAAAAAATAGAAGTTTTAAACGTACTTTGTTGCATATGGAAATTGACATGGATTAAGATTCCTTGGCGCCAATCTCAATATTCTGGACTATCCCCAAGCTTCAAATAGTGTTGCACAACCAACAAAATTATGAATATTTCTTAGTGCATCTACATAAGTTTCTGTATAGATGTGCTAAAGTCGCAGCTCCACAAATGTATCTACCTATTTTATTAAAGGCGGGTAATAATGGTAAATACTGAAGATGTATAGTTTCACCAACTATTTTGAGCATTTCAATCATGCATAGGAGGCTTTGCATATTGCAAGCCTATACTTCAAACTGATGGTACCTAGTTATATGGTAAGTACAAGGGTACGCTACTAATGACAGTAACACAAGATGGCATAACTAATATTTTCCCAATTGCTTTTTCCATTGTGGAAGGTGAGACGATAAATGGTTGGGGCTTCTTTCTAAAGAACTTGAGAATGCATGTACCTCCTCAACCTGATCTATGTTTGATTTCAAACAGCCATGCATTGATCAAAAGTGCATAGAATAATTCAGATAATGGTTGGCATAATCTGTCATTTGTGCATGTCTACTGTATCAGACATATTGCACAAATTTCATGAGGGAAATCAAGGACTGAAACCTCCGAAAAAAAGTTATCAACATGGATAAGTATCTATTTGCTAACACTATCTCTTAGTTAATAGTACATCATAACATTAACCCATTTTTATAATATATAAGGTATGCTTTAAACCATCAAAAGTTTAACTATTACCAGAATAAAATTAACATAGATAATGGTGATACTTTAAGATGGCTAGACAATATTCCAGTAGAAAAATAGACGAGGTCATTTGACGAGGGTTGGTGTTGAGGTCACATGACAAAGAACCTTGTCGAGTCAATGAATTTAGTCTTTAAAAGCACTCGTAATCTGCCCATTAACACGTTGGTAAGTACAACATACTATAAGACGGGATCACTATTTGCTGAAAGGGGTGCACAATAGAGTGCAATGTTGAAATTTGGATAAACATTTACAGAAAACTGCATGAAGGTGATGAAATAAGAAACAAAAAAAATCCTACACGCATCAGGTAAGAATTTTTACTACAATCATAAATCTTTCAGTGTGAAAGAGACAATGGATCACGGTGAGGGGAAGCCTATGGGAAGTTACAAGGTCAACCTAAAAGATCATTGGTGTGACTGTAGAGATTTTCAAGCATATCATGTTCCTTGTTTACATGTTATCGCTGCATGTTCCGTGGTGCGCCAAGACGCCTATGCTCTTTTGTCCAACATTTACAAGGTCACAAACTTATTTGGGGTTTACAACACAAGCTTTCCAGTTCTATCATACATGAATATTGGCCCAGATATGACGAAGATCAAATTTTCTATAATTCAATAATGCGAAGCAACAAGAAAGGCCGCCCAGTAAGCACACATATTAGAACAGAAATGGACACGACTTATAAGTTGAAGAGAAAATATGCATTGTACCGTCTTCCCGGTCACAACCGAACCGATGTCCCAATGTTAGAACTAGTAATAATTAACATTTTATTTTGTTGTCAAGTCTCATTTTCAGATTACCGTCAATCTTCTCAACTGTATAAATCATTACTAATTCAGTTTTGTATGAACCGTTACTAAATTAATGTCTTTATAATTCAACTTTCATTTCAAATTAAATACTAGATTTTGGTACAACAAAATGAAAACAACATGATAAACAACAACAACAACATGATAAACAAATAAAATTACTAAACACATCAAAATATCTAGGAGATTACAACTATCAAGACAATATCAGCTGGTCCAAGCATCATCATAAAGACATCATAGTCGGTTTTAACAAGTTTTCAAGAACGAGTTACTCTATTTATGTTGGACACTGTAACTTGCCTATCAATTCTCCCGATCTATTCACTGTCAAGAATGTCTCCGTCTAACCAGCATATCAAATTCCTGTGAAAATACTCGAAGGTCTGCGTGTTCCAAAGTCTGATCTTCATAGGAGGCTTTGTTGGCGAAAAATAAGTTGAGCTTCTTTTTTGATAAGGGAAAACGTTGGAAGCATTCTTGCAGAAATATTTAAGAGTGAAATGAAGAGATGAGTGGTAAGTGATGTGAGTACCAAATGAGGAAGCAGTGTTGTTTATATTAGAGGGTTGTCTCTCTAAAATAATAAAATAATCAAAAGCTCTGTCAATTACAGTGACAAAGTTGTACTTAAATAATAAAATAATCAAAGGTTCCGTAAATTACAGTGGCAGATCTATACTTAAATAATAAAATAATCAAAAACTTCACCAATTACAGTGGTAGAGTTGTACTTAAATAATAAACTAATCAAAACATCTCTCAATTAGTGTCGGATATATACTTAAGTAATAATAAAATAATTAATCTAAATAATTATAAACATATAAATAAATTTAAATTATTATTTATTATTATTATTTTATAATATAAAAACTATATATTAGTAATTATAATATTTATTTTTAAATATATTTATTTTAATATAAATTAATGTTTTATAATTTATCATAATACTTATTTTATTAATTTTTTTTTTTAAATATCAACTTAAAAAATGAAATACATAACTCCGCCTTTTCAATGGACGAAACTCTCTTTAAAAATGAATGGCTCCGCCGATTCATTAGGCAGAGGGTCTATAAAACACTTTTTTTTTTTTTAATGTTATATTAAAATATATGAATTAAATGAATGATATAATGGATAATCTTTTCTAAAAGGTGTTATGGTGGTAAAATTTTTCAAAATGTTAGAAATGTCTGCTACAAATCCAAATTCAATGTAGAAATCACGTTATTGCTGAAAATAAAACTTCTTAGCTTCCATTTATGCTAACTTTATTTTTGATTTTCTTGAAACATAACTTTAAAACTTAACTTCAGTTTGCTATCAACCCTCCGTAGTACTGAGACATGTCTTAAGATATGTTTGGATTGAGAAATAAAATGGAGGGGTAAATAATATGATTCAATTGTTTGGTATCTTATTTGTTTTATGCAAAGTCACTTCCAAGACAACATATTTACCTCTTCAACCAAATTCTCCATAGATTTCCTTGTTTTAGAAAATTTTGTTGTTCCCTGACTTTCAAGTATTCCAAGTGCAAGCAAACCACATCGACAATAGTTTTGATGAGAAAAGAAGACTTTCGAACTGTTTGAGATGTTGCATTCCTTCACTTTTAAAATTACGGTAAACACAAAATTGAACACTAAAAAGATATACGAGCAACTGATTCCTCGCTTTCACACTCTCCAAAACATTGAACAAAACTCTCAATCATAAAATCCTTTTGGTTAAGTTGACTTTTGATGAAATTTTATTCTATATTATTCTCCATACTAAATACGATATTTTTGATGAGACCACCTTGTTCCATAGTTTAGACCAAGTATAATTAGATTGACTTTGAAAATTCACTGTTAGGTTCTTGTAGGTTTCCTTTGCTAAGTATTAATTTAGGTTATTGCCTTTGAGAATTTACTATTAGGTTATGTAGGTTTCCTTTACTATATTGGAAATATAATTTAGTTGAAGTCTACAATTCTCAATGCTTATTCTTTAATAAAGCCTTTTGACATTTTCATTTTTAGTATAAATATGCTACCTAGGCTATCAATATTGTAACTCATTCATTCTTCTTTTGATATACAATAGTAGTCCTCTTTGTTATCATTCATTGCTCATTCTTCTTTTCCCCTTTCATTATCTTGCACCAACAAATTGGTATATAGAGAACTTGGTTCTGTTTTTTCCTGGGAAACACGAGTGTTTGTGAGCTGTGTGTTTGATTTTGGTTCATTGATTTTCTGTTGAAATCTTGAACAAAATCTGAACAGATTCTGATTCTGTGGGTTGGGAAACAGTGTGTTTGAAGATCTGAAAATCCGTGCAAGGTTTAAAATGAGCGGAGACAGTAGTTTGAACACCAAACTTCCAGTTTTTAATGGCAAAAACTAGAACAGATGGATGATACAAATGCGTGTGCTGTTTGGTGCACAAGATATTCTGGATCTGGTTATAGATGGTTATGTACCAGCTGCAGTAGATGCAACTGAAGAATAGAGAACTGCTGAGAGGATGATGAGGAAGAGGGACCAGAAAGCTCTGTTATATATCCATTAGTGTGTGGATGAAAGTGTGTTCGAGAAGATTGTTGATTAAACAACGTCAAAAGGGGCGTGGGATTTACTGGTGAGATATTACGGTGGTGACACATCAGTAAAGAAGGTGAAACTTCAATCCCTACGAAAGCAATATGAGAACCTGAACATGAAGAGCAGTGAGAAAGTTTCTGAATATATCTCCAGAGTAATTTTGATCACTAACGAGATGAAGGCGTGTAGAGAAACTCTGTTTGAATAGGTAATCATAGAGAAGCTTCTGAGGTCGCTTACTCTTCAGTTTGATTACATTGTTGTTTCTATTGAACATTCTAAAAATCTGGAAACAATGAGAATAGAAGAATTGCAAAGTAGCTTAGAAGCACAGGAGTTACGTCTGTCTGAGAGAACTTGAGAGGGAAGCTGAGCAAGCTCTGAAGGCTTCTTTTGTCAAGAAAGACAAGAAGCAGAATAGACATGGTGATAGATTCCAGAAGTCAGAAGCCTCAACTTCTGATGATAAGAAATATCATAAAGGAAAGGAGAGGTATGACAAAAGGAATGTTCAATGTTACTCTTATAAACAATTTGGCCATTTTGCCAAAGATTGTAGGTCACACAAGGAAAGGAAATCAGAAGAAGCATATATGGCTAAGAGAAACTCTGATGATGAACCTGTACTACTAATGGCTTCTGATTCTGATGGAAAATGCTCAGAAGATTGGTGGTATATGGACACTGGCTGTTCAAATCATTTGACTGGAAACAAACAATGGCTGACAAACTTTAACTCCAGAAGGAGAACAAAGATCAGATGTGCTGACGATAAGTATCTTAATGCAGAAGGTATGGGAGATGTCAAAGTTAGAGTGAAGAATGGGAAAGATATTTTGATCAAAGACGTTTGGTATGTTCCTGGTATTAGAAGCATTCGGATGAGCGTAGGTCAACTGATTGAGAAAGGTTTCTCAGTTGTTATGAAAAACAATCTTCTGACGTTGTATGATTCCAATCAGAAGTTAATTATGAAGTCCGAACAAGGAGGCAACAGAACATTCAAGGTAAATGTGGAAACAACTGAAGTAACGTGTTTTAGTGCAGAAGTCGCTGAAGGTAACAGTAAGCTGTGGCATAAGAGGTTGGGGCATTTGAACTATAGAAGCTTAGGGCATCTATGTTCTAAGAAGCTTGTACATGGTATTTCAAAGATTGTGAAGCCTGAGAAGTCATGTGAGATATGCATGAAAGGAAAGCAACCTAGATTGCCATTTACATCAGAAGTAGCCCCCAGAGCGAAGCATGCTCTGGGAGTAGTACATTCTGATGTGTGTGGACCATTTCCAGTACCTTCACTTGGAGGAAACAATTATTTTGTGTCTTTTGTGGATGCTTCACAAGAATGACATGGATAACACTCATCAAGTTCAAGCATGAAGTGTTTATTGAGTTCCAGAAATTCAAAGTGAAGGCTGAGAAGCAGAGTGGTCAGAAGTTAAAAATTCTAAGAACAGATGATGGAGGTGAGTATAACTCAACAGTGTTTCAGAAGTTCTGTGAGGAGAATGGAATAGAACATGAGGTTACTGCTCCATATACTCCTCAGCACAACGGTCTTGCTGAAAGAAGAAACAACACTTTGCTTGATATGACCAGAAGCATGCTGAAAGAGAAAAAGCTACCTCACGTGCTATGGGGAGAAGCTGTTGCCGCATCAGCATATATTCTGAACAGGTGTCCAACGAAGAAACTGAAGGAAGCTGTTCCTTTAGAGAAATGGACTGAAGATAAGCAGAGTGTCAATCATCTGAAGGTGTTTGGCTCTGTCTGTTACAAACACGTTCCAGAAGCTAAAAGACAAAAACTGGATGATAGAAGCAAAGTAAAGTTGCTGGTGGGGTACCACAGTACAAGTGCGTATAAGCTTTATTGTCCAGAAACTAATAAAGTTGAAGTCAGTAGAGACGTTGTGGTGAAAGAGTCTGAAGCATGAGATTGGAACAAATCTCAATCAGATTCTGGTGTAATACCAACACCAGAGTTAGCCTCTGAAGATGTTTTAGAAAGTTCAGAAGATGAATCTGATCCTGAAGATTCTGAAGATGAGTCAGAAGAAGATTCAGGAATTGGATCTGATTCTGATCCAGATGCTGATGATGATCCAGAATCTGGTGGTGATCATAGTTCTGGAAGGGAAAACTCTGAAGGTGGTAACTCTGAAAGTAGTAGTTCTGGTGCAGTTTCAGAACAAGCTCAAAGACCACAAAGAATCAGACAAAAACCAAGAAGGTTTGCAGATTTTGACATGTTGCAGGATAATGAAGTTGACTCTGAAGGAGAAGTCGTTCAGTGTGCCATGTTAGTAGATTCTGAACCAGTGGGCATTGAAGAAGCTCTCAAGAAGAAAGAATGGCTTAATGCCATGAAAGAAGAACTTGAGGCAATAGAAAGGAACAAAACTTGGAAATTGACTAAACTTCCAGATAAAAAAAAAGCCATCAGCGTCAGATGGGTTTTAAAGTTGAAACTTAAGCCAAATGGTTCAATTGGCAAGCACAAAGCTAGACTAGTAGCTAGAGGTTTTCTTCAGAAACCTGGGCTAGATTACTTTGAGGTGTTTGCGCCTGTAGCTAGGCATGAAACAATCAGACTGGTCATTACTTTAGCTGCAAATAGAAATTGGCCTTTAATGCACCTGGATGTGAAGTCTGCATTTCTGAATGGTCCATTACAGGAAGAAGTTTATGTGTCACAACCTCCTGGATTTGTGAAAAAAAATCAGGAAGGAATGGTATACAGGTTAAATAAAGCTTTGTATGGACTAAAGCAAGCGCCTGGAGCTTGGAATCTGAAAATTGATTCATTTTTCAAGAAGCAGAGGTTTCAGAAGTGTGAGATGGAATATGGAGTTTATGTACAACACTCTGATAACAATATGATTCTGATGTGTCTCTATGTTGATGAAATTTTGCTAACAGGTAGCTGCCCAGGAGATATAAAGAAGTTCTGATGAATGAGTTCGAGATGACAAATCTAGGAAAAATGACATATTTCCTAGGGATTGAGATTCTGTACTCGAAGAAGGGTATCATTCTCCATCAGTTAAAATACGAACAAGAACTTTCTGAAGAGATTTAAGCTGCAGAATTGCAAAGTTGCTGTGACACCATCAGAAACCAATCAAAAATTGGATTCTGACTCTGATGATGATTCTGCTGATTCAACAACCTTCAAACAGTTGATTGGTTCTCTAAGGTATTTATGTAATATTAGACCTGATATTTGTTATGCAATTGGATTGGTTAGTAGATTCATGAGTAATTTAAAGTGGTCTCATTTCCAAGCTGCTGTCAGAATTCTAAGATATATTAAGGGAACTCTGAGATATGGAGTGTTGTTTCCTTCTGAAAGAAAGTCAGAATCAGAATTAGTAAGTTATTCTGATTCTGACTGGTGCGGAGACAGAGTGGACAAGAGAAGTACTTCTGGATACTTGTTTAAATTTCTGGGAGGTCCCATTTCCTGGAGTTCCAAGAAACAGTCTGTCGTGGCTCTGTCAACATGTGAAGCTGAGTATACCGCAGGTGCTGTAGCTGCTTGTCAAGCTGTTTGGCTTCTAAATCTCCTGCATGATCTGAAGGTTGAAGTTGAGGAACCTCTGAAGCTGACGATTGATAATAAGTCTGCAATTGATCTTGCCAAGAACCCAATGCTACATGGAAGAAGCAAGCACATTGAGACGAAGTATCACTTTCTCAGAAGTTAAGTGCAGAATGGAGTGTTAGAAGTTCTGCATTGTAGCACTCAGAAACAGCTATCAGATCTTCTGACAAAGGCAGTTAAAACAGATTAATTTCTTTGCTTGAGAGATAAAATTGGTGTTGTTAGCTTCTGATAGAAATATCTAAATTAAGGGATGATATTGGAAATATAATTTAGTTAATGTCTACAATTCCCAATGTTTATTCTTTAATATGGCCTTTTGCCATTTTCATTTTTAGTATAAATATGCTACCTAGACTATCAATATTGTAACTCATTCATTCCTCTTTTGATATACAATAGTAGTCCTCTTTATTATCATTAATTGCTCATTCTTCTTCTCCCATTTCATTACCTTACACTAACATACTAAAGATTTATTTAAGTATCCTCTTTATTGTGACATTTTTTTTTTAAAATAAAAAATAAAATTAGTATATGTAGTATCACTATTTTGCAATAATTATTCGTTTACACCGATACTACTAGACCAATATTGAATCAATGATTTTATATACTTTAAGACTAAATATTATTGCTTATTTGATTTTGTATCATCTCCAACTTATGAACTTTATAGAACTAAATGTTATCTCCAACTTATGAACTTTATAGAACTAAATGTTATGACATATAACATCTAACTTATGGGTTGAAAATGTATGCAATTGTATTAGTTTTTTTTTTTTCAGATTTGAAAAATAACTTATTATATACATAAATTTATTCACAACTTATTGAATCCAATCTAACCCAACCCAACCCAATCTAACCTTTAAATAATCAAATTGATTTAATTTGGTTTTGACAAAGAAATTATAGATTGAACGATTAACTCAACTTATTAAAATTTAAACGATTTGGCTAATGAATTAGACCAAATTCGATCAAACCCAATCTATATACATCTCTAAATACATCCAACAAATTGACGTTATTTTCATATGATATTTGATAAATACTCTTTTTGATCATTTTTATAAGATATAATTTATTTTTTAAAATTAATTAAATAAATTCGTCAGCGAGGCTTTTGTACTACGTCATGGCACCCTTCCTCAGAGTAGTGGGGAATAACATGCATTTGATGACCCCTCTGACATTGAAATAATCGAGCAGAGCATCGATGTTTTTGATATGCTCGTCGGGGTCTGTTGTTCCATCGTGTTCTAAGTTTGGTGGTTTTTCCAGCCAGACAGGAAGGGGAGTGTCCATGATTTCTTGATATAATGGCCTGCAGGGTCGTCTTCGTCACTCCAAATCGGCGATCATGGTGGAGAATGGTCGTACTTCTCTCGCTGATGGCTTATCATCGCGACATGACGACGAGCTCTTTGGTCGGCCTTTGATTTATATGGAGGCGAACGTCGGTTATCTGGTCATCGACTAGCCTTGCTTTTCTTGGCACCCAGTGAACTTCGATCCTAGAAGGGAGGAGTACGGTTGCACTTCTTGATCATCAAGGGCTCCGGCCTGGTCGTCTCGACGACGGGCGTCGGGACTCATATCGTCAATGTCTCCGCAAAGGGGAGCGTGAACGACGGTCCTTCTCCAATGCCCTGATCCTTTCATTTTGTTGGTAGATCAACGTGTTGGTTTAGTTAAGCGTCGTGAATAGGGCTACCATGGTCGGGTCGGCGTTGGGTGGCATCAGAATCGATTGAAATTTCCCCGGCGTCTTCTTTGGACCTTTCTAGACTTTTGCGGGTTTCGATGTATTAGACGCCATTGTCAGTCGCATCGTCGGAGGAGTGGGAAACAGAGTGCCCATCTCTTCTCGGTAGAGTGGCTTCCTCCAAAAGTGGCATTTCATTATCGTTGTCAATGTTACGGACGGGAGAGATGACAGTTTTATGACTTTCGTTATTGTCGTCATCTTGACAAGCCATGATCGATTTTTGAGGTTTTGTGTTTTGATCTTTTGGTTGTAGGGAAAGAAAAGATGGGGAAACAGGTTTCCCATAGATGGTGCCACTGATCTTATCAGTTGATCATAATAGGTGAGTGGCCAGCAAGACGTCCGTGGTCTTGAGCGGTCAACGAAATGGGGGGTTGTACATGCAGGCATTTTGATGCTTAAGTCAATTCGAGTGAAGAGGTAACTAAGAAAGAGTAAAGAATAGAATATCTGACCCTCCTACAGAGGAGGATTTTTATAGTGAG
This sequence comes from Vicia faba, assembly GCA_948472305.1. Taxonomy (NCBI): domain Eukaryota; kingdom Viridiplantae; phylum Streptophyta; class Magnoliopsida; order Fabales; family Fabaceae; genus Vicia; species Vicia faba. The sequence continues at coordinate 792,348,108 of OX451741.1, forward strand.
CCTCCAGCGCTTGGCCAATGGTCTCCATTATGAGCGGAGTGTTCAGGCCCACAATGGATGACTTCCAGGATTCCTACGTGAAAGTAGGGATGAACAGCTCATGCTCACCGTCCTGGGTCAACTGCTCCGTACTCCAAGGGTAGTGGATAAGCTTGCACGTTACAAAAGAAAAAGCAGTTTCTTTAATAACGCGAGGTGTACGAATTCGGTTGGTGATGTGTCTTCGGATAACGAGCACGTGAGGAACATGTTCTTCACTAATCCCAAAAGATTGAGTCAGCACTTTAGACCATCTTCAATATAGAATTAGATTGACAAGTGCTTGATGATAGATCAGCTACAAACGCAATCCAGAACAATATATATATATATATATATATATATATATATATATATATATATATATATATATATATATATATATATATATATATATATATATATATATATATATATATATATATATATATATATATATATATATATATATATATATATATATAAATTACAGGGTTGACAACTAAAAATAATATCAAAATATTATTTCTCTTTATAACAACATGTTAATAAGAAAAACTTAAAAAAAATTAAAAGAGAGTTTAACCCCCTTTTATATAATTGAGATTGTAATAATGATTTTATTCTGATAATTATTTTTAAAAAAATGTTTTTATTATTTTATTATTATTTATAGCGTGAGAAAAATATGATTCTAGAATAATTTATTTGATATTTTTTCCAACATGGCGGTCATAGTTTTGATTATCATAATTAACATTTATTTATAAAAAATAGTTTTAAATTTAAAAAAGAAAAATGATATCATAAGATAAGACGATGCAATGAAATTAACAACAAATAATGTTCTATTTATAAAACAAAACTAACAAGTGTTGAAAGTTTTCATTTAGTCTAATCTTTAGGACCCAATTGCAATTGCATTACAAGGTGAATAAATTATATATTACCCTTTGAGAATCACAAGACAAAACCACATCAATAGCCATGGACACCCTTTCACTCCTTTCCTACACTCTCTTCTATCTTGTTCTATTTTACACTCTCAACCTTCTCTTCAAATCAAGAAAATTCAAAAACCTTCCACCAGGCCCACTTTCTCTTCCCATAATTGGCAACCTCCACCACCTTAAACGTCCCCTCCACCACACCTTTAAAGGATTATCCAAAAAATACGGTGATGTCATTTCTCTTTGGTTTGGTTCACGTCTAGTTGTTGTTGTCTCTTCACCTTCTTTAGTCCAAGAATGTTTTACAAAAAACGATGTTGTCCTAGCAAATAGACCGCGTTTTCTCTCCGGAAAATATATCTTCTACAACTATACCACCTTAGGATCCTCATCCTATGGTGAACATTGGCGAAACCTTCGTCGCATCACTGTGACCAATGTTCTTTCAAACCACCGTATCAATAGCTCCTCTGAAATCCGTAGGGACGAGACTCGGAGACTTGTAAAAAGGTTAGCCGATGATTCGTCTAAGGGTTTCATGGAAGTTGAACTCAGGTCTAGATTCTTCGACATGACTTTCAATAACATAATGAGAATGATTTCGGGTAAAAGATACTATGGAGATGATTGTGATATGGCGGATGTGGAAGAAGCAAAGGAGTTTAGAGCCATGGTGTCTGATTTGTTGAAGTTGTCGGGTGCTAATAATAAGAATGATTTCTTGCCAATACTTAGGTTGATTGACTACGAAAATTTGGAGAAGAGGTTAAAGAAGATTAGTAGCAAAAATGATACGTTCTTGAGAGGACTCATTCAAGAACATCGAGACAAAAAGCAACACACAAATACTATGATAGATCATCTTTTAAGTTTGCAAGAATCACAACCTGAGTACTATACCGATCAAATCATCAAAGGTCTTGCTCAGGTAATAATAATTTTCTATGCTATGTTTTTACATTAGATCGATATTAGAATGTCCGTGTCGTGTTGTATCCCGGTATTTGTACTTTATAAATATTTTTCTCTCATAATTTGAATTGGTGTGGTTGAAGGGTATGCTTCTTGCTGGAACAGACTCATCAGCTGTAACATTAGAGTGGGCATTATCCTGTGTATTGAGCTATCCAGAGGTGCTAGAGAAGGCAAGACATGAACTGGAAACTCACGTAGGCCAAGACCGTTTGTTGGATGAAACCGATCTTCCGAAACTCCCTTACCTTAAAAACATAATCTACGAGACACTTCGGTTGTACACTCCTGCTCCATTGTCACTACCACACTCTTCTTCAGACAATTGTATTATAGGAGGATACAAAGTTCCGCGAGACACCATAGTGTTGATCAATGCTTGGGCCATTCATAGAGACCCTGAAACATGGAGCGAAGCGACGAGTTTCAAGCCGGAGAGGTTTGAGAGAGAAGGAGAGTTAGAGAAGTTGATTGCGTTTGGAATGGGGAGAAGGGCTTGTCCAGGTCAAGTGTTGGCTATGCGTGCAATAGGCTTGACTTTGGGTTTATTGATTCAGTGCTTTGAATGGAAAAAAGTGGGAGATAAAGAGATTGATATGAGTGAGGAAACTGGGTTCACTTTGTCTAGATCTGTTCCATTAAAGGCTATGTGCAAACCTCGTCCAGTTATCAAGAATCTTGTGAAGTAGTAGTAATTTGTTATGACTTGTTGTGGATCAGAGTTGCTTAGAATAAGATGAAGATTTTAATAAAAATAATATGTGGAGTTACATTCATGATTATACACTATTTTACACCCACAATTCATTGTAATCATCAATTTATACTATTTTAAAAACTATATTTATTTCAAATAATTTCAGTTTCTTTTCGATTATAGTTGTATAGGTTCGAACCGTAATTCTTCTTATCCATTGAGATTAAAGTAATGTATAATTAATATAAATTATTTTTATATTATCATTCAATAAAATTATAATATTTACTTATTTTATATTAATATTTTAAAATTAAATATGTGATTCGAGAGAATACGCTTCTCATTGATTGATATTTTAAAAATATTTTATATTATTAATGTATATCTTTTTCTTATACATTAAGATTTATAGAGATACATTTATAATATAATTTTTTTTTATAATATCATTTTAATAAAAATATATTATTTTATTATATTATTTAAACAATTTAAAATTTCAATCTAATTTAATAAAATGAATAATCATCATTAATTAATAATATAAAATTAATTTACATTATCATCACATCTTTTCTCTACAAATTATATAACAACAATTTTAACATTAAATCATAACACATTAACATCAAAATCATATACCAATACCAATCAAAGAGAGGAACGTAGGCTTAGAAATCAAAAAAAAAAAAAAGCAAACGCAAGTAGGGGGTGCCACGTTGCTTGCGATGCTTTCATGAGTAGTATTTTTTACCTTTAGCATTTTTCTTATTTTAATTTGTTATCACAATCCAAAAGAGACAATTTTTATTATTACTTAGTGCACTCATTAGCAAAACAACAAAACCAAAATTGTCACCACAATAAACAATAGTAAAAAGACTCCAACTTTAAATCTTTCTTCACCAATATCCAACAAAATTTTATGATTTTATTTAGCCTTCCTTTACATAGAGTTGTATCGCACAATACTCTTTGATAATGACTCTTCTATTACACACCTTTTTTTAATATAAAAATGGTATAACATCAATTGATTGGGAATATTAGAAACCATATCCTACAAAATCCCATATTAGAAACCATATCCTACAGAATTCAAAGATGTGGAAGGACTATTTGTTAGTTGTTAAAAGGTTATTAGTTTGTAAATTAACTAAAAATCAAATAATTTATTTGTAACTGATTTTCAGTAAGAAGGTTTCTTGTTTTTGTAATAAGCTTTGTATAAATGCCTTTGGTTCATGGAATAAACTTGAGAAGTCTTGAATACATAGTTTCCTATCCTAACAAGTGGTATCACATTAACTATGGCATTGTGCAAATTAGATTTGAGTTAAATCATGTATTTATGAGTTGAATTAGTAAAAACAATATATTGAATCAGTAAAAAAATATTTGAATCAAGATAATAAAATGTGAAAGTTGTCATTTTAATATGAATTATAATTTGTATTCATGATTCGAGTTAGAGAATAGTGTGATTCAAATCATAGTTGTTTTTTAAAATAAAATTTATGTCAAAAGAAGTTATGATTCGGTTCAAGGAGTGTTGTGATTTAAGTCACACATGTCTTTGATTCAAATCAACTAGACAAGACAAAGTAATGATGATTTTTAACCTAATCTCAAGAATACCCAAAGCTCTAGGTGTCAATCAAATGACACATTTAAGATTTTAAGTTGACGAGTGTCAAAGGAGAATCACAACTATACGTTTGAAAAGACAAGATTTGATATAATCAGAGCCACGAATATCAAAGGTTTTCTAACCAAGCGAGTTTCTCATCAAAATATCTTCTAACTTGTAGAAGTATTAAGATAGTCTTCATAAATAAAATTGCTTATAAAAAGATGAGAAATTCTAACCAGAAATGTTATATTTCTGAAGACATAAACTTCCGTACTTACTTCATTTCTAACGAACGTTAGAATTTCATTATTTGAGTTCCTCGGAACATGAGCATCTGATTTCGAATATCATTTTTGGAGAATAATTATAGCTTTTATTGTATTCCTGGAAATCATCCCCAATCTTTGAGGTGCCTCTAGACAAGAAATTGGTTCTATCAGAGACACCAATCTCATAAGCTTTTCCAAAAATAAACTTGTTCTGACAATTTAACTTGATCTCTTAGAGTCATTTCTTCAGATACGACTAGACTTTCCTGAACTGGAGAGTATTTAGATACTTCTGAAAATTATTCTTTCTGTTGGAAACTTTGTCCTTATAATCATTAGTTTTTTTTTCCAAAATCAACTATTTTAGATCCTTTTACTCTTCGTTTCTGATCTTTACCGAAACCAATGAATCCAACATGTTTAAGTTCTAGACTTTGGAATAAATGATTTCTTCCCATCATGTATTGTGAGCATCCAGAGTTCAGGAGCCATATCTGGTGATTCATCTCTGCATGAGATATCTGCAACATACAATATTTTTTTCTTTTGGTACCCAGAGACTTTTGGGTCCTTTAAGGTTAGTTTTTCTAGAGTTTTGACAAACTTGGATTTTTGCGCAACATTAACTATTTGTGTTTGTGCAGAGGGGTAAATATATGAAAACGGAGAAAATGGTTTATTTTATTGAATGTCTTCATCAGAATCATAACCAAATCCTCTTTTCCAATAATGATTCATAGATCATGGAAGTCATTTTGCTTCTATCTATGTTGTTATTCAAGAATTTCTAAAATGCCTTATCATATTTGTATAAGACGGTTTCAGAAGATGAAGGTGCTTTAGAAATAGTTTCTTCAAGTTTTAAACATTTCTTATTTAAAAAAAAATTATTTTTATAAAATAAAGACGTCTTCTTTTTGTTCAGAAACTTCTTTTTATAGCTTACCATAATCTTCAACATCATACTCATGAACTTTTTGAAGGTTCTTGAATTTTTTTTTGAAGTTTATGACACTTGCTCAGAGATTCAGATAAACATAATTCTAGTTCAGCACAAAAGAGTTCAGAAAATACCTCTTCTGAGTCAGACTCAGTTTCTGACGCGTTTTCATCTGAGGTAGTGGTCATGAATGCTACATTAGCACGCTCCTCTTTTGATTCCGATTCTTTAGAGTCTGATTCATCTCATGTTTCCATGCGATCATTCTTCTTGCCATTGAAGGCATTCTTCTTAAATCTTTATTTTCTAGTGCTTTCCTTCTTGAGCATTGGGCATTCACTTCTGTAGTGTATAGGCTCCTTACACTCGTAGCAAGTTACTTCCTTGCTTCCTTTTCCTCTTGCAGATGATTTTGAGTGATCTTCTCTACTTCTGGTTCTTCAGAAGTTGTTTTGTCTATTCTCCCAAAGTTGCTTGACTCTTATAGAAAGAAAGGACAATTCATATACGTCATCAAAAGGTTTATCATCATAATCTTCTACTTCTCCAGCTTGGAAGGCTTTACACTTTTCTGTCTTGGTCTTTTCTGACCTTGATCTTAGAGCAACAAATTCTTCTATTTTCTGGGGCTCATCTTCTTCTAGCTCAATTTCATGACTTTTAAGGGAGCTAACCAACTCTTCAAGAGATAGGTTATTTAGATCCTTATACAACGTCAAAGCAGTGACCATACGTCTCTATTTCTTAGGAAGGCTTCTGATGATCTTTTTGACATGATCAGTTGTAGAATAACTTTTGTCCAGAACTTTAAGTTCTGCGACTAAAGTTTGGAACCTTGAGAACATGTTTTCAATGGTTTCATCTTCTTCCATCTTGAAAGCTTCATATTTCTAGATTAAGGCTAGAGCCTTAGTCTCATTGACTTAAGTGTTACCTGTTAGAACATAGTTTGATTCTACAACCCTCAGTTAGAGTTTTGATGATAACAAAATACAAGATTAAATGAATTATGAGTTTTATATATGACATAGATGCTACTTAAAATTATGTTGTGTATTTATAGGAAACTCTGATGGAATCAGCATCAGAACATCAGAATATCAACATCAACATCAGAAGATATGTCACAGCGGAAGATCAGTACATGTGCTTACGCTGAAGTCTGATGAACAAAATCTGCGCTCAACATACTCTGACTCTGATCAAGATCCTAACTATGTCATCAGCACTCAGAAGCGCCAGAATAAGCTAAAGCCAACACACTCTGATCTTAATCAAGCAGAACATTCTGAAGTGTCAACGGTACTGCATTCAAGGCAGATTAATTACCAACGGCTTTATTCCAAGACAAAGATCTTCTTAAAATGGAAAGAACGTAATGAGCATTGAAATGGAATTATCGGCATCAACGTATCTTTTCCAAGAAGTATTTAAACAAATCAGTGAGAAAGGAAAAGGTTAATGATCTACAATACTTTTTCACGCACATACGCATAAGCCAATCATCTTCGTCCTCACTCATTCAGTTTCCTAAAGCTCTCAAATTGCTTACTCTATAGTTCTAGCATTCTAGTTTTACACAAGCTTCATTTGTGTATTATCACAATTGTGATATATAGTTTTTGTAGAAAACATCAAACACACATAATTGTTCATTTTCTGTAAGAAAGAATTTCCTTGAGAAACCGGTATGTGGTTTAGACTCAAGAAGGCTTTAGCAGTTGTTAAAGCAGCTTTGTATTCAGTTGAATATAGTGGATTAAGACCTCGTTGGAGAGAGGCGAAATCACCTTGACGGGTGGACTGGAGTAGTTTGAGATCAAACGAACCAGGATAAAAATAACGTGTTGTCTGCATTTGATTTCAAGTTTTAACAATTCAACCCCCCTTCTTGTGTTTTTCACTTCTTCAATTGGCATCAGAGCGCCTGGTTCTGAGTTCATAACACTTAACCGTGTCAGTACAAGATCCAGCGTTGAAAAACACTATGGCAGGACAACATCAAAACATCAGCAATGACCACAATGAAGAAAGAGACAAATTCAGTGGCAAACCTCCAGTCTTTGATGGAGAGAACTTTGATTACTGGAAAGATAGAATTGAAAGCTTCTTTCTAGCCCACGATGCTGATCTGTGGGATATGGTGACAGATGGATACACGCACCCAGTGAATGCAAGTGGTCAGAAGATTGACAGGAAAGCAATGTCTGACCAACAAAAGCGTGATTTCAAGAATCATCACAAGGCCAGAACTATTCTTCTCAGTACTATGTCTTACTCTGAATATGAAAAAATATCAAACAGAGACACTGCTAAGAATATGTTTGATTCTCTCAGAATGACGCATGAAGGTAACCTTCAAGTTAAAGAAACTAAAGCTCTTGCGCTCATCCAGAAGTATGAGACATTCAAGATGGAAGAAAGTGAATCTATTGAAACAATGTTCTCAAGATTTCAGATTCTGGTTGCTGGTCTCAAAGTTCTGGACAAAGGGTATTCTACTGCTGATCATGTCAAGAAGATCATCAGAAGCTTTCCAAAACAGTGGAGGACAATGGTCACAACGCTGAAGCTAGCTAAGGATCTCAATACAATCTCTCTGGAGGAACTTGTCAGCTCCCTCAGAAGTCACGAGATAGAGCTAGAAGCTGATGAACCTCAAAAGCAAGGTAAGCCATTAGCTTTAAAATCTAACAGAAAATCTGACTCCAAGGTTTTGCAGGCTGTTGAAGAAACCTATGATGGGTCCTCATCAGAAGAAGATGAATTGTCTCTCCTCTCAAGAAGGGTGAACCAACTGTGGAAGCAGAGGCAAAGAAAGTTCAGGACTCCCAGAAGATCTGAGAACCAGAACGAATCCTCCTCCAGATACAGAAGGTCAGAATTCTCCTCTAGACACAGAAGATCTGAAGGCTCTTCAGGAAGCAGAAAGCCAAACAACAAGGACATCATCTGCTATGAATGCAACGAGCAAGGACACTACAAGAGTGATTGCCCAAAGCTTCAGAAGGAAAAGCCCAGAAGAAAGTTTGGCAAGGAAAAGAAGAAAAGTCTCATGGCCACATGGGATGACTCTGACACATCTGAAGCTGACTCAGAATCAGATGATGAGAGAGCAAACATAGCTCTCATGGAAAACATATCAGAAGACAGTGAAGCTTCTGAATCAGACTCTGAATCAGACACAGAAGAGGTATTTCCTGACTTTGCTATTAATTTTACTAAGGCTGAACTAGCTGAAAGCCTTAATGAGATTCTGGAACGATATCAGCATATCAAAGTCAAATTCAGAAACCTGAAAAGGGATCTTGCTTCTGACTCTGATAAAATTGAGAGTCTCAAATTGGAAAATTCTGAGTTGAAAAATAAAGTTTCAAAATTAGAAAATCTTTTACAAAACTCTCAGAAGGAAACAATTCCTAAAACTCTCAGTAGTGCTGATGAGATCATCAAGGAGTATGATCACAACTTTCAGAAGTTTCTTGCTAAAAGCATAGATAGAAGCAAGATGGCTCCAATGATCTATGGAGTTAGCAGAAATGGTAGAAAGGGAATTGGATACCAAGGTAAGGTACCTACACCAAAGAATGCCATGGATTTAGTTATTAAACGAACTCCTCTTAAATCACACTTTGTATATGGGCACACACACGACATCAAATATACTAGTAGTAATTATTCTGTCAAACCAAAATTCAACCAGAGTTTTGGTAAAACTAACAAATCAGGACCCAAGAAAATATGGGTACCTAAGGATAAAATAATACATGTTGCAGATATCTTTAGCAGCAAAGCAGAAACACCAATCATGGTACTTGGACTCTGGCTGCTCACGACACATGACGGGAAGAAGGCATATGTTCCAAAGCCTGGAACTTAAGCCTGGAGGCCACGTAGGCTTTGGAGGCAATCAAAGGGGAAAGATCATTGGCTCTGGAACAGTAGGTAACGGAAATCTTCCATCTATAAGTAATGTATTATTAGTAGATGGATTAATGCATAATCTGTTATCCATAAGTCAATTAAGTGATAACGGTTATGATATAATCTTTAATCAAAATTCATGTAAAGCTGTTAGTCAGAAAGATGGGACTATCCTATTTAATGGAAAGAGGAGAAACAACATTTACAAAATCAAACTTTTTGAACTGAAAAGTCAGAATGTAAAGTGTCTTCTGTCTGTTAACAACGAGCAATGGATCTGGCACAGAAGATTGGGGCATGTTAGTATGAGAAGAATATCTCAGATTAACAAACTCAATCTGGTCAGAGGACTTCCTAATCTGAAGTTCAATTCAGATGCTCTGTGTGAAGCATGTCAGAAAGGAAAGTTTGCAAAACCTGCTTTTAAATCTAAAAACATTGTTTCCACCTCTAAGCCATTAGAACTTCTGCACATTGACTTATTTGGACCAGTTAAAACTGCTTCAGTTAGTGGCAAGAAGTATGGGTTAGTAATCGTAGATGACTATAGCAGATGGACATGGGTAAAGTTCTTAAGACACAAGGACGAGTCACACTCTGTGTTTGTCACCTTCTGTAACCAAGTTCAAAATGAAAAGGATCTTAGAATCGTCAAAGTCAGAAGTGATCATGGTGGAGAGTTTGAAAACAAAGATTTTGAATAATTTTTTAATGACAAAGGCATTCTGCATGATTTCTCTTGTCCTAGAACTCCCCAGCAAAATGGAGTTGTAGAACGAAAGAACAGAACATTGCAAGAAATGGCCAGAACCATGATCAGCGAGACTAACGTTGCTAAGATCTTCTGGGCAGAGGCAATAAACACATCGTGCTACATTCACAATAGAATCTCCATAAGACCTATTCTGGAAAAGACTCCATATGAATTGTGGAAGAACAGAAAGCCCAACATTTCATATTTTCATCCATTTGGATGTACTTGCTTTATTTTGAATACTAAAAATTATTTGAACAAGTTTGACTCTAAAGCACATAAGTGTATTATGTTAGGATACTCTGAACGCTCAAGAAGGTACATAGTATACAATACAGAAACACAGATTGTGGAAGAATCAATTAGTGTTCGTTTTGATGATAAGCTTGACTCTCAAAAGTCAAAGCAGAATGAATTACTTGCAGGTATGGAAGTTGAATTCACAGGTACTGAAGACAAGTCATCAGAAGCTCTTAACAGAGACACTCCCTCAACATCAGAAAGAGGCACTGCAAGCAATCCATCATCTTCTGTTGATCAACCTCAGAAAAGACCATACAGAAGCAGCATGGATCACCCTGAAGAAACAATCTTAGGAAGAAAGGAAGATCCAATCAGAACAAGAACCAGCTTCAGAAACTCTAAAGAATCCCTCATGGGACTTGTTTCTCTGATTGAACCATCTTCAATTGATGAAGCACTTCTGGACAATGACTGGATTCTAGCAATGCAAGAGTACCTGAATTAATTCACAAGGAATGACGTATGGGATTCAACATCATTAGAACAAAATGGGTGTTCAGAAACAAGTTGAATGAACAAGGTGAAGTCATCAAAAACAAGGCACGATTGGTAGCACAAGGTTATAGTCAGTAAGAGGGGATAGACTATACAGAAACCTTTGCTCCAGTCGCCAGGTTAGAATCTATCAGACTTTTAATTTCTTATGTTGTTAATAAAGGCATCACTCTGTATCAGATGGATGTTAAGAGTGCATTCTTAAATGGCTATATAGAAGAAGAGGTATATGTGCACCAACCCCCTGGTTTTGAAAGTTCAAAAAATCCAGAATACGTTTTCAAACTAAAGAAGTCACTGTATGGTCTGAAACAAGCTCCCAGAGCTTGGTATGAAAGACTGAGTAACTTCCTATTGGAAAAGGAATTCACCAGAGGGAAGGTGGACACAACCTTATTCTGTAAGACAGTTAAGAATGAAATCTTAGTCTTCCAGATTTATGTTGATGATATAATATTTGGATCTACTAATCCTTCTTTGGGAAGAAAGTTTGCTAAGTGTATGCAGGCAGAATTTAAGATGAGCCTAATGGGGGAGCTGAAATTCTTTCTGGGCATTCAGATCAATCAAACCTCAGAAGGAACTTACATTCATCAGAGCAAATATGTCAGAGAACTTCTGAAGAAATTTGATCTCTCAGAATGTAAGCCATCAAAGATTCCAATGCATCCCACGTGCATTCTGGAAAGAGAAGAGGTAAGCAAAAAGGTAGAACAGAAGGTCTACAGAGGTATGATTGGTTCTCTTCTTTATCTTACAGCTTTAAGACCTGATATTTTATTCAGTGTATGCATTTGTGCAAGATTCAAATCAGATCCTAGAGAATCTCACTTAACAGCTGTTAAGCGAATTTTCAAGTATCTGAAAGGTACTACTAATCTGGGTTTGTTTTATAGAAAATCTAGTGATTACAGCTTAGTAGGTTACTATGATGCTGACTTTGCTGGAGACAGAGTTGAACGTAAAAGCACTTCTGGAAGCTGCCAGTTTCTGGGAGAAAATATGATCTCGTGGTCCAGCAAAAGACAATCCACCATTGCTCTATCAACAGCAGAAGCTGAATACATAGCAGCAGCTGGATGCAGCACACAAATGCTCTGGATGAAAAGTCAACTTGAGGACTTCCAGATTTATGAGAGTAACATTCCTATCCTCTGTGATAACACCTCTGCTATTTGCTTAAGTAGAAATCCAATTTTGCATTCTAGGGCTAAGCATATAGAAATAAAACATCATTTTATTAGGGTCTATATTCAGAAAGGAATTTTAAACTTAAAATTTATTGATACAGACCACCAATGGGATGATATCTTTACAAAACCACTTTCTGAAGATAGGTTCAACTTCATTCTGAATCATCTCAGCATGAAGCTCTGTCCAGAATAAAACTGTTTTAATTTTATATATTAACCTTCAGAATGTTGCTTATTACTCTGAACTTCTGATTAATCCTCTTTCAGAATTTTTAGAAATGCAGATTGTATCAGATCTATCCATGAAGCTCTGAGCTCTTCAGTTCAAGGATAGAAGTGATGTTCACTCAAAGCAAACAAGTGTCATCCAGTCATCAGCTATTTCCTTAGGCTGAACACACGTTCACGCTTCTGAAAAGGCAAAGCGCTGATTGGATGCATTGAGACACATGTCACTGGTAACCGTTTAAGTATCTTTCTGAAATCCCCTAAAATCAGCCATCATTAAATGCAATTAATCATGATTTATTTCTCTCTCTTAAGTGTTTATGTTTTCAAAAACTTTTTCAAAACCTATTTAAACACCATTCACACCATTCACAACGTTTACCCTAACATTCGTTTTCAATCAATTTTTCTGATATCTCTGTTTGTGTTCTTCTTCCTCAAGAAACCCCTTAAACCTTTTTCAAAAAATCCTCGTGTGAACATGGCTTCTAGCAGTAATCTCTCTTCAGGTTCCCAAAAAGATGTATCAGCTGAGCAATATGAAGTTCCTCTCAGAATGCTACTCACTCCAGTCAAGAACCTTGAAGTTCTGTCAGAGATTATAGTGGATTTCAACAGTTTGAAGGAAAATGGTTTTGATTTATCAGAAGAGATTCAAGCTCAAGGATGGGAAAGGTATTTTGACAGGTTGGTGGGTCCAACTTTTCCTATTTTGGTTAAGGAATTCTGGATTCACGCCTCTTCCTCAAATCACCAAGTCACCTCTTACATAATGGGGAAGAAAATTGTGATTACTGAAGACCTAATTGCAAAACTGATTGGATACAATGGTGGTGGTATTCGCTGTATAGACATGGCTGAAAGGTGCTCAGATGTTGCTGTTGTAGCAAGGGAAATTTTCACGCTGGGGCTTCCCTCCAACAAGATAAGGGATCTGAAAGATAAGCACAGAATTTGGGCAAAGATTATTCTGGGCTGTTTCAACCACAGGAAGCCTACAAGCTCTCATGATTACATAAACATAGATCAACAGTTTCTGATCTATTTTATTTCTCAGAGGGTAAAGATTAATCTAGCTCATCTTTTGTTCAACCATCTGAGAACAAGCATCAAGGAGACAAGAGAAGATGAACGCACTAAAAGGGTTTGGATACCCTTGGGCAGCTGAATGCCAAGAATCTAAAGAAGATGAAGCTGATAGAGAACATTAAGAAGGAGCCCAACATCACTCCTTTTGCTGACATCTCCAGCAGAAGAGTCCCTCTGGACGACTTCCCCATGTTCTCAGAGATTGACTCCAAGCCTCAGATCATTCTGAGATAATAAATCAAAAGAACGAGGTCATTACAAATCCTCAACAACATGAAAAATGTTACAATAAAAAAATGATGATGACTGCCTTCCATAAAATTCAACTGGTGTGAGCCATCACCAAAAAGTCGTTCCAAACTCGAATAGAGTTCGACGTACAATTAACTGAGTTTAGGATTGAAGAACATCACAAAGAGCGGGTGGGTACAAATATACTTTGGGCCTTTATCCTTTGTTTCTTAAACCGTGAACCAAGCCACGTTACAACCCTTCAAAAGTCCTAATTGAAGAATGGGTTAGTTCGAAAGCATACTGTTACAAAAGGTATCCTGACTCCTGTAAGGCTTTGCTCTAAATCTTGTGTTGAATTTGTCTTATAAAAAGTTTTCTGCTAAAAACACATTTTTCAAAACTTCGAGACAAGCATAAACGTTGCATTACTTGAATATCATTGTTTGCATATGGCTATTTGTTTGACAGCGGAGAAATTCACACAATGAATATCCAGCGAACAAAAGCCCTCTCAATGAGCAAAATCATTTCAAAAAGGATGACACTTCCAACGACAAATCTCCTATCAACAAGGGGGCATGACATGTCAATATCCAGTTAACCTGGGGCAGTCCAGTCAAGATTTCAGCAAATCTTTCAAAGTTCAGTTAACCTGGGGCAGTCCAGTCAAGATTTCAACAAATCTCTCAATTACAGATTAACCTGGGGCAAGTCTCCGTCACCATCACTTGGGGCATTTAAACGTCAATCTCATCAAAGGGTTACGTGCAGTCCAAGTGTCCTGACAATATCACAAGCATCTTATACTAGGGGCAAAGATCATCACCTTCCGAGTTTCCTTCTAGAGACAGTTCAGATGTGACCCAGATATGGCGACATTCTGATACTTATTCCAGATTTCCTTCTAGAGACAGTTCAGATGTGACCCAAATATGGCAACATTCTGATACTTATTCCAGATTTCCTTCTAGAGACAGTTCAGATGTGACCCAGATATGGCGACATTCTGATACTTATTCCAGATTTCCTTCTAGAGACAATTCAGATGTGACCCAGATATGGCGACATTCTGATACTTATTCCATATTTCCTTCTAGAGACAGTTCAGATGTGACCCAGACATGGCGACATTCTGATACTTATTCCAGATTTCCTTCTAGAGACAGTTCAGATGTGACTCAGACATGGCGATATTCTGATACTTATTCCAGATTTCCTTCTAGAGACAGTTCAGATGTGACCCAGACATGGCGATATTCTGATACTTATTCCAGATTTCCTTCTAGAGACAGTTCAGATGTGACCCAGATATGGCGACATTCTGATACTTATTCCAGATTTCCTTCTAGAGATAGTTCAGATGTGACCCAGATATGGCGACATTCTGATACTTATTCCAAATTTCCTTCTAGAGATAGTTCAAATGTGACCCAGACATGGCGACATTCTGATACTTATTCCATATTTCCTTCTAGAGACAGTTCAGATGTGACCCAGACATGGCGACATTCTGATACTTATTCCAGATTTCCTTCTAGAGACAGTTCAGATGTGACCCAGATATGGCGACATTCTGATACTTATTCCAGATTTCCTTCTAGAGACAGTTCAGATGTGACTCAAATATGGCGACATTCTGATACTTATTCCAGATTTCCTTCTAGAGATAGTTCAGATGTGACCCAGATATGGCGACATTCTGATACTTATTCCAGATTTCCTTCTAGAGACAGTTCAGATGTGACCCAGATATGACGACATTCTGATACTTATTCCAGATTTCCTTCTAGAGACAGTTCAGATATGATCCAGATATGGCGACATTCTGATACTTATTCCAGATTTCCTTCTAGAGACAGTTCAGATGTGACCCAGATATGGCGACATTCTGATACTTATTCCAGATTTCCTTCCAGTTACAGTTTCAGATACACTCCAGACACAGAAGTCATGCTGCTACTCATACAGATCTCAAATTCCAAGATACAGTCCAAATATGCTCCAAACACGGTTGCCATTCTGTCACTCATTTAGAATTTATCCTCAACCCAGAGATGCTCTAAATGCAGATACCTTCCTGCTTCTCAACATACAATTCAACTTCCTGATGTTCCCGACAGAATGAAGATTCTCATTCTCAAAGTGGCATACAACCTAAGACTCCTGAACTTCTTCCAGACAAGAATAAACTTTATCCAGAGTCCCGTGTTTTACTCTCCGACAGGATAGCTACCTTTCAACAGTATGGCTATTCCCCACAGAATTCTTATTCCCCAAGCAGAATGAAGACTCTCATTCTCAGTTCCTCACAGGATATTCAGATATTCCCCAGTGAAGATCTCCTCAAGACGGGAATCCCCAGTAGATTGACATACAATCCAAGCTCCTGATTTCCCCAATAGCGGTCCCAGGGCTTCTCATTTTCAACGATCAAAGGATTTTCAATCCCCTGCAGCAGTCAAGGATTTACTTTCCCCGGCAGCATTCAAAGATTTCATTATCCAGGATTCGTCTTCCTCAGCAAGACAACTACTCAGCTTACATGCGCATCCATCACATTCATATCATAAACATTGATGAAGTACAATTCATTGCATCATACATATCATGCAACATAACTTGGTGTTTAGCTAACATTTTATCCTTTTCAGGATAAGAATAAAATGCTATGATTAACAATTCCAAGGTACAGTCCAGATATGCTCCAAACACGGTTGCCATTCTGTCGCTTATTCAGATCCCAGTTATAGTTTCAGATACACTCCAAACACGGAAGTCATCCTGCTACTCATACAGATCTCAATTCAGATGCAGTTTTACACGAACTCATCATTAGGCAACCCTACACCGGTTCCTTTTCAATTTCAAGACTTCTGAAAATAGTTCACGGGTTCTCCAGACACGGATGTTAACCTATTGCTTATTCAACTTCAAGACTTCTGAAAACAATTCACGGATTCTCCAAATACGGATGTTAATCTATCACTTGTTCAGATTCAACTTTTGAAAATAGTTTACGGATGCTTCCAGATACAGATGTCAATCTATTGCTTATTCAGACCCCCAGCTCAGAGACGTTCCGAAACATGGACACCTTTCTGACACTCATTTCTTTCACCTACAACATACATTCCAGATGGCATCTCTAAGCCCATCCCTCGACAAGATTCTGTCACATCTCCAGATGGCATCTTTAAGCCCATCTCTAAATGGCATCTTTAAGCCCATTCCCTTAAACTACGCTTTGACGAGTGCAAATTTTTCGGGCACTCTAGTGTCCAATCTCCTTTTACCCTCGAGTCGCGAAAGGCAAACCTGCCAATCTAACTCTTCAGGTTCAAGAAGATTGAACAGGGGCAACTGTTGTACCCCAAAATTTGCCCTCTCTTTTTTACAAGAAATCACAGCTTCGGGCTTTTCCTGATTTTTCAGATTGGCTTAAGAATCGGTCAAATAGACTTTTCTCATCAGTCAGACAAAATTAGGGTTTCCATTGACTCTTGAATCAGTCAAACAGATTATTAGGGTTTTTATTAATTTGGTTGATTTTGGCTCAGGGTTTTGATCAGGCAGAGGTTTCTTTAACAGTAAATCCAGAATTAGGGTTTTCACGAGCATTCTCAGAAGATTTTGAATCCACAACATTTCATTTGACTGTCACATGGTTTTGACGCTTGTTCAAGATTCATGTTTGTTTCTCAAAGTCTAAACATCTGGGATAGAAGCTGAGGCTTCTGATTGAGAGTTTGAAGTGTTGGTTTAATCAGTGAAGTGAAAGGCGTATGGGCGTTTGTTTGTTTAACTGTGCAATACTTTTGGTTATTTGGAACGCCGTACGTTTGTTGATTATTTATAATTTCTAAGTTAAAGTTATTGGGATAATTTCCAATTATTATAATTCAAGAAATTTAAGTAATTAAATAAACAAGTGCAGAAGAAATCAAGAATTATCTGACAAAAAAGATTTTTTATTCATTTTCAATTGTTTGTTACAAATATTATTTGAATACTGTAAATTTATTTACAGTGTTTACAATAATGTTATTACAAATGATTAGAAATAAAATAAAACTATATCCTAAATCTCTTGAAGTCTTCATCTTCTACTGTTGCATCCTTTGCTCAACTGATATTTACCTGCAAAGACAAAAAAGGAAGAAGTCAATACAGTTAAAATTAAAAAGGCATTCTCAGACATATAATTAAAAGTTCATCATTAAAGGTTGTTGGCCGGAATCAGATTGTTTTGATTTTCATCATATTTTTCTCATCCTCTTTGCAAATCACAAGAAGACTCTCGTCTTGGTTCACAAAGAGGAAAGAAAAATTGTTTGCAAGCATATGAATTAATTAAATACAAGGCAACATATTAAACAAAATGCACAAAGCTGCATAAATTCAAATTGTCAAAAAGGCAAACCAAACTGAAATGCCAAGCTAAGTAACAAATTCAAAACTGGGCAAACTAAGGCAAACCAAGCTGTCAACAAAACTGTCCAAAGAAACTGTCAAAAGGCTGTCAAAGAAGATATCAAAAGCAATGCAGAAAATCTGGGAGATAAGTACAAGATGCAGAGGAAAGCTAAAGTGGTAAGCAAGCAATATTATCAAAATCTCTTCATCATTTTCCAGCCAGAACCTTTTCAGAAAAAGTACAGTTAAAGCAATAAAATATGCTTTTTCTGTGGAGAGAGAAAGAGAGAGAGAAGTAGAGGCTTACAGTTTTGAAGGCTTAGGAGATGAAAATATAATAAAGAGTTCAGTTCAGAAGAAAAGGGGGGGGGGCAGAACACATAGAAAAATATACCACAAAACTGTAAACACATAACACAAGCCTTGAGGCCTGTACCAGTAAGCCTGCCTGCCCATACCAGAAGTAAACCAACAAAAACCTTCTAGCCTGCATAAGAACTTGTTTCAAGTTTGCAAACAACAGAAGCAAGCCTTCAAGCCAAAAACCTGTCAAACTGCTCAAGCATGTAACCAAAACAAGCCTTGCATCCTGCTTCAGAACTGCCTTCAAGCAAGCCTGCATAAGCCCTGAAGCCTGTCAAACACAAATCAAGCATAACAAACCTTGAAACCAGTTTCAAACCTGCAGAAATCAACAAGCCTGTACCAGTTACAAAAAACATAAACCAATCTCCAAACTTGCCTCAAGCCTGATTCAAACTTGTGAACAACAAAAGCATAAGCCTGTATCAAACAATCAAAAACCTGCCTGTACAACAAACAATCAAGAGCCTGCCTGTACAACAAGCCTCAAAACTGCCTTCAATCCAAACCAAACTCAAACAAACCTTTGTTCAAACATAGGCCTGTCTTCATTTCAAAATCCAAACACAAACAACAACATCATCAAACTCAGAAACAGGCAACTCAGAAGCATACAGTCATCAGAATAATAGCATCATCAGTATCAAGCTAACAAGAACAAAGCAAGCATTCAGAGAGGAAGAGAGTCAAGAGCAAACAAGGAAAGCAATCAGAAGAAGAAAAGAAGAGAGGAACTCAGCAGTCTAGGGTTTTCAGATTACAACATTCATCATAAAACCAAACAAAGTTAAAGATACAAGTACCAGGAGCCCAGCATCACAGCCTCCCCGCTGGCCACCGGAGAACGCCTCCTGTCCAAACTCTCCGCCTCCTCTCCAAAAGCAGAACAAAGGTATTGTCCCTCTTTCCTTTTTTCTAACACCTCAAGCAAACATAAACAACACATAAAGATCAGAATATGTCAAAAATCAATAACATGCACGAATTTTGAAACCCTAAAACATGAAAAAACAGAAATCAATACCTTTTTTTCATCACCGCCTGAGCAACCATGGAGAGAGGAGAGTGGAGGTGGCGCCTAGTGGCCTGAGGCGAGGAGAGAGTTTAATCAGTGGTCCTGTTTGAGAAACGATGAAGAGGACGAAGAAAGGTGGAGAGCGGTGTCGTTCGTCAAACTGAACAAACCCTATTCTGAAGCAAAACATTTCTAACCCTAATGAATTTTTGTCAAATGCATTTGGGCCTACTCCATGCGTAAACCCCTTTGGCCCAACAAATCTGGCGCCTGCACCCCATTTTGTTATATTTTGTTTGTTTCTCACTTGGGCCAAGCGTAACCTAAAGCCCATTTAGATCCTTAACTTTTTTTTTATATACAAACTAATACCATTTTATTTTCACCACCTTATTTTCTTTATTAAATAACTTAAATTCCTAATTCTTTTTGGTAAATAAAATAATACATTTTGTTTTAAAACTTTTGTTTAGTTAAACTTTTTATATAAGCTTTTTAAAACATTAACAAAAAATACATGAGTAATAGTTTTCTTTAACTTAAACAATTTTCTTTTCTTTTCTTTAAAATTTTTTTGTTTATATGTAATTAACAAAAATACAAAAAAATAAATAATAATACTTAATTTATATCATTTGTAAATAACCATGTGCATCATACAATAATTTTGTTTATCTTTGATTCTCATACCTGATTATATTTTTACATTGAGAATGCGACGATTCGATTTGGTTGTAAATAATATTTGGACACTACTATCCTGATAAGACTCATTCCCATTTGTAAACATTTGTACCCCCATCCCCGGATACTTATTTGTAATAGCTTAGACTTTAAATTCCCACAATTTATCGCTTTCTATATACTGTATAGTAATTAGGGTTTGTATGCGAAGATTCAAAATCAACCGCTAGATGACCTAAATCCAAGATAAACATGCATGAAAAAAAACAAACACAATGCACACTCGCACCCTTAGGGTTACACCACTTGTTGCCTTAAAAAATGGGCCATGTTTGCATGTTAAGTACTTTGGCAAAACAAAAACAAACAAAATGATCATAGTCCCTCGATGACGCTATCTTGTTGCCTAAACAAAAATGATCATAGTCCCTCAAGAAAATTGCCAAAGACACTTGACACTATTGCTTTCATGGTCTATACGATGACCCGCGCCCGTCCTATTTACATCCTAACGCAAGGTTGTTCACCAAACACAATGGTGAAACAACACTGTTAAAAGGGTTAAAACATAGGAAAAATCTTTGAGTAAAATAGGGTAGACAACTCTTAGTTACTTGATCAAACTTGCAAAACATCCTTGCCATTTTTCAAACACACATCACAACACAACTTCAAAACAACTTTCAAAAACATTGAATTATCTTTTCAAAAAGACAAACACCTTTGTAAAACATTCGAGTAAAGAATTGTTACAATGGTTGCCCAGACAAGGCATCTTTTTCAAAACATTTTCAAAACCACACACACAAAGCACCATTTCAAACAATTGAAAAGCAAAGGCAAGTAATCTAAAACAAGTAACTAAGAGCCCATGGATAACCATGGATGAAAAGGGTGCTAGCACCTTCCCTTTTCATAATCTACCCCCCGAACCCACGAAAACATCTCAAAGGTCTTTCCTGTGCTTTTTGACCTTTCCTTAGGATAAAATAAAAAGTCGGTGGCGACTCTTGCTAAACCGAACAAGTGCGAAAACAAACGCAAAACCCAAGTCAGTTCTCCCACCGTATCACATATAGCAAGCATGGTAGCCAAGCAGAACGAAACCAGCGAACAAATCAAGAGCATGTTGGAAGTTCTGTTCACACACCTTCCTCCTTCTTCTTAGATTTTTCTTGTGTTTTCCTTGTTTTCTTTACATGTTTGTCTATAATATTTCTACTTGTTCTGAACTATCATTGCTTATGTTTTAATACAAACGTGTTTTGTTCTGATCTTTTTAACTCTGATTATATATGCTTTTTGATCGCTGACAAAAAGGGGGAGAAAGAATGATATTTTTCAATAACGGTTTACTGAGACAAAAGTCTCAAACATTCTAACATCCTTATATATCTGCTGTTCTAAAAAGCTTACAGGTACAAGAATATGAAGAACTCTGATGAAGCAAAATTTTGATGCTCAAAGAAAGGTTCAATAAAGTTCTGATACTCAAGGTCTCAAGGAATCAAAGGGAAATAATCAACTCAGGGGGAGTTTTTCTCATCTTACTCTGATACTTGTTATTCCTTACCTTCTTAGCTCTGATATTTTTTACTCATTATCTGATTATCTCTGATATCGTTTCCTCTTTATCCTTAAACTCTGATACTTTCATCATTTCATTTTTATTGAAAAAATATGGTTTTTGTCATCATCAAAAAGGGGGAGATTGTTAGAACATAGTTTGATTCTACAACCCTCAGTTAGAGTTTTGATGATAACAAAATACAAGATTAAATGAATTATGAGTTTTATATATGACATAGATGCTACTTAAAATTATGTTGTGTATTTATAGGAAACTCTGATGGAATCAACATCAGAACATCAGAATATCAACATCAGCATCAGAAGATATGTCACAGCAGAAGATCAGTACATGTGCTTACGCTGAAGTCTGATGAACAAAATCTGCGCTCAACATACTCTGACTCTGATCAAGATCCTAACTATGTCATCAGCACTCAGAAGCGCCAGAATAAGCTAAAGCCAACACACTCTGATCTTAATCAAGCAGAACATTCTGAAGTGTCAACGGTACTGCATTCAAGGCAGATTAATTACCAACGGCTTTATTCCAAGACAAAGATCTTCTCAAAATGGAATTAATGTAATGAGGATTGAAATGGAATTATCGGCATCAACGTATCTTTTCCAAGAAGTATTTAAACAAATCAGTGAGAAAGGAAAAGGTTAATGATCTACAATACTTTTTCACGCACATACGCATAAGCCAATCATCTTCGTCCTTACTCATTCAGTTTGCTAAAGCTCTCAAATTGCTTACTCTATAGTTCTAGCATTCTAGTTTCACATAAGCTTCATTTGTGTATTATCACAGTTGTGATATATAGTTTTTGTAGAAAACATCAAACACACATAATTGTTCATTTTCTGTAAGAAAGAATTTCCTTGAGAAATCGGTCTGTGGTTTAGACTCAAGAAGGCTTTAGCAGTTGTTAAAGCAGCTTTGTATTCAGTTGAATATAGTGGATTAAGACCTCGTTGGAGAGAGGCGAAATCACCTTGACGGGTGGACTGGAGTAGTTTGATATCAAACGAACCAGGATAAAAATAACGTGTTGTCTGCATTTGATTTCAAGTTTTAACAATTCAACCCCCCTTCTTGTGTTTTTCACTTCTTCATTACCTTCATGTGTCATTCTCAGCGAATCAAAAATATCTTTTGTTGATTCTCTCTTAGTGATCTTCTGATATTCATTATAAGATATTGAGTTGAGAAGAATGGTTCTAGCTTTATTATGATTCTTGAGTACACATTTTTTATCATCATTCATTATGTTTCTGGGAATGGGAATACCAATCATAGATACTGGTTCTTCGCAACCAAATACGACAAGATCCCAAAGTTCAACATCATATCCTAGAAAGAAACTTTCTAGTCTATCTTTCCAATATTCAAATTTCCCTTCATAAAAAATAGGAGACCTAATATTATAACCATCTCTTTAGTTTGTATGAGCAACAATCATAGAAGTTTTTCTCACACTGGATCTCTGTACACGGTTAAGTATTTGATTTGAAAATCAATAACAGAGTCGGAGCTTTACTACTAATTGAACATTGAGAAAAACACAAGAAAGAGGATTCTAATTAGGGTTTTCAAAACTATTTCTTTTGCAAATGCTTCTCACAAACGAACAATGATAAATAAGCTAGAAAGAAAAGTGACACAATTAATTTATAAAAGTTCACCTTAGAAAATGTTACTCTTGTCCACCCGCCAAGGTGATTTTTCCTTAGAAAATGACTTGATCCAACAATCTAGAAATATTACAATAACATCTAAGTATTTAAAAAACACCTTAGCCCTCTCAAGTAATTCTGACTACAACTAAGTCACTTGAGGAAACAAATTTAGAAATATTTACAATTAAACAATGTTTACAAGATTGCTTCTAAAAATCAGCTTTAACACCACAATGAAGAACAAATGTTTACACACAAATATGAGCAACAACTCTTGTGTATACAACAATAATAAAATAACACAGTAATAAGCAACAACTCTTGTGTTATAGAGAATGAATAGTTAACACAAAACTGAGCAAAAACTCCATGTGTTTTTTAATATCTCTTGAATATTTTATCTCTCTGCTTTCTTTCACACTAACTTCTCTTTTGATACTTCAGTTGTTTTTTTGTGAATGATTTTTCGTTGAATAGTTTCCAATTGTTAGCTTCAAATGAAGTAGTTATCCCTTTATATAGGCTGGGAAAAGAAGACCGTTGAAAAATATCACTTTCACCAAGCCGACTGCTACAACGGTAGCGTATGATCGTGGGAGACAAAGAGAACACCAAAAATTCTTCCGTACACTATGTTCTCCATAAATAATGGAAAAGGCGTTGTACTATTGTATTGTTTACTTCTAGTGTAAGTTTATGATATTTTCTTCTGATGAGATAATTTTGATCTGAAGTAGCAAGAGAGCACATAAGAGATCACGTCTTTGTTCTTTAATCTTATGATGTAATGTTTCTGATAAGAAGTGATGAGTATTCGAGAAGATAATTCATTGTAATATTCTCAAAAGTATCAGAGTCTTTCAGAATCAGAACCCAGTCTTCAGACATGTAGCAACAACTTATCTAACAAACAGATTCTTGATGTCTGAGCTGTAAGCAAAAGCTTTATCTGAGTAGCACTTTATCTTGATTTCTGATTGTTGAAACAAAAACTTGATATTTGATCATTGAAGCGAAAGCTTGATATCTGATCGTTGAAGAAAAAACTTGATATTTGATCTTCATACATGGAGATCCTTTATCTGGACACACTCGTGATTTCTGAAGCAGCAACTTATTTAGAGAAGTACACATGAATTCTTTTTCTGGCAAACATTCAACATTCATTAGAACTACTAATGTTACATCAAAACTGGATGCAATAGTCTTTCTGAGGCGAGCTAAACTCATTTCTAATGATTCTTCAGACAACAACCCTGAATCAATTTAAATGTTTTATCTGCACACTTAAAGAACTATTAGAGTCCAAAATTGTTAAATGTAAAATATATGTATTGTTATCATCAAAAACTCATAAATTATATGCAAAACCAAATCTTAATCTAACAATATCTTTCCTCTAATTAGTACCACCCTCACATAATGTGATACAGTGTAAGATCCTGATGTAAATTTTCGTGTCATAATAGCACATATCTATTTTTTATTTGAGAAAATCTAATTGCAAAAGGTTATACAAAGATTCACATGTGATACTCGGGTTATATCTTTATAGATATTTCACTTATGGGGATAACTTATGTACTCATCAGAGCATCTCCAATGGTGCAAATCATTTTTGGATTCTTTGTGGGACCCATTAAGACATATCATCTTGAACTAATTCATCCAATTTTCACTCTAATGGTGCAACTCTAAAGAACCTATATTGAGTCCCATAATTTTACTTTATATATTAATATTTTATTCATATTAAAAATACTTTTGATTTCAAAGAGATGTTGCACTTAGAGCTATCAAAATGGGTCCGGCCCATCGGTCCGATCCATAAGCCCAATAATTTAGCGCGGGTTGGACCGTAAAATACCTTAAAAAAATACGATCCTATCTTTTTGGCCCACCCCATCGGGCCTTTGTTTTTCACGGGTCAGGACGAGCCAAGCAGGCTTTGGGCTGACCCATTAAAAAAGATTTTGGAAAATTTTGGAGAAAACGAGATTGAGATTAAGATATAATTGTATAAGTTTATTTTCAAGTGATAAAGAAAAATTAAAAAGAATGAAACTATATTTTTAAGATGATGTGATCATGGAAATAGTTGTGAGATGAAGAGAAAATTTGATAAATATTGGTGATAATATTAAGTTACTCTATACTTTTACGTGGATGTTTTTGTGGTATATATATATATATATATATATATATATATATATATATATATATATATATATATATATATATATATGTGTGTGTGTGTGTGTGTGTTTATTTGATGAATATTTTAAACATCAATTAATTAAGTTTATGATGATTCTCTACTTATGTTATGTAGCTTTTATCCATTGCATTCATTTTAATAAAATTAAAACTGTAATATTGAAATACTGGTCGGACTGATTCATTGGACTGCACGAGTCTTTGAAAAACAGACCGGGCTTATTTTTTATAATCCATTAAACAATCGGATCAGACCGAATCAACCCATTTAAACATTTTAATCTACCGAACCGAGTCGTGTTGAGCCGGACCGACCTATTTAACAATTCTTTACACTTCATTGCATTGCAAATATTGGAACCCATTAATACTTTTTTATTTCAAAGAGACGTTGCAATGCATTGCAACGGTTGGCCAATTCCAATGGTTGAAAAAGATAATATTATGTTTACCACCTTGGGGGACTATAGAAAAAACCGTACCGGAGACTCTGTCACAAAAAATTAGATAGTGTAACTTAAACCACTCAGATGATACTCATTTAATTTTAATATATTTATTTATTAAGTTGTATAATTATTTATTGTTTTCAAGATATTTTACATTGAAAGTAATTTTACCCAATATTTTAAATTGGATAGATAAAAGTTCACCTTCAATTATTTGAACAAGCTACGTACTTTCTGGATTATGTAAATATACAAATGATACCATAAATATCACTAGGAGTACAATTACTTGAAAACCTTGTTGATGATAGGACGAGTTTTACACATGGCCTTCAATGGTACTAACTTTGCCAAAGTGAACCCATCTCTTTCTGACATATCAATCTTGTCATCATCACTTGTAAGTTTCCAATCAAAGCATTGAACCAATAATGCCAAAGTCATACTAATGGCTCTAAGAGCCAAGGCTTCTCCAGGACAAGCCCTTCTTCCCATTCCAAATGCAATCAACTTCTCTAACTCTCCTTCTTTCTCAAACCTCTCAGGCTTGAAACTCGTTGCTTCACTCCAAATCTCAGGGTCTCTATGAAGGGCCCAAGCATTGATCAATACTATGGTGTCTCCCGGTACTTTGTATCCTCCAATGTTGCACTCTTCTATAGTCGAGTGTGGTAGTAACAAGGGAGCAGGAGTGTACAACCGAAGCGTCTCGTAGATAACATTTTTGAGGTAAGTGAGTTTTTGAAGATCTGATTCATCCACCAAACGGTCTTGACCTACATGAGTATCCAATTCTTCTCTTACCTTCTTCAATACCTCGGAATGGTTCAAAATATTAGACATTGACCATTCTAAGGTTACAGCAGATGAGTCGGTTCCAGCAAGGAGCATGGCCTGTAATTTCAACCCAATTCAAATCAATTTCTTTTCAAATAAAACATGTTAATAACAGTAGAAAGTTGTGAAACTTGGTGTCATCTGTCACTAACTCGATCCCGACACATGTGATTATGTTCTTACCAAAGCGAGGCCTTTGATGATTTGATCTGTGTAGTATTCTGGTTGTGATTCTTGCATATTTAGAAGATGATCTATCATAGTATTCGTATGTTCCTTCTTGTTGCGTTGTTCTTCAAGGAGTCCTCTCAAGAACTTATCACATCTTTCACCAATATGTTTGACTCTCTTCTCCAACTTTTCAAAATCAAGAAACTTAAGCAAGGGCAAAAAATCAGTCTTATTATTTGCTCCGGATAACTGCAAAAGTTGAGAAACCATATCTCTAAACTCACTTGCTTCTTGAAGATCAGACACGTCACAATCTTCTCCATAGTACCTCTTTCCAGAGATCATTCTCATGATATTGTTGAAAGTCATATCAAAGAATCTGAAAGTGAGTTCTACTTCCGCAAAATCAGACGATGAATCCTCAGCCAACTTGGCTATCAATCTCTTGGTCTCGTCTCGTCTGATTCCAGCGAAGCTGTTGATACGGTGATTTGAAAGGACGTCGAGGGAAGTTATACGGCGGAGGTTGCGCCAGTGTTCCCCGTAGGAGGAGGAACCTAAGGTGGTGTAATTGTAGAAGATATATTTTCCTGATAAAAAACGCGGTCTATTTGCTAAGACGATGTCGTTTTTTGTGAAACATTGTTGGAATTCAGAGAGGGATGAAACAACGACGACAAGACGTGATCCAAACCAAAGGGAAATGACTTTGCCGTATTGGTCGGTGAGTGATTTGAAGGTGCGGTGGAGAGGGCGTTTGAGATGGTGGAGGTTGCCGATTATGGGAACTGAAGTTGGGCCTGGTGGTAGGTTTTTGAATTTTCTTAATTGGAGGAAAAGCTTGAAGATGAAAAATGTTGAAAGGTAAAAGAGAGAGTAGCAGAAAAAGGAAAATATTCTCATTTTTGAGATTCTTGGTGAATGAGTGACTAGTGATGCTATTTTTTATAGAGTGAGAATGGTAGTAGGCGGGAGGGAAATACTTTTCGGGGCTGCTGCTAAGCTGGACTAAAAACAGTGGCTTCAGGCACTTGCCAGGAAATTTCATTCCTTCATAGCGTTAGGTTTGAGTTCCTTTCTATACGGAGAAAAGTTTAAATATGAATAATTTATTTATTTCACTTATATAAGTGAAGAATGTCAATTTAGAGTTAAGAGAGATAGAGAAAAATAAAGATTCAAAAAGAAAGAAAAGATGAGAGAAACTCATTTCTATTTTTTCTGCAGCAGTGTCACTAAAACAATGATCCCCGATTAATTCACCGTTGGATCGAGCTGAAATTTAGTGGAACTTTTTGCAACACATATATCTAACTTTCGACTGTTGGGATCTTCAAAACCTGGTATGAGTTGAAAGATATGGTCTTCGCTTTGAAGCTGTAGATTTGGGAAAATTTTCAACTTTTTTATTCTTATTTGTAAGTTAGTTTGCTTTGTGATTTGCGGTTGTTATCGTTATTTTGTGAACTACTTTAAGACTCTCTTGTAATCTCAGTTGATTATAGTGGAGCTATTTTCTTTGGTCTGGACGACTCGTGGTTTTTACTCTCATATTGAGAGGTTTTCCACGTTAAAAATATCAGTGTTTTTTTGTGCCTTTATTGTTCGGTTGCCGTTTTATATTTGTGGTTGATCCTCAAGGTTCCTACAAGTTTGGGAAATATTATATCTGCTGAATATTGTTATGTTATTTTGTCTTAATTTTCCATCAGAGTGGCATCAAAGCTCTTGATTAAGGGCTATTTTACTTGTTTGAATGATGGAGTCAAATACAAAGATGAAGAAGGTATTGTTGAATGTTTCTAATTACCATTTATCAAAGGGAAAGATGAAAGACTTACTATTTGTGAAGAAATTGCATTTATCGATTTTTAGTTTCGTAAAGCCATATTCTGTGTCTGATGAAGAATGAGAGTTTGAACATCAATAGGTATGTGGTTTTATTCAACAATATGTAAAATATAATGTTTATAATCATATAGCTAATGAGACACGTGCAAAAACTTTATGGGAGAAGATAGAGTCCTTGTATGCCTCTAAATCCGGGAATAATAAATTATTCTTGTTGAATAACTTGATAAGTTTGAAGTATAAGAAGAGGACTTCTATTTCAGATAACTTGAGTGAATTTCAAAGGCTCCTTGATTAGATGTCAGGAATGAGTAGGGGTGTTCAAAACCAAACCGGTCCAATAGAAAATCGCAAAACCGAACCAAACCAAACCGAAACCGCAAAAAACCGCATTTGGTTCGGATGTGTTTGGGTCATTTTCTCGCGGAACCGCACGGTTCGGTTTGGTTTGCGGTTTGTATTTTACAAACCGAACCAAACCAAACAAAACCACATTATGTTATAAAATCTTACTAACCAATATATATTTCTTTAATTCTTTAGAGAAATAAACATGTATTATGTGTATATTTTATCATACTTTGTATTATATTCATTTTAATTTACAAATCATAAAAAAAAAATTATTCATTTATAAATACTATTTTCACAAAATATATTTTATCGTATTCTTTGCATAATATTTATTTAAGAATGCAATCTTGTTTATATCATTCTTTAAATTTTGATAAAATTATAATACGCAATTTTATGTATCAAATTATAAACTTATTTTGTCAATTATAAAATTTTATGGTAATGTACGAATAATTAAACACAAAATTATATTTTCCTCTATATTTGTTTGTATGACTTAATAAATTTTTTTGTAAAAAACCGAACCAACCGAACTAATCCAAACCGCATTAGTTTGGTTTGGTTTGGTTCGGATTTATTTTTAAAAGCCAACCGAACCAGACCGAACCGCATGTTTTTTCTCTTGTGGTTCGGGTGATTTTTTGCTTCAAAACCGCCCAAACCGCACCGCGAACACCCCTAGGAATGAGTATTAAATTTGATGATAAACTTTTGGGATTCCTATTTCTATTTTTACCAGAGTTTTGGGAGACATTTTGGGTTTCTATTACAAGTTCTGCTTCTAAAGGTGTGGTTTCTTTGGAAACGACTAAGGGTGATATTCTTAATGAGGAGATGAGAAGGAAGGCACAAGATTCTTCATCTCAATCTGAGGTACTTATCAATGAAAATAGGGGAAGAAGTCATAAAAAGGAACCGAAGGATGGTAGAGAGAATAACATAAACAAGTCCAAACCACGACAAGAATCCGGAGTGTCATTATTGTCACAAAATAGGACACGTGCAGAAGTATTATTATCAGTAGAAAAAGGATAACAAAGGCAAGAAATGTAAGTCTAAACAAATATATCATGGAGATCATGATGATGATCATGTTACTACTGCTACTTGTAATGATCTTGTTATTCTACGTGATCATGAGTCTGTTAATCTTGTATCAGACGAGAGCATGTGATCGTTGACAGTGATGCTACATTGCATATTACACCAAGGAAGGATTTCTTCACATCTTATAATTATGGTGAATTTGGAGTGTTAAAGATGAGTAATGTGTGTATCTACGATAATTTGTGTTGGTGATGTTTGCTTGCAAACCAACATGGGAATGCAATTGTTGCCAAGAGATGTCAAATATGCTCAGGATGTCCGCTTTAATTTGATCTCTGTGCATATGCTTGATGATTGTGGTTATAACAATCACTTTGGTTCTGGAAAGTGGAAACTCAACAAAAGTAACTTGGTTATGGCTAGAGGAAAAAAGCTTTCTAAATTGTATTAGATAAAAGCTTTGGTTGCTAGGGACATTGTGAATGCTATCAACATGAAAGCATCTTTGTGGCACCGAAGGCTTAGTCATATTAGTGAAAAGGGGATGAATGTTTTAGCCAAAAAAATATATTCTTCCTAATTTAAAGAATGTATATTTGGATAAGTGTTCTCATTGCATGGCTGGTAAACAGACTAGAGTATCTTTTAAGAGATATTTCCTTTAAGGAAGTCAAAGTTGTTTCAATTAGTACATTCTAATGTTTGTGTGCTATTAAAGGTAAAATATTTTAGTAGTGCACTTTATTTTGTTACCTTTATTGATGATTGTTCCAGGAAACTATGTGTTTATGCCTTTAAGACAAAATACCAAGTGTTGGAGAATTTCAAAGAATTCCATGCTTCGGTAGAGAGGCAAACAAGCGAGAAGCTGAAATGTGTTCATTCTGATAATGGTGGTGAGTATTGTGAACCATTTGATTCCTATTGCAAAGAAAACAGTATTACACATGAAAAGACTCCTCCTAAAACTCATAAATTGAATGGTTTAGCATAGAGGATAAATCAGACACTAATTGAGAGAGTAAGGTGTATACTCTCTGAAGCTAAATTGCCAAATAATTATTGGAGTGAGGCACTTTACACGATGGTGCATGTTCTTAATCTCACTCGTATTATTGCTTTGAATAGTAAAATTCTATACAAAATTTTATTTGGAAAGAATGTCAAGTATGATCATTTGAGAGTTTTTGGTTGTAAGGCTTTTGTGCATATTACAAAGGATGAAAGATCCAAGTTGGATGCAAAGTCAAAACTTTGGTTACCTAATCATAATCTAGATGCTATTAGTGGTGATGATCATAATGGTGATTCATATGATTAGGTTGATGATCAACAACTTGGAGATGAGGTAAATATTCCAACTAATGATGATGATAAAGGGGAAAATGATATGACTCTGGATGAGAATCTTAGTGAAGCTACAGAATCATCTCAAGTTCAACTTATGAGATTGTTGTACTCCAAATTTGCACTCTCATATTTTTTCAAGATTTTTCTCTTATATAGGTGATTACAAACACTTGATTAAAGAAAAAATAATTTTTTTTGAAGATAAACAAGGAGTCTTCGATTGGTATTTTAACAAAGTCTTTAGATTCGCATGACAAAGGGTCTTTCGATTGGCATCTGGACAGGCTTCAATTGAGCGCCTAACCTCCTTCAAGCTTGCCTAAAATTTCCAAGCTTCGATTGAAGCCTTGGTCTTTTTCTTGTTTGCTGTATACAAGCTTCGACTGGGCATGTGTTTCCTTTGAAACAACCTTCTTCGATCCAAAAGGGAAGGGCCTCTTGTTAGTGCTCCTTCGATTGCACCATTGGATTTGCATGCTGGCTTGATTCACAATGCAATGGCTACCTACATGCATGATGGATTCCTATTTCGTTTGGGCATTTCGTTTCTTTGGAGAAAGCTTAATTCTTGCTTCGATTGGGCATTTGATTTCTTTGGAGCAAGCTTGATTTCTGCTTCGACTAGGCAAATTCTCCCTCTGTGCGTGCCTTCAGCGCATAAAGCAAGAATCCCCTGCAAGATCCCTTCGATCCACCAGCAGTGACCTCCTGCATGCTTACTTTGATCCACAAAATAGTGGGTTCCTGCATGCCAGCTTTGTTCAGGGCAAAAGGCTTCTTCATGCTTGCTTTGGATTCACAATGGCAAAAACTTCTTCAGACTGACCTTCGATCCACAAGGAAAAAGGCTCCTTTTAATTGGCCTTCGATTCACAAAGCTCCCACTGGGAAAAAGGCCCCTCAGCTTGTCACCAGTGCACGTATGCCTCTTCATGCTTGCCTTGGTTTCACAAGTCAAAGACCCATCAACATGCCTTCAACTCACAAGGCAAAAGGCCCCTCTCACAAGTCTTCGATTCACAAGGAAAAGGCCCCCTCTTCAGCTTGCCTTCAACACACAAGGCCAAGACTCCTTCAAGTTTGCCTTCGATCCACCAGGAAAAAAGCCTTTTTTGATCCACCAGGAAAAAAAGTTTCCTTCGACCCACAAGGCACTGGCTACCTTTGTGCCAGCTTCGCCTAGGCAATGAACTCCTTTACGCATACTTTGACTTGCTTCATGCTAGCATCCACAAGGCATATGCTGCCTTTGTGCCAACTTCGACTGGGCAATGGCACCCTTTGAAACAATTGTGTACACTTCAACACGCATGATAGCCCATTCGAAGAACACACCTTAGTAGTCCATTCAAAGAGGGCACAAAGCATATATATGAAAGACACTCAAAAAGTCCATTCGAAGGACAAACCAAAGGCCCATTTAAAAGATACACAAATGGTCCATTCAAAAGACCCATCCAAAGGATATGCAAGAAGTCCAATCGAAGGGCAGCAACACTAGAGGGCATTCGAAGGAGCCAAAATGTCAACATTCATTCAAATTTCAAAAAAAGACAAGATTCCATGTTTTTGGCCAAAGTTACAAATTTTCATTCATGGCTTTCAAACACATAATCAAAGCTGTTTAATCCTATGATATCTTGTCTCCTCACTCCTCTCTATATAAACAAGACATTAGCAAGCATTTGAGCACGCCTATATAGCCTAGAGAGAACACTATAAAATTGCAAAAAATTCTTAAAGTTGTCCAAATTGAAACCTCTGACCCAGCCAGATTCAACCCTTTCCAAGCACTCTATCAACATCCCAGGGTTCCTAAGAGCATATACCACCCTCCATTCAAGCTGTCTCACGCCCAAAAGTGTTCAACCGAACCTCATTTTTTGATTAAATTTCATGACTTTCAAACTTTCAAATCATTCCATATAAATCTTTCTTAAGCTTATATTCATGTTATTAATGATGTTTGCATCCGTTCTAACGTGTTACATGAAGATCTATGGCCTTAGAACCCGTAATGCCATGTTTGATCGTGATTAGGGCTTTGTGTTTAAATCCAGAGATACACAAAGTTTTAGCAAATTTGAAGGCCATATCCGTGATCAGGGGACGTTTTTATGTAGATCTGCATATTTTGTTTTTGTATTTGGTCATGTTCGCACGGGGTCTCACTGGAGAAGATGGTGGAAAACACCATCTCCGGTGGTCTGACTAATTGGAGGTGGAGGTCCAAGCTGGCGTGGCTTCATCCCTGTATCTCATTGGTTGATTCAAGATACGAGCTCCCTCTCTCCACTCTTGATTGGCCCATTCAAATATAAATGGGCCCACTGGAGGGCGCGCTAGAGACAATTCAGCAACATGGCTCATTTTATATTATATATGTTTCTTTGTGATTATACTAACAGATGTAAAGCCGTCCCAACGGTTGGGTGTGTGAGTGTTAAGGCGTTATGTGTGTGGGAAGTCAGGGGTTCGACCCCTGCCTCTTGCATTTTTATTTTTCCAAATCTTGTATGTAGATCCCATGCTTCCAGCTACCATGCATACACCCCCGTGTCCTTAGATCACTATCATCAAAGCATCACATCATCAGATCCAATGTTCCAGAACTAGGCGCTCATGATAGATCTTCAAAAGGGCAGCTCCATGGAATCATACACAGCCTGAGCCTCCCCTTTGTTTGGGCTTTGTAAATTCCAATCAACACTACCATTTTAATTCTGCAGACCCAGGCCCATTTGATTTGATTTTATTTAATTTTGTTTATTTTATTTAATCAGTAAGTTTTTTTATCAAATAAAAAAAATCAACAAAACTTAGGATTAGTTTTTTTTAGAATAATTAATTTCTGAAATTAATTAATTAATTAACTTTAACATTTTTAATTAAAATAAGTTAGAACTTATGGTTTAATTTGTGTTTAAATTATTTTCTCAAATAAAAATACAAAAAATATTAGAATTAGACTTTAAATTCATTTAACGATTATATTTTTAAATTAAAACTATATTTAAGGTAGTTTAATTATCTTCTTAAAAAAAACAAAAAAAAAACAAAAAAAAAAACAAAAAAGATTTTCTTATTAGGTTTTTAGACGAACTTTCAATCTTCGCGCGCATTTATATTATTCCCGCATTTTTTATAATGATGTAACTGCTTATAAGATGTAATAGTAATTAGGCTTTATTTTATGCTTTAAATTTCTGCATTCCCCAAGTTTTGTACATTGTAAATCCCCTCCCCGAAGCCATGTAATAGTGTAGGTTTATACTTCCACACTTTATATTATGTACATATTAACTTCTAGTAACTAGGATTGCATGATAAGACTAATAACAAAACGTTAGCAAACCTAACACAAAAGATAAAAAATAACTGAATATAACACACATTGCACATGTACACCTCTAGGGTACCCCACTTTGGTTGCCTTCGGAAATAAAGCAGTCATGTCCCTCGAAATGGGGACGATTTAGCAAAGAACCGTAAATCAAAAAAGATCATAGTCCCTCGATGACCCTACAGTTGCCTCTCGGTAAATGATCTAGTCCCTAAACAAAATTGCTAAAGCGTCTCCACAAGTTGCCTTCATGACTATAACGTACCTTCGATTGTCCCTCAAACATCCAACGATAGGGCTACCTACTCACTAATAGTAGGATAACACTGTCTAAAGGATATGAGGAAAAGAACTACCTTTTCGAGTACAAAGTAGATAGCAGTTAGAAGTTTGCTCAAAACATTTTCTCACTTACACAAATTATACTTTTCAAAAACAATTTTAAAACACTTTGTATACTTTCTTCACTATCCCGAGAAACATTACAAGGTTCTCCATACTAAGGAATTTTACAAACATTTTCAAACACATAAAGCACGGAGGTATTTCAAAATGAGCAAACCTCTAAGAGCCCGTAGATAACTACGGATGGAAAGGGTGCTAACACCTTCCCTTTCCATAATCTACCCCCTTACTCAGAAAACTCCCGAAAAGGTCTTTTTCTGTTCTTTTCACCCTTTCCTTAATTTGGATAAAAGAAAAGTCAGTGGTTACTCTTGCTTACCACAACATTTGCAAACACAAAACGCAAAACCAGTATTAAACAGTCGGCTCTGCCACCGTATCACAGAACTGACGACTTTGTTGGGGAGTAAATAAAAAATGGGGTTAACTTAGAGCTTAGTTCATTTTAAAATTGCTTTCATTTTGTGTTTTTATGCTTTACTTTTGAGGTTTTGTTTGGGTTGATCCTACACCCGGGTCTGGGGCACTTTAGTAGGTAAGTAGCAATAAATCATGGAAGCTGTACGACGTAGACCGATATGGAAAAAATGACAGCTATGTTAGCGTGATATTTTGGTTTTTACTAATGTTCCTTGAGTCAGTAAAGGATAACATTAGGCTTACTTAGTGTCATTAAGCGCTAAATGACCTTTAGAACCTTTAATTGACTCATCCTAAGCCATTAGAAAGTAGATATGGCCGACTTTGGTACCGACCGAAGATTGGTTGATACTCGATACTACACTAACTGAGACTAGACTTTTGGGATATTCTGGCCGCAATACTTTGGTGCTTGAGCTAGAACAATTCCCAAAAGAAAGGTCAGTGATATGAGACTCCTTAGAACTAGGTTACTATTAATAGGACATGTTGACCCAACTGAAACTTCAAGAGGGTACTTACCTTTAAAACTCATGCAAGCCTTTAAACCTAAGGTCTCTATGTGACTTGTTTGTGTTTGATATACTTGTGATTTCAAAGCATAATCATAACATCATAAACATCATAACATGTCATGTACACTAACCATTTCAATGGCCCGTGGATTTATCTCTTATATGTTTTGTAGATCATGGATTCAGCTCACAGAAAAACCATCCGAATCAATTTTGCAGAGATCCCTCCCAAACTCAAAGAATTGGTTTCAAAGGTTCCTGAGAGTTCCTCATTTAACAAGAGATACGACTACTTGCTCAGTTTGGTTGCTACCAGTTTGGATGAAGGTTTGATGAGTGTCTTATTCCAGTTCTTCGACCCTAAGCACCACTGCTTCACATTTCCATCCTATCAGTTGGTGCCTACGTTGGAAGAATTATCCAAAAGACCCAGTTTGCCTATATTGGAGTAGATACCCTTTACCGGTTTAAAACAAGATCCAACTGCTGAAGATGTTTTCATTGCTTTGCATTTGAAGCCATCTGAAATTGAGTCCAATTGAGAAAGAAGGAGTGGAGTTAAAGGCCTCCTCACAAGTTTACGGATGAAGAAATCCCAGGTATTCCTAGACTCTATGAGTTACCATGCCTTTGAAGATGTTTTAGCTCTTTTGATCTACAGGTTGGTTCTATTCCCCAATTCAGACCAGTTTGTAGATGTCAGTGCCATCAACATTTTCCTTGCTTACAATCCAGTGCCTACATTGCTCGGGGATATTCTGCACTCACTCCATACGCGTACCACGAAGAAGCAAGGGACTCTTATGTGTTGTATTCCTCTACTCTACATGTGGTTTGTTTCGTTCCTTCCTCGTTCAGTAATGAAGAATGAATTAGGTTTAAGATGGAACCAGAGATTAATGTCTCTTTCTCACTCTGACATCTATTGGTACCCTCGCTCCCAAGAAGACATCTCTTTTATTGATCGCCGTGGAGAATTTCCGAATGTGCCACTCCTTGGCATTAAAGGATGCATCACCTACAACCCCTCTTTAGCTTTACGTAAGTTCGGCTACACCCAGAGGGATGGTCCTCATGATATGATCATTTAAGATATTGTGTTCGACTATTCAAATGATCTGCAAGGTTATCATTAGAGGTTCATCCGTGCTTGGGGAATGGTTAAGAATACTGATAGCAGGACTCGAGGGCACAAGAACTCCATCCCTTTAGAGCCATACCTCAAATGGGTATGAACCCGTGCTCAAAATCTTATGATGCTGTATGTTGCTATCCTACCAGTGATTTTAGAGCCTATTGTCCAAGGGGTCGAGTCTCACATCATTCTTCATCCTGATATGCCAACAAACTTCGAAGAATTATAAAAATGTTGGATACAGCTCAAAGAAGAACGAGATACCTTTGAGTCCCAATTCTATGCCAGTTAGAAAAAGGTGTTGGAACTGACAAAGTGGCTTCACGAAGAGCAGAATATCAATGCCTACATTAGCACCAAAAGGAAGCATCCCTGGGAAACTTAGAAGTATTAGAAGTTTCTTATTTGTTATTCCTTTGTAAACTTTGATTTCATTTGAGATTACTAATAAAAAGTCTTTGTTTCCGTTTTGGTTAAAAGAGTTTAAATCCTACGAGGCCCTTGAAAACATTGCGTACATATCATTGCATAAACAGGTTTTCAGGACAAGTTTCTTATCTTCTTCGTTGTTTATTTCAACAATGGCTCTTGAAAAAACAGTTAAGGAGCTTCAGGCACAAAATGCCCAATTCCAAGAAATGGTCCTGAATCTGGCTAAAGGACAAGAAGATTTGAAAGCTCTGATTCTCAAGGACAAGAAGAAGAAAAAGAGGCCAGTGGGTGTTCTGAATTTGGGAAGAAGGTTCAAAGGACCAGTGAAGCAAGTTTTAGAGCTTGCAACTTAGTCAAGAGAGAGAGATAGACAATCATGAAGGAGAGCCAAGAGAAGAAGATCACAGTACAAGGGAGTCTGAAGAAGATGAACCTGACTATTCTGAGGAGCAGTATCCTCCTGGTGATGATAAATATAAACAACTGGAGGATCAGCTCAATGCCATGGAGATCCAAAGGGTACTCGGGTTGGATTTTGAAGAGCTATGACTGGTCTCAGGGGTGGTCATCCTGCGGAAGTTCAAGGTCCCTACATTTTCTAAGTACGACGGTGTCTCCTTCCCTAAGCTGCATTTAAGGTCGTATGTTAGGAAAATTCAACCCCACACTACTGATAGGGATTTGTGGGTACACTTCTTCTAGGAAAGTTTGGTAGGGACTCAGCTGGAATGGTTCTATCAATTAGAAAGAACCAATGTGCGTAATTGGGAAGATCTGGTTGTTGCTTTCTACAAGCAGTACCAATATAATGCTGACCTCACCCCGACTCATACACAGTTGCAAAGCATGTCTATGGGATCCGACGAGGGTTTTAAGAACTATGCCCAAAAATGGAGAGACCTTGCGGGAAGAGCCCAACCTCCATTGTCTAATAGGGAGCTGGTGGACATGTTCTTGGGCACATTATCCGGGCCATTCTTTAACCACCTGATTGGAAGTTCTTCTGATGGGTTTATTGAATTGATCTTGACAGGTGAACAAGTAGAGGTTGGCATCAAAAGTGGTAAGATACAGAGAGATACATCCTCCAAGGCTGCAAAGAAACTATTCATAGGGAAGAAGGGGGTCAGTGCTGCTTATGGCCAAAGAAATATTAACAAAACTGAGCATCATCCGACGGTAGGGGCTGTTATGATTTCCAATCCTGCATCAAACCGGCAACAGAATAATCAGTCTAGAACAGATAAGCCAAGGAGATAGTTTACCCGAATCAACATGACCCTGTCTCAGGTTTTACCACACCTGCTGAAGTCCAATTTGGTGACCCTAAAAGAGGCTCCCAAGAATCCCAACACTACATCTCCTCACTACAATTCAATGCTCGGTGTGCTTATCATTTTGAAAGTCCAGGCCATGATACAAACGACTGTTGGGCTTTGAAGAACAAAGTGCAGGATTTGATCGAAGAAAAGGAGATTGAACTTGACGCTCCTGAGACTTCTAATGTTATAACTGCCCCTATGCCCAAGCATGGTCATGGTGTTAATGCTATTGATGATGACATGTTTGTTTCTTCTGTTGATGAATTAACTACTCCACTCCTGACTGTTAAAAAGAATCTCTTGCAGGCCGGTCTATTTCCCGGTTGTGGCGAAGCTTGCCACTTATGTTTGTCCTTACCTAATGGTTGCCATTTGTTAAAGGATGGTGTTTAGCGCCTGATAGATGATAAAGAAATCTTGTTTGAGAAAACTCCAGTTACAAGTGCTCCATGTGAAGACGTTTCTATCATTACCATTTTCGCCATTCCTCTCAAGGTCTCCTCTAAAAGACCTGCCAGGATTACATCTGTTCCAAAAGTTGCTCCGTTGATAATTACTTTTCCTAGACCTGTGCCATATTCCTCGAATAAAGTTGTTCCCTGGAACTATGGGGATGACGTCTATTACCATGGCGTCAAGAAAGATTTGCTGGTTGTTAAAGACAAAGATGCCGAAGACTATGATCCTAACATTAGTAATATCGCCAGGACTAGTAAGATAACAAGAAGCAGAAGAGTTTTCTCTTCCAAGATCTCTCCTCCTAAAACTGTTGCTACTCATGTGATCAACCTTGTTGCTCCTATCAATATTCCCATAGCTACTCATGCTGTTAGTCCTACTGTTGTCCCTACTACCGAGTCCGCCGAGACTCGAGGCAAAGAGATATTGGTTGTGTAGGATCAAGCGCCTACCACTGCGCTAAAAGCAATTGCTTATAGCCAAGGTGCTACTCTATTTCCTTATAGCGAATCCAACAAGGGGCCTACCTGGCCCACCTAACACACCTGTGTAGGCGCCCATGGGGGGATGTTAAGCCCTTCAAATCCCTAAGGTTGACGCTGGATATTTTAATCCAACAGGTTGAGCCTGTTCGGACGAAGGCGCACCCATAAGTCATTCCCGAGGCTTCTAAGAAGGAAATGGAAGAAATCTTAAATATAATCAAGAAGAGTGACTATAATATGGTTGAACAACTGGGGAATACCCCTTCCAATATCTCAATGCTGGCCTTATTATTGTGCTCTGAAGCCCATGCTAAGGCAATGGTGAAATTCCTCAAGACCGCTCATATGCCACAAGAAACCTCCGCTGATCAATTTGAAGATTGTGTGGCCAGTTTGACTGTTGACAATGGACTAGGTTCCTCTGATGCTGATCTGACTCCCAGAGGAAGGAAACACAATGATGCCCTGTACGTATCTATCGAGTGCAGGGGCAATACTTTGGCCCATGTTCTAGTGGATACAGGTTCATCACTGAATGTTCTACCCAAGAAGGCCCTTGACAGGTTAAATTGCGAAGGATTGACTCTGAAGCCTAGTAATATTATGGTGAGAGCCTTCGATGGTTCTAAAAGAATGGTGCATGAGGAGGTGGACATCCCTATCAAAGTGGGTACTCAGACTTTTAATTCCACTTTCTATGTGATAGACATCGCCCATCTTACTCCTATTTAATGGGTCGACCCTGGATCCATGGGACTGGCGCTGTGACTTCCACCCTACATCAGATGCTGAAGTACCCAATCAATGGGAAGATTATTATAGTTCATGGGGAGGAGGAGTACAGGGTGAGCCACCTGAACTCTTTCAGGTACGTGGAAATGGACGACGAGTTCATTGAGACCCCCTGTCAGAACTTTGAGGAGGTTCCATAGACCGTTGCTGCAACCAAAACCTCTGCCAGTGTTCCAAAGACTACTAGGCCTCTGCTGAAGATGGCTTCTCTGAAATATGCCAAGGCAGTCGTTGAAGAAGGTGGGTGTATAATTTGGGGCCAACTTCCAGATATTCCCTACAAATCTAACAAGTTTGGTTTGAGTTTTACATCAGGAGCTCAAAGGGCTGTTCGTCATGCTCGTGGCGGAGGACCACCCCAACGCATCAGTAATCATGGGGTTAATGCTTTGGAAGACAATGACAGTGACTGTGACATGGACCAGTGGATCTTCCCAACTAGAAGACTAAAGACTTTGTGCCGATTACTTTTATCCACGAGTAATTGTCCTTTTTTGTTTTTGGATATTTAATAAATGAATAATACAAACTCTAAGACCTTGTGTCTTACCCGAGGCGCAATGGTTTATTTATGAGGGTTATCATGTTTCATTTTCATATGTCATTAATAAAGCATTGGACATTTTTACATACAAATTGTTCACTCTCTGCCTTTCTTTTCTGCTTTTTACTTTATCAAAACAACTATGCTCTTACACACACTCACATATCAAACTGCAGATCCACATCCACTATGGATCCCATTGATAACGATTCTGCTATTTCTCATTACGACTTTGAAAATACGATCAACCAAGCCGAAGATGAAGGTGATGCAGATTTTGAGGTACCGAGAGAGCTTGATAGACTGTTACAACAGGAAGAAAGGGAAATACAGCCTCATGAGGAGCCAGTTGAGACAGTGAACTTGTGTACTGAAGAGGACATAAAATAAGTCAAGGTAGGTGCTAACTTGGATTCCAGTATTAAACAGTGGTTAATACAGATGCTACACGACTATGTTGAGGTTTTTGCCTGGTCTTACAAAGACATACCGGGACTTGATACTGATATCCCTGTCCATCGTCTACCGACAAAAGAGGATTTCCCTCCAGTGAAATAGAAGGTTCGTCGTACGCGGCCGGATATGTTAGAAAAGATCAAGGCTGAATTCATTAAACAGTTCAATGTCGGTATCTTAGCTGTCACGTCCTATCCATAATGGGTCGCTAATTTTGTTCCAATACCTAAGAAGGACGGTAAGGTACATATGTGTGTGGATTACAGAGACCTGAACAGGGCAAGCCCCAAGGATGAATTTCCGCTTCCCCATATTGATGTTCTGGTTGACAACACCACACAACATAAGGTATTCTGTTTTATGGATGGTTTCTCTGGGTCTAATCAGATCAATATGGCACCTGAAGACATGGAGAAGACAATCTTCGTCACACAGTGGGGCACTTTCTGTTACAAGGTTATGCAATTTGGGTTGAAGAACACCGGGGCAACCTATCAACGTGCCATAGTAGCTTTGTTTCATGATATGATCCATCACGAGATAGAAGTCTACGTGGATGATATGATAGCCAGGTCTCAGATTAAAGAAGAACACCTTGTTCACCTACATAAACTATTTGACAGGCTGAAGAAATACAAACTGAGGCTGAACCCAAATAAGTGCACCTTCAGAGTAAGATCAAGTAAGCTCTTAGGTTTCATTGTCAGCAGCAAATGAATTAAAGTGGATCTTGCAAAAGTCAAAGCTATACAAGAAATGCCAACTCCCCGCACTGAGAAGGAGGTTAGAGGATTCTTGGGATGCCTAAACTATATTTCCAGATTCATTTCACATCTGACCGCTACTTGTGAGCCAATCTTCAAATTATTGAAGAAATATCAAGTAGTGAAGTGGAATGACGATTTCCAGAATGCCTTTGACAAAATAAAGGAATACCTTCAAGAGCCTCCAATTCTGATGCCTCCAGTTGAAGGAAGACCTCTGATCATGTACTT
Organism: Vicia faba; assembly: GCA_948472305.1. Classification (NCBI taxonomy): domain Eukaryota; kingdom Viridiplantae; phylum Streptophyta; class Magnoliopsida; order Fabales; family Fabaceae; genus Vicia; species Vicia faba. The sequence continues at coordinate 792,391,119 of OX451741.1, forward strand.
AACAGTATTAGAGAACTCAATAGGGTGTGTGCTGGGGCAATATGACGAGTCTGGTCGAAAAGAGCATGTGATATACTACCTTAGCAAAAAATTTACTGACTGTGAAATAAGATACTCACTGCTCGAGAAAACTTGTTGTGCTTTGGCATGGGCTGCTCGCCGACTAAGATATGTTAGAACAAAGTTTGAATCTACTACCCTAAGTTTAAGTTTTGATGATAACAAAATGAAAAGATATATTAATTATGTGATTCATGTAAGAACTATTTGCTACCTAAAATATTACTTTCTATTTTGCAGAAACTCTGATAGGTATCAACAAGAGTACATCATAATCAGCATCAAATTATTGGATATCACATCAGCATCAGAAGATGCTATATCAGATACCAAGATCAGAAGAACAACTCACGCTTATGCTGAAGCTTGATGAACAGAACTGCGCTCAACACTCTGAACTCTGATAAAAGACAACAACAGTTCATCAGCACTTAAGCAGCGTCAGAATGAGCCAAAGCCAGAACATGCTTTAGTAGCAACGGTACTGTGCATTCAAGACGAGGTATTGTTAGAACAATGTTTGAATCTAGTACCCTATATTTAAGTTTTGATGATAACAAAGTGAAAAGATATAGTAGTTAAATATTTCATGATTGAATTATATGCTGCCTAAAATTACTATGCTCTGATTTGCAGATATGCTGATTAAAATAAGCAAGATCACGTTCTCAGAATCAGAATATGATTTCATACACCAGCATCAGAAGTTGCTGAATCAGAACGTCAAGATCAGATGATCAACGCTTGCACATGCTGAAGCTTGATGAACAGAACTGCGCGTAAAACACTCTGATACAGAATCAAATAGTTCATCAGCAGCGAAGCAGAATCAGAATGAGCCAAGCCAGATCGTGCATTAAAGAAGCAACGGTACTGTGCATTGAACGCTAATCAATTCCAACGGCCTCATTCCAGACAAGATCTGCTCAAAAAGGAAAGCTTGTTATTAGCATTGAATCAAGAATATTTGCTTCAACGTTCATCTTCTCAAATGCTATATAAACCAAGCTTCGAAGATTATCACGGCTAATGCTTCCAAACTCTCTACACGCACAAAGCTGATCAATAATCTTCATCTACCAGTTTTGCTAAACCAACAAACTCTGATACTTCATTAGTGTTTAGCATTCTAAGTTTCTAAGCTTCATTTGTGTAAACATCACAGTTGTGATATAGTTTTGTAGAAAACATTCACACACATTATTTTATACCTTTGTAAGAAAGTGTTGCCTTGACAAACCGGATTGTGGTTTGAATCAAGAAGGTTTTAGCAGTTGCTAAAGCAGATTTGTATTCAGTTGAATATAGTGAATTAAGACCTCGTTGGAGAGAGGCGAAATCACCTTGACGGGTGGACTGGAGTAGTTTGAGATCAAACGAACCAGGATAAAAATATCTTGTCAATTGCTTTAAGTTTCCAGTTTTACAATTCAACCCCCCCTTCTTGTGTTTTTCACCCCTTCAATTGGCATCAGAGCGCCTGGTTCTGAGCTAAAACACTTAACCGTGTCAGTACAAGATCCAGCGTCAGAAAAACACAATGGCAGGAAACAACTCTCATTTCAGCAATGACACCAATGAGGACAGAGACAGATTCAGCGGCAAACCTCCAATCTTTGATGGAGAAAACTTTGATTACTGGAAAGACAGAATTGAAAGCTTCTTTCTAGCACATGATGCTGATCTGTGGGATATGGTGACAGATGGATACACGCACCCTGTGAATGCAACTGGTCAGAAGATTGAAAGAAAATCAATGACTGATCAACAAAAGCGTGATTTCAAGAATCACCATAAGGCCAGAACCATCCTCCTCAGTGCCATCTCCTATACTGAGTATGAGAAGATCTCCAACAGAGACACAGCTAAGAACATCTTTGATTCTCTCAGAATGACGCATGAGGGCAACGTTCAAGTCAAAGAAACAAATGCTCTGGCGCTCATTCAGAAGTATGAGGCGTTTAAAATGGAAGAATCTGAATCCATTGAAACTATGTTCTCTAGATTCCAGATTCTGGTAGCTGGTCTCAAAGTTCTGGACAAAGGATACTCTACTGCTGACCATGTCAAGAAGATAATCAGAAGTTTACCCAAGCAGTGGAGGCCTATGGTTACTGCTCTGAAGCTGGCGAAAGATCTCAACAAAATCACTCTGGAGGAACTTATAAGCTCCCTCAGAAGTCATGAGATAGAGCTGGAAGCTGACGAGCCTCAAAAGCAAGGTAAGCCTATAGCTTTAAAATCTAACAGAAAATCTGAATCTAAAGTTTTGCAGGCAGTTGAAGAAACATCTGATGGATCCTCATCAGAAGAAGACGAACTTTCCCTTCTCTCCAGAAGAGTAAATCAACTGTGGAAGCAAAGACAAAGGAAGTTCAGGAATCCCAGAAGATCTGATCAGAACGAGTCTTCTTCCAGATACAGAAGGACAGATTCTTCCTCTGGATACAGAAGATCTGAAGGCTCCTCCGGTAGCAAGAAGCCAAATACAAAAGACATCATCTGCTACGAGTGCAATGAGCAAGGACACTACAAGAGTGACTGTCCAAAGCTTCAGAGGGAAAAGCCCAAAAAGAAGTTTGGAAGAGAGAAGAAGAAAAGTCTCATGGCCACATGGGATGACTCTGACTCGTCTGAAGCTGACTCAGAATCAGATGATGAAAGGACGAACATAGCGCTCATGGCTAACATTCCAGATGACAGTGAAGCTTTTGACTCAGACTCAGAATCAGACACAGAAGAGGTATTTCCTAACTTCGCTGTTAATTTTACAAAGGCTGAACTTGCTGAAAGCCTCAATGAAATTCTGGAACGTTATCAGCAGATTAGAGCTAAATTCAGAGACCTGAAAAGGACTCTTGAATCTGACTCTAATAAGTCTGAGAGTCTCAAATTGGAAAACTCTAAGCTGAGAGATAAAATTTTAAAATTAGAAAACTCTTTACAAAACTCTCAGAAGGAACCAATTGCTGAAACTCCCAACAACGCTGATGAGATCATCAAGGAGTATGATCATAGTTTCCAGAAGTTCCTTGCTAAAAGCATAGATAGAAGCAGAATGGCTTCAATGATCTATGGAGTTAGCAGAAACGGCAGGAAAGGAATAGGATACCTAGGTAAGGTTCCTACACCTAAAAATGTCATGGATTTAACCATTAAACACACTCCTCTAAATTCACACTTTGTGTATGGTCACACACATGACATCAAATATACTAGTAGTAATCACTTTGTGAAACCAAAATTCAACCAGAGTTTTGGTAAAACTAACAAATCAGGACCCAAGAAGATCTGGGTACCTAAGGATAAAATAATACATGTTGCAGATATCTTTAGCAGCAAGTCAGAAACACCAGTCATGGTACCTGGACTCTGGCTGCTCACGACACATGACGGGAAGAAGGCATATGTTCCAAAGCCTGGAACTTAAGCCTGGAGGCCACGTGGGCTTTGGAGGCAATCAGAGGGGAAAGATAATTGGCTTTGGAACTGTAGGTAACGGAAATCTTCCCTCTATTAATAATGTTCTGCTTGTTGATGGATTGATGCATAACCTGTTATCCATAAGTCAATTAAGTGATAACGGTTATGATATAATCTTTAATCAAAAATCATGTAAAGCTGTTAGTCAGAAAGATGGGACTATCCTATTTAATGGTAAGAGGAAAAACAACATTTACAAAATCAAACTTTCTGAACTAAAGAGTCAGAACGTAAAATGTCTTCTGTCTGTTAACAACGAGCAGTGGATCTGGCACAGAAGATTGGGGCATGTTAGTATGAGAAGAATATCTCAGATTAACAAACTCAATCTGGTCAGAGGACTTCCAAATTTGAAGTTCAATTCAGATGCTCTGTGTGAAGCATGTCAGAAAGGCAAATTTGCAAAACCTTCTTTTAAATCCAAAATTGTTGTTTCTACCTCTAAGCCATTAGAACTTCTGCACATTGACTTATTTGGACCAGTTAAGACTGCTTCTGTCAGTGGCAAGAAGTATGGGTTAGTAATCGTAGATGACTATAGCAGATGGACATGGGTAAAGTTCTTAAGACACAAGGACGAGTCACACTCTGTGTTTGTTACCTTCTGTAACCAAGTTCAGAATGAAAAAGATCTTAGAATCGTTAAAGTCAGAAGTGATCATGGTGGAGAATTTGAAAATAAAGATTTTGAGTCATTCTTTAATGACAAAGGCATTCTGCATGATTTCTCTTGTCCTAGAACTCCCCAACAAAATGGAGTTGTAGAACGAAAGAACAGAACATTGCAAGAAATGGCCAGAACCATGATCAACGAGACAAACGTTGCTAAGACTTTCTGGGCAGAGGCAATAAACACAGCGTGCTACATTCAGAATAGAATCTCAATAAGACCTATTCTGGAAAAGACTCCATATGAATTGTGGAAGAACAGAAAGCCCAACATTTCGTATTTTCATCCATTTGGATGTACTTGCTATATGTTAAACACTAAGAATTATTTGAACAAGTTTGATTCTAAGGCACAGAAGTGTATTATGTTAGGATACTCTGAACGCTCAAGAGGGTACAGAGTATACAATACAGAAACACAGATTGTGGAAGAATCAATCAGTGTTCGTTTTGATGACAAGCTTGACTCTGAAAAGTCAAAGCAGAATGAAAATCTTGCAGGTATAGAAATTGAATTTGCAGGTTCTGAAGACAAGTCATCAGAAGCTCTCAACACAGACATTCCTTCAACGTCTGAAAGAAGCAATGCTAGAAATCCTACAACTGCTGATCAACCTCAGAAGAGATTACCCAGAAGCAGTTTGGATCACCCAGAAGAGACTATCCTAGGAAGAAAGGAAGATCCAATCAGAACAAGAGCAAGCTTCAGAAACTCTGAAGAAACTCTGATGGGACTTGTGTCTCTGATTGAACCCTCTTCTATTGATGAAGCACTTCTGGACAATGACTGGATTCTGGCAATGCAAGAAGAGCTGAACCAATTCACCAGAAACGACGTATGGGATCTCGTTCCAAGACCAAAAGGATTCAACGTCATTGGAACAAGATAGGTGTTCAGAAACAAGCTTAATGAACAAGGTGAAGTCGTCAGAAACAAGGCACGACTGGTTGCACAAGGTTATAGTCAGCAAGAGGGGATAGACTATACAGAAACCTTTGCCCCAGTCGCCAGGTTAGAATCTATCAGACTTTTAATCTCATTTGCTGTTAATAGAGGCATCACTCTGTATCAGATGGATGTCAAAAGTGCATTCTTAAATGGTTATATAGAAGAAGAAGTATATGTTCACCAACCCCCAGGTTTTGAAAATACAAAACATCCAGAACATGTTTTCAAACTGAAAAAGTCACTGTATGGTCTGAAACAAGCTCCCAGAGCTTGGTATGAAAGGCTAAGTAACTTTCTGCTTGAAAATGAATTCACCAGAGGGAAAGTGGACACTACTCTATTCTGTAAAACAGTTAAGAGTGACATCTTAGTCTGTCAAATTTATGTTGATGATATAATCTTTGGTTCTACTAATCCTTCTCTTGGAAGAAAATTTGCTAAGTGTATGCAGGCAGAATTTGAGATGAGCCTCATGGGGGAACTGAAATTCTTTCTAGGAATTCAGATTAATCAAACTCCAGAGGGAACTTACATTCATCAGAGCAAATACATCAGAGATCTTCTGAAGAAATTTGACCTCTCAGAATGTAAGCCATCAAAGATTCCAATGCATCCCACGTGCATTCTGGAAAGAGAAGAGGTAAGCAAAAGCGTAGAACAGAAAGTCTACAGAGGTATGATTGGTTCTCTCCTTTATCTGACTGCTTCAAGACCTGATATTTTATTCAGCGTATGTATTTGTGCTAGATTCCAATCAGATCCTAGAGAATCTCACTTAACAGCTGTTAAGCGAATTTTCAAGTATCTGAAAGGTACTACTAATCTGGGTTTGTTTTATAGAAAATCTAGTGATTACAGCTTAGTAGGCTACTGTGATGCTGATTTTGCTGGAGACAGAGTGGAACGCAAAAGTACTTCTGGAAGCTGCCAGTTTCTGGGAGAAAATCTGATCTCGTGGTCCAGCAAAAGGCAATCAACTATTGCTCTGTCAACAGCAGAAGCTGAGTACATAGCAGCAGCTGGATGCAGCACACAGATGCTCTGGATGAAAAGTCAGCTTGAAGACTTCCAGATTTTTGAGAGTAACATTCCTATTCTTTGTGATAATACTTCTGCTATTTGCTTAAGTAAGAATCCTATTTTACATTCTAGAGCTAAGCATATAGAAATAAAACATCATTTCATTAGGGACTATATTCAGAAAGGAATTTTAAACTTGAAATTTATAGATACAGACCATCAATGGGCTGATATCTTTACTAAACCCCTTTCAGAAGATAGGTTTAATTTCATTCTGAAACATCTCAGCATGAAAGTATGCCCAGAATGAAAATGTTTTAATTCCATGTATTTATCTTCAGAATGTAATTATATTACTATGAACTTCTGATCAATCTTCTTTCAGAAAGTTAGAACATGCAGATTGTATCAGAGGCAAGTCTAAAGATCTGAGAGTCTAATCTCAAAGACAGACGTGCTGATCACTACATCAAACAAGTGTCATCCAATCATCAGCAAATCCCTGAAGCAGAACGCGTGCACGCTTCTGAGAAAGGAAAGCGCTGATTGGGTGCATTGAGACACATGTCTGGTAACCGTTTTTAAGTATCTTTCTCAAATCCCCCAAAATCAGCAAGCATTTAATGCAAAAGTAATCACGCTTGTTAATGGCAATCATTATTTTTTTCTCTCTCTTAAAAACGTTTAATTTTTCAAAATAATTTTTGAAATCTTTATTTAAGCACATTATTCTTCAATCTTATTCTTTACGCTTTCTCATAATCTCTTAAGTATTCTCTGCATATTTCTGAGTTATCTTCTTAAAACCTTTTTTCTCTCAAATCATTCTCAAGCTCTTTTGTGTGAGAACAATGGCATCCTCCAGCATTTCTGCAGGAAATCAGAAGAAAGAAACCTCTGAGCAATATCAGGTGCCTACCAGAACTCTTCTCACACCGGTAAAGAATCTTGAGGTTCTCTCTGAGTTAATCGTCGATTTCGAAAGTTTGAAGGATAATGGATTTGACCTAACTGAGGAAATCAAAGCTCAAAAGTGGGAGAGGTATTTTGATAGACTGGTTGGACCAACCTTCCCAGAGCTTGTCAAGGAATTTTGGATTCACGCCAAGATTCATAAACATCTAGTCATCTCTTCTGTCATGGGAAAGAAGATAATAATTTCTGAAGACCTCATTGCTAGGTTAATTGGTCAAAGTGGTGGTGGAGTCCGTTGTGTGGACATGGCCGATAGATGCCCTGATATAGGTGTGGTAGCCAACTGCATTTTCACTCTTGGATTTCCCAGCTGCTTCTGATCAGCTCTGGTCACAGTTCAGAGTATGGGTTCGTGCTGAAGCACTCAAGCTGCAGGACGTCAACTATGAGCAGGCTCAACAGAACTTTAGCAAGCTGCTGATGGAAGTTGAGAGTCAGTTGCCTCAAGAAGTTGTGCTCCCTCTGGACAGTGAATCCTGGTCTGAGAAAGAGCAAGCTGCACAGGTGCAACCATCAGAAGAAGACAAGACTCTTCAGGAAGAAAATCCAGCAGAAGATGTAGCTGAAAGTTCTGAGAAGCTTCCTCCTGCTGAAAGTTCTCAAGCTGCCTTGGACAGGCAGGCTCTGGAAGAACTCAGGCTGAATGACTTGCGTCTACAGCAGCGGATGGAAGAGAATGATCAGAAGATGGAAGCAAGAATGAATGTTCAGGACAGCAAGATTGATACTGTTGTCACCATGGTTCAGAAGCAGAATGAAACTTCTGAAAAGATTCAAGCAATGCTGGAAAGCCTGTTCTCACGCATGCCCCCACAACCTTGAAATTTTTTTTTCATGCATGACATTCTCCATATTTTCTTCATTTTCTGATGTACTTTTGACTATGTTTTGACTATGTTCGTGTAATGTTCTTTTGCTCTAAACTATTTTAATATAACTTGTTTTTCTGATCTAAATTGTTTTAGCACATCACTAACACTTTTTGATTGCTGACAAAAAGGGGGAGAACAAGAATGATATTTAAAATCAATAACGGCTAACTAGACAGAAATTCTCAAACATTCTAACTCTATTACTTGAAATGTTTTTCTGTTTTGTTGTTAAGTCTACAGGCACAAGGAAGCTCCGAACACTATGAAGACTAAGAACTAGAAGCTCTGATCAAAATGTAAAAGCTCATGATGCTCTGATCAAATATGAAGTTCTGATATATGAAGCTCTGATCGTCCTAACACTCTGATCCGAAGCAAAGCTCTGACAGGAAAAGCTCTGAAGCTCTGCTTTCTGATAAGTCAAAGACCTATAATCTGATGCTCAAAGATAGAAAAAGATCTGACTCTGAAGAACACGCATATCAAAGGGAAGTAACAAACTCAGGGGGAGTAGCTCTTAACTCTGACTTCTCCGTACTTCTTATTCTGATACATAGCTCTGATACCTTTTCACGTTATTTTTTCATTTAAAATATCTGGTTTTTGTCATCATCAAAAAGGGGGAGATTGTTAGAACAATGTTTGAATCTAGTACCCTATATTTAAGTTTTGATGATAACAAAGTGAAAAGATATAGTAGTTAAATATTTCATGATTGAATTATATGCTGCCTAAAATTACTATGCTCTGATTTGCAGATATGCTGATTAAAATAAGCAAGATCACGTTCTCAGAATCAGAATATGATTTCATACACCAGCATCAGAAGTTGCTGAATCAGAACGTCAAGATCAGATGATCAACGCTTGCACATGCTGAAGCTTGATGAACAGAACTGCGCGTAAAACACTCTGATACAGAATCAAATAGTTCATCAGCAGCGAAGCAGAATCAGAATGAGCCAAGCCAGATCGTGCATTGAAGAAGCAACGGTACTGTGCATTGAACGCTAATCAATTCCAACGGCCTCATTCCAGACAAGATCTGCTCAAAAAGGAAAGCTTGTTATTAGCATTGAATCAAGAATATTTGCTTCAACGTTCATCTTCTCAAATGCTATATAAACCAAGCTTCGAAGATTATCACGGCTAATGCTTCCAAACTCTCTACACGCACAAAGCTGATCAATAATCTTCATCTACCAGTTTTGCTAAACCAACAAACTCTGATACTTCATTAGTGTTTAGCATTCTAAGTTTCTAAGCTTCATTTGTGTAAACATCACAGTTGTGATATAGTTTTGTAGAAAACATTCACACACATTATTTTATACCTTTGTAAGAAAGTGTTGCCTTGACAAACCGGATTGTGGTTTGAATCAAGAAGGTTTTAGCAGTTGCTAAAGCAGATTTGTATTCAGTTGAATATAGTGAATTAAGACCTCGTTGGAGAGAGGCGAAATCACCTTGACGGGTGGACTGGAGTAGTTTGAGATCAAACGAACCAGGATAAAAATATCTTGTCAATTGCTTTAAGTTTCCAGTTTTACAATTCAACCCCCCCTTCTTGTGTTTTTCACCCCTTCAGGTATTACCAACGACATCATTCCAGACAAGATCTGCTTAATAAGGAAAGATTGTTATTGGCATTGAATTAGAATTATTGCTCCAACATTCATCAATTTCAATGCTATATAAACAAGACAATGAAGATTGAATTGGCTAATGCTCTACATCAATTCACACGCCTAAAAGCTAATCATCATCTTCTTATTCTCAGTTTGCTAAAAGCTCCAAATTCCTTACTCAATTATTTTAGCAATCTAGTTTCAATAAGCTTAAGTTGTGTAGTATCACAGTTGTGATAAACAGTTTTGTAGAAAACATTCACACACCTATATTTCAATTCTTTGTAAGAAAGTGATTCCTTGACAAACCGGTTTGTGGTTTGCATAAAGAAGGCTTTAGCAATTGTTAAAGCAGATTGTAATATTCAGTTGAATATAGTGGATTAAGACCTCGTTGGAGAGAGGCGAAATCACCTTGACGGGTGGACTGGAGTAGTTTGAGATCAAACGAACCAGGATAAAAATATCGTGTTCATTGCATTGATTTTCAGTTTTACAATTCAACCCCCTTCTTGTGTTTTTAACTTCTTCAATTGGCATCAGAGCGACTGGTTCTGAGCTAAAACACTTAACCGTGTCAGTACAAGATCCAGCGTCAGAAAAACACAATGGCAGGAACTTATTCACACACCAGCAATGACAACAATGAAGACAGAGACAGATTCAGCGGCAAACCTCCAGTCTTTGATGGAGAAAATTTTGATTACTGGAAAGACAGAATTGAAAGCTTCTTTCTGGCACATGATGCTGATCTGTGGGACATGGTGACAGATGGATATATGCACCCTGTGAATGCAAGCGGTCAGAAGATTAATAGGAAAGCAATGTCTGACCAACAAAAGCGTGACTTCAAAAATCACCACAAGGCCAGAACTATCCTTCTCAGTGCCATCTCTTATGCTGAATATGAAAAGATCTCCAACAGAGACACAACAAAGAACATGTTTGACTCACTCAGAATGACGCATGAGGGCAACGTTCAGGTCAAAGAAACTAAAGCTCTTGCGCTCATTCAGAAGTATGAGGCATTCAAAATGGAAGAAAGTGAATCCAACAATGTTCTCAAGATTCCAGATTCTGGTAGCTGGTCTCAAGGTTCTGGACAAAGGTTACTCTACTGCTGATCACGTCAAGAAAATCATCAGAAGCTTACCAAAGCAGTTGAGGCCAATGGTTACAGCTCTGAAGCTAGCAAAAGATCTCAACAAAATTTCTCTGGAGGAACTTATCAGCTCCCTCAGAAGTCATGAGATAGAGCTAGAAGCTGATGAACCTCAGAAGCAAGGTAAGCCTTTAGCATTAAAATCTAACAAAAAATCTGAGTCTAAAGTTTTGCAGGCAGTTGAAGAAACATCTGATGGATCCTCATCAGAAGAAGACGAACTTTCTCTCCTCTCCAGAAGAGTGAATCAACTGTGGAAGCAGAGGCAAAGGAAGTTCAGGAATCCCAGAAGATCTGATCAGAACGAGTCTTCTTCCAGATACAGAAGGACAGATTCTTCCTCTGGATACAGAAGATCTGAAGGCTCTTCAGGAAGCAGAAAGCCAAACACCAAGGACATCATCTGCTATGAGTGCAATGAGTAAGGACACTACAAGAGTGACTGCCCAAAGCTTCAGAGGGAAAAGCCCAAAAAGAAGTTTGGAAGAGAAAAGAAGAAAAGTCTCATGGCTACATGGGATGACTCTGACTCGTCTGAAGCTGACTCAGAATCAGATGATGAGAGAGCAAACATAGCTCTCATGGCCAACATTTCAGAAGATAGTGAAGCTTCCGAATCAGACTCAGAATCAGATACTGAAGAGGTATTTCCTGACTTTGCAGTTAATTTTACCAAGGCTGAACTTGCTGAAAGCCTTAATGAAATTCTAGAAAGGTATCAGCAGATTAGAGTTAAATTCAAAAACCTGAAAAGGAATATTGAATCTGACTCTGATAAGACTGAGAGTCTCAAATTGGAAAATTCTGAGCTGAGAAATAAAATTTCAAAATTAGAAAATGTTTTACAAAACTCTCAGAAGGAACCAATTTCTGAAACTCCCAGCAGCGCTGATGAGATCATCAAGGAGTATGATCACAGTTTCCAGAAGTTCCTTGCTAAAAGCATAGATAGAAGCAAAATGGCTTCAATGATCTATGGAGTTAGCAGAAACGGCAGGAAGGGAATAGGATACCAAGGTAAGGTTCCTACACCAAAGAATGTCATGGATTTAACCATTAAACACACTCCTCTGAACTCACATTTTGTGTATGGTCACACACATGATATTAAATACACTAGCAGTAAGTATTTTGTGAAACCAAAATTCAACCAGAGTTTTGGTAAATCTAACAAATCAGGACCCAAGAAAATCTGGGTACCTAAGGATAAAATAATACATGTTGCAGATATCTTTAGCAGCAAATCAGAAACACCAGTCATGGTACCTGGACTCTGGCTGCTCACGACACATGACGGGAAGAAGGCATATGTTCCAAAGCCTGGAACTTAAGCCTGGAGGCCACGTTGGCTTTGGAGGCAATCAGAGGGGAAAGATAATTGGCTCTGGAACTGTAGGTAATGGAAATCTTCCCTCTATTAATAATGTTCTGCTAGTAGATGGATTAATGCATAATCTGTTATCCATAAGTCAATTAAGTGATAACGGTTATGATATAATCTTTAATCAAAAATCATGTAAAGCTGTTAGTCAGAAAGATGGGACTATCCTGTTTAATGGAAAGAGGAAAAACAACATTTACAAAATCAAACTTTCTGAACTGAAAAGTCAGAATGTAAAGTGTCTTCTGTCTGTTAACAACGAGCAGTGGATCTGGCACAAAAGATTGGGGCATGTTAGTATGAGAAGAATATCTCAGATTAACAAACTCAATCTGGTCAGAGGACTTCCTAATTTGAAGTTCAATTCAGATGCTCTGTGTGAAGCATGTCAGAAAGGCAAGTTTGCAAAACCATCTTTTAAATCTAAAAATGTTGTTTCTACCTCTAAGCCATTAGAACTTCTGCACATTGACTTATTTGGACCAGTTAAAACTGCTTCAGTCAGTGGCAAGAAGTATGGGTTAGTAATCGTAGATGACTATAGCAGATGGACATGGGTAAAGTTCTTAAGACACAAGGACGAGTCACACTCTGTGTTTGTTACCTTCTGTAACCAAGTTCAGAATGAAAAGGATCTTAGAATCGTTAAAGTCAGAAGTGATCATGGTGGAGAGTTTGAAAACAAAGATTTTGAGTCATTCTTTAACGACAGAGGCATTCTGCATGATTTCTCTTGTCCTAGAACTCCCCAACAAAATGGAGTTGTAGAACAAAAGAACAGAACATTGCAAGAAATGGCCAGAACCATGATCAATGAGACAAACGTTGCTAAGATCTTCTGGGCAGAGGCAATAAACACAGCGTGCTATATTCAGAATAGAATCTCAATAAGACCTATTCTGGAAAAGACTCCATATGAATTATGGAAGAACAGAAAGCCCAACATTTCATATTTTCATCCATTTGGATGTACCTGTTTTATGTTAAATACAAAGAATTATTTGAACAAGTTTGACTCTAAAGCACAGAAGTGTATTATGTTAGGATACTCTGAACGCTCAAGAGGGTACAGAGTATACAATACAGAAACACAGATTGTGGAAGAATCAATCAGTGTTCGTTTTGATGATAAGCTTGACTCTGAAAAGTCAAAGCAGAATGAAGTTTTTGCAGGTATGGAAATTGAATTTACAGGTTCTAAAGACAAGTCATCAGAAGCTCTCAACACAGACACTCCTTCAACGTATGAAAGGAGCACTGCTAGCAATCCTACAACAACTGCTGATCAACCTCATAAGAGATTACCCAGAAGCAGCTTGGATCACCCAGAAGAAACTATCTTAGGAAGAAAGGAAGATCCAATCAGAACAAGAGCAAGCTTCAGAAACTCTGAAGAAACCCTCATGGGACTTGTGTCTCTGATTGAACCTTCTTCTATTGATGAAGCACTTCTGGACAACGACTGGATTCTAGCAATGAAAGAAGAGCTGAATCAATTCACCAGAAATGACGTATGGGATCTTGTTCCCAGACCAAAAGGATTCAACGTCATTGGAACAAGATGGGTGTTCAGAAACAAGCTGAATGAACAAGGTGAAGTCATCAGAAACAAAGCATGACTGGTAGCACAAGGTTATAGTCAGCAAGAGGGGATAGACTATACAGAAACCTTTGCTCCAGTCGCCAGGTTAGAATCTATCAGACTTTTAATTTCATTTGCTGTTAATAGAGGCATCACTCTGTATCAGATGGATGTCAAGAGTGCATTCTTAAATGGTTATATAGAAGAAGAGGTTTATGTGCACCAACCCCCTGGCTTTGAAAATACAAAACATCCAGAACATGTTCTCAAACTAAAGAAGTCACTATATGGTCTGAAACAAGCTCCCAGAGCTTGGTATGAAAGACTAAGTAACTTTCTGTTAGAAAATGAATTCACCAGAGGGAAGGTGGACACTACCTTATTCTGTAAGTCAGTTAAGAATGACATCTTAGTCTGTCAAATTTATGTTGATGATATTATTTTTGGATCTACTAATCCTTCTCTTGGAAGAAAATTTGCTAAGTGTATGCAGGCAGAATTTGAGATGAGCCTCATGGGGGAACTGGAATTCTTTCTAGGAATTCAGATCAATCAAACTCCAAAGGGAACTTACATTCATCAGAGCAAATATATCAGAGATCTTCTGAAGAAATTTGACCTCTCAGAATGTAAGCCATCAAAGATTCCAATGCATCCCACGTGCATTCTGGAAAGAGAAGAGGTAAGCAAAAAGGTAGAACAGAAGGTCTACAGAGGTATGATTGGCTCTCTCCTTTATCTGACAGCTTCAAGACCTGATATATTATTCAGCGTATGTATTTGTGCTAGATTCCAATCAGATCCTAGAGAATCTCACTTAACAGCTGTTAAGCGAATTTTCAAGTATCTGAAAGGTACTACTAATCTGGGTTTATTTTATAGAAAATCTAGTGATTACAGCTTAGTAGGCTACTGCGATGCTGACTTTGCTGGAGACAGAGTAGAGCGTAAAAGTACTTCTGGAAGCTGCCAGTTTCTAGGAGAAAATCTGATCTCTTGGTCCAGCAAAAGGCAATCCATAATTGCGCTATCAACAGCAGAAGCTGAGTACATAGCAGCAGCAGGATGTAGCACACAAATGCTCTGGATGAAAAGTCAGCTTGAAGACTTCCAGATTTTTGAGAGTAACATCCCTATACTCTGTGACAATACTTCTGCTATTTGCTTAAGTAAGAATCCCATTTTACATTCTAGAGCTAAGCATATAGAAATAAAACATCATTTCATTAGGGACTACATTCAGAAAGGAATTTTGAACTTAAAATTTATAGATACAGACCATCAATGGGATGATATCTTCACTAAACCCCTTTCTGAAGATAGGTTCAATTTCATTCTGAAACATCTCAGCATGAAAATCTGCCCAGAGTGAAAATGCTTTAACTCTATATATTTATCTTTCAGAATGTATCTGTATTACTGTGAACTTCTGATCAATCTCTTTTCAGAAAGATAGAACATGCAGATTGTATCAGATGCTAGTCTTAAAGATCTGAGCGTTTCAGCTTAAGGATAGACGTGCTGCTCACTAAATCAAACAAGTGTCATCCAATCATCAGCAAATCTCTGAAGCAGAACGCGTGCACGCTTATGAGAAGGCAAAACGCTGATTGGGTGCATTGAGACACATGTCTGGTAACCGTTTCAAGTATCTTTCTCAAATCCCCCAAAATCAGCAAGCATTAAATGAAAGTAATCATGTTTTAAAACGTAATCATGACTTTATTTTCTCTTTCTTGAAACCGTTTACACTTTCAAAAATTTTCTTAAATATATTTAAGCACTTTAACTTCTCACATTAATCCTTTACCGTTTCTCATAATCTCTCAAATATTTTCTGCATTTTCTCTGTGTTCATCTCTTTCAAACTTAAACCCATTTTCTCAGTTTTCTCAGAAAAACCCTAAGTGTGAACATGGCAACCTCCAGCAATGCTACTGCAGGTTCTCAGAAGAAAGATTCCTCTGAACAGTACCAAGTTCCATTCAGAACACTCCTTACACCAGTGAAGAATCTAGAAGTGTTGTCTGAACTGATTATTGACTTTGGTAGTCTGAAAGAGAATGGTTTTGACTTGACAGAAGAAGTTAGGGCACAGAAATGGGAGAGATATTTTGACAGGTTGGTTAGACCAACGTTCCCAGTTTTAGTCAAGGAGTTCTGGATTCATGCATCCTCTTCAACGCATCAAGTCACCTCCTACATAATGGGAAAGAAGATTGTGATCACTAAGGATCACATAGCAAAATTGATTGGTTACAGTGGCAGTGGCGTCCGCTGTATTGATATGGCTGAAAGATGCTCTGACGTTAGTGTCATAGCAGAACAGATTTTCACCCTTGGGGTGCCCAGCAGCAAAATCAGAGACCTAAAGGATCACCACAGAGTTTGGGCGAAGATCATTCTAGGGTGTTTTAATCACAGGAAGCCAACTAGCTCCCCTGATTATATAAATATAGATCAGCAGTTTCTGATCTACTTTATTAATCAGAAGGTAAAAATCAACTTGGCTCATCTTCTGTTTAATCACCTCAGAACAAGCGTCAAGGAAACCAGAGAAGAAGAAAGAACAAAGAGGGATTGGATACCCTTTGGGAGGTTAATATCAGATATTCTGATTGAGAATAGGCTGATAGAGCACCTCATAGAAGCTCAGGAGTTAAGTACTATTGAACCAACTGTTGGCAAGCCTCTAAACGCCAAGAATCTGAAGAAAATGAAATTAATAGAGAATATCAGAAAGGAACCCAGCGTTACTCCTATTGCTGACATCACCAGCAGAAGAGTCCCACTGAGCGACTTTCCATTATTTTCTGAGATAGAATCTAAACCAGTGGTGGTTCTCAGATACTTGGACGCGTGCAAGGCTGATGGTACAGATCCCAAGCTGAATATCAAAGATCTGCACCAACCTCAACCAGAAGTTACACTGAAGAAGACGAAGAAAAGAAAGGCCACTTCAGAAGGATCATCCCAACAGACACCCAAGAAAAGAGGTAATTTATCTGCTGCCTCTATTTTAAATTCTTCTGCTATTCCAACATCAATCCCAACTCCAGCTTCACATGAAATTCCAATCCCGATACCAACTATAGATGAAACCGAACCAGAAGATGACCCTTCTGAGTCACTGACTCTCAGAAGACCCCGCACCAAACATCCCAAACCAACAACTTCAATAACATCAGAACTTGACAAAGTTCTGTCTGACATTGATCAACGTGTTTCTGATCACCTCTCCAATAATCCAAACACTGAACCAGATATTGCCCACTCTCCTCAACCAGAACAACCTCTCTCACCCATACCAGAAGAACCACAAATTCCTTAACAACCAGAAATTCCTCCTCCTTCTCCAAACCCAGCAATTCCTCCTCCCTCTCCTCAACCAGAAATTCATCAACCATCACCTCAACCATCACCTCCTCCATCACCTCCTTAACCTGAGTTTCATCACTCTGAAACTCCATCTCCTGAACCTCATTCTCCTCAATCCTCTGAGCCACAACCTCTGGCAATTCAGCTGCCATGTGGAACAACTGTAACCATGGCCCAGCTGCCATCCTCGCCAGAAACTACCCCTCCAAAAACTCCCAAAACCCCATACAGTCCAATTATTATCTCTGACTCTCCCACTCCATCTCCCAAACAAACATCTCCTAAACAAACTACAGACGACCCCAGCAGGACCTTCATCGATTTAACAATCCTTGACCGTCTTGCTGATCTCAAACATAAAATAGCCATTCCAAAACCAAAACAGCCAGATGTTGGCTCTGGCATTGTGAATTTTGAAACAGGTTTGCAGCAATGGATTGCTTCTCTGAAGCAAGTATGTCCTGGAATGATTGATCCTGCTGCCTCAGACCAGCTCTGGTCACGTTTCAGAATTTGGGTATGTGCTGAAGCCCTCAAGTTGCAGGATATCAACTATGAGCAGGCACAACAGAACTTCAGCAAGCTGCTGAAGGAAGTTGAAAGTCAGCTGCCACAGGAAGACGTGCTTCTTCTGGATAGTGAGCCATGGTCTGAGAAGCGCCCAACTTCAAAAGTGCAGCCAGAAGCAGATCAGACAGCTCAAGCTGAAGTCAGACAAGCTGAAGATGTTGCAGAAAGCTCTCAGAAGCTCCCTGCTTCTGATGTTTCTCAAGCTGCCTTGGACAGGCAGACTCTGGAAGAGCTGAAGCTGAATGATATTCGTCTGCAGCAAAGGATGGATGAAAATGATCAGAAGATGAAGGAAAGGATGGATGTGCAGGACAGCAAGATAGATACAGTAGTCAACATGGTGCACAAGCAGAATGAGACTGCTGATCAGATTAAAGCAATGCTGGAGACTCTGTTCACACGCCTTCCACCCCAACCTTAGTTTTTCATTAATGATATTTTCAATGTTTTCTTTGCATATCTTTTGTACTGTTTTGTCTGGCTCTGAATTTTAATATAACAAGTTTTTCTGCTCTAATCGTTTTAGAACATCACTTACACTTTTTGATTGCTGACAAAAAGGGGGAGAACAAGAATGATATTTTTCAATAACGGATTACTGAGACAAAAAGTCTCAAACATTCTAACTCTGATATACTTGAATGTTTTCTGTTTTTTCATAAGTCTACAGGTACAAGAATGCTTTTTGATACACTGAAGACCAAAGCCCTGATACTCTGATCCAAAGCAAAGCTCTGATAAAGCTCTGATATTCTGATCTGAAGTTCTCATAGTCAAAGCTCTAACATTCTGATGTTCAAGAATTCAATAAAGATCTGATCCTGAAGAACTCTTGGAATTAAAAAGGGAAGTAATAAATTCAGGGGGAGTATCTCCGATCCTATCTCTGATATCTCTTTATCCCTTATCTTTGATAACTCCTTATTTAATTATGATGCACCTTATCATTTAGTTATCTCTGATACTTTTTCACGCTATTTTCAATTAAAAAATATCTAGTTTTTGTCATCATCAAAAAGGGGGAGATTGTTAGAACAAAGTTTGAATCTACTACCCTAAGTTTAAGTTTTGATGATAACAAAATGAAAAGATATATTAATTATGTGATTCATGTAAGAACTATTTGCTACCTAAAATATTACTTTCTATTTTGCAGAAACTCTGATAGGTATCAAAGTACATCATAATCAGCATCAGATTATTGGATATCACATCAGCATCAGAAGATGCTATATCAGATACCAAGATCAGAAGAACAACTCACGCTCATGCTGAAGCTTGATGAACAAAATTGCGCTCAACACTCTGAACTCTGATAAAAGACAACAACAGTTCATCAGCACTTAAGCAGCGTCAGAATGAGCCAAAGCCAGAACATGCTTTAGTAGCAACGGTACTGTGCATTTAAGACGAGTTATTACCAACGACATCATTCCAAACAAGATCTTCTTAATAAGGAAAGATTGTTATTGGCATTGAATCAGAATTATTGCTCCAACGTTCATCAATTTCAATGCTATATAAACAAGACAATGAAGATTGAATTGGCTAATGCTCTACATCAATTCACACGCCTAAAAGCTAATCATCATCTTCTTATTCTCAGTTTGCTAAAAGCTCCAAATTCCTTACTCAATTATTTTAGCAATCTAGTTTCAATAAGCTTAAGTTGTGTAGTATCACAGTTGTGATAAACAGTTTTGTAGAAAACATTCACACACCTAGATTTCAATTCTTTGTAAGAAAGTGATTCCTTGACAAACCGGTTTGTGGTTTGCATCAAGAAGGCTTTAGCAGTTGTTAAAGCAGATTGTAATATTCAGTTGAATATAGTGGATTAAGACCTCGTTGGAGAGAGGCGAAATCACCTTGACGGATGGACTGGAGTAGTTTAAGATCAAACGAACCAGGATAAAAATATCGTGTTCATTGCATTGATTTTCAGTTTTACAATTCAACCCCCTTCTTGTGTTTTTCACTTCTTCAAGATACTATATGTTGACCCACACTACCTTGTTGATATTTAAGATGGATCCTATCAAGTACATCTTTGAGAAGCCCACTCTCTCCGGAAGAATAGCAAGATGGAAAATGATCCTGACTGAATAGGACATTCAATACACAACCCAGAAAGCAATTAAGGGAAATGTACTAGCTGATCATTTGGCTCATCAGGCTGTGGATGACTACCAATCCATGAATTTTGAATTCCCGGATGAGAATATCATGTTAGTAACTGATTGTGAAGAACCTGGACCAGATGAAGGACCTGAAAAAGGATCTCGATGGATTATGGTTTTTGACGGAGCATACAACGCTCTTGGCAATGGCATCAGCGCTGTGATCATATCTCCTGAGGGATGTCATACTCCTTTCACTACCAGGTTATGTTTCAATTATACCAACAATATGGCTGAGTATGAATCATGTATCATGGGTCTCAAAGCTGCAATCGATTTAAGGATCAAGTTCTTAAGTGTGTTTGGAGACTCGACTTTGGTAATCACCAGATCAAAAGAGAATATGACATAAAGCATCCTAATCTCATCCCGTACAAAGAGAAATTGTTGACACTAATCCCATACTTTGAAGAAATTACTTTTGAGCATTTTCCACGAGAAGAAAATCAACTAGCGAACACGCTAGCTATGATGTCATCCATGTACAAGGTCATGTGGGATAATGAGTGTTGTACCCCAAAATTTGCCCTCCCATATTCTTCAAGATTTGCAAAGAGCAGGCTTTAAAATCTCCCAAGGGTTGCACAGTCCAATTGCCTCCTAACAGTCAAAAATTAGGGTTTTGGTTATGGCAAAGAAATTGAAGTTTCCAAGGGTCCAAACAAGTCCCACATGCCTATAAACATTGTCAAGCATCCTCATGTCAAGTTTCAAGACTCACAGCACAAGATTACACAGTCAAAAACCCTAATTGCTCAATAGTCAACTGCAGGGGCAAAATGGTCATTTGACAGTCAAAAGTCAAAATTTTTGGTCAACATCTTATTTTGAAGCCACAAACATCATTTTATCAATTCTTGATCATGATTCTCAAGGCATGGCTCAAAAATTCTCAAGATGCAAAAGTTTCTATTTTTGGACAGTTGAAAAAGTCAACTGTAACTTGACCAAGGCATAACTTCCACATGGTTTATCAGAAAAATTCCATCCAGAGCTCATTTTGAAGAGAATGACATTTCCTACAACTCATCTTCACACTTCAAGTCCAAGAAATGCTCTCACAAAAAGTTATCAATCTCAATATTATAGGTCATTTTCAAAAGTCAACAAAAAGGCACTTTAAGTCAAAGACCATAACTTGAGATTGGTAAATCAAAATGACATGGGACCAAAGGCATTGGTTAGAGGACTTCAATACCTTTCCAAAATGTCCAATAACATGATCAAAGATTAAAAATTGAGCAAGATATGCCTTGTGGAAGTTGGGAAATGTTTGGGAATTTTGAAAAGTCAACCTTGCTTCAAATGCCTCAAAATTGCTAATGGGCCTCAATTTCTTCCAAGAATCATCACCCAAAAGCTATGCACAACCCATTGACCCAAAGGGGAGTTATTTTCTTATTTTTTATTAATTAATTGAGTTTTAAATTCTTTTAATTCATTTAATTAAAATTAAATATAAGAAAAATACTAAAATATGTTTTCCAAACCTTTTTGTGCAGCATATCCACTCATCATGACCTCAAGATTTCGTGCACACTAAAAAGGGAAAGAATTTTCAATGATTGGCATAAGATTGGTATAGAAAAGATTGAAAAAAGATGCTTGAAAAATCAAATCTCCAAAACATGAATGCAAAGGATTATGGGCTTGGATTGTTGACCTAATTCATTCCTCATACATATACAAACACAACCCTAATCAAATAAAGAGGCAGGCTGCGCAGGAACTAAAAAACAAAACTTGCATTTTTTCTTAAAAAACCTTGAAACTGTTTTGATAGCTAGAGCATAATTCAAGGTCTCAAAACTATTCCAAAGGCTTGCTGAGACAACGAGGAAGCTATTCCAATTGAAATCAGATCTCCACACGCAAAGAATTGGTAGAATAAAGTTGCTTCCCTTTCAAAATTATGCATAATCGTGTTTTGATTTCTGGACATTTCTCATGCATTTAAATTGTTGATTTATACTAACCATGACCTTCTGAAGCTAATGGTATTACTCAATTGGAGAATAGCTGTCTGAACACGAATTCACCATGAACGTTGCTTAGGGTTTCAAAGCTCTAATTTTGGGGTTTCTTTTGAAGAAGTGAAAAACATAAGAAGGGGGGGTTGAATTGTAAAACTGAAAATCAATGCAATAAACAAGATATTTTTATCCTGGTTCGTTTAATCTCAAACTACTCCAGTCCACCCGTCAAGGTGATTTCGCCTCTCTCCAACGAGGTCTTAATCCACTATATTCAACTGAATATTACAAACTGCTTTAACAACTGCTAAAGCCTTCTTGATGCAAACCACAACCCGGTTTGTCAAGGAAACACTTTCTTACAAAGAAGATAAATCTAGGTGTGTGAATGTTTTCTACAAAACTGTATCACAACTGTGATGTATACACAACTTTAGCTTATGAAACTAGATTGCTAAACAATGATTGAGTAAGGAGATATGTAGCGTTTAGCAAACTGAGAGAAGGAAGATTATGATTAGCTTTTAGGCGTGTAAAATGTTGGAGAGCATTAGCCAATTCAATCTTCATAGTCTTGTTTATATAGCACTGAGATTGTTGAACGTTGGAGCAATATTCTTAATTCAATGCTAATAACAAACTTTCCTTATTGAGCAGATCTTGTCTGGAATGAGGCCTGAAATTCTGGCTGCAGATACTCAATGTCACGTTCAATGTTATGACACCGTATCTGACTTACTATAAGACAGTAAATACAAAAACAGTAAAGAACACAGTCAATTGTTTACCCAATTCAGTGTGCAACAACACCTACTCTGGGGGCTACCAAGCCAGGGAGGAAATCCACTATAAGAGATGTTAATTCAGGAATAAACCAACCAGTTTATCTCCTTCACTTAAGACCTACCCAATGCAATTTCAATCTAAGTACAACTTAAACCTGAGTTCCTACTCACTCCCCCTCAATCACAGCAGTGATACATAAAACAATTTGTCTAATGAATTGATGAAGACACTCTTCAAAAACATACACTTGATTAAGCTTCACAACTTTTTAATCAAGCAACACAACCACTCTTGCTTCACAGCTTTGAGTGATACACACACCTAACTTGACTCTGCTTCACAGCTTTAGTCAAGAGACATACAAACACTCTTGCTTCAAAGCTTTGAGTGCTACACAACCCTTACAATTAAAACCTATTCCAAGTCACTTATCACAATGATAATTGCTTGGATTACAATAGTTAAAACTATACAGCTTCTAAATGAACTTCTGTCCAACAAAAAAGGGATCCTTTCAAAACAGCAGCTCTGTTGAATATATAGCAGCTGCATCTTCAGTTAGGGTTTCCACAAAAAGCTAGGGTTAATTCCATTTGACCTTAAGACTAGGTCACAGGACTTTATCAACCAGGTTAGGGTTTAGCTAGGTTAACCCAAAGAAAACACATGATTCTGTTCTGGAAAGACTGAGTCATTTTCCTGAAAAAACTCAGAATTAACCAAACTGCAAACCTGTTAGTTCAGAACAGGATGTCTTAACATCTGTTATGACATCTGAAAACCTGTCTACTGATTTAGGAAAATGTGATCATTTTGCAAAATGCTCAGATACACACTTATAAACATCAGTACCTGTATGACAATATTTTTCTGCAAAGGTACCTAATGAATCAGTACAAACTAAACTAGAATGTTATGACATCAGTCATGACATTCACACATACACTTGGGTTTTACAAAAAATGCAAGCCAATAACTAAACAACTACAAACTCCCCCTTTGGCAGATTTTTGGCTAAAAACCCTAAGCAATCAGAGATAAATAGCAGCAGAATAGAAATGACTGCAGAAAAATGGAATGTCAAATAAAGTATCACAATATTTCTCCCCCTCTTTAGCCACAAATGGGCCAAAGATACATGTTCATAAAAATTATACAGTCATCCAGAAAAAGTAATAAGAGCAGCAACTAAAAACTGAACACACTTCCAAACTCCACCAGGGACCAGCATCAACTCCACCAAACAACAACCAACCTTTAAGCACTGTCATCAGACTCAGAGGAGCTAGTTTCTTCAGTATTGAGATGACCTTCAGCTTCTACACCCTCTTCCCTTCTGTTTCCTTCAGCTTCCTCCTTTTCTAACCTAGCAATTAGGATTTCTAGGGTCTTTTCCTAGCTTCCAGTTCTTTGCAGGTCTCTTTTAATACAGCTATGACATCAGATGTCTTGGACTGGGTCTTCACAGACGATGTCTCAGCTGATGTTATGACAATATCAGGAGCATGAGATCCCTGAAACAGTTTGTAGTGCAACCCAAGGGCAGGAGCTCTTTTGCAAGCTGTATCTCTTGCCACCAGGATATCAGGGTATTGTGCAAGGATAATTCCACAAAGGAGGGAGGGAAAGGCAATTGGTCCTTTGACAGCATAACTACCAGCATGTTTTAAAGTTTGTTCAAAAATATACCTGCCATAGTCAAAAGCAGTCTTGGTTCCCACAGCATAAATAAATCTCCCCAATCCTGTGGAGATAGTTGATTTATGGTTTGTAGGCACCCAGTTGGCTGCACCAATCTTGTGCAGGATGGCAAATTTCATGCTAAGTTTGCTGGCATTTAGCTTGCCTTTCAAGGGCCAGCACTTCACTTGCCTTGCTGTGATGGTTTGACAAACTTCATTGTCAGTGACTTCCAGATCAGGACAATCCTCATTTGTTCTTCCAAGAAATTTGTTAATTTCTGATGGAGAGAAATTAACCCTTCTTCCTCTAACAAAAACACTTTCAAAGTCAGCTGACCTTCCATCAGCACAATCATTAGACAAGTTAACTATGAACTCCTTGACCAGATTTTCATAACACTTGTTAAATTTTATCACTGTCTTCATCAGTCCAGCATTCTTGATCAGGTCCATGATGTCTTTGCACTCCATGGCATCATTGTTGAGTTCTCTTTCTAAAGCTATTCTCTTTAAGCAAACATACTTCCATCTGTTTGCATTGTCAGGATGATGAAAAGAGATGTTGTCTGTTGGGACTTCAGGAACTCTAGCAATTTTGCTGGAGGGGAGCTTCCTTCTGATAGGAATTTCTTCAGCATCAATCTCAAACTCTGATTCCTCATCAGAATCAGAAGATTCAGGTTCTTTTCTCTTCTTTGAAATTGGTTGTCTAGCAGTATGCACCTGGGCTTTCACCTTCCCTTTGGACTGAATAGATTTCACAGATTCTACCCCAGCCATGCCTTCAGCCTTGGATTTCTTAACAGCAGGTTTATCTTTGGACACACATTTTGCATCATTCTGATTACCCTTTCTTTTCATCAATCTCCTAGCTATGCTAGGGTTTACATTGGCAATCAGATCATTATCTGAGTAATCCTCATCCACATCAATGATAGGTGGATCAGCAGTCTTTTCTGAAGGGTTCTGAATGTTGTCATTTTGTGTCACAACATTCTCAGAGACATCTACATTCTCAGAGATGTCCACATTTGGGCTTCCTGATTGATTTAAAGGGACAGAAATCCCCGGTACAGGTTGGTTTCCGCTTAGTATACTAGTAACAAGCCTAGCAATAACTTGATGAACTTGAACTGATCCTTCTCTATTTGGTACAGAAGAAGAAGGATGAGAAGGATTACCAGAGGCTGCAGCTTGAGCTCTTCCTGCATGTCTAGTTCTCAGCTTTTTGACTTTGGCGGGGTCAGTTGCCATCTCTCTGAGAGGAGTGACCTCAAGAACTTCAGATTCTATGCATGTGGTGATTGCTCTAGAGTCTTGGTCAGATGATGAAGATGACGAGGATGATGAAGTCGCCTTGGTTGAAGATGATGTCTGAGACATTTTGATTGACTTAGAGCACCAGTAGCAATTTGAGAGAAAATTTTGATTGAGAGAAGGGAACAGGTTGCAAAGTCGAGAGAGGTAGGAGGCAAAAGAGAGTCTTTTCAACTTCTTAAGTATTTTGAAAGAATTTGGAAAACATATGATTAACCCACTAAAAATAGACTTAACAAAATTAACTCCTTCAACCCTTGTTTTAAGCAAAATTAATTGCTATAATTTCTCATGTTGGCAAATACCCAACCTGCCCCTCAAGTTTTCAAGTTTATTTCCAACAAGAGCCTTGGTAGAAGAATCAGCCAGCTGAAGCTTAATGATACCATGTTCCAGTTTAATTGACTTCTTCTCTACAAAGTCAATGTGCTTGGTCCTGCTATGCTGAATAGGGTTCATGGAAATATTGATTGTATTCAGATTGTCACAATATAATGTCACAACATCTTGTGAGACATTATACTCAGTGAGCATCTGTTTTGTCCAGATATTTTGAGAACAGTTACTCCTAGCTGCAACCATTTCAGCACAGAGTTGGGAAGGCATTCTTTTGACATGAATCATAGTTCTGGTTGATTCTTGAATGATTTTCTTTTTGTCCACTCCATTTTGATGGAGAGTTATAGGAGAAGAGACTTCACGACTCATTTCTTCAGGGAAACATAATTTATTAGACTTGTTGTTTCCAACATCCTTGTCATGATTACTTATGGTTCTGACAACACATCCTTCTTCAAGTTTATTCACCACATCATAGACATGTTTCTTTTTACCAAGCCTTTCAATTTTAAGTTCACCACAAACCCTTCTTTTATCAATCTGTAGTTTTGGAGTCCTTCTGACTGCTTCCATAGAGATAGCTCTTTTCATTCTTCTTAGATGAAGATGATCAAGCTTATGATGCCACAATTTCATCTCTTTTTCTTCTTTGGTAATTTGACACATAGTGGAGTTATTAGTGTTCTCAGGCTGCCACAAGTAACAGTTATCTTTGGATCTGATTCCTTTCATTACAACTTCTAGTTTTTCATTAATTACTAGACATTCAGATTTTGAGAAGTTGACCTTGAATCCTAGATCATATAATTGACTGATACTAATGAGATTAGCAGTCATCCCTTTTACCAGCAAGACTTCACTCAGACTTGGAACTTCAGGGCAGTCCAAATTACCAACTCCTTTGATTTCACCTTTAGCACCATCTCCAAAGGTCACATAACTAGTGTTGTGAGGTTTAACATGATTGAGAATGTTATTTATTCCAGTCATGTGTTTAGAACACCCACTGTCAAAGTACCAGCCTTCCTTTGCAGACACTCTCAGGGAAGTATGGGCTATCAGGGCAGTAGCCTTTTTCTTCCATTTAGGAGCATGTGGTACCTTTTTAGACTTAGGTTTGACACCTGAGTTCTGATTAAGGTATCCATGCAATCTGAAGCAGAAGGGCTTTATGTGGCCATATCTCCCACAATGATGACATCTCCATCTTTGGTACCTTTTCTTCATATGTCTCTGTTCCTGATGTTGAGAGTTGTGTTGAGACATCTGTTTTGACATTTGCTTATCAGGCCTGATCTTCTTATCTGTACCAGATTTCTTTGCTTCCATAAATCCTAGTCCAGATTTATTTCCCACATTTTGTCCAACCTGAAGGATCTCTTCCAATTTGTATGTTCCATTTGTCAGCATCTTGACAAATTTGGTCATTTGATTCAGTTGTGAGTTCAGCAATTGAACTTCCCCTTCTAGATGACTTATAGTTTCAAGATCTGCCCTTTTTTCAGCCTCCAGCTTTATAATGAATTTTGATTGTTTCTCATTCTGCACACAAACTTCAGCACTTCTGATACACAATTTTTTGTAGGTATCAGCCAGTTCTTCAAATGTCACTTCTTCATCACTGGTGTCACTTTCAGATGTACAAACACCAGTTAGAGCAGTAACTAGTTTGGCAGATTCTTCTTCAGAATTACTTTCTGAATCACAGTCAGACCAAGTCGCAGTCATTCCTTTCTTTTGTTTCTTAAGAAAGGTTGGACATTCAGCTCGAATATGCCCATATCCTTCACAACCATGGCATTGAATTCCTCTGCCTTGGTTTCCATTCTCTTCTGACCTTGGTCTTCTGCTGGAACTGTCAATGTCAGAGGGAATGTTATGAACATTAGACCTTGACTTTGGATCCATTCTTCTGATGAGTTTGTTGAACTGTCTTCCAAGCATGGCTATAGCTTCTGAAATATTTTCTTCTTCATCCTCCTTGTTTTCAACATCAGTGTTGGATACAAGTTCTATGCTCTTGTTCTTCTTGTCACCATTATCAGTGATCCCCATCTCAAAAGTCTGAAGAGACCCAATAAGTTCATCCACTTTCAACTTGCTGATGTCCTGGGCTTCCTCTATGGCAGTTACCTTCATTGCAAATCTTTTAGGCAAGGATCTGAGAATCTTTCTCACCAGTTTTTCTTCTGACATCTTTTCTCCCAGTGCTCCTGAGGTGTTGGCAATCTCCAAGATGTTCATGTGAAACTCATGAATGGTTTCATCTTCCATCATTTTTAGATTCTCAAACTTGGTAGTCAACATCTGAAGCCTTGTCATTTTTACTTTGGAAGTGCCCTCACGAGTAGTTTTGAGAGTGTCCCAAACTTCCTTGGCCAGTTCATATTGATGTACTAGTCTGAAAATGTTTCTATAAATTCCATTGAACAAGGCATTTAAAGCTTTGGAATTTCCCAGGGCTAACTCATCTTCTTCTTTACTCCAATCTTCCTCAGGCTTCAGACTGATTGTCCCATCTTTCTCAGTTATGGTGGGATGGTTCCATCCTTTGTCAGCAGCTCTCCAAGCCTTTTTGTTCAGAGATTTTAAGAAGGCAATCATACGAGGTTTCCAGTAGTCATAATTAGTTCCATCCAGAATGGGTGGTCTATTTCCAAAAACTCCTTCTTTGTCCATAGTGCCAGAAAGTAATATCCCTATATCTCACCCAGTAATACAGGCAGGGTGCCTGCTCTGATGCCAATTGAAATTCTGGCTGCAGATACTCAATGTCACGTTCAATGTTATGACACCGTATCTGACTTACTATAAGACAGTAAATACAAAAACAGTAAAGAACACAGTCAATTGTTTACCCAGTTCAATGTGCAACAACACCTACTCTGGGGGCTACCAAGCCAGGGAGGAAATCCACTATAAGAGATGTTAATTCAGGAATAAACCAACCAGTTTATCTCCTTCACTTAAGACCTACCCAATGCAATTTCAATCTAAGTACAACTTAAACCTGAGTTCCTACTCACTCCCCCTCAATCACAACAGTGATACATAAAACAATTTGTCTAATGAATTGATGAAGACACTCTTCAAAAACATACACTTGATTAAGCTTCACAGCTTTTTAATCAAGCAACACAACCACTCTTGCTTCACAGCTTTGAGTGATACACACACCTAACTTGACTCTGCTTCACAGCTTTAGTCAAGAGACATACAAACACTCTTGCTTCAAAGCTTTGAGTGCTACACAACCCTTACAATTAAAACCTATTCCAAGTCACTTATCACAATGATAATTGCTTGGATTACAATAGTTAAAACTATACAGCTTCTAAATGAACTTCTGTCCAACAAAAAAGGGATCCTTTCAAAACAACAGCTCTGTTGAATATATAGCAGCTGCATCTTCAGTTAGGGTTTCCACAAAAAGCTAGGGTTAATTCCATTTGACCTTAAGACTAGGTCACAGGACTTTATCAACCAGGTTAGGGTTGAGCTAGGTTAACCCAAAGAAAACGCAGGATTCTGTTCTGGAAAGACTGAGTCATTTTCCTGAAAAAACTCAGAATTAACCAAACTGCAAACCTGTTAGTTCAGAACAGGATGTCTTAACATCTGTTATAACATCTGAAAACCTGTCTACTGATTTAGGAAAATGTGATCATTTTGCAAAATGCTCAGATACACACTTATAAACATCAGTACCTGTATGACAATATTTTTCTGCAAAGGTACCTAATGAATCAGTACAAACTAAACTAGAATGTTATGACATCAGTCATGACATTCACACATACACTTGGGTTTTACCAAAAATGCAAGCCAATAACTAAACAACTACAAGGCCGTTGGTAATAATTTGCTTTCAATGCACAGTACCGTTTCTTACTTAATGCATGTTCTGGCTTGGCTCATTCTGACTCTGCTTAACTACTGATGAACTATTGTTTTCTTTATCAGAGTGTTGAGCGCAGTTCTGTTCATCAAGCTTTAGCATACACGTGAGTTAATCTTTTGATTCTTGTATTCTGATATAGCAACTTCTGATGCTGATGTCAAGAACCTATATTCTTGATGCTGATTAAGTGTGCTCTTGCTGATACCTATCAGAGTTTCTGCAAGGCAGAACGTAATATTTTTAGGTAGCAAATAGTTCATACATGAATCATATAAATAATATAGCTTTTCATTTTGTTATCATCAAAACTTAAACATAGGGTAGTAGATTCAAACTTTGTTCTAACAATCTCCCCCTTTTTGATGATGACAAAAACTAGATATTTTTTAATTGAAAATAACGTCAAAAAGTATCAGAGGTAACTAAATGATAAGATGTATCAGAGTAAGAGGTTATCAAAGATAAGGGATAAAGAGGTATCAGAGTTGAGAGATACTCCCCCTGAATTTATTGCTTCCCTTTTTAATTCCAAGAGTTCTTCAGGATCAGATTTTTATTTGCCTTTCTTTGAACATCAGATTCTCAGAGTTTTGACTATCAGAAGCTTTAGATCAGCATATCAGAGCAGAGCCTTAGATCAGCATATCAGAGCTTTTCTTGTCAGAGCTTTGCTTTGGGTCAGAGTATCAGAGCTTTAGTCTTCAGAGTATCATGGAGCTTTCTTGTACCTGTAGACTTAAGCAAAACAGAAAACATATTCAAGTATATCAGAGTTAGAATGTTCGAGAATTTCTGTCTTAGTAATCCGTTATTATTAAAAATATCATTCTTGTTCTCCCCCTTTTTGTCAGCAATCAAAAAGTGTAAGTGATGTGCTAAAAACATTTAAGGCAGAAAAACTTGTCATATTAAAAGGTTCAGAATCAAACAGTACAACAGATAATCAAAGAAAACATGAAAAAGACATGAATGAAAAAAAAAACTAAGGTTGGGGAGGAAAGCGTGTGAACAGGTTCTCCAGCATGGCTTTGATCTGATCAGCAGTCTCATTCTGCTTGTGTACCATGCTGACAACTGTGTCTATCTTGCTATCCTGCACATCCATCCTTTCTTTCATCTTCTGGTCATTTTCATCCATCCTTTGCTGCAGACGCATGTCATTCAGCTTCAGCTCTTCCAGAGTCTGCCTGTCCAAGGCAGCTTGAGAAACATCAGAAGCAGGGAGCTTCTGAGAGCTTTCTGCAACATCTTCTGCTTGACTTGCTTCAGCTTGAATAGTCTTGTCTTCTTCTGGTTGCACCTTTGAAGCTAGCTGTTTCTCAGACCATGGCTCACTATCCAGAGGGAGCACGTCTTCCTGTGGCAGCTGACTTTCAACTTCCTTCAGCAGCTTGCTGAAGTTCTGTTGTGCCTGCTCATAGTTGATATCCTGCAACTTGAGGGCTTCAGCACGTACCCAAATTCTGAATTGTGACCAGAGCTGGTCAGAGGCAGCTGGGTCAATCATTCCAGAACAGACTTGCTTCAGAGAAGCAATCCACTGCTGCAAACATGTTTCAAAATTCATAATACCAGAGCCAACACCTGGTTGTTTTGGTTTTGGAATGGCTATTTTATTTTTCAGATCAGCAAGACGGTCAAAGATTGTTAAGTCTATGAAGGTCCTGCTGGGGTTTTCGGTGGTTTGCTTGGGAGCTGTTTGTTTCGGAGATGGAGTGGGAGAATCAGAGATAATGATTGGACTGTTTGGTGTTTTGGGAGTATTTGGTGGTGTAGATTCTGGTGAGGATGGCAACTGGGCCATTGTGACTGTTGTTCCACATGGCAGCTGGATTGCCAGAGGTGATGGTTGAGGTGAATGAGGTTCAGAAGGTGGAGGAGTTGGAGTTTCAGAGTGATGAAACTCAGGTTGAGGTGATGGTGGATGAATTTCTGGTTGAGGAGAGGGAGATGGAATTGCTGGTTATGGAGAAGTTGTTTGAATTTCTGGTTGTTCAGGATAAGAGGTTCTTCTGGAATGGATGAGAGAGGTTGTTGTTGTTCTGGTTCTTCAGCAGCTTGCTGTTGTTCTGGTTGTGGAGAAGGGACAATTTGTGGTTCAGAGTTTGGATTGATGGAGGAGTGATCAGAAGTGTGTTGATCAATGTCAGACAGCACTTTGTCAATTGCTGATGTTGTTGAGATTGTTGGTTTGGGATGTTTGGTTCGGGGTCTTCTGAGTTGTAATGCCTCAGAAGGGTCATCTTCTGGTTCAGTTTCATCTATTGTTGGGATGGGGATTGAGATTCTATGAGAGGTTGGAGGTGGAATTGATGCTGGAATAGTAGAAGAATTTAAAACAGAAGCAGCAGATAAATTACCTCTTTTCTTGGGTGTCTGCTGGGATGATCCTTCTGAAGGTGCCTTCCTTTTCTTCGTCTTCTTCAGTGTCACTTCTGGTTGAGGTTGGTGCAGATCTTTGATCTTCAGATTGGGATCTGTACCATCAGCTTTGCACGCGTCCAGATATCTGAGAACTACCACTGGCTTGGATTCTATCTCAGAAAATAAAGGAAAGTCACTCAGTGGGACTCTTCTGCTGGTGATATCAGCAATAGGAGTAGCGCTGGGTTCCTTTTTGATATTCTCTATCAACTTCATTTTCTTCAAGTTCTTCGCATTCAGAGGCTTCCCAACCATTGGTTCAATGGTGCTTAACTCTTGAGCTTCTATCAGATGCTCTATCAGCCTATTCTCAGTCAGAATATCTGATATCAACCTTCCAAAGGGTATCCAATCCCTCTTTGTTCTTTCTTCTTCCCTGGTTTCCTTCACGCTTGTTCTGAGGTGATTAAACAGAAGATGAGCCAAGTTGATTTTTACCTTCTGATTGATAAAGTAGATCAGAAACTGCTGATCTACATTTATGTAATCAGGGGAACTAGTTGGCTTCCTATGGTTAAAACACCCCAGAATTATCTTCGCCCAAACTCTGTGATGATCCTTCAGATCTTTGATCTTGCTGCTGGGCACCCCATGGGTGAAAATCCTTTCTGCTATAACGCCCACGTCAGCATATCTCTCAGCCATATTAATACAGCGGACGCCACCGCCACTGTAACCAATTAACCTTGCTATGTGATCCTCAGTGATCACAATCTTCTTCCCCATAATGTAGGAGGTGACTTGATGCGTTGAAGCCGTTGCATGAATCTAGAACTCCTCGACTAACATAGGGAATGTTGGTCCAACCAACCTGTCAAAATACCTTTCCCATTTCTGTGCCCTAACTTCTTCTGTTAAATCAAAACCGTTTTCCTTCAGGCTTCCAAAATCAATGATCAATTCATATAACACTTCAAGATTCTTCACAGGAGTGAGGAGTGTTCTGAATGGCACTTGATACTGTTCAGATGATGCTTTCTTCTGAGAACCTGCAGAAGCACTGCTGGAGGTTGCCATGTTCACACTTAGGGATTTTTTTGAGAAAAACTGAGAAAAAGAGTTTGAGAGAGATGAACACAGAAAAATGCAGAGAATGCTTGAGAAATAGTGAGAAACTGTAAAAGATTGAAGTGAGAGGTTAACGTGTTTAAATAGGGTTCAGAATATTTTGAAATTGTAAACGTTTTCAATAAAGAGGAATAAAATCATGATTACGTTTTAAAAACATGATTACTTTCATTTAATGCTTGCTGATTTTGGGGGATTTGAGAAAGATACTTAAAACGGTTACCAGACATGTGTCTCAATGCACCCAATCAGCGTTTTGCCTTCTCAGAAGCATGCACGCGTTCTGCTTCAGAGATTTGCTGATGATTGGATGACACTTGTTTGATGTAGTGATCAGCACGTCTGTCTTTGAGCTTAGACTCTCAGATCTTTAGACTTGCATCTGATACAATCTGCATGTTCTATCTTTCTGAAAAGAGATTGATCAGAAGTTCACAGTAAAACAAATACATTCTGAAGATAAATATATGGAATTAAAACATTTTCACTCTGGGAAGATTTTCATGCTGAGATGTTTCAGAATGAAATTGAACCTATCTTCAGAAAGGGGTTTAGTGAAGATATCAGCCCATTGATGGTCTTTATCTATAAATTTTAAATTCAAAATTCCTTTCTGAATATAGTCCCTAATGAAGTGATGTTTTATTTCTATATGCTTAGCTCTAGAATGTAAAATAGGATTCTTACTTAAGCAAATAGCAGAAGTATTATCACAGAGTATAGGAATGTTACTCTCAAAAATCTGGAAGTCTTCAAGCTGACTTTTCATCCAGAGCATTTGTGTGCTACATCCTGCTGCTGCTATGTACTCAGCTTCTGCTGTTGATAGCGCAATTGTTGATTGCCTTTTGCTGGACCAGGAGATCAAATTTTCTCCCAGAAACTGGCAGCTTCCAGAAGTACTTTTACGCTCCACTCTCTGTAGACTTTCTGTTCTACATTTTTTCTTACCTCTTCTCTTTCCAGAATGCACGTGGGATGCATTGGAATCTTTGATGGCTTACATTCTGAGAGGTCAAATTTCTTCAGAAGATCTCTGATGTATTTGCTCTGATGAATGTAAGTTCCCTCTAGAGTTTGATTGATCTGAATTCCTAGAAAGAATTTCAGTTCCCCCATGAGGCTCATCTCAAATTCTGCCTGCATACACTTAGCAAAATTTCTTCCAAGAGAAGGATTAGTAGAACCAAAAATAATATCATCAACGTAAATTTGACAGACTAAGATGTCATTCTTAACTGATTTACAGAATAAGGCAGTGTCCACCTTCCCTCTGGTGAATTCATTTTCTAATAGAAAGTTACTTAGCCTTTCATACCAAGCTCTGGGAGCTTGTTTCAGACCATATAGTGACTTCTTTAGTTTGAAAACATGTTCTGGATGTTTTGTATTTTCAAAACCAGGGGGTTGGTGCACATAAACCTCTTCTTCTATATAACCGTTTAAGAATGCACTCTTGACATCCATCTGATACAGAGTGATGCCTCTATTAACAGCAAATGAAATTAAAAGTCTGATAGATTCTAACCTGGCGACTGGAGCAAAGGTTTCTATATAGTCTATCCCCTCCTGCTGACTATAACCTTGTGCAACCAGTCGTGCCTTGTTTCTGATGACTCCACCTTGTTCATTTAGCTTGTTTCTGAAGACCCATCTTGTTCCAATGACGTTGAATCCTTTTGGTCTGGGAACAAGATCCCATACGTCATTTCTGGTGAATTGATTCAGCTCTTCTTGCATTGCCAGAATCCAGTCATTATCCAGAAGTGCTTCATCAATAGAAGAAGGTTCAATCAGAGACACAAGTCCCATGAGTGTTTCTTCAGGGTTTCTGAAGCTTGCTCTTGTTCTGATTGGATCTTCCTTTCTTCCTAAGATAGTCTCTTCTGGGTGATCCAAGCTGCTTCTGGGTAATCTCTTCTGAGGTTGATCAGCAGCTGTTGTAGGATTGCTAGCAGTGCTCCTTTCAGATGTTGAAGGAGTGTCTGTGTTGAGAGCTTCTGATGACTTGTCTTCAGAACCTGTAAATTCAATTTCCATACCTGCAAAAACTTCATTCTACTTTGACTTTTCAGAGTCAAGCTTATCATCAAAACGAACACTGATTGATTCTTCCACAATCTGTGTTTCTGTATTGTATACTCTGTACCCTCTTGAGCGTTCAGAGTATCCTAACATAATACACTTTTGTGCTTTAGAGTCAAACTTGTTCAAATAATTATTTGTATTTAACATAAAACAGGTACATCCAAATGGATGAAAATATGAAATGTTGGGCTTTCTGTTCTTCCACCATTCATATGGAGTCTTTTCCAGAATACGTCTTATTGAGATTCTATTCTGAATATAGCACGCTGTGTTTATTGCCTCTGCCCAGAAGATCTTAGCAACGTTTGTCTCATTGATCATGGTTCTGGCCATTTCTTGCAATGTTCTGTTCTTTCGTTCTACAACTCCATTTTGTTGGGGAGTTCTAAGACAAGAGAAATCATGCAGAATGCCTCTGTCATTAAAGAATGACTCAAAATCTTTGTTTTCAAATTCTCCACCATGATCACTTCTGACTTTAACGATTCTAAGATCCTTTTCATTCTGAACTTGGTTACAGAAGGTAACAAACACAGAGTGTGACTCGTCCTTGTGTCTTAAGAACTTTACCCATGTCCATCTGCTATAGTCATCTACGATTACTAACCCATACTTCTTGCCACTGACTGAAGCAGTTTTAACTGGTCCAAATAAGTCAATGTGCAGAAGTTCTAATGGCTTAGAGGTAGAAACAACATTTTTAGATTTAAAAGAAGGTTTTGCAAACTTGCCTTTCTGACATGCTTCACACAGAGCATCTGAATTGAACTTCAAATCAGGAAGTCCTCTGACCAGATTGAGTTTGTTAATCTGAGATATTCTTCTTATACTAACATGCCCCAATCTTCTGTGCCAGATCCACTGCTCGTTATTGACAGACAGAAGGCACTTTACATTCTGACTTTTTAGTTCAGAAAGTTTGATTTTGTAAATGTTGTTTTTCCTCTTACCATTAAACAGGATAGTCCCATCTTTCTAACTAACAACTTTACATGATTTTTGATTAAAGATTATATATTAACCGTTATCACTTAATTGACTTATGGATAACAGATTATGCATTAATCCACCTACTAGCAGAACATTATTAATAGAGGGAAGATTTCCATTACCTACAGTTCCAGAGCCAATTATCTTTCCCCTCTGATTGCCTCCAAAACCAACGTGGCCTCCAGGATTAAGTTCCAGGCTTTGGAACATATGCCTTCTTCCCGTCATGTGTCGCGAGCAGCCAGAGTCCAGGTACCATGACTGGTGTTTCTGACTTGCTGCTAAAGATATCTGCAACATGTATTATTTTATCCTTAGGTACCCAGATTTTCTTGGGTCCTGATTTGTTAGTTTTACCAAAACTCTGGTTGAATTTTGGTTTCACAGAGTACTTACTGCTAGTGTATTTAATATCATGTGTGTGACCATACACAAAATGTGAATTCAGAGGAGTGTGTTTAATGGTTAAGTCCATGACATTCTTTGGTGTAGGAACCTTACCTTGGTGTTTGGCTTTTTGCTACTTGAGGAGCCTTCAGATCTTCTGTATCCAGAGGAAGAATCTGTCCTTCTGTATCTGGAAGAGGACTCGTTCTGATCAGATCTTCTGGGATTCCTGAACTTCCTTTATCTTTGCTTCCACAGTTGATTTACTCTTCTGGAGAGGAGGGAGAGTTCGTCTTCTTCTGATGAGGATCCATCAGATGTTTCTTCAACTGCCTGCAAAACTTTAGACTCAGATTTTTTGTTAGATTTTAATGCTAAAGGCTTACCTTGCTTCTGAGGCTCGTCAGCTTCTAGCTCTATCTCATGACTTCTGAGGGAGCTGATAAGTTCCTCCAGAGTGATTTTGTTGAGATCTTTTGCTAGCTTCAGAGCTGTAACCATTGGTCTCCACTGCTTGGGTAAACTTCTGATGATTTTCTTGACATGGTCAGCAGTAGAGTATCCTTTGTCCAGAACCTTGAGACCAACTACCAGAATCTGGAATCTAGAGAACATTGTTTCAATGGATTCAGATTCTTCCATTTTGAACGCCTCATACTTCTGAATGAGCGCCAGAGCTTTAGTTTCTTTGACCTGAATGTTGCCCTCATGCGTCATTCTGAGTGAGTCAAAAATGTTCTTTGCTGTGTCTCTGTTGGAGATCTTTTCATATTCAGTATTGGAGATGGCGCTGAGAAGGATGGTTCTGGCCTTGTGGTGATTCTTGAAGTCACGCTTTTATTGGTCAGACATTGTTTTTCTATCAATCTTCTGACCGCTTGCATTCACAGGGTGCGTGTATCCATCTGTCACCATATCCCACAGATCAGCATCATGTGCCAGAAAGAAGCTTTCAATTCTGTCTTTCCAGTAATCAAAGTTTTCTCCATCAAAGACTGGAGGTTTGCCGCTGAATCTGTCTCTGTCCTCATGGTTGTCATTGCTGGTGTGAGAATAGTTTCCTGCCATTGTGTTTTTCTGACGCTGGATCTTGTACTGACACGGTTAAGTGTTTTAGCTCAGAACCAGGCGCTCTGATGCCAATTGAAGAAGTGAAAAACACAAGAAGGGGGGGTTGAATTGTAAAACTGAAAATCAATGCAATGAACAAGATATTTTTATCCTGGTTCGTTTGATCTCAAACTACTCCAGTCCACCCGTCAAGGTGATTTCGCCTCTCTCCAACGAGGTCTTAATCCACTATATTCAACTGAATATTACAAACTGCTTTAACAACTGCTAAAGCCTTCTTGATGCAAACCACAACCCGGTTTGTCAAGGAAACACTTTCTTACAAAGAAGATAAATCTAGGTGTGTGAATGTTTTCTACAAAACTGTATCACAACTGTGATGTATACACAACTTTAGCTTATGAAACTAGATTGCTAAACAATGATTGAGTAAGGAGATATGTAGCGTTTAGCAAACTGAGAGAAGGAAGATTATGATTAGCTTTTAGGCGTGTAAAATGTTGGAGAGAATTAGCCAATTCAATCTTCATAGTCTTGTTTATATAGCACTGAGATTGTTGAACGTTGGAGCAATATTCTTAATTTAATGCTAATAACAAACTTTCCTTATTGAGCAGATCTTGTCTGGAATGAGGCCGTTGGTAATAATTTGCTTTCAATGCACAGTATCGTTGCTTACTTAATGCATGTTCTGGCTTGGCTCATTCTGACTC
Organism: Vicia faba; assembly: GCA_948472305.1. Classification (NCBI taxonomy): domain Eukaryota; kingdom Viridiplantae; phylum Streptophyta; class Magnoliopsida; order Fabales; family Fabaceae; genus Vicia; species Vicia faba. The sequence goes on from OX451741.1 coordinate 792,429,766, forward strand.
TGCTTAACTACTGATGAACTGTTGTTTTCTTTATCAGAGTGTTGAGCGCAGTTCTGTTCATCAAGCTTCAACATACACTTGAGTTAATCTTCTGATTCTTGTATTCTGATATAGCAACTTCTGATGCTGATGTCAAGAACCTATATTCTTGATGCTGATTAAGTGTGCTCTTGCTGATACCTATCAGAGTTTCTGCAAGGCAGAACGTAATATTTTTAGGTAGCAAATAGTTCATACATGAATCATATAAATAATATATCTTTTCATTTTGTTATCATCAAAACTTAAACATAGGGTAGTAGATTCAAACTTTGTTCTAACATCTTTCATATGGAACAATTGGCCATTCAAACCTACATCATTGAAACCAGGATGTCCAGACGAATAGGAATCACCCATCGCGCCCTTTTTCTTTTTGCTCGTAAGCTAATCGCTATTATTCACTGTGCTATTTAGTGGGGGTTTAAAACCCCCGCTATCTGTTTGTATTTTCAGTCAAAAACGAAGAGGCCATGAGGAAGACGCTGAGCTGTAGGCATGTGATTGGTATATTTGAAAGTTAGCGCGTTTTTATTTGGTTTCAGTATAATGCTTGCTTGTCACATATCTTATTTCTATTTTATTATATTAACAAACCAACGCGCTAGTTCAATTGGTGGCAAACGTGTGCTAGAGGTACTGGGACCTGGGTTCGATTCCCAGGTCCCCCATATTTCCCTATAATTTTTGTTATAACGTGCTTCTGTGCAGCTTCCATTCTAATGACCATCATGAAGCCCAACGCCTTGGCACGCCACATGTCCCTGAAGATCAATCCAGTGGCCATCACAAGCAGTCCACCATGGACACCAGTCAACCATTCCTCACACAAACGCTGAAAGTCAAAATGGGCTTGCATTTCAATGGGCTTAATTGCTCAAATATAACCTCCAAATTGGGTCAACCACCCCCCTCTTGTTTGTATTTCTTTCTCTCATTCTTTTTTCTTTTTTTATTTGTTTTAATTTAATTATTTTCTTTTAATTCCTCAAATTAATTTTAATAATACAAAAATACAAAAAAAATCAGAAAAGTCAAAAATAAAAATATATATTTAATTTAATCCATTAATAGTTTTTGTGAATAAATTTAATAATCAATTTAGTTATAATTTAGGGTTTTAATTTTAATGTTTTTTTAAATAACTAAAATACATAAAAATTAAGTTTTTAGCATTTCATTCTTTTTCTCAATAAATATTTTTTTCTTATTATAATTATTATTAACCATTAATTATTTTTTGTAAATACTTGTAATTAATTAATTAGGGTTAAATTAGGTTAAACTTAAACAATTTTCTTTAATAATTAAAAACAATTTAGACTTAGGGTTTTATTTAACTTTTAATTCCAATTAATCTTCTTTTTTTTCATAAATATCAAAAACATCAAAAAAATAATTTCTTTTCTTCATTTAATCATTAATTAATTTGCAATTTCAATTCAATTTCCTTAAAGGGTCCAACGCCCTCGCACCTTCGATTATAATTCCTTTTCGCGCGTTTGCTTCCATTTTTATTTTTTATCTTATGTAATTGCCCCAAGGCCTTGTAATAGATAATTAGGACATTTACTTTCCGCATTTTATTTATTCAAATCGGGTCTTTGTTTAATTTGGCGATGTAGACCCGCGCCTTGTAATAGCGTAGGACCTTTATTTTTCGCATTTTAATTTCCGCACCCTTTAAACTGTTAATCACATGAAAGAATGTATGCCCAAATAAAATCAAAGCGTAGCTCACCTAATGCATGATCAAGACGAATAATAACTGAAAATGACACACAATTCACACACCACTCCTAGGGTACGCCTCACTGTTGCCTTGCCCCTCGAAACGTGGTCGTCGAGTAGAGGACGTTTTAGTAAGTCCTCATGTCCATGAACATGGCATGGGGGTAGCTTCTAAGGTGTCCTACTATTGCTCTGGTGACCACACTGTCCCTAAACTCGAATTGGCCCGAACACCTCCAACGGTGGTGCTACCTACCCCTCAATGGTGGGATGGCACTACCTAAAGGACACTTACACAGCTTAATTCCTTAGGGTAGGTAGATGACTCATGGATACTTGCTCTATTCAAAAACAAACAAAAATACTTTTCACACCTTACACTTTCAAAAGCTTTCAAAACAAATTTTTCAAACACTCTTGAGGACAGATACAAGAGTTATTCAGAAATCTTTCAAAGAAACTTTTTCAAAGCCCACTCACATTTTGAAAAGCAAACATTTTGAAAACACAAATGAGCAAGTATCTAAGAGCCCATGGATAACCATGGATAGAAAGGGTGCTAACACCTCCCCTTTCTATAAATCTACCTCCCGAACCGAGAAACTAATCTCATAAGGAATTTTGCTGTGCTTTTGTCCTTTCCATGTTGGAGAAAATAAAAGACGGTGGCGACTCTTGCTTCCGCGACATTTCGCGAACCAGCGTTAAACAGTCAGTTCCAGATCCACCGATCACAATGAGGCTCCTCAGATCACCATTGAAAGGATGGATGAGCCAACATACTGTCACGAGATTGGTATTGAAGATGTAGTGGACAAGCCTTGGTTCCATGAAGTTAAAAGATATCTCGAAGCCCAAGAGTATCCTGAGGGAGCTTCAGTTAATGACAAGAAGTTCTTAAGAAGATTCTCTGCCAAGTTCTTCCTCAGTAACAGGATCCTCTACAAGCGCAATCATGACTCTACCTTGCCTCAGTGTGTAGACAAGAGTGAAGTAGAAAAGATTATGGATGACTTACATGAAGGTACCTTTGGCACTTGTTCCAGTGGACATAAAATGGCTAAAAAGATCCTACAGGAAGGATACTAATGGTCCACTATGGAAGCAGACTGTTATCAGCATTCACAAACTTGTCACAAATGCCAGATCTATGCTGCCAAGGTGCATGTGCCTCTGGTTCCTCTAAACATCTTGACTTCTCCTTAGCCGTTTGCAATGTGGGGCATCGATATGATTGAGGAAATCAAACCTACAACTTCTAATGGGAACCACTTCATCCTGGTCGCCATTGATTACTTCATGAAGTGGGTCGAGGCAACTTCATTTGCTTCTGTTACCAAGAACGCTGTGGCTCGATTTATCAGACATAACATTATCTGTTGGTACAGTATTCCAGAAAGAATCATTACAGATAATGGTACCAATCTCAACAACACTATGATCACCAAGCTTTGCATGTAATTCAAGATTCAACATCATAACTCGTCTCCCTACCGACTGAAGATGAATGGCGCTGCTGAAGCTGCTAATAAAAATATCAAGAGAATCATACAGAAGATGACAATGACATATAAAGATTGGAATGAGATGTTACCATTTTCTCTTCATGGTTACCGCACCATAATGCGCACATCAACAGGGGAAACTCCTTTCTCTTTGGTATACGGTATGGAAGTTGTCCTACCTATCGAGGTCCAAATCCCTTCCTTGAGGATCATGAAAGATGCAGGGTTGAGCGAAGACTAATGGGTCCATACTTGACTTGATCAATTAAACTTGATTGATGAGAAGAGGCTCGCAGTTGTCTGCCATGGTCAGATGTACCAAAAACGTATGATTAAAGCATTTAACAAGAAGGTCAGATGTCAGGTATATCAGGCCGGTGACCTGGTAATGAAACGCATCATACTGCTGCAAGGTGATCCCAGGGGCAAATGGACTCCCACATACGAAGGGCCATTTGTAATAAAGAACATATTTTCTGGTGGAGCCATGATCCTAACCACTATGGACGGTGACGACCTTCCACACCGGCAAGCACGGACATAGTTAAAAGATATTATGCATAAACAAAGACCCGATAGGTCGACTGGCCTAGGAAAAAAGTAGGGCATCCCGGCGAACCAAAAGGGTTCGGGAAAAAAATAGGGATATACATAAAAAATATGTACACCCGGCAAGTCGAAAACCTGAAAAGGAGGCTTAGGAAAAAAAGGGCATCCCGGTGGACTGAAAACCCGAAAGGGCGGTCCAGGAAAAAGTTAGGGATTTAAAGCGTATAACTATGTCGCGTTGGGTCACCTTACAACCAATCTTCAGTATCAACTATCAAGCTCAAGCGGCACTAATCAATCCAATCAGCTTCGGACAAGCAGCTAAAGTGATGAGATGCTCAAGGAGATAAATGCAATAGCAGAATGGGAACCCAAGGGGATTATTTCACATAGCTGTCTTTCTTTGTATAATTTCCATTCTTACGACTACATTATCTTACTAGGATGTCTGTCTCCTTGTACAAAAACACTTATTTCAAGTTAATACAAAATTATTCTTTTGAAAGTGTAAAACGTCTGTTTTTATTTTTCTGTTTTGTGTGAGAAAGCATCCAGTGATTATTTTTGAACATATGCATTGGAATATGATTACTGCTTACTAATACACGCATAAAAATAGAAAGAAATTTACTAATGACTTTAAGAAATGGGACAATATTTAAGGGCCATCCACAAGATCCCCACATATGTTTTTCCGGGCAAATACCTTCTCCAGCAGGTACAAAGGTAGGGGAATTCTACTACCAGGTCATTGCTATATTCTCAACATGTGGCATATTGATGTCAGTTGTTCTCACATCCCCGACAGACCAAAAATCTCCAATTACTGCTCCAAAATCCCCCAGCGAAGTCGCCAAGCTTCTCAAGATTCCCCTACAGGATTTCAACAAAATCCCCAAGTAGTTTATGGAGTTCACCTTCTGCAACAGAGTTTTATAAATCTCAAGTAGTTTATAAATCCTTATTCCCGGTATATTTTATTTCTCTAGCTACGTAAGTTCATCCCCAGCGGAAATTGAAGAATCACTTTCTTCACTCACCAACAACAGTCCGGGATTCAGCTTCCCGGTACTCTTCAGCAGCTGTCAGGGATTTATTTTCCCAGACAAAGATACTGCGCAACAACATTACATGTTCATACATCATGGCATGTGCATACAAATACATATATCATAATCTCATTTATTTTGGGAGTATCATGCAATTCATACATCATGACATCGCATGAAACTAATTTTTACCTTTTTCAGGTTAAATTAGCAGACAGACAAACACTATCAACTTTTACAGCAGGTCAAGGATTAATGCCGGGAACCAGACGGGGAAACTATCATCATGACCAAGTAGTATGAACTCTCGAAACAAGACGCGTTTACCAACAAATACAGTAGGCCACAAGTTAATGCCCAAAACCAGACGGGGAAACCATCTATGTGACCAGCAAAACAAGTTCCAAATTAACACATGTAATAAGCCAGGAGAACTATCTATGGACAATCGACTATAGATTAATACATGTAACAAGACAGGACAACTATCTGTGGATGATCGATTGTAGATTAATACTTGTAACAAGCCAGAATAACTATCTACATAAAGAGATTGAAGATTAATACCTGTAACAAGACAGGAAAACTATCTTTATTTCTTAGGTCAGAGATTAATACCTGAAACCAGACAGGACAACTATCTAAACGACGAAACAAAAACATAGTTCTAGATTAATACATGTAACAAGCCAAGACAACTATTTGTGGGCGACCGACAATTTTCAAATTCCAGATTAATACCTGAAACCAGACAGGACAACTATCTGTGAACAAGCTGATTGTAGATTAACACCTGAAACTAGACAGGAAAGATATCTACATGACCAGATGAATCAATCTTACACGGGTTTCTTCTCATACAGTCTAACACGGGATCATCTTGAAGCAGCCCTACACAGGCTCTTTCTAATACATTTCCAGATAACAGTTAATTCCATTATCTCCAGTAAATCATTGGAAACCTCGACTTCAACTAAAATATAGTAAACTATCATCTCTCCAGAGATAACTCTTCAGCAGAGCCTTAGACTACTAAAGTTCCCAGACTATATTCCCCATAGAGTTTTCCTCAAACAGGAGAACAATAGAAACCCATATTCCCCAATGGACTCCTCCTCAGACAGCAGGAACAGGAACCCCCAAAGGGACCATGTGTGAAATCAGCATCTACTTTGGATGGCATATTTAAGCCCATCTCCGATGACTCTCTGTCATCTCCTCCAAATGGCATCTGTAAGCCCATTCCCGTCATCATCAACTAATAGTGTTATTTCATGCGAGTGCAAATTTTTGGGTACTCTAGTGTTCAATCATCTTCCACCTTCAGATCATGAAAGGCAGACAAGCCAATCTAAATCCCCAGGTTTAAGAAGATTGAACAGGGACATCTGTTGTACCCCAAATTTTCCCTCTCATATTTTTCCAAGATTTTTCTCTTATATAGGTAATTACAAACACTTGATTAAAGAAAAAATATATTTTTTTGAAGATAAACAAGGAGTCTTCGATTGGCACTTTAACAAAGTCTTTCGATTGGCATGTCAAAGGGTCTTTCGATTGGCATCTGGACAGGCTTCTATTGAACTCCTAACCTCCTCCAAGCTTGCCTCAAATTTACAAGCTTCGATTGAAGCCTTGTCCTTTGCTTGTTTGCTGTATACAAGCTTCGATTGGGCATGTGTTTCCTTTGAAACAACCTCCTTCGATCCAAAAGAGAAGGGCCTCCTATTAGTGTTCCTTCGATTGCACAATTGGCTTTGCATGCTGGCTTGATTCACAATGAAATGGCTACCTGCATGCAGGATGGATTCCTGTTTCGTTTGGGAATTTGGTTTCTATAAAGCAAGCTTAATTCTTGCTTCGATTGGGCATTTGATTTCTTTGGAGCAAGCTTGATTCCTGCTTCGACTAGGCTAATTCTCCCTCTGTGCGTGCCTTCAGCGCACAAAGCAAGAATCCCCTGCAAGCTCCCTTCGATCCACCAGCAGTGACTTCCTGCATGCTTACTTTGATCCATAAAATAGTGGGTTCCTGCATGCAAGCTTCTTTCAGGGCAAAAGGCTTCTTCATGCTTGCTTTGGATTCACAATGGAAAAAAAATCTTTAGACTGGCCTTTGATGCACAAGGCAAAAGGCTACTTTTAACTGGCCTTCGATTCACAAAGCTCTCACTGGGAAAAAGGCCCCCCAGCTTGTCACCAGTGCACGTATGCCTCTTCATGCTTGCCTTGGTTTCACAAGGCAAAGACCCATCAACATGCCTTCAACTCACAAGGCAAAAGGCCCCTCTCGCTGGTCTTCGATTCACAAGGCAAAGGTCCCCTCTTCAGCTTGCCTTCATCATACAAGGCCCAGACTCCTTCAGGTTTGCCTTCGATCCACCAGGCAAAAAGCTTTTTTTAATCCACCAGGAAAAAAAGTTTCCTTCGACCCACAAGGCACTGGCTACCTTTGTGCCAGCTTCGCCTAGGCAATGACCTCCTTTACATATGCTTTGACTTGCTTCATGCTATCATCCACAAGGCATAGGCTGCCTTTGTGCCAGCTTCAACTGGGTAATAGCCCCCTTTGAAACAATTGTACACACTTCAACACGCATGATAGCCCATTTGAAGGATACACCTTAGTGGCTCATTCGAAGAGAGCACAAAGCATATATATGAAAGACACTCAAAAAGTCCATTCAAAGGACAAAGCAAAGGCCCATTCGAAGGGTACACAAATAGTCCATTCAAAAGACCCATCTGAAGGCTATGCAAGAAATCTAATCGAAGGGTAGTAACACTAGAGGGCATTCGAAGGAGCCAAAATGTCCATATTCATTCAAATTTCAGAAAAAGACAAGATTCCATGTTTTTGGCCAAAGTTACAAATTTTCATTCATGGCTTTCAAACACATAATCAAGGATGTTTAATCCTATGATATATTGTCTCCTCACCCCTCTCTATATAAACAAGACATTAGCAAGCATTTGATCACGCCTACACAACCTAGAGAGAACACTACAAAATTGCAAAAAATTCTTAATGTTGTCCAAATTGAAACCTCTGACCCAGCCAGATTCAGCCCTTTCCATGCACTCTATCAACATCCCAGGGTTCCCAAGAGCATATACCACCATCCATTCAAGCTGTCTCACGCCCAGAAATGCTCAATCGAACCTCACTTTTTGGTGAAATTTCGTGACTTTCAAACATTCAAATCATACCATATAAATCTTTCTTAAGCTTATATTCATGTTATTAATGATGTTTGCATCTGTTCTAACGTGTTACATGAAGAGCTATGGCCTTAGAACCCATAATTCCATGTTTGATCGTGATTAGGGCTTTGTGTTCGAATCTAGAGATACACGATGTTTGAGAAAATTTGGAGGCCATATCCATGATCAGGGGACGTTTTTATGTAAATCTGCATATTTTGTTTTTCTATTTGGTCATGTTCGCACGGGGTCTCACCGGAGAAGATGGTGGAAAACATCATCTCCGGTGGTCTGACTAATTGCAGGTGGTGGTCCAAGCTGGCGCATCTTCATCCCTGTATCTCATTGGTTGATTCAAGATACGAGCTCTCTGTCTCCACTCTTGATTGGCCCATTCAAAAGCAAAGGGGCTCACTAGAGGGCGCGCTTGTGACAATTCAACAACATGACTCATTTTATATTATATATGTTTCTTTGTGATTATACTAACGGATGTAAAGTTGTACCGACGGTTGGGTGTGTGAGTATTTAGGTGTTATGTGTGTGGGAGGTCAGGGGTTCGACCCCTGCCTCTTGCATTTTCATTTTTCCAAATCTCTTATGCAGATCCCATGCTTCCAGCTACCATACATACACCCAGTGTCCTCAGATCACTATCATCAAAGCATCACATCATCAGATCCAATGTGTTAGAACCAGACGCTCATGATAGACCTTCAAAAGGGCAGCTCCATGGAATCATACACAGCCCGGGCCTCCCCTTTGTTTGGGCTTAGTAAATTCCAATCAACACTCCCATTTTAATTTTGTAGACCCAGGCCCATTTGATTTTATTTTTTTAATTTTGTTTATTTTATTTAATCAATAAGTTTTTTTATCAAATAAAAAAAATCAACAAAACTTAGGATTAATTTTTTTTAGGATAATTAATTTCTAAAATTAATTAATTAATTAATTAACTTTAACATTTTTAATTAAAATAAGTTAGAACTTAGGGTTTAATTTGTGTTTAAATTATTTTCTCAAATAAAAAAAAAAATATTAGAATTAGGCTTTGAATTCATTTAGCAATTATCTTTTTAAATTAAAATTAGATTTAAGGTAGTTTAATTATCTTCTTAAAATAAACAAAAAAAAAAACAATTTTTTTTCTTCTTATTAGGTTTTTAGACGAACTTTCAATCTTCGCGCGCATTTATTTTATTCCCACATTTTTTATAATGATGTAACTGTTTATAAGATGTAATAGTAATTGGGCTTTATTTTCTGCTTTTAATTTCTACACTCCCCATATTTTGTACATTGTAAAACCCCTCCTCGAAGTCATGTAATAGTGTAGGTTTATACTTCCGCACTTTATATTCTGTACATATTAACTGCTAGTAACTAGGATTACATGATAAGACTAATAACAAAATATTATCAAACCTAACACAAAAGATAAAAATATAACTGAATATAACACACATTGCACATACACACCTCTAGGGAACCCCACTTTGGTTGCCTTCGGAAATAAAGTAGTCATGTCCCTCAAAACGGGGACGCTTTAGCAAAGACCCGTAAATCAAAAAAAGATCATAGTCCCTCGATGATCCTACAGTTGCCTCTCTGTAAATGATCTAGTCCCTAAACAAAATTGCTAAAGCGTCTCCACAAGTTGCCTCCGTGACTGTAACGTCCCTTCGATTGTCCTTCAAACATCCAACGATAGGGCTACCTACTCACTAATAGTAGGACATCACTGTCTAAAGGATAGGAGGAAAAGAACTATCTTTTCGAGTACAAAGTAGATAACTATTTGAAGTTTGCTCAAAACATTTTCTCACTTACACAAATTCTACTTTTCAAAAACAATTTCAAAACAATTTGTATACTTTCTCCACTATCCCAAGAAACATTACAAGGTTCACCATACTAAGGAATTTTCCAAACATTTTAAAACACACAAAGCACAAAGGTATTTCAAAATGAGCAAACCTCTAAGAGCCCGTAGATAACTACGGATGGAAAGGGTGATAACACCTTCCCTTTCCATAATCTACCCCCCTTACTCAGAAAACTCTCAAAAAGGTCTTTTATGTTCTTTTCACCCTTTCCTTAATTTGGATAAAAGAAAAGTCGGTGGCGGCTCTTGCTTACCGCAACATTTGTGAACACAAAACGCAAAACCAGTATTAAACAGTCGGTTCTGCCACCATATCACAGAGGTATATCAGGAAAAGATAACCTTCTACAAGGTATAATTCTGATGAGTATGTGACCTTGACTGATGAGGGTAAACCTGGGTGTTTTCAAGAGGCCATGGCATGTGATGAAAATCAAAAGTGATTGGATGAAACGCATGAAAAAAATGAAATCATTGCATGATAACCACACTTATGATTTAGTGAAGTTTCCTAAAGTCAAAAGGGATTTGGAAAACAGGTGGATTTATAGAGTTAAACACAAGAGCAACTCTAAGTCTCCAAGATATAAAGCTAGATTCGTGGTGAAAGGTTTCCGTCAAAAAAAGGGTGTTGATTTTAATGAGATTTTTTCACCTGTTGTAATGATGTCATTAATAAAAACTGTGTTGAGTTTAGCTGCTACTCTTGATTTAAAGGTGTGGAAAATGGATGTAAAAACGAATTTCCTTCATGGTGACTTTGAGGAAAAGATATACATGAAACAACCCAATGATTTTCAAGTTAAAGGCAAAGAAGATCATGTTTGTAGATTGAGAAAGAGTCTATAAGGGTTGAATCAAGCTCCAAGACAATGGTACAAGAAGTTTGAGTCTGTTATGTGTGATCAAGGATACAAGAAGACAACTTCAGATTATTACGTCTTTATTAGAAAATTTTCTAATGATGGATTTATTATCCTGTTGTTATATGTTGAGGATATGCTTATTGTAGGGAAAAATATTTCTAACATTAACAGGTTAAAGAAGCAGTTGGCAGAGTCATTTACCATGAAAGACATGAGAGCAGCTAAGAAGATTCTTGGCATTAGAATCATGCGTGACAGAAAAGATAAGAAAATTTTGATATCACAAGAACATTATATCGAAAGAGTGCTACAAAGATTCCAAACGGAAAGTTCTAAGGCGATAAGCACTCCTCTTGCTACTCATTTCAAGTTGAGTTCTAATCAATGTCCTTCAAGTGAAGATGAAGAGTTTGATATGTAACATGTTCCTTATGTGTCTGCTGTGGGTAGTTTGATGTATGCAATGGTGTGTACAAGACCATATATAGCACATGTTTTTGGTACAGTCAGTAGATTTTTGTCAAATCCAAGTAGAGAGTATTGGAATGCTGTAAAATGAATTTTAAGATATCTTCGCGGTACTACTTCTATGAGGCTTTTATTTTGAGGAGATAAGCCTACTCTAGTAGGATACCCTGACTCTGATATTGATGGAGACATTGATTCAAGAAAGTCAACTTCAGGCTACATGATTAAAGTTGCAGGGGGGTTGTGGCTTGGTAGTATAGATTACAAAAGTGTGTAGCATTGTCTACTATAAAATTGAGTTTATTGCTATTCATGAAGCATACAACGAGTTACTATGGTTGGAAATTTTTGCAGGAGCTTGGTTTTATTCAAGACAAATATGTGTTATTTGTTTATAGTCAAAGCGCTATTCATCTTGGTAAGAATCCAAATTTTTATAATAGGTCCAAACACATTGATGTGAGATGTCATTAGATACATGATATTTTGGATGCTAAGTTGTTGGAGCTAATATTCATACAAATGATAATGGTTCTGATATGATGACTAAAGCATTATGGAGAGGAAAATTTGAAGCATGTTGTAATATCGCCGGTTTGGCGATTTCCTCCACATAGTTGTGAGGGAGAGATTTGTTGGGCTTGTGTTCCCTTCCTACACGGAGAAAATCCCAAATATGAATAGCCTATTTATCTCACTTATATAAGTGGAGAGTCTCAATTTAGGGTTAAGAGAGATAGAGAAAAATAAGGATTCAAAAAGAAAGAAAAGAAGAGAGAAACTCATTCCCGTTTTTTCTGCAGCAGTCTCACTAAAACAACAATCCCCGATTCAATCACCGTCTGATCGAGCTTAAATTTTATGGGATTGTTTGCAACACACACACACACACACACACACACACACACACACACACACACACACACACACACACACACACACATACACACACACACACACACACACACACACACAGATATATATATATATATATATATATATATATATATATATATATATATATATATATATATATATATATATATATATATATATATATATATAACTTTAGACCGTTGGGATCTTCAAAACAATGTCTGAGTTGAGAGATATGGTCTTTGCATTGAAGCTGGAGATTTGGGAAATTTTTTAGATTTTAGATTTTCATTTGTAAGTTAGTTTGCTTTGTGATTTGAGGTTGTTAACGTTATTTTGTGAATCACTTTAAGACTCTCTTGTAACCTTAATTGATTATAGTGGAGCTATTTTCTTTGCTCTAGACGACTTATGGTTTTTACTCTCATACTGAGGGGTTTTCCACATTAAAAATATCGATGTTCTTTTTGTGTCTTTATTGTTCAGTTGTCGTCTTATATTTGTTGTTGATTCTCAAGGTTCATATAAGTTTAGGAAATATTATATCTTCTGCATATTTTTCTGTTATTTTGTCTTAAGTTCCCATCAAATAGCACTCAACGATCATATAAATAGCCTAATTGTTAGGGAAAATATATGGACATATATTCTTTTTATTTTTTTATTTCATTTAATATGATGGTTTAATAAATTCTTTTAACGCTTATGTTTTGGTGTAAGTCTTTCAGACTTACATCTGGTGTCAATGGATCTTAGCTCATATATAGGCATAATCTATTGACATTGAATGTAAGTTTAATAGCACTCAATCAATCAAACGATCATATAAATAGCCTATTTTTTATTAAAAAAATAGACCATAAATTATTTTGTTTTATTTAATTTGACAATTTAATCAATTTTTTTAACGGTTGAGATTTGATGTAAGTCTTCTAAACTTACATCTGATATCAATGGATCCTGACTCGTATATATATATATATATATATATATATATATATATATATATATATATATATATATATATATATATATATATATATATATATATATATATATATGAAGTTGCCAATATACCCTCACTCAAAATAATGATAAAATAAATGTAAAATACTCTTTTTGGTCCAGTATGTTAACGTCAAGGTTCATTTTGGTCCCTTAACTTAAAAAAGGTTCATATTGGTCCCTTAACTCTTCAAAAAGCTTCATTTTAGTTCCTTTTTTCTAATGAGCGACGAATTTAGCGACCGATTTCAGAGTTTTTGCATTGCTGTGATACAGTGGCAGAATCGACTGTTAATACTGGTTTTGCATTTGTGTTCGTAATTGTTGTGGTAAGAAAGAGTCGCCACTGACTTTTCTTTTATCCAAATTAAGGAAAGGGTGAAAAGAATAGAAAAAGACATTTTCGAGAATTTTCTGAGTAAGGGGGTAGATTATGGAAAGGGAAGGTGTTAACACCCTTTCCATCCGTAGTTATCTACGGGCTCTTAGATGCTTAGCTCATTTTTAAATACTTTGTGCTTTGTGTGTTGAAAAATGTTTTGAAATGCCTTAGTGCGGCGATTCGCTTTGTGATAACTCTTGTATCAGTCCTCAAGAGTGTTGACAAAGTAAATGTTTTTGAAAGTCGTTTTTGAAATGTGTAAGTGTAAAAAAGTTTTTTTTTTGAGCAAGCATCTAACAACTATCTACTTGTACTCGAAAAAGGTTTGTTCTTTTCCTCCTATCCTTTAGACAGTGCTATCCTACTATTAGTGAGTAGGTAGCCTTATCGTTGGATGTTTGAGGTACAATCGAAGGGACGATACGGTCATGAAGGCAACTTGGCAAGAAATTTTAGTAACTGTCCTAAAGTTCTAAGATCACTTTTAACCGAGGCAACATCGAGAGGGTCATCTAGGGACTTGTGATCTTTTCAAACTAGAGGACAACCACTAAAACTTCTCACGTTTCGAGAATTGTGACCGTTTTTCCGAAGGCAACCAAAGTGGGGTACCCTAGAGGTGTATATGTGCAATTGTATTATGTTTCAATTATTTTTGTCTTTTTTGTTAAGTTTGCTAGCGTTTGATTTTAGTCTTTGCCATACAATCCTATTAATCATACATCTAGCAGTTAATATGAAAAGTAGTAAAAATGCAGAAAGTAAGGGTCGTATGCTATTAGAACCAAATAGAAAGACAAGAAAAATGTAAAAAAACAAAGAACAAAATAAAGAAAAGAAATGAATTCTTCGATCCAGGCCATGGGCTTCTTCAGTTCACCCTTCTTTTTCCATCTTTAAATTGGGCTTGAGAATTGACGTGAGCAAGCTTCGATTTGCACCTTTTCCTGCCTCGTTCGACAAAGTTCGGGAATAATATGGGAAACCTTCGATTGTAGACTTATCTACTTCTTTCGATTGAGCCAGGGAGTGGGCATGAGCAACCTTCGACTACAAACTCCTCTGCTTCTTTCGATTTAGAATATGAAGTAACATCGACCTGGGGAGCAGCATGAGTGCATATCCCTCATTCACACTCTTTTTGTCTTTCATTTGAATCTATACATGTTAGTTCCAACAAGAAAAAAAAACAAACCAAGAGGGTAGAAATGAAGAACACAACTAAGAGGCTATCTACATATTATGCTGAAACGAAAAGTAAGTACATGGCTATTTACATGTCATGCTAAAATGAAAGATGCAAGGTCAAGGGGACTTACATTGCTTAAAACTGGAACTTGTGTGGGGGACTAGAGTTGCTGGATGCTCTTGGATTCGAAAGGAGAGATAACAAGTGTGGTGTGATCTTGTTGAGTTTTGAGAGGTTTTGGTCTGCTTCTCTTAGGATGTGGTTACGTGTAAAATAATATGCGTGTATGGTTCCCCTGGGTCTATGTCTCCACCATCTATGCGTATGTATGTGGTCTCCTTATATAGAGGGTATGGAGGGGACAAGAGGACAAATGAATAAACAACCATTAAGTTGGTGTTTTAAAGCCATAAATATAACTTTGAATACTTTGCCAAAGACATGGCTTCTTGTCCCTTTTTGAATTTGATATGAACATGGATACATTTGATTTTCGAATCCCCTCCTTCAAATGACTCTGATTGCCTCCTCTGAATGGATCTGATTGCCTCCTTCAAATGGCTTTGGTTCAGCTCCTTCGAATGGCTCTGATTCAGCTCCTTCGAATGGCTCTGATTCAGCTCCTTCGATGGAGTCCATCCACATCTATTCAAATTGCTCAGATATTTGATGACTCTGAATTCAGAGTTTTACCTTATCGGAGTTTCTTTAATTAAGTCAATATCTGCATCAATTCGAATTTCCTAGAATTATCTTCGTCAGAGCATTTGTTCCTTTTGATGATTCTGAATCTGTTCAGAGTTTCCTTCATCAGGGCTTCTTTGATTGAGTCTACTTGCCCTAGCTGCTTGATTCAAACAACTCAAACGAAAACTTCAATCTGGCCAATTGAAAACCTCTTTTGTCACCACCTTCGAATGCTAATGCACAAAAGGCTTGGGCCTGGCCACATGTAGGACCAAGACCCATCATAAGACAAGCTTGTATTCAGTAACTATATGTCTCCTTCGAATGGCTCAATGCGTGTCCTTCGAATGGACCTTTGGAGTGCTCTTTTGAAGGGGTCATATTGTGTATCATAGTGCAAAAATTATGTTGAGGGGTCTTGGCCCTATGCATTGAAAGCAAGCACCGAGGAAGTCTTTGACTTGGGAATTGAAGGCAATTATAGAAGAAACCTTTTCCCTTGTGAATTCTAGACAAGTATGAGGAAAGCCTCTGCCTTGTGGATCGAAGGCTAGTTGGGGGAAGCTTTTGACTTAGCGAATCCAAGGCAAGAATGAAGAGGCGTTTGCCTAGTGAGTTGAAGGTTGCACGTAGAGGCCACTGCTGGTGAATCGAAAGGGAATTGAAGATGCCTTTAGCCTTGTGAGTTGAATCAGGCATGGAGGAGGTACTTGCCTTGTAGGTCGAAGGAAGATTTTTGCCTATGCATTGAAGGAAAATTTGAAGAAGTCTTGGCCTTGTATGCTGAAGGCAAGCTGAAAAGGAGCCTTTGCCTTGTGAATCAAAGCATGTCTGAGGCAACCCTTTGTCTTGTGAATCGAAGACCAGTAAAAGGGACCTTTTTCCATGTAGATGGAATCCAAGCTGACGGGTCCTTGCCTTGTGAAACCAAGGCAAGTATGATGAAGTTTTTGCCTAGTGGACCAAAGTTTAGCGCCCAATTGAAGCTTATCGGCCAATGCTTAGTCGAAGGGTTTTAGGAGCCCGGTCGAAGCTTGTTGTTATGCCAATCGAAGGACACTGTTCAAATACCAATTGAAGGACATTGTTGAACTGCCAATCAAAAGACACTTTGCTATTCAAAAATTTCCTTTTCTTTAGGCAAGTGTTTGTACCCACCCCTATAAGAGAAAAAACCTTGGGAACCATGAGAGGGCAAATTTGTGGGTACAACAGTTGCCCCTGTTCAATCTTCTTAAACCTGAAGATGTAGATTGACTTGTCTACCTTTTAGTGATGTGAAGGTGGAAGATGATTGAACACTAGAGTGCCCAGAAATTTGCAGTCACATGAAGTAATATTGTTGGTTGATGATGTCAGGAATGGGCTTACATATGAAATTTAGAGAAGATGACAGAGAGTCATCGAAGATAGGCTTAAAGATGCCATCCAAAGTAGATGCTGATTTCACACATGGTCCCCTTTAGGGGTTCCTGTTCCTACTGTCTGAGGAGGATTTCTTTGGGGAATGTTGATTTCTGTTTGGGGAATAGAGTCTAGGAGCTGTAATTATCCATTACTCTATTGGGAGTTATCTCTTGACTGGGGAGATGAAAGTTAGCCGTTATCTAGTCGAAATCCAGGCTTCACAGTAACTTGCTAAGGATGACAAAAGTTGACTGTTATCTGGTCGTATTCCAGGCTTCACAACAATCTACTGGGGGATATGAAATTAAACTATTATCTGGTCGAAATCCAGGCTTTAGTGACTTGAACTGTTATCTGGTCGTGTCCAGGCTTCAGTGATTTGAAGAGATTAAGTTATTATCTGGTCGGATCCAGGATTCAACTTGAATTTATGGTATACTATTGTCTGGTTGAGGCCAGGCTTTACAATGTTGTACATTATGCGGTCATCTAGTCGGGTCCAGACTTCATAGTAATTGACAGAGTAAACTGCTATCTGGTCGGACTCTAGGCTTCGCAGTAATTTGACAGAGTAAATTGCTAACTGGTTGGATTCCAGGCTTCACAGTAAAATGAAATTGAACTGTTATCTGGTCGTACTCCTGACTTCACAATAATTGACAGAGTAAATTGCTAACTGGTCGGATTCCAGGCTTCACAGTAAAATGAAATTGAACTGTTATCTGGTCGTACTCCAGGCTTCACAGTAATTGAAGAAGTGAACTACTATCTGGCCGGGTTCCAAGCTTCGTAGCAACTTAAACTGTTATCTGGTCGAAATCCAGGCTTCACAGTAATTTGTTGGGGATAAGGGAATTAACTGTTACCTGAAAATGTATTAGAAAGAGTGTGTGTAGGGCTGTTTTAGGATGAGTCCGTGTTGGACTACCTCTGGAGGTTTATACGGAGTAATCTTTGACGATTTCCACCTCAACAGATAATGAAGGAATCTTTGACGATTTCTACCTCAATAGATAATGAAGGAATCTTTGACAATTTCTACCTCAACAAATAATGAAGGAATCTTGGATGATTTCTACCTCAACAGATAATGAAGGAATCTTTAACGATTGCTACCTCAACAAATAATGAAGGAATCTTGGACGATTGCTACCTCAATGGATAATGAAGGAATCTTGGACGATTGCTATCTCAATGGATCATGAAGGAATATTTTACGATTGCTAATGTTGTACCACAAAATTTTCCCTCTCATTTTATCAATATTTTCCCCTCACAAGACTCTTTGAACTCAAGACCAAGCTAGGGTTTGCTTTGCTCAAGACATCTCCTTGCACTGTTGACCTGAAATTAGGGTTTGAGTTTGCACAAGGAATTTTGGACTTCTAATGCCCCATGTGACTTTCATACTTCATGTTGGATTCTTAAGATTGCTCATACCAAGTTTCAAGCCTGGAATCAAATTTTTGCCCAGTCAATTGGACAATTGACCTAAAAATCAGTTGTATTGGGGAAAAAGTCAATTGTGGCCAATTTACAGTCAAACCTCATGATTTTTGATCCACATCAACATTATAGGCTCATATGAACCATTTGATCAAGTTTGGACCACAACTCCTCAAGAAATTTGATCAGATCTTCAAAAGGGCAAAATGGTCATTTTTAGGGTTTTGACTACAGAAGGGCAATTTCTGATTTTTCATCTAGCCAATGGAAAATTGGGTTCAAGCATGGATTCAAGGACTCAATGGCATCATTTTGACCAAATCACAAGGTTCAAAAGATCCCAAATGCATTGGATTGACAGATGAATTTTCCAATCAACTGATCAAAAATCAACTGTACACTGAAAAGTCAAACTTTGACTTTTTGGTCAAAATCAAGTGCCAAGGGTCATTTTTAATCAATATGTGTCAAAACATGAAACTTGTTCACCAAGAAACCTAATTTTGAAAATTAGGGTTTAAAATGGAAAATTTTCATAACTTAGAAATTTTCTAAGTTATGAAAATTTCTTATTTTTTCCCAACTTTGCCCAACTTTTTCACCATGATACAATTGGATTCAAAGAAAACTCTCAACATGAAAGTTGTAGTCCTCCATAAAATATACAACTTTTAATCACAAAGTTTTCCCAAAAGATGCTTGGGTCTCAAGTTATGATTTTGTGAATAAGGGTCAAATGTTTTTTTAACTTAGTGAAATTTTGCCCTAGTTTAGGCAGGATTTTGACCTATCTTCATGGCAATTTTTCACATAGTTCCAATTGGAATCTCAAAATTAATTTCAAATATAGATTGTAGAGCATGTTACAAGATTTCCAAAATGTCCAATAACTTTCCAAGATCATTTGTGGTTAGGGAGAATCGAAGGTTTGAATTTGGAAAAATATCAGTTTGGTCCATGGCATTTCTCATGTTGCTACAAGTTGCAATTTCTGTCCAGACTTGCTTGTACTTGTTTACAGGTCCTTAAACCATTCCATACTAAAAAATTGAATGCAAACTGTTCTGGACTGGGCCCGACAGGCCCAAAAGCATTACTAAGGCCCAGTCCAAAGGGACTCACTAAGGACCACACTGGGCAAAAGGGGTCACGTCCATGCCCGACACCCTGATGTCCACCTCGACATCTCGGTGTCTAGCCCCACGATGAAGCCATGCTCGACAGCCTGCCGTCCAGCTCTATGTCCTGGCTTCCAGCTCGACACTCGCTGTCCAGCTCGAGGTCTTGGCGTCGAGCTCGGCACCGTGCTGCGCAGCTCGACATGGTCTCGAGCTAACTTGCTAGGGCAGACTTAGTCCACCATTGCCCCAACGATACTCCGGAAAGACCGCGTCTCCGTCCGCCCGCACTTCATGCAGCATATCCAGGAAGGGGACCACGTGCTAGTCCCCACTACCCACGTAGAACCTGGCAGTTCCTCCATTGGGCCAAATCCGCCCGGCCCAATGAAGGAACCTTGGCCCAGCGCTGGGGGCTATAAATACCCTCTGTTTCCAGAGGGTCAGGTATTCATCATTCTAACCTCAACTCTATTATCTGCTTGTACTCCCACTGACTTTAGCATCGGAGTGCCTTGCAGGTACCCCCCCTCCTCGTTCAAAAAGCCTTCAGCTCGGAGTAAGCCGTGACGGTCCAAACCTTCTGATCAGGTCAGATCAGTGGCGCCGTCTGTGGGAAACAGCTTCCCCGTCTAAGGAACAGTTTCAAAGACCAAAGCTCAATCCATTCACTGTCATGGCTACCCCAACTCGTGAAGAACAACTCACCCGCGTCCTCGACACCAACAACGGTCCCGCGGACAAGAATGGGCATCTGGACAATCCCAGTGATGCCGGCCACAATACCATCCCCGTGACAACCGCCCCTGGACCTTCCACCCGCAGGGACGGGAACACTGCGTCGTCCTCGACACCTCCTCTAAGACTCGAAGACGACCCGGAGGCTCTCGCCTACCGCCAAGCTGCCCGGTTCTATGAAGTCCAAGTCCCTGCCGGGGCAGATGCCACGACTCAGGCACTGTTCGCGGCCATCAACCAAACAAATTATCTCCTATTTGCCCAAGGAGAAAGACTTAGGGCACTTGAAAATGACCGACGACCCCCGAGGAGGCATCAGAGGCCACCATCTCCACCTCCTCGGGTCGAAGAAGTTCGACACCCTACTCCCCCGCGGAGACATTACAGGGAGAACTCTAGTAGCCCCTCTCCCCCACCAAGGCAGAGGCGGCCCCAGTATGAAAGACAGCCCGTCATCCCTGCCGAAGAGCCAAGTCGCGACCCATCAAGGCACGACAGGAGGCACAACAGAGACGGGCGTGTGACCTTCAACCACCGAGCATCACGCTCGAGGGAATCTCAGCACGACCAGCGTGCCAGACACCACTACAGGACCCCTTCTCTTTCTCCAGAAAGGAGCGACGAGGACGACCCCCGCGGTCCCCTGTCGCAGGCCATCATGGACGCACCTATTCCCCCGGGCATGGAGAAGCCCCCACACCTAAAGGAGTATGATGGAGTGGCGGACCCAGTCGACCACATTGACGGGTTCGAAGCCATGCTCCACTATCACAATGTCGGGGGGCCCATCAAGTGCCGTCTCTTCCCAACAACTCTCAGGAAGGCGGCCATGGATTGGTACAAAGGACTTGCCCCGGGCTCCATCACCTCGTGGAGGAACTTGAAGAATCAGTTCATCAGTTCCTTCACGGCCTCTCGTCGCCACCCGAAGACCGAGGCAGCCCTCGAGGCCATCATCCAAAGACATGATGAGACCTTGAGGGAATTCATCAACCGCTTCAACCGGGAAGCAATCCAGGTCCCCTGCGCGGACCATATGAAGAGGTACTTGCTGGAGAGGGGCCTCCTCCCCGGCACAGAATTCAGGAAAGCTGTGGGCATCGAGCCACCTGCAACTTTTGATGCTCTCCTCGACAAAGCCCGAGCATATATGGACTACGAGGAGAGAGAAGCTGCCAACAGGGCACGAGACTCCAGGGCTCGCAATCATGGCAGCAGCTCGAGACAAGACACTCCTCCCCGACGCACCGGAGAGAAGAGGAAGGAAGACAGACCCCGGGAGGTCCGGGAACAAAGGGGCCCCTCTGGCCGGTTTACTGAGTACACTCCGCTCACGGCTTCCCGCGAGCGTATTTTGGCGGAGTGTGCAAGCACAGATTTTAAAGACGGTGGCGTCAAGCGTCCCCGACCAGCTCCTGCCAAGCCAGGAGTAGACAAAAACAAGTACTGTCAGTACCATAGGAGTCATGGTCACTTGACAGAGGACTGCGTCCACCTGAAGGATGCTATTGAAACCCTCATCAAAGGAGGGAGACTTGCACAGTACAGGAGAAACGACGCTCCCCGTCGTGAAGCCCGCGAGGCAAAGGAGCCCGAAGAAGATGCCCGACCATCTGACGAGTCGGTGCCAATCCAGACCGCCTTCTCGGTAACCAGGCCCGAGGATTTCGAACTTCCCGAGCTCCTGCAGGAGCCCCTGACGACACACAGCAGGTGGGAATACTTCCCCTCCGCCATGGTCATCAACGGGGGCGGGTTCAACGACCTCACCATCAACTCAGCCAAGAGGAAGTTGGACGAACTGGTCGACAAAGCTCCTCCTCAAACTGTGACTTTTGAAATGGTGAGGGGCAGATCAGAGCCTATCACATTCTACTTGGAAGAGCTCCCCGGCGGAGCACCGAACGCAGTCATCCCCTTGCTGATAAGGGCAAAGATGGCCAATTTTGACGTGCATCGCATCCTGGTCGACGAAGGGAGTTCCGTCGACGTGATGTACACCCAGCTGTTCCGGACCTTACAACTGGACGACTCCCATCTGTCTCCATATATAGGTTCGGACCTTCAAGGCTTCAACGGCTCGACGTCCAAACCTTGGGGATATGTCGAGCTCCTCGTGACATTCGGGGAAGGAACTGCTACAAGACAGGTGAAGGTCCGCTTCCTCGTCATTGACTGCCCGTCCCTGTACAATTGCATCTTGGGGAGGCCGACATTGGCGGAGCTGACAGCGGTCCCCTCAACTGTCCACCTCAAGATGAAGTTCTATACCAAGAGGGCGAGGGTAGCCACCATCCAGGGCGACCTCGCTGCTGCCCGCAGGTGCTTCAACGCCGCTTCAAGGGGACGGGATACTGTCGACGTGGGTCCCAGCACAAGGCCCATCAAGAAGACAAAGCAAGAGCCCGACGGAGCATCTCCCGAGGTAGAAGTTCAGAAGGCTCCACCAAAGGTCGACTCCATCGCCCTCGACGCCCGCTTCGACCAAGACGAGCCGGCCAGCAACGAGCAAATCCCCCCCCGACCTATCCCGGACGGCGATTTTGAACTCGTTCCCCTCGGGGCAGACCCGACCAAAGGAGTGAAGATTGGCAAAGACCTCCCCGACTTGGCCAGGAAGCAAATCAAGGCATGTCTGCGCGAGAATGCTGACCTCTTCGCCTGGAGCGCTGCAGAGATGCCCGGACTCGACCCTGAGGTCGCCTGTCATCACCTCGCCATTGATCCAGCCGCCAAGGCCGTAGTACAACGTAGGCGTAGGCAGTCTCCAGAAAAAACGGAGGCTGCTGAAAAAGCTGTAAAAGACCTCCTAGAGGCAAATTTTATTTCTGAAGCCCGGTACTCCACCTGGCTGTCAAATGTTGTACTTGTTAAAAAGAGTAATGGAAAATGGCGAATGTGTGTTGATTATACCGATCTCAATCGGGCTTGCCCGAAGGATGCTTTTCCTCTACCAAACATTGATATGCTGGTCGACAACTCGGCCGGCTACAAAACTTTGTCGTTCATGGACGCCTACTCGGGATACAATCAAATCCCAATGGCTCCGGGCGACAAACGCTGCACGGCGTTCATGACCAGCTCGGGAAACTATTACTACAACGTAATGCCCTTCGGACTGAAGAACGCCGGTGCGACTTACCAACGCATGATGAACAAAGTGTTCAACAAACAAATTGGCGACATGCTCGAGGTATATATGGACGACATGATCGTCAAATCTCGAGCAGATACCGACCACGCAGCTCACCTCAAGACTGTCTTCGCCCAAGCAAGACAGTGCAAGATGAGGTTCAACCCCGAGAAGTGCACATTTGGGGTTAAGGCAGGAAAGTTCCTCGGATTCTATCTAACAGAACGAGGCATTGAAGCCAACCCCGACAAGTGTCGAGCATTCGCCGACCTCCCGACTCCAACGTCGAAGAAGTCGATACAGATCATGAACGGCATGTTGACGTCACTATCACGCTTCGTCGCGAAGTCCGCTCAGCACGCCCTACCCTTTTTCAAACTCCTTCGAAAGGAAGCAGCCTTCGAATGGACCGAGGAATGCGAACACGCACTTCACCATCTGAAGCAGAGCTTGTCTCAACCGCCTGTGTTGTCTCGACCAGATAACGACGAGGCACTATACTTGTACTTGGCAGTTTCAAACGAAGCCATCAGTGCAGCTCTTGTCCGCGAGACTCCTGACGGGAAGAAACCTGTCTACTTCACGAGCAAAGCCTTACAAGGCCCCGAGAGCAGGTATCAACAGATAGAAAAGGTTGCTCTGGCCCTCGTCAATGCTGCGAGGAGGCTCAGACACTACTTTCTTGCACACACCATCATCGTGCGAACCGATCAACCGGTGAGGCAACTCCTGGGTCGGCCAGATATGGCGGGCAGAATGCTGAAGTGGTCCCTAGAACTCTCTGAATTCGACATTCAATACGAGAGCAGGAAAGCCCTGAAAGCACAAGCCCTGGCCGACTTCGTCGCCGAGATGACCTCTAACGACATTCCCCCGGGAAAGGAACACAAATGGACCATCTTCGTCGACGGAGCCTCCAGTGCGTCCGGAAGCGGCGCGGGGATCCTCCTCGAAAACGAAGAGGGTGTGGTAATCGAGCACTCCTTGGTTCTCTCTTTCCCGACGTCAAATAACCAGGCAGAATACGAAGCCCTGCTCGCAGGACTGAGACTAGCCGAGGACCTAGGAGCCCGTGAAGTTCAAATTTACACCGACTCCCAGCTCGTCGCTTCCCAAGTACAGGGAAGCTACCAGGCCAAGAATGACAACCTCATTGAGTACTTGAACTTAGTCAAAAAACACATGGCAAAGTTCATACGAGCAGAAATCTCTCACGTTCCCCGCGAGCAAAACACGAGGGCGGACATATTGTCTAAACTCGCAAGCACACGAAAGAAAGGCGGGAATAAATCCGTCATCCAGGAATCTCTGGCACGACCAAGCATCGAACCACCCTCGACTACGGTCGAGGTCCACGCCATCGGGGACGCCACGTCTTGGATGACCCCGGTCTATAATTTCCTTACGAAGGGAGAACTTCCGACGAACCAGGCCGACGCAGCCACAATAAAGCGGCGAGCGTGCTCCTATGTTGTTCTCGAGCAGAAACTGTACAGAAGGGGATTCTCCATTCCCCTCCTGAAATGCATTGACGAGTCCGCCATCCCCGACGTACTGCGGGAGATACATGAAGGTATCAACGCCCAGCACATGGGCGGTAAATCCTTGGCAAGGAAAGCCCTTCGAGCAGGATACTACTGGCCGACGATGCAACAGGACGCCAAGGAACACGTGAAGAAATGTGACAAGTGCCAGAAGCACGGGGATATGCACCTCGCTCCCCCACACGAGCTGAACACATTGTCGTCCCCATGGCCGTTCGCCTGGTGGGGCATGGACATCCTCGGGCCCTTCGTGCAAGGGACCTATCAGAACAAATTTCTAATCGTCGCCGTGGATTACTTCACAAAATGGATCGAGGCCGAGGCCCTCGCGAAAATCACCTCACATAACATCCTCCGTTTCTACAAAAGAAACGTGCTCGCCAGGTTCGGAATTCCGCAGGCACTGGTGACCGACAACGGTACCCAGTTCACCGACCACGGATTCCGAGACTTCGTCACCAAACTGGGGACCAAACATCACTTCACATCGGTCGAGCACCCTCAGACCAACGGGCAAGCCGAAGCCGCGAACAGAGTCATCCTCCGAGGGCTCAAACGTCGACTCGGCGAAGCCAAAAGAGGATGGGTCGAGGAGCTCCACAGCGTCCTGTGGGCATACCGCACCACACCCCACTCAACGACGGGTGAAACTCCATTCCGACTAACGTACGGCACCGAAGCTGTCATCCCAGTCGAAATCATGGAACCATCCCGACGAACAGAGGAACCTCTCGACGAAGAAATGAATGACGAAGCACTAAGGGATGAACTCGACCTAGTCGAGGAAATCCGATCGGGGGCTGCCCTGCGCGAAGCAACCCTGAAACAACGAGTGGCCCTACGCCACAACGACAAGGTCATCAAACGCGAGTTCGACATAGGCAGCCTGGTACTACGCAGAAACCAGAAAGACTCCCGCGAAGGGAAGTTGGCCGCGAACTGGGAAGGACCTTACCGCGTCCACGGCACCACGGGTACCGGGGCGTACTACCTCGAGCGGTTAGACGGAGAGCCATTACCAAGACCCCGGAATGCTGCTAAGTTGAAGCAGTACTACAGTTAGAAACTGTCAACACATAGGACCCTCGACCAGAAGCAACCACGCTCAAGCAACGAGGAGAAACGTCCAATTTCGTTTAAGGCTAAGGTACAGGCCCGACACACGACCAAATTGGCACGGCATCGCGCGGTGAACGTTGACGATCGAGAGTGCCCGACGTGGACAGCTATACCGAGCCCCACCGTCGTCGTACCCATAAGGCAGAACACCCAGCTCGCGATGGGCAGTTCACGCCAAGGGCGAATCGTCCCTACGGGCTCCACGCCCGACCGAGCAACCTCGCTCCGAAATGCCCGACATTCCATCAAGAATAACGGGACATCTACAAGGGTCAAAAGAAAATCTCTCCCCTCGAGCGCAACACTTAAGCAACCCCGGCCAACCAAAATAGGGCCGAGATTGCACACGAATGGAGACGAGCATATTCGCTCGCCAAATCAAAGCCACCTACGGGCACTCCTCGGGCCCAGGACTTGAGCTAAATTCATACAAGCATGTGAGTTCATACAAGGGCAGAAAATCCAAAATAAATAACAAGGTATAAACGCCCGAAGGCAACAAAGCAATATTAAACCGACCAAGAAGGCCGACGATGTTCAAAACATACAATGAACGGGCACGCAGGCCCAAAGAATACAAATTCAAATATCAAGGGCACGCAGGCCCGCTATCCAAAGAATACAAATATCAAACTTCCACATTATCATCATTGTCGACGCTGGGAGAGTCGGGCGGAGGAATGATCGCACCACCTACAACCCGATGTGTATGACCGATACCCTCGGTGACCAGGCCGGGGTTTAGCAATGAGAGCTGGTCGACTGCAGAATTGAACCCGTCTTCCAGAGCACCGACTGCGTCCGCCTCGAGGAGCCGGATATGGGCAATAAGCTCAGCCCGACTCTTCAAAACCACTAGGTCCTCGGGCTCATCTTCGGCGGGTTGCTGAACAGCATTCAGTTCCTCAACCTGTTTACCCAGGCGTTCGACTTCAGCAGCCAAACGATCCCTGTCGATCCGGAGCAACTCCCCTTCCTCAGTCAACCTCCCCGACTTCTCCTTTTCCAAGGTCAGCATCTCCCTCTCGGCATCAAGTATCGCGGTCTGCTCTTGGAACATCCCCTCGGAGCGTTCCAGAGCGACCTTCAACTTCCGCAAGCTCGCAGTCAAGGCCGCCTTCTCCTGCTCGAGCTCTTCAACACGAGCAGCATCCCCTGCATCCTCAGATAACACCAGATCCATTTCGGCCATTTTAACCAGCCCGTCCACGCTGGCGACCAGCCGCGACTTCCTCTCCTCTTTAGTCATCCTCTTTATGGCCTCGGCTTCATGAGCGACCACAGTCGGAGGGAACCGCTCGAAAAAGCCCTCCTCCTCGAAGCAAGGGGGGAAGGCAAAGGATTGAACAGCACCGGCATCTTCCCCGACAGTCGAACCGCCTTCCACGCGAGTCCTCTTCCTCTGCGTCAAAACGGCGCTGGCGTCAATCTCCTCGACCTCTGGATCCGACGCTGCTCCCGAGCTCGACGTCGAATCCACCCTCACCGGCTGAGGAACGTTCATGCTGGGCGGTGGTCCCATTCTCGTCGTTTGCGGGGCCTGCACGACCCTCTTGCCTCGCCTCTGGCCGGTTGACAATTTCAGGAGCCTTTCATGTCGGCTGGCCATCGTACCTGCACGAAGTAAAGGAAAAGTCAATATCGAGCAAAACGCGTAACTAAATGACGAGTAAAGAATTTCAAACAAACAACCTAACAGGCGGGCTGCCTGCCTATATGTCGAACATTCCACCAGCGCCTTGGTGTCGATCGGGCGAGCCTCGAATGTCGGGTAACCGTCCTTGTCGAGGATATCATTCCCTTCCCGCGTAACCCATTGGGAGGGATGAAAACTGTCGACAAAGTTGCAGAGAGCCTCATACGCCCGCTGATCCTCCGTGCACATGTCCCCGATTGCGGTATGGAAATAACCTGTTCCATGCTCGAAGTGTCGGGACATCCAGTACACCGGGAACTTAGCCCGACGTCCTAACACGGGGCTCCTGTCGTCGGCCAACATTGCTTCCCCGTCATCATCGCTGACCGGCCCTTCCTCCTCGAAGAGGGAATCTACAGCAGAGTCGGTAGTAGGGCGTACCACATACCACTTATCCTTGAACCCCCTCACAGAGTCCATGTACATCCTAAACAGTCTCCTCGACTGCTTCAGGGACACCCAGCTGTGCTTCCCTCCTCGGGACTGACGCTGTAGGTGGAATACCCGAAAGAAGAGAGGGATGGTCGCCCCAATCCTTAAGTAGCGACACGTCAGCTCAAACGCCCGGATGAAGGCGAGAGAGTTTGGGTGTAGCTGGGACGGGGCCAGCTCCAAATGCGTAAAGACCCCGGTCTCAAAGTCTGTGAACGGCAGCCGCAGCCCCAAGTCTTTAAACGCGATCTCGTACATCGCAAAGCTGTAGTCCGGGTACATTAAACAAATTCTGGCGTTGGTCGACGGCAGCATGACCACGAAATTCTGCTGGAAGTCGGGCTGGTCCTGCCCCTCTTCGATAGCGGTGAATGGATGTCGGTCATCCCGACTGTATATCGACGTCGTCCCCCGAGGCTCGGCGCCCACCCATTCCAGCGATGGGTCGGTCACGGTGTCTATAAGGTTGGCCGACTCGTCGGCACTCTGTTCTTCGCTATCACGACGACCGGAGGAGCTCGGCTCATTCGCCATGGTTACCTGCAGAGCACGGGAAACCAATCAGATTGAGCATGAAGTCCTATGCTCGACATAATCATGTCGTCCATACACTACTACACAAGTCCATTTTCACAAGTGGATGCCTCCCCGACTCTCCTGAATCCAGTGTTCTTCCTCAAAACAACTGCGCGGCCACTCTTCAAGCATGTCGATCCGAGGTATGAACATGGCGAGCCGCATTATGAAGCCCACGGCCACGACCATAAACATACCGGGCACCGTCATGAATCAGGCGCCCAGGATCATGAAGACCCCGGGCAGCTCTGAAGTTTTTCACCTAAAACTATGAATGTGTCGGCCACAAGTATGCGTTTGCCGGCCCTAGACATGAATCTGTCGGGCAAAACGCAAGTTTACCGGGCTAACCCAACATTAACGGTCCTAAAACATCTACAATTTCCAAGAATCATGCATTCTAAAACAGAAAAATGAAGAAAATAGATCACTTACTTGGATCAAAGTTGGGATTTGGCTAAGAAATGAAGAATCTGAGACGGGAAGTCACGACTGGAGAGAGTGTTGAGAGCGGCAACGGAGAGAGCGCGGAGAACGGAAAACGTATTATGGGGTCCAAGGACCCTATTTATAGTGATGACGTGGAATACCAAACGTCACCTCGTTCAGCCACGGACTCCATCTCCTCGACGCACTGCTCCCAACGTAATGATGGCCCTACCCCCTAGGGTGGCGGCACAACTCCCGAAAGATGCCTCGTGTGCTCGACTGACGCGCCCGGTACGGATCCTCCACGCATCCACCACCGAGGACGTCTCCGAGCACGGCACGAGGAGACCCCTCGAGGGTCCACGCCTCCATCCCGGGCACGAGACCTCAGCGACGGAACAACTTTGTTTCAAGTCATGGCTCCTCGCAAAGGAACCACGACTTGGGGGGCTCCTGTTCTGGACTGGGCCCGACAGGCCCAAAAGCATTACTAAGGCCCAGTCTAAAGGGACTCACTAAGGACCACACTGGGCAAAAAGGGTCACGTCCATGCCCGACACCCTGATGTCCACCTCGACATCTCGGTGTCCAGCCCCACGATGAAGCCATGCTCGACAGCCTGCCGTCCAGCTCTATGTCCTGGCTTCCAGCTCGACACTCGCTGTCCAGCTCGAGGTCTTGGCGTCGAGCTCGGCACCGTGCTGCGCAGCTCGACATGGTCTCGAGCTAACTTGCTAGGGCAGACTTAGTCCACCATTGCCCCAACGATACTCCGGAAAGACCGCGTCTCCGTCCGCCCGCACTTCATGCAGCATATCCAGGAAGGGGACCACGTGCTGGTCCCCACTACCCACGTAGAACCTGGTAGTTCCTCCATTGGGCCAAATCCGCCCGGCCCAATGAAGGAACCTTGGCCCAGCGCTGGGGGCTATAAATACCCTCTGTTTCCAGAGGGTCAGGTATTCATCATTCTAACCTCAACTCTATTATCTGCTTGTACTCCCACTGACTTTAGCATCGGAGTGCCTTGCAGGTACCCCCCCCTCCTCGTTCAAAAAGCCTTCAGCTCGGAGTAAGCCGTGACGGTCCAAACCTTCTGATCAGGTCAGATCACAAACACAATGGATTAAGGCATTGTTCTGATCTATAGAAGTTTACACATTGAATTAATCTAAAAATGGCAAAAAGGCAACATTGCCACTTTGATAAAGTTGGCTTTATGTCAAGTTATTCCTCTTGAGCCGTGAACCCATTCTTTTGCAGCAAACCAACACCACAAACTTAGGGTAAAGTACAACAACTTTTTGCAGCTAAGAAGGAGGCCTGTACAGGCCATAGCACGGTCACTTCTCACTTTTGCTTCAAAACCACGAAACCTTGCAAAAGGTCAACAACTCTTGTAACTGATATAACCAAGTGTTGTAAACATTTAAAATAAGTTTCTCATAACATACCAAGCCAGAAACACGAGCTCTAAGCCTCTCAAACACCCTCGTACACCAAAATCACATTTTCTTGCAAAACAGGGCAGGTTCTGCATTTTGATTTCCAAATCACAAACTACTCGTGCATTTTGCTTGCAATCAGTTCCAATACACTCCATACAACCTACCTAAACTATCCCAACCATTCCCAAGTCACTGTAACTCCATTTATACACTTCACCATTTCTGAATTTTAAGTTTGCAGGTTGAGTTCTATAGAGATATTCAAGCAAGTTCAAAACTAGCTAAGCATTGGAAAAGCTCTAAGGAACTTCAAGCAATCTCACAAGCATCTCAGGCCTCACTGAAAACTCCTGCATTGCCATACTCGAGCTTGACTGAAATAGGTAAAGTTCAAACTTCTATCTCTCCATTTAAGAATCATTAGGCTTAGGTTTGTGAATAAAAAATGTAGTACTCATTGCCCTTGAGCTGTACATATGCATAGATTTCATTTAAGTTAACTGAGTTGGGAGAATTTGAGTGATGAACTTTCTGAAAAAGCTAGGTTAGAAATTAGGGCCAGGGAAATTCTCTCTGGTCTTTGAGAGTTAGGTTAAGTTTTTTATATGGTTAGAATCGTATGATCATGCTTTATATCTTTCATGTTGCAAGTTTTTGTTTTTAAGCACAAATGCAGGATTTCCAGTTTTGAATACCAGGCGCGCATTTTTCTTGTCACAAGGTCAGGGATGAAGGCCATCTGGGCTGGGCTTGGCTTGGCATGACTGTTTGCACCCTCCATCCTACTTCCTGCACCCCCTCAGCCCATTTGTTTATTTTTCATATTTTTTTTATTTCTTTTTAAGTTTCTGACTTTATTTTATTTTTTATAAAAACATTAAAAATTACCAAAATTATTTTCTTAAATTTTCATATTTTATTTTATTATTTTTATTATTTTTTCTAGCATGAAAATAGTTTCTTAAATAATATACTTTTATTTTCTTAAAGAAAAACTTATAATTAATACAAAAAAATATTATATTTTTATTTTTATTATTTATATACTTAAATAATATTTTTCTCACACATTTAATTTTTTAACATTTTGTATATATTTTATTTCATTTTTCTTGCACATGAATAAATAATATAATTAATATATATATATATATATATATATATATATATATATATATATATATATATATATATATATATATATATATATATATATATATATATATATATATATATATATATATATATATATATATATATATATATATATATATATATATATATATATATATATATATATATATATATATATATATATATATATATATATATATATATATATATATATATATATATATATATATATATATATATATATATATTCTTAAAACAAATTAGGGTTTCCACCCTCAATAAGAATAATCTTTTATTTTCTTATACATTAAATAAACTTATTTTTACATACATAAAAATAATACAAAAACACTTTTGCATATTCATATTTATTTGCATATTTAAATATTGTCTATTTATTTATTTGCACAATGAGTTCAATTGGGTTGTAATAGTTGACTTAGGGTTTTAATTTCTTGCAAATATCCCCCTATCCAAATTTGTATCCCCCTCCCCATAATCATGTTGTAATATTTGTAGATTTATTGTTACGCACTTTATTGCTTTCAAATATGAATGATAGAAAGATTAGGGTTTGTATGCAAAAATCCAAAATCAAACAAATAGCTTGACTAATGCAAGACAAAAATGCATGAAAACAACAACACAATGCACACAAGCACCCCTAGGGTTTCATCCACTTGTTGCCTTTAAAATGGCCATGGTATGCATGCTAGGTATCTTGGCAAAACAAAACAAAAATAAAAGATCATAGTCCCTCGATGATGCTATCTTGGTTGCCTAAACAAAATGATCTAGTCCCTCAAAAAACTTGCTAAGATACTTGGCAACATTGTTATCATGGCCATACGATGACCCACGCCCGTCCCGTTTAACATCCAAACACAAGGTTGTTCACCAAATACAATGGTAAAACAATAATGTGAAAGTGTTAAAAATGTGTAGGAAAGATCTTTGAGTAGGTAGGTAGATGCTCCTAGTTACTTGATCAAACTTGCAAACATCCTTGCTATTTTCAAAAACACATTACAACACAATTTCAAAACATTTTCCAAAACAAACTTTCAAACATTGAAACATCTTTTCAAAAGACAAACACCTTTGTATACATGCAAACAAGAATCATTATAAAGGTTGCCTAAACAAAGGCCTCTTTTCAAAATATTTTCAAAACCACACACAAAAGCACCATTTCAAACAATTGAAAAGCAAAAGCAAGTGATTTAAACAAGTAACTAAGAGCCCATGGAAAACCATGGATGAAAAGGGTGCTAGCACCTTCTGTTTTCATAATCTACCCCCCGAACCCAAGAAAACATCTCAAAGGTCTTTCCTGTGCTTTTTGACCTTTCCTTTGGATAAAATAAAAAGTCGGTGGCGACTCTTGCTAAACCGAAACATTTGCGAACACAAACGCAAAACCTCAAGTCAGTTCTCCCACCATATCACAGAACTGGCGACTCTGCTAGGGAGAAAATTTAAAAGTAGGGTTACCTTAGAGTTTAGATCACCTTTTTCATGCCTACCTTGTTTGCTTTGATTGCTTTACATTTGGTTCTATTGTTTGCGTTTGAAATCCTCTACCCGGATTTGGGAAACATTCATAGGTAAATAGCAATACGTTGTGGAAACTGTGCGGGGTATACCGACATGGTTGAAGCAATAGCTATATTAGTGCGACATATTTGTGGGTACCAGTAGCCTTTGGTTCAATCAAAGAGAATACGGGGCCGCTGAGTGATGTCATGAAGCACTAATGGACTTTTAGAACCTTTACTTGACCATCTTGGCCTTTTTAGGGGTAGTGGGATGACCGGCTTTGGAGCAGTCCGAAGTTGGTAGATACTCGATACTACACTCATTGAGGGTTGTTTTCTTGGAATATTTCGGTCTCCAGTAAAGTGGCTAAACTGAAACAATGAACACGGAAAATAATCCAGTGATATTGAGCTCCTTAGAACCCGGTTACTATTTATAGAACAGGTTGAGCCAACTAAACTTCAAGAGGGTACTTACCTCTGAAACCCCGTGCAAGCCTGAAACTAGGAACTTGTGTGATTTGCTTGTACATATACTTGTGCATACATCATAAACATCATGAAGCATCATTTGCATCCACTAACTATTTCAAGGATTTGGATCTTCATCTTTGTTCCTATTTTGTAGGTTATGGAATCACTCCGTAGAAAAACTATCCAGGTCAACCTTGTGAGAATCCCCCATAAACTCAAGGAGCTTGCTTCCAAGATTCCAGATAATTCTCCATTCACTGAAAGACATGGTAGACTTCTCAACTTGGTCAACTCCAACATAGAGGAAGACATGGTGAAAGTTCTCTTCCAGTTCTTTGACCCCCTACATCACTGCTTCACGTTTCCTGATTACCAGTTAGTGCCTACTTTGGAGGAATTTTCTCAACTCCTGAGGATTCCTATTCTCCATCAACTACCCTACAACGGTATAGAAAGAGACCCAAAGCCGGAAGATGTTGCTCAAGCCCTACACTTGCAACCATCTGATGTCAATGGTCATTGGGAAACCAGAAGTGGTGTCAAGGGTTTCTTGGCAAAGTTTCTGTTTGAGAAGGCACAAGACTGCTGGAATTCTCTATACCTGCAAGCTTTTGAGGATATTGTAGCTCTTCTCATCTATGGGTTGGTCTTGTTCCCAAACCCTGACCAGCTTATAGATGTCAATGCTGTCAATATTTTCATATCTCGGAATCCTGTGCCTACATTGCTTGGGGACATCCTACACTCATTTCACACACGAACAATGAGGAAAAGAGGTGTTCTCATGTGCTGTACTCCTCTTCTAGCAAGGTGGTTTATTTCTCACCTTCCCCAATCAGTCTTGAAGAATGAGCAAGGCTTAAGGTGGTCACAATGATTGATGACTCTTACACATTCAGATGTTCATTTGTGTTCCCGGTCCAGAGAAAATGTCATCATCATTGATCTTTGTGGGGAATTCCCTAATGTCCCACTACTTGGCATTAGGGGAGGAATTACCTACAACCCCTGTTTGGCTCTGAGACAATTTGGGTATGCATGAAGGGATGGCCCTCATGACATGCTGATTCCAGACTTGGTTTTTGACTTCGACAACGATGTTCAAGGACTTCGACAAAGGTTTATTCGAGCTTGGAGGATGCCCAACAAGTTAGACTGTAAGACACTGGGACACAAGAATTCCATCCCCCTTGAGCCTTACCTCAAGTGGGTACGAACCCGCACTCAGAGTCTTATGATGCCTTACCCCCACATTCTCCCTGTGATCAAAGAGCCTGTTATGGAAGGAGAGGTTCCATACACCCTCCTACATACTGACATGCCAACATCACTGGAAGATTTGCAAAGGAGTTGGATACAGCTCAAGGGAGAACACAATACTTTTGAAGCCCAATTCTACGCCAGTGAGAAGAAGGTTTTGGAACTTACTCGTCAACTCCACGAAGAGCAGACTCTTAACACCTACATCGCACCAAAGAGGATGCGCAACGTCTTTTTACATTATAATTTTGTATTTATTTTTCCCATGGGGCATCTATGTACTAACAAATTCTATCTTATTAATATGACGTGTGTTCCTTTTTGTTTACAACAAATTTGAATTTATGAATCCTTGATTGCATTACATGAATACACATCATTCATCATATGCATAAACAGGTCTTCACACCAGGTTTCCTTATCTCTCTGCTGTTTATTTCAGCAAGATGGATATAGAGCAGACGGTCAAAGATTTGCAAGCACAGAATTCACAGTTCCAACAACTACCCATGACCTTGGCAAAGGGTCAGGAGGATCTTAAAGCTCTGT
Source organism: Vicia faba (assembly GCA_948472305.1). Classification (NCBI taxonomy): domain Eukaryota; kingdom Viridiplantae; phylum Streptophyta; class Magnoliopsida; order Fabales; family Fabaceae; genus Vicia; species Vicia faba. The sequence continues at coordinate 792,465,244 of OX451741.1, forward strand.
TGGAGAAGGAAAAAGAGAAAAAGAAAAAGAAAAGAGTTGGTGTGGCTACTTTGGGTAGAAGATTTGAAGGTCAAACTAGAAGGGTCCTGGATTTCCCCTCAACATCTGATGAAGGGGTAGGAAAAGGAAAGGGAGTTGCAGTGCAATTTGAGTATGAGGAAGAAGAAGAAGAAGAGGATGAAGACTATTCTGAACAGCAGTATCCTCCTGCAGACGACAAGTACAAGAATTTGGAAGAGCGTCTGGCTGCCATGGAGGTGCAAAGAGTTCCGGGGCTGGATTTCGAAGAGTTAGGGTTGGTTTCTGGGATTGTCGTTCCCCCCCAAGTTTAAAGTACCTCTGTTTTCTAAGTACAATGGGTTGGCATGCCCAAAGATGCATCTGCGGTCTTACGTCAGAAAAATTCAACCACATTCTTATGACAAAGATTTGTGGGTCCATTTCTTCCAGGACAGTCTGGCGGGGACGCAGCTGGATTGGTTCTACCAGCTAGAAAGGTCTGACGTACATAATTGGGAGGATTTGGCTGCTGCCTTCTACAAACAATATCAATATAATGCAGACTTAGCACCAACCCGTACTCAATTACAGAGTATGGGCATGGTCTCAAATGAAGGCTTTAAAGAGTATGCCCAGAAATGGAGAGACTTGGATGGAAGGGGGCAGCCACCATTGTCTGAGAGAGAGCTTGTGGATATGTTTTTGGGGACCCTGTCAGGTCCATTCTTTAATCACTTGATCGGAAGTTCGTCTGCGGGGTTCACTGAGTTAATTCTGACTGGTGAAAGAGTTGAAGCCGGAATCAAGAGCGGTAAAATTCAAAAAGATGCATCTGCTTCCACCGCCATCAAGAAGACTTTTCCAGCAAAGAAAGAAGTCTTAGCTGTCTACTCTCAAAGAGGTCAAGGAAGAGTTGAGCGTCGGCCAGCGGTGGGGGCCATAATGATTCAGAAGTCTACAGCTGATCAGCCCAGAAACAATCAACCCAGAACCAACCAACAAAGGGCAGAAAGGCCTGCTAGGCAATTCACCAAAATAAACATGACACCTGCTCAGGTTCTCCCCCATCTCTTGAAGTTAAACCTTATAACCCTGAGAGAGGCACCACAAAATCCGAATACAACTTCTCCTTTTTACCATGCCAACGCTAAATGTGCTTATCATTCAGACAGCCTGGGGCACGATACCAATAATTGTTGGGCCCTAAAGAATAAAATCCAGGATTTAATAGACGCGAAAGAAGTGGAATTCGACGCCCCTGAAAATATGAATGTGATCTCTACTCCAATGCCAAAGCATGGCCACAATGCCCATGCTATTGAAGAAGATCTTTTTGTTGCTACTGTTGATGATTTGATGACTCCGTTACCAATGATCAAGTTGAATCTGTTGAAGGCTGGGATTTTCCCAGGTTGTGAAAAAGATTGCTGCCTTTGTTCATCCTTACCATCTGACTGTCTGTTGTTGAAGTTAGGCATCCAACGCCTAATGGATAATCAAGAAATCCTTTTTGAAAAGACTCTTGTTACTCTCACTCCTGTCAATAATGTTGCCATAACTACCATATCTGTCAATCTTTCCAAGGTCTCCAAAAGACCTGTTAAGATTACATCCGATCCAAAGATTACACCTCTAAAGATAACTATGTCGGGGCCTATCCCATACAAGTCCAACAAATCAATACCGTGGAACTATGGAGGAGATATCTTCTACCACGATATTAAGCAGATTGAATCAAATGAAGAAAGTTCTGATGAAGAGACTTCTGACGTTGGGAATATTGCTGGAACGAGTAAAATCACCCACAACGGAAGAATTTTCTCTCCGGAGATTGCTCCTCCAAGGGAAATCTTCGGACCCTCAATTGCTCATAAAGTTACTCCTGTGTCGGTCAACATATCTGTAAGAACTCCAGTTATTGAAGAAATTGTGACTCCTGTGGTTGTACCCTCTGCTATTGCTGATGATAGAGGGAAATGGATCTAAGAAGCGCCCGTCAGGACGAGGGCTCGGCCTTTGGTCATCCCTGAGACCACTCAAAAAGAAATGGAAGAGATTTTGAAAATAATTAAGAAAAGCGATTATAATGTTGTGGAGCAACTGGGGAAAGCCCGCTCAAAAATCTCTATGCTGGCCCTGTTGCTCTTTTCTGAAGCCCATGCCAAAGCTTTGATCAGATTCTTGAAGACGGCCCACGTGCCTCACGAAACCTCCACGGACCAGTTCCAGGAATGTGTAGCATGTCTAACAGTAGACAATGGTCTTGGGTTCTCCGATGTTGATTTAACATCTAAAGGGAGAAATCATAATGACGCTCTGCATGTCTCGGTGGAATGCAGAGGGACTACTCTAGCTCACGTTCTGGTTGATACTGGGTCGTCTTTAAATATCTTTCCTAAGAAAGCATTGGACAGATTGGACTGTGAAGGTTTAACTCTGAAGCCCAGCAATATCATTGTCAGAGCCTTTAATGGTTCTAAAAGGATGGTTCACGGGGAGGTGGACATCCCGATTAAAGTGGGAACTGAAACCTTCAACTCTACATTCTATGTCATGGACATCCGTCCCTCTTATTCTTTATTGTTGGGAAGACCCTGGATTCATCATGCTGGAGCCGTTACTTCAACTCTGCATCAGAAGCTCAAGTACCCTGTTCAAGGGAAAATTGTGACTGTTCTCGGCGAAGAGGAGTACATGATAAGCCATCTTAATTCTTTCCGCTATGTGGAATTGGATGGTGAATTCATAGAAACCCCCTTTCAGCATTTTGAGGAGGTAGCTCAGGAAATTGCAGCAGTGCCTTCTGTACCCATGATTACCCGACCTCTGCCTCGGATGTCATCACTCAAAGATGCAAAGGATGTGATTGAAGAAGGAGGAAGCACAATCTGGGGGCAGCTGCCCAATTTTCCTTTCAAATCAGATAAATTCGGCTTGGGTTTCACTGCTTCTGCTCAAAAGGCTGTATGCCGCTCCCGGGCTGGAGGGCCACCAGTAAAGATCACCCATCATAGAGTCGATGCTTTAGAGGATGTTGAAGAGGAGAGAAACCTTGAAGACTGGATTTTCCCTACCATTGAAGGAGGATTGAGCAATTGGGAGGCGAAGGACTTTATTCCCATTACTTTCATCAATCAGTAATTTATCTTTCAAACATTTCTGTTGGTTTGTAATAATTCTTGAACAATTCATACACTTTTTACCTTGGGCCTTACCCGAGGTACATAGTTCCATTTGTAAGGGTTTGATTTTTCATCTTCATATGCCATTTTAATGGATTATAGACGTTTTCACATCTAAACTTTTATGTTCATTTTATTTCTTTTACATTTTATTTGTTTAAAGGTGGCTATCCCTTACACACACCTACACTCACCAATGCAGGTACCCATCCATTCCGGATTCCATGGGTAACAATTATGCTATGACCTTCAGTGACTCTGAAGATCTGGTCTACCATGCCGAGTACGAAGGTGATGAAGACTGTGAAGTGTCTGGAGAATTGGCTAGACTGCTACAACAGGAAGAAGGGCTATTCTGCCCCACGAGGAGTTGTTAGAAACTATCAACTTGGGTACTGCCGAAGACAGAAAAGAAGTCAGAGTGGGTGCCAACCTTGAGTCAAGTGTCAAAGAGCGCTTAGTTCAGCTGTTGAATGAATATGTTGAGATCTTCGCCTGGTCCTACGAAGACATGCCAGGACTCGATACAGATATTGTGGTTCACCGTCTCCCTACTAGAGAAGACTGTCCACCAATCAAACAGAAATTCCGCCGAATGAGGCCCGACATGTCTGAAAAGATCAAAGCTGAAGTGATGAAGCAGTTCAATGCTGGGTTTCTTGCTGTTACTTCCTATCCATAATGGGTTGCTAACATTGTGCCCATACCTAAGAAGGACGACAAAGTCAGAATGTGCGTGGATTACAGAGACTTAAACAGGGCTAGCCCTAAAGATGACTTTCCACTACCGCACATTGATATCTTTGTTGACAATACAGCTCAGCACAAGGTATTTTCTTTCATGGATGGATTTTCAAGTTACAACCAGATTAAAATGGCCCCTGAAGACATGGAGAAAACTACTTTTGCTACATAGTGGGGTACGTTCTGCTATAAAGTGATGCCATTCAGACTGAAGAATGTCGGGGCAACCTATCAACGTGCCATGGCAACTTTGTTTCATGATATGATACATCATGAGATAGAGGTCTACGTAGACGACATGATAGCCCATTCACAAACTAAAGAAGAACACCTCGACCATCTGCAAAGCTGTTTGTCAGGTTGAAAGAGTACAAGCTCAGACTAAACCCTAACAAGTGCACTTTCGGAGTCAGGTCCGGTAAACTTTTGGGTTTCATCGTCAGTAACAAAGGCATCGAGGTTGATCCTGCAAAAGTCAAAGCTATACAAGAAATGCCTGCCCCTCGCACTGAGAAGGAGGTTAGAGGTTTCTTGGGACGCCTAAACTACATTGCAAGGTTCATTTCTTACCCAACATCTACCTGTGAACCAATCTTCAAGCTGTTGAAGAAAGATCAGATGGTTAAATGGAATGATGACTGTCAAGTTGCTTTCGATAAAATCAAGGAGTATTTGCTAGAACCTCCTATCCTGATGCCTCCTGTCGAAGGAAGACCGCTAATCATGTATTTGACTGTTTTGGATAATTCAATGGGGTGCGTACTGGGCCAACATGACGAGTCTGGCCAAAAAGAGCATGCCATTTATTACCTTAGCAAAAATTTTTACCGACTGTGAGACTCGCTACTCACTGCTCGAGAAAACTTGCTGCGCTTTGATATGGGCTACTCGCCGGCTAAGGCAGTATATGTTGACACATACCACTCTACTGATATCTAAAATGGATTCGATCAAGTACATCTTCGAGAAGCCTGCTTTATCTGGAAGAATAGCTAGATGGCAGATGATCCTGACCGAATATGATATCCAGTACACGAACCAAAAATCCATAAAGGGGAGTGTGCTAGCTAACCATCTAGCTCATCAAGCCGTCGAAGATTACCAATCCATGAAGTTTGACTTCCCCGACGAGGATATTATGACTTTGGACAACATTGAAGAGAACAAACCGTATGATGGACCTGAACAAGGATCCTGATGGACCCTGTACTTTGATGGTGCCTCTAATGCACTTGGCAATAGTATCGACGCAGTACTTATCTCTCCACAAGGTTGCCATACACCTTTCACCGCCAGACTCTATTTCAGTTGCACCAACAACATGGCTGAGTATGAAGCTTGTATCTTTGGTCTAAAGGCTGCAATTGACTTGGGAATCAAATCTCTGATTGTGTTTGGGGACTCAGCTTTGGTGATCATTCAAATCAAAGGAGAGTGAGATACTAAACATCCAAACCTCATCCCTTACAAAGAACATGTATTGACATTGTTACCTCATTTCGAGCTGATTACCTTCGAGCACTTTCCGCGAGAAGAAAATCAGCTAGCGGATGCTCTAGCTATAATGTCTTCCATGTTTAAACTTAATTGGGATAATGAGGCTCCCCAAATCACCATTGAATGGATGGATGAACCTGCACATTGTCACGAGATTAATACTGAAGAAGTAGTGGACCGACCTTGGTTTCACGAAGTCAAAAGGTATCTCGAGACGCAAGAATATCCTGAAGGAGCTTCAGTCAACGACAAAAATTTCTTAAGGAAGTTCTTGGCAAAGTTATTCTTAAGCAATGGTATCCTGTACAAGCGCAATCATGATTGCATCCTGCTCCGTTGTGTAGACAAGATTGAAGCTGAACAGATCATGGCTGAACTGCACAATGGTACCTTTGGCACTCACTCTAGCGGATATACAATGGCCAAGAAGATTCTACGGGCAGGCTACTACTGGTCTACCATGGAAGCTGACTGCCATCGACATTCCCGTACTTGTCATAAATGCCAAATCTATGCGGACAAGGTACATATTCCTCCAGTTCCTCTCGATGTCCTAACAGCTCCTTGGCCATTCGTAATATGGGGAATCGACATGATTGGAGAGATCAAGCCTACAACATCCAATGGACACCGCTTCATCTTGGTGGCTATTGATTACTTTACCAAGTGGGTCGAAGAAGCTTCCTTCGCATCCGTAACAAAGAATGTGGTTGCCCGCTTCATCAAGAAGAACCTCATATGTCGTTACGGTATCCCCGATAGGATCATCACTGACAACGGTACAAACCTGAACAATACTATGATCACCGCCTTGTGTGAGCAGTTCAAGATTCAACATCACAATTCATCTCCCTATCGGCCAAAGATGAACGGTGTTGTCGAAGCTGCGAACTAAAATACCAATAAGATCATTCAAAAGATGACAGTCACCTACAAGGACTGGCATGAAATGCTACCATTTGCTATGCATGGGTACCGTACCACGACACGAACTTCAACTGGGGCAACACCCTATTCTCTAGTATACGGCATGGAAGCTGTTTTACCTATCGAGGTTCAGATTCCCTCATTGAGAATCATGAAGGATGCTAGTTTGAGTGAAGACGATTGGATTCAGACCCAGTTTGATCAACTTAACTTGATTGATGAAAAGCGACTTACTGCTGTTTGCCAGGGTCAAACGTATCAAAAACGGATGATCAATGATTTCAATAAGAAAGTTAGACGGCAGGTATATCAAGTGGGAGATCTTGTAATCAAGCGGATCATCTTGCCACAAAGTGATCCCAGGGGCAAATGGACTCCTACTTACGAAGGACCATTTATGATCAAAAACATCTTTTCTAGTGGGGCAATGATCTTAACCACCATGGATGGAGACGACCTGCCGCACCATGCGAACGCAGACATAGTCAAAAGATACTACGCATAAACAACCCGGCAAGTTGAAAACCCGAAAGGGCGACTTGGGCAAAAATGGGCATCCCAGTGAATCGAAAACCCGAAGGGGCGGTTCAGGAAAAAATTAGGGATAAAAAAAAATCTGTACACCCGGCAAGTTGAAAACCCGAAAGGGCAACTTGGGCAAAAAAGGGTTTCCTGGTGGATCGAAAACCAGAAAGGGCGGTCCAGGCAAAAGTTAGAGAATTAAAGCGTATGACTATGTCTCGTCGGATCACTTTAAGGACAATATCTTCACAGACAAGATCCAGGATTCTGATCAACTCAACCACCTTCGGAGGAAGCAACAATGGACAAGAGATTCAGAGTTACGAAGGCTATAGTAGAATGGGAACCCCATGGAATTTTTACACATAGCCATCTTTCTTTGTATAAATTTTTCTCATTTTTATGACAACATTCTCTTACTAGGATGTCTGTCTCCTTTGTAAAAAATACTTACACAAAGTTAATACAAAGATACTTCAAAGAGAAGAAAACTATTTGCCTTCTCTTTTTTTTTACACTTGTGTTTTATTTGAAAACGTCCAATGATTTATCTAATGAGCATATGCATTTGAATATAATCACATGTTCACAAATAAACGAAATGGGAAAGAATAATTACTAATAGGTTGAAAGTATAGGAAGACGTCTTTAGGTTATTCCAGGAGAAATCCCCTGCAGCATATCATCTTAACCCCCAGCGGAGCTAAAACCTTGAAATAACATATCCCCAGCGGAGTTAAATTTCAAAATCCCCATCAGAGTTAGTTTTTCAAACTCCTAATCCCTAGCGGAGCAAAACTTTGAACTACAGATCCTCAACAAAGATGAAACCTTCTTCCCCAACGGAGTCAAAATTTCCACAATCAAATCAGCATGTCATTAAGATCCCCATTGGAGCTGAGATTATCAATCTACAATGGAAACCATTTAGTTTCTCCAGATTCCCCAGCAAGTTATCTTAAAGTCTGAGAATCAACCAAATAACAATTAACTTTTGTCTTTTCCCAAACCTAGGATAAATTCCCCAGTAGATTGGCATAGAACCCAAACTCTGGAAGAATGAGCTGTTCCCCACAGAGTCTCCTAAAACTCTCCAACAAAATAAGCTTTCTCCCCACAGAGTTATTTTTATTTCCCAGCATATTGAATATTCTCAATCCCCAGCCACAGTCATCAAGGTTCTCAGGATTACCCAAGCAGGTTTCTCAAGCAGCACTTGGCACTATTTTTACAACAGAATGTCTATCATCTTCCAACTTCAAAGGACTTGAAGGATTCCTATATCCCCAGGAAAGTCGTGAAGGATTCTCACATCCCCATAGAAGTTGTCAGAGTTTTTGATGATCCCCGCAAGTTGCCATGGATTTTCTGTCCCCAGCAGTGGTCCAAGGATTTCTCTTCCTCAGCAATCAAAGGTTTTGAATCTCCAGCGGCGGTCAAGGATTTATTTTCCCCAGCAACAGTCAAAGATTTTATTATCTCCAGCGGTCAAGGATTTATTTTCCTTAGCAAGACAGTGAATCAGCTTACATGCGCATACATTACATTCATACATCATAAATATTGATAAAACACATCTTATTGCATCATACATTTCATGCAACATAACTTTGTGTTTCAGCTAACATTTTACCCTTTTTAGGATAAAATTAACAGCTATCTGTAACAAATGTTCAAAGTTCAAATACAACTTAGAGATGCTCCAGACACAGATGCTATTCTATTGCTTATTCAAAACAATGTTCAGATACCTGTTCCAGTTTAAGCTAGAAAGCCCGGAGATCTACCGGAAAATAGTGGAATCCCCAGCAAATTACTGTAAAGCCTGGAATAGACCAGATAGCATTATAAAGCACCATGAAGCCTGGAATTGACCAGATTGTGGTACACCTTAAATTCAAGCTATGAAGCTCGGGTTCGACCGGATAGTATCTTGATCTCTACAAAAGACTGTGAAGCCTGAGTTTTGACCAGATAACAGTGAGGTACACTATGAAGCTTAGATTTTGACCAAATAGAAATTTACTTGGCTAATTACTTTGAAGCCCGGATTCAACCGGATATTAGTAAGCCCCAAAATCAAAAGGAAGCTCAGAGGCGACCAGATAACCATTTGATTTTCTTCTGAAGCCTGGATTTTGACCAGATAGGAAGTAAGGTATCGTGAAGCCTGGATTTTGACCAGATAACGGTACAAGACACTGTGAAGCTTGGATTTTGACCAAATAGCAGTTTACTTGGATAATTAATTTGAAGCCCGAATTCAACCGGATATTAGTAAGCCCCAAAATCAAAAGGAAGCTCGGAGGCGACCATATAACCATTTGATTTTCTTCTGAAGCCTGGATTTTGACCAGATAGGAAGTAAGGTATCATGAAGCATGGATTTTGACCAGATAACGGTACAAGAAACTGCGAAGCTTGGATTTTGACCAAATAGCAGTTTACTTGGCTAATTACTTTGAAGCCCGGATTTAACCGGATATTAGTAAGCCCCAAAATCAAAAGGAAGCTCGGAGGCGACCAGATAACCATTTGATTTTCTTCTGAAGCCTGGATTTTGACCAGATAGGAAGTAAGGTATCGTGAAGCCTGGATTTTGACCAGATAACAGTACAAGACACTGTGAAGCTTGGATTTTGACCAAATAGCAGTTTACTTGGCTAATTACTAAGAAGCCCGGAATCGACCAAATATTAGTGTGCTTTAAATTTAAGTAGAAACCCGAAGGCGACCGGATAGCAACTTAATTCCTTCTAAAGCATGGAGTACGACCAAATAAGAATTGAGAAATTGCGAGGCCTGAAGAACGAACAGATAACAAGTTTAATCTCACCCTAGTAAGATACTGTAAAGCTTGGAGCACGACCAGATAGCAGTTCATTTTCACCTCTTCTACCAAGAGATGATTCCTCAGTATAATAACGGACGACTGAAGCTCCTAAAATTCTACTTCTACCATGACAAAGACCAGCATTCCCCGACATGATCCTCCTCAACAACAGGTACACGGGCTCTCACAAAGGAATCTCTCATGCGATCAACATTTTTGAATGGCATATTTAAGACCATCTCCGACAAGATTCTTTCACCTCTCCAAATGGCATCTTTAAGCCCATTTCCTCAATTACATTTTGACAAGTGCAAATTTACGGGCACTCTAGTGTCCAATCCTCTTTTACCTTCGAGTCACGAAAGGCAAACTCGCCAATCTAACTCTTCAGGGTCAAGAAGATTGAACATGGGCAGCTATTGTACCCCAAAATTTTCCCTCTCATTTTATCAAGATTTTCCCCTCACAAGACTCTTTGAACTCAAGACCAAGCTAGGGCTTGCTCTGCTCAAGACATCTCCTTGCACTATTGACCTGAAATTTGGGTTTGAGGTTGCACAAGGAATTTTGGACTTCTAATGCCCTATGTGACCATCATACTTCATGTTGGACTCCTAAGATTTCTCATACCAAGTTTCAAGCCTTGAATCAAATTTTTGCCTAGTCAATTAGACAATTGACCTAAAAATCAACTGTATTGGGGAAAAAGTCAACTGTGGCCAATTTACAGTCAAACCTCATGATTTTTGATCCACATCAACATTATAGGCTCATATGAACCATTTGATCAAGTTTGGACCACAACTCCTCAAGAAATTTGATCAGATCTTCAAAAGGGCAAAATGGTCATTTTTAGGGTTTTGACTACAGAAGGGCAATTTCTGATTTTTCACCTAGCCAATGGCAAATTGGGTTCAAGCATGGATTCAAGGACTCAATGGCATCATTTTTACCAAATCACAAGGTTCAAAAGATCCCAAATGCATTGGATTGACAGATGAATTTTCCAGTAAACTGATCAAAAATCAACTGTACACTGAAAAGTCAAACTTTGACTTTTTGGTCAAAATCAAGTGCCAAGGGTAATTTTTCATCAAGATGTGTCAAAACATGAAAAATTTTCACCAAGAAACCTAATTTTGAAAATTAGGGTTTAAAATGGAAAATTTTCTTAACTTAGAAATTTTCTAAGTTATGAAAATTTCTTATTTTTTCCCAACTTTGCCCAACTTTTTCACCATGATGCAATTGAATTCAAAGAAAAATATCAACATGAAAGTTGTAGTCCTCCAAAAAATCTACAACTTTTATTCACAAAGTTTTCCAAAAAGATTCCTGGATCTCAAGTTATGATTTTGTGAATAAGGGTCCAAAAATTTTCTAACTTAGTGAAATTTTGCCCTAGTTTAGGCAGGATTTTGACCTATCTTCATGGCAATTTTCACATATTTACAATTGAAATCTAAAAATGCATTTCAAATATGAATTTTAGAGCATGTTACAAGCTTTCCAAAATGTCAAAGAACTCTCCAAGATCATTTGTGGTTAGGGAGAATCGAAGGTTTTAATTTGGAAAAATATCACTTTGGTCCATGGCATTTCTCATGTTGCTACAAGTTGCAATTTTTGTCAAGCCTTGCTTGTACTTGTTTACAGGTCCTTAAACCCTTCCACACTCAAAAATTGAATGCAAACACAATGGATTAAGGCATTGTTCTGATCTATAGAAGTTTACACATTGAATTAATCTAAAAATTGCAAAAAGGCAACATTGCCACTTTGATAAAGTTGGCTTTATGTAAAGTTGTTCCTCTTGAGCTGTGAACCCATTCTTTTGCAGAAAACCAACCCCACAAACTTAGGGCAAAGTACAACAACTTTGTGCAGCTAATAAGGAGGCCTGTATAGGCCATAGCATGGTCACTTCTCACTTTTGCTTTAAAGCCAAGAAACCTTGCAAAATGTCAACAACTTTTGTATCTGATATAACCAAGTGTTGTAAACATTTCAAATAAGTTTCTCATAACATACCAAGCCAGAAACACGAGCCCTAAGCCTCTCAAACACCCTTGTACACCAAAATCAAATTTTCTTGCAAAACAGGGCATGTTCTGCATTTTGATTTCCAAATCACAAACTACTCGTGCGTTTTGCTTGCAATCAGTTCAAATACACTCCATACAACCTACCTAAACTATCCCAACCATTCCCAAGTCACTGTAACTCCATTTATACACTTCACCATTTCTGAATTTTAAGTTTGCAGGTTGAGTTCTATAGAGAAATTCAAGCAAGTTCAAAACTAGCTAAGCATTGGGAAAGCTCCAAGGAACTTCAAGCAATCTCACAAGCATCTCAGGCCTCACTGAAAACCCCTGCATTGCCATACTCGAGCTTGACTGAAACAGGTAAAGTTCAAACTTCTATCTCTCTATTTAGGAATCATTAGGCTTAGGTTTGTGAATAAAAAATGTAGTACTCATTGCCCTTGAGCTGTACATATGCATAGATTTCATTTAAGTTAACTGAGTTAGGAGAATTTGAGTGATGAACTTTCTGAAAAAGCTAGGTTAGAAATTAGGGCCAGGGAAATTCTCTCTGGTCTTTGAGAGTTAGGTTAAGTTTTTTATATGGTTAGAATCGTATGATCATGCTCTATAACTTTCATGTTGCAAGTTTTTATTTTTAAGCACAAATGAAGGATTTCTAGTTTTGAATACCAGGCGCGCATTTTTCGTGTCACAAGGTCAGGGATGAAGGTCATCTGGGCTGGGCTTGGCTTGGCATGACTGTTTGCACCCTCCATCCTACTTCCTGCACCCCCTCAGCCCATTTGTTTATTTTTCATATTTTATTTATTTCTTTTTAAGTTTCTGACTTTATTTTATTTTTTATAAAAACATTAAAAATTACCAAAATTATTTTCTTAAATTTTCATATTTTATTTTATTATTTTTATTATTTTTTCTAGCATGAAAATAGTTTCTTAAATAATATACTTTTATTTTCTTAAAGAAAAACTTATAATTAATACAAAAAATATTATATTTTTATTTTTATTATTTATATACTTAAATAATATTTTTCTCACACATTTAATTTTTTAACATTTTGTATATATTTTATTTCATTTTTCTTGTACATGAATATATTATATATATATTTATATATATATATATATATATATATATATATATATATATATATATATATATATATATATATATATATATATATATATATATAAATATATATATATATATATATATATATATATATTTTCTTAAAACAAATTAGGGTTTCCACCCTCAATAAAAATAATCTTTTATTTTCTTATACATTAAATAAACTTATTTTTACATACATAAGAATAATACAAAAACACTTTTGCATATTCATATTTATTTGCATATTTAAATATTGTCTATTTATTTATTTGCACAATGAGTTCAATTGGGTTGTAATAGTTGACTTAGGGTTTTAATTTCTTGCAAATATCCCCCTATCCAAATTTGTATCCCCCTCCCCATAATCATGTTGTAATAATTGTAGATTTATTGTTACGCACTTTATTGCTTTCAAATATGCATGATAGAAAGATTAGGGTTTGTCTGCAAAAATCCAAAATCAAACAAATAGCTTGACTAATGCAAGACAAAAATGCATGAAAACAACAACACAATGCACACAAGCACCCCTAGAGTTTCATCCACTTGTTGCCTTTAAAATGGCCATGGTATGCATGCTAGGTATCTTGGCAAAACAAAACAAAAACAAAAGATCATAGTCCCTCGATGATGCTATCTTGGTTGCCTAAACAAAATGATCTAGTCCCTCAAAAAACTTGCTAAGATACTTGGCAACATTGTTATCATGGCCATACGATGACCCACGCCCGTCCCGTTTAACATCCAAACACAAGGTTGTTCACCAAATACAATGGTAAAACAATAATGTGAAAGTGTTAAAAATGTGTAGGAAAGATCTTTGAGTAGGTAGGTAGATGCTCCTAGTTACTTGATCAAACTTGCAAACATCCTTGCTATTTTCAAAAACACGTCACAACACAATTTCAAAACATTTGCCAAAACAAACTTTCAAACATTGAAACATCTTTTCAAAAGACAAACACCTTTGTATACATGCAAACAAGAATCATTACAAAGGTTGCCTAAACAAAGGCCTCTTTTCAAAATATTTTCAAAACCACACACAAAAGCACCATTTTAAACAATTGAAAAGCAAAAGCAAGTGATCTAAACAAGTAACTAAGAGCCCATGGAAAACCATGGATGAAAAGGGTGCTAGCACCTTCCCTTTTCATAATCTACCCCCCGAACCCAAGAAAACATCTCAAAGGTCTTTCCTGTGCTTTTTGACCTTTCCTTTGGATAAAATAAAAAGTCAGTGGTGACTCTTGCTAAACCGAAACATTTGCGAACACAAACACAAAACCTCAAGTCAGTTCTCCCATCGTATCACAGAACTGGCGACTCTGCTAGGGAGAAAATCTAAAAGTAGGGTTACCTTAGGGTTTAGATCACCTTTTGCATGCCTACCTTGTTTGCTTTGATTGCTTTACATTTGGTTCTATTGTTTGGGTTTGAAATCCTCTACCCGGATTTTGGAAACATTCATAGGTAAATAACAATACGTTGTGGAAATTGTGTGGGGTATACCGACATGTTTGAAGCAATAGCTATATTAGTGCGACATATTTGTGGGTACCAGTAGCCTTTGAGTCAATCAAATAGAATACGGGGCCGCTGAGTGATGTCATGAAGCACTGATGGACTTTTAGAACCTTTACTTGACCATCTTGGCCTTTTTAGGGGTAGTGAGATGACCGGCTTTGGTGCAGTCCGAAGTTGGTAGATACTCGATACTACACTCATTGAGGGTTGTTTTCTTGGAATATTTCGGTCGCCAGTAAAGTGGCTAAACTGAAACAATGAACACAGAAAATAATCCAGTGATATTGAGCTCCTTAGAACCCAGTTACTATTTATAGGACAGGTTGAGCCAACTAAACTTCAAGAGGGTACTTACCTATGAAACCCCGTGCAAGCCTGAAACTAGGAACTTGTGTGATTTGCTTGTATATATACTTGTGCATACATCATAAACATCATGAAGCATCATTTGCATCCACTAACTATTTCAAGGGTTTGGATCTTCATCTTTGTTCCTGTTTTGTAGGTTATGGAATCACTCCGCAGAAAAACTATTCAGGTCAACCTTGTGAGAATCCCCCCTCAACTCAAGGAGCTTGCTTCCAAGATTCCAGAGAATTCTCCATTCACTGAAAGACATGGTAGACTTCTCAACTTGGTCAACTCCAACATAGAGGAAGACATGGTGAAAGTTCTCTTCCAGTTCTTTGACCCCCTACATCACTGCTTCACATTTCCTGATTACCAGTTAGTGCCTACTTTGGAGGAATTTTCTCAACTTCTAAGGATTCCTATTCTCCATCAACTACCCTACAACGGTACAAAAAGAGACCCAAAGCCTGAAGATGTTGCTCAAGCCCTACACTTGCAACCATCTGATGTCAAAGGTCATTGGGAAACCATAAGTGGTGTCAAGGGTTTCTTGGCAAAGTTTCTGTTTGAGAAGGCACAAGACTGCTGAAATTCTCTAGACCTACAAGCTTTTGAGGAGATTGTAGCTCTTCTCATCTATGGGTTGGTCTTGTTCCCAAACCCTGACCAGCTTATAGATGTCAATGCTGTCAAGATTTTCATATCTCGGAATCCTGGGCCTATATTGCTTGGAGACATCCTACACTAATTTCACACACGAACAATGAGGAAAAGAGGTGTTCTCATGTGCTGTACTCCTCTTCTAGCAAGGTGGTTTATTTCTCACCTTCCCCAATCAGTCTTGAAGAATGAGCAAGGCTTAAGGTGGTCACAACGATTGATGACTTTTACACATTCAGATGTTCATTGGTGTTCTCGGTCCAGAGAAAATGTCATCATCATTGATCGTTGTGGGGAATTCACTAATGTCCCACTACTTGGCATTAGGGGAGGCATTACCTACAACCCCTGTTTGGCTCTGAGACAATTTGGGTATGCCCGAAGGGATGACCCTCATGACATGCTGATTCCAGACTTGGTTTTTCACTTCGACAACAAATTTCAAGGACTTCGACAAAGGTTTATCCGAGCTTGGAGGATGCTCAACAAGGTAGACAGTAAGACACTGTGACACAAGAATTCCATCCCCTTTGAGCCTTACCTCAAGTGGGTACGAACCCGCGCCCAGAGTCTTATGATGCCTTACCCCCACATTCTCCCTGTGATCAAAGAGCCTGTTATGGAAGGAGAGGTTCCATACACCCTCCTACATACTGACATGCCAACATCACTGGAAGATTTGCAAAGGAGTTAGATACAGCTCAATGGATAACGCAATACTTTTGAAGCCCAATTCTACGCCAGTGAGAAGAAGGTTTTGGAACTTACTCGTCAACTCCATGAAGAGCAGACTCTCAACACCTACATCACACCAAAGATGATGCGCAACGTCTTTTTACATTAGAATTTTGTATTTATTTTTCCCATGGGGCATCTATGTACTAACAAATTCTATCTTATTAATATGATGTGTGTTCCTTTTTGTTTACAAAAAATTTGAATTTCTGAATCCTTGATTGCATTACATGAATACACATCATTCATCATATGCATAAACAGGTCTTCACACCAGGTTTCCTTATCTCTCTGCTGTTTATTTCACCAAGATGGATATAGAGCAGACGTTCAAAGATTTGCAAGCATAAAATTCACAGTTCCAACAACTACTCATGACCTTGGCAAAGGGTCAGGAGGATCTTAAAGCTCTGTTGGAGAAGGAAAAAGAGAAAAATAAAAAGAAAAGAGTTGGTGTGGCTACTTTGGGTAGAAGATTTGAAGGTCAAACTAGAAGGGTCCTGGATTTCCCCTCAACATCTGATGAAGGGGTAGGAAAAGGAAAGGGAGCTGCAGTGCAATCTGAGTCTGAGGAAGAAGAAGAAGAGGATGAAGACTATTCTGAACAACAGTATCCTCCTGCAGACGACAAGTACAAGAATCTGGAAGAGTGTCTGGCTTCCATGGAGGTGCAAAGAGTTCCGGGGATGGAATTCGAAGAGTTAGGGTTGGTTTCTGGGATTGTCATTCCCCCAAGTTTAAAGTACCTCTGTTTGCTAAGTACGATGGGTTGTCTTGCCCAAAGATGATCTGCGGTCTTACGTCAGAAAAATTCAACCACATTCTTCTGACAAAGATATGTGGGTCCATTTCTTCCAGGACAGTCTGGCGGGGACGCAGTTGTATTGGTTCTACCAACTAGAAAGGTCTTACGTGCATAATTGGGAGGATTTGGTTGTTGCCTTCTACAGACAATATCAATATAATGCGGACTTAGCACCAACCCGTACTCAATTACAGAGTATGGGCATGGTCTCAAATGAAGGATTTAAAGAGTATGCCCAGAAATGGAGAGACTTGGCTGGAAGGGTGCAACCACCATTGTAAATGATACTCTAAAATAAACGAGATTGTAATATATGCATTCGTACTGCGTATGCTATGATGTTTATAAAATGATGTATGAATGCAATGCATGAACGTGTCAGCTGTTCCATTTTAGTGTTGTTGGATTAGGAAAAATAAATCCCTGATTATTGCTTGGGGTAAAGAATGTAGGTCGTCAGATTTTGAAGTTAAAATGCTGGGAGATGAACTACTGTTGTTAGAGAAATAAACTCTGTTGGGGAAGGTAAACTCCGTGAATTAAACTGTTACTAGAAGATAGTCTGGAATAAGTATCAGGATGACATCCGTCTTTGGATCGTACCTGAACCGTTTCTAGATGAGAATCTGGAATAAGTGTTAGGATGACATCCGTTCTTGGATCATACCTGAACCATTTCTAGATGAGAATCTGGAGTAAGTGTCAGGATGACATCCATCTTTGGATCGTACCTGAACCGTTTCTAGATGATGATCTGAATAAGTATCAGGATGACATCTGTCTCTAGATCGTACCTGAACCGTTTCTAGATGATAATCTAGAGTAATTTTAAGGATGACATCCGTCTTTGGATCGTACCTGCACCATTTCTAGATGAGAATCTGGAGTATTCAGAATATTTCCGCTGGGGATTCCTGTTTTATTGTTTTGAGAAGAAATCCGTTGGGGAATCCTGAGAAGCTTGGCGACTTCACTGGGAAATTCTTAGATGTTAGAGCAGTAATTGGAGATTCTTGCTCTGCCGAGGGTATGAGAACACCTGACATTATTAGGCTGCACGCTAAGAATATGGCAGTGACCTTGTAGTAGAATGCCCATGTCTCTATACCTGCTGGAGAAGGTATCTGTGGGGGATTTTGTAGATGGTCTAACTGTTATCCCAACTCTTGGAGTCCTTGGTGAGTGCAAATCAGGGTAATAAACCTTCTACTGATAGACAAGTGACGAGATGACAGGATGTAGTCGCACGCTTTGATCCCTAACTTTTGCCTGGACTGTCCTTTCAGACTTTCAGTCCCTCGGGATGCCCTTTTTTGCCCAAGCCGCCTTTTCAGGTTTTCGACTTGCCGGGTGTATAGTTTTTTTTCATATGTATATCCCTAATTTTTGCTCGAACCCTTTTGGTTCGCTGGGATGCCCTTATTTTTGCCTAGGCCATTCAACCTAGCGAGTCTTTGTTCACACGTAGTATTTTGCGACTATTTCCATGTTCACCGGGTACGGAGAATTATCACTATCCATAGTAGTAAGTGTTGCCACACTTCCAGAAGGTGTTTGTTTGACCGTACACGATTTGTTGCTAGAATTCATGTCCAATGCCCCAAGTGATTCAAATGGAGATCTGTCCCTGGCTATTCGGCATTTTTGAGTGGTTCCCCGAATCTTAACTTGACTGCCCCAGATCAACTGGACACCATGCTATGCCCCTTGATTATGAAATGCCTGTCACTGGAATGTCTTTCCATTTGAGGTGATTCTGTCTATTGAGAGGATTTCTGTTCGTCGAATATCCGTCGTGCGAATTTCTCTGCTGTTGAACAAATAGTCATATACAAACAATGGTATTTTAAGAATGTAAAGCTTATGTCTATCTTGAAGTTTGAAAAATTCATTTTTTAGTAAAACAAACAAATTTTGTAAGAGTGTGATATCAGCTCAGGATTTATAGCGAACCGTACAGGAGTCAGGATATCTTTTGTAACAGTATGCTTTCGAACTAACCCATGCTTCAGTTAGGACTTTTAAGGATTATAACGTAGCCTAGTTTACGGTTTAAGAAACAAAGGATAAAGGCTCAAAATTTATTTGTACCCAACTTGTTCTTCGTGATGTTCTTCAATCCCATGCTCAGCTAATTGTGCGTTTAGATCCCAATTGAGTCTGGAATCTTTTCTCTGATACTTGGTGATGGTTCAAGAATTGAAAGTTCATTTGAGAAGGCAGTAATTTTGGTAACCTTTTCTTTTTTTTTGTTGAGGATTTGTATGACCTCTTTTTTTTAATTTTGTTATCCCTACTTTTGCCTGAACTGTTTCTTTTGTGATTACAGTCAGTGGGATGCCGAAGTTTTCTTAAGTCTCCTTCGTAGGTTTTGACTTAGCGGGATTTTATTTTGAGAGATAATGACTGCCTATCTTGACGATTATGTGGAACCATCACCACTTTTGGAGGGAAACTTCCACATTATTTGTCGTGTATGAAGGTAGAGCTTGCGACTAAATGCATATCTGAATTAATTGAGAAATATACCTTGCCCCAGGTTATGATTAAGGGTTTTAATTTGTATGAAAAGAAAAAAAACTCCTACTTCTTAGGCTCGAAGGAGATGACTAGGGATTATCTTCCTTATAACTCCACTGTTTAGGATTTGAAAACAATGCCTATACATCGTCAGCAAGGCCCGTTCAAAATCATATTGTACGAGATTGTGGTATCTTTTTCGTCATCATCCCTCTAAAACCTTACAGCTTTTAATCAAGAGTTAAATATCATGAAACGAAGTGAAAACACAGTTTACATATAATGGATACACATTAGAGACAAACATATGCAATGCATTGATGAAATAACAAAGTTTGACATAAATAAATGTTTGAACAATAAAAAAAAATTACAAATTGAGAATTCAAATGAATAAAAAGCCTCTTTGTCTGAACTTCTCACTTCAAATGATGTGCCTTTGAGGGATGGTAGAAGAACTCAGTCTGGCCATCTTATGTGAACTCCAGCACTCCTTCGTTGATCAAGTCCTGAATCTTATTTTTCAATGCCCAACAGTCATTCATATCATGTCCAAGACTATTGGAATGGTATGTGCACATTGCATCAGGATTGTAGTTAGTGGAAAAAGTTTTTGGATTTGGATGAGGTCTTATCAACGTAACCAAATTCACCCTCAACATATGTTGCAATGCCTGAGACAATGGTATGTAGATTTTGGTAAACTTCCTCTTGGGCTTGTCTTGCCTTTGCTGATTACCCTGTTGTGGTTGGCGAGGTCGTTGTTGGACCCTTGGCGTAGCAGCCGTTTTGAAAGTCATTTTTTAAACCAAATCCTCTTGTTTCAACTGAGGCTGATTAAAGACTCGATCCCTAATTCTCGTTGTTTGCTCCATATGATTGCATCCATCTTGATGAAGCTTGTGATGAGAAACCTCAACTCTTCTTGTTCTCGAGCTAAACTTTGGATAGGAGCTATTTACCCTAGTATCTGGATTCTCATTGCTTCCATCTCAGCTTGCAGTTGTTCCGACTGGTCATCCTTATTGTTGTCAGGATGTTTCTTGGTCAAGTTCCCGTTGAGGAGTGTTTTCAATTCTTCCTGCCCATTGGATAAGTTGAGGAACATTTCCATAAACCGAGACTCTTGAGTTTGGAGATCTTTGTTGTTCTGTTTGAAAGCCATTTTCCTTGCTGAAATAAAAAACGAGAACATGAGAGACCTGTACTTGAAGACCTGTTATGTAATGACATGCATGATGTGTAAATGTTTTCAATGATCTCGTGGGGTAAACACAAGGAGATGTTAGGAGTTGACAATAACTTTAATTGAAGAACTTCATATTGTTGAATGTCCTTCTACGAGAGTCAAACTCACCATATCGAGTGGTTCATAGCCCCTAACTCAATTTGTTGTGTTTTGATCTTTTGACGACAGTGGCTAGAAGAAAATAAATCCCCTTGCCCCTTGCTAGACGTCTGGTTCATCATAACCTGCATCACAGACCCTCGAGATCCTTGAAATGGTTAAAGAGATGCTATGGGATGCTGTTATGATGTATATGCTATGCATTAAGCAAAAGTGTAAGATGGCGTAAGCAAGTAAACCCTGCAAGAAATCTAGGTTATTGGATAATGAATGTAAACAAATCCTACAAGGAAATCATGTTGTTAGATAATAAAAACTCTGCAAGTAGTTCAAGTTGAAAGAAAACAAGTCACACAAGAAGCCTTAGGTTTAGGCTTGCACAGGGTTTGTAGGTAATTACTCTCTTAAAGTTTAGTTGGCTCAACCTGTCCTAGTAATAGTAACTGGGTTCTAAGGGATCTCAATATCACTGATTTTTCCCACAAGTTTTGTTCCGATCGACAACTGACTTGCCACCTAAAAAAACCCGGGAGTGAAATCTCATAGAGTGTAGTATCGAGTATCAACCAACTTAGGACTACACCAAAGACGACTATCTCACTAATTCCTAATGGCCAAGTTGTTCAATTAAAGATTCTAAGGTCAGTTGATGCTTCATGACACCATGCAGCGGCCCCGTATTCTCCTTGACTACTCAAGGGCTACCGGTACCAACCAAAGTGTCACATCAATGTAGCTATCGCTTCAACCGTGTTGGTATACCTCGCACAGTCCCCACGGTCTATTGCTACTTACCTAAAAGGTGCCCCAGATCCAGGTATAAGATCTATATTAACCCAAACAAAGACCTCCAAAGTAAAGCAAACAAAGCACAAAAAAGCAGTTAAATAATGAACTATCTCTAAGGTAAACCCCACTTTTTATTTTCCCCAGTAGAGTCCCCAGTTTTGTGATACTGAGGCAGAACCGACTGTTAGTACTAGTTTTGCGTTTGTGTTTGCAAATGTTATGGTAAGCAAGAGTCGCCACCGACTTTTCTTTTATCCAAATTAAGGAAAGGGTGAAAAGAACAGAAAAAGACCTTTTCGAGAATTTTCTGAGTAAGGGTGGGGGGGGGGGGGGGGGTAGATTATGGAAAGGAAAGGTGTTAGCACCCTTTCCATCCATAGTTATCTACGGGCTCTTAGATGCTTATCTCATTTTTAAATACTTTGTGCTTTGTGTGTTGAAAAATGTTTTGAAATGCCTTAGTGCGGAGATTCGCTTTGTGATAACTCTTGTATAAGTCCTCAAGAGTGTTGACAAAGTAAATGTTTTTTAAAGTCGTTTTTGAAATGTGTAAGTGAAAAAAAGTTTTTTTTTTGAGCAAGAATCTAACAACTATCTACTTGTACTCAAAAAATGTTTGTTCTTTTCCTCCTATCCTTTAGACAGTGCTATCCTACTATTAGTGAGTAGGTAGCCCTATTGTTGGATGTTTGAGGGACAATCAAAGGGACGATACAGTCACGAAGGAAACTTGGCAAGAAATTTTATTAAATGTCCTAAAGTTCTAAGATCACTTTTAACTGAGGCAACATCGAGAGGGTCACCTAGGGACTTGTGATATTTTCAAACTATAGGACAACCACTAAAAATTCTCACGTTTCGAGAATTGTGACCATTTTTCCGAAGGCAACCAAAGTGGGGTACCCTAGAGGTGTATTTGTGTAATTGTATTATGTTTCAGTTATTTTTGTATTTTTTGTTAGGTTTGCTAGCGTTTGATTTTAGTCTTTATCATACAATCTTATTAATCATACATCTAGCAGTTAATATGAAAAGCAGTAAAAATGCAGAAAGTATGGGTCATATGCTATTACAACCAAATCAAAAGACAAGAAAAATGTAAAAAAAACAAAGAACAAAATAAAGAAAAGAAATGAATTCGTCGATCTAGGCCATGGGATCCTTCGATTCATCCTTCTTTTGCCTTCTTTCGATTGGGCTTGAGAATTGACGTGAGCAAGCTTTGATTTTCACCTTTTCTTGCCTCCTTCGACTGAGTTTAGGAATGGTATGGGAAACCTTCGATTGCAGCCTTCTCTACTTATTTCGATTGATCCAGGGAGTGGGCATGAGAAACCTTTGACTGCAAACTCCTATGTTTCTTTCGATTTAGAATATGAAGTAACATGGACATGCGGAGCAGCAAACATGCATATCCTTCATTCACACTCTTTTTGTCTTTCATTTGAATCTGTACAGGCTAGTTCTAACAAGAAAAGAAAACAAACCAAGAGGGAAGAAGTGAAGAACATAACTAAGAGGCTATCTACATATTATGCTGAAATGAAAAGTAAGTACATGGCTATTTACATGTCATGCTGAAACGAAAGATGCAAGGTCAATGGGACTTACCTTTCTTAAAACTGGAACTTATGTGGGGGACTAGAGTTGGTGAATGCTATTGGATTCGAAAGGAGAGAGAACAAGTGTGGTGTGATCTTGTTGAGTTTTAAGAGTTTTTGGTGTGCTTCTCTTAGGCTGTGTATGCGTGTAAAACAATATGTGTGTAAGGTTCCCTTGGGCCTATGTCTCCACCATCTGTGCGTATGTATGTGGTCTACTTTTAGGTAATTTGTCTAATACAAATGACTTTATGAGTCTATGAATCACTAAGGTTTCATCTAATACACTGAGTATTTGTTTAGATCTTTGGATTTTCTCTAAGTCAAAGAGTCAACCCATTGACCTAAAAGTCAAAGGGAGACTCATTTTTGTTAGAACAAGATTTGGTTATGTAATATTATCTCTGAGTTTTGATGATAACAAATGAGAATATTTGTATGAACAATTTTGATACTCTAATGTTTGTTATTTTTGAGTATTTTAAAAACAGGTTCTGCTTCTGATGGATGGCGTGGCCAAGATATTAGAAGAGAATTAGTTTCGCTCCTGCGTAACACAAGTTCTGATGAACAATAGCAAGAGACTCTAGAAGACTCTGAAGTGTAGGCTCTGATATGAAGCCTAAATAAACCAGTCATAAGATCTGAAGACAGAAGTTTCTACTGAAGTATAGAGGCTAAAGACTCATGTTTTTGAAGACAAAGGGTTCTCAAGACCAAGTGCTAAAGATTCTGATAGATGAAGATTCTGAAGATTCTGAAGACTTGAAGTTCTGGTGACCCAAGGTTCTACAAAGGGTTCTGAAGATCAAGTGCTAAAGACTCTGAAGACAGAGTTCTAAAGACTCTAAAGACTTGAAGTTTTTAAGACCCAAGGTTCTAAGAAAAGGTTCTCACGACTAAGTTCTAAAGACTCTGAAGACGCAATTCTGAAGACTTGAAGTTCTAATAACCTTGTGTTATGTTCTCGCTTTTAAACTCATGCTCATAGAAGCCTCTGAAGTGCAGAAAGAAAGAAGATAATGTTAACATGGTACAAATAGTACATGGTACAACCAACATTTCATTCCACTACCATGAAAGGACGGACATGTTGCACGATCTTGTCCCCCACGTGATTTCTCAAGCCGCCAATGTTTTTGCAAATCCAAAGAGTACCCCTTAATGAATATATTATTTTATTGGCTTTATAAAGGCTTGAAGACTAAGAGAGAAGGCAACCAATTCACTGAATATCCACACACAATCGTTGTTCATATATTTCATATTTTTAGTCTATTGTTCTTAAAATAATTTACATATTTAGATTGTATAGAAGCAATATTATTGTAAACAAAACTTGTATTCAAATAGTTGTTTGATTTCCTTAAGGGACCGGTTAGGTCTGTATCCTTAAGAAGTCTAGGACTAGTGTGTCTTAGAGGTTTGATTTTCCTTAAGGGACCAGTTAGGTTTGTATCCTTAAGAAGTCTAGAACTTGTGTGTCTTAGAGGTTTCTAGTCACCTGCGGGTAACTTGTACATTGTAATAATTAGTTGGATTATCGGATTAAGTCCTCGATTGAGAGAGTAGAAATCACCTTGGCGGGTGGACTAGATTAGCTTGATAGTTTTCAAGTGAACTAGTATAAACATACATTGTTCTTTAATTTTTGTTCTTAATTATTGTTATTATCAAGAGTGAAGGAAAAAATATTTTAATTAAAATGGAATATTTTTAAAGAAATTTTTTGATTTAAAACCCAATTCAAACCCCCATTTCTTGTGTTTTTCACATCTTCAATTGACATCAGAGTTCCTATTCTTAGGAGATAAAAAGTTTGCATTTTTATCAACACTTAATAGTGTTCAGTACTGATCCAGTGTGTGTGAAAAACCAATGGCTACACCTACTTATACAGTTGATAATAAGAATAAGGATAGAGATTACTATAGTTCAAAACCCTCCTATGTTTGATGGGGATAGATTTGACTATTGGAAGGATAGAATCAAAGTTACTTTCTGGAATATAACTTGAATATATGGGATTTGGTAGTTGATGGCTACACTCACCCAATAGATGATAAAGGTCATAAGATTGCAAGAAGTACAATGACATAAGCATAAAAGAAGGTATGCAGAAATCATTACAAAACAAGAACCATTCTTCTAAGTGTTATTTCATACAATGAATATGAGAAGATCATGGATAGAGATACTGCAAAGTCTATATTTTATTCTCTTCAGATGATGCATAAAGGCAATGCACAGGTAAAGGAAACAAAGGCTTCGACATTAATTCAAAATTATGAAGCCTTCAATATGGAAGACGGCGAATCTATGGAAACGATGTTTTCAAGATTTCAGGCTCTTGTGGCATGACTTAAGGTTCTGAATAAAGGTTACTCTACAACTGATCATGTTAAAAAGATTATCATAAGTCTTACTAAAAAGGGAGACGAATGGTAAATGCTTTGAAACTTTCAAAGGATCTGAACAACACCTCTCTTGAGGAGCTGATTAGCTCTTTAAGAAGTCATGAGATTCAGCTTGATCAAGACGAACCCCAGAAAATATTTAAGTTTGTGGCTCTAAGGTCTAATTCTGGAAAGTCAAAGACTTATCAGGCTAAGGAAGATTCAGAAGAATCTGAAGAAGATTCAGATGATGAAGAACTTTCATTGATATCCAGAAGAATCAGTCAAATCTATAAGCATAGACAAAACAAATTCAGAAGTCAACGAAGGACTTATGGAAGAGGTGAATCTACTTCTAGTTAGAAGAATGCTTCTGGAAAAGAGGTTGCCTGTTATGAGTGCAACGAGCCTGGATATTACAAAAACGATTGCCCAAAGCTCAAGAAAGACAAGAAGCCTAAGGAGGCTTAAAAAGATAAGAAGGGTCTCATGGAAACATATGATGATTCAAAATCAGAAGATGAAGATTCTGATGAAGAGCGTGAAAATGTGGCACTCATGGCCAGAACCAGCACAGATGAAGAAACATCAGAATGTAAGCTGATAGAAGATAATGAGTCAGACTCTGAAGATGAAGCTGAGGTAATTGCTTCTCTTTCTCGTTTTCAAAGAATATTGTTTTTCTCAAATGGTCAGAAAATATCAAACTCTTCTAAGTAAATACAAAACTCTGATAAAGAAGTTTGTAGTTATTTCTGAAAACTTTACTAATGATGAGAAAAATGTTTCTATTTTAAATGAAAAATTATTTGTTTTAGAAAAATCAAATCTAGCTATCAAAAGTAAAGTTTCTAGGTTGGAAGAAGAGATAATATCTATCACATCTATTACTGATGAAGTAATCACATATGATAGAGCTTTTCAACATTTCCTAGCTAAGAGCATAGATAGAAGCAAAATGGATTCAATGATCTATGGCTTTAGTATAAACGGAAGCAGAGCTTTGGGATATTCAGAACCATCAAAGAAAATTGATGAGACTCTAAATGTCAAACCAACACCTCTTTTTGATCATTTTGTGCTTGCTGGCACAAATTTGAAATGTCCAGAACAAGAAGGTTCTGATACTATTGTAGCACAACCACATGCACATAAGGAAACTTCTAAACTAAAGCATCATGCACAAATTTCACATGATTATCCTATTGCACAAAATTCCATAGGTGTCAGAACCTCTGGAACTACTAATGAGAAAGGACCCAGAAAATGGGTGTTGTACCCCAAAATTTGCCCTCTCACTTATCAATAATTCACTCACAAGATCTCCTTGACTCAAGACTGCACTAGGGTTTGATCAGCTCAAGACACATTCTTGAGCACTGATGAATGAAATTAGGGTTTGAGTTTGCACAAGGATTTTTGAACTTCCAATGCCTCATATGACTTTCATGGATCATCATGGGCCCTCAAGATTACTCAAGTGCATGCTAGGTTTGGGAATATGGTTTACATTTTTCTTTTTGGTCTTCAAGTTACAAGGTTGCAATGTTTACATGGCCAATTCTATTACTCATCATGCAAGTTTCTTTGGATATCATTTATATTTTTTTTAAAGATGAGGCTTTGAGATGAAAGGAGAGGCTTTGAGATGAAAGATTAAAAGGATTCTAAGCATTTTGTTTTTTGAGATATGGAAGAAAGATGAGAATGGTCTTCAAGCACCATTTCTTTTTTTTAAGATAAATTAATTAGTTCTTATCTTAAGTTCTAATACACTTTTTTTAAAAACTCATCATTTTGTTCCAAGTTTTAAGAGTCGCAATTTTAAAAGCCCATGTCATTCTTAATTTCCAATTTATTTCATTTAAAACCAAAAACTTTTGCAATTTTGTGATATCATTCTCAAAATTAAAATTATACATTCCTCGAAATTAGTTTGTTTATTACAAGATTCAAAATCAGAAAAAGAAAGAAGTCCAATATGTTTTTTCCTATGTTTCTATTACAAGGCAGAATACAAAGTCTTCATGTTCCTAGCCTTCAAGTGTTTTCAAGTCTTACCACAGTCTTCTTGCCATCTTCCTCTATTCTTCATTACCTTTACCTGAAACAAAACAGAAAAATCAGTGATCAAACAAATTCAAATTTACAGATAAGCTATTCTAAATCATCATGAGGGTTTGGTTATTGGAATCAGAAAAGGTTTTTAAGCCATTTTCTTGTACCCAAAACAGCCTCATACTAAGAAGTTAATACTAGGCCTGAAAAATTGCAAATCACAAATAAATTGGTTCACAATGGATTAATTCAGAAAGTGCAAAAGTAGAACAAATTCCCAGCCCAAACAGAACAAGCTGCATAGCAGGCAACAGGTTACAGCTAGCTGCAATGTTGCAGCACAAGTTGCCCATCAAAGCCAACCAAAAAACCTGCAATAAACTGCATAATAGGGGAGGCAAGCAAAGCCAGCTGCAGCAAGCAGCAAACAAAACAAGCTGCAACAAATAGCAAAAAGGCAAGCAGCAACAGGGCAAGCTGCAACAACAAACAAACTTCCAGAACAAAACCTAAAGGGGAGCAAAGTATTAAGAGTTCAGAAAAAAGGAAGTGTTGTGTTCTAAGGCCTCAAACAATGTAAATTTTTTTTATCATGGGCCAATTGATTGCAAATCACAAGACAAAGCTTGATTCACAATAGTGCAAGCAGAAATTCAAGCCCAACAGATTTCAGCCTAACATGGTTTAAAAAAAAGCCTCATACATGCTGTCTCACAAAGTCAGAATTGCATCATTGGCTAAGAAGTAATCTTTTGCAAATCTCAAGTATTTGGTTCATAAAAGGTAAAGAGGAAATCAGAAAATATCAAATCAATAAGCAAAAGCCTCATGTTGTTTCAAATCAGAAAATATCAAATCAATAATAAAAAAGCCTCAAATTTGCAAAGTCAAGTCATAGGCCTAGAGTATTTGACTACAAATCTCAAAACAAATTTGTTTGGTTCATAGCAAAAGTCCACAAGCAACTAGCACAAAAGTACAGCAAAAGAAGCCAGCAAAGTCAGAAAAGTATAACAACAAGTATAAAAAACTGTAAAAGGAAAAGACAGTACAACAGACACTATACCAGCAGCCAACAAGCAAAGTCAACTAGCAAAGTTGATTTATCAAAAACCAGTACAAGCAACAAAGCCAACAGTATTTTATCACTATTTTATCACAAATCAACCATATACAAAAGGGCAACAATACTGTGCAAGAAAGAGAGTTTTTTGGCCAGCAAGAAGAATATACAGAAAAGATAAAAGTCCAGCCAATGTTTTCATCACACTCAAAGACCCTCAAAGATCACTGTCAACAAGCCACATGATACCAAAACACAGCAACAAAGTAAAGAGGTAATTTCTCAAACTATTTTTAGATTCTTTTCATAGAAATGTATAAAACTTGTGAAACTTTTTCTTAGCTTTGTTTTACAAAACATATAGTTTAGGGTCAATTAAAAGCCAAATAGAACACATAGGGACAGGAAAACTTGTAACATAAGTGAACACAAAGCCATCATTCATTTATCTCAAGAAAAGATCAGCAAACATCATTTTTCTTTTCAGTTTTACAAAGAAAAAATACAGAGATTCCAAACCCCAAATCATCAGTAAACCCCATTGTCACCAAAGGGACAAACATCATTTTTCTTTTCAGTTTTACAAAGAAAAAATACAGAAATTCCAAACCCCAAATCATCAGTAAACCCCATTGTCACCAAAGGGCCAAACATCATTTTTTCCCAGAAAAAACATACAGAGATTCCAAACCCTCAAAATCATTTCAATCTTTTTTCCAGCAAGTCAACAAGATATACAAAATATACAAAACATCATTACCAACAAACAGAACCAAAACCCTCAACAATCATTCATCAGCAAATATACAGAAGCATGCAAAACCCTAAACAAATTTTCCATCATTTTCCAAAACCTAAATCCCTTCAGAAGTTTGTAAGAAAGAGAGAGAAAAGGAACGATCTCACCTAAACAAAGTCGTTTATGTGAAATCCAAACCCTAGGGTTTCGTTGCTTCCCTTTAAGATCTACGCGAAATCAGTTACCGTCTACAAAAATAAGCACCAGATTAGGATAGAGGATAGAAAGACGAGTAAGATAATGTAAAAAATAGAGATTTGAACCCAGCCGCCGCCACCTTCGTGAGGAGATTTCCGGTGCGGCTTCTGTTTCTTCTCCAGCGAAGGAATCATAGAGAGAGAGAGAGAGAGAGAGAGAGTCAGAGAAGTGAGAGAGAGAATTATTTTGGCCAAATGAGACTGGGTCTCATAACTTGGTTGTTTTGTTCAAAACATCCAGGCCCTTCATTAGCCAGGCCCAAAATCTTTTTCACTACCCCCCCCCCCCCCCCCCCCCCCCATTTCCCATATACCACGCAGGCCCATTTTCAGTTTTTATTGTTTTTGTTTGCTGTGTACAAAAAGGAAATATGGGCCTAACCACAGATTTTTACTTCACTCAACACCCTAATTTAATTTTTACACCCCATACTTTCCTTTTCATATTTTTTTTTTCATTTTTTCTATTATTTACTTTTTACAATTAATAATGTTAATTTTATTTTTATTTCTATTAATAAGAAAAATAATAAAAATATTTATTTATCATGTAGTTAGTAATATATGTATTTATTTTCATTATTTTCTAGATTAAAGACAATAAATATATTCTTTTTTGAAATAAATTTAGCTCTTTTTATACTTAGGTTTATTTTAATAAAAATTAAATTAGAATTTAGAAATTTTTTTTCATTAATTTTATTTATTTACTAATTTAATTAAATTCACAAAAAAACCCTAAAAAACAAAAAAAAAAACTTGTTTTCTTTGATAAATTAATTCTTTTATTAGTTTCATTTTCATTTTAGTTAATTATTTTCTTTTAATTAAGTCAAAATCTTTAACACAAAAATACACTCTATATTCATTCTATTGCTTGTACATTATATTCATATCATTATTTATACATTATATCATTATTTGTATATTCCATTTCTGGTACATAATGTTTATTTAGATTTTTGTACAAATTCAATTTGGTTGTAATAGATTAATTAGGTTTATATTATTGCATCCCCATTCATAAATTGTATACCCCCTCCTACAAGTGTTGTAATAGCGTAGTAATTTTTAATTTCACAATTTATCGCTTTTACATAATATGCTAGTAATTAGGGTTTGTATGGGAAGATAAAAATCAATCAAATAGAAAACCCTAATTCAAGACAAAAACAAGCATGAAAATGACACACTTGCAGAACTTCTTCTTGGGCTTCTCCTTCTGAAGCCTTGGACAGTCACTTTTGTAGTGCCCTTGCTCATTGCACTCATAGAAGATGATGTCCTTGTTATTTGACTTTCTGTGTCCTGAAGAACCTTCAGATCTTCCATGTCCAGAGGAAGACTCAAACTTTCTGTATCTGGAGGAGGATTCATTTTGATTCTCTGATCTTCTAGAGTTTCTGAATTTCCTTTGTCTCTGCTTCCACAATTGATTTACCCTTCTGGAGAGGAGAGACAATTCATCTTCTTCTGATGAGGATCCATCAGAGATTTCTTCTAAAGCCTGCAAAACCTTAGAATCACATTTTTTGTTAGATTTTAATGCTAGTGGCTTACCTTGCTTTTGAAGCTCATCTTCTTCTAGCTCTATCTCGTGACTTTTGAGAGAGCTGACAAGTTCCTCCAGAGATATCTTGTTGATATCTTTAGCTAGCTTAAGTGCTGTGACCATTGGCCTCCATTTATTGGGTATACTTCTGATGATCTTCTTTACGTGATCAGCAGTAGAATATCCTTTGTCAAGAACCTTTAGCCCAACAACAAGAATCTGGAATCTTGAGAACATTGCTTCTATGGATTCACTGTCTTCCATCTTGAATGCTTCATACTTCTGAATGAGCCAAGGGCCTTGGTTTCTTTGACTTGTATGTTGCCTTCATGCGTGATTCTCAGAGAGTCAAACATGTTTTTAGTTGTCTCTCTATTTGATATTTTCTCATATTCTGAGTATGAGATAGCACTGAGAAGTATTGTTCTGGATTTATGATGGTTTCTGAAATCACGTTTTTGCTGGTCAGACATCCTTTTTCTGTCTATCTTCTGACCACTTTCATCCACTGGATGGGTGTATCCATCAATTACCATGTCCCATAGATCAGCATCATGGGCCAGAAAGAAGCTCTCAATTATGTCTTTCTAGTAGTCAAAAATTTTCAGTGCAGATTCTGATCATCATTCTTCAGTGCAGATTCTGATTACCTCAGCATGAAAGCTTCTAAACTTACTTCTGATGCTGCTTTGGTCAGAACTTCTGCATACAAAATAACACAAATTTAGAGTGCATATTTGTTATTTGTGTTTTTTATCATCAAAACTCTAATTAAGGGTTGTAGAACCAAACTATGTTCTAACATGATCACAGTTCCTCAAGTAAAGTGTTCAAATCATCAAAAGGGCAAAATGGTCAAAATTATGGTCTTAATTGGGAATGACCAGTCATTGACGTTTGACCTAACACATGAATTAATGTTTTGAGGTATGATATCAAGGATTCAAGTGTATTATTTTTACCTAATTGCATGACTAAAGTCATTTCCCAAGATCAATGGATTGATAGTTGTGTTTTGAATTAATTGATAAAAGTCAACTGATACACACAAAGTCAAACTTTGACTTTTTGATCAATATTGATTTTTAAAGATCAAGATTCATCAAGATACTCAAAAATATCAAACTTGGTAAACAAGAATCAATAAAATCAAGAAATTCCATAAAAAGTCAAAGTTTTCAAGACTTAGAAAATTTTCTAGGTACATTTTATACTTGATAAATTCATTACTTCATGACCTTTTTTCAGCAAGATGCAAGATGATTCAAAGTAAACTTTCAACATGAAAGTTGTATATATTGATGAATTCAATAACTTTTTATTAGAGGGTTGATTTCCAAAAAAATACCTAGATTTGAAGATATAAGCCCATGAAGTCATGACATTTTTCATAAAACACTTAGTGAAAATTTTGACAAGTTTAGGCAGATTTTTGACCTAACTTCTTGGCCAATTTTCACCTAGATCCAAGATGATTTAGCCAAAATGGTCAACATGAAGGTTGTATATAATGCTTCAATCTTTCCAAAATGTCAAAGAACTTGAAGAGATCATGCTTGATTTAAGAGAATCGAAGGCAAGAAGTTGGGCATCCATTCTTGAATTACAAGTCATTTTGATGATGGACACATAACCAAAACCCAAACCTATGCTGCATAATATTACTTTGCATGCCTTCTAACTTGCAAATATATCCATGATCAGATGTTTACACAACACATTGAGCCCTTGTCCAAGTGTTTGAACCTTTATCCAAGTTGCATTTCCATTTATGTCACAAAGGCACCATTACCATTCTTGAAAAGTTGCTTTAATCCTAAAGTCAACTTGTCTCGAGCTTTTCAGTTATTCCTTATGCATAAAATTCATCTACAAGTTCAAAGAGAACATGTTTAAAGCTTCTAGCCACCCTACAAGCTTTGTACCTTGCCTTGAAATCATATTTGTCAAGTTTGCTTAAAAAACAAGTCAAAAATCCATAACATATGATCTTGTGATTCTGATTATCTCAAATCCTGAAACCTTTTCCTATAAATTAAGACACTGTTTACAAACCAAGGACACGAAATTACTAGCCTTGAAACTCCCTCAAACTCCCTCAAACTCAGAATTGCATCAAAATCTCATTTTTGTGCCATTTCTGACCTCACACCTCAAACTCTCATTTCACTTGTGCGTTCTTCCTCAAAATCAATCACAAAGCATATATATATATATATATATATATATATCATTTAGAACCTAACCAAACACCTATTACACGACTGTAACACCTTCATTACCATCCTCCATTTTCAAAATCAGTAGCCTGCACATTGACTTCTCTAGAACAATACAACCACTCTCAATCCAACGTAAGCATTACATTAGCTTCCTAGAGGTTCATTGAAGCTAACCATATCATCACAACACCTTGAAAAGTGCTCAAATTCAAAAAACGATCTCCATTTGCAAGGTGAATTTTCTGAACTTCCATTTCTTCATACAAGCATCATTTGGCTTTGATTTTAAAGGATAAAATGTAGACATCATAGCCCTAAAACTAACTATGTCCTTAGAATTCATTTATATTGCCTAAGCAGGAAGAATTTTAAGTTTGAACTTTCTGAAATAACTAGGTCAGATTTGGTAGCAGATAAAATCCGTGCTTATCTTTGATCCATTGTTTAATTTATTTACATATTTGAAATCATAGTGAAATTTCTAACAAGTTTGATGTTTACAAATTTTGAAATGGTTGAGAAATGAGCAAGATACGAATTTCAAATTTGTTTTTCTGGTCATGGCGCAAGAAAGAAGATGAAGTGCACAGTCAGAAGCACGTTTATAATATAATGTGATGGTTTTGTATAAATCAATGGATGTATCACCACCACAGTGGTTAAAGCGAGCGCCTTTGACCTATAGGACATGGGTTCGAGCCCTAGCGTCTGTTTTATTATTTTTTCATATTATTTTGACTCTTTTTTTGTTTGACAACATGCTTGGGCCTCCCCTGACTGGGCCTATTTCATTTTACTATCTCTCACCCCTCTTTTCATTTTTGCAACGCAGGTCCAGCTTTTTTTCTTTTATTTTGACTACTTTTTCTGATTGAAAAAAAAACATGCTGGGCCTAATTATTTCTATTTTCTAACACCCTTTTCTAGATTCTAACCCCCTGACTCCATATTTTATTTTATTTTTATTTTATTTTCTTCTCTTTTATTTATTTATTTTATTTAATAAAGAACACAAAAATACATTTTTTATTAAATAATTAGATTAAATTCTCTTTTTATTTTATTTTATCTTACTTCTTCTATTTTCATAAATAAAAAACCCTAAAAATAATTCCTTGACTAATTAATGTTTTCTAATTAAAACTAAACTAGAGTTAGGTTTTATTTAATTTTCTTTTAACTAACTTATACTCTAGGTGTTATTCACGCTTCTTAATTAGGATAATCAAAACTCTTTTCATACAAAAAATTACAAAAAACAATTTTCTTTTCTTTTCTCTCCACCTTTCCATTTGTAATTTGTACCCCCATCCTCTAAAGTGGTGTAATAGTGTAGGACTTTTAATTTCCGCAATTTACCGATTTCCTTATTATTGTTAGTAATTAGGGTTTATATGGAAAGACTTAAAATCAAACAATAGACAACCCTAATTCAAGATAAAATATACTTGAAAAGAATACACTTTGCATACTTGCACCTCTAGGGTTAACCTACACTTGTTGCCTTAGATTAAAACAGTCATCTCCCTCGAACGTGGGATACTTTAGCAAAAAACCTCGATTAAAAGATCGTAGTCCCTCGATGACCCTTCGATGTTACCTTCAGTAAATGATCTTAGTCCCTTACGACAATTGCTAAAATATTCTACAAGTTTCCTTCTATGACTGTACGATGACCCACGCCTGTCCCTCACATCCAATGATATGGCTCCTTACCAACCAATGGTAAAATAACCTATTTAAAGGAGGAGGAAAAAAACATAGACTTTTTGATTAGGTATATTGCTCAAAACAAACATTTTTCCAAACACTCCAAATATTTTCAAAACAAACATTTTGTATACATTCTCAAGATACGAGAATCATTGCACAATTTCCGCACTAAGGCGTTTTAAAAATATTTACAAAATAAATATTTTGTATACATTCTCAATAATACAAAAATCATTACAAAATTACCATTTTCAAAACATCTTCAAACATTTTCAAACATACACAAACACAAAGCATTTCAAAGTGAGCTAGCAATTAAGAGCCCGTAGATAAGTACGAATGAAAAGGGTGCTAACATGTTCCCTTTTCATAACATACCCCCCCGAACTCAAGAAAATTCTCAAAAGGTCTTTCCTAGTCTTTTCACCCTTTCCTTCATTGGATAAAAGAAAAGTCGGTGGTAACTCTTGTTATCCGCAACATTTGCGATAAAACGTAAAACACCAAGTCAGTTCTCCCACCGTATTACACCTTGTATCATCTTTAACCATTTATTTTCTTCAAGTTTTTCTGCATACCATGTCTGTTAGAACCTTTTAAGGAGATGGAAATCTTCTCGAAGTAATCAAAGATAAAAGGCCAAACTATGTGTCTGATGATGGTTTCATCAATGGTTTTATTAAAAATCAATGATGGTCTGGGTATGAAACAATGCTTAGAGGTCTTATTTATCCTAACCTTGTGAATAATTTCTGGCTTCATATTTTTTCCAGTCTTGATTGAAACTTCATTCATTCTCATATTTTTGGTATTCCGATTAGCATCACCCGCTCCTCCATTGATGTAGTCATCTAGAGTCCACCTTTACTCAACTCCTACATGAATGTTGATGTGTTTCCAAGAGTTCCTAATTCTACTTTTAGATATGAGCCCCTTAATCCAAATCATTTGAAACCTCTTGCAAAAATGTGGTTTCAGTTCTTGTTGAGAAACCTTCATCTCAGAGGGGAAGATCTTGATAAAGTTTTTCCTAGGGATATGTGTCTTTTTATTTCCTT
Source organism: Vicia faba (assembly GCA_948472305.1). Classification (NCBI taxonomy): domain Eukaryota; kingdom Viridiplantae; phylum Streptophyta; class Magnoliopsida; order Fabales; family Fabaceae; genus Vicia; species Vicia faba. The sequence goes on from OX451741.1 coordinate 792,501,510, forward strand.
TGAAAGGGTACTCCAATTCATCTTTCGGCAATAATATTTAATCATCTAAAGCTATCAATCCTTGCATCCAGAAACTGCCAAAAATCATTCATTCCTTATGGACGTGTTTTATCTGAACTATTTGAGTTAGTTTGTGTAATTGAAATTGTTCGAAGAAACCCATTCATCAGAAGTAATGCTTTATTTGATGAGAGTTGTGATGTGTTTGAAGTTTATCTAGTTTGTATTCATTCTGTTGTTTCTCCTTCTGTTGTAATCGTTTTGAAATATCAATGAAATTTCTTTTCTTTCTTGTTATTTCTTCTGGTTTTTATGTTTTTCACACATAATTTCCTTTTTGATTATGACAAAAAGGGGGAGTAATTAAATGAATGTAATTTTGATTTCAAGAATTAAGTTCTGGAAAATATTCTTTGAAAAGAGCTGCTTACATTCTAACCCAGTTAAAAGTTATGTTTCTATTAGAATTGTTTTCTTTTTCAGGAAATGTGAACTCTGATTAAAGACAAAGGGGGAGTCTTTATTGACAAAGTTATGTTTCTGTTAGAATTGTTTTCATTTTCATTAGCATCTAGATATTTGATCTATTAGAACAAGGGGGAGTCTTTAATCAAAAGGTTCGGAGTCAGGATATTCGAGCTTCATCAAGTCATTGACCCAGGGGGAGTTTCATAAAAAGGATAAGTATTCTTTACCTTTTTATTTTCACTTTTTCTGATTATATGAACAAAATTATGTCATAAAAATACATAGTTTTGTCATCATTAAAAAGGGGGGGGGGATTGTTAGAATAAGATTTGGTTATACAATATTATCTATGAGTTTTGATGATAACAAATAATTATGTTTGTATGAACAATTTTGATACTCTAATGTTTGTTATGTTTGAGTATTTAACAAACAGGTTCTTCTTCTGATGGATGGCATGACCAAGACATTAAAAGAGAATTAATTCTGCTTCTATGCTATACAAGTTCTGTTGAACAGTAGAAAGACACTCTACAAGAATCTGAATTGTAAGCTCTAATATGAAGTCTAAAGAAACCAGACAGAAGATCTGAAGACAAAAGTTTCTACTGGAGTCCAGATGCTGAAGACTCATGTTTCTGAAGACAAAGGGTTCTCAATACCAAGTGCTAAAGATTTTGATAGATGAAGTTCTGAAGATTCTCAAGACTTGAAGTTCTGGTGACCCAAGGTTCTACAAAGGGTTCTAAAGACCAAGTACTAAAGACTCTGAAGACATAAGTTCTAAAGACTCTAAAGACTTGAAGTTCTGAAGATCCAAGGTTATAAGAAAAGGTTCTCACGAACAGGTGATGAAGACTCTGAAGACGCAATTTTGAAGACTTTGAAGACTTGAAGTTCTGATAACCTTGTTTTATGTTATCGCTTCTAAACTCATGCTCACATAAGCCTTTGAAGTTAAGAAGGAAATAAGATAATGTTAACATGGTACAAATAGTACATGGTACAACCAACGTTTCATTCCACTACCATGAAAGGACGAATACGTTGCACGATCTTGTCCCCCACGTGATTGCTCAAGCCATTAATGTTTATGGAAATCCCAAGAGTACCCCTCAACAAATGTATTATTTTATTGGCTATATAATGGCTTGAAGACTAAGAGGGAAGGAGGCCAATTCCCTGAGTATCCACGCACAAGCGCTGTTCATAGCTTTCATATTTTTAGCCTATTGTTCTTAAAATATTTTACATATTCAGCTTGTGTAGAAGTAATATTATTATAAACAAAACTTGTATTCAAACATTTGTTTGATTTCCTTAAGGGACCGATTAGGCATGTATCCTTAAGAAGTCTAGGACTAGTGTGTCTTAGAGGTTTGAATTTCCTTAAGGGACCGACTAGGTCTGTATCCTTAAGAATTCTTGGACTTGTGTGTCTTAGAGGTTTCTAGTCACTTACGAGTAGCTTGTGCATTGTAATAATCAATTGGATTATTGGATTAAGTCCTTGATTGAGAGAGACGAAATCACCTTGGCGGGTGGACTAGACTAGCTTGATAGTTGTCAAATGAACTAGTATAAACATACCTTGTTCTTTAATTCGTGTTCTTAATTATTGTTATTATCAAGAGTGAAGGAAAAAGTATTTTAATTAAAGGGGAATATTTTTAACACCTTCAATTTTGACTTTTGTTCTTTTCAGCTTGCTAATTATATTTTTCTATTTTTGGGTCTAACATTAGTAATATTAATGTTATACCTATTAATATTTGTGATATTAATATTAATGTTATTATTAACAATAGTATTATGTTATATAAATATTAAAAATATTATTATTATTAATGTTATTCGGTCCAGTTTTTGCACTATTTTAGAATCTTCTTCTATATTTTATTAGTTGAGTCAGTTTTAATATTATTGGATTTATTATTAATTAAGTTATTAGTGAGTTAGCTTATTGTTATTTAAAATTACTTGAGTCTGTGTGTGTTATTGGGGAGGGTCAAAAGTCCAAGTCAGAAGCCCAAGTTCAGGTATTTGTATCCAGCTAAGTCAGGATCTAGGTTAGTCCAAAAACCCTAATTTTTGCCACCGTGAATCTGCAATGGATCAAGCATAAAAGAATTGAAAACTAAATCAGATCTTTCCATTAATATTTTCCAATTATGTTGGACAACTAAATTTACAAAAGAAAAAGGTCCAGATACATCTAAAGCGCCTAAAAATTGGATCAAACACGCAAAGAGTGAACAAAATCAACAAAAAAAGGCATAAAAGATACTCCCTCCGGTCTCATTTATAAGAAAAAATTAACTTTTTATATACATTGAATAAGTAATGTATTTGGACAATATATTGTCCAAATACATTACTTATTTAATGTATCTAAAAAGTTAATTTTTTCTTATAAATGAGATCGGAGGGAGTACTCCCGATTGCAAATTGATTCAGTTTACATGGAATAAATATGGAAAAATGTAATTCTAATTGAATCATAACTAAAAAAATAATAGTAATTACACTAAATTCTTCCTAATTTGGATTAATCACACAAATCAACATTGATCATAAAACTCTAAATTGAATCTATAAAAGGACCTAAGACTAACTCACAGGGGACAAATTTTTTGAAAACCCTAAGAAATTTAAGTATCAACACCGATCATCAAAGCTACGATTTGAATTCCCAAGGTTTCACCTTGAAACTCTAAGTCCATTTGAGTTAAGCCTTTCATTCAATTAATTCACCAGGGTACCTCGCGCAGAAAAAAAAAACAGAAGAAGTAAGAAAAAGTAGAAGGCAAGTGTAGACAAAGAAGAAGATTGAAACTCAAAAAAGAAAAATAAATCTTACCCTTTTTACTCCTTGTGCACCGAGAGAAGTCCCCCTCTCATAAGTTGGTACGTTCATTATACTCTTGCAATTGCTATGATTCGTTGCGTTTATTTGTGACTATGCCAGCGTGTTTGTGTTTTAATCTCGGACTATGTTTGGTTTCAATAACCCTTAGATCTAAAAATTAGGGTTTTCATGTTTAATGTTGGGTTTTAAGGACTTGAATTTGAACCAGTGAGTAGGGTGGGCCGATCTACAATTTGGTAAATGTTTGGGATTGTTTGGGGTCAGTTTTGCCGTATTTTGGGTTTTTAAGGGCCGTAGGTGGCCGGAGAAGATGAATCTTCATCTTCTCCGATGAGGTCTTGTGGTGGCTAAGGTGGTGTTTAGGGTTGATTCTGGGTAGAGTGGTTTTTAGGGTTAGGGTTCATAACACTTTATGGAAAAAATTATCTCCGGTTAAAGTTTCCGATTGAAACTCATATGAAATTTGGAAATGAGGACGAAGTTGAGGGTGGTGAGAAGAGGTTAGAGGTGGTGGTATATTAGTGAGGGGGAGATGATTGAGAGGTACTAGAATAAGAGAGAGAAGGGTTAGTAAAAAGTAAAAAAATTGAAGCCATTTTGTTTAAATACCCCATCAGTCCGATGTTGAATTTCTGACATGTGGCCCTCAGATGGCCACGTGATGGGTTAACCTTGACATTTCCAAAGTGTTGGACCTTGGAGTGATCTCAGTTGATTTTCAAGCATAAACTTAGGATTGTTTTACTTAACTTAGTATTTTTTATCCAACGCCCCTGATGGGCTCTGCGTAGCTTCTCTTAAAGCAATCTAATGCCTCTAGTTGAGAGTCCACTGTGGACTCTCACGGGTCTGCCAGCATCAATGCCATGGGCCTTTGGGATTTCTATCTTTTCCTTTCTACACCCTCCTTGGATTACTAGCCCAAAGGCTTCTACGCCCCCGTCTCTTTTATTTTCATTTTATTTTATATATTGTTTTTTTTGTTTAAATCTATTTTTTTAGTTTCTTTTTAGTTTAATTTAAAATTAATTAATGTAATTAGGATTTAATTTAATTATATTAGTTTAGTTACTTTTTAATTAAGTCATAAAAAACTAAAAAATGTATTTCTTTTTATACTTAGTTCTGATATTAAAAAAATGGCAAAATACCCTTTTTAGTCCCTTAACTTTACCTTTGGGTCCATTCTGGTCCCTTATCTCTAAAATGTTCCAAAGTGGTCCTTTAATTGTTCAAAAAGGACCATGTTTATCCTTTCCGTCTGGACCGTTAGTCAAATTCAATGGTAGAGCTTATATGGCATATGTGTGGCATTGCACGTGTTTACATTTTCGTCCTGGTGGATTAAAGTATTTTTTTAAAAAATGGTTATAGCATTGCATGTGTTAAAGGATCAGATTACATCTCCAACACTTAGAAGGTAATCCTTGGGAAGCCATTGTTGGTAGCTCCAATCTGTGAACAAGCTGCGAGCAAAGAGAAGGCACAACCCGACCACAACATTACAATCGAAGCGAAGCAAAGGTGAAATAGACCACAACACTGCTCATCGTAGGTAAGTTTCTGCAAAACTATGATTTTCATAGTTAGGGCTTTTTGAAACCAATGTTTCTGAAATTGAATATCTTCCTATTCATTTAGGACCTAGTCTGAAATGGATGAATATCCTAACATTACAATACACCATAGTGGCGAATTTTTTACTGAGGACACGAGTGTTTACGAAGGAGGTGAGATTGTTGATTTAAGAGTAGATGCTGATAAGTGGAGCTATTTTGAATTGATAGGTGCTATTAAAGAGCTAGGTTATGTAGATGTAGATAATATATATTACAAGATCCTACTGCTAGAATGAATGTGTTGGTTGATGACAAGGGGGCATTAGAGATTGCTGATCTATATAGGGTTCATCTTAGTGTTGAAGTCTTTATTCAACACACGTTGTCAAAGCCTAATTATGCTGATGAGACTGAAGTTGTGTTGGATGAGGTACCCCTTAATGTGATAGTTGATGAGGCAGTAGTTGCGCTTGAAGAGATGTAGAATGAAACTGATGTAAGGGAAGATAGTGTTAGAGTAGGTGATGTTAGGGAAGATGGTGTTGGGGAAGATGATATTAGGGAAGATGGTGTTCATGCAGTAGGAACTGATGACAATGTGCCAATGGTTGATGAGGTTGAAAGTGATGATATTGGACATAGGGTTGGTGAGGTTGATGATGCTGTTAGACTGAATGATGATGATGATAGTTCTGATGATAGCACCTTTAACTATGATAGTTCAACATATATAGTATTTGATGATGACTCTGATGAGTATGACACTGATTTGGAAGAGTAAGAGGGTAACCTAATTAACTATGAACACATGGAAAGCAAAAAAGGCAAATAAAAGTGTGAAGAAAACAAAGAAGATAACAAAGGAAGTGATAATGAAAGTGATGATCTAGGAAGTGACTGTGATAATGAGGATAGAAGTAGAGTTAAGAGAAAGAAGTATCCAGTTTTAAAGCTTCAAAAGGATATAGGCAATTACAAATGGGAAGTGGGCACCTACTTTAGCACATCATAAACTTTCAAGGAAGCCATTACCTCTTATGCAGTCCAATCTGGCAGAAATTTAAAGTTCATTAAAAATGACAAGACCGGGATTAGGGTTAGGTGTAAGGAAGGTTGTGAATGGGAATCCTATTGTGCTAAATTGTCTACTGAGGATTCTTGGCAACTAAGAAAGGTAGTAGACAATCATAGTTGCAGTAGAGAATATAATGTGAAGTTAATGAAGAATAAATGGTTGAGCAAGAGGTTGCAGAATTAACTTAAAACCAACCCTAGAATGAAAATTAAGGACATTAAGTAGAAGGTACATAAGAAGTGGAATGTTGGGGTCAACAAAACCAAGGCTATAAGGGTTAGGTTTGCAGCTAGAGACATGATAGATGGGTCGTTCCTATGGGACTATGCAAGGAAATATGACTATGCACTTGAGTTATTAAGAGCTAACCCAGGGTCAACTCTAAAAGTGAATGTCGAACCTGCACAAGAAGGTGGTGTTCAGAAATTACATTTCAAAAGGATATTGTGATACGGTGGCAGAACCGAATGTTATACTGGTTTGCGTTCTATATTCGCAAATGTCGCGATAAGCAAGAGTTGCCACCGACTTTTATTTCATCCAACTAAGGAAAAGAAAAAATAACAGAAAAAACCTTTTTCGAGAATATTTCGGAGTACGGGGGGTAGATTATAGAAAGGGAAGGTGTTAGCACCCTTTCTATCCATGGTTTTCCATGGGCTCTTAGGTACTTGCTCATTTTAAAATTGCTTGTGTGTGTGCTTGTTTTGAAAAGAGTTTACTTCGTGATAACCCTTGTATCATTCCTCAAGAATGTGACAAAGTTGTTTTGAAAATTGTTTTAAAAAGTGTTTGTGTGAAAAGTTTTGTTTGATTGATTGAGCAAGTACTTAAGAGTTTTCTACCTACTCGAGAAAGACTGTTCATTTTCCTTTAGACAGCGCTATCCCGTTATTAAGGAATAGGTAGCACCATCGTTGGAGTTTTAATGGACGTTTGAAGGGACATATACGATCACAGAAGCAATGTTAGGAGGTGTTAGTAATCATCCTAAAGCCTTAAAGATATTTTTTCCGAGGCAACATCCGAATGGGTCATTTGAGATCTTTCGGGGCTAGAGGACGACCACTAACAAACCCTATACTTCATGACCATTTAACCGAAGGCAACCGAAGTGGAGTAAACCCTAGGAGTAAGCATGTGCGAGTGAACTTTTTCAGTTAATTTGTCTTTGCACATTTAGGGTTTTATACCGTTTTAATTTTCATATATTTTTGCTATACAATCCTATTAGCATACATCTAACAATTTATAATTGCAGAAATTAAAATGCGGAAATAGAAATCCTAACTATTACATGGCTTTCGCAGATACAAAATTATTTTGACTGAAAATAAAATGCCGAATTAAAACCTAATTAAAGCTATTACAACTTCGGAGCAATTACAAAATTAATAAAAGGTAATTAAAATACGCGCGACGAATTAAATGCGAGGACGATTAGAAAAACCTAAAAAATCTAATTTGACAAAAAATATTTAAGTTATTTTTGAAGAAAAAATTAATTATATACAAAAATTAAACCCTAATTTCTAATTGATTTTAATTATAAAAAAGGAGTTAAATTAACATAATTTTTAATTAAATTAATTAATTAAAGAAATAAAATACTTTATATAAAAAAAATGACTTTTGATGTTTTTTTGTGATTTTGAGTAAAAAGAAATAATTGTGATGTTATTTTAAAAGAAATATAATTAGGGAATAATTAAAAAGAAATAAAAATAAAAAATAAAAAAGAAGAAATGGCTTGTTTAAGCAATTGGAGGGGGTGTATTGTTGAGAATATTCCAGGCCCACCAAACTGAAGCCCAATCAGCGCTTGATCCAGTGCTGGCCCTTTTTGATGGTACACCATGGTCCTTCAGTGATAGGCGTTGGATCTAGTTGATCATGAATCCTGTGGCTGGCTGTTGATGGATGTATGGTGGATGCTTGGGAGGATGGTGCATAGGATCCTGCAAAGAAGAATCAAAACAAAGAAAATTGTTGGGACCTGGGATCAAACCCAGGCCCTCTCACTATCTAGCGTGCACGCTTGCCATATGCGCTACATGTGTTAGTTGTTATTATAATGTAAACACACAATATCATATGCAAATAAGGTGAATTAGTGGACAAAACAAAAAAACGCACGCTGGTTTGAATGGTCCAGTGGTTGGCTGCCACGTTATTGTCTTCTTCGCAGGCCCGTCGTCTTAGGTAAGTAACTTATACCTACAGACAACGTCTATGGCTAAAAACCTGTAAATCTCAAAAATCCAACACGGGCATGCTAAATCAATTATGGCTACATCAATCAATTTGTTTTGACCTCACGAGTACGATGGTACCCTTTGTTTAGGCCAATTTCACCTGTATCAAAAAGACCCAAAACGTGACTTCAAACCCTAGCCATGGCAGTCACACATATAAGCCTCACAAATTCAATTAAACAATCCAAACATGCTAGAAATACATCAATGATTACAAATATGTCATTAAATTATGCTAATGATGCATAAATGGTTGTAATTGATTTTGAAAAAACAAGCAAACCGTATGAGGTCTAACGAGTGATTCTGGGCGTGAGAGTGCTTGCTACGGATTGTGTTAGCTTCTGGGAAGGTCCAGGAATCATTTAGGAATGTTGGAAGGCCTTGAATTGTCCTCTAGGGTAGAGATTAGATCACCACTTCTTTGCCAAAATTTTGAGATTTGTATTATGCTTTCCACAATTGCTAACCCTTGTTTTCGTGCATGGCTTTGTTCATTATATATCCCTAGGTGAATTAGGGTTATAAAAAACAGCCGGTATCTATGCAATTTTTGAAGATTTTAATTTGGTTTTCATCTTGTATGATATCTTTCCAAATTAGGCCTAATCATGCCATTCTTGTCCCAATCAACCTTGATTCGATTTGATCTTGATATTCCAACATAATTAGCTTGTGATCCTGTCCAAAAATCAGATCAAAGCAAATCTTTGCTATTATTTGTCATTTATTTGATTTAATTTAATTTTTAATTAATAAAAAATCAAAATAAAATGAAAAATGAAGAAAATAATGTGTGGGTGAATATTTGGGTCGTGGACCATGTTATGAGTGAGGTGCAAGCATAAAAAGTTATGCCCATTTGGCAAAAAATGCATTTTTGTGCACATTTGACTTTTGGCAATTTTGCAAAAATGGTTAACTTTGACAAGGCATGTCTCTTCCAATTTTAACCCTAGTTAGGTGTTCTTTGACTTATTATAAACCTTAGGATGTCCCCTAAACAACCCTTTTGGTCTCATATCAATTGGGTCTTCCATGTTCATGTAAGAAGCTTTGACCCAAAAAGTGTTTTTGTTGACTTTTCAAAAGGACCTATAATGTAGAAATTCATATCTTTTTGTGAGTGCATATTTTGAACTTTAGGGCTGAAGAAGAATTGTAGGGAATTGCATCCTCTTAAAAATGAGCCTTGGATGAAAAATTTCTGATAAAGTATGAGGAAGTTATGTTTGGTCAAAGTTTGGTTGACTTTTCCTAAGAAACCCTAATTTAGCAACTTTTGGGTTTTGATGAATTTGGGGCATTCCTTGAGGAATCATGATCAACCCTTGATAAAATGATGGATATAACTTCAAAATGTTGATGTTGACGAAAAATCTTTAAGTTTGACTGTATGTGGGCCATAATTGACTTTTGACCTAATATAGTCGATTCTCAAGCATCTGAGCAGTTTGATTGAGCAAACTTCTTGTGCAAGGCTTGAAATTTGACATGGAGGGTCTTTAGAACATATTAGGACAATGGAGATCATATGAGATCTTTGGAGTTCACCCATCTTGATGAAAATGGAAACCCTAGTTTGAGGTACATTTCCTTAGGAGAGAGTTTGTCTGGTCAACTCTTGGGCATCCTTGGGCAAGTTGAGGATCTCAATGGGAATGTGTTGAGTAAAATGAGAGGGAAAATTTTGGGGTACAACAGCTGCCCCTGTTCAATCTTCTTAAACCAGAGGATGTAGATTGTCTGTCTACCTTTTGTAATCTGAAGGTGGAAGATGATTGAACACTAGAGTGCCCAGAAATTTGCACTCGTATGAAGTGATACTAGATTTGGTGATATCGGGAATGGGCTTACAGATGCCATTTGGAAGTTGATAGAGAATATTCGGGGATGGGATTAAAGATGCCATCCAGGATGTGACGGAGAATCGTCAGAGATGGGCTTAAAGATGCCATCCAGGGGGTGTTGATTTCCTGAGATATCCCTTTGATGAGAATTCTTGTTCCTGCCGTTGAGGAGAAATCTGCTGAGGAATATGGGTATTTGTCTTGGGAGAAATAGAATTTTAGGAGCTTTAGTTATCCGTTACTCTACTAGGGAAACAACTCCTGCTTGAGGAAGCGGAAGTGAACTGCATATCTGGTCAGGGTACAGGCTGCGTAATAACTTACTAGGGAAAGGTGAAATCAACCGAAACTGATCGGGTCCAGGTTTTACCGTGTTGTAAACTGTCGTCTGGAGATAAGAGAGAAGAAACCTGGATGGTAAGGTTATGAGAAGGAACCTAGGTCGTAGGGTTACTTCGAAATGAAAGCCTGGATAGTTGGGTTGTGAGAAGGAACCTGGATAGTAGGGTTACTTTGAAATGAAAGCCTGGATAGTAGGGCTGTGAGAAGGAACCTGGATAGTAGGGTTACTTCGAAATGAAAGCCTGGATAGTAGGGTTGTGAGAAGGAACCTGGATAATAGGGTTACTTTGAAATGAAATCCTGAATAGTAGGGCTATGAGAAGGAACCTAGATAGTAGGGTTACTTCGAAACGAAAGCCTGGATAGTAGGGCTATGAGAAGGAACCTGGATAGTAGGGTTACTTTGAAATGAAATCCTGGATAACAAGGCTATGAGATGGAACTTGGATAATGGGGTTACTTCTAAATGAAAGCCTGGATAGTAGGGTTGTGAGAAGGAACTTGGATCGTAGGGTTACTTCAAAATGAAAGCCTGGATAGTAGGGCTATGAGAAGGAACCTGGATAGTAGTGTTACTTCGAAATGAAATCCTGGATAGTAGGGTTGTGAGAAGGAACCTGGGTCGTAGGTTTACTTCGAAATGAAAGCCTGGATGGTAGGGCTGTGAGAAGGAACCTGGATAGTAGGGTTACATCGAAATGAAAGCCTGGATAGTAGGGCTGTGAGAAGGAACCTGGATAGTAGGGCTATGAGAAGGAACCTGGATAGTAGGGTTACTTCGAAATGAAAGCCTGGATAGTAGGGCTGTAAGAAGGAACTTGGGTCATAGGGTTACTTCGAAATGAAATCCTGGATGGTAGGGCTGTGAGAAGGAACCTGGATACTAGGGTTACTTCGAAATGAAAGCCTGGATAGTAGGGCTATGAGAAGGAACCTGGATAGTAGGGTTACTTCTAAATGAAAGCCTGGATAGTAGGGCTTTGAGAAGGAACCTGGATAGTAGGGTTACTTCAAAGCGATAATGTAGATTAGTTGACCCATTTGGTTTAGGGAACTGAGTTTCGATTAGTTGTCTGTAGATGTGACCTGCATAACTGCTGGATTTGTTGAAGCTAATCATCTTTTCCTGCAAAGATATCAGGGTTAATTATATGCGATGCATGAAATGCAAGGTGAGATGATGTTCTCAAAATAAATGAGATTATGCTGTATATGATATGTATGCGCATGTCATGATATATGTTCGCGAAATTCTATCGGGGTATGCCTGCGTCTGGGAAAATAAATCCCTGACTGTTGCTGGAGATTTACGAATATTCTGTTAGGAAGAGATTCTGCTTGAGAATAAACTCTACGGAGAATAAACTTAGAAAAATGAATTTTTGTAGCTGAAGTGATGAACTCTGTCGGGGATTGAGCCTCTGTATCCAGAGAAATAAACTCTTCTTGGGGGATGGAATTTACTGAATCGCCCGAGATTATGAAATTCGACTGGGGGATATAGCTGTCAGGTTTCTAAATGACCCTGGCTGGGGAGGTTATGCCCTGTTTCGGGAAAGCTGACATCAATTTTTTCGAATACTTTTACTCTGGGGGGAGTGTATGTTGGTTTTGGAACTTGTTTTTTGCCCCTTGTTACACCCCAAAATTTACCCTCTTGATTTAGGATTATGTTTCATCACACACTGAATTCTTTCCGGGATAAGCGCTTATGTTTCCAGGAAAGAGCCTAAGTCTAGAGTTGAATAGTAGCACAACGTCTCCCACACTGAATTCTTTCCGAGATAAGCGCTTATCGTGCCATCTTTTGGTTCTTTCCTTGTATATCTTAGCGTTCTCATAAGCGTCTAATCTCAATTCTTCTAATTCATTCAAGTCGAGGATTCAATTCTCTCCAGCATAAGTGTAGTTTATATTGAGCGTTTTGATTGCCCAATATGCCTTGTGCTCTAATTCTACCGGGAGATGACATGACTTTCCATACACAAGCTTGAAGGGTGTAGTTCCTATAGGGGTCTTGTATGCTGTCCTATAAGCCCATAAAGCCTCATTAAGCTTAGATGACCAATCTTTCCTAGATATGACAATAGTTTTCTCTAGGATTTGTTTAATTTCTATGTTCGAGACTTCGACCTGTCCACTGGTTTGTGGATGATATGGTGTTGCTACACGGTGTTTGACTCCATACTTAGATAATAATTTGTCGAATATCTTCGAAATGAAATGAGAGCCACCGTTACTAATGACAAGTCTAGGCACACCCAATCTTGGAAATATTGTGTTTTTAAAGAGCTTAATTACTACTCGTGTGTCATTTGCAGGAGAGGCTATAGCCTCAATCCATTTTGAAACGTAATCGACAGCTTCGAGTATATACTTGTTTCCGAAAGAAGATGGGAAGGGTCCCATGAAATCGATTCCCCAAACATCAAAGATTTCTACTTCTAGTATTCCTCTTTGAGGCATTTCATCGCGTCTTGAAATATTACCGGTGCGTTGACACCGATCACGTTTTTAACAGCGATGTGGACATCCTTCCATAGATTAGGCCAGAATAGGCCGGCTTGTAGGATCTTTGCACATGTTTTAGAAGTGCTTGCATGTCTGCCATAGGGAGATGAATGACAGTGAGAGATAACATCTTCCATTTCTTCTTCAGGTATGCATCGGCGGAAAATTCCGTCCGGTCCTCTTTTAAATAATAAAGGTTCATCCTAATAATAGTACTTGAGAGCATGGAAGAATTTCTTTTTCTGTTGATAGGTTAAGTCCGGTGGGAGCGTGCCTGCAACTAAGTAATTGACTATGTCAGCATACCATGGCAGTCCCATGATTGTATGGATCACTTCCACGACTTTCTTGGCTTTTGGTTTGTTTAGATTCAGTTGAGCTAGATCGCTTCTTATTTGCGCTATTAGCTGTTCATACGGAAAATCATCGTTAATCGGTACTTGTTCGGGTTTTATACCTTCTAATCTTGATAAGTGGTCTGCTACAACTTTTTGGTTCCTTTCTTATCCTTAATCTCTAGATCAAACTCTTGCAAAAGTAGGATCCATCTGAGGAGTCTTGGTTTTGCATCCTTCTTGGTTAGTAGATATCTGATAGCAGCGTGGTCTGTGTAAATGATTATCTTCGCTCCTACTAGGTAAGAACGGAATTTGTCAAGCGCAAAGACAATTGCTAATAGCTCTTTCTCAGTTGTGGCGTAGTTCATTTGAGCTGAGTCTAGCGTTCTACTGGCATAGTAGATTGTGTGAAGTTTCTTGTCCTTCCTTTTCCCAAGAACTGCGCCTACGGCGTAGTCGCTCGCATTGCACATGATTTCAAAAGGTAATCTCCAATCGGGTGGTTGCATGATTGGTGCGGTGATAAGGGCTGATTTTAGAGTTTCAAACGCTTTAAGACAATCTTCATCGAATATGAACTCAGCGTCTTTCATTAATAGACCGGTAAGTGGTTTAGTGATCTTCGAGATATCTTTGATAAATCGTCGATAGAAACCGGCGTGTCCTAAAAAACTTTGTATTTCTCGAATGGTCTTAGGTGGTTGAAGTTCTTTTATGACTTCTATCTTAGCTTTGTCAACTTCAATTCCCTTATTAGATATAACATGTCCTAGTACGATTCCTTCTCTGACCATGAAATGGCATTTTTCCCAGTTAAGCACGAGGTTTACTTTCACACATCTTTGTAAAATATTTTCTAGGTTTGATAGGCATCCTTCAAAACTTTGCCCGCACACAGAGAAGTCGTCCATGAACACTTCCATGATGTTATTGATGAAATATGAAAAGATTGACATCATACATCGTTGAAAGGTTGCTGGGGCATTGCACAATTTGAAGGGCATTCGTCTGTAAGCGAACGTTCCATAGGGACATGTGAATGTAGTCTTCTCTTGATCATCAGGGTGAATAGGAGTTTGGAAAAATCCGGAATAACCGTCTAGATAGCAAAAGTAGGAATGTTTGGCTAATCACTCTAACATTTGATATATGAAGGGTAGAGGAAAATGGTCCTTTCGAGTAGCTTTGTAAATGGTATTGTGATTTTCAGTTGTTTCAAAAGTTCAACGAATTTCTTGAATTGGCCCATCGTTTTGGAATTGGTAAGTCTCTGAGGGTACGAAATTGGCAGTTTATAGGGTGGTGGAGGCACATAAGGCTTCTCTTTCTCCACTACCTCTTGGTTTTCGTTTTCCTTTTCCTTGGGTTCATTCTCATTTTCGGTTGGCTTTTTCTGCTTTTGGTACATGGCTGGATTTTCGAGTCTTGGATCATCAGGTCCATCAAGTTCTTTTCCACTTCTTAGTATCACAGTGTTAGCATGTCCTTTTGGGTTAGGTTGTGGTTGACCATGGAAAATTCCAGCTAGGGCAGCAGTAGGTGCTTGTTGTTGAGCTACTTGTGAAATTTAAGTTTCAAGCATCTTATTATGGGTAGCCAAAGCGTCAACTTTACTAGATAATTATTTAATCTGCGCATTAGTATGTAAATTCTGATTTAGAACATCTTTATTAGTCTGAGATTGGGAAGCAATGAAATGTTCTATCATGATTTCAAGGTTAGATTTCCTAGGGGGATTGGATGTATTAGGTCCATTATTAGGGTGATTTGGGGTAGCTTTTGGATAGCCAGGTGGCGTGGCAGGAGCTTGTCCAGGTGCGTACAACGCATTGTTGCTTTTATATGAAAAATTCGGATGATTCTTCCAACCAGGGTTATAGGTATTTCTATAAGGGTTTCCCTGTATGTAATTTGCTTGTTCAGCTGGAACTCCTGTTAGAAGTGGGCATTCTGGAGCAGGATGTGATTGAAGACCACATAGATCGCAAGCTTGAGCTACTGCAGCCACAGTAGTTGCGGGAGCGGTGGTAAGATTTTCTAACTTTTGGGTAAGGGCTTCCACTTTAGCGTTGACTTGATCCAGAACATTTACTTCAATCATGCCACCTTTTGTTTTAGTTTTTTCTATATTAGCTCTTTTGCTTCCCCATTGATAATGGTTTTGAGCCATGCTTTCGATAAGTTGATTTTCTTTGGTATATGGTTTATCCATCAATGCGCCACCAGCAGCAGCGTCTATAGTCATTCTTGTGTTGTACAAGAGACCGTTATAGAACGTATGAATGATTAGCCATTCTTCTAAACCATGATGAGGAAAATGTCTAATCATGTCTTTATAGCGTTCCCACGCTTCGAAAAGTGATTCGTTATCTTTTTGTCTGAAACCATTGATGTTGGCTCTGAGCATATTAGTTTTGCTTGGTGGGAAATATCTAGCCAAAAAGACCTTCTTTAACTCATCCCATGTGGTGATTGAGTTTGAAGGGAGAGATTGGAGCCATGCTCGAGCTCTGTCTCTTAAAGAAAAAGGAAATATGTGCAATCGTATCGCCTCGGGGTTTACACCATTCACTTTTACAGTGTATGCGTACTGCACAAACACTGACAGATGCAGGTTCG
Organism: Vicia faba; assembly: GCA_948472305.1. NCBI lineage: Eukaryota > Viridiplantae > Streptophyta > Magnoliopsida > Fabales > Fabaceae > Vicia > Vicia faba. Next base: position 792,517,396 of record OX451741.1, read on the forward strand.
TGTCGTCAGTAGGAGATCCAGAAAATTGGTTCTGCTGAACGGCGGATAAAAGCGAAGGTTTCAGCTCGAAATCTTTTCGAGCGATAGCAGGAGCGACAATGCTATTGTAAGGTTCCGCTTGAGAAGGAACTGCGTAATCCTTAAGAGCACGAGGTGGATTTAGTACATCAGCCATCTTTGATTCTTCAATTAATTCAGGGGTTGAGATATCAGGAAGCTTAGTCGGAGGAAGATTGTTGAGATCACAGTATTCTTAAACTCGGCGTCTTACTCTGAGATAGCGCTCGATATCATTGATTTGTAGATGAAAAGGCTCGCTTCGGGAGCGAGTATTTGGCATACAACAGAGGGAAAAAATAAATAGTTGCCTTAGTCTATACAGTGCTACTTTATGAGTGCACTAGTGACTAAATCAAAGTCCCCGGCAACGGCGCCAAAAACTTGATGTTCGCGATCAACCTAATGTGTCTAACGGTATCTTAACTGCAAGTGCACAGCTATCGCAGTAGTAATAAAAAGATGTCGAACCCACAGGGACTTTGTAATCACTCTAGTGCTATAAAGGTTTGCTAGTTTAGCTAAGGCGGATGTTGTCACGTTTGGTTTTTTTAGAGGATAAAGTAGAGGAAAACTAAATCGAATTAAGGGAATAATAATAATAAAGAGGTCGGTATGTAATCAAGTGAACCTAAGCAGATTTAATCGAACCTAAGCATATAAAGATGTTTAACTTAGATGGTTATGTAGAAATTATCAGTTTAAAAACCCTCAACTCACACTTTCGTGGTCTTATCTCGGATTATACCCCTAAAGCCCTATGCCTGCTCTCACTAGCCCATAAGTGTTTAGAAAATACTCTTTGAAAACTTAATAAAGTCTAATTCGTTTTAAAGCGCTCTCGCTGTATTTAAATCAAATGCCTAACTTTAGCTATCCGGTTAAAACCTCACACTCTCGTGGTATTGATCTTAACCTATTCTACTTTTCTTACTCTCGTAACAAAAAGATTGATTTTAATTATAAAAAGTCACAGCCAGAAATTAAGTTAATTTAGATTTTAGCTTAGGAACAATTTAATCTATTCAGTTGCTATTATTACATCCCGACTCTAGAAATTTAGCTAGCCATGGTACTTAAATCAGACAGACATGAAATATAATCGGGAAATGGTAAAACATTCATGATAAATAAATGACAGTAATTTAACATAAACAAATTGTATTAAAATTAAATTAAATGCGATTAAAAACCTGTGTAATAATACTATTCCTCAAGCTCCCTCTTCCACAAGTCGACAAAATTGGAACCTTCGGAATCGAAGCTTGAAACGAAGTCTGAGGCTAAAAACAAATTCTAACTAAAATAGCAATTTCCTAATGATGGAAATGGCTATTAAAGGGTAAAAGGGAATATAAAACAAGAACAGTAAAAAAAAATGAAAACTGGAAACAGTTCGTAAATTCGGCAGAGCTTCCGCAAGGAATTTGTGAAAATAAAACTTGCTGTAAATAAAACTCTGTCCTTTCTTCATTGAAATCTCTCCTATTTATAGAGGAGGAATTGGAAGTTAAGAAATAATAGGAACGTGGAATTGTACTTCTTTTGTAGAAAAACCAGGACTGGGCGTTGGTGAGGTTCAGAGATTGTAGGAGTGAATACTCCTTTCTTTACGTTGCCCACGTCTCCACGTTCTCCATAACATTAAATTAAGCGTGTGACGGCCGTAAGGCTATGGTGACAGTCGCAATACACTTAAATAGCGCGTTATGTTCGTCAATGATGTGTGACGAGCGTTCTTCATGATGTGAGCGCGTTACGATCATAATAGATGTGTGATGACCGTCACAGCATCAAAATCTGCAGAACTTTGCAGATTTGTTCCTTTTCTTATAATTTTCATGTTAACTTTCTTCATATGATCTTTTTCAGTAAATTGACTTGAAATATGTTGTACCTGTGAAAAGACACAAAAACTCGGAACAATCGGGAGTTAAATGGATTAATGTAGTATGAAAATGGATTAAAAATGTAGCAATTATACGATACGATTTCTCGTTATCATGTGGGCGGATTGAAAATAACTTCTAAATCATAAGTGAAAGGAACTCTTTTTGTTTTGTTTTTATTTTGGGAAAATGATTTAATTAAAATCCTAAGTCTCTTTAGTTTTAAATTAAAGAAAAGGTTAAATTAATTAATTAATTAGTTAATTTACAAAATTAATTTAATTAAAAAAAATACTAACCTAATGTTTTTTGTGATTTTTTTATTTGTTTTTACTGATTAAACAAATTAAAAGAAATAAATAGTAAAGATAAAACAAAAATACAAATGGTCCTAATAGCAAAAGCAATAGAGGGGGTATGAAGTGGACTTTGCTGGGCCCAAGTGAGAGAAGCCCAGATCTGCCCTTGGATTCAGTGGGGAGATCCCCAGGAGAGTCCATGGCGAGACTGTGTGTTTAGGGTGCTGGATCCGGATCAGATGTGCATCTGATGGCATGGATTTGGTGGTGTATGGTGAGCATGCATAGGACCTTCCAGTATTGGATCTGTAAATGACATGTTAGAAAACGAATCAGATATATATATATATATATATATATATATATATATATATATATATATATATATATATATATATATATATATATATATATATAAAATTCGAAATCTCTACATGCATGCTGCATAAGCCAAAAGGACAGGGATGCCTGGATTGAGATTCGAAGGAATTTGTTTCACATGCCTTAATAAAAGTTTCATTTTACTTTACGATCACAAACGTCATGCAAAAATAAAAATTAAATTACACATGAGATGAATTTAAGAACGAAGGTTTGTTACCAATGGGATGCTTTGTTTTGGATGGAGATGGCTTGCAAAGTGTGCTTCGATTTTGGCAACTTCGGTGTATTCCTTGCAGTCTTCGGTGGCTCGTATGGGGTAATGTGTGTGTACCTGGAGGCAAGGTTTTTGTCTGGATGATGCATGTATAGGCTAAAATGTTTCTGTGGGCGGTTAGCCTGCAGCTTCGATTGGCAATAAGTATTCTGTGTGATGCAGTGTGTGGCAAAAATACTTTTGTTTGGAAATGTGTTTCTTATCTCTTTTTTCCATTCCCTGACAATGTGTCCTTAGGCTTGTATTTATAGGGGTGTAGTGGTGAATGGAAATGGCAAGGGACAACCTTTAACCAGACTTTGAAGGCAAAATCAAGGATTGCCATTTTTGATGGATTCCTACCCTTTTGGGTTTTTGGATGAATCTGGACATCCCTGACTCCTTCAAATTCCTCCACACCTGATTCTTCGATTAGCCTTGAGTTGCTTCCTTCTAATGGCTCCAGGCCTCATCATTATGGCTTCTTCAATTGAGCCATTATCTGCCTTAGTAGCTTGATCTGAAACTTTTCAACTAGCCCAGTTGAAAACTCCTTTCTGGCCAGTCAAAACTTATTTTGTTACCTCCTTCGAATGCAATTGTGCAGGAGGCTTGGGCTTGGCAGCATGTTGGACTTTGGCCAGCAAGCATCTTGAGCCAAACTCATCAAAAGGAAAAACAAAACCTGTCTTCAATAATCATGTATCCTTTGAATGGACCACATGTGTGTTCTTCGAATGGACCAAATTCATGTCCTTCCTATCCATCAAATTCATGTTCTTCGAAGGGACCTTTTAAATGCTTTTTCGAATGGATCATATTGTGTGTCATAGTGTAGAAACTATGTTGAGGGGTTTTAGAGGTGGAGTCAGAGCAGGCCTGAAGATAAACATTTCCCAGTCGAATCTTGAAGGTAGATAGCCATTGCTTTGTGAATCAAAGGTCAGTTGAAAAGGGCCTTTTTCCTTGTGGATTGAAGGCAAGTTGAAGGGGCCTTTGCTTTGCACGCTGAAGGAACGCACATAGGAAGTCATTTCCTTGTGGGTCGAAGCACACATGAAAGAATATTTTTCCTTGTGAATCGAAGGCAAGCATGAAGAGGAAGCATTTTCCTTGTGCATTGAAAGCAAACATAGAGGAGGAATTTGTCTTGTGTGTCAAAGCAGACATGTAAGAGACCAATTCTCAATCAAAGCTTGCATGCAGGAGACTACTGCTCAAACGAAGCTTGCATGTAGGAGGCCACTTCTTTGTGAATCAAAATAAACATGCAGGAGGCCATTGCTTTATGAATCAAAGCAAGTATGTAGGAGTCTACTGTTGGTGAATCGAAACAAACTTTTAGGGGGTTCATGCCTTGTGAATCGAAGGCAAGCCTGAAGCAGCCAATGTGCAGTCAAAGCACTGTGAATTGAACTTGATCGAAGGGGGCCTGACGCCCAATCAAAGCTTATGAATCAGGCTTGCATCGAAGGAGGCCAAATTCCCAATCGAAGACTTTGAAACAAAAGCTCGCTCGAAGGATTTTAGATGCCCAATCGAAGCTTACTCTTCTTTGATTTGGTGCTTGAGAGTCAAGAATCCAATTGTACTTGTGCAAACTTGCCCTTTTGAAAATCCTTGTGAGAAAATGTCTTGAGAAAAAGGAGGGAAAATTTTGGGGTACAACAACTGCCCCTGTTCAATCTTCCTATTCCTGAAGATTTAGATTGGCTTGTTTGCCTTTCGTGATCTGAAGGTTGAAGATGATTGAACACTAGAGTGCCCAGAAATTTTCACTCGATGATGTGATGGTTGATTATGTAGGGAATGGGCTTAAAGATCCCATTTGGAGAAGATAACTGAGAGTTGTTGGAGATGGGCTTAAAGATGCCATCCAAAGTAGATGCTGACTTCATAAGAGGTCTCTTTGTGGGATTCCTGTTCCTGTTGTCTGAGGAGGACTCCTCTAGGGAAAATTGATTCCTCTTGTTCTCCTGCTTGAGGAAAACTCTACGGGGAATAGAGTCTAGGAGCTTTAGTTGTCCATGGTTCTACTGGGGAGTTATCTCTGGACTGGAGAGATGAAAGTTTGCTGTTTTCTAGTTGAACTACATGATTCACAATAGCTTGCTGGGGAGGATGAAATTAACTGTTACCTGGAAATGTATTAGAAGGACTATTTGTAGGGCTGCTTTAGGATGAGTCCGTGTTAGACTGCATCTCAAAATTGAGAAGGAATCCATGTAAGATTGCTTCAAAATGAGCTCGTGTAAAGCTGAATTTGGAAATTGAGAAGGACTTTGTGTAAGATTGCTTCATCTGGTCGTGTAGATAGTCTCCCCGTCTGGTTTTGAGATTTGATCTACAATCAACTGTTCACAGATAGTTGTCCTGTCTTGTTTTAGGTATTAATCTGGAACTTGCCTTTGTCGATTGTTGAGATAGCTGTCCTGTTTTATTTCAGGTATTAATCTCGGACCTAAGAGAAAGAAAGATAGTTTCCCCCATCTGGTTTCAGGATTTAATCTTCAGTTTGCTTGTGTAGATAGTTTTCCTATCTAGTTTCAGGTATTAATCTACAATCAGTCGTCCACAGATAGTTGTCCTGTCTGGTTTCAGGTATTAATCCGGAACTTGTTTTGTTAGTCATTGAGATAGTTGTCCTATCTGGTTTTAGGTATTAATCTCTGACCTAAGAGAAAGAAAGATAGTTTTCCCATCTGGCTTCGGGTATTAATCTTCAATCTGCTCACATAAATAGTTTTCCTATCTAGTTTCAGGTATTAATCTACAATCAGTCGTCCATAAATAGTTGTCCTGTCTGGTTTCAGGTATTAATCTGGAACTTGTTTTTGTTGGTAAGTATGAAGCTTGACTGTGACGTATAGTGAAAGAATCTTTGACGACTACTAGTTCAGCAGGATAATGAAGGAATCTTGGACGATTACTACTTCTACTCATAATGAAGGAATCTTTGACGACTACTACCTCAGTAGGTGATGAAGGAATCTTGGACGATTACTACCTCAACAAATAGTGAAGGAATCTTGGACGATTACTACCTCAACACATAATGAAGGAATCTTTGACGATTACTACTTCAGCTGATGATGAAGGAATCTTTGACGATTACTACTTCAACAGATAATGAAGGAATATTTAACGATTACTACCTCAACAGATAATGAAGTAATCTTGGACGATTACTACCTCAGCAGGTGATGATGGAATCTTGGTGGATTACTACCTCAACAGATAATGAAGGAATCTTGGACGATTACTACCTCAATAGGTGATGAAGAAATCTTGGACGATTACTACTTCAATTGATAATGAAGGAATCTTTGACGACTACTACCTCAACAGATGATGAAGGAATCTTGGACGATTACTACCTCAACAGGTGATGAAGGAATCTTAGACGATTACTACCTCAGCAAGTGATGAAGGAATCTTGGACGATTACTACTTCAGCAGAGTACTAGAAATTTGTCTGGTCATGTAAATAGTTGATGATATTCGTCTGTTTATAGACTTTTATGTGAAAAGATAAAGGGTTAGCTATATACCATGTCATGATGCATGAAGTGTAAATGACACTCTCAAAATAAATGAGATTGTGATATGTGTATTCGTGCTGCATATGCTATGACACTTGTAAAATGATGTATGGATGCAATGTATGAACGTGTCAGTCGCTCTATTGTTGTATTATTGAACTAGGAAAAATAAATCCCTGATTGTTGCTGGGGATGAAGAATGTAAGTCTTCAAATTTTTTTGAAGAAGAATTGCTGGGAGATGAATTTCCGTTGTTAGAGAAATAAACTCTGCTGGGGTAGGGAAACTCCGTGAGCTGCTTGGGGATTTTTATGATGTTCCACTGGGGAATCCAAAAAGCTTGTGACCCAGGTTAGGGAATTCTTTAAGATGCCAAGGCAAGTAATTGGAAACTCTTGTTCTGTTGGGGATTTTGTAGATGGTTTGAATGTTATCTCAAATCTTAGAGTCTCGAGTAGATGTTAATCAGGGTGATAAGTCTTCTACTGATGGACAAGTGACATGGGACATAGTCGTACGCTTTAATACCTAACTTTTTCCTGGACTGTCCTTTCATATTTTCAGTCCACCAGGATACCCTTTTTTCCCAAGCCGCCTTTTTCAGGTTTTCGACTTGTCGGGTGTACATGTTTTTTTATGTATATCCCTAATTTTTGCCCGAACCCCTTTTGGTTTTCCGGGATGTCCTTGTTTTTCCTAGGCCAGTCAACCTAGCGAGTCTTTTTCATGCGTAGTATCTTTCGACTATGTCCATGTTCACATGGTGCGGTGTTGCACCCCAAAATTTACCCTCTTGATTTAGGCTTATGTTTCATCATAAACATCATATTGCATTGCATTCATACATGGTGTAGGGATCAAGGTATTTTGGTTTATCAAGCCTCCCTCAAGTATTGGAAGATTGATTGTATTGACAAGTTGCTCAAGGAGAGCCTTATTATCTAAACCTCTGGATCTTTCAAGCCCAAAGGTGTTACATATCTCAAGATATCTCATCCACCTCATTGGATCATCAGAAGATTGAGTTTTGTGTTGTTTATAAAGAGAATCACTTCCTTTTTGATTCATCAGTCAAAATTAGGGGTTTGCCCAAGTTGGAGTTATTGGGGTCTAAATGAGCCAAGCATTGAAGCATCATTCTTTCATCATCATTGGAATCAATTTTGTTCAAAAATCCTCTCTTGATGCCCATGGGAATTAAGGGTTTGAAGCTTGACCAATTATCTCCTAATGTAGAGTGCAAAATTAAGGTTGGAGTTTTGATCAGGGATTCTTTGGAATTTTGAGTGGAAACTCTTGCCATAGCCTCTATTTGTTTGTAATGTCATATGTTTGAATTTTTGGTTCACTAATTTTGAAGAAAAGTGGTTCAATTGAATCAAAAGGGCAAAACAGTCATTTTACTCAAAGTCAACAAAGTCAAAGTTGACCAAGTGGACTTTTGGTCAACATGAAGCATTTGACATTTATTTTCATGTGGGATGATCATTAATGATTTATTTTGATGAGAACTGCAAGTTTAAGAGGTTACTTGGGTTTGAAGTTATCTTGGTGATTGAAAATTTCACTAAGTGTCCTTGATTTTTGGCCTGACTTTGCAAGGGCATAACTTTCTCATTTTTCAGGGGATTTTTGTGGTTCTTTTTGCTAATTGAAGAGGGGAAGTTGGGCATACTCAAAATTGAAAGTTATGAGCCTTTGAAATTTAGGGCAAGTTGGGCATTTGTTGAGGCACATTGGGCGTCTGGCCAGGCAAGGCAAGGCATTTGGCCTAGGCAATTCATCAAACAGTTAGTAACATACCTATATATTTTGGTTCAAGGCATAATTCAAAAATGTGCCTCATGTATTTTGAAGAGGACTATGAAAGCTTCTCTTTGAGCTTGGAATCAATCAGTTTGATTTAAATTCAAAAGAGTTGTGGTTTGAGGAAGTTGGGTGCTGAAACTGGATTCGAGGGGGATCTATCTGATTGCCTTCAGCTTAGACCATTTGAGTTGACTTTTTGGGTTGGTCGAAGCCTCCTTGTGCTCCCTTTGGTTTTCTCTAGCTTGGACCATTCGAAGTGTGACTTTGTGGGCTGGTCGAAGCCTCATTTCTTTCTCTCTTAGATTTGAACTAATTGAAGTGTCATCTTTGTGGGATGGTCAAATCCTCATTCTTTTTTCTTCGTTTGGACATTTAAAATGGGCTGGTCGAAGCTTCCTTTTACCCTATTCGTTTTCCCTCAATTTGGACATTCGAATTGATCTTGAAGGCTGGTCGAAGCCTCATTTTTTTCTCCCTTCGATTTGAAATAATTGAAGTGTCATCCTTATGAGCTGGTCAAAGCTTCATTCTTCTTGCTTCATTTTAGACCATTCGAAGTGGCGTTAAGGGCTGGTCAAAGCCTCTTTATTCTTACTTTGATCTCTCTTCGTTTGGACATTCAAAGTGCTACCTTGAGGGCTGGTCGAAGCCTCATTCTTCTTTCTTTGTTTGGACATTCTAGGTGGGCGAGTCGAAGCCTCATTTCTTTCTCTCTTAGATTTGAACTAATTGAAGTGTCATAATTGTGAACTGGTCGAAGCTTTATTTTTCTTGCTTCAGTTTAGACCATTCAAAGTGGCTTTGAGGGCTGGTCGAAGCATCTTTTTTCCTACTTTGGTCTTCTTCAATCTGGACAATTCGAAATGACCTTGGGCTAGTTGAATTCTCATTTTTGCTCCCTCCTTTCTTTCTCATTTTTGAACCAATCGAAGTGTTTTATTGAGCAGGCCAGCGCACACGTAATCTTGGGAAAGTTGGTTTGTGTTGCCCAAAAATCCAAAGCCTCATATCTTGCTCATCCCTCCATCATTTCTTTCGAACCTCAGCTTGTTTCGAAGCTTATAATATGTTCTTTAATTGGATCAAGGAAAATTTGAGAATGCACAAGCCAAATTTTCTATGGCCTCATTTAAAAATCAACTGACTATTGGTGCACTCGTGAGTCATACAAGTTGCAGGTTTTTTTACATCCTCTGATTCTGACTATTGGTGCACACATGGGTCATGCAAGTTGTAGGTTTTTTACATCCTTCGATTATTACTTTTGGTGCACGCGTGGGTCATACAAGTTACAGATTTTATACACCCTTCGACTCTGTTTGGTTTTAGGGTGATATTACACATGCTTGGAACGAACCACACATATCATTTCTTACTCCTTTTGGCCAAACAATCACACTTTCCTTGCCTCCCCATGATTTCTGCATTTTTGCTAAAATTGGTAACTTTCATCACAAGAAAATCAGTCCCATGTGCAACCCTTGCAACCTCACCCCCTCACGCTTTGTTTGCCTTACTCATACAATTCATAGTTCATCAAAACGCAGCATAAAAAGTCAAGTAAACAAAGAAAACGCAAGCACATGGTCTCACATTTCCATTTGCCTGTTTTGGCCAAATTTCCCCCAACGGTTTTCTATGAGTTATGACCATATTTCCCTCACCCTGACTCTATATAAACACTACATTTCTCGTTCAAAAGGGGGTGAAGGAGGAGAAAGAAGGGAGAGTCAGAATCAAAGGAAGTCCCCATTTAAACTTCTCATTTCTTTTTCTCTGCAAGTTCAATTGAACAACTGATTTCACTTGCTCCAGTCTTCATTTCTTCACTCAAACACCTTCATTGGAACTCAAGGAAGCTGTCCAGAAGGATTTCTTGTTAGACGTCAAAGACACCAAGTGAATTTACTTTTCACTTTTGTAGGTATGCTCACTGAATCCGAACCTTAATTTGGACATGAATGGAAGTGTTTTAAGTTGTGCATTGCGCTTATAGCTGGCCAATTATTAGGATTGATGTATATTTGAGCTTTGATTAGAGCAGATCTGGTGAAATCGTGCTTCTGGTTTTGATGTTTGCAGCGTGTTTTTTTTTCCAGTTTTTGAGATTTGATTTCTCGATCTATGCTTGATCTCTGAGTTTGATTCGAATTGCATGTTGTAGTATGATATGTTAGATTTAATTTGAGCTTTATTTCATGGATTTTGGTTGAGAATCGTGTTTGTTTGATATATCTGAAATGAGCATGTTGGAACTGTTAGAAATGAGTTTTTGCTTGGGCTGGAGGTTGAAGATAAAGCGTGGCACCTCCTGATTGGTCTATTTGGATTTCACATTTATTTGAATTTTGCTTTATAACTTGATCTTTCCTGATTTTATTTCTTGATCAAGACTTGATGAAAAATTCTGAAAAAAATTCATGGAATCTAAAATAATATTTCGGACCTACTGCATTTTTTTTTAGATTTATTTGAAAAAATTTTGGTTGGTTTTAAAATTTGTGTGACTAATCAATGGTTTATTTGTTCTTTGATTTTTATTTTGACATCTCCTTTGCTTCAAAAATTCCATAAAAAATCATATAAGCTTATTTTTAATTCTAATATTTGAATTTAATTTTAGTTGAATATTTTTCTGACTTTTGTTTAGAATTTTTCTTTAAAATGTGAATATTTGTTTAATTGATTAATAGTTTAAACTTTGATTTTATTTCTGACTTTTCCTTAATGAAAAAAAATTGAAAAATAAGTTTTCGGATCTATGGAGTTTTCTCTATTTGTGTATGATTTTTTTTGGAATTATTTAGGATTGGAACTTGATTAATTAATAATTGAGTTTAATTTCTAAATAATTAGTGTTTAGATGATCCCCTTGTTTGATTTGATTCTAAAAACCAATTTCCCTTAAGTTTCAATTGAAGTCAGCCCTTGTTTGAAGTTCATAGATGGATTGAGGATCTCAAAAATATTTTTCTTGAATTAATTGATGAGGTTTGGTGTTTTCTATTGATTCATTTTGAAAATTTGTCTAGATTGGTGGTTTTACCAACTAGTTTTGATGTTTGAAGCTTACTTGATCCTTTCCTCAACCATTAATGAACTCGAGACTTACATTCTGACTTCTATACATCTTAAAGATGCTGAGAAATTATTTGTTTGAATTATGGAAGTTTATTTCTATTTTTTGATGAATTTTCAAAGTGAAAGGGCCCAAGGGATGTCGCATATCTTGTTGCAATTTGTTTGATGGCCAATGAACTTGTGTGAGGCCTGTAATTTGGGCACCTAATGATCATGTTGCTTTTGTTTCCTCACTTAAACTCAAGTCAATTCACTTAATTTCCTCATAATTGAATGTTGAGCCTTTTGATGCATGCTTTGTAATTGATGTTTTCTTATTGATTTTCACTTTGGAACTTGAGCTTTTAACTTGAGTTTGAGGTCATCAAGTGGAAAATGAGAATATGCAGAGAAATGCTACTTCAATGATAGTTTCATAAGGACTTGAGAATAGTTGATCTCTAGTGCTAGAACCAATTTAATTCATGTATGAATTTGATGTTCTTACCTTTTCTCATCTTGAATCTTTGAGGTATATTGAATGCACTTGTGCAACATGTATTAGGACCAACATTCTAACCTTTTGATTATATCCTCATAGCATGTTAGAAGCTTTATTTCAAGTTCTTGAATGGTTTAAAGCCTTCTAACTTTGCCTTTGTTTGAATCCCTTTCATTGTTAATTTGAGATCTAAGCTTTGTGATGCATTTTATGAAATTCCCCTTCTATTGTGCTCGTGAATCATGATGAAATAAATGAGTATGATTGAGTAGTTGTTGCTACTGACTTCCAAGGTCTTTGAATGTATTCTTCTCAAACTCCTATGATCCTTGATTGATATTTACTTCTCAATTCAACATGGTGATAAAAAGGAGCAACAATTCTTTAGCTTTGACATATTTGTTGCCTATGCCTACTTGGTGTTTCCCATATCTAATGCTTTGATATTTACTACCATGTTCTTTCCATTTCCTTGTTATTTTGTCATCCATCCCTCATCTAATTCACCATTTCTTCTTGAGATCACTAATTTGTCTGTTGAATTTGCGAGGTACTCTGAGAAAGTTGTCCATTTTGATTTGATGCGGTAGTGTTCTACTTTATTTGTGGAACGCAATTGGCTATGCTTGCACAATTCTTGTGCTTTGTATATTTGATAGTCTTTGCAGGATATATATGTGATTGTGACTGCTATGCACCACTTGTGGGACATGTTCATATTTGAAGCCTAAATGCTAATATTCAATGGAGTGATTTCTGACTTGATTTGTTTATTGATGCTAGCTTGCTTGAAGTTCTCTGGGTTTCTTTCTCTCATTTAGTTACTACAGACAGTTATCCATTTGGCATTACACTACTACCCTTTTATCTATGCCCTTATCGCTTTCCTTTCCATGTCAAGTAGGAATAGAGATGTATGACGGGGACTTCGTTGCTGATATATGTCAGGAGTCCCCCTGGTTTATTAAAGACCTGTTTAAGGCAATTCCGTCGGTGTGCTAATTGTGATTGTTTAAAACCCTACCTTCAGAGTAGGTATTATGCATATATGTTTATATTTGTGCCCGCATTATATTACAGATAATAAGTCCTCAAAAGGAGGTGAGCGGGGAAGGGTCCATAATCGACCCCCGCACAATCTAGTCCGTGTCATCCTTAGCTCACGTGGTACGTCGATGCTTTAGAGTGGTGCAAATTATATGTATCGAGTCTGTCAAGTGGGTAAGGGTTCTGCGATCAAACCCCCACGCATTGTCAGGAGTTCTCACTGGCCAATGCTGTCACTCTGTGATCGTTCATATTATCTTCTACCGTCTACCTCGATCTTCTATATCTTAGTTAGGTGCACAGTCACTTTGAACATCACATTTATCTTATTTCATTTGTCTCCATCTTTTTTGCTTCGGGTGATCCGCTCCCCTGAGTCAGTATACCCTGATTGCGTTCTTTTGCCAAAGCATTTGTTTGTTTACTTGTTTGGTATTTACCATGCTCCCTTAGGAATGCTCGTGTAGGGTTAGTCCCCGAGCTAGACACTAGGATAGGTATTTAGGCATGCTAACATAGGTTAGGAATTCCCCTTTTGATCCTCAACCTTAGGATCAATCATTGTATGATAATATTAGGGATAATGTTAGGCTAGTCTCCCTTAGTTATTTTGTTTCTTTTTTCCTTTCTTTCCATTCTTGCATCTTAAAACTAAAACTTCTTCTTAGAAAATCATAAAATATCTCTAATGAACTTAAACCCTTCTTTAAGGTAAAAAAATACAAACCAAACTTAATTGCTTGTGCGCCTTCCTATTTTATTTTAAACTTTATCAGATTGATGTTTTTCCTTCCTTAACATGACATGTTTGTTATCCTACTTTGATTCTCAATATCATTGTTAGGTGTGATGTTTTGTTCTTTGGTTTATTGATGTTTTTCCATCTTTGCCATGTTATCTTCCTATTTCTTAGCCGATGTTTCACCGTCGCACATTCTTTTAGTCGGTGTTTCGCCATTGCACATGTTTGTTATCCTACTTTGATTCTCAATATCATTGTTAGGTGTGATGTTTTGTTCTTTGGTTTATTGATGTTTCTCCATCTTTGCCATTCTATCTTCCCATCTCTTAGCCGATGTTTCGCCATTGCACATTCTTTTAGCCAGTGTTTCACCATCGTGCATGTTTGTTATCCTACCTTGATTCTCAATATCATTTTTAGGTGTGATGTTTTTTTCTCTGGTTTATTGATGTTTCGCCATCTTTTCCATGTTATCTTCCTATCTCTTAGCCGATGTTTCGCCATCGCACATTCTTTTAGCCGGTGTTTCGCCATCGCACATGTTTTTTATCCTACTTTGATTTTCAATATCATTGTTAGGTGTAATGTTTCACCATCTTGTCTGATATTTTGCTATCATGCTAGCATTTTACCGCCTTATCTGAGTTTGTGTTGCCATGCGATGTCTTGTCATCTCTTTTTGCTATTCTATAATCATTGTTGACATTTTGTTGTTCTATCTGATGTTTTTCCATTTTGTTTGTTGCTTTTATTTCCTTAAACTAAAAAACACAAACCAACCAAAATATATGAGCCGTACTACGACTGCTCTGATTCCTTAAAAGGGATACGTAGGCACTGGGGTAGGGCCTAAGCGAGCACAAATTTTATTTTCCCTACATTATTTTATCTTTTCTTTTGCGTACATTCCCTCTTTGCATTTTCTTTTAGCTATTAAGATTTAGTTATATATTTACACACCTTTAGATTAGAACAAAAATGAGTGGATACCGTAGAGTACTATGGGCGTGTTGGGTGATAATACCTTCCCCTCGCGTAAAAGACTCCCTTACCCGATCTCTCAGTTTCAAGACCGTGATTTCACCCTCTTTAGGTTTTCTCGATGTTTACCTTTCCTTTCTTGCGAGATAAAAGATGTTCGGTGGCGACTTTATTGATATTCATTATCAGATGACAGTTTGACCGGTTGTTTCAGCTGGCGACTTCACTGGGGACATGACTGACCTATTGTTGGTCCATCCTGGAGTTGATCCTATCTCTTGTTTGTTTATTTCTTTTGGTGTTCATTTATTTCCAGTTATCTACAACTTTATACACACTGCTTGCATATGTTTGTGCATGCATTTTACAGCTTTCCATACTGGTTATCTGCTGTGCTGGATCTGTCTCCATGTTAGGTGGGTGTTAGAAGAGGTAAAAGGCCCAATACCCAGGTCAAACCTTGGGAATATAGTGAAACATGGAAGGCTAGTCGACTTTGGTTTGCTAGTGCGTTCACGTCGTCCATGCTCAGATGAGAGTACATATGGGGTGCTATCATTTCACATAGGTGTTTCGACGATAGTGGCTTCAGGCGTACCCATGATTCTGAGTTACCTTCCTTTACCCTGACCTAGTTTACACCTGTGAGCGGGGAGGGAATCTTCGATCCTTACAAGTACTATTGGTGACTATGTTTTGTTGGTGACTGATTTTCTAAAAAGGAATGACTGGTTATTTTACAAAGTTCTGGATCTTGGTTTCCCAGCATATTCAGAACAGCACATCAGATACCTTGATTCCTATGTGTTTGAATCACCTCATGGCATATTTATTTTCTAAAAAAATGCAAGAAAAAATATATATGTCTAACTCAAGTATGCATGTTATTTCCAGGGCATTTAGAAGTTATCATAGGTATCAGGATGAATAACAACATGAGCACCTATGCAGAGACTCTTAGGAAGAAGGCAATCTATCAATTTGTGTTTTATGGGGGGTCAATTGCGAGAACTAGGAGCTCTTGTGAATGGTCCGAATGAAAACATCTTCAGGAATCGATATGGGAACTTATTGCCACTGGTGAATGATTTTTATGAGGAATGGGCTTTGAGGGTACCTCTTCAGTTTTACGATCCACAACTATGATGTTTTAGTTTTCAAGATTACCAGCTAGCACCAACCCTTGAAGAGTCACACATATTCTTGATGTAAAGATCACATATAGTATTCCTTTTTCTCAAGTGCCTGAATCTCCCAATTACATGGCTATCGCTAAAACTCTTTATTTGACCGTTAGCAAAGTGGAAGGCAATTAGATCAAGAAAGGAGACGTGCAGGGTATTTCTTGGGATTATCTGATAAATAAAGCCAAGGTATTTGCAGAAGAAGGGAAATGGACAACTTTCAATGCGCCGCTGGCCATGTTGATTTATGGTTTGGTCCTTTTACCTGTGGCAGAGAGGTTGGTGGATTTGACAGCAGTTTGTGTCTTCATGAACGACAATTCGGAACCGGCGTTGTTAGCTGATACTTACTACACTATTCATTCTCAACATGGTAAGAGGGGAGATGTGGTATGCGGTACAAATTTGCTTTACAAATGGTTCATGATGCACATGCCTACTAAAGGACCATTTGTTGACACTGCTGAGACGTCTCTTTGGGCCCCACAGGTTATGGGACTTACTTCCTATGACATTGTCTGACACAACATGGGAATTCTGAAGGAGTTTCTCACGATTTGAGGCGAGTTTCCTAATGTTCCACTCATGGGAACCAAAGGTTGCATCAATTATAATCCTATCTTATCATGACGTCAATTTGGTTTCGTAATGACAGATGAACCTACTGAGCGGGAGGTAAGAGAAACTGTTTATTTTGGCAAAGGAGGAGATGCTGCTATGTTTAAAAGAGTAAAGGTCGATTGGAAATACATTCACCGAAAAGGAAAGCAGTCTTTTGATAGAAGTGGAGGTGTGGCTCTTGATGCTTATTCAAAATGGATTCATAGTCGCGTAAAAGTGTTGTTGTTACCTTATAAGAGAGAGAGACTGTTGTATCCACAACCTATGTATGATCCTGAGGTTGGTCATTCTTCTCATAGTAGAATATCTTCTAAGAAATCCATGCCAGGAAAATCTGAAGTTGTACCAATAACATGCCTCAAGAACGCCAAAGCAGAGAATATCAAACTACAAGTTGATCTGGAAGACAAAAAATATTGAACTTTCCTTTTCCTTACAAGAAAAGAAAAGACTCTCGAAGGAGAATCAGGAGAAGAACCGTCTATTATGGGGTCGCAGATCATTTGAACAATTAAAGAGGTCTAGGATTGAAGGTTCCAGCTTAACTAACCTTCAGAATGATGCACTTTTGAAAAGTCGACAAAAGATTGAGAGTCTCCAAACAACAAAAACAAAGTTAAAAGCATGTCATAACATAAAGGTTAAAGAACTGGAAAAGCAACTTAATGAATTTAGATTGCGAGATCAGGAACGCGAAGAGCAGATAACTCGTGTGATGGAAGAAAATGCTAAGCTCAGAAAACAGGTAGAAGAATTGAAGAATGCACCCACACCTATTCTTTTTCCAGAATGTAGAAAATGTGATCGAGTTCTGGAGTAATGCTAGTACTTAGAGGAGAAGATGTTCTGAAAGGATATTATGATTAAAGGCCTTGTTGAAGAGCGTGATTGCCCAAGGACGAGACAATTATTCTAGGAGACCAGGGAGTGAAGCGAGGAGCATTTCCAGGAGGATGGACCTTTATCTCATGTTGGAATAGGGAAACCTACCCCTTTGATTGTATCATTTTCTGTTATTTGTTCGATCACCACCAGTCTTGTCGGATGGGATCATTTTATCTTACGTGAATTCTATGGATTCTAAGAATTGGTGTTTTAACTATTTTGTGTCAAAAAGGAATTTTGTTATGGCACAAGTTTTTATTACTTATTTTTTCTTTTGTCTTCGTTTTATTGTGCTCGGTTGTTATTCCTGATGGTTGACAAACTTGTAAATAGCCAGAAATAACACAAACATATCATGCATATGATACATCTCATACATTTCAGGTCATCTCGGGATATTTTTCTCATCTTAATTCTACTTTCCTTATCCAGAATTCAAGACGACCACTCATCGGTATTCCACCAGAAACAATTTACCAAGAAAGATCGAACAAGTCCAAGCTAAACTCGTTGAAATGAGAGCCCATATGGCTACTCAAATGACCTAGTTCATGGAGGTCATCACCAATGTGAATCGCCGACAGTCGTAATTGGCTGCCATTGTCAACAATCAATGCCGTTATCCAGTGGACGATGGGAATCAAGGACTCTATCAAGACATTTCTGTTGGACTAGGAGATGTACAAGACCAGCTCATCGGGAATTTTCACAGGTCACCTGGAAATCCCTTCCTGCGCAACATGGGGCAATTTCCCACGTCCTCGGGACCTCGTCTTTTGGGGAACCGAAGAGATAATCTGGGTGGTGTAAGAAATTATCAAGAGCAGGATTTTGAGTTTGATCAGGATGAAGATCAGTTCTCTGTACGGAGTTCTGAGCCAGAAGTTCAGGTTGAGGATAAAAGGTATCGGGTGTTGGAAGAACGTTTAAAGGTTGTGGAAGGGCAAGGAGTCCTTGGTATGGACGTTAATGATTTTGGGCTAGTATCTGGGGTGAAGGTTCCTCAAAAGTTCAAACCACCGGTCTTTGAAAAGTAAAACGGTTCATCATGTCCCGTTACTCATGCAACTGCTTATTTCTTGAAGATGTCGGTGCATACTGATGATCAGGGGATCTTGGTTCATTTCTTCCAGGATAGCCTATCTGGGGCATCCCTGGAGTGGTACATGAAGTTAGAGAAAACTCATATTCTTTGCTGGAACAATCTTGCTTGGGCTTTTGTTAAACATGATCAGTACAATGTCGATATGGCGCCTAATCGCACTCAGTTACAGAATTTGTCACAAGGACCAAAAGAATTTTTCAAAGAATACGCTTAGAAGTGGCGTGAGTTGGCTGCGAGGGTCCAACCTCCACTCATGGAACAAAACTCGTTGATATGTTTATGAGTACCCTACAAGGGACGTTTTATGATCACATGATAGGAAGTGCTTCAGCAGGATTTGCAGATTTGGTTAAGGCTGGTGAAAGAATTGAGTTGGGTTTGAAATAAGGGAAGATACAAATCGGTGGTTCTAGTGGTTCATCAGGGGATGGTAAGAAATCATTCCATACTTACCCTAAGAAGAGGGAAGGCGACACAAGTGCAGTTTATTCTCATGGAGGAAGAGGAGATGATCATAAACACCAACATATCAATGTTGTGTTTATTCTTGTTAATGCTCCTCCACAATAGAGACAGAGTCCGGTACCCCAACAACAAAGACAACAAGATGCTCCTCGTCAGTATAATAATCATCAACAAAGACAGTTGAGAAAATTCGACCCCTTACCAGTATCTCCTACTAAAGAACTCCACCATTTGCTTGATTTGAAGTTAATTAGCTTGAGAAATATGCCACCACCCCCTGGAAGACATCCTCCTAACTATGATGCTAACGCAAGATGTGAATTAAATTCTGGCGGAATTGGTCATTCAACATACAATTGTTTTACGTTGAAATGCAGAATACAAGACTTGTAGGATGCCAAGGCAATTGAGTTTACTCCAGTAACTGGTCCGAATGTTAGCGAAAACCCAATTCCTCGGCATGGAGGGGTTTTTGTTAATATGATTGATGATAGTGGAGAAATGCTGAATTTAGTTATGGATGCAGAATAAGTAACTACTTTATTGTGGTATGTTAAGAGGTATTTGCTTGACAATTCTATTTTTCTGGACTGTGGCAAGTGTAGAGAGCAACCAAAGGGTTGCGATGATTTGAAAGGTGGTATCCAATTCATGATGGATGAGGGTTCCCTACAATTCGATAGATAGCCAAGTTACCGAAAGGTTACTGAAGAAGACGTTGTTGTGGTATCTATTTCTTACACCCCTGTGCGTATTCCAGCTAGGGCACCTCCTTTGATGATTATTGTACCTGTTCCCATGTCGTATACTAGTGAGAAGGCCATCCCAAGCAATTATGGTGCTGATGTTTATTACCATGGGGTGAAGCAAGAGGTCATCACCAATGTGAATTACCGACAATCATAATTGGCTGCCATTGTCAACAATCAAGGCCTTTATCCAGTAGATGATGGGAATCAAGGACTCTATCAAGACATTTCTGTTGGACTGGGAGATGTACAAGACCAGCTCGTTGGGAATTTTCACAGGTCACCTGGAAATCCCTTCCTGCGCAACATGGGGCAATTTCCCACGTCCCCGGGACCTCGTCTTTTGGGGAACCGAAGAGATAATCTGGATGGTGTAAGAAATTATCAAGAGTAGGATTTTGAGTTTGATCAGGATGAAGATCAGTTCTCTGTACGGAGTTCTGAGCCAGAAGTTCAGGTTGAGGATAAAAGGTATCGGTTGTTGGAAGAACGTTTAAAGGTTATGCAAGGGCAAGGAGTCCTTGGTATGGACGTTAATGATTTTGGTCTAGTATCTGGGTTGAAGGTTCCTCAAAAGTTCAAACCACCGGTCTTTGAAAAGTAAAACGGTTCATCATGTCCCGTTACTCATGCAACTGCTTATTTCTTGAAGATGTCGGTGCATACTGATGATCAGGGGCTCTTGGTTCATTTCTTCCAGGATAGCCTATCTGGGGCATCCCTAGAGTGGTACATGAAGTTAGAGAAAACTCATATTCTTTGCTGGAACAATCTTGCTCGGGCTTTTGTCAAACATGATCAGTACAATATCGATATGGCGCCTAATCGCACTCAGTTACAGAATTTGTCACAAGGACCAAAAGAATTTTTCAAGGAATACGCTTAGAAGTGGCGTGAGTTGGCTGCGAGGGTCCAACCTCCACTCATGGAACAGAACTCGTTGATATGTTTATGAGTACCCTACAAGGGCCGTTTTATGATCACATGATAGGAAGTGCTTCAGTAGGATTTACAGATTTGGTTAAGGCTGGTGAAAGAATTGAGGTGGGTTTGAAATAAGGGAAGATACAAATCGGTGGTTCTAGTGGTTCATCAGGGGATGGTAAGAAATCATTCCATACTTACCCTAAGAAGAGGGAAGGCGACACATGTGCAGTTTATTCTCATGGAGGAAGAGGAGATGATCATAAACACAAACACATCAATGTTGTGTCTATTCTTGTTAATGCTCCTCCACAATAGAGACAGAATCCGGTACCCTAACAACAAAGACAGCAAGATGCTCCCCGTCAGTATAATAATCATCAACAAAGACAGTTGATAAAATTCGACCCCTTACCAGTATCTCCTACTAAAGAACTCCACCATTTGCTCGATTTGAAGTTAATTAGCTTGAGAAATATGCCACCACCCCCTTGAAGACATCCTCCTAACTATGATGCTAACGCAAGATGTGAATTAAATTCTGGCGGAATTGGTCATTCAACAGAAAATTGTTTTACGTTGAAATGTAGAATACAAGACTTGTAGGATGCAAAGGCAATTGAGTTTACTCCAGTAACTGGTCCGAATGTTACCGAAAACCCAATTCCTAGGCATGGAGGGGTTTTTGTTAATATGATTGATGATAGTGGAGAAATGCTGAATTTAGTTATGGATGCAGAATAAGTAACTACTTTGTTATGGTATGTTAAGAGGTATTTGCTTGACAATTCTATTTTTCGGGACTGTGGCAAGTGTAGAGAGAAACCAAAGGGTTGCGATGATTTGAAAGGTGGTATCCAATTCGTGATGGATGAGGGTTCCCTACAATTCGATAGATAGCCAAGTTACCGAAAGGTTACTGAAGAAGACGTTGTTGTGGTATCTATTTCTTACACCCCTGTGCGCATTCCAGCTAGGGCGCCTCCTTTGATGATATTGTACCTGTTCCCATGTCGTATACTAGTGAGAAGGCCATCCCAAGCAATTATGGTGCTGATGTTTATTACCATGGGGTGAAGCAAGAGGTCATCACCAACGTGAATCATCGACAATCGTAATTGGCTGCCATTGTCAACAATCAACGCCGTTATCCAGTGGATGATGGGAATCAAGGACTCTATCAAGATATTTCTATTGGATTGGTAGATGTACAAGACCAGCTCGTCAGGAATTTTCCCAGGTCACCTGGAAATCCCTTCCTGCGCAACATGGGGAAATTTCCCCCGCTCCTGGGACCTCGTCTTATGGGGAAACGAAGAGATAATCTGGGTAGTGTAAGAAATTATCAAGAGCAGGACTTTGAGTTTGATCAGGATGACGATTAGTTCTCTGTACGGAGTTCTGAGCCAGAAGTTCAGGTTTAGGATAAAAGGTATCGGTTGTTGGAAGAACGTTAGAAGGTTGTGGAAGGGCAAGGAGTCCTTGGTATGGACGCTAATGATTTTGGGCTAGTATCTGGGGTGAAGGTTCCTCCAAAGTTCAAACCACCGGTCTTAGAAAAGTAAAACGGTTCATCATGTCTCGTTACTCATGCAACTACTTATGTCTTGAAGATGTCGGAACATACTGATGATCACGGGCTCTTGGTTCTTTTCTTCCAGGATAGCATATCTGGGGCATCCCTGGAGTGGTACATGAAGTTAGAGAAAACTCATATTCTTTGCTGGAACAATCTTGCTCGGGCTTTTGTCAAACATGATCAGTACAATGTCGATATGGCGCCTAATCGCACTCAGTTACAGAATTTGTCCCAAGGACCAAAAGAATCTTTCAAGGAATACGCTTAGAAGTGGCGTGAGTTGACTGCGAGGGTCCAACCTCCACTCATGGAATGAGAACTTGTTGATATGTTTATGAGTACCCTACAAGGGTCGTTTTATGATCACATGATAGGAAGTGCTTCAACAGGATTTGCAGATTTGGTTATGGCTGGTGAAAGAATTGAGGTGGGTTTGAAATTAGTGAAGATACAAATCGGTGGTTCTAGTGATTCATCAGGGGATGGTAAGAAACCATTCCATACTTACCCTAAGAAGAGGGAAGGCGACACAAGTGCAGTTTATTCTCATGGAGGAAGAAGAGATGATCATAAACACAAACACATCAATGTTGTGTCTATTCTTGTTAATGCTCCTCCACAACAGAGGCAGAATATGGTACCCCAACAACAAAGACAGCAAGATGCTCCTCGTCAGTATAATAATCATCAACAAAGACAGATGAGAAAATTCGACCATTTACCAGTATCTCCTACTGAAGCACTCCACCATTTGCTCGATTTGAAGTTAATTAGCTTGAGAAATATGCCACCACCCCCTGGAAGACAACCTCCTAACTATGATGCTAATGCAAGATGTGAATTCCATTCTGTCGAAATTGGTCATTCAATAGACAATTGTTTTACGTTGAAATGCAGAATAAAAGACTTGTAGGATGCCAAGGCAATTGAGTTTACTCCAGTAACTGGTCCGAATGTTACCCAAAACCCAATTCCTAGGCATGAAGGGGTTATTATTAATATGATTGATGATAGTGGAGAAATGTTGATTTATTTATGGATGCAGAATAAGTAACTACTTTGTTGTAGTATGTTAAGAGGTATTTGCTTGACAATTCTATTTTTCCGGACTGTGCCAAGTGTAGAGAGCAACCAAAGGGTTGCGATTATTTGAAAGTTGGTATCCAAGTCATGATGGATGAGGGTTCCCTACAATTTGATAGATAGCCAAGTTACCGAAAGGTTACTGAAAAAGACGTTGTTGTGGTATATATTTCTTACACCCGTTTGCGTATTCCAGCTAGGGCGCCTCCTTTGATAATTATGGTACCTGATCCTATGCCTTATACTAGAGAGAAGGCCATCCCAAGCAATTATGGTGCTGATGTTTATTACCATGGGGTGAAGCAAGAGGTCATCAACAATGTGAATCACCGACAGTCGTAATTGGCTGCCATTGTCAACAATCAACGCTGTTATCCAGTGGATGATGGGAATCAAGGACTCTATCAAGACATTTTTTGTTGGACTGGGAGATGTACAAGACCAGCTCATCGGGAATTTTCACAGGTCACCTAGAAATCCCTTCCTGCGCAACAAAGGGTAATTTCCCCCGTCCCCGGGACCTCGTCTTGTGGGGAACCAAAGAGATAATCTGGGTGGTGTAAGAAATTATCAAGAGCAAGACTTTGAGTTTGATCAGGATGAAGATCAGTTCTGTGTACGGAGTTCCGAGCCAGAAGTTCAGGTTTAGGATAAAAGGTATCAGTTGTTGGAAGAAGGTTTGAAGGTTATGGAAGGGCAAGGAGTCCTTGGTATGGACGCTAATGATTTTGGGCTAGTATCTGAGGTGAAGGTTCCTCAAAAGTTCAAACCACTGGTCTTTGAAAAGTAAAACGGTTAGTCACGTCTCTTTACTCACGCAACAGCTTATTTCTTGAAGATGTCGGTGCATATTGATGATCAGGGGCTCTTGGTTCATTTCTTCCAGGAAAGCCTATCTGGGGCATCCCTGGAGTGGTACATGAAGTTAGAGAAAACTCATATTCTTTGCTGGAACAATCTTGCTTGGGCTTTTGTCAAACATTATCAGTACAATGTCGATATGGCGCCTAATCGCACTCAGTTACAGAATTTGTCACAAGGACCAAAAGAATCTTTCAAGGAATACGCTTAGAAGTGGCGTGAGGTGGCTGTGAGGGTCCAACCTCCACTCATAGAACGAGAACTCGTTGAAATGTTTATGAGTGCCCTACAAGGGCCGTTTTATGATCACATGACAGGAAGTGCTTCAGTAGGATTTGCAGATTTGGTTATGGCTGGTGAAAGAATTGAGGTGGGTTTGGAATTAGGGAAGATATAAATCAGTGGTTCTAGTGGTTCATCAGGGGATGGTAAAAAACTATTCCATACTTACCCTAAGAAGAGGGAAGGCGACACAAGTGCAGTTTATTCTCATGGAGGAAGAGGAGATGATCATAAATACCAACACATCAATGTTGTGTCTATTCTTGTTAATGCTCCTCCACAACAGAGGCAAAATCCGGTACCCCAACAACAAAGACAACAAGATGCTCCTCGCCAGTATAATGATCATCAACAAATATAGTTGAGAAAATTCGACCCCTTACGAGTATCTCCTATTGAATCACTCCACCATTTTCTTGATTTGAAGTTAATTAGCTTGAGAGATATGCCACCACCCCTTGGAAGACATCCTTCTATCTATGATGCTAACACAAGATGTGAATTCCATTCTGGCGGAATTGGTCATTCAACAGACAACTGTTTTACGTTGAAATGCAGAATACAAGACTTGTAGGATGCCAAGGCAATTGAGTTTACTCTAGTAACTGGTCCGAATGTTACCCAAAACCCAATTCCTAGGCATGGAGGGGTTATTGTTAATATGATTGATGATACTGCAGAAATGCTGAATTTAGTTATGGATGCAGAACAAGTAACTACTTTGTTGTGGTAAGTTAAGAGGTATTTGCTTGACAATTCTATTTTTCTGGACTGTGCCAAGTGTAGAGAGAAACCAAAGGGTTGCGATGATTTAAAAGCTGGTATCCAAGTCATGATGGATGAGGGTTCCCTACAATTCGATAGATAGCCAAGTTACCGAAAGGTTACTGAAGAAGAGGTTGTTGTGGTATCTATTTCTTACACCCCTTTGCGTATTCCAGCTAGGGCGCCTCCTTTAATGATTATGGTACCTGGTCCCATGCCTTATACTAGTGAGAAAGCCATCCCAAGCAATTATGGTGCTGATGTTTATTACCATGGGGTGAAGCAAGAGGTCATCACTAATGTGAATCGCCGACAGTCGTAATTGGCTGCCATTGTTAACAATCAACGCCATTATCCAGTGGATGATGGGAATCAAGGACTCTATTAAGACATTTGTGTTGGACTGGGATATGTACAAGACCAGCTCGTCGGGAATTTTCACAGGTCACTTGGAAATCCCTTCCTGCGCAACATGGGGCAATTTCCCCCGTTCCCGGGACCTCTTCTTGTGGGGAACCGAAGAGATAATCTGGGTGGTGTAAGAAATTATCAAGAGGAGGACTTTTAGTTTGATCAGGATGAAGATCAGTTCTCTGTACGAAGTTCTGAGCCAGAATTTCAGGTTGAGGATAAAAGGTATCGGTTGTTGGAAGAACGTTTGAAGGTTGTGGAAGGGAATGGTGTCCTTGGTATGGACGCTAATGATTTTGGGCTAGTATCTGGGGTAAAGGTTCCTCAAAAGTTCAAACCACCGGTCTTTGAAAAGTAAAACAGTTAGTCATGTCCCTTTACTCACGCAACAACTTATTTCTTGAAGATGTCGGTGCATACTGATGATCAGGGGCTCTTGGTTCATTTCTTCCAGGATAGCCTATCCGGGGCATCCCTGGAGTGGTACATGAAGTTAGAGAAAACTCATATTCTTTGCTGGAACGATCTTGCTTGGGCTTTTGTAAAACATTATCATTACAATGTCGATATGGCGCCTAATCGCACTCAGTTACAGAATTTGTCACAAGGACCAAAAGAATCTTTCAAGGAATACGCTTAGAAGTGGCGTGAGTTGGCTGCGAGGGTCCAACCTCCACTCATGGAATGAGAACTCTTTGATATGTTTATGAGTACCCTACAAGAGCCGTTTTAACATCACATGATATGAAGTTCTTCAGCAGGATTTGCAGATTTGGTTATGGCTGGTGAAAGAATTGAGGTGGGTTTGAAATTAGGGAATATATAAATAGGTGGTTCTAGTGGTTCATCAGGGGATGGTAAGAAACCATTCCATACTTACCCTAAGAAGAGGGAAGGCGACCCAAGTGAGGTTTATTCTCATGGAGGAAGAGGAGATGATCATACACACTAACACATCAATGCTGTGTCTATTCTTGTTAATGCTCCTCCACAACAAAGATAGAATTTGGTACCCCAACAACAAAGATAACAAGGTGCTCCTCGTCAATATAATAATCATCAACAAAGACAGTTGAGAAAATTCGACCCCTTAACAGTATCTCCTACTGAAGCACTCCACCATTTGCTCGATTTGAAGTTAATTAGCTTGAGAAATATGCCACGACCCCCTGGAAGACATCCTCCTAACTATGATGTTAACGCAAGATAGCAAGATGTGAATTGCATTCTGGAAGAATTGGTCATTCAACAAACAACTGTTTTATGTTGAAATGCAAAATACAAGACTTATAGGATGCCAAGGCAATTGAGTTTACTCTAGTAACTGGTCTGAATGTTACCCAAAACCCAATTCCTAGGCATGGAGGGGTTGTTGTTAATATGATTGATGATAGTGGAGAAATGCTGAATTTAGTTATGGATGCAGAACAAGTAACTACTTTGTTGTGGTATGTTAAGAGGTATTTGCTTGACAATTCTATTTTTCAGGACTGTGCCAAGTGTAGAGAGCAACCAAAGGGTTGCGATGATTTGAAAGATGGTATCCAAGTCATGATGGATGAGGGTTCCCTACAATTCGATAGATAGCCAAGTTACCGAAAGGTTACTGAAGAAGACGTTGCTGTGGTATCTATTTCTTACACCCCTTTGCGTATTCCAGCTAGGGCGCCTCCTTTGATGATTATGGTACCTGGTCCCATGCCTTATACTAGTGAGAAGGCCATCCCAAGCAATTATGGCGCTGATGTTTATTACCATGGGGTAAAGCAAGAGGTCATCACTAATGTGAATCACCGACAGTCGTAATTGGCTGCCATTGTTAACAATCAACGCCGTTATCCAGTGGATGATGGGAATCAAGGACTCTATTAAGACATTTCTGTTGGATTGGGAGATGTACAAGACCAGCTTGTCGGGAATTTTCACAGGTCACCTGGAAATCCCTTCCTGCGCAACATGGGGCAATTTTCCCTGTCCCCGGGACCTCGTCTTGTGGGGAACCGAAGAGATAATCTGGGTGGTGTAAGAAATTATCAAGAGAAGGACTTTGAGTTTGATCATGATGAAGTTCAGTTCTCTGTACAGAGTTCCGAGCCATAAGTTCAGGTTTAGGAAAAATGGTATCGGTTGTTGGAAGAACGTTTGAAGGTTGTGGAAGGGCAAGGAGTCCTTGGTATCGACGCTAATGATTTTCGGCTAGTATCTGGGGTTAAGGTTCCTCAAAAGTTCAAACCACCGGTCTTTGAAAAGTAAAACGGTTAATCACGTCCCTTTACTCACGCAACAACTTATTTCTTGAAGATGTCGGTGCATATTGATGATTTGTGGCTCTTGGTTCATTTCTTCCAGGATAGCCTATCTGGGGCGTCCCTGGAGTGGTACATGAAGTTAGAGAAAAATCATATTCTTTGATGGAACGATCTTGCTTGGGATTTTGTCAAACAATATCAGTACAATGTCGATATGGCGCCTAATCGCACTCAGTTACAGAATTTGTCACAAGGACCAAAAGAATCTTTCAAGGAATATGCTTAGAAGTGGCGTGAGTTGGCTACGAGGGTCCAACCTCCAGTCATGGAACGAGAACTCATTGAAATGTTTATGAGTACCCTACAAGGGCCGTTTTATGAGCACATGACAGGAAGTGCTTCAGTTGGATTTGTAGATTTGGTTATGGCTGGTGAAAGAATTGAGGTGGGTTTGAAATTAGGGAAGATATAAATCGGTGGTTCTAGTGGTTCATCAGGGGATGGTAAGAAACCATCCCATACTTACCCTAAGAAGAGGGAAGGCGACACAAGTGCAGTTTATTCTCATGGAGGAAGAGGAGATGATCATAAACACCAACACATAAATGTTGTGTCTATTCTTGTTAATGCTCCTCCACAACAGAGACAAAATCCGATACCCTAACAACAAAGATTGCAAGATGCTCCTCGTCAGTATAATGATCATCAACAAAGACAGTTGAGAAAATTCGACCCCTTACGAGTATCTCCTACTGAAGCACTCCACCATTTGCTTGATTTGAAGTTAATTAGCTTGAGAGATATGCCACCACCCCCTGGAAGACATCCTTCTAACTATGATGCTAACGCAAGATGTGAATTCCATTCTGGCGGAATTGGTCATTCAACAGACAACTGTTTTACTTTGAAATGCAGAATACTAGACTTGTAGGATGCCACGACAATTGAGTTTACTCCAGTAACTGGTCCGAATGTTACCCAAAACCCAATTCCTAGGCATGGAGGGGTTATTGTTAATATGATTGATGATACTGGAGAAATGCTGAATTTAGTTATGGATGCAGAACAAGTAACTACTTTGTTGTGGTAAGTTAAGAGGTATTTGCTTGACAATTCTATTTTTCTGGACTGTGCCAAGTGTAGAGAGCAACCAAAGGGTTGCGATGATTTAAAAGCTGGTATCCAAGTCATGATGGATGAGGGTTCCCCACAATTCGATAGATAGCCAAGTTACCGAAATGTTACTGAAGAAGAGGTTGCTGCGGTATCTATTTCTTACACCCCTTTGCGTATTATAGCTAGGGCGCCTCCTTTGATGATTATGGTACCTGTTCCCATGCCTTATACTAGTGAGAAGGCCATCCCAAGCAATTATGATGCTGATGTTTATTACCATGGGGTGAAGCAAGAGGTCATCACTAATGTGAATCGCCCACAGTCGTAATTGGCTGCCATTGTTAACAATCAACGCTGTTATCTAGTGGATGATGGGAATCAAGGACTCTATTAAGACATTTGTGTTGGACTGGGAGATGTACAAGACCAGCTCGTCGGGAATTTTCACAGGTCACCTGGAAATCCCTTCCTGCGCAACATGGGGCAATTTCCCCCGTTCCCGGGACCTCGTCTTGTGGGGAACCGAAGAGATAATCTAGGTGAAGTAAGAAATTATCAAGAGCAGGACTTTGAGTTTGATCAGGATGAAGATCAGTTCTCTGTACGAAGTTCTGAGCCAGAATTTCAGGTTGAGGATAAAAGGTATCGGTTGTTGGAAGAACGTTTGATGGTTGTGGAAGGGCAAGGTGTCCTTCGTATGGACGCTAATGATTTTGGGCTAGTATATAGGGTAAAGGTTCCTCTAAAGTTCAAACCACCGGTCTTTGAAAAGTAAAACAGTTAGTCATGTCCCTTTACTCATGCAACAACTTATTTCTTGAAGATGTTGGTGCATACTGAAGATCAGGGGCTCTTGGTTCATTTCTTCCAGGATAGCCTATCCGGGGCATCCCTGGAGTGGTACATGAAGTTAGAGAAAACTCATATTCTTTGCTAGAACGATCTTGCTTGGGCTTTTGTCAAACATTACCAGTACAATGTCGATATGGCGCCTAATCGCACTCGGTTACAGAATTTGTCACAAGGACCAAAAGAATCTTTCAAGGAATACGCTTAGAAGTGGCGTGAGTTGGCTGCGAGGGTCCAACCTCCACTCATGGAACGAGAACTCGTTGATATGTTTATGAGTAACCTACAAGGGCCATTTTATGATCACATGATAGGAAGTTCTTCAGCATGATTTGCAGATTTGGTTATGGCTGGTGAAAGAATTGAGGTGGGTTTGAAATTAGGGAATATATAAATAGGTGGTTCTAGTGGTTCATCAGGGGATGGTAAGAAACCATTCAATACTTACCCTAAGAAGAGGGAAGGCGACACAAGTGCAGTTTACTCTCATGGAGGAAGAGGAGATGATCATACACACCAACACATCAATGTTGTGTCTATTCTTGTTAATTCTCCTCCACAACAGAGATAGAATTTGGTACCCCAACAACAAAGACAGCAAGATGCTCCTCGTCAATATAGTAATCATCAACAAAGACAATTGAGAAAATTCGACCCCTTACCAGTATCTCCTACTGAAGCACTCCACCATTTGCTCGATTTGAAGTTAACTAGCTTGAGAAATATGTCGCCACCCCCTGGAAGACATCCTCCTAACTATGATGCTAACGCAAGATAGCAAGATGTGAATTGCATTCTGGCGGAATTGGTCATTCAACAGACAACTGTTTTACGTTGAAATACAAAATACAAGACTTGTAAGATGCCAAGGCAATTGAGTTTACTCCAGTAACTGGTCCGAATGTTACCCAAAACCCAATTCCTAAGCATGGAGGGGTTGTTGTTAATATGATTGATGATAGTGGAGAAATTCTGAATTTAGTTACGGATGCAGAACAAGTAACTACTTTGTTGTGGTATGTTAAGAGTGATTTTCTTGACAATTCTATTTTTCCGGACTGTTCCAAGTGTAGAGAGCAACCAAAGGGTTGCGATGATTTGAAAGCTGGTATCCAAGTCATGATGGATGAGGGTTCCCTACAATTCGATAGATAGCCGAGTTACCGAAAGGTTACTGAAGAAGACGTTGTTGTGGTATATATTTCTTACACCTCTTTGCATATTCCAGCTAGGGCGCCTCCTTTGATGATTATGGTACTTGGTCCCATGCCTTATACTAGTGAGAAGGCCATCCCAAGCAATTATGGTGCTGATGTTTATTACCATGGGGTGAAGCAAGAGGTCATCACCAATGTGAATCGTTGACAGTCGTAATTGGTCGCCATTGTAACCAATCAACACCGTTATCCAGTGGATGATGGGACTCAAGGACTCTATCAAGACATTTCTATTGGACTGGGAGATGTATAAGACCAGATCGTCGGGAATTTTCACAGGTCACCTGGAAATCCCTTCCTGCGCAACATGGGGCAATTTACTCCGTCCCCGGGACCTCGTCTTGTGGGCAAACGAAGAGATAATCTGAGTGGTGTAAGAAATTATCAAGAGCAGGACTTTGAGTTTGATCAGGATGAAGATCAGTTCTCCGTACGAAGTTCTGAGCCAGAATTTCAGGTTGAGGATAAAAGGTATCGGTTGTTGGAAGAACGTTTGAAGGTTGTGGAAGGGCAAGGTGTCCTTGGTATGGATGCTAATGATTTTGGGCTATTATCAGGGGTAAAGGTTCCTCAAAAGTTCAAACCACTGGTCTTTGAAAAGTAAAACAGTTAGTCATGTCCCTTTACTCATGCAATTGCTTATTTCTTGAAGATGTCGGTGCATACTGATGATCAGGGGTTCTTGGTTCATTTCTTCCAGGATAGCCTATCCGAGGCATCCCTGGAATGGTACATGAAGTTAGAGAAAACTCATATTCTTTGCTGGAACGATCTTGCTTGGGCTTTTGTCAAACATTATCAGTACAATGTCGATATGGCGCCTAATCGCACTCAGTTACAGAGTTTGTCACAAGGACCAAAAGAATCTTTCAAGGAATACGCTTAGAAGTGGCGTGAGTTGGCTGCGAGGGTCCAACCTCCACTCATGGAACGAGAACTCGTTGATATGTTTATGAGTACCCTACAAGGGACGTTTTATGATCACATGATAGGAAGTGCTTCCGCAGGATTTGAAGATTTAGTTATGGCTGGTGAAAGAATTGAGGTGGGTTTGAAATTAGGGAAGATATAAATCGGTGGATCTAGTGGTTCATCAGGGGATGGTAAGAAACCATTCCATACTTACCCTAAGAAGAGGGAAGGTGACACGAGTGCAGTTTATTCTCATGGAGGAAGAGGAGATGATCATACACACCAACACATCAATGCTGTGTCTATTCTTATTAATGCTCCTCCACAACAGAGATAGAATCTGGTACCCCAACAACAAAGACAGCAAGATGCTCCTCGTCAAAATAATAATCATCAACAAAGACAGTTGAGAAAATTCGACCCCTTACCAGTATCTCCTACTTAAGCACTCCACCATTTTCTCGATTTGAAGTTAATTTGCTTTGGAAATATGCCACAACCCCCTGTAAGACATCCTTCTAACTATGATGCTAACACAAGATGTGAATTCCATTCTGGCGGAATTGGTCATTCAACAGACAACTGTTTTACGTTGAAATGCAGAATACAAGAGTAGTAGGATGCCAAGGCAATTGAGTTTACTCTAGTAACTGGTCTGAATGTTACCCAAAACCCAATTCCTAGGCATGGAGGGGTTGTTGTTAATATGATTGATGATAGTGGAGAAATGCTGAATTTAGTTATGGATGCAGAACAAGTAACTACTTTGTTGTGGTATGTTAAGAGGTATTTTCTTGACAATTCTATTTTTCCGGACTGTGCCAAGTGTAGAGAGCAACCAAAGGGTTGCGATGATTTGAAAGCTGGTATCCAAGTCATGATGGATGAGGGTTCCCTACAATTCGATAGATAGCCAAGTTACCGAAAGGTTACTGAAGAAGACGTTGCTGTGGTATCTATTTCTTACACCCCTTTGCGTATTCCAGCTAGGGCGCATCCTTTGATGATTATGGTACCTGGTCCCATGCCTTATACTAGTGAGAAGGCCATCCCAAGCAATTATGGTGCTGATGTTTATTACCATGGGGTGAAGCAAGAGGTCATCACCAATGTGAATCAGCGACAGTCGTAATTGGCCGCCATTGTAACCAATCAACACCGTTATCCAGTGGATGATGGAACTCAAGGACTCTATCAAGACATTTATGTTGGACTGGGAGTTGTATAAGACCAGATCGTCGGGAATTTTCACAGGTCACCTGGAAATCCCTTCGTGCGCAACATGGGGAAATTTCCCCCGTCCCCAGGGCCTCGTCTTGTGGGGAACCGAAGAGATAATCTGGGTGGTGTAAGAAATTATCAAGAGCAGGACTTTGAGTTTGATAAGGATGAAGATCTGTTCTCTGTACGAAGTTCTGAGCCAGAATTTCAGGTTGAGGATAAAAGGTATAGGTTGTTGGAAGAACGTTTGAAGGTTGTGGAAGGGCAAGGGGTCCTTGGTATGGACGCTAATGATTTTGGGCTAGTATCTGGGGTAAAGGTTCCTCAAAAGTTCAAACCACCGGTCTTTGAAAAGTAAAACAGTTAGTCATGTCCCTTTACTCATGCAACTGCTTATTTCTTGAAGATGTCGGTGCATACTGATGATCAGGGTCTCTTGGTTCATTTCTTCCAGGATAGCCTATCCGGGGCATCCCTGGAGTGGTACATGAAGTTAGAGAAAACTCATATTCTTTGCTGGAACGATCTTGCTTGGGATTTTGTCAAACAATATCAGTACAATGTCGATATGGCGCCTAATCGCACTCAGTTACAGAATTTGTCACAAGGACCAAAAGAATCTTTCAAGGAATACACTTAGAAGTGGCGTGAGTTGGCTGCGAGGGTCCAACCTCCACTCATGGAACGAGAACTCGTTGATATGTTTATGAGTACCCTACAAGGGCCATTTTATGATCACATGATAGGAAGTGCTTCAGCAGGATTTGTAGATTTGGCTATGGCTGGTGAAAGAATTGAGGTGGATTTGAAATTAGGGAAGATATAAATCGGTGGTTCTAGTGGTTCATCAGGGGATGGTAAGAAAACATTCCATACTTACCCTAAGAAGAGGGAAGGCGACACAAGTGCAGTTTATTCTCATGGAGGAAGAGGAGATGATCATACACACCAACACATCAATATTGTGTCTATTCTTGTTAATTCTCCTCCACAACAGAGATAGAATCTAGTACCCCAACAACAAAGACAGCAAGATGCTCGTCGTCAGTATAATAATCATCAATAAAGACAATTGTGAAAATTCGACCCCTTACCAGTATCTCCTACTGAAGCACTCCACCATTTGTTCGATTTGAAGTTAATTAGATTGAGAAATATGCCACCACCCTCTGGAAGACATCCTCCTAACTACGATGCTAACGTAAGATGTGAATTCCATTCTGGCAGAATTGGTCATTCAACAGACAACTGTTTTACGTTGAAATGCAGAATACAAGACTTGTAGGATGCCAAGGAAATTGAGTTTACTCCAGTAACTGGTCCAAATGTTACCCAAAACCGAATTCCTAGGCATGGAGGGGTTATTGTTAATATGATTGACGATAGTGGAGAAATGCTGAATTTAGTTATTGATGCAGAACAAGTAACTACTTTGTTGTGGTATGTTAAGAGGTATTTGCTTGACAATTCTATTTTTCCGGACTGTGCCAAGTGTAGAGAGAAACCAAAGGGTTGGGATGATTTAAAAGTTGGTATCCAAGTCATGATGGATGAGGGTTCCCTACAATTAGATAGATAGCCAATTTACCAAAAGGTTACTAAAGAAGACGTTGCTGTGGTATCTATTTCTTACACCCCTTTGCCTATTCCAGCTAGGGCGCCTCCTTTGATGATTGTGGTACATGGTCCCATGCCTTATACTAGTGAGAAGGCCATCCCAAGAAATTATGGTGCTAATGTTTATTACCATGGGGTGAAGCAAGAGGTCATCACCAATGTGAATCGCCGACAGTCGTAATTGGCTGCCATTCTCAATAATAAACGCCGTTAGCCAGTGGATGATGGGAATCAAGGACTCTATCAAGACATTTATGTTTGACTGGGAGATGTACAAGAACACCTCGTCGGGAATTTTCACAGGTCACCTGGAAATCCCTTCCTGCGCAACATGGGGCAATTTCCCCCATCCCCGGGACCTCGTCTTGTTGGGAACCGAAGAGATAATCGGGGTGGTGTAAGAAATTATCAAGAGCAGGACTTCGAGTTTGATCAGGATGAAGATCAGTTCTCTGTACGGAGTTCTGAGTCAGAAGTTCAGGTTTAGGATAAAAGGTATCGGATGTTGGAATAACGTTTGAAGGTTGTGGAAGGGCAAGGAGTCCTTGGTATGGACGCTAATGATTTTGGGCTAGTATCTGGGGTGAAGGTTCCTCAAAAGTTCAAACCACCGGTCTTTTAAAAGTAAAACGGTTCCTCATGTCCCTTTACTCATGCAACTGCTTATTTCTTGAAGATGTCGGTGCATACTGATGATCAGGGGCTCTTGGTTCATTTCTTCTAGGATAGCCTATCTGGGGCATCCTTGGAGTGGTACATGAAGTTAGAGAAAACTCATATTCTTTGCTGGAACAATCTTGCTCGGGCTTTTTTCAAACATGATCAGTACAATGTCGATATGGAGCCTAATCGCACTCAGTTAATGAATTTATCACAAGGACCAAAAGAATCTATCAAGGAATACGCTCAGAAGTGGCGTGAGTTGGCCGCGAGGGTCCAACCTCCACTCATGGAATGAGAACTTGTTAATATGTTTATGAGTACCCTACAAGGGACGTTTTATGATCACATGATAGGAAGTGCTTCAGCAGGATTTGCAGATTTGCTTATGGCTGGTGAAAGAATTGAGGTGGGTTTGAAATTAGGGAAGATACAAATCGGTGGTTCTAGTGGTTCATCAGGGGATGGTAAGAAACCATTCCATACTTACCCTAAGAAGAGGGAAGGCGACACAAGTGCAGTTTATTCTCATGGAGGAAGAAGAGATGGTCATAAACACCAACACATCAATGTTGTGTCTATTCTTGTTAATGCCCCTCCACAACAGAGACAAAATCTGGTACCCCAACAACAAAGACAGCAAGATGCTCCTCGTCAGTATAATAATCATCAACAAAGACAGTTGAGAAAATTTGACCAATTACCAGTACCTCCTACTGAAGCACTCCACCATTTGCTCGATTTGAAGTTAATTAGCTTGAGAAATATGCCACCACCCCCTGGAAGACATCCTCCTAACTATGATGCTAACGCAAGATAGCAAGATGTGAATTCCATTCTGGAGGAATTGGTCATTCAACAGACAACTGTTTTACATTGAAATGCAGAATACAAGACTTGTAGGATGCCAAGGAAATTAAGTTTACTCCAGTAACTGGTCCGAATGTTACCCAAAACCGAATTCCTAGGCATGGAGGGGTTATTGTTAATATGATTGATGATAGTCGAGAAATGCTGAATTTAGTTATTGATGCAGAACAAGTAACTACTTTGTTGTGGTATGTTAAGAGGTATTTTCTTGACAATTCTATTTTTCCGGACTGTGCCAAGTGTAGAGAGAAACCAAATGGTTGCGATGATTTGAAAGTTGGTATCCAAGTCATGATGGATGAGGGTTCCCTAAAATTAGATAGATAGCCAATTTACCAAAAGGTTACTGAAGAAGACGTTGCTGTGGTATCTATTTCTTACACCCCTTTGCGTATTCCAGCTAGGGCGCCTCCTTTGATGATTGTGGTACATGGTCCCATGCCTTATACTAGTGAGAAGGCCATCCCAAGAAATTATGGTGCTGATGTTTATTACCATGAGGTGAAGCAAGAGGTCATCACCAATGTGAATCGCCGACAGTCGTAATTGGCTGACATTGTCAATAATAAATGCCGTTATCCAGTGGATGATGGGAATCAAGGACTCTATCAAGACATTTATGTTTGAATGGGAGATGTACAAGACCACCTCGTCGGGAATTTTCACAGGTCACCTGGAAATCCCTTCCTGTGCAACATGGGGAAATTTCCCCCGTCCCCGAGACCTCGTCTTGTAGGGAA
Organism: Vicia faba; assembly: GCA_948472305.1. Lineage (NCBI taxonomy): Eukaryota > Viridiplantae > Streptophyta > Magnoliopsida > Fabales > Fabaceae > Vicia > Vicia faba. Next base: position 792,554,326 of record OX451741.1, read on the forward strand.
CAGAAGAGATAATCTGGGTGGTGTAAGAAATTATCAAGAGCAGGACTTCGAGTTTGATCAGGATGAAGATCAGTTACGAAGTTCTGAGCCAGAATTTCAGGTTGAGGATAAAAGGTATCGGTTGTTGGAAGAACGTTTGAAGGTTGTAGAAGGGCAAGGTGTCCTTGGTATGGACGCTAATGATTTTGGGCTAGTATCTGGGGTGAAGGTTCCTCAAAAGTTTAGACCATCGGTCTTTGAAAAGTAAAATGGTTCGTCATGTCCCTTTACTCATGCAACTGCTTATTTCTTGAAGATGTCGGTACATACTGATGATCAGGGGCTCTTAGTTCATTTCTTCCAGGATAGCCTATCTGGGGCATCCCTGGAGTGGTACATGAAGTTAGAGAAAACTCATATTATTTGCTAGAACAATCTTGCTCGGGCATTTGTCAAACATGATCAGTACAATGTTGATATGGCGCCTAATCGCACTTAGTTAATGAATTTATCACAAGGACCAAAAGAATCTATCAAGGAATACACTTAGAAGTGGCGTGAGTTGGCTGCGAGGGTCCAACCTCCACTCATGGAACGAGAACTTGTCGATATGTTTATGAGTACCCTACATGTGCCGTTTTATGATCACATGATAGGAAGTGCTTCAGCAGGATTTGCAGATCTGGTTATGGAGAGTGAAAGAATTGAGGTGGGTTTGAAATTAGGGAAGATACAAATCGGTGGTTCTAGTGGTTCATCAGGGGATGGTAAGAAACCATTCCATACTTACCCTAAGAAGAAGGAAGGCGACACAAGTGCAGTTTATTCTCATGGAGGAAGAGGAGATGATCATACAAACCCACACATCAATGCTGTGATTATTCTTGTTAATGCTCCTGCACAACAGAGATAGAATCTGGTACCCCAACATCAAAGAAAACAAGATGCTCCTCGTCAGTATAATAATCATCAACAAAGACAGTTGAGAAAATTCGACCCCTTACCAGTATCTCCTACTGAAGCACTCCACCATTTGCTCGATTTGAAGTTAATTAGCTTGAGAAATATGCCACCACCCCCTGGAAGACATCCTCTTAAATATGATGCTAACACAAGATGCAGAATACAAGACTTGTATGATGCCAAGGCAATTGTGTTTACTCCAGTAACTAGTCAGAATGTTACCCAAAACCCAATTCCTAGGCACAGAGGGGTTGTTGTTAATATGATTAATGATAGTGGAGAAATGCTGAATTTAGTTATGGATGCAGAACAAGCAACTACATTGTTGTGGTATGTTAAGAGGTATTTGCTTGACAATTCTATTTTTCCGGACTGTGCCAAGTGTAGAGAGCAACCAAAGGGTTGCGATGATTTGAAAGCTGGTATCCAAGTCATGATGGATGAGGTTTCCCTACAATTCGATAGATAGCCAAGTTACCGAAAGGTTACTGAAGAAGACGTTGCTGTGGTATCTATTTCTTACACCCCTTTGCGTATTCCAGCTAGGGTACCTCCTTTGATGATTATGGTACCTTGTCCCATGCCTTATACTAGTGAGAAGGCCATCCCAAGCAATTATGTGTTAGAACAAAGTTTGAATCTACTACCCTATGTTTAAGTTTTGATGATAACAAAATGAAAAGATATATTATTTATATGATTCATGTATGAACTATTTGCTACCTAAAAATATTACGTTCTGCTTTGCAGAAACTCTGATAGGTATCAGCAAGAGCACTCTTAATCAGCATCAGAAGTTGCTATCAGAATACCAGAATCAGAAGATTAACTCACGTGTATGCTGAAGCTTGATGAACAGAACTGCGCTCAACACTCTGATAAAGAAAACAACAGTTCATCAGCAGTTAAGCAGAGTCAGAATGAGCCAAGCCAGAACATGCATTAAGTAAGCAACGGTACTGTGCATTGAAAGCAAATTATTACCAACGGCCCCATTCCAGACAAGATCTGCTTGATAAGGAAAGTTTGTTATTAGCATTGAATCAAGAATATTGCTCCAACGTTCAACAATCTCAGTGCTATATAAACAAGACTATGAAGATTGAATTGGCTAATGCTCTCCAACATTTTACACGCCTAAAAGCTAATCATAATCTTCCTTCTCTCAGTTTGCTAAACGCTACATATCTCCTTACTCAATCATTGTTTAGCAATCTAGTTTCATAAGCTAAAGTTGTGTATACATCACAGTTGTGATACAGTTTTGTAGAAAACATTCACACACCTAGATTTATCTTCTTTGTAAGAAAGTGTTTCCTTGACAAACCGGGTTGTGGTTTGCATCAAGAAGGCTTTAGCAGTTGTTAAAGCAGTTTGTAATATTCAGTTGAATATAGTGGATTAAGACCTCGTTGGAGAGAGGCGAAATTACCTTGACGGGTGGACTGGAGTAGTTTGAGATCAAACGAACCAGGATAAAAATATCTTGTTCATTGCATTAATTTTCAGTTTTACAATTCAACCCCCCTTCTTGTGTTTTTCACTTCTTCAATTGGCATTAGAGCGCCTGGTTCTGAGCTAAAACACTTAACCGTGTCAGTACAAGATCCAGCGTCAGAAAAACACAATGGCAGGAAACTATTCTCACACCAGCAATGACAACCATGATGATAGAGACAGATTCAGCGCCAAACCTCCAGTCTTTGATGGAGAAAACTTTGATTACTGGAAAGACAGAATTGAAAGCTTCTTTCTGGCACATGATGCTGATCTGTGGGATATGGTGACAGATGGATACACGCACCCTGTGAATGCAAGCGGTCAGAAGATTGATAGAAAAACAATGTCTGACCAACAAAAGCGTGACTTCAAGAATCACCACAAGGCCAGAACCATCCTTCTCAGCGCCATCTCCTATACTGAATATGAAAAGATCTCCAACAGAGACACAGCAAAGAACATTTTTGACTCACTCAGAATGACGCATGAGGGCAACGTTTAGGTCAAAGAAACTAAAGCTCTGGCGCTCATTCAGAAGTATGAGGCGTTCAAAATGGAAGAATCTGAATCCATTGAAACAATGTTCTCAAGATTCCAGATTCTGGTAGCTGGTCTCAAGGTTCTGGACAAAGGATACTCTACTGCTGACCATGTCAAGAAAATCATCAAAAGTTTACCCAGGCAGTGGAGACCAATGGTTACAGCTCTGAAGCTAGCAAAGGATCTCAACAAAATCACTCTGGAGGAACTTATCAGCTCCCTCAGAAGTCATGAGATAGAGCTAGAAGCTGACGAGCCTCAGAAGCAAGGTAAGCCTTTAGCATTAAAATCTAACAAAAAATCTGAGTCTAAAGTTTTGCAGGCAGTTGAAGAAACATCTGATGGATCCTCATCAGAAGAAGACGAACTCTCCCTCCTCTCCAGAAGAGTAAATCAACTGTGGAAGCAGAGGCAAAGGAAGTTCAGGAATCCCAGAAGATCTGATCAGAACGAGTCCTCTTCCAGATACAGAAGGACAAATTCTTCCTCTGGATACAGAAGATCTGAAGGCTCCTCAAGTAGCAAAAAGCCAAACACCAAGGACATCATCTGCTATGAGTGCAATGAGCAAGGACACTACAAGAGTGACTGCCCAAAGCTTCAGAGGGAAAAACCCAAAAAGAAGTTTGGAAGAGAAAAGAAGAAAAGTCTCATGGCTACATGGGATGACTCTGACTCGTCTGAAGCTGACTCAGAATCAGATGATGAGAGGGAAAACATAGCTCTCATGGCTAACATTTCAGAAGATAATGAAGCTTTTGAATCAGACTCTGAATCAGACACTGAAGAGGTATTTCCTAACTTTGCTGTTAATTTTACCAAGGCTGAACTTGCTGAAAGCCTTAATGAAATCCTGGAAAGGTATCAGCAAATTAGAGTTAAATTCAGAGACCTGAAAAGGAATCTTGAATCTGACTCTAATAAGACTGAGAGTCTCAAATTGGAGAATTCTGAGCTGAGGAATAAGATTTCAAAATTAGAAAACACTTTACAAAACTCTCAGAAGGAACCAATTTCTGAAACTCCCAGCAACGCTGATGAGATCATCAAGGAGTATGATCACAGTTTCCAGAAGTTCCTTGCTAAAAGCATAGATAGAAGCAAAATGGCTTCAATGATCTATGGAGTTAGCAGAAACGGCAGGAAAGGAATAGGATACCAAGGTAAGGTTCCTACACCAAAGAATGTCATGGACTTAACCATTAAACACACTCCTCTGAATTCACATTTTGTGTATGGTCACACACATGATATTAAATACACTAGCAGTAAGTACTCTGTGAAACCAAAATTCAACCAGAGTTTTGGTAAAACTAGTAAATCAGGACCCAAGAAAATCTGGGTACCTAAGGATAAAATAATACATGTTGCAGATATCTTTAGCAGCAATTCAGAAACACCAGTCATGGTACCTGGACTCTGGCTGCTCGCGACATATGACGGGAAGAAGGCATATGTTCCAAAGCTTGGAACTTAAGCCTGGAGGCCACGTTGGCTTTGGAGGCAATCAGAGGGGAAAGATAATTGGCTCTGGAACTGTAGGTAATGGAAATCTTCCCTCTATTAATAATGTTCTGCTAGTAGATGGATTAATGCATAACCTGTTATCCATAAGTCAATTAAGTGATTACGGTTATGATATAATCTTTAATCAAAAATCATGTAAAGCTGTTAGTCAGAAAGATGAGACTATCCTGTTTAATGGTAAGAGGAAAAACAACATTTACAAAATCAAACTTTCTGAACTAAAAAGTCAGAATGTAAAGTGCCTTCTGTCTGTCAACAACGAGCACTGGATCTGGCACAGAAGATTGGGGCATGTTAGTATGAGAAGAATATCTCAGATTAACAAACTCAATCTGGTCAGAGGACTTCCTAATTTGAAGTTCAATTCAGATGCTCTGTGTGAAGCATGTCAGAAAGGCAAGTTTGCAAAACCTTCTTTTAAATCTAAAAATGTTGTTTCTACCTCTAAGCCATTAGAACTTCTGCACATTGACTTATTTGGACCAGTTAAAACTGCTTCAGTCAGTGGCAAGAAGTATGGGTTAGTAATCGTAGATGACTATAGCAGATGGACATGGGTAAAGTTCTTAAGACACAAGGACGAGTCACACTCTGTGTTTGTTACCTTCTGTAACCAAGTTCAGAATGAAAAGGATCTTAGAATCGTTAAAGTCAGAAGTGATCATGGTGGAGAATTTGAAAACAAAGTTTTTTGAGTCATTCTTTAATGACAGAGGCATTCTGCATGATTTCTTTTGTCCTAGAACTCCCCAACAAAATGGAGTTGTAGAACGAAAGAACAGAACATTGCAAGAAATGGCCAGAACCATGATCAATGAGACAAACGTTGCTAAGATCTTCTGGGCAGAGGCGATAAACACAGCGTGCTACATTCAGAATAGAATCTCAATAAGACCTATTCTGGAAAAGACTCCATATGAATTGTGGAAGAACAGAAAGCCCAACATTTCATATTTTCATCCATTTGGATGTACCTGTTTTATGTTAAATACGAAGAATTATTTGAACAAGTTTGACTCTAAAGCACAGAAGTGTATTATGTTAGGATACTCTGAACGCTCAAGAGGGTACAGAGTATACAATACAGAAACACAGATTATGGAAGAATCAATCAGTGTTCGTTTTGATGATAAGCTTGACTCTGAAAAGTCAAAGCAGAATGAAGTTTTTTCAGGTATGGAAATTGAATTTACAGGTTCTGAAGACAAGTCATCAGAAGCTCTCAACACAGACACTCCTTCAACGTCTGAAAGGAGCACTGCTAGCAATCCTACAACAGCTGCTGATCAACCTCAGAATAGATTACCTAGAAGCAGCTTGGATCACCCAGAAGAGACTATCTTAGGAAGAAAGGAAGATCCAATCAGAACAAGAGAAAGCTTCAGAAACTCTGAAGAAACCCTCATGGGACTTGTGTCTCTGATTGAACCTTCTTCTATTGATGAAGCACTTCTGGATAATGAATGGATTCTGGCAATGCAAGAAGAGCTGAATCAATTCACCAGAAATGACGTATGGGATCTTGTTCCCAGACCAAAAGGATTCAATGTCATTGGAACAAGATGGGTCTTCATAAAAAAGCTAAATGAACAAGGTGAAGTCATCAGAAACAAGGCACGACTGGTTGCACAAGGTTATAGTCAGCAAGAGGGGATAGACTATACAGAAACCTTTGCTCCAGTCGCCAGGTTAGAATCTATCAGACTTTTAATTTCATTTGTTGTTAATAGAGGCATCACTCTGTATCAGATGGATGTCAAGAGTGCATTCTTAAACAATTATATAGAAGAAGAGGTTTATGTGCACCAACCCCCTGGTTTTGAAAATACAAAACATCCAGAACATGTTTTCAAACTAAAGAAGTCACTATATGGTCTGAAACAAGCTCCCAGAGCTTGGTATGAAAGGCTAAGTAACTTTCTGTTAGAAAATGAATTCACCAGAGGGAAGGTGGACACTACCTTATTCTGTAAATCAGTTAAGAATGACATCTTAGTCTGTCAAATTTACGTTGATGATATTATTTTTGGTTCTACTAATCCTTCTCTTGGAAGAAAATTTTCTAAGTGTATGCAGGCAGAATTTGAGATGAGCCTCATGGGGGAACTTAAATTCTTTCTAGGAATTCAGATCAATCAAACTCCAGAGGGAACCTACATTCATCAGAGCAAATACATCAGAGATCTTCTGAAGAAATTTGACCTCTCAGAATGTAAGCCATCAAAGATTCCAATGCATCCCACATGCATTCTGGAAAGAGAAGAGGTAAGCAAAAATGTAGAACAGAAAGTCTACAGAGGTATGATTGGTTCTCTCCTTTATCTGACTGCTTCAAGACCTGATATATTATTCAGCGTTTGTATTTGTGCTAGATTCCAATCAGATCCTAGAGAATCTCACTTAACAGCTATTAAGCAAATTTTCAAGTATCTGAAAGGTACTACTAATCTGGGTTTGTTTTATAGAAAATCTAGTGATTACAGTTTAGTAGGCTACTGCGATGCTGACTTTGCTGGAGACAGAGTGGAGCGTAAAAGTACTTCTGGAAGCTGCCAGTTTCTGGGAGAAAATATGATCTCTTGGTCCAGCAAAAGGCAATCAACAATTGCGCTATCAACAGCAGAAGCTGAGTACATAGCAGCAGCAGGATGTAGCACACAAATGCTCTGGATGAAAAGTCAGCTTGAAGACTTCCAAATTTTTGAGAGTAACATTCCTATACTCTGTGACAATACTTCTGCTATTTGCTTAAGTAAGAATCCCATTTTACATTCTAGAGCTAAGCATATAGAAATAAAACATCATTTCATTAGGGACTATATTAAGAAAGGAATTTTGAACTTAAAATTTATAGATACAGACCATCAATGGGCTGATATCTTCACTAAACCCCTTTCTGAAGATAGGTTTAATTTCATTCTGAAACATCTCAGCATGAAAATCTTCCCAGAGTGAAAATGTTTTAATTCCATATATTTATCTTCAGAATGTATTTGTTTTACTGTGAACTTCTGATCAATCTCTTTTCAGAAAGATAGAACATGCAGATTGTATCAGATGCAAGTCTAAAGATCTGAGAGTCTAAGCTCAAAGACAGACGTGCTGATCACTACATCAAACAAGTGTCATCCAATCATCAGCAAATCTCTGAAGCAGAACGCGTGCACGCTTCTGAGAAGGCAAAACGCTGATTGGGTGCATTGAGACACATGTCTGGTAACCGTTTTAAGTATCTTTCTCAAATCCCCCAAAATCAGCAAGCATTAAATGAAAGTAATCATGTTTTTAAAACGTAATCATGATTTTATTCCTCTTTATTGAAAACGTTTACAATTTCAAAATATTTTGAACCCTATTTAAACACGTTAAACCTCTCACTTTCATCTTTTACAGTTTCTCATTATTTCTCAAAGTATTCTCTGCATTTTTCTGTGTTCATCTCTTGCAAACTCTTTTTCTCAGTTTTTCTCAAAATCCCTAAGTGTGAACATGGCAACCTCCAGCAGTGCTTCTGCAGGTTCTCAAAAGAAAGCATCATCTGAACAGTATCAAGTGCCATTCAGAACACTCCTCACTCCTGTGAAGAATCTTGAAGTGTTATCTGAATTGATCATTGATTTTGGAAGTCTGAAGGAAAACGGTTTTGATTTAACAGAAGAAGTTAGGGCACAGAAATGGGAAAGGTATTTTGACAGATTGGTTGGACCAACATTCCCTATGTTAGTCAAGGAGTTCTGGATTCATGCAACGGCTTCAACGCATCAAGTCACCTCCTACATTATGGGGAAGAAGATTGTGATCTCTGAGGATCACATAGCAAGGTTAATTGGTTACAGTGGCGGTGGCGTCCGCTGTATTGATATGGCTGAGAGATGTGCTGACGTGGGCGTCATAGCAGAAAGGATTTTCACCCATGGGGTGCCCAGCAGCAAGATCAAAGATCTGAAGGATCATCACAGAGTTTGGGCAAAGATAATTCTGGGGTGTTTTAATCATAGGAAGCCAACTAGTTCCCCTGATTACATAAATGTAGATCAGCAGTTTCTGATCTACTTTATCAATATGAAGGTAAAAATCAACTTGGCTCATCTTCTGTTTAATCACCTCAGAACAAGCGTGAAGGAAACCAGGAAAGAATAAAGAACAAAGAGGGATTGGATACCCTTTGGAAGGTTGATATCAGATATTCTGACTGAGAATAGGCTGATAGAGCATCTGATAGAAGCTCAAGAGTTAAGCACCATTGAACCAACGGTTGGGAAGCCTCTGAACGCGAAGAACTTGAAGAAAATGAAGTTGATAGGGATTATCAAAAAGGAACCCAACGCTACTCCTATTGCTGATATCACCAGCAGAAGAGTCCCACTGAGTGACTTTCCTTTATTTTCTGAGATAGAATCCAAGCCAGTGGTAGTTCTCAGATATATGGACGCGTGCAAAGCTGATGGTACAGATCCCAATCTGAAGATCAAAGATCTGCACCAACCTCAACCAGAAGTGACACTGAAGAAGACGAAGAAAAGGAAGGCACCTTCAGAAGGATCATCCCAGCAGACACCCAAGAAAAGAGGTAATTTATCTGCTGCTTCTGTTTTAAATTCTTCTACTATTCTAGCATCAATCCCACCTCCAACCTCTCATAGAATCTCAATCCCCATCCCAATAATAGATGAAACTGAACCATAAGATGACCCTTCTGAGGTATTACAACTCAGAAGACCCCGAACCAAACATCCTAAACCAACAATCTCAACAACATCAGCAATTGACAAAGTTTTGTCTGACATTGATCAACACACTTCTGATCACTCCTCCATTAATCCAAACTCTGAACCACAAATTGTCCCTTCTCCACAACCAGAACAACCTCTCTCATCCATTCCAGAAGAACCTCTTATCCCTGAACAACCAGAAATTCCAACAACTTCTCCACAACCAGCAATTCTGTCTCCCTCTCCTCAACCAGAAATTCATCCACCATCACCTCAACCTGAGTTTCATCACTCTGAAACTCCAACTCCTCCACCTTCTAAACCTCATTCACCTCAACCATCACCTCTGGCAATCCAGCTGCCATGTGGAACAACAGTCACAATGGCCCAGTTGCCATCCTCACCAGAATCTACACCACCAAATACTCCCAAAACCCCAAACAGTCCAATCATTATCTCTGATTCTCCCACTCCATCTCCAAAACAAACAGCTCCCAAGAAAACCACCGAAAACCCCAGCAGGACCTTCATAGACTTAATAATCTTTGACCGTCTTGCTGATCTGAAAAATAAAATAGCCATTCCAAAACCAAAACAACCAGATGTTGGCTCTGGTATTATGAATTTTGAAACAGGTTTGCAGCAGTGGATTGCTTCTCTGAAGCAAGTCTGTCCTGGAATGATTGACCCAGCTGCCTCTGACCAGCTCTGGTCACAATTCAGAATTTGGGTACATGCTGAAGCCCTCAAGTTGCAGGATATCAACTATGAGCAGGCACAACAGAACTTCAGCAAGCTGCTGAAGGAAGTTGAAATTCAGCTGCCACAGGAAGACGTGCTCCCTCTGGATAGTGAGCCATGGTCTGAGAAACAGCCAGCTTCAAAGGTGCAACCAGAAGAAGATAAGACTATTCAAGCTGAAGCAAGTCAAGCAGAAGATGTTGCAGAAAGCTCTCAGAAGCTCCCTGCTTCTGATGTTTCTCAAGCTGCCTTGGACAGGCAGACTTTGGAAGAGCTGAAGCTGAATGACATGCGTCTACAGCAAAGAATGGATGAAAATGACCAGAAGATGAAAGAAAGGATGGATGTGCAGGATAGCAAGATAGACACAGTTGTCAGCATGGTACACAAGCAGAATGAGACTGCTGATCAGATCAAAGCCATGCTGGAGAACCTGTTCACACGCCTTCCTCCCTAACCTTAGTTTTTCATTCATGTCATTTTCATGTTTTCTTTGATTATCTGTTGTACTGTTTTATTTGATTTTGAACCTAATAATATGACAAGTTTTTCTGCTCTAAATGTTTTAGCACATCACTTACACTTTTTGATTGCTGACAAAAAGGGGGAGAACAAGAATGATATTTTAAATAATAACGGATTACTAAGACAGAAATTCTCGAACATTCTAACTCTGATATACTTGAATATGTTTTCTGTTTTGCTTAAGTCTACAGGTACAAGAAAGCTCCATGATACTCTAAAGACTAAAGCTCTGATACTCTTACCCAAAGCAAAGCTCTGACAAGAAAAGCTCTGATACGCTGATCTGAAGATCTGCTCTGATATGCTGATCTAAAGCTTCTGATAGTCAAAACTCTGAGAATCTGATGTTCAAAGAAAGGCAATAAAAATCTGATCCTGAAGAACTCTTGGAATTAAAAAGGGAAGCAATAAACTCAGGGGGAGTATCTCTCAACTCTTATCCCTTATCTTTGATAACCTCTTACTCTGATACATCTTATCATTTAGTTACCTCTGATACTTTTTCACGTTATTTTCAATTAAAAAATATCTAGTTTTTGTCATCATCAAAAAGGGGGAGATTGTTAGAACAAAGTTTGAATCTACTACCCTATGTTTAAGTTTTGATGATAACAAAATGAAAAGATATATTATTTATATGATTCATGTATGAACTATTTGCTACCTAAAAATATTACGTTCTGCTTTGCAGAAACTCTGATAGGTATCAGCAAGAGCACTCTTAATCAGCATCAGAAGTTGCTATCAGAATACCAGAATCAGAAGATTAACTCACGTGTATGCTGAAGCTTGATGAACAGAACTGTGCTCAACACTCTGATAAAGAAAACAACAGTTCATCAGCAGTTAAGCAGAGTCAGAATGAGCCAAGCCAGAACATGCATTAAGTAAGCAACGGTACTATGCATTGAAAGCAAATTATTACCAACGGCCCCATTCCAGACAAGATCTGCTTGATAAGGAAAGTTTGTTATTAGCATTGAATCAAGAATATTGCTCCAACATTCAACAATCTCAGTGCTATATAAACAAGACTATGAAGATTGAATTGGCTAATGCTCTCCAACATTTTACACGCCTAAAAGCTAATCATAATCTCCCTTCTCTCAGTTTGTTAAACGCTACATATCTCCTTACTCAATCATTGTTTAGAAATCTAGTTTCATAAGCTTAAGTTGTGTATACATCACAGTTGTGATACAGTTTTGTAGAAAACATTCACACCTAGATTTATCCTTTTTGTAAGAAAGTGTTTCCTTGACAAACCGAGTTGTGGTTTGCATCAAGAAGGCTTTAGCAGTTGTTAAAGTAGTTTGTAATATTCAATTGAGTATAGTGGATTAAGACCTCGTTGGAGAGAGGCGAAATCACCTTGACGGGTGGACAGGAGTAGTTTGAGATCAAACGAACCAGGATAAAAATATCTTGTTCATTGCATTGATTTTCAGTTTTACAATTCAACCCCCCCTTCTTGTGTTTTTCACTTCTTCATTATGGTGCTGATGTTTATTACCATGGGGTGAAGAAAGAGGTCATCACCAATGTGAATCGGCGACAGTCGTAATTGGCCGCCATTGTAACCAATCAACGCCGTTATCTAGTGGATGATAGGACTCAAGGACTCTATCAAGACATTTCTGTTGTATTGGGAGATGTACAAGACCAGCTCGTCAGGAATTTTCACAGATCACTTGGAAATCCCTTCCTGCGCAACATGGGGAAATTTCCCCCGTCCCCGGGACCTCGTCTTGTGGGGAACCGAAGAGATAATCTGGGTGGTGTCAGAAATTATCAAGAGCAGGACTTTGAGTTTGATCAGGATGAAGATCAGTTACGAAGTTCTGAGCCAGAATTTCAGGTTTAGGATAAAAGGTATCGGTTGTTGGAAGAACGTTTGAAGGTTGTGGAAGGGCAAGGTGTCCTTGGTATGGACGCTAATGATTTTGGGCTAGTATCTGGGGTGAAGGTTCCTCAAAAGTTCAGACCACCGGTCTTTGAAAAGTAAAACGGTTTGTCGTGTCCCTTTACTCATGCAACTGCTTATTTCTTGAAGATGTCGGTGCATACTGATGATCAGGGGCTCTTGGTTCATTTCTTCCAGGATAGCCTATCTTGGGAATCCCTGGCGTGATACATGAAGTTAGAGAAAACTCATATTCTTTGCTGGAACAATCTTGCTCGGGCATTTGTCAAACATGATCAGTACAATGTTGATATGGCGCCTAATCGCACTCAGTTAATGAATTTATCACAAGGACCAAAAGAATCTATCAAGGAATACGCTTAGAAGTGGCGTGAGTTGGCTGCGAGGGTCCAACCTCCACTCATGGAATGAGAACTTGTCAATATGTTTATGAGTACCCTACAAGGGCCGTTTTACGATCACATGATAGGAATTGCTTCACCAGGATTTGCAGATTTGCTTATGGCTGGTGAAAGAATTGAGGTGGGTTTGAAATTAGTGAAGATACAAATCGGTGGTTCTAGTGGTTCATCAGGGGATGGTAAGAAAACATTCCATGCTTACCCTAAGAAGAAGGAAGGAGACACAAGTGCAGTTTATTCTCATGGAGGAAGAGGAGATGATCATACACACCAACACATCAATGCTGTGTCTATTCTTGTTAATGCTCCTCCACAACAGAGATAGAATCTGGTACCCCAACAACAAAGACAGCAAGATGCTCCTCGTCAGTATAATAATCATCAACAAAGACAGTTGAGAAAATTCGACACCTTACCAGTATCTCCTACTGAAGCACTCCACCATTTGCTCGATTTGAAGTTAATTAGCTTGGGAAATATGCCACCACCCCCTGGAAGACATCCTCTTAACTATGATGCTAACGCAAGATGTGAATTCCATTCTGGCGGAATTGGTCATTCAACAGACAACAATTTTACGTTGAAATGCATAATACAAGACTTGTATAATGCCAAGGCAATTGTGTTTACTCCAGTAACTGGTCCAAATGTTACCCAAAACCCAATTCCTAGGCACAAAGGGGTTATTGTTAATATGATTAATGATAGTGGAGAAATGCTGAATTTAGTTATGGATGCAGAAGAAGCAACTACATTGTTGTGGTATGTTAAGAGGTATTTACTTGACCATTCTATTTTTCCAGACTATGCCAAGTGTAGAGAGCAACCAAAGGGTTGCGATGATTTGAAAGCTGGTATCTAAGTCATGATGGATGAGGGTTCCCTACAATTCGATAGATAGCCAAGTTACCGAAAGGTTACTGAAGAAGACATTGTTGTGGTATCTATTTCTTACACCCCTTTGCGTATTCCAGCTAGGGTGCCTCCTTTGATGATTATGGTACCTTGTCCCAGCCCTTATACTAGTGAGAAGGCCATCCCAAGCAATTATGGTGCTGATGTTTATTACAATGGGGTGAAGAAAGAGGTCATCACCAATGTGAATCGGCGACAGTCGTAATTGGCCGCCATTGTAACCAATCAACGCTGTTATCCAGTGGATGATAGGACTCAAGGACTCTATCAAGACATTTCTGTTGTACTGGGAGATATACAAGACCATCTCGTCGGGAATTTTCATAGGACACCGGGAAATCCCTTCCTGCGCAACATGAGGCAATTTCCCCCGTCCCCGGGACCTCGTCTTGTGGGGAACCGAAGAGATAATCTGGGTGGTGTCAGAAATTATCAAGAGCAGGACTTTGAGTTTGATCAGGATGAAGATCAGTTCTCTGTACGAATTTCTGAGCCAGAATTTCAGGTTTATGATAAAAGGTATCGATTGTTGGAAGAACGTTTGAAGGTTGTGGAAGGGCAAGATGTCCTTGGTATGGACGTTAATGATTTTGGGCTAGTATCTGGGGTGAAGGTTCCTCAAAAGTTCAAACCACCGGTCATTGAAAAGTAAAACGGTTCGTCATGTCCCTTTACTCATGCAACTGCTTATTTCTTGAAGATATCGGTGCATACTGATGATCAGGGGCTCTTGGTTCATTTCATCCAGGATAGCCTATCTCGGGAATCCCTGGAGTGGTACATGAAGTTAGAGAAAACTCATATTCTTTGCTGGAACAATCTTGCTCGGGCTTTTGTAAAACATGATCAGTACAATGTCTATATTGCGCCTAATCGCATTCAGTTAATGAATTTATCACAAGAACCAAAAGAATCTATCAAGGAATACGCTTAGAAGTGGCATGAGTTGGCTGCGAGGGTTCAACCTCCAGTCATGGAACGAGAACTTGTTGATATGTTTATGAGTACCCTACAAGGGCCGTTTTATGATCACATGATAGGAAGTGCTTCAGCAGGATTTGCAGATTTGGTTATGGCTGGTGAAAGAATTGAGGTGGGTTTGAAATTAGGGAAGATACAAATCGGTGGTTCTAGTGATTCATCAGGGGATGGTAAGAAACCATTCCATCCTTACCCTAAGAAGAGGGAAGGCGACACAAGTGCAGTTTATTCTCATGGAGGAAGAAGAGATGATCATAAACACCAACACATCAATGTTGTGTCTATTCTTGTTAATGCTCCTCCACAACAGAGACATAATCTGGTACCCCAACAACAAAGACAACAAGATGCTCCTCGTCAGTATAATAATCATCAACAAATACAGTTGAGAAAATTTGCCCCCTTACCAGTACCTCCTACTGAAGCACTCCACCATTTGATCGATTTGAAGTTAATTAGCTTGAGAAATATGCTACCACCCCCTGGAAGACATCCTTTTAACTATGATGCTAACGCAAGATGTGAATTCCAATCTGGAGGAATTGGTCATTCAACAGACAACTGTTTTACATTGAAATGCATAATACAAGACTTGTAGGATGCCAAGGCAATTGAGTTTACTCCAGTAACTGGTCCGAATGTTACCCAAAACCAAATTCCTAGGAATGGAGGGGTTATTGTTAATATGATTGATGATAGTGGAGAAATGCTGAATTTAGTTATGGAGGCAGAACAAGTAACTACTTTGTTGTGGTATGTTAAGAGGTATTTGCTTGACAATTCTATTTTTCCGAACTGTGCCAAGTGTAGAGAGAAACCAAAGGGTTGCGATGATTTGAAAGCTGGTATCCAAGTCATGATGGATGAGGGTTCCCTAGAATTCGATAGATAGCCAAGTTACTGAAAGGTTACTGAAGAAGACGTTGTTGTGGTATCTATTTCTTACACCCCTTTGTGTATTCCAGCTAGGGAGCCTCCTTTGATGATTATGGTACCTGGTCCCATGCCTTATACTAGTGCAAAGGCCATCCCAAGCAATTATGATGCTGATGTTTATTACCATGGGGTGAAGCAAGAGGTCATCACCAATGTGAATCGCCGACTGTCGTAATTGGATGCCATTTTCAACAATCAACACCGTTATCCAGTGGATGATGGGAATCAAGGACTCTATCAAGACATTCTGTTGGACTGGGAGATATACAAGACCAGCTCGTCGAGAATTTTCACAGGTCACCTGGAAATCCCTTCCTGCGCAACATGGGGCACTTTCCCCCGTCCCCGGGACCTCGTCTTGTGGGGAACCGAAGAGATAATCTGGGTGGTGTAAGAAATTATCAAGAGCAGGACTTTGAGTTTGATTAGGATGAAGATCAGTTACGAAGTTCTGAGCCAGAATTTCAGGTTGAGGATAAAAGTTATCGGTTGTTGGAAGAACGTTTGAAGGTTGTGGAAGGGCAAGGTGTCCTTGGTATGGACGCTAATGATTTTGGGCTAGTATCTGGGGTAAGCTTCCTCAAAAGTTTAAACCATCGGTCTTTGAAAAGTAAAACGGTTCGTCATGTCCCTTTACTCATGCAACTGCTTATTTATTGAAGATTTCGGTGCATACTGATGATCAGGGGCTCTTGGTTCATTTCTTCCAGGATAGCCTATCCGAGGCATCCCTGGAGTGGTACATGAAGTTAGAGAAAACTCATATTCTTTGCTGGAACAATCTTGCTCGGGCTTTTGTCAAACATGATCAGTACAATGTCCATATGGCGCCTAATCGCACTCAGTTAATGAATTTATCACAAGGACCAAAAGAATCTATCAAGGAATACGCTTAGAAGTGGCGTGAGTTGGCTACGAGGGTCCAACCTCCACTCATGGAACGAGAACTTGTTGATATGTTTATGAGTACCCTACAAGGGTCATTTTACGATCACATGATAGGAAGTGCTTCAGCAGGATTTGCAGATTTTGTTATGGCTGGTGAAAGAATTGAGGTGGGTTTGAAATTAGGGAAGATACAAATCAGTGGTTCTAGTGGTTCATCAGGGGATGGTAAGAAACCATTCCATACTTACCCTACAAAGAGGGAAGGCGACACAAGTGCAGTTTATTCTCATAGAGGAAGAAGAGATGATCATAAACACCAACACATCAATGTTGTGTCTATTCTTGTTAATGCTCCTCCACAACAGAGACAAAATCTGGTACCCCAACAACAAAGACAACAAGATGCTCCTCGTAAGTATAATAATCATCAACAAAGACAGTTGAGAAAATTCGACCCCTTACTAATACCTCCTACTGAAGCACTCCACCATTTGCTCGATTTGAAGTTAATTAGCTTGAGAAATATGCCACCACCCCCTAGAAAACATCCTCCTAACTATGATGCTAATGCAAGATGTGAATTCCATTCTGGCGGAATTGGTCATTCAACAGACAACTGTTTTACGTTGAAATTCAGAATACAAGACTTGTAGGATGCCAAGGCAATTGAGTTTACTCCAGTAACTGGTCCGAATGTTACCCAAAACCGAATTCCTAGGCATGGAGGGGTAATTGTTAATATGATTGATGATAGTGGAGAAATGCTGAATTTAGTTATGGATGCAGAACAAGTAACTACTTTGTTGTGGTATGTTAAGAAGTATTTGCTTGACAATTCTATTTTCCCGGACTGTGCCAAGTGTAGAGAGCAACCAAAGGGTTGCGATGATTTGAAAGCTGGTATCCAAGTCATGATGGATGAGGGTTCCCTACAATTCGATAGATAGCCAAGTTACCAAAAGGTTACTGAAAAAGACGTTGCTGTTGTATCTATTTCTTACACCTCTTTGCGTATTCCAGCTAGGGCGCCTCCTTTGATGATTATGGTACTTGGTCCCATGCCTTATGCTAGTGCAAAGGCCATCACAAGCAATTATGATGCTGATGTTTATTACCATGGGGTGAAGCAAGAGGTCATCACCAATGTGAATCACCGACAGTCGTAATTGGCTGTCATTTTCAACAATCAACACCGTTATCCAGTGGATGATGGGAATCAAGGACTCTATCAAGACATTTCTGTTGGACTGGGAGATGTACAAGACCAGCTCGTCGGGAATTTTCACAGGTGATGACCTCGTCTTGCGGGGAACCGAAGAGACAATATGGGTGGTGTAAGAAATTATCAAGAGCAGGACTTTGAGTTTGATCAGGATGAAGATCAGTTACGAAGTTCTCAGCCAGAATTTCAGGTTGAGGATAAAAGGTATCGGTTGTTGGAAGAACGTTTGAAGGTTGTGGAAGGGCAAGGTGTCCTTGGTATGGACGCTAATGATTTTGGGCTAATATCTGGGGTAAGGTTCCTCAAAAGTTCAAACCACCGGTCTTTGAAAAGTAAAACGGTTCGTCATGTCCCTTTACTCATGCAACTGCTTATTTATTGAAGATGTCGGTGCATACTGATGATCAGGGGCTCTTGGTTCATTTCTTCCAGGATAGCCTATCCGAGGCATCCCTGGAGTGGTACATGAAGTTAGAGAAAACTCAATTATTTGCTGGAACAATCTTGCTCGGGCTTTTGTCAAACATGATCAGTACAATGTCGATATGGCGCCAAATCGCACTCAATTAATGAATTTATCACAAGGACCAAAAGAATCTATCAAGGAATACGCTTAGAAGTGGCGTGAGTTGGCTGTGAGGGTCCAACCTCCACTCATGGAACGAGAACTTGTTGATATGTTTATGAGTACCCTACAAGGGCCGTTTTACGATCACATGATAGGAATTGCTTCAGCAGGATTTGCAGATTTGCTTATGGCTGGTGAAAGAATTAAGGTGGGTTTGAAATTAGGGAAGATACAAATTGGTGGTTCTAGTGGTTCATCAGGGGATGGTAAGAAACCATTCCATGCTTACCCTAAGAAGAGGGAAGGCGACACAAGTGCAGTTTATTCTCATGGAGGAAGAAGAGATGATCATAAACACCAACACATTAATGTTGTGTTTATTCTTGTTAATGCTCCTCCACAACAGAGACAGAATCTGGTGCCCCAACAACAAAGACAACAAGATGCTCCTCATAAGTATAATAATCATCAACAAAGATAGTTGAGAAAATTCGACCCCTTACCAGTACCTCCTACTGAAGCACTCCAACATTTGCTCGATTTGAAGTTAATTAGCTTGAGAAATATGCCACCACCCCCTAGAAGACATCCTCCTAACTATGATGCTAACGCAAGATGTGAATTCCATTCTGGCGGAATTGGTCATTCAACAAACAACTGTTTTACGATGAAATGCAGAATACAAGACTTGTAGGATGCCAAGGCAATTGAGTTTACTCCAGTAACTGGTCTGAATGTTACCCAAAACCAAATTCCTAGGCATGGAGGGGTAATTGTTAATATGATTGATGATAGTAGAGAAATGCTGAATTTAGTTATGGATGCAGAACAAGTAACTACTTTGTTGTGGTATGTTAAGAGGTATTTGCTTGACAATTCTATTTTTTCGGACCGTGCCAAGTGTAGAGAGCAACCAAAGGGTTGCGATGATTTGAAAGCTGGTATCCAAGTCATGATGGATGAGGGTTCCCTACAATTCGATAAACAGCCAAGTTACCAAAAGGTTACTGAAGAAGACGTTGTTGTGGTATCTATTTCTTACACCCCTTTGTGTATTCCAGCTCGGGCGCCTCTATTGATGATTATGGTACCTGGTCCCATGCCTTATACTAGTGCAAAGGCCATCCCAAGCAATTATGATGCTGATGTTTATTACCATGGGGTGAAGCAAGAGGTCATCACCAATGTGAATCACCGACAATCGTAATTGGCTGCCATTGTCAAATATCAACGCCGTTAACCAGTGGATGATGGGAATCAAGGACTCTATCAAGATATTTCTGTTGGACTGGGAGATGTATAAGACCAACTCGTCGGGAATTTTCACAGGTCACTTGGAAATCCCTTCCTGTGCAACAGTGGGCAATTTCCCCCGTCCCCGGGACCTCGTCTTGTGGGGAACCCAAGAGATAATCTAGGTGGTGTAAGAAATTATCAAGAGCAGGACTTTGAGTTTGATCAGGATGAAGATCAGTTCTCTGTACGTAGTTCTGAGCCAGAAGTTCAGGTTGAGGATAAAAGGTATCGGTTGTTGGAAGAACGTTTGAAGGTTGTGGAAGTGTAAGGAGTCCTTGGTATGGACGCTAATGATTTTGGGATAGTATCTATGGTGAAGTTTCCTCAAAAGTTCAAACCACCGGTCTTTGAAAAGTAAAACGGTTCGTCATGTCCCTTTACTCATGCAACTGCTTATTTATTGAAGATGTCGGTGCATACTGATGATCAGGGGCTCTTGGTTCATTTCTTCCAGGATAGCCTATCCGAGGCATCCCTGGAGTGGTACATGAAGTTAGAGAAAACTCAATTATTTGCTGGAACAATCTTGCTCGGGCTTTTGTCAAACATGATCAGTACAATGTCGATATGGTGCCTAATCGCACTCAGTTAATGAATTTATCACAAGGACCAAAAGAATTTATCAAGGAATACACTTAGAAGTGGCGTGAGTTGGCTGCAAGGGTCCAACCTCCACTCATGGAACAAGAACTTTTTGATATGTTTATGAGTACCCTACAAGGGCCGTTTTATGACCACATGATAGGAAGTGCTTCAGCAGGATTTGCAGATTTGGTTATGGCTGGTGAAAGAGTTGAGGTGGGATTGAAATTAGGGAAGATAAAAATCGGTGGTTTTAGTGGTTCATCAGGGGATGGTAAGAAACCATTCCCTACTAACCCTAAGAAGTGGGAAGGCGATACAAGTGCAGTTTATTCTCATGGAGGAAGAAGAGATGATCATAAACACCAACACATCAATGTTGTGTTTATTCTTGTTAATGCTCCTCCACAACAGAGACAGAATCTGGTACCCCAACAACAAAGACAACAAGATGCTCCTCGTCAGTATAATAATCATCAACAAAGATAGTTGAGAAAATTCGACCCCTTACCAGTACCTCCTACTGAAGCACTCCAACATTTGCTCGATTTGAAGTTAATTAGCTTGAGAAATATGCCACCACCCCCTAGAAGACATCCTCCTAACTATGATGCTAACGCAAGATGTGAATTGCATTCTGGCGGAATTGGTCATTCAACAAACAACTGTTTTACGTTGAAATGCAGAATACAAGACTTGTAGGATGCCAAGGCAATTGAGTTTACTCCAGTAACTGGTCCGAATGTTACCCAAGACCGAATTCCTAGGCATGGAGGGGTTATTGTTAATATGATTGATGATAGTGGAGAAATGCTGAATTTAGTTATGGATGCAGAACAAGTAACTACTTTGTTGTGGTATGTTAAGAGGTATTTGCTTGACAATTCTATTTTTCTGGACTATGCCAAGTGTAGAGAGCAACAAATGGGTTGCGATGATTTGAAAGCTGGTATCCAAGTCATGATGGATGAGGGTTCCCTACAATTCGATAGATAGCGAAGTTACCGAAAGGTTACTGAAGAAGACGTTGTTTTGGTATCTATTTCTTACTCCCCTTTACGTATTCCAGCTAGGGCGCTTCCTTTGATGATTATGGTACCTGGTCCAATGCCTTATACTAGTGCAAAGGCCATCCCAAGCAATTATGATGCCGATGTTTATTACCATGGGGTGAAGCAAGAGGTCATCACCAATGTGAATCACCGACAATCGTAATTGGCTGCCATTGTCAATAATCAACGCCGTTAACCAGTGGATGATAGGAATCAAGGACTCTATCAAGACATTTTTGTTGGACTGGGAGATGTATAAGACCAGCTCCTCCGAAATTTTCATAGGTCACCTAGAATCCCTTCCTGTGCAACATGGGGCAATTTCCCCCGTCCCCGGGACCTCGTCTTGTGGGGAACCGAAGAGATAATCTGGGTGGTGTAAGAAATTATCAAGAGCAGGACTTTGAGTTTGATCAAGGTGAAGATCAGTTACAAAGTTCTGAGCCAGAATTTCAGGATGAGGATAAAAGGTATCGGTTATTGGAAGAACGTTTGAAGGTTGTGGAAGGGCAAGGTGTCCTTGGTATGGAAGCTAATAATTTTGCGCTAGTATCTGGGGTGAAGTTTCCTCAAAAGTTTAAACCACCGGTCTTTGAAAAGTAAAACAGTTCGTCTTGTCCCTTTACTCATGCAACTGCTTATTTATTGAAGATGTCGGTGCATACTGATGATCAAGGGCTTTTGGTTCATTTCTTCCAGGATAGCCTATCCGGGGCATCCCTGGAGTGGTACATGAAGTTAGAGAAAACTCATATTCTTTGCTGGAACAATCTTGCTTGGGCTTTTGTCAAACATGATCAGTACAATGTCGATATGGTGCATAATCACACTCAGTTAATGAATTTATCACAAGGACCAAAAGAATCTATGAAGGATTACGCTTAGAAGTGGCGTGAGTTGGCTGCGAGGGTCCAACCTCCACTTATGGAACGAGAACTTGTTGATATGTTTATGAGTACCCTACAAGGGCCGTTTTATGACCACATGATAGGAAGTGCTTCAGCAGGATTTGCAGATTTGGTTATGGCTGGTGAAAGAATTGAGGTGGGTTTGAAATTAGGGAAGATAAAAATCGGTGGTTCTAGTGGTTCATCAGGGGATGGTAAGAAACCATTCCATACTTACCCTAAGAAGAGGGAAGGCGACACAAGTGCAATTTATTCTCATGGAGGAAGAATAGATGATCATTAACACCAACACATCAATGTTGTGTTTATTCTTGTTAATGCTCCTCCACAACAGAGACAAAATCTGGTACCCCAACAACAAAGACAACAAGATGCTCGTCGTCAGTATAATAATCATCAACAAAGACAGTTGAGAAAATTCGACCCCTTACAAGTACCTCCTACTGAAGCACTCCACCATTTGCTTGATTTGAAGTTAATTAGCTTGAGAAATATGCCATCACCCCCTGGAAGACATCCTCCTAACTATGATGCTAACGCAAGACGTGAATTCCATTCTGGAGGAATTGGTCATTCAACAGACAACTGTTTTACGTTGAAATGCAGAATACAAGACTTGTAGGATGCCAAGGCAATTGAGTTTACTCCAGTAACTGGTCCAAATGTTACCCAAAACCGAATTCCTAGGCATGGAGGGGTTATTGTTAATATGATTGATGATAGTGGAGAAATGTTGAATTTAGTTATGGATGCAGAACAAGTAACTACTTTGTTGTGGTATGTTAAGAGGTATTTGCTTGACAATTCTATTTTTCCGGACTGTGCCAAGTTTAGAGAGCAACCAAAGGGTTGCGATGATTTGAAAGCTGGTATCCAAGTCATGATGGATGAGGGTTCCCTACAATTCGATAGATAGCCAAGTTACCGAAAGGTTACTTAAGAAGATGTTGATGTGGTATCTATTTCTTACACCCCTTTGCGTATTCCAGCTAGGGCACCTCCTTTGATGATTATGGTACCTGGTCCCATGCCTTATACTAGTGAGAAGGCCATCCCAAGAAATTATGGTGCTGATGCTTATTACCATGGGGTGAAGCAAGAGGTCATCACCAATGTGAATCGCCGACAATCGTAATTGTCTGCCATTGTCAACAATCAACGCTGTTATCCAGTGGATGATGGGAATCAAGGACTCTATCAAGACATTTCTGTTGGACTGGGAGATTTACAAGACCAGCTCGTCGGGAATTTTCACAGGTCACCTGGAAATCCCTTCCTGCACAACATGGGGCACTTTCCCCCATTCCCGGGACCTCGTCTGGTGGGGAACCGAAGAGATAATCTGGGTGGTGTAAGAAATTATCAAGAGCAGGACTTTGAGTTTGATCAGGATGAAGATCAGTTACGAAGTTCTGAGCCAGAATTTCAGGTTGAGGATAAAAGGTATCGGTTATTGGAAGAACGTTTGAAGGTTGTGGAAGGGCAAGGTGTCCTTGGTATGGACGCTAATGATTTTGCGCTAGTATCTGGGGTGAAGTTTCCTCAAAAGTTCAAACCACCGGTCTTTGAAAAGTAAAACGGTTCGTCATGTCCCTTTACTCATGCAACTGCTTATTTCTTGAAGATGTCGGTGCATACTGATGATCAGGGGCTCTTGGTTCATTTATTCTAGGATAGCCTATCCGGGGCATCCCTGGAGTGGTACATGAAGTTAGAGAAAACTCATATTCTTTGCTGGAACAAGCTTGCTTGGGCTTTTGTCAAACATGATCAGTATAATGTCGATATGGTTCCTAATCGCACTCAGTTAATGAATTTATCACAAGGACCAAAAGAATCTATCAAGGAATACGCTTAGAAGTGGCGTGAGTTGGCTGCGAGGTTCCAACCTCCACTCATGGAATGAGAACTTGTTGATATGTTTATGAGTACCCTACAAGGGCCGTTTTATAACCACATGATAGGAAGTGCTTCAGCAGGATTTGCAGATTTGGTTATGGCTGGTGAAATAATTGAGGTGGGTTTGAAATTAGGGAAGATACAAATCGGTGGTTCTAGTGGTTCATCAGGGGATGGTAAGAAACCATTCCATACTTACCCTAAGAAGAGGGAAGGCGACACAAGTGCAGTTTATTCTCATGGAGGAAGAATAGATGATCATAAACACCAACACATCAATGTTGTGTTTATTCTTGTTAATGCTCCTCCAAAACAGAGACAAAATCTGGTACCCCAACAACAAAGACAACAAGATGCTCGTCGTCAGTATAATAATCATCAACAAAGACAGTTGAGAAAATTCAACCCCTTACCAGTACCTCCTACTGAAACACTCCACCATTTGCTTGATTTGAAGTTAATTAGCTTGAGAAATATGCCACCACCCCCTGGAAGACATCCTCCTAACTATGATGCTAATGCAAGATGTGAATTCCATTATGGAGGAATTGGTCATTCAACAGACAACTGTTTTACGTTGAAATGCAGAATACAAGACTTGTAGGATGCCAAGGCAATTGAGTTTACTCCAGTAACTGGTCCGAATGTTACCCAAAACCGAATTCCTAGGCATGGAGGGGTTATTGTTAATATGATTGATGATAGTGGAGAAATGTTGAATTTAGTTATGGATGCAGAACAAGTAACTACTTTGTTGTGGTATGTTAAGAGGTATTTTCTTGACAATTCTATTTTTCCGGGCTGTGTCAAGTGTAGAGAGCAACCAAAGGGTTGCGATGATTTGAAAGCTGGTATCCAAGTCATGATGGATGAGGGTTCCCTACAATTTGATAGATAGCCAAGTTACTGAAAGGTTACTGAAGAAGATGTTGCTGTGGTATCTATTTCTTACACCCCTTTGCGTATTCCAGCTAGGGCGCCTCCTTTGATGATTATGGTACATGATCCCATGCCTTATACTAGTGAGAAGGCCATCCCAAGAAATTATGGTGCTGATGTTTATTACCATGGGGTGAAGCAAGAGGTCATCACCAATGTGAATCGCCGAAAGTCATAATTGGCTGCCATTGTCAACAATCAATGCCATTATCCAGTCGATGATGGGAATCAAGGAATCTATCAAGACATTTCTGTTGGACTGGGAGATTTACAAGGCCAGCTCGTCAGGAATTTTCACAGGTCACCTGGAAATCCCTTCCTGCGCAACATGGGGAAATTTCCCCCGTCCCCGGGACCTCGTCTTATGGGGAACCGAAGAGATAATCTGGGTGGTGTAAGAAATTATCAAGAGTAGGACTTTGAGTTTGATCAGGATGAAAATCAGTTCTCTGTACGGAGTTCTGAGCCAGAAGTTCAGGTTGAGGATAAAAGGTATCGGTTGTTGGAAGAAAGTTTGAAGGTTGTGGAAGTGTAAGGAGTCCCTGGTATGGACGCTAATGATTTTGGGCTAGTATCTGAGGTGAAGTTTCCTCAAAAGTTTAAACCACCGGTCTTTGAAAAGTAAAACGATTCGTCATGTCCCTTTACTCATGCAACTGCTTATTTCTTGAAGATGTCGGTGCATACTGATGATCAGGGGTTCTTGGTTCATTTCTTCCAGGATAGCCTATCCGGGGCATCCCTGGAGTGGTACATGAAGTTAGAGAAAACTCATATTCTTTGCTGGAACAATCTTGCTCGGGCTTTTGTCAAACATGATCAGTACAATGTCGATATGGCGCCTAATCGCACTCAGTTAATGAATTTATCACAAGGACCAAAAGAATCTATCAAGGAATACGCTTAGAAGTGGCGTGAGTTGGCTGCGAGGGTCCAACCTCCACTAATGGAACGAGAACTCGTTGATATGTTTATGAGTACCCTACAAGGGCTGTTTTATGATCACATGATAGGAAGTGCTTCAGCAGGATTTGCAGATTTGGTTTTGGCTGGTGAAAGAATTGAGGTGGGTTTGAAATTAGGGAAGATACTGTTGTACCCCAAAATTTTCCCTCCCATATTCCTTCAAGGTTTGTCAAGAATCACCTTCAAGATGGTTCAAGACTTCTCAAGGATTGCACAGTTCAAATGCCTCATAAGCCAGTCCAAATTAGGGTTTTGGTTCTTGCAAAGAAGTTGGGGTTTTCAATGGCTCAATCAAGTCCCATAAGCCTATATACATTTCCAAGTATCTACAGGTCAAGTCTCAAGGCTCACAGCATCAAATTGCACAGTCAAAAGTCCTGTTTGGTTCACAATAAACTGCAGGGGCAAAATGGTCATTTTACAGTCAAAAGTCAATATTTTTGGTCAACATCTTATTTTGAGGCCATAATCATCATTTGATCAAATCTTGATCATGATTCCACAAGCATGGCTCCAAAATCATCAAAGATGCAAAAGTTTCTATTTTTGGACAGCTGAAAAGTCAACTGTAACTTGACAAGGGCATAACTTTTTCATGGTTGATCAGAAAAATCCCATCCAATGCTCATTTTGAAGGGGATAATATTTCCTACAACTCATCTTCACATTCCAAGTCCAAGAAATGCTCTCACAAAAAGTTATCAATTTCTACATTATAGGTCAATTTCAAAAGTCAACAAAAAGGCACTTTAAGAAAAAGACCATAACTTGAGATTGGTGAATCAAAATGACATGGGACCAAAGGCATTGGTTAGAGGACTTCAAGACCTTTCCAAAATGTCCAAGAACATGTTCATATGATCCAAATTGAGCAAGATATGCATTAGAGAAGTTGGGAAATATTTGGGAATTTGCAAAAGTCAACTTTGCCCAAAACACATCATTTTTGCTAATGGGCCTCAAATTTCTTCTTGAAACATTGTCCAAGGCCTATGCACGACCCATTGGGATTATTTGAATTTATTTTCTCATTTTCTATTAATTAATTGGATTTTTTTATTAATATTAATTCATTTAATTGATTTAAAATGTAGGGAAATATCAAGATATGCTTTTCTCAATCTTTTGTGATGCAAATAAGCTCAAGACAAGCTGGAGATTTCGTGTACACATCAAGGGGACAAAATCTCCCAATCTGGCAAGGTTTTCCAATCAAAAATATGCAAAAAAGATTTGATTGAAATCAAATATTGAAAACATGAATTCCATGGATTCTTGGCCAAGATTGTAACCTAAATCCATTATACTATATATGCTGAACCTAACCCTAATGCCTGGAACGTGCAAGTTGCTGCAAAAAACACCATAAGCATATTGAAAAAATATAAAAAAAAACTCAAAACTGTTCTCAACATTCCAGCATGATTCAAAGCCTTTCATTGTTTTCAATACATTGCTGGAGGTGTAAGGAACCTATTGCAATCAAATTCGTGTTCCAAAGCTTGAGAAATCACCACACACGAACTCACGGTTTACCACTTTTTTTCCAAAATCATAATCATCGATTCATGCATTTTTAAGATCTTTTATTGATTGTTTTGTGTTCATAGAACTCAGGTGAAGCTTTTGGTGTGATTCAATTGGATTAAGATGCCCTGAAACGTAAACCACCATTGATGAAACTTAGGGTTTCGAAGCTTCCAAATTGGGGCTTTGTGATATAGGAAAAATTAGAGACTCTAAAGCCCATGGTTGAAACCGTCTGATCAAGACGAACGTATTTGACATATCGCGCCATATTTATATAGCATGGAATCCTAATCGCTATTTTTCCTTTTTTAGTTTGTGGGGGTTAAAAACCCCCGCTATTTGATGTATTTTTATGCAGGCAATTGAAGAAGATGAAGGACGTGGAAGCGTGCCACTGGCTTATTCAAATATAACGCACGTCTTTGTTAATTTCCAGCATATGCTTTGTTTTTTATATATTAATTTCATTGCCCATGATAATAACAAATACAAGCGCTTGGCTTAGTGGAGGATGATGTGTCTGGCAATCAATGGGACCTGGGTTCGATTCCCAGGTCCACCCAAAATTCCATATTATTTTTCTTTACACGCTTGTGTGCATGTTTCCAAAGAGGGTCCATCATACACCTCACGCACCAGCTTGCCATGTGGCCCCAATCAACAATCCAAAGGCCAGAAGGTGATGAACACCATGTTCTCAGGTCAAAGCAAGCGTAGACCATCCAGAAAGTCAAAGAAGGCTTGATTCTTAATGGGCCAAATTGCTTCTTCACACCTCCTAATTGGGTCCATCAACCCCTCTGGTTTTCTTTCTATTTCTTTTTTCTTTCTTTTTATTTCTTTTAATAATTATTATTACTATTAATTAATTAATTATTTTTCACAATAAATTCAGAGAATTAAAAAATGTAAATATTTATTTTATTATTAATTTCACCTTAGTTTATTTTTGTAAATAAAAATGTAAATTAATTAATCTAGTTAAATTAGGTTAACTCTAATCTTTTTTACAATAAATAAAATTAGCTTAGAATTAGGGTTTTCTTGACTTTTAATTTCTTTTCTTTTTATTTTCATCAAAAAACATAAAAAACATAAAACTTAAAAAACACAAAAACATTTTTTCTTTTAATAAATAAATTAATTAGTTATTAGGTTTAATATTTCATTAATTGCAAAAAAGGACCAATTTCAATTCTTTTCTCAAAGAGGGTCAAAACCCTAAGGACGTCCCGATTTAATTTCTTTTCGCGCTTTAATTCCTTTTTATCATATTTATGTAACTGTTTCCGAGGATGTAATAGTTAATTAGGATTTTATCGCTTTATTTATTTTCTCGCATTTATTTTCCAAACGGGTTTTGCTTTTGGCGATGTATAGACCCGCACCTTGTAATAGCGTAGATTTACCTTTCCGCAATTTATTTTCCGCACTCTTAACTGTTAAAAATGCATGAAAGACTTGTATGAAAAATAAAACCAATATGTAGCTCACAAATAACAGGTACAAGATAAATATAAACTGAAACAACACACATGCGCATGCCACTCTTAGGGTACGCCTCATTGGTTGCCTCGACGTGGTCGTCAATTATAGGGTGTTTTAGAGGTCGCCCTCCTGTCTCAAGATCCAGTTGCCTCGAAACGGTTACCTCGGATAAAAAAGGATCTAGGACATTAGGGTTACCGCTAAGGCGTCCTACTATTGCTTTGGTGACCACACATGTCCCTAATAATCGAATTGACCTGAATACCTCCAACGACGGTGCTACCTACTTCTCAATAGTGGGATAGTACTGTCTTAAGGACTCTTACATAGCCTAATTCCTTAGAGTAGGTAGATTCTCCTGGGTACTTGCTCTTTCAAACAAACAAAACAACTTTTCGCACCTACACTTTCAAAAAGTTTTCAAACAAATACTTCATACACTCTTGAGGACTGATACAAGAGTTACTTAGAAGTTTTTCAAACTAAACTTTTTCAAAACCCATGAACACTTGAAAAGCAAGCAAATTTTGAAAACATAGAGTGAGCAAGTACCTAAGAGCCCGTGGATAACCACGGATAGAAAGGGTGATAACACCTTCCCTTTCTATAAATCTACCTCCCGAACCGAGAGAAATCTCAAAAAAGGAATTTTGCTGTGCTTTTGTCCTTTCCATGTTGGAGAACATAAAAGATGGTGGCGACTCTTGCTTACCGCGACATTTCGCGAACCAGCTTAAAAAACAGTCAGTTCTATTTCCACCGATCACAGATACAAATCGGTGGTTCTAGTGGTTCATCAGGGGATGGTAAGAAACCATTCCATACTTACCCTAAGAAGATGGAAGGCGACACAAGTGCAGTTTATTCTCATGGAGGAAGAAGTGATGATCATAAACACCAACACATCAATGTTGTGTCTATTCTTATTAATGCTCCTCCACAACAGAGACAAAATCTGTTACCCCAACAACAAAGACAGCAAGATGCTCCTCGTCAGTATAATAATCATCAATAAAGACAGTTGAGAAAATTCGAACCCTTACCAGTACCTCCTACTGAAGCACTCCACCATTTGCTCGATTTGAAGTTAATTAGCTTGAGAAATATGCCACCACCCCCTAGAAGACATCCTCCTAACTATGATGCTAACGCAAGATGTGAATTCCATTCAGGCGGAATTGGTCATTTAACAAACAACTATTTTACGTTGAAATGCAGAATACAAGACTTGTAGGATGCCAAGGCAATTGATTTTACTCCAGTAACCGGTCCGAATGTTACCCAAAACCGAATTCCTAGGCATGGAGGGGTTATTGTTATTATGATTGATGATAGTGGAGAAATGCTGAATTCAGTTATGGATGCAGAACAAGTAACTACTTTGTTGTGGTATGTTAAGAGGTATTTTCTTGACAATTCTATTTTTCTGGACTGTGCCAAGTGTAGAGAGCAACCAAAGGGTTGCGATGATTTGAAAGCTGGTATCCAAGTCATGATGGATGAGGCTTCCCTACAATTCGATAGATAGCCAAGTTACCGAAAGGTTACTGAAGAAGACGTTGCTGTGGTATCTATTTCTTACACCCCTTTGCATATTCCAGCTAGGGCGCCTCCTTTGATGATTATGGTACATGGTCCCATGCCTTATACTAATGAGAAGGCCATCCCAAGCAATTATGGTGCTGATGTTTATTACCATGGGGTGAAGCAAGAGGTCATCACCAATGTAAATCACCGACAGTCGTAATTGGCTGCCATTGTCAACAATCAACACCGTTATCCAGTGGATGATGGGAATCAAGGACTTTATCAAGACATTTCTGTTGGACTGGGAGATGTACAAGACCAGCTAGTCGGGAATTTTCACAGGTCACCTGGAAATCCCTTCCTGCACAACATGGGGCAATTTCCCCCGTCCCCGGGACCTCGCCTTGTGGGGAACCGAAGAGATAATCTGGGTGGTGTAAGAAATTATCAAGAGCAGGACTTTGAGTTTGATCAGGATGAAGATCAGTTCTCTGTACGGAGTTATGAGCCAGAAGTTCAGGTTGAGGATAAAAGGTATCGGTTGTTGGAAGAACGTTTGAAGGTGGTGGAAGGGAAAGGAGTCCTTGGTATGGACGCTAATGATTTTGGGCTAGTATCTGGGGTGAAGTTTCCTCAAAAGTTCAAACCATCGGTGTTTGAAAAGTAAAATGGTTCGTTAAGTCCCTTTACTCATGCAACTGCTTATTTCTTGAAGATGTCGGTGCATACTGATGATCAGGGGCTCTTGGTTCATTTCTTCCAGGATAGCCTATCTGGGGCATCCCTGGAGTGGTACATGAAGTTAGAGAAAACTCATATTCTTTGCTGGAACAATCATGCTCGGGCTTTTTTCAAACATGATCAGTACAATGTCGATATGGCGCCTAATCGCACTCAGTTACAGAATTTGTCATAAGGACCAAAAGAATCTTTCAAGGAATACGCTTAGAAGTGGCTTGAGTTAATTGCGAGGGTGCAACCTCAACTCATGGAACGATAACTCGTTCATATGTTTATTAGTACCCTACAAGGTCCGTTTTATGATCACATGATAGGAAGTGCTTCAGCAGGATTTGCAGAATTGGTTATGGCTGGTGAAAGAATTGAGGTGGGTTTGAAATTAGGGAAGATACAAATCGGTGGTTCTAGTGGTTCATCAGGGGATGGTAAGAAACCATTCCATACTTACCCTAAGAAGAGGGAAGGCGACACAAGTGAAGTTTATTCTCATGGAGGAAGAGGAGATGATCATAAACACCAACTCATTAATGTTGTGTCTATTCTTGTTAATGCTCCTTCACAACAGAGACAGAATCTGGTACCCCAACACAAAGACAGCAAGATGCTCCTCGTCAGTATAATAATTATTATTAACAAAGACAGTTGAGAAAATTCGACCCCTTACCATTATCTCCTACTGAAACACTCCACCATTTGCTCGATTTGAAGTTAATTAGCTTGAGAAATATGCCACCACCCCCTGGAAGACATCCTCCTAACTATGATGCTAACGCAAGATGTGAATTCCATTCTGGAGGAATTAGTCATTCAACAGACAACTGTTTTACGTTGAAATGCAGAATACAAGACTTGTAGGATGCCAAGGCAATGGAGTTTACTCCAGTAACTAGTCTGAATGTTACCCAAAACCCAATTCCTAGGCATGGAGGGGTTGTTGTTAATATGATTGATGATAGTGGAGAAATTCTGAATTTAGTTATGGATGCAGAACAAGTAACTACTTTGTTGTGGTATGTTAAGAGGTATTTGCTTGACAATTCTATTTTTTCGGATTGTGCCAAGTGTAGAGAGCAACCAAAGGGTTGCGATGATTTGAAAGCTGGTATCCAAGTCATGATGGATGAGGGTTCCCTACAATTCGATAGTTATCCAAGTTACCGAAAGGTTACTGAAGAAGAAGTTGTTGTGGTATCTATTTCTTACACCCCTGTGCGTATTCCAGCTAGGGCGCATCCTTTGATGATTATGGAACCTGGTCCCATTCCGTATACTAGTGAGAATGCCATCCCAAGCAATATGGTGCTGATGTTTATTACCATGGGGTGAAGCAAGAGGTCATCACCAATGTGAATCACCGACAGTCGTAATTCGCTCCCATTGTCAACAATCAACGCCTTTATCCAGTGGATGATGGTAATCAAGGACTCTATCAAGAAATTTCTGTTGGACTGGGAGATGTACAAGACCAGCTTGTCAGGAATTTTCATACGTCACCTGGAAATCCCTTCCTGCGCAACATGGGGCAATTTCCCCCGTCCCCGGGACCTCGTCTTATGGGGAACCAAAGAGATAATCTAGGTGGTGTAAGAAATTATCAAGAGCAGGACTTTGAGTTTGATCAGGATGAAGATCAGTTCTCTGTACGATGTTCTAAGCCAGAAGTTCAGGTTGAGGATAAAAGGTATTGATTGTTGGAAGAACGTTTGAAGGTTGTGGAAGGGCAAGGAGTCCTTGGTATGGAGACTAATTATTTTGGACTAGTATCTGGGGTGAAGGTTCCTCAAAAGTTCAAACCACCGGTCTTTGAAAAGTAAAACGGTTCGTCATGTCCCGTTACTCATGAAACTGCTTATTTCTTGAAGATGTCGGTGCATACTGATGATCAGGGGCTCTTGGTTCATTTCTTCCAGGATAGCCTATCTGGAGCATCCCTGGAGTGGCACATGAAGTTATAGAAAACTCATATTCATTGCTGGAACGATCTTGCTCGGGCTTTTGTCAAACATTATCAGTACAATGTCGATATGGCGGCTAATTGCACTCAGTTACAAAATTTGTCAAAAGGACCAAAAGAATCTTTCAAGGAATACGCTTAGAAGTGGCATTAGTTGGCTGCGAGGTTCCAACCTCCACTCATGGAACGAGAACTCGTTAATATGTTTATGAGTACCCTACAAGGGCCGTTTTATGATCACATGATAGGAAGTGCTTCAGCAGGATTTGCAGATTTGGTTATGGCTGGTGAAAGAATTGAGGTGGGTTTGAAATTAGGGAAGATACAAATCGGTGGTACTAGTGGTTCATCAGGGGATGGTAAGAAACCATTCCATACTTACCCTAAGAAGAGGGAAGGCGATACAAGTGCAGTTTATTCTCATGGAGGAAGAGGATATGATCATAAACAACAACACATTAATGTTGTGTCTATTCTTGTTAATGCTCTTACACAACAAAGACAAAATTCGGGACCCCAATAACGAAGACAACAAGATGCTCCTCGTCAGTATAATAATCATCAACAAAGACAGTTGAGAAAATTCAACCCCTTACCAGTATCTCCTACTGAAGCATTCCACCATTTGCTCGATTTGAAGTTAATTAGCTTGAGAAATATGCCACCACCCCCTGGAAGACATCCTCCTAACTATGATGCTAATGCAAGATGTGAATTCCATTCTAGGGGAATTGGTCATTCAACAGACAAATATTTTACGTTAAAATGCATAATACAAGACTTATAGGATGCCAAGGCAATTGAGTTTACTCCAGTAACTGGTCTGAATGTTACCCAAAACCCAATTCCTAGGCATGGAGGGGTTGTTGTTAATATGATAGATGATAGTGGAGAAATGCTGAATTTAGTTATGGATGCAAAACAAGTAACTACTTTGTTGTCGTATGTTAAGAGGTATTTGCTTGACAATTCTATTTTTTCGGACTGTGCCAGTTTTAGAGAGCAACCAAAGGTTTGTGATGATTTGAACGGTGGTATCCAAGTCATGATGGATGAGGGTTCCTTACAATTCGATAGATAGCCAAGTTACCGAAAGGTTACTGAAGAAGACGTTGCTGTGGTATCTATTTCTTACACCCCTTTGCGTATTCCAGCAAGGGCGCCTCCTTTGATGATTATGGTACCTGGTCCCATGCTGTATACAAGTGATAAGGCCATCCCAAGCAATTATGGTGCTGTGATACAGTGGGAGAACTGACTTGAGGTTTTGCATTTGTGTTCGTAAATGTTTCGGTTTAGCAAGAGTCGCCACCGACTTTTTATTTTATCCAATGGAAAGGTCAAAAAGTATAGGAAAGACCTTTAAGTTGTTTTCTTGGGTTCGGGGAGTTGATTATGAAAAGGGAAGATGCAAGCACCCTTTTCATCCATGGTTTTCCATGGGCTCTTAGTTATTCGTTTAGATCACTTGCTTTTTCTTTTCAATTGTTTGAAATGGTGCTTTGTGTGTGGTTTTTTTGAAAATGTTTTAAAAAGGGGCCATCGTTGTGGCAACCTTTGTAATGATTTTTGTTTGAATGTATACAAAGATGTATTGTCTTTTAAAAAAGATTTCGATGTTTGAAAGTTTGATTGTGTTGTGGATTGTGTTTTGAAAAATAGCAAGGATGTTTTGCAAGTTTTGATCAAGTAACTAAGAGTTATCTACCCTATTTTACTCAAAGATATTTCCTATACGTTTTTAACCCTTTTTGACAGTGTTTTTTTACCATTGCATTTGGTAAACAACCTTGTATTAGGATGTTAAACGGGACAGGCGTGGGTCATCGTATTGACCATGACAGCAATTGTGCTAAGTATCTTTAGCAAAATTTTTGAGGGACTAGATCATTTTATTTAGGCAACCAAGATAGCATCATCGAGGGACTATGATCTTTTGTTTTGTTTTTGTTTTGCCAAGATACCTAGCATGCATACCATGGCCATTTGTTTAGGCAACCAAGTGGAGATACCTTAAGGGTGTTTGTGTGCAAGTGTATTTTATTGCATGCATGATTTTATCTTGAATTAGGATTTTCTATTCCATTGATTTTATCTTGCCATACATATCCTAATTACTAGCATTTACATTTGAAAACAATAAATTGCGGAAATGTAAAATTCTACTCTATTACAATATTTAGGGGACGGGGGTACACATTTGTACATGGGGGTGGTTCAACGAGAAAAATAGATAAGAAGAGAAAATAACAAGGGGAAGAAAAAGAGAAAGAGAGGAAGTCAGAAGTTCTGACCCAGGCATGCTGCAAGATTATCAACCTGTTAGTGAAACTATATGAGTCAGAACTTCTGACTCTGGTGCCCTGCAAAACATAAACCTGTTAGTGGGAAGGTCAGAAGTTCTGACCCCCATGCGCTGCAAGACAAAAGTTTGTTAGTGGGGAAGTCCGAAGTTCTGACCCTGCTGGAAACACAATAATTTTCAGAAGTTCTGATATTATTGACAGCAAAACAGGCCTCAGAAGTGCTGACGTCAAAGTCAGAGCTTGATTTCCCCCTGTGCTAGCCAGAACATCTGCAGTTTTATTATTTTTCCATAAAGCAGAAGGCATGCCTAGGATAATCTCAGCAGGTGTCAAAGTGTTTCAGAAGACATAACCAACAAGGTCACAAACAGGTTCTATACTGATTCACTTCCTACTTAAGCATTCAGAGGTATGAGAATCCTCAGAATGCATACAGCAGCAACATGATATTTACATTGTGTTTATTGAGCATGCAAATCTGATGATGCTTAGCAGCGTGATGAGAGTCAGCAGGTGCTTACCTTGTTGTTGGAAGAAAATTTGTGAGTTGGAGCTAACTTTAGCTTTGATGGTGTTCTAGACAGGTTCTGTTTTAGAATGGGTGGATGGAGAAGATATGTGTATGTATGGTCAAAAACTGTATGGGCGTTCTCTAGTCAGGAAGCAAACTGAGTATCAATGAAGTTTGAAGGCAGGAAGTTCAAAGTTATGAAACACTGGGGATTTTGGCAGAGTTTCACAAGGTTTCCTTTGCTATAGTTTTCTGTTCCTCTTCTTAGCAATTTTTTTATGGATGTTTCTTCACTTTTTTGTGATGGACAATGGTGTCCTATTTATAGGCAAGGCTTTGTGGATTTTTGAATGTTAAATGGCGCCAATATTATGCAGTGGAGGTTAACTTTTTTTTGAAGGAAGTTCATGAAAAGTTGTGATGATGGACAGCTTTTCAGCCTAGGTTGGAACAACAAGCGAGGAGAAGTGACACCTATAGGCGAAAAGTGCCGCATAAACCCATGCCTAAGCCTGCACAAAGGTGTTACCAAGCTACACATGGAGAGACCCCTTGGATGAATGCTCAGAAGTGGTTGTGAGCATTAATGAGCATTAAATGTTGATGAGATTTGTCAAAAATCCAAAATCTTGTAATAGAAGATTTTGCATCATTACCTAAAACCTGATCCAGCAGTTCTGCTTCACCAAAAAGAACAACGCAAACCAAGTTCTGACCTTGGCCTCTTGCTGCCTCAGCAAATTCTGAGAGTTTTCCAGACTTCCCAGCATGCTCCTTTGATCTACCTTTAAAAACTCTGGACTTAGTGATCATGCTTCAATATTTTACCCAATCTGCTGATCCCATTACCTTCTGATCCTAGTACATTCTGAAGGAGTTTCAGACTTTGTTGCCTTCTTTACACCTTTTTCAACAAATTTTGGCTGAACTTTGCGTAACTGCTGAAAGAGCCATGTTCTGTTTAAAGATCACGTGCTGAACCACGTTTACAATCTCTGACTGAGTTGGTGTAGCTGCTGAAGATCCACCTTATGACTGAATGTTATGTGTTGAGCCAAATTTTCAACTTCTGACCGTTTCTGCCTGGAGGTTGGTTCAGAAGCTCTGAGGTGCCACTTTCTTCTTAAACACTTTTCCCTTTTTTAGAAAAATTCTAAGTATTTAGAATTTAACTTTCCAAGGTAAAAGTTTTGACTTTTGAGCTTGCAAATGACCATTTTGCTCTTGTAAACTCTTTACTTGGAAAGGAATGATAATAAAGGGTTTGGATTTGTTTAAGAGAAAGTCTGAGAGTTCAGGATGAATTCCTGAAGGATGAGAGGGAAAATTTTGGGGTACAACAGTTGCCCCTGTTCAATCTTCTTGAACCTGAAGAGTTAGATTGGCGAATCTGCCTTTCGTGACTCGAAGGTAAAAGAGGATTGGACACTAGAGTGCTCGTAAATTTGCACTCGTCAAAATGTAGTTAAGGGAATGGGCTTAAAGATGCCATTTGGAGATGGTAAAATCTTGCTGGAGATGGGCTTAAAGATGCCATCCAAGATTTGTTTGTTGAAAATCAAGAGAATGAATGTCAGAATGGTATCCGTGTCTGGAACATATTTGAGTTGTATCTGGAATCTGAAATATGAATAAGCGACAGAAAGACATCCGTGTCTGGAGTATCTCTGGGCTGGGGAATAGGTTTGAATGAGTGACAAAATGGAAACTGTGTCTGGAGCGTATCTGGACTGTATCTGAAGTTGATAGCTGAACCTGAATGAGAAATAGAATGGCTTCCGTGTCTGGAGCGTATCTAGTCTGTATCTGGTTGCTGAAGTCTGAATGAGTAATAGAATGATCGCCGTGTCTGGGGTGTATCTATACTGTATCTGAAATACGAAATCTAAATGACTAGCAAAATGGCTTCCATGTCTTGGAGCGTATATGTACTGTATCTGAAGTTGATAGTTGAACCTGAATGAGAAATAGAATGGCTTCTGTGTCTGGAGCGTATCTAGTCTGTATCTGGTTACTGAAGTCTGAATGAGTAATAGAATGACCGCTGTGTCTGGGGTGTATCTGTACTGTATCTGAAGTTGATAGTTGAACCTGAATGAGAAATAGAAGGGCTTCCGTGTCTGGAGCGTATCTAGTCTGTATCTGGTTGCTGAAGTCTGAATGAGTAATAGAATGACCGCCGTGTCTAGGGTGTATCCATACTATATCTGAAGTTGATAGCTGAACATGAATGAGAAATAGAATGGCTTCCATGTCTGGAGCGTATCTAGTTTGTATCTGGTTGCTGAACATTTGTTAGAGGTAGCTTTTAATCTTATCCTGAAAAAGGTAAAATGTTAGCTAAAACACACAAAGTTATGTTGCATGACATGCATGATGCAATAAAATGTGTTCTATTAATGTTTATGATATATGAATGTAATGTAGGCACATGTAAGCTGATTAGCTGTCTTGCTGAGGAAAAATAAATCTTGGAGAGCTGGAGATAATGAAATCTTTGACTGCTGTTGGGGAAAATAAACCCTTGACTGTTGTTGGATATTCAAAACCTTTGATTGTTGAAACTGAGAATGTCCTTTGGACTACTGCTGAGGATTGAAAATCCTAGGTGACTTGTGTGGAATAACAAGAAATTTGATAACTTCTGCGGGGAATTGAGAATCCTTCACAACTTTCCTGGGAAATAAAGAAAACTCTGACGATCTCTACTGGGGAATTAAAACCTGGGAGGCTTCAACTGGAGAAATGAGAACAAGAATCTTCGTTTTGCTGGGAAATAACTCTGTGGGGAAATGTTTATCCTATTGGAGAGTTTTTTCAAAAGCTTGGGTTGTATACCGCTCTACTTGGGGATAGGAGGAAGTTGGATAGTACTCCACCGGGGTTTAGAGGTTGAAGTTTTGGACTCCGCTCGGGAAGAAAGTTTTATCTTCGCTGGGGATTTGTGGTTTAAAGTCTTCTGGCTCCGCTGGGGATTGGGAGTTTAAAGTCTTCTGGCTCCGCTGGGGATTGGGAGTTTAAAGTCTTTTGGCTCTGCTGGGGATTGGGAGTTTGGAAACTTAGTTCTGAAGGCGATATGCATTTAACTCCGCTGGGGATATGTATTCCACGGTTTTAAATCTGTTGAGGACCTGGATGATGTACTGCGGGGGATTTCCTCTGGAATTGCCTAAAGACATTTTCCTATACTTTCAACCTATCAGTAATTATCCTTTCTCATTTCGTTTTATTTGTAAGAAGTGATTATATTCAAATGCATATGCTCATTTTAATAAATCATTGGACGTTATCAAATAAAACACAAGTGTAAAAAAGAAAGAAAAGGCAAACGAATTTTGAAGTATATTCGTATTAACTTTGTGTAAGTTTTTTTTGTACAAAGGAGACAGACATCCTAGTAAGAAAATGTTGTCATAAAAATGAGAAAAATTTATACAAAGAAAGATGGCTATGTGAAACAATTCCATAGGGTTCCCATTCTTCTATAGCCTTCATGACTCTGAGCATCTTGTCCATTCGTTGCTTCGTTCGCGGATGATTGGATTGATTAGAAACTTGGAGCTTGTCTGTGAAGAGATTGTCTTTAAAGTGATCCGACGAGACATAGTCATATGCTTTAATTCCCTAAATTTTTCCTGGACCGCCCTTTCGGGTTTTCGATCCACCGGGAAACCCTTTTTTGCCCAAGTCGCCCTTTCGGGTTTTCAACTTTCCGGGTTTACAATTTTTTTTAATTTATCCCTAATTTTTGCCTAAACCGCCCTTTCGGGTTTTCGATTCACCGGGATGCCCATTTTTTCCCAAGTCGCCCTTTTGGGTTTTCAACTTTTTGGGTCGTTTTATGCGTAGTATCTTTTGACTATGTCTGCGTTCGCAGGGTGCGGCAGGTCATCACCGTCCATGGTGGTCAGAATCATTTCCCCACCAAAAAAGATGTTTTTGATCACAAATGGTCCTTTGTAAGTAGGAGTCCACTTGCCCCTGGGATCACTTTGCGGTAAGATGATCCGCTTGATTACAAGATCTCCGAGTTGATACACCGGACATCTGACTTTCTTGTTGAAAGCCTTGATCATCCGTTTTTGATACGTCTGACCATGACAAACAGCAGTAAGTCGCTTCTCGTTGATCAAATTAAGTTGATCAAGCCGGGTCTAAATCCAATCTTCTTCACTCAAACCAGCATCCTTCATGATCCTTAAGGATGGAATCTGAACTTCCATCGGTAAAACAGCCTCCATGCCGTATACCAAAGAAAAGGGTGTTGCCCCAATTGAAGTGCGTGTCGTGGTACGGTATCCGTGTAGAGAAAACGGTAACATCTCATGCCAGTCCTTGTAAGTGACTGTCATCTTTTGAATGATTTTATTGATGTTTTTGTTCGCAGCTTCAACAACACCGTTCATCTTAGGCTGATAGGGAGATGAATTATGATGTTGAATCTTGAACTGTTCGCACAGAGAGGTGATCATAGTGTTATTCAGGTTTGTACCGTTGTCCGTGATGATCCTATCGGGAATACCATACCGGCATATGAGGTTTTGCTTAATGAAGCAGGCAACCACATTCTTTGTAACTGAGGCGAAGGAAGCTGCTTCGACCCACTTGGTAAAATAATCAATAGCCACTAGGATGAAGCGATGCCCATTGGATACCATAAGCTTGACCTCTCCAATCATGTAAATTCCCCACATCACGAATGGCCAATGAGCTGTATGAACGTTGAGAGAAACTGGAGGAATATGTACCTTGTCAGCATAGACTTGGCATTTGTGACAAGTACGGGAATATTGATGACAGTCAGCTTCCATGGTAGACCAGTAGTAGTCTGCCCTTAGAATCTTCTTAGCCATCGTATGACCACTCGAGTGGGTACCAAAGGTACCATTTTGCAGTTCAGCCATGATCTGCTCAGCTTTAATCTTGTCCACACAACGGAGCAGAATGCAATCATGATTGCGCTTGTACAGGATACCATTGCTGAGGAAGAACTTGGCAGCAAATTTCCTTAATAACTTCTTGTCGTTGACTGAAGCTCCTTCAGGGTATTCTCGAGTCTTGAGATACCTTTTGATTTCATGAAACCAGGGTTGTTCCACTACCTCTTCGGTATTAATCTCATGACAATGTGCAGGTTCGTCCATTCGCTCGATGGTGATTTGGGGAGCCTCGTTATCCCAGTTAATTTTAAACATGGAAGACATTGTAGCTAGAGCATCTGCTAGCTGATTTTCTTCTCGCGGGAAGTGCTTGAAGGCAATCTACTCGAAATGAGGTAACAATGTCAGGACATGTTCTTTGTATGGGATGAGATTAGGGTGTTTAGTGTCCCACTCTCCTTTGATTTGACTGATAACCAAATATGAGTCCCCAAGCACAACCAAAGATTTGATTCCTAAGTCAATCGCAGCCTTGAGACCAAAGATACAAGCTTCATACTCGGCCATGTTGTTGGTGTAACTGAAGCAGAGTCTAGCAGTGAAAGGTGTATGGCAACCTTCTGGAGAGATAAGTACTGCCCGATACCGTTGCCAAGTGCATTTGAAGCACCATAAAAGTATAAGGTCCATCGGGATCCTTATTCAGGTCCGTCATACGGTCCGTTACCTTCAATGTTGTCCAATGTCATAATGTCCTCGTCGGGAAAGTCGAATTTCATGGATTGGTAATCTTCGACAGCTTGATGAGCTAGATGGTCAGCTAGTACACTCCCCTTTATAGCTTTTTGGGTTGTGTACTGGATATCATACTCAGTCAGGATCATTTGCCATCTAGCGATTCTTCCAGATAAAGCAGGCTTTTCAAAGATGTACTTGATCGGATCCATTTTAGAAATCAGTAGAGTGGTATGTGTCAACATATACTGCCTTAGTCGGCGAGCAGCCCATACCAAAGCGCAGCAAGTTTTCTCGAGTAGTGAATAGCGAGTCTCACAGTCATAAACTTTTTGCTAAGGTAATAAATGGCATGCTCTTTTCGACCAGACTCGTCATGTTGGCCCAACACGCACCCCATTGAATTATCCAAAACAGTCAGATATATGATTAACGGCCTTCCTTCGACGGGTGGCATCAAGATAGGAGGTTCTAGCAAATACTCCTTGATTTTATCAAAAGCAGCTTGACAGTCATCATTCCATTCAACCCCCTGATCTTTCTTCAACAGCTTGAAGATTGGTTCACAGGTAGATGTTAGGTGATAAATGAACCTTGCAATGTAGTTTAGGCGTCCTAAGAAACCTCTTACCTCCTTTTCAGTGCGGGGGGCAGGCATTTCTCGTATAGCTTCGACTTTAGCAGGATCAACCTCAATTCCTTTGTTGGTGACGATGAATCCCAAGAGTTTACCAGACCTGACTCTAAAAGTGCACTTGCTAGGGTTCAGTCTGAGCTTATACTCCTTCAATCTGACAAACAGCTTTTGCAGATGGTCGAGGTGTTCTTCTTCTGTTTGTGAATGGGCTATTATGTCGTCTACGTAGACTTTGATCTCATGATTTATCATGTCATGAAACAAATCTACCATGGCGCATGGCGCGCTGATAGGTTGCCTCGACATTCTTCAGTCCGAATGGCATTACTTTATAGCAGAAGGTACCCCACTGTGTAACAAAAGTAGTCTTCTCCATGTCTTCGGGGGCCATTTTGATCTGGTTGTACCCTGAAAATCCATCCATGAAAGAGAATACCTTGTGTTAAGCTGTGATGTCAAATAAGATGTTGATGTGTGGTAGTGGAAAATCATCTTTAGGGGTAGCCCTGTTTAAGTCTCTGTATTCCACACACATTCTGACTTTGCCATCTTTCTTAGGCATGGGCACGATGTTAGAAACCCATTGTGGATAGGAAGTAACAGCCAGAAAACCAACATTGAATTTCTTCATCACTTCAGCTTTGATCTTGTCAGACACATCGAACCTCATTCGGCGGACTTTCTGTTTGATTGGTGGACAGTCTTCTCTTGTAGGGAGATGGTGAACCACAATATCTGTATCCAATCCCGGCATGTCTTCATAGGATCAGGCGAAGATATCAACATACTCATTCAACAGCTGAACTAAACGCTCTTTGACATTTGGCTTCAGGTTGGCACCTATTTTAACCTCTCTTCTGTCTTCCTCAGTTCCCAAATTGATAGTCTCTAACAACTCTTTATGGGGCAGAATAGCCATTTCTTCTTGTTGCAAAAGTCTAGCTAACTCTCCAGGCATTTCAGTCTTCATCACCTTCGTACTCGGCATGATTGACCAAATCTTCAGAGTCACTGAAGGCTAAAGCAGAATTGTCACCCATGGAATCCGGAGTGGATGGGTACCTGCATTTTGTGAGTGTGGGTGTGTGTAAGGGATAGCCATCCTTAAACAAAATAAAATGTGAAGGAAAGAAAATGAACACAAAAGTTTATAGATGAAAACGTCCATGATTCATTAAAAATGGCATATGAAAATGAAGAATCAAAACCCATACAAATGGACCTATATGCCCCGGGTAAGGCATAAGGCGAAAAGAGTGTCCGAATTGTTTAATAATTATTACAGAACAAACAGGAAATGTTCAAAAGATAAATTACTGATTGATGAAAGTAATGGGAACGAAGTCTTTTGCCTCCCAGTTGTTCAGTACTCCTTCAATGGTTGGAAAGATCCAATCTTCAAAGTTGCCTTCTTCATCATCATCTCATAAAGCATGAACTCCATGGTGAGTGATTTTTAAGGGTGGTCCTCCAGCCCGGGAGTGACGCACAGCTTTCTGGCTAGCAGAAGTGAAACCCAATCCGAACTTGTCTGTCTTGTGAGGAAAATATGGCAGCTGACCCCACACTGTACTTCCTCCTTCCTTGATTACAGCCTCCGCATCTTTAAGGGATGACATCCGGGACACAGGCTTGGTAATGATGGGCACATCAGTCATTGTCTTGGCTACTGCAACTTCAGGAGAAACCTCTTCAAAGTGTTGGAAAGATGTTTCTACAAATTCACCATCTAACTCCATGTAGCGGAAAGAGTTAAGGTGGCTTATCATATACTCCTCCTCACCATGAACTATTATGATCTTACCCTGGACTGGGTACTTGAGCAACTGGTGTAGAGAAGAAGTGATTGCCCCAGTGTTGTGGATCCATGGCCTTCCCAACAAGCATGAATATGAAGGACGAATGTCCATCACATAAAAAGTAGAGTTGAAAATTTCCACCTTGATTGGGATGTCCACCTCTCCGTGAACCATCCGCTTAGAACCATCGAAGGCTCTAACAATGATATTACTGGGCTTTAGGGTCAAACCTTCACAGTCTAGCTTGTCCAATGCTTTCTTAGGTAGAACATTTAAAGATGAACCGGTATCAACCAGGACATGAGCAAGTGTGATCCCTCTTCATTCTACTGAGACATGCAGCGCATCATTATGCTTTCTTCCTTTAGGCGTTAGATCGGTGTCAGAGAAGCCAGGACCATTATCGGCTGTAAGGCTAGCTACACACTCTTGAAACTGGTCCGTGGATATTTCTTGAGGCACGTGTGCCGTCTTCAGAAATTTGATCAAGGCTTTGGCATGAGCCTCGGAGCAGAGTAATAGAGCCAGAATAGAGATTTTTGAAGGGGTTTTCCCCAGCTGCTCTACGACATTATAGTCGCTCTTCTTAATTATCTTTAAAGTCTCCTCCATCTCCTGTTGGGTGGTCTCGGGGATAACCAAAGTCTGAGCCCTCGTCCTGACGGGCGCTTCTTGGATCCCCTTACCTTTATCAGCGGTAACAGCAGAGGGTACGCTTTCGGGAGTAACAACTTCTTCAATCACTGGACTTTGAACAGATATTTTGACAGGCATAGGAGCACTTGAGGGTCCG
Organism: Vicia faba; assembly: GCA_948472305.1. Lineage (NCBI taxonomy): Eukaryota > Viridiplantae > Streptophyta > Magnoliopsida > Fabales > Fabaceae > Vicia > Vicia faba. Next base: position 792,599,191 of record OX451741.1, read on the forward strand.
AAGACTGCCCGTGGAGGAGCAATCTCCGGACAGAAGATTCGTCCGCTGCGAGTGATCTTACTCGTACCCGCAATATTTCCTACATCAGGAACTTCTTCATCGGAATTCTCTTTGGCTGATTCGATATGCTTGACACCATGGTAAAAGATCTCTCCTCCATAATTCCATGGTATCGTCTTGTTGGACTTATATGAGATAGGCCCCGACATGGTAATCTTCAGCGGTACAAACTTTAGATCTGGTGTAATCTTAACAGGCCTTTTGTAGGTCTTGGAAAGATTGTCGAAAATGGTGATTATAGCAATGTCATTAACAGGAGTAACATGAGTGATAATAGCGACAAGAGTTTTCTGAAAGAGGATCTCTTGAGTATCCATCAAGCGTTGAATGCCTGACTTCAACAGTGGACAGTCGGATTGCAAGGTTGAACAAAAGTAAAAATCTTTTTCACAGCCCGGAAAAATCCCGGCTTTTAACAGATTCATCTTGATCATTGGCAATGGAGTCATTAAGTCATCAACAGTGGTAACATGAATATCTTCCACAATAGCATGGACATTATGACCATGTTTTGGCATAGGAGCGGATATCACATTAGGTTTTTCGGGAGCATCAAACTCTACCTCCTTGGCATCTATCAAATCTTGGATCTTGTTTTTAAGGGCCCAACAGTTGTTGGTGTCATGCCCTACACTGTCCGAATGGTATGCACATTTTGAATTTGAATGATAATAGGGAGAAGAGGTATTTGGGTTTTTCGGCGCTTCCTTCAAGTTGGTAAGGTTTAACTTTAACAGATGAGGGAGGACCTGAGTCGGTGTCATATTGATTCGAGTGAATTGCCGTTATGGCCTTTCTACCCTTTGCTGGTTAGCTCTGGGTTGAATGCTTCGAGGTTGATCGGTTGAGGAGTTATGGATCATCACAGCCCCTACCGCTGGTCGGCGCTCCATTCTCCCTTGATTTCTCTGGGTGTGAACAACAGAAACTTCCTTTTTGGCTAGGAAGGTCTTCTTGATAGCAGTGGAAGCGGAGGCATCCTTCTGAATTTTACCCCTCTTAATGCCAGCTTCGACCCTTTCGCCGGTCAGAATTAATTCGGTGAACCCTGCATATGACCTTCCGATCAAGTGTTTAAAGAACGGACCTGACAGAGTCCCTAAAAACATGTCAACCAGCTCTCTATCAGACAACGGTGGCTGCACTCTTGCAGCCAAATCCCGCCACTTCTGGGCATACTCCTTAAATTCCTCATTAGAGGCCATACCCATGCTCTGTAGTTGAGTACGAGTAGGCGCTAAATCTGCGTTGTATTGGTATTGTCGGTAGAAAATAGCAGCTAAGTCCTCCTAGTTATGAACATCAGATCTCTCAAGTTGATAGAATTAGTCCAATTGTGTACCCGACAAACTATCTTGAAAGAAGTGGACCCACAGATCCTTATCAGAAGAGTGAGGTTGGATCTTTCTGACGTAGGACCGCAGATGCATCTTTGGACAGGAAAAACCGTCGTATTTGGAAAATGTAGGCACCTTGAACTTGGGAGGAATGACGATTCCAGCGACCAACCCTAGTTCTTCGAAATCCAGCCCGGGAACCCTTTGTACTTCCATGGCCACCAACCGTTCTTCCAGATTTTTATACTTATCGTCCGCAGGAGGATACGGCTGCTCAGAGTAATCTTCCTCCTCCTCTTCTTCTTCAGCTTCATACTCGGAGGGCATTGCAACTCCCTTTCCTTTACCAACCCCTTAGTCAGACGTCGAGGGGAATTCCAGAACTCTCCTAGCCTGATTCTCAAACCTTCTTCCCATAGTGGTCACACCAGCCCTTTTCTTCTTTTTCTCTATGTCTTTCTCTTTCTCTAATGGTGCTTTAAGGTCCTCTTGACCCTTTGCCAGGGTTATGAGGAGTTGTTGGAACTGAGAATTTTGTGCTTGCAGATCTTTAACCGTCTGCTCTATATCCATCTTGCTGAAATAAATAGCAGAAAGATAAGGAAACCTGGTGTGAAGACCTGTTTATGCATATGATGAATGATATGTATTCATGTAATGCATTCAAGGATTCAGAAATTCAAAGTTGTTCGCAAACAAAAAGAACACACGTCATATTAATAAGAAGAAATTTGTTAGTACATAAATGCGCAGGGGAAAAATATTACAAAGCTTCTTAATGTAAAAAGACATTGCGCATCCTTTTTGGCGCGATGTAAGTGTTAAGAGTCTCCTCTTCGTGAAGTCGGCGGGTGAGTTCTAAAACCTTCTTCTCACTGGCATAAAAGTTGGCTTCAAAAGTATTTCGTTCTTCCTTGAGCTGTATCCAACTCTTTCGCAATTCTTCCAATGATGTTGGCATGTCTGGATGTAGGAGGGTGTATGGAACCTCTCCTTCCATAACAGGCTCTTTAATCACGGGCAGAATGTAGGGGTAAGGCATCATAAGACTCTGGGCGCGGGTTCGTACCCACTTGAGGTAAGGCTCAAGGGGGATGGAATTCTTGTGTCCCAGTGTCTTACTATCCACTTTGTTGGGCATCCTCCAAGCTCGGATAAACCTTTGTAGAAGTCCTTGAGCGTCGTTGTCGAAGTCAAAAACCAAGTCAGGAATCAGCATGTCATGAGGGCCATCCCTTCGGGAATACCCAAATTGTCTCAGGGCCAAACAGGGGTTGTATGTAATGCCTCCCCTAATGCCAAGTAGTGGGACATTAGGGAATTCCCCACAACGTTCAATGATGATGACATTTTCTCTGGACCGAGAACACCAATGAACATCAGAATGTGTAAGGGTCATCAATCGTTGTGACCACCTCAAGCCTTGTTCATTCTTCAAGACTGACTGGGGAAGGTGAGAAATAAACCACCTTGCTAGAAGAGGAGTACAACACATGAGAACACCTCTTTTCCTCATTGTTCGTGTGTGAAATGAGTGTAGGATGTCCCCAAGCAATGTAAGAACATGATTCTGAGATATGAAAATTTTGACAGCATTCACATCTATAAGCTGATCGGGGTTTGGGAACAAGACCAACCCATAGATGAGGAGAGCTACAATCTCTTCAAAAGCTTGCAGATCTAGAGAATTCTAGCAATCTTGTGCCTTCTCAAACAGAAACTTTGCCAAGAAACCCTTGACACCACTTCTGGTTTCCCAATGACCTTTGATATCAGATGGTTGCAAGTGTAAGGCTTGAGCAACATCTTCAGGCTTTGGTTCTCTTTCCGTACCGTTGTAGGGTAGTTGATGGAGAATAGGAATCCTCGGGAGTTGAGAAAATTCCTCCAAAGTAGGTACTAGTTGGTAATCAGGAAATGTAAAGCAATGGTGTAGGGGGTCAAAGAACTGGAAGAGAACTTTCACCATGTCTTCTTCAATGTTGGAGTTGACCAAGTTGAGAAGTCTACCATGTCTTTCACTGAAGAGAGAATTCTTTGGAATCATGGAAGTAAGCTCCTTGAGTTGAGGAGGGATTCTCACAAGGTTGACTTGAATTATTTTCCTGCGAAGAGATTCCATGACCTACAAAACAAGAACAAAGATGAAGATCCAAACCCTTAAAAAGGTTAGTGGATGTATATGATGCTTTATGATGTTCTTGATGTATGCACGAGCATATGTACAAACAAATCACATAAGATCCTAGTTTTAGGCTTGCATGAGGTTTCATAGGTAAGTACCCTCTTGAAGTTAGTTGGCTCAACCTGTCCTATAAATGGTAACTGGGTTCTAAGGAGCTCAATATCACTGGATTATTTTCTGTGTTCATTGTTTCAGTTTAGCAACTTAACTGGCGACTGAAATATTCCAAGAAAACAATCCTCAATGAGTGTAGTATTGAGTATCTACCAACTTCGGACTGCACCAAAGCCGGTCATCTCACTACCCCTAAAAAAAGGCCAAGATGGTCAAGTAAGATTCTAAGAGTTCATTAGTGCTTCATGACATCACTCAGTGGCCCCGTTTTCTCTTTGATTGACTCAAAGGCTACCGATACCCACAAATATGTCGCACTAATATAGCTATTGCTTCAACCATGTCGGTATACCCCGCACAGTTTCCACAACATATTGCTATTTACCTATGAATGTTTCCCAAATCCGGGTAGAGGATTTCAAACCCAAACAATAGAGCCAAATGTAAAGCAATCAAGAAAAACAGGATAAACATGTAAAGGTGATCTAAACCCTAAGGTTACTCCACTTTCAGATATTTCCCCAGCAGAGTCTCCAGTTCTGTGATACGGTGGGAGAACTAACTTGAGGTTTTGCGTTTGTGTTTTCAAATGTTTCGGTTTTGCAAGAGTCGCCAGTGACTTTTTATTTTATCCTAAGGAAAGGTCAAAAAGAACAGGAAAGACCTTTGATATGTTTTCTTGGGTTCAGGGAGTAGATTATGAAAAGGGAAGGTGCAAGCACCCTTTTCATCCATGGTTTTCCATGGGCTCTTAGTTACTCGTTTAGATCACTTGCTTTTGCTTTTCAATTGTTTGAAATGGTGCTTTGTGTGTGGATTTTTTGAAAATGTTTTAAAAAGAGGCCATCGTTGTGGCAACCTTTGTAATGATTTTTGTTTGAATGTATACAAAGATGTATTGTCTTTTAAAAAAGATTTCGATGTTTGAAAGTTTGATTGTGTTGTGGAGTGTGTTTTGACAAATAGCAAGGATGTTTTGCAAGTTTTGATCAAGTAACTAAGAGTTATCTACCCTATTTTACTCAAACATCTTTCCTATACGTTTTTAACCCTTTTTGACAATGTTGCTTTACCATTGCATTTGGTAAACAACCTTGTATTAGGATGTTAAACGGGACAGGCGTGGGTCATCGTATTGACCATGACAGCAATTGTGCTAAGTATCTTTAGCAAAATTTTTGAGGGACTAGATCATTTTATTTAGGCAACCAAGATAGCGTCATCGAGGGACTATGATCTTTTGTTTTGTTTTTGTTTTGCCAAGATACCTAGCATGCATACCATGGCCATTTGTTTAGGCAACCAAGTGGAGATACCTTAAGGGTGTTTGTGTGCAAGTGTGTTTTATTGCATGCATGATTTTATCTTGAATTAGGATTTTCTATTCCATTGATTTTATCTTGCCATACATATCCTAATTACTAACATTTACATTTGAAAGCAATAAAATGAAGAAATGTAAAATTCTACGCTATTACAATATTTAGGGGATGGGGGATACACATTTGTACATGGGGGTGGTTCAACGAGAAAAATAGATAAGAAGAGAAAATAACAAGGGGAAGAAAAAGAGAAAGAGAGAGAGGGCTAGCGCGCTGCTGAGAGGAAGTCAGAAGTTCTGACCCAGGTCTGCTGCAGGATTATCAACCTGTTAGTGAAACTGTATGAGTCAGAACTTATGACTCTGGTGCCCTGCAAAACATAAACCTGTTAGTGGGAAGGTTAGAAGTTCTGACCCCCATGCGCTGCAAGACAAAATTTTGTTAGTGGGGAAGTCATAAGTTCTGACCCTGCTGGAAACACAATAATTTTCAGAAGTTATGATATTATTGACAGCAAAACAGGCCTCAGAAGTGCTGACGTCAAAGTCAGAGCTTGATTTCCCCCTGTGCTAGCCAGAACATCTGCAGTTTTATTATTTTTCCACAAAACAGAAGGCATGCCTAGGATAATATCAGTAGGTGTCAAAGTGTTTCAGAAGACAGAACCAACAAGGTCACAAACAGGTTCTACACTGATTCACTTCCTACTTAAGCATTCAGAGGTATGAGAATCCTTAGAACGCATACAACAACAACATGATATTTACATTGTGTTTGTTGTACCCCAAAATTTGCCCTCGCATTCTTCCACAAAAAAAAAACAACTTCAGGCTTTCCATGATCTTTCAAACTGGCTCAAGAATCGGTCAAACTGACTTTTCTCGTCAGTCGAACAAAATTAGGGTTTTTATTGATCTTTCAGGGCTCTGGTTTGTTTCACACAGTTGGCTTATGGTTTTGGTTGATTTTGGCTCAATTTTGATCAGGCGAACGCTCTTTGGCATTTAATCAGGAATTAAGGTTTTGTGGGCATATTCTCAGAAGGATTTAAATTCCACAGCACTTTGCAAGTTATTCCGAGATTCGGGTTGAATTCGCATTGTTTTGATTTAATCAGTAAAAGAAGGCAGTTGGTTTGAATTCACGTTCGTTTGATTGAACCAGTCAAAAGATATACGCAGTTTGGATTTACAGTGCTTGGTAAAAAAATCAGGGAAAAAGGAATGCGCATGATCAGTGTTTTGATTAACTGTTGCTTTGCTTTGGAGATACCAGGTTTAACTGATCAATGTGCTAAAGCATTGTTTATTTAAATTATTTATTATTCTAAATTAAGTGATTGAAATTTATTTTTCAATTATTTTAATTCAAAGAGTTTTAAATAATAGATAAACAATAAAGAAGGAGGAAATAGAATTGATTGGATAATAAAGACTTTTATTGATTCTTGAATTATTTGTACAATTATTGTTTATAATTTAATTACAAACAATGGTTTTACATTAATTTAAATTTAAATAAAAAGAAAACTATCCTATTTTTTCTAATTCTTCAGTCTTCATTTAGTGCCCCTCTCCATTCAATTATTCATCTGCAAGAGGAAAAGAGAAAAGTCAAATAACAGTTAATTTGAATTGAAAAGACAGATAAAATTGCAGTCATCATTAAGGGCCACTGATGGGGATCAGTTAACCCTCTCTACAAATCACGGGATTTCTCCCGGTTCACAAAGAGGGACGAGTTTTATTTGCTGAAATATGAATGCACAAAAGTCAAATTGCACAATTCAAAGTGTCAAACTGCATAGTTCAGAAGCAAGTTCAAATCAAACTAAAAAATCCAAAAGTACAACTTTCTGCCAAAAATATAAAGCATACTGTCACAAAGATATCAAGCTGGCCAAAGAAGATTTTGGAGAAAATATCAAGCTGTCAAAGAAAAGAGACAAATATGCAGAGAAAATGGGATATGCAAGCAACTACATTCATTTTCATCATTTCCCCATGTGGCCCTTTCAGAAAGTACAAAAGCATAAACAATATTTAATGCAAGGCTGTACTGGAGAGAGAGGAAGAGGAGAGATAGAAGAGCAGGCTTAGGCTTTAGGCTTGAGAGATAGAAAGAAAACATATAAAACAAAAAAGATGAGCACAATGGATAAAGAGAGGGAAGTATCAAAAGCCTGCTGAACCTGTCAAGCAGGACAGAACAAATATTCCTTAAAGCATGACCTGATATCCTGTCAACAAAGAAGCCATACCAACAGATGCAAAAGAAGCAGAATTTTCACCAAGGTAAAAGAAATATACAAGCTACTGAAGCATAAGCCTTAAGACTTCACAAGCCTGAAAACCTGCCTCAACATACAAACCTGAAGCTCAATCCAAGTCCATAACCAACAATAACCTGCCTTAAACCTGCATTGGCTCAAACCTGCTAAAGCCTTAAGCTAGAAAGGCTAAAACCTGCGGGGTATACCGACATGGTTGAAGCAGTAAGCTATGTTAGTGTGACATATTTGTGAGTACCGGTAACCCTTGAGTAGTCAAGGAGAGTACGGGGCCGCTGTGTGATGTCATGAAGCACTAATGAACTCTTAGAACCTTAATTGACCATCTTAGCCTTTTTAGGGGTAGTGAGATGACCGACTTTGGTGCAGTCCGAAGTTGGTAGATCCTCGATACTACACTCTTTTGAGGATTGTTTCCTTGGAATATTTTGGTCGCCAGTAAGTGGCTAAACCGAAACAATGAACACAGAAAACAATCCAATGATATTGAGCTCCTTAGAACCCGGTTTCTACTTTAGGACAGGATGAGCCAACTAACTTCAAGAGGGTAGTACCTGAACCTCATGCAAGCCTAAACCTAAGGACTTGTTTGCTTTGTGTGAATATGTTTGTCTGTATATACACTCACTTGCTTGTGCATACATGTACATAACATCATAACATCATACCATAGCATTTTCAATAACCATTTCAAGGATCACGAGGGTTCTTTTGATGCAGGGTTACGTTGAACCAGACGTCTATCAAGGGGCAAGGGGTTTCTCCTCTAACCAATGCCATCAAAGATCAAGTACAACAACTTGAATCAGTGGCTATGACCCACTTGACATGGTGAGCTTGATTCTCGTGGAAAGACATCCACCGATACAAAGTTCTCCAAACAAAGATCAAGTGCAACAACTTGAATCAGTGGCTATGACCCACTCGACATGGTGAGCTTGATTCTCGTGGAAAGACATTCACCGGTGCAAAGTTCTCCAATCCAAGAGCAAAGTTCAACCTCTAACATTTTCTTGTGTTTACCCCAAGAGATCCTTGAAATCATGAATCCACATATCATGCATCGCATTTTGACAGTCTTTCCTTTTTCAGGTTTCCTTACTCTCCTGTTGTTTATTTCAGCAAGAGATGGCTCTAGAAAGGTCTGTCAAAGACATCCAAGACCAGACTGCTCAGCTGCAGGAGATGTTCCTAAACTTGTCTCTGGGGCAAGAAGAGATGAAAGCTCTCATCACAAAGGGCTTGGAGAATTCCAACAATACCAGGAGTGATCAGCTTGCAGAGCTGCAGTTTGATATGACAACCTTAAGGACCCAAGTAATGGGACAGTTGGTGGGCCAGATGGCTCTCATCCAAGACCTATCTCAAAGAAAAGAGGAACTCAGAGTTCTTGTCCGCCAACTGCTTCCAAACAACCAACTGGGGCAAGCATCTGAGGTTGAAGAGCAAGTCACCACTCAGCCTCCAGCCACTCAAGAAGACAAGGGGAAAGCTCCTTTGCTTGCTTCAGGGTCACAAGCCCTTCAACAACCTCGCCAGCGTCAACGGGGTAATCGGCGTAAGCAAGAAACGTCGGGGAGACAGTTTACGGAGACTGAAATACCATCATTCTTTATACTGAAGCGTCTGATGGAGGTCAACCTGCTTACCCTAAGGGATCCTCCTCAGAAGCTCAATACCTCCTTTCCTAACTATCATCCCGACGCATTCTGTGTTTACCACTCCTACAGCCCGGGACACGACACCAACGACTGTTGGACCTTGAAGAACAAGATTCAAGATCTGATCGATATTGGGGTGCTGGAATTCATGCCAGACGGCGAGATGAAAATCTTCCGTTAAAAGGTTCTCCACTTGAAGTGACAAAGCTCGAGCTGAAAGACTTTTGCTTCTTTTTTTTGAATTTTCAAAGTTGTAATTTCTTTTGCTGTCAAACAATTATTTGTTGATGTTAAACTCTGTTTTCATTAATGCATTGCATATGTTTGTCTTGAATTCATCCATTCGTTTCACTACTCTTATGCTTTTCTTTATGATATTTAACTCTTGATAAAAAGCTGCAAGCCTTTAGAGGGAGGATGACGAAACAATACCATGATCTTATACAGTATGCTTCTGAACAGACCTTGCTGATGATGTACAGGCATTTCTTTCAAATCCCAAACACTGGAGTTATAAGGAAGTTAATCCCTAGTCAACCCCTTCGAGCCAAAGAAGTAGGAGTTTTCTGTTCTAAACAATCAAAACCTTTGATATAAACCCGGGGCAGGGTAGTACCTCAGTTAATTCAAAAGAAAATGCGCATTGAAGTCGCAAACTCTCAGTTCTTAATACAACGAACGATGCCAAAAAAGGAAAGCATTCCTTTGGAATCAAAAGACAAGGGTGGTTCCCTATCACATAGACATTCAATCTCTCAAAAAGAGAAAAGCCCACTGAGCCAAAACCTATAAAGGAGGCTTAAGAAAGCTGGGGCATCCCGCTGACAGTAATCCCGGAAAATGGTAACAGTCAGGCAAAAGTTAGGGATAACAAATCAAAATCAAAATAGTGAGGTCATTACAAAATCCTCAACAACATGAAAAAATGTTGAAAAAGAAAAAAGGAGATGATGACTGTCTCCCCGAATTCAACTGGTGAACCATCGCCCAAAAGTCGTTTAAAACTCAAAACAGAGTGTGACGCACAATTAACTGAGCTTAGGTTGAAGGACATCACGAAGAGCGGGTGGGTACAAATATACTTTGAGCCTTTATCCTTTGTTTCTTAAACCGTGAACCAGGCCACGTTACAACCCTTCAAAAGTCCTAATTGAAGCATGGGTTAGTTCGAAAGCATACTGTTACAAAGGTATCCTGACTCCTGTAGGGCTTTGCTCTAAATCTTGTGTTGACTTGTCTTATGAAAAGTTTTCTGCTAAAAAAGCATTTCTCAAAAACTTCGAGACAAACATAAACTTTGCATTGCTTGAATATCACTGTCTGCATTTGACTTTTTGTTTAACAGCGAAGAAATTCATACAGCGAATGTTCGGAGGAACGAAAACTCTCTCAGTGAGCAAAATCACTTCAAAGGGACGACACTTCCTTTACTAATCTCTTATCCGCAAGGGGCATGACATGTCGCAATTCAATTAACCTGGGGCAGTCCAGTCAAGGTCCAACAGATCTTTCAAAGTTCAGTTAACCTGGGGCAGTCCAGTCAAGGTCCAACAGATCTTTCAAAGTTCAGTTAACCTGGGGTAGTCCAGTCAAGATTTCAAGAAATCTCTCAATATGTAGAGTAATCTGATTCAAGACTCCTTCACCACCACTTGGGGCATTCGAATGTCAAAAGTGTTCAACAAATCAACTATTACAATTCCAGATTCAACTCCTGTATCCAGCCAGGGCATATCTGTTGACCACATTTCCAGACTCGATTCCTGTATCTAGCCAGGGCCCGTCTGAAGAGTTTGAAGATTCGATTCCTGTATCCAGCCAGGGCATATCTATCAACTATCACATTTCCAGACTCGATTCCTGTATCTAGCCAGGGCACGTCTGAAGAGTTTTAAGATTCGATTCCTGTATCCAGCCAGGGCATATCTGTTAACTATCACCTTTCCAGACTCGATTCCTGTATCCAGCCAGGGCACGTCTGAAGAGTTCCAGATCAACACCTGTAACAAGCCAGGAAAACATCTGTGAACGACCGATTGTAGACCAACCCCTGTAACAAGCCAGGAAATTATCTACATCACCACTTGGGGCATTCGAATGTCAAAAGTGTTCAAAAACCTGATGCAGTTTTACACAAGCTCATCCTCAGGAAGCCCTACACCGGTTCCTCTTCAAGAATTTTGAAAACAGTTTACGGACGCTTCCCAACAACGGATGCTGCTCTATTGCTGATTCAACCTCAAGATTTCTGAAAACAATTCACGGGTTCTCCAAGTAACGGATGTTAACCTATCACTTGTTCAGATTCTTCTCAAGACTTCTGAAAACAGTTATGGATTCTTCCCAACAACAGATGTTAATCTATCAGCTTGTTCAGATGCAACCATTGAAAACAGTTTACGGACGCTTCCCAACAACGGATGCTGCTCTATTGCTTGTTCAATCTCAAGATTTCTGAAAACAGTTTACGGGTTCTCCAAGTAATGGATGTTAACCTATCGCTTGTTCAGATTCATCTCAAGATTTCTGAAAATAGTTTACGGGTTCTCCAAGTAACGGATGTTAACCTATCGCTTGTTCAGATTCTTCTCAAGACTTCTGAAAACAGTTATGGATTCTTCCCAACAACGGATGTTAATCTATCAGCTTGTTCAGATGCAACCATTGAAAACAGTTTACGGACGCTTCCCAACAACGGATGCTGCTCTATTGCTTATTCAATCTCAAGATTTCTGAAAACAGTTTACGGGTTCTCCAAGTAACGGATGTTAACCTATCGCTTGTTCAGATTCTTCTCAAGACTTCTGAAAACAGTTTATGGACGCTTCCCAACAACGGATGTTGCTCTATTGCTTATTCAATCTCAAGACGTTCTGAAAACAATTCACGGGTTCTCCAAGTAACGGATGTTAACCTATCACTTGTTCAGACTCTTCTCAACGTTCTGAAAACAGTTTACAGATTCTCCGGTAACGGATGTCAATCTATCGCTTGTTCAGATTCGAAGCCTTCACCTGCAACAACCAGAGGACTCTCGCAATCCCCAGCCAGAGAACCTCCCAGAAGCTAACTCCACTCAGAGTCAAGTTTCATTATCCCCAGCGAAGCTAAAACTTCAAATTATCAATCCCTAGCGGAGCCAGACTAATGAGCCTTCTCCCCACAGAGTTTTGGGAGGGAAAATCTTGAGTTCCCCAGTGAAGTCGCCAGAGTTACTTCCCACCGAGCTGAAGATCCTCAATCTTACCTCCCCAGCATGGGTCTACTAGTTTGGAACTCCCCTGTAGAGGTCATCAGGAATTCTCTTCCCCAGCAACAGCCAAGGATTTATTTTCCCCGGCAACAATCAAGATTCTTTTGTCTTCAGCCATCCAGGATTCGTTTATCCTCAGCAGTAGCTCATCAGCTTACATGCGCATTCATCACATTCATGTCATAAACATTGATGTCACATACATTGCATCATGCATCATGACATTGCATACAACTAACCCTTTACTTTTTCAGGTAAGATCAGTCGACAAACAAAGATCACCTCCCGAGATTCATCCAGAAATAGTTCAGATGTGACCCGGACACGGCGAAATTCTGATATTTATTCCGGATCCATTCAGACGCATCATCAGGAAACCCTACACCGGTTCCTCTTCAACTTTAAGACTTCTGAAAACAGTTTACGGATTCTTCCCGACAACGGATGTTAATCTACCAACTTGTTCAGATGCAACTTCTGAAAACAGTTTACGGACGCTTCCCAACAATGGATGCTGCTCTATTGCTTATTCAATCTCAACTCCTGAAAATAGTTTACGGATTCTCCAGACATGAACGTCAATCTATTGCTTATTCGGACCTCCAATTCAGAGATGTTCCAAAACATGAGTGCCTTTCTGATACTTGTCCACTCACCATTGACATACAGTTCAACATGTCCAGGTGGCATCTATAAGCCCATCCTCCTGCCAGCAGTCACCAGATGGCATCTTTAAGCCCATCACCAAATGGCATCTCTAAGCCTATTCCCCGACAAGATTCTATCGCATCAGATGGCATCTTTAAGCCCATCACCAAATAGCATCTGTAAGCCCATTCACCTCTACTATCACATCGCCGAGTGCAAATTTTCTGGGCACTTTAGTGTCCAATCTTCTTTTACCTTCAAGTCACGAAAGGCAAACTTGCCAATATAACTCTTCAGGTTCAAGAAGATTGAAGAGGGGCAACTGTTGTACCCCAAAATTTTCCCTCGCATTCTTCCACAAAAAAAAAACAACTTCAGGCTTTCCATGATCTTTCAAACTAGCTCAAGAATCGGTCAAACTGACTTTTCTCGTCAGTCGAACAAAATTAGGGTTTTTATTGATCTTTCAGGGCTCTGGTTTGTTTCACACAGTTGGCTTAGGGTTTTGGTTGATTTGGGCTCAATTTTGATCAGGCGAACGCTCTTTGGCATTTAATCAGGAATTAAGGTTTTGTGGGCATATTCTCAGAAGGATTTAAATTCCACAGCACTTTGCAAGTTATTCCGAGATTCGGGTTGAATTCGCATTGTTTTGATTTAATCAGTAAAAGAAGGCAGTTGGTTTGAATTCACGTTCGTTTGATTGAACCAGTCAAAAGATATACGCAGTTTGGATTTACAGTGCTTGGTAAAAAAATCAGGGAAAAAGGAATGCGCCTGATCAGTGTTTTGATTAACTGTTGCTTTGCTTTGGAGATACCAGGTTTAACTGATCAATGTGCTAAAGCATTGTTTATTTAAATTATTTATTATTCTAAATTAAGTGATTGAAATTTATTTTTCAATTATTTTAATTCAAAGAGTTTTAAATAATTGATAAACAATAAAGAAGGAGGAAATAGAATTGATTGGATAATAAAGACTTTTATTGATTCTTGAATTATTTGTACAATTATTGTTTATAATTTAATTACAAACAATGGTTTTACATTAATTTAAATTTAAATAAAAAGAAAACTATCCTATTTTTTCTAATTCTTCAGTCTTCATTTAGTGCCCCTCTCCATTCAATTATTCATCTGCAAGAGGAAAAGAGAAAAGTCAAATAACAGTTAATTTGAATTGAAAAGACAGATAAAATTGCAGTCATCATTAAGGGCCACTGATGGGGATCAGTTAACCCTCTCTGCAAATCACGGGATTTCTCCCGGTTCACAAAGAGGGACGAGTTTTATTTGCTGAAATATGAATGCACAAAAGTCAAATTGCACAATTCAAAGTGTCAAACTGCATAGTTCAGAAGCAAGTTCAAATCAAACTAAAAAATCCAAAAGTACAACTTTCTGCCAAAAATATAAAGCATACTGTCACAAAGATATCAAGCTGGCCAAAGAAGATTTTGGAGAAAATATCAAGCTGTCAAAGAAAAGAGACAAATATGCAGAGAAAATGGGATATGCAAGCAACTACATTCATTTTCATCATTTCCCCATGTGGCCCTTTCAGAAAGTACAAAAGCATAAACAATATTTAATGCAAGGCTGTACTGGAGAGAGAGAGAGGAAGAGGAGAGATAGAAGAGCAGGCTTAGGCTTTAGGCTTGAGAGATAGAAAGAAAACATATAAAACAAAAGATGAGCACAATGGATAAAGAGAGGGAAGTATCAAAAGCCTGTTGAACCTGTCAAGCAGGACAAAACAAATATGCCTTAAAGTATGACCTGATATCCTGTCAACAAAGAAGCCATACCAACAGATGCAAAAGAAGCAGAATTTTCACCAAGGTAAAAGAAATATACAAGCTACTGAAGCATAAGCCTTAAGACTTCACAAGCCTGAAAACCTGCCTCAACATACAAACCTGAAGCTCAATCCAAGTCCATAACCAACAATAACCTGCCTTAAACCTGCATTGGCTCAAACCTGCTAAAGCCTTAAGCTAGAAAGGCTAAAACCTGTGGCAAGCTTGAAACAAAACAATGCAAATCAGCTCAAACCTCCAACAAATCCAAGCAAAAACCTACTACTGCATTTCAAAAACCTTGGCCTGAGGCAAACCAAACCTGCATTAGCTTTACCTCCAAAAGCCTCAAACCTGTAGCATATACACCAAACCAAGTCCAGAACCTCAAGCAAAAAACCTGTTAAGGCCTAAACCAGTCCAGCCTCAAGTCTAAACCATAAACTATCCAAACAAATAGCTAGATAAAACAACTCAAAGCCATACCAGCATATACCCTTAACCCTGTCAAAACCCTCAAGCCCTCAGTAAAAAAACCATCATTGAGCAAAAACAAACACTCAAAAGCATACTGATCTCAAGGCTATTCAGAGGCAAAGAAGAAAGTCAGAGAAGCAATAAGGCAGGCAACTCAGAGAAGGGGCGAAAAGGTAACAAACGTTCAAGGCAACAAGCGTTAAAGGCAACATAAGCAAGCATTTCAACAAGCGTTCAAGGCAACAAGCATACAAAGTCATAGCAAGAGAAGAAGAAGAGGAAAGAATACGCAAACCAGGGTTTTCAGTTCATAATCATCATAAAACCAATAGAAGCATACAAAGATACCAGTTAAAGCTTTCATCCGCACCCTTCACCGTCGAGCCTCCGAGCACCTCCGCCATTCCTTCCCCTCTTCAGTAAAGGTAATGCACGTTCTTTCATCCTTTCTCATGTATCTCCAACGAAATCAAAAATAAACACAACATGCAAATCAAAGTCAAACACTTAATCTAATCAAGCAGTTAATCAAGAAGAAGACAGTAACCCTAAAATGCGAAAATCAAGGAGAAAGGGTTACCCTTTTGTGCGCTTCTCTGCATCAAGAAAGAAGGAAGGAGGCGGAGGCGCTGATGGCTGGGCAAAGAGGAGGCGTTGGTCAGTAGCCATGGCCAAAGGACGAAGAGGATGAAAGTAAGCGAACGCTGCCGCTGTCACAAAACCTAAGCGTATGACCAACTGAACAACAAATCAAAACCCTAAAAAATGTTTAGTGTCAATATGGGCCTAACCCATTTTTCTCAACGCCCAAGCCCTTCTGTTTTCCAATTCAAACCCCCCTTCTATCTATTCATTCTGCTTGGGCCATAATCCTCCAAGCCCACTTCTTTTTTTTTTGTTTCCAATTCAGTTTTAAAAAACATTATTTTCTTTTTTTAATTAACAAAATACAAAAACTAACAACATTCTTTTATTTGGTTCATTTAGAAACTTATAAAAATATTTTTCTCTATATTTAAACTTACCTTTTCTTTTATTTCTTATATGTACAAAGAATATAATTTGTTTCTTAAGATTAACATTTAATTGGCATACTAATACATTAATGCATAAAACACATTTTTATTTAGAATATCTAATTTAAATTTTATTTGTACATAATAGATAAATACATTTTTGCATAATTTAATTTCTTAACATTTAAATATTTTTGTACATAAATAACAAAAATACATTTTTTACATCATAATTGAAAATACTTTTTTTCTTTTAATTCAAATATTCTTACTAATAATACAAAGATACTTTCTTATGTCAAATGAAAAATAGTAACTTTCAAACTTAGAATATTTTTCTTTTCATTAAAACATTCTTTTCATACATATCAAAATACAAGATTACAAGACTAATTAATTAAATAAACATTTGATTTTTTCTTTAAGTCAGAACAATAACAATACACATTAATTTCACATTGTCGCACCTGTAAATAATTACTTACCCAATACATCTCACACTTACACAATACAAATACATTTACATTGCTCCTATACACATTTGCTTATATTTGTATATTCGTCATTTACATTGGATCGCAAATTCGATTTGGTTGTAACTTATTGGATACTATAAGTCTCATCCCCATTTGTGAATATTGTACCCCCACTCCCGGATACTTATTTTATAATAGCGTAGACTTTACATTTTCGCAATTTACAGTTTTCCAATTATACCATGGTTAGACCTAGGGTTTGCATGTATATAAAATCAAATGCTAGATAACCTAATACAAGACAAATACATGAAATCAATACACAATCACACTTGCACCCTCTAGGGTAATCCCACATGTTGCCTTCCAAAATGGGCCATGCTTGCATGTCGAGTATCTTTGGCAAAACAAATTCAAATGATCATAGGTCCCTCAATGACGCTTTCGAATGTTGCCTAAACGGAATGATCATAGTCCCTTCAAAGCAAATTGCCAAAGAAACTTGGCACCATTGCATTCATGGTCCATACGATGACCCGCGCCCGTCCCGAACAAACTTCCTAAACGCAAGATTGTCCACCAAATTCAATGGTGGAACAAAATTGTTAAAAGGGGTTAAAACATAACAAAAACCTTTGAGTACAATAGGGTAGACAAAACTCTTAGTTACTTGAGATCAACTTGCAAAAACACTTGCCTTCTTTTCAAAAACCACATTCCACAAGCACTTTCAAAACAAACTCTCAAAACATTTTGAAACATCTTTTCGAAAAGATACACGCCTTTGTAAAATATTCGAGTAAAGAATTGTTACAAGGTTAGCCTAGGACAAGGCATCTTCTTCCAAAACATTTTCAGAAAACACTCACACATACACCATTTTCAAGCAATCAAAAATCAAGGCAAGTGATCTAAAAAACCAAGTAACTAAGAGCCCATGGATAACCATGGATGAAAAGGGTGCTAATACCTTCCCTTTTCATAATCTACCCCCCGAACCCACGAAATATCTCAAAAGGTTTTTGTTGTGCTTTTTCAACCTTTCCTTTAGGATAAAATAAAAAGTCGGTGGCGACTCTTGCTCAACCACACAAGTGCGAATACGAACGCAAAACCACAGTCAGTTCTCCCACTGTATCACCAGTGTTTATTGAGCATGCAAAGCTGATGATGCTTAGCAGCGTGATGAGAGTCAGTAGGTCTTTACCTTGCTGTTGGAAGAAAATTTATGAGTTGGAGCTAACTTTAGCTCTGATGGTGTTCTGGACAGGTTCTCTTTTAGAATGGGTGGATGGGGAAGATATGTGTATGTATGGTCAGAAACTTTATGGGCATTCTCTAGTCAGGAAGCAAACTGAGTATCAATGAAGTTTGGAGGCAGGAAGTTCAAAGTTATGAAACACAGGGGATTTTGGCAGAGTTTCACAAGGTTTCCTTTGCTAGAGTTTTTTGTTCCTCTTCTTAGCAATCTTTTTCTGGATGTTTCTTCACTTTTTTATGATGGTAAATAGTGTCCTATTTATAGGCAAGGCTTTGTGGATTTTTGAACGTTAAATGGCGCCAATATTATGCAGTGGAGGTTAACTTGTTTTTGAAGGAATTTCATGAAAAGTTATGATGATGGACAACTTTTCAGCCTAGGTTGGAACAGTAAGCAAGGAGAACTGACACCTATAGGAGAAAAGTGGCGCATAGACCCATGCCTAAGCCTGCACAAAGGTGTTACTAAGCCACACATGGGGAGACCCCTTGGATGAATGCTCATAAGTGGTTGTGAGCATTAACGAGCATTAAATGCTGATGAGATTTGTCAAAAATCCAAAATCTTGTAATATGAGATTTTGCATCATTACCTAAAACCTGAGCCAACAGTTCTGCTTCACCAAAAAGAACAACGCAAACCAAGTTCTGACCTTGTCCTCTTGTTGCCTCAGCAAATTCTGAGAGTTTTCCAGACTTCCCAGCATGCTCCTTTGATCTACCTTTAAAAACTCTGGACTTAGTGATCCTGCTTCATTATTTTACCCAATCTGCTGATCCCATTACCTTCTGATCCTAGTACGTTCTGAAGGAGTTTCAGGCTTTGCGTAACTGCTGAAAGAGCCATGTTCTGTTTAAAGATCACGTGCTGAACCACGTTTACAATCTCTGACTGAGTTGGTGTAGCTGCTGAAGAGCCACCTTCTGACTGAATGTTATGTGCTGAGCCAAATTTGCAACTTCTGACCGTTTCTCCCTAGAGGTTGGTTCATAAGCTCTGAGGTGCCACTTTCTTCTTAAACACTTTTCCCTTTTTTAGAAAAATTCTAAGTATTTAGAATTTAACTTTTCCAAGGTAAAAGTTTTGACTTTTGAGCTTGCAAATGACCATTTTGCTCTTGTAAACTGTTTACTTGGAAAGGAATGATAATAAAGGGCTTGGATTTGTTTAAGAGAAAGTCTGAGAGTTCAGGATGAATTCCTGAAGGATGAGAGGGCAAATTTTGGGGGTACAACAGGTGCTGATGTTTATTACCATGGGGTGAAGCAAGAGGTCATCACCAATGTGAATCATCAACAATCGTAATTGGCTGCCATTGTCAACAATCAACACCGTTATCCAGTGGATGATGGGAATCAAGGACTCTATCAAGACATTTCTGTTGGACTGGGAGATGTACAAGACCAACTCATCGGGAATTTTCACAGGTCACCTGGAAATCCCTTCCTGCACAACATGGGGCAATTTCCCCCGTCCCCGGGACCTCGTCTTGTGGGGAACCGAAGAGATAATCTGGGTGGTGTAAGAAATTATCAAGAGCAGGACTTTGAGTTTGATCAGGATGAATATCAGTTCTCTGTACGGGGTTCTGAGCCAGAAGTTCAGATTGAGGATAAAAGGTATCGGTTGTTGGAAGAACGTTTGAAGGTTAGAGAAGGGCAAGGAGTCCTTGGTATGGACGTTAATGATTTTGGGCTAGTATCTGGGGTGAAGGTTCCTCAAAAGTTTAAACCACCGGTATTTGAAAAGAAAAATGGTTCGTCATGTCCCGTTACTCATGCAATTGCTTATTTCTTGAAGATGTCGGTGCATACTGACGATCAGGGGCTCTTGGTTCATTTCTTCCAGGTTAGCCTATCTGGGGCATCCCTGGAGTGGTTCATGAAGTTAGAGAAAACTCATATTCGTTTTTGGAACGATCTTGCTCGGGCTTTTGTCAAACATTATCCGTACAATGTCGACATGGAGCCTAATCGCTCTCAGTTACAGAATTTGTCACAAGGACCAAAATAATCTTTCAAGGTATACGCTTAGAAGTGGCGTGAGTTGGATGCGAGGGTCCAACTTCCACTCATGGAAAGAGAACTCGTTGATATGTTTATGAGTACCCTACAAGGGCCATTTTATGATCACATGATAGGAAGTGCTTCAGCATGATTTGCAGATTTGGTTATGGCTGGTGAAAGAATTGAGGTGGGTTTGAAATTAGGGAAGATACAAATCGGTGGTTCTAGTGGTTCATCAGAGGATGGTAAGAAACTATTCCATACTTATCCTAAGAAGAGGGAAGGCGACACAAGTGCAGTTTATTCTCATGGAGGAAGAGGAGATGATCATAAACACAAAAACATCAATGATGTGTCTATTCTTGTTAATGCTCCTGAACAACAGAGACAGAATCCGTTACCCCACATTAAAAACGGCCATGAGAAGGACACACTAAAGGCCCATTCGAAAGGTACACTAGAAGGACCATATAAAGACCTAGTCGAAAGAGGCAACTTGTGCCCAGTTGAAGGCTACACAAAAAGGCCCATTCGAAGGGTGCGTGGGAGGTCCAATCGAAGGATAGAAACTGGGGATATTCGAAAGCCAAAATTGTCCATATTTATTCAAATTTCAAAAGAGGACAAGATCCCATGTTTTTGGCCACAATTACAAAACTTCATTCATGGCCTTGAAAACGTTTGTTTATGGAAGTTAAACTTTTGCCTTCTTGTCCCCTCCCTCCTACTCTATATAAGCAGCATGCTTGTAAGCCAAAAGTGGACAGACAGAAGGTTGGAGATACAGTTCTCATAAACCCACCATAGTTATAAAAAATAATCCAAGAGTATCCAACAACTCTAGTCCCAACACAAGTTCAATTTTCCAGCAAGGTAAGTCCCTCTGACCTTGAACCTTTCATTATCAGCATGGCATGTAAATAACACCCATTTACCTTTTATTTCTGTCCTTTTCGATTGTATATTTTTTCTTATATAAATATACATGTTAGATCTAACCCTTATACATACCCAAACGAAAGAGGCACGTTCATGATTATTTTGCAGGTCCACATACCTTCACAGTCCAAACGAACTAGGCAAAAAAGAGTCCAAACGAAGGATCCTCATACCGCTTCCCAACACAATCGAAGGAGGCTAGGAGAGTCCAATCGAAGGCTACTCATGCGAGCTCCCTAGCCTAATCGAAAGAGGCCCAAGAAGGGGTGAATCGAAAGCACATCATTCCCCCTTTAATCGAAGGGCTCATTCCCCTTATTTTCTTTTGCATACTCAGGCCCAGTAGCATTTTTTTATTGTTCTAATTTTTTTTTAAAATTTTTTTTCTATCATTTATTTAATTAATCATAAAAATAAAAGTAAAACTCATAAAAATATTAGATTACTGTTTTTTTTATTAAACTAATTTTATAAATAAATTAATTTAAACTTTAACTCTTTCTCAATTTTAAAATAAGCTAGAATTTAGGACTTAATTTAATTTTAATATTTCTTTTCATAAATATAAAAAAACACAAAAAGTTTAGTTTATTTTCTAAATAGACTTTAGGAAAACTAATTTATTTCTCTTAAATCAAAAATAAACAAAAAGATTTCTTATTGTCTTAGGTTCTTAGAAGTATTTTCTAACCTTTTGTGCATTATTACTTTCTCGCATTTTTTTATTGTAATTGCCTTCTGGATGTAATAGACTGTAACTAGATTTTAATTATCTGCTTTTAATTTCTGTACTCCCAATTTTGTACATCGTAAACAACCCCATCCCTGGAGTCCTGTAATAGTCTAGACTTTTAGTTTCCGCACTTTACATTTCTGTAAAAATATAAACTGCTAGTAACTAGGCGTGTATGGCAAGACTGAAAAACAACGTTAGCAAACCTTAAAAGCAAAAGATAAATAACTGAATTGAACACAATTGCACACAAGCACCTCTAGGATACCCCACTTTGGGTGCCTTTAAAAAATAAAACAGTCATGAGGCAGAAACGCTTTAGCAAAGACCCATAAATCAAAAGATCATAGTCCCTCGACGACCCTATAGTTGCCTTTTAGGTAAATGATCTAGTCCCTAAAGAAAATTGCTAAAGTGTCTCCATAAGTTGCCTTTGTGACTGTAAACGTCCCTTTGATGTCCCTCAAACATCCAAAGATAGGGCTACCTACTCACTAATAGTAGGATTGCGTTGTCTGAAGGATATGAGAAAAAGAACGAACCTTTGAGTATAAAAGTAGATACTGTTAGAAGTTTTCTCAAAATCATTTTTTGCACTTACACAAATACTACTTTTCAAAAACAATTTTCAAAAACATTTGCTTTGTTAACACTCTTGAGGACTAATACAAGAGTTAAACACAAAGCAAATCACCACACTAAGGCATTTTCCAAACATTTTCAAAAGCATAAAGCTCAAACGTATTTAAAACGAGCAAACCTCTAAGAGCCCGAAGAAAACTACAGATGGAAAAGGTGCTAACACCTTCCCTTTCCATAATCTACCCCCCTTACTCAGAAAATCTCGAAAAGGTCTTTTTCTATTCTTTTTACCCTTTCCTTAATTTGGATAAAAGAAAAGTCGATGGTGTCTCTTGCTTACCACAACATTTGCAAACACAAACACAAAACCATTATTAAACAGTCGTTTCTTCCACTGTATCACAGAACTGGCGACTCTGCTGGGGATTGTATAAAAAAGTGGGGTTACCTTAGAGTTTAGTTAATTTTAAATTGTTTCATTGTGTGTTTTTATGCTTTACTTTTGAGGGCTTGTTTGGGTTGTTACTAAAGTTCCTACACCCGGATCTGGGGTGCATTTTAGGTATGTAGAAATAGATCTTGGAACCTGTGGGGGTATACCGACACGGTCAAAGCGATAGGTACGTTGATGTGACACTTTGGTTGGTACCAGTGGCCCTTGAGTTGTCTAGGAAAATACGGGGCCGCTGCGCGGTGTCATGAAGCATCTACTGACCTTAGAACCTTTAATTGAACAACTTGGCCATTAGGAAGTAGTGAGATAACCGTCTTTGGTGTATTCCTAAGTCGGTTGATACTCGATACTACACTCGTTGAGATTTGACTCCCGAGTTTTGTTTGGTGGAAAGTCAGTTGTCGATCGGAGCGAAACTTGTGGGAAAAATTAGTGATATTAAGATCCCTTAGAACCCGGTTACTATTTCTAGGATATGTTGAACCAACTAAGCTTCAAGGGGGTACTACCTTAAAACCCATGCAAGCTTAAAACCTAACGTGTTTGTGTGATTTGCTTGTGTTTACTATATTTGTGTTTTCTTAGCATAATCATGATATCATAACATCATAACATGGCATATCATACTAACCATTTCAAGGATTTTTAGGGCTTATCTTTGTCTTGTTTTATAGGATATGGCATCCACTCGCAGGAATACAATACAAGTCAACCTCGTAAGGGTACCTCCTCAACTCAAGGAATTAGCATCAAGGGTCCTTGAAAGCTCTCCATTCACTGAAAGACATGGTCGACTTCTCAACTTGGTCACCTCAAACCCTGATGAAGAAATGTTAAAGGTGCTCTTTCAGTTCTTCGACCCTTTACATCACTGCTTCACCTTTCCTGATTACCAGTTAGTACCCACTATGGAGGAGTTTTGACAGTTATTGGGGGTGCCCATTCTTGATCAGTTACTCTTCAACGGTATGGAAAGAGACCCAAAACTTGAAGAGATTTCTCATGCTCTGTCATTACAACGGTCCGATTTAGTGGAAAATTGGGAAACAAGAAGAGGCGTCAAAGGGTTTCTAGCTAAGTTTCTATTTAAGAAGGCTCACCATTTTTGGGATACTATGGATTTACAAGCTTTTGAAGAAGTGTTGGCCCTTCTCATCTATGGGATGGTACTATTTCCTAATTCGGACCAACTCATAGATGTGAATGTGGTCAAGGTTTTTCTGTCTCATAATCCGGTGCCTACTTTACTTGGAGATGTTCTACACTCTCTGCATACCCACACTGTAAAGATAAGAGGGACCCTATTGCGTTGCACTCCTCTGTTGGCTAGGTGGTTTATTTCACACCTACCTCGATCTGTTTTGAAGAATGAGCAAGGCATGAGATTGTATAATAGGTTGATGTCCCTCACACATTCAGATATTCATTGGTGTCCTCGATCCTTGGGAATATTGCCATCATTGACCTATGTGGGGAATTCCCTAATGTCCCTCTCCTAGGCATTAGGGGAGGAATCACTTAAAATCATTGTTTGGCGTTGCAACAGTTAGGTTACGCTAGGAGGGATGGTCCTCATGATAAACTTGTCCAAGGAATCACATTCGACTATGAGAATGATGTTCAGGGTTATCGTTAGAGGTTTATAAGAGCTTAGGGCATGGTGAATAAAGTTGATAGTAAAACACTAGGGCATAAGAACTCCATTCCTTTGGAACCTTATCTTAAGTGGGTACGAGCCCGTGCTCAAAGTCTCAAGATGCCTTATGAGGCCATTCTACCCATCACCATGGAACCAATTGCTGAGGGAGACACTCTTTACAATGTTCTTCATCCTGACATGCCGACTAATTTTGAGGAGTTACAAAAATCCTGGATTCAACTCAAAGAGGAACAAGATACCTTTGAAACCCAATTCTACGCCAGCGAGAAGAAAGTTTTAGATCTCACCAGGCTACTTCACGAAGAGAAGAGTATAAATGCCTACAGTTCACCAAAGAGAATTCCTCTGTGGGAAGCCTGAGTCCCTTTTTGCTTTGAGAGTTCATTTTTTTTCTTTGTTGCTTCCTTTGTAAGCCCAAGAGGCATCATTGTAACCATTTAAACTTCTTAATGCAACTAATGTGTGTTTTCCCATTGGCTAAGCAAATTTATGTCTTAGAAATCCTTGAAAACATTGCATACATATATACTACATATCATTGCATAAACATGTTTTAGGACAAGTTTCTTATCTTCTTCGATATTTATTTCAGCAAGTAAAGAAATGGCTCTTGAAAAAAGCATCAAGGATCTCCAGGAAAAACGCCCACTTCCAGCAAATTATCGTGGCTCTAGCTAAAGGGAAAGAAGATCTGAAAGCTCTCATACTGAAGGACAAAAAGAAGAAGCCAAAGAAACCAGCTGGTGTAGTAAATTTTGGAAGAAGGATCAGAGGACCAGTACAGAGAGCTTCAGAACTAGTAACTTCATAAAAAGAAGGAGACAATCAGGAAGGGGAGACAAGAGAAGAAGACCTTAGCCTGAGGGAATCTGATAGTGAATCTAAATATAATGAGGAGCAATATCCTCTAGTTGATGATAAATACAAATAACTAGAGGATCATCTGAATGCAATGGAAATCTAGAAGGTACCCGAGCTGGATTTTGAAGAGATGGGCTTGGTTTCTGGGGTTGTCATCCCGCAGAAGTTTAAGGTTCTGCTGTTTGCTAAGTACGATGGGGTCTCGTGTCCCAAGATGCATCTCTGATCTTATATGAGGAAGATTCAACCTCACACTACTGACAGGGATTTATGGGTCCACTTCTTCCAAGACAGTCTATCTGAGACTCAGCTTGAATGGTTCTATCAGTTGGAGGGAACCAATATCGATAACTGGGAAGACCTGGCTGCTGCTTTCTATAAGCAGTACCAATATAATGCAGACATTGCTCCAACTTGCACACAACTCCAAAGTACGTCCATGGGTTCAAACGAGGGCTTTAAAGACTATGCCCAGAAGTGGAGAGACTTAGCAGGAAGAGTCCAACCCCCCTCTGTCTGATCGGGAGTTGGTGGACATGTTTTTGGGTACTCTATCTGGTCCATTTTTTAACCATCTAATTGGAAGCTCCTCAACTGCTTTTACTGAGCTGATCCTAACCAGAGAAAGAGTGAAAGCTGGTATTAGAAGTGGCAAGATTCAAAAAGATACCTCTTCAAGTACAGGAAAGAGACCTTTCATGGGAAAGAAGGAGGTCAGTGCCGCTTACAGTTAAATAAATCAGGGCAGAACCAAACGTCGTCCAATGGTAGGGGTTGTAATGATATCCAAGCCTGCAGCTACTCAACAGCGGAACAATCAACTAGAGCAGAAAGGCCTACGAGACAATTTACCCAGATTAATATGACTTTGTCTCAAGTTTTGCCACACTTACTGAAATCCAATCTGGTAAATTTGAGGGAAGCTCCCAAAATCCCCAACACTGCATCTCCTCACTATAATCTAAAGGCTCGATGTGATTACCATTCTGAAAGTCAAGGCCATGATACAAACGACTGCTAGGCTTTAAAGAACAAGGTGCAGGATCTGATCGAGGTAAAGGAGATTGAATTTGATGCTCTGGAAACTCTTAATGTTATAACTTCTCCCATGCCTAAGGACGGCCATGGTATTAATGTTGTTGGCGATGATATGTTTGTTGCTTCCGTTGAGGAACTTGTTACTCCTCTCATGACTGTTAAGAGGGATCTGTTGTAAGTCGGCTTATTTCCGGGTTGTGGTGAAAATTGCAACTTGTGTTTATCTCTACCAATTGGTTGCTATTTCTTTAAAGCAGGTGTTCAGCGCCTGATGGATTATAAAGAGATTCTATTTGAGAAGAATCATGTCACTATGCCAGGGCCAATACCATATTCCTCGGACAAAGTTGTTCCCTGGAATTATGGGGCGGACGTCTATTACCATGGCGTCAAGCATCACCTTTTGGTTGCTGAAGACAAAGTTACTGGAAGTACTGATCCCGACATCGGTAATATCGTTGGGACCAGTAAAATAACAAGAAGCGAAAGATTATTCTATCCCGAGATCTCTCCTCCTAATGCCGTTATTACTCCTGTGATCATTCATGCTGCTGCTCCTGCTAATACTAACACTACAACTCATGTGATTAATCCTGTTGCAACCCATGTCACCGAGTCGGCCGAGACTTGGGGCAAAGAGATTTTGGTTGAGCCTGTCCAGACGAAGGCTCTGAGGTTGGTTCAGAAGCTCTAAGGTGCCAATTTCTTCTTAAAAACTTTTCCCTTTTTTAGAAAAATTCTAAGTATTTAGAATTTAACTTTTCCAAGGTAAAAGTTTTGACTTTTGAGCTTGCAAATGACCATTTTGCTCTTGTAAACTGTTTACTTGGAAAGGAATGATAATAAAGGGCTTGGATTTGTTTAAGAGAAACTCAGAGTTCAGGAAGAATTCCTGAAGGATGAGAGGGCAAATTTTGGTGTACAACAGGTGCTGATGTTTATTACCATGGGGTGAAGCAAGAGGTCATCACCAATGTGAATCGCCGACAGTCGTAATTGGCTGCCATTGTCAACAACCAACGCCTTTATCCAGTGGATGATGGGAATCAAGGACTCTATCCAGACATTTCTGTTGGACTGGGAGATGTACAAGACCAGCTCATCGGGAATTTTCACAGGTCACCTGGAAATCCCTTCCTGCATAACATGGGGCAATTTCCCCCGTCCCCGGGACCTCGTCTTGTGGGAAACCGAAGAGATAATCTTGGTGGTGTAAGAAATTATCAAGAGCAGGACTTTGAGTTTGATCAGGATGAAGATCAGTTCTCTATACGGAGTTCTGAGCCAGAAGTTCAGGTTGAGGATAAAAGGTATCGGTTGTTGGAAGAACGTTTGAAGGTTAGAGAAGGGAAAGGAGTCCTTGGTATGGACGTTAATGATTTTGGGCTAGTATCTGGGGTGAAGGTTCCTCAAAAGTTTAAACCATCGATCTTTGAAAAGTAAAACGATTCATCATGTCCCGTTACTCATGCAACTGCTTATTTCTTGAAGATGTCGGTGCATACTGATGATCAGGGGCTCTTGGTTCATTTCATCCAGAATAGCCTATCTGGGGCATCCCTGGAGTGGTACATGAAGTTAGAGAAAACTCATACTCGTTTCTGGAACGATCTTGCTTGGGCTTTTGTCAAACATTATCCGTACAATGTCGATATGGAGCCTAATCGCACTCAGTTACAGAATTTTTCACAAGGACCAAAATAATCTTTCAAGGAATACGCTTAGAAGTGGCGTGAGTTGGATGCGAGGGTCCAACTTCCACTCATGGAACGAGAACTCGTTGATATGTTTATGAGTACCCTACAAGGGCCATTTTATGATCACATGATAGGAAGTGCTTCAGCAGGATTTGCAGATTTGGTTATGGCTGGTGAAAGAATTGAGGTGGGTTTGAAATTAGGGAAGATACAAATCGGTGGTTCTAGTGGTTCATCAGAGGATGGTAAGAAACTATTCCATACTTACCCTAAGAAGAGGGAAGGCGACACAAGTGCAGTTTATTCTCATGGAGGAAGAGGAGATGATCATAAACACCAAAACATCAATGATGTGTCTATTCTTGTTAATGCTCCTCCACAACAGAGACAGAATCCGGTACCCCACATTAAAAATGGCCTTGCGAAGGACACACTAAAGGACCATTCGAAAGGTACACTAGAAGGACCATATAAAGACCCAGTCGAAAGAGGCAACTTGAGCCCAGTCGAAGGCTACACAAAAAGGCCCATTCGAAGGGTGCGTGGGAGGTCCAATCAAAGGATAGAAACTGGGGGTATTCGAAAGCCAAAATTGTCCATATTTATTCAAATTTCAAAAGAGGACAAGATCCCATGTTTTTTGACACAATTACAAAACTTCATACATGGCCTTGAAAACGTTTGTTTATGGCAGTTAAACTTTTGTCTTCTTGTCCCCTCCCTCCTACTCTATATAAGCAGCATGCTTGTAAGCCAAAAGTGGACAGACAGAAGGTTGGAGATACAGTTCTCATAAACCCACCATAGTTATAAAAAATAATCCAAGAGGATCCAACAACTCTAGTCCCAACACAAGTTCAATTTTCCAGCAAGGTAAGTCCCTCTGACCTTGCACCTTTCATTATCAGCATGGCATGTAAATAACACCTATTTACCTTTTATTTCTGTCCTTTTAGATTGTATATTTATTCTCATATAAATATACATGTTAGAGCTAACCCTTATACAT
Source organism: Vicia faba (assembly GCA_948472305.1). Classification (NCBI taxonomy): domain Eukaryota; kingdom Viridiplantae; phylum Streptophyta; class Magnoliopsida; order Fabales; family Fabaceae; genus Vicia; species Vicia faba. The sequence continues at coordinate 792,628,071 of OX451741.1, forward strand.
ACCCAAACGAAAGAGGCGCGTTCATGATTGTTTTGCATGTCCACATACCTTCACAGTCCAAACGAACTAGGCAAAAAAGAGTCCAAACGAAGGATCCTCATACTGCTTCCCAGCATAATCGAAGGAGGCTAGGAGAGTCCAATCGAAGGCTACTCACGCCAGCTCCCTAGCCTAATCGAAAGAGGCCCAAGAAGGGGTGAATTGAAAGCACATCATTCCCCCTTTAATCGAAGGGCTCATTCCCCTTATTTTCTTTTGCATACTCAGGCCCAGTAGCATTTTTTTATTGTTCTAACTTTTTTAAAAAATTATTTTTCTATCATTTATTTAATTAATCATAAAAATAAAAATAAAAGTCATAAAAATATTAGATTAATATTTTTTTTATTAAACTAATTTTATAAATAAATTAATTTAAACTTTAACTCTTTCTCAATTTTAAAATAAGCTAGAATTTAGGACTTAATTTAATTCTAATATTTCTTTTCATAAATATAAAAAAACACAAAAAGTTTAGTTTATTTTCTAAATAGACTTTAGGAAAAATAATTTATTTTTTTCTCTTAAATCAAAAATAAACAAAAAGATTTCTTATTGTCTTAGGTTCTTAGAAGTATTTTCTAACCTTTTGTGCATTATCATTTTCTCGCATTTTTTTATTGTAACTGCCTTCTGGATGTAATAGACTGTAACTAGATTTTTATTATCTGCTTTTAATTTCTGTACTCCCAATTTTGTACATCATAAACAACCCCATCCGTGAAGACCTGTAATAGTCTAGACTTTTAGTTTCCGCACTTTACATTTCTGCAAAAATATAAACTACTAGTAACTAGGCGTGTATGGCAAGACTAAAAAATAAGGTTAGCAAACCTTAAAAGCAAAAGATAAATAACTGAATTGAACATAATTGCACACAAGCACCTCTAGGATACCCCCACTTTGGGTGCCTTTAAAAAATAAAACAGTCATGAGGCAGGAACGCTTTAGCAAAGAACCATAAATCAAAAGATCATAGTCCCTCGACGACCCTATAGTTGCCTTTTAGGTAAATGATCTAGTCCCTAAAGAAAATTGCTAAAGTGTCTCCATAAGTTGCCTTCGTGACTGTAAACGTCCCTTTGATGCCCCTCAAACATCCAAAGATAGGGCTACCTACTCACTAATAGTAGGATTGCATTGTCTAATGGATATGAGGAAAAGAACGACCCTTTGAGTATAAAAGTAGATACTGTTAGAAGTTTTCCCAAAAACATTTTTTGCACTTACACAAATACTACTTTTCAAAAACAATTTTCAAAAACATTTGATTTGTTAACACTCTTGAGGACTAATACAAGAGTTAAACACAAAGAAAATCACCATACTAAGGAATTTTCCAAACATTTTCAAAAGCATAAAGCTCAAAAAGGTGCTAACACCTTCCCTTTCCATAATCTACCCCCCTTACTCAGAAAATCTCGAAAAGGTCTTTTTCTATTCTTTTTTCCCTTTCCTTAATTTGGATAAAAGAAAAGTCGATGGTGTCTCTTGCTTACCACAACATTTGCGAACACAAACACAAAACCATTATTAAACAGTCGGTTCTTCCACTGTATCACAGAACTGGCGACTCTGCTGGGGATTGTATAAAAAGTGGGGTTACCTTAGAGTTTAGTTCATTTTTAATTGTTTCATTGTGTGTTTTTATGCTTTACTTTTCAGGGCTTGTTTGGGTTGTTACTAAAGTTCCTACACCCGGATCTGGGGTACCTTTTAGGTATGTAGAAATGGATCTTGGAACCTATGGGGGGTATACCGACACGGTCAAAGCGATAGGTACGTTGATGTGACACTTTGGTTGGTATCGGTTGCCCTTGAGTTGTCTAGGAGAATACTGGGCCGCTGCGCGGTGTCATGAAGCATCTACTGACCTTAGAACCTTTAATTGAACAACACTGGCCATTAGGAAGTAGTGAGATAACCGTCTTTGGTGTATTCCTAAGTCGGTTGATACTCGATACTACACTCGTTGAGATTTGACTCCCGAGTTTTGTTTGGTGGAAAGTCAGTTGTTGATCGGAGCAAAACTTGTGGGAAAAATTAGTGATATTAAGATCCCTTAGAACCCGTTTCCTATTTCTAGGATATGTTGAACCAACTAAACTTCAAGGGGTTACTACCTTAAAACCCATGCAAGCTTAAAACCTAAGGTCTTTGTGTGATTTGCTTGTGCTTACTATATTTGTGTTTTCTTAGCATAATCATGATATCATAACATCATAACATGACATATCATACTAACCATTTCAAGGATTTTTAGGGCTTATCTTTGTCTTGTTTTATAGGACATGGCATCCACTCGCAAGAATACTATACAAGTCAACCTCGTAAGGGTACCTCCTCAACTCAAGGAATTAGCATCAAGGGTCCTTGAAAGCTCTCCATTCACTGAAAGACATGGTAGACTTCTCAACTTGGTCACCTCAAACCTCGATGAACAAATGTTAAAGGTGCTCTATCAGTTCTTCGACCCTTTACATCACTGCTTCACCTTTCCTGATTACCAGTTAGTACCCACTATGGATGAGTTTTCTCAGTTATTGGGGGTGTCCATTCTTGATCAGTTACCCTTCAACGGTATAGAAAGAGACCCAAAACTTGAAGAGATTGCTCATGCTCTGTCTTTATAACGGTCCGATTTAGTGGCAAATTGGGAAACAAGAAGAGGCGTCAAAGGGTTTCTAGCTAAGTTTCTATTTAAGAAGGCTCACCATTTTTGGGATACTATGGATTTACAAGATTTTGAAGAAGTGTTGGCCCTTCTCATCTATGGGATGGTACTATTTCCTAATCCGGATCAACTCATAGATGTGAATGTGGCCAAGGTTTTTCTGTCTCATAATCCGGTGCCTACTTTACTTGGAGATGTTCTACACTCTCTGCATACCCGCACTGTAAAGAGAAGAGGGACCCTATTGCGTTGCACTCCTCTGTTGGCTAGGTGGTTTATTTCACACCTACCTCGATCTGTTTTGAAGAATGAGCAAGGCATGAGATGGTATAATAGGTTGATGTCCCTCACACATTCAGATATTCATTGGTGTCCTTGATCCTTGGGAATATTGCCATCATTGACCTATGTGGGGAATTCCCTAATGTCCCTCTCCTAGGCATTAGGGGAGGAATCACTTACAATCCTTGTTTGGCGTTGCAACAGTTAGGTTACGCTAGGAGGGATGGTCCTCATGATACACTTGTCCAAGGAATCGCATTCGACTATGAGAATGATGTTCAGGGTTATCGTTAGAGGTTCATAAGAGCTTAGGGCATGGTGAATAAAGTTGATAGTAAAACACTAGGGCATAAGAACTCCATTCCTTTGGAACCTTATCTTAAGTGGGTACGAGCCCGTGCTCAAAGTCTCAAGATGACTTATGAGTCCATTCTACCCATCACCATGGAACCAATTGCTGAGGGAGACACTCCTTACAATGTTCTTCATCCTGACATGCCGACTAATTTCAAGGAGTTACAAAAATCCTGGATTCAACTCAAAGAGGAACGAGATACCTTTGAAACCCAATTCTACACCAGTGAGAAGAAAGTTTTAGATCTCACCAGGCTACTTCACGAAGAGAAGAGTATAAATGCCTACAGTTCACTAAAGAGAATGCCTCTGTGGGAAGCCTGAGTCCCTTTTTGCTTTGAGAGTTCTTTTTTTCTTTGTTGCTTCCATTGTAAGCCCAAGAGGCATCATTGTAACCGTTTAAACTTCTTAATGCAACTAATGTTTATTTTCCCATTGGCTAAGCAAATTTATGTCTTAGAAATCCTTGAAAACATTGCATACATATATCATACATATCATTGCATAAACAGGTTTTAGGACAGGTTTCTTATCTTCTTCGATGTTTATTTCAACAAGTAAAGAAATGGCTCTTGAAAAAAGCATCAAGGATCTCCAGGAAAAAAGCCCAATTCCAGCAAATTATCGTGGCTCTAGCTAAAGGGAAAGAAGATCTGAAAGCTCTCATACTGAAGGACAAAAAGTAGAAGCCAAAGAAACCAGTTGGTGTAGTAAATTTGGGAAGAAGGATCAGAGGACCAGTACAGAGAGCTTCAGAACTAGTAACTTCATAAAAAGAAGGAGATAATCAGGAAGGGGAGACAAGAGAAGAAGACCTCAGCCTGAGGGAATCTGATAGTGAATCTGACTATAATGAGGAGCAATATCCTCTAGCTGATGATAAATACAAACAACTAGAGGATCATCTGAATGCAATGGAAATCTAGAAGGTACCCGAGCTGGATTTTGAAGAGCTGGGCTTGGTTTCTGGGGTTGTCATCCCGCAGAAGTTTAAGGTTCCGCTGTTTGCTAAGTACGATGGGGTCTCGTGTCCCAAGATGCATCTCTGATCTTATATGAGGAAGATTCAACCTCACACTACTGACATGGATTTATGGGTCCACTTCTTCCAAGAAAGTCTATCCGGGACTAAGCTTGAATGGTTCTATCAGCTGGAGGGAACCAATATCGATAACTGGGAAGACCTGGCTGCTGCTTTCTATAAGCAGTACCAATATAATGCAGACCTTGCTCCAACTTGCACACAACTCCAAAGTATGTCCATGGGTTCAAATGAGGGCTTTAAAGACTATGCCCAGAAGTGGAGAGACTTAGCAGGAAGAGTCCAACCCCCCTCTGTCTGATCTGGAGTTGGTGGACATGTTTTTGGGTACTTTATTTGGTCCATTTTTTAACCATCTAATTGGAAGCTCCTCAACTGCTTTTACTGAGCTGATCCTAACCGGAGAAAGAGTGGAAGCTGGTATTAGAAGTGGCAAGATTCAAAAAGATACCTCTTCAAGTATAGGAAAGAGACCTTTCATGGGAAAGAAGGAGGTTAGTGCCGCTTACAGTTAAATAAATATGGGCAGAACCGAACGCCGTCCAATGGTATGGGCTGTAATGATATCCAAGCCTGCAGCTACTCAACAACGGAACAATCAACCTAGAGCAGAAAGGCCTACGAGACAATTTACCCAGATTAATATGACTTTGTCTCAAGTTTTGCCACACTTACTGAAATCCAATCTGGTAAATTTGAGGGAAGCTCCCAAAAGCCCCAACACTGCATCTCCTTACTATAATCTAAAGGCTCGGTGTGCTTACCATTCTTAAAGTCAAGACCATGATACAAACGACTACTAGGCTTTAAAGAACAAGGTGCAGGATCTGATCAAGGTAAAGGAGATTGAATTCGATGCTCCGGAAACTCTTAATGTTATAACTTCTCCCATGCCTAAGCACGACCATGGTTTTAATGTTGTTGGCGATGATATGTTTGTTGCTTCTGTTGAGGAACTTGTTACTCCTCTCATGACTGTTAAGAGGAATCTGTTGCAAGCCGGCTTATTTCCGGGATGCGGTGAAAATTTCCACTTGTGTTTATCTCTACCAACTGGTTGCTATTTCTTGAAAGCAGGTGTTCAGCGCCTGATGGATTATAAAGAGATTCTATTTGAGAAGAATCCCGTCACTATGCTAGGGCCAATACCATATTCCTCGGACAAAGTTGTTCCCTGGAATTATGGGGCTGACGTCTATTACCATGGCGTCAAGCATCACCTTTTGGTTGCTGAAGACAAAGTTACTGGAAGTACTGATCCCGACATCGGTAATATCGTTGGGACCAGTAAAATAACAAGAAGCGGAAGATTGTTCTATCCAGAGATCTCTCCTCCTAATGCCGTTATTACTCTTGTGATCATTCCTGCTGCTGCTCCTGCTAATACTAACACTACAACTCATGTGATTAATCCTGTTGCAACCCATGTCACTGAGTCGGCCGAGACTCAGGGCAAAGAGATTTTGGTTGAGCCTGTCCAGACGAAGGCGCATTCAGAATCCATTCCGGAGGTTTCTATGAAAGAAATGGAAGAAATATTGAAAATAATTAAAAAGAGAAGCTACAATATGGTCGAACAGCTGGGGAAGACCCCTCCCATGATTATAATGTTGCCCTACTGTTGTGCTCCGAAGCTCATGCAAATGCTTTGGTAAAATTCCTCAAGACCGCTCATGTGTCGCAGGAAACCTCTGCTGATCAATTTGAAGATTGTGTGGCTAGTTTGACCGCTGATAATGGACTGAGTTTTTTTGATGCTGATTTGACACCCAGGAGAAGAAAACACAATGATGCGCTGCATGTCTCCATCGAATGCAGGGGAACCACTTTGACCCATCTTTTAGTGGATACTAGATCATCGCTGAATGTTCTGCCCAAGAAGGATATTGATAGATTAGACTGCGTAGGTTTGACTCTGAAGCCCATCAACATTGTGGTGAGGGCTTTCGACTGGTTCAAAAAGAATGGTGCACGGGGAGGTGGACATCCCTATCAAAGTTTGTTCTCAGACCTTTGACTCCATCTTCTACGTGATGGACATCCGACCATCTTACTCCTGTTTGTTGGGACGCCCTTGGATCCATGGGGCTGGAGCTGTTACTTCGACTCTACATCAGATGTTGAAGTACACGGTGAAGGGAAAGATTGTCACAGTATGTGGTGAGGAGGAGTATATGGTAAGCCACCTAAACTCTTTCAGGTATGCGGAAATGGATGGTGAATTCATCGAGACTCCTTGTCAGAATTTTGAAGAGGTGCCTCAGACCATGGCTACAATCGAGACTGTTACCAGTATGCCAAAGATCACCAGACCTCCCTTAAAAATGGCTTTTCTCAAGGATGCCAAGGTAGTCATTGAAGAAGGGGCTCAAAGGGCTGTCCATCGTGCTCACGTTGAAGGACCTCCCCTACGCATCAACAATCATGGGATCAACGCTTTAGAAGACAGTGATGGTGACTATGACATAGTAACTAGACAACTAAAGATTTTGTGCCGATTACTTTTATTCAGGAGTAATTATATTTTTGTTTTTCTAGATATGTAATAAATGAACAATATAAGCATTATGGCCTTGTGTCTTACCCGTGGCACAATGGTTCATTCGTAAGGGTTATCATTTTTCAATGTCATATGTCATTAATAAAGCATTAGACGTTTTGCATCAAATTTTGTGCTCTTTGTTTTTCTTTTCTGCTTTTATTTTATCAATGCAGCTATGCTCTTACACACACTCACGCATCAAACTGTAGATCTATATCCACTCTGGATCCTATTGGTAATGATTTTGCTACTGCCGGTTATGACTTTGAAAATCCGATCAACCAAGCCGAGGACGAAGGTGAGGAAGATTGTGAGGTACCGAGAGAGCTTGCTAGACTGCTACAACAGGAAGAAAGGGCTATACAGCCTCATGAAGAGCCAGTTGAGATAGTGAATCTAGGTACAGAAGAGGACAAAAAAGAAGTCAATATAGGTGCAAATTTGGAGCTTAGTGTCAAACAACGATTGATTCAGATGTTGCATGATTATCTGGAGATCTTTTCTTGGTCATGTGAACACATGCCAGGAATAGACACTAATATTGTGGTTCATTGCCTACCGACAAAAGAGGACTTCCCTCCAGTAAAGTAGAAGGTTCGTCGTATACGTCCTGAAATGTCAGAGAAGATCAAGGAAGAAGTTAGGAAACAGTTCAACACTGGGTTCTTAGCTGTCACCTCATATCCACAATGGGTTCCTAACATAGTCTCGGTGCCTAAAAAGAATGGCAAGGTACGTATGTGTATGGACTATAGAGACTTGAACAGGGCAAGCCCCGAGGATGAATTTCCACTTCCCTATATTGATGTTCTGGTTGACTACACCACACAACATAAGATCTTCTCCTTCATGGACGGATTCTCTAGTTACAATCAGATCAAAATGGCACCCGAAGACATGGAGAAGACAACCTTCTTCATACAATGGGGAACCTTCTGTTACAAAGTGATGCCATTTGGGTTGAAGAACGCTAGGGCAACCTATCAACACACCATGGTAGCTTTGTTCCACAATATGATTCACCATGAGATAGAGTTCTATGTTGACGACATGATATCCAGATCTCAAACAGAGGAAGACCACCTCGATCACTTGCAAAAGCTGTTTGATAGACTGAAGACGTACAAGTTAAGGCTAAATCCAAACAAGTGAACCTTTGGGGTAAGGTCTGGTAAACTCCTAGGTTTCGTTGTCAGTGACAAGGGTATTCACGTAGACCCTTCAAAGGTTAAAGATATACAAGAGATGCTGGCTCCTCGCACTGAGAAGGAGGTTAGAGGTTTCTTGGGATGCCTAAATTACATTTCCAAGTTCATTTCCCATATAACTGCAACTTGTGATCCAATCTTCAAACTCCTGAAGAAATATCAAGTGGTAAAGTGGAATGACAAATGCCAGGCTGCCTTCGATAGAATTAAGGAATACCTTTAAGAGCCTCCAATTCTGATGCCTCCCATTGAAGGAAGACCTTTGATAATGTACTTAACAGTGTTAGATAATTCAATGGGTGTGTGTTGGGGTAGCATGACGAGTCCAGTCAAAAAGAGAATGCAATATACTACCTTAGCAAAAAGTTTACCGACTGTGAAATAAGATACTCACTGCTCGAGAAAACTTGCTGCGTTTTGGCATGGGCTGCTCTCCGACTAAGACGGTATATGCTGACTCACACTACCTTGTTGATATCTAAGATGGATCCTATCAAGTACATCTTCGAGAAGCCCGCTCTCTCCGGAAGAATAACAAGATGGCAGATGATCCTGACTGAATATGATATCTAATACACAACCCAGAAAGCAATCAAGGGAAGTGTGTTAGTTGATCATTTGGCTCACCAGGCCGTGGACGACTACCAATCCTTGAACTTTGAATTCCCGGATGAGAATATATGTTAGTGATTGATTGTGAAGAACCTGGACCAGATGAAGGACCCGAGAAAGGAACCCGATGGACTATGGTTTTTAATGGAGCTTCCAACGCACTTGGTAATGGCATCGGTGTTGTAATCATATCTCCTGAGGGATGTCATACTCCTTTCACCACTCGACTATGCTTCAATTGTACCAACAATATGGCTGAGTATGAAGCATGCATCATAGGTCTCAAAGCTGCTATGAACCTAAGGATCAAATTCTTGAGTGTTTTCGGATATTCGGCCATAGTAATAAGTCAAATCAAAGGAGAATGGGACACGAAGCACCCTAATCTCATCCCTTACAAAGAACATATGTTGACACTGATTCCACACTTTAAAGAAGTCACTTTTGAACATTTTCCACGAGAAGAGAATCAGTTAGCAGATGCGTTAGCTACTATGTCATCCATGTTCAAGGTCAGATGGGACAACGAAGCTCCTCAAATCACCATTGAGAGATTGGATGAACCAGCTTACTGCTATGAGATCGATACTGAAGGGTTAACAGACAAACCTTGGTTCCACGAAGTGAAAAGGTATCTCGAAGCTCAAGAATATCCTGAGGGGGCATCTGTCAATGATAAGAAGTTTCTGAAAAGGTTCTCTGCAAAGTTCTTCCTCAGTAATGGAATCCTCTACAAGTGCAACCACGACTCTACTTTACTTCGGTGTGTAGACAAGAGAGAAGCAGAGAGGATTATGGCAGATTTACATGAAGGTACCTTTGACACCCATTCTAGTGGATACACCATGGCTAAAAAGATCCTACGGGCAGGATAATGTTGGTCCACTATGGAAGAAGAATGTTACTAGCATTTACGACCATGTCACAAATGCTAGATCTATGCTGATAAAGTACATGTACCCTCTGTTCCCCTGAATGTCTTGACTGCTCCCTGGCCCTTTTCAATGTGGGGCATTGATATGATCGGAGAGATTAGACCTACCTCTTCAAATGGGCATCGCTTCATCCTGGTTGCCATTGATTACTTCACAAAATGGGTTAAGGCTGCCTCATTTTCTTCTGTTACAAAGAATGTTGTGGCGCAATTCATCAAGCATAACCTTATCTGTCGGTATGGTATCCCCGAAAGAATCATTACAGATAATGGTACAAATATCAACAACACTATGATCTCCGAGCTCTATAAGAAATTCAAGATCCAGCATCATAACTCTTCTCCTTACCGGCCGAAGATGAATGGCATTGTGGAAGCAGATAATAAGAATATTAAGAAGATCGTCCAGAAGATGACGGTGACATACAAAGACTGGCATGAGATGTTACCATTTTCTCTTCATGGTTACCGCACCTCAGCATGTACGTCAACATGAGCAACACCTTTCTCTCTGGTGTATGGTATGGAGGTTGTCCTACCTATTGAGGTCCATATCCCTTCTTTGAGAATCATGAAGGATGCAGGGCTAAACGAAGATGATTGGATCCAGACCTGACTTGACCAACTGAACATGATTGATGAAAAAAGGCTCGCGGCTGTTTATTATGGTCAGATGTACCAGAAGCGTATGATCAAAGCTTTTAACAAAAAGGTCAGAATCAGGTATATCAAGTTGGTGATCTAGTAATCAAGCGCATCATTCTTCCGCAAGATGATCCCAAGGGAAAATGGACTCCCATATACGAAGGTACATTTGTAATCAAGAACATATTTTCGGGTGGAGCCATGATCTTAACCACTATGGACGATGACGATCTTCCTCACCCTGTAAACGCAGACATAGTTAAAAGATACTACGCATGAATAAAGACCCGCTAGGTTGACTGGCCTAGGCAAAAATAAGGGCATCCCGACAAACAAAAAAGGTTCGGGAAAAATTAGGGATAAATACAAACAAAAAAATTTGTACACCCGACAAGTTGAAAACCTGAAAATACGGCTTGGGAAAAAAAGGGTATCCCAGTGGACTGAAAACCCGAAAGGGCGGTCCAGGAAAAAGTTAGGGATTTAAAAGTGTATAACTATGTCTCGATGGATCATCTTGAAACCAGACTTCAGTATCAACTATCGAGCTCAAACGGTACCAATCAATCAAGTCAACTTCGGACAAGTAGCAAAGTGATGAGACGCTCAAGGATATACGGGCAATAACAGAACTAAAACTCAATGGGATTATTACACGTATCTGTTTTCTCTTTGCATACTATTTCGTATAGCCTTCATTTTCACGACGACATTATCCTACTAGAATGGTAGTCTCTTTGTAAAAAAAACGCCTATTATAGGCAAACTTCAAAATCAATACAAATCATTTCTTTGAAAGTACAAAACTTTTCGTTTTTATTTTTCTGTTTTGTTTTGAAAAAAAAACATCCAGTGATTATTTTTGACATATGCATATGAATATGGTTACTGCTTACAAATACTTACATAGAAAATAGAAAGACAGTTGCTAATGACTTTAAGAAATGGGACAAAGTCCAAAAAGCCATTTGTAGTCTCCACAACTATGTTCTCCAGCAGGTACAAAGGCAGAGTCATCCTACTGCAAAGTCACCACTACATCTTCAGCATACATCCTAATGATGTCTATGTCCCCCGGTAGAGTTTATTTCCCTAGTTGCGAAAGTTCATCCCCCAACGGACCTTATTTCTCTACATTGGTAAGATTTTCCAACATAGCATCTTCTCCCCAGCGGAGCATTCTCAAGCAGAAGTCAAAGATCCCCGACAGAGTATCCTCAAACGGAAAGAGGAAATCCCCAGCAAATCATCTCCATTCATCGTCCCAGTGGAAATAAAAGAATCACTTTCCTCATCTACCAAACAACAGTCTGGGAGTTAACTTCCCAGTATTCTCCAGCAAGAAGTTAGGGATTTATTTTCCCAAATAAGGAAATGTCGCAATAGCATTCCATGTTCATACATCATGGCATGCACATATATATTGCATATAGCATAATCTCATTTATTTTGAGAACGTCATTACACGATGCATTTCATACAGCATGACATTACATACGACTAACTCTATATCTTTTTAGGTAAGATCAATCAACAAACACCATTAACTGCTTATATGGCCTGATAGTCTTCTCAAAAGTTACATCTGACGAAGGATTATTTCAGCATTTTCCTCATAAAAATCATTCTCAAAGACCCCTACTAGTTCAGTTTAAATCGACCAATGATTTATCTTGATTCATTTTTGGTAGATACTTTCTCTAGTTCAGTTAAATCAACCGTAAGATTTTTCTAATTCTTATCCAGTTGAAGATAACTCAAGACCTCTACTTGTTCAATTTAAATCGACCAATGATTTATCCTGATTCTTTTCTGGTAGACACTTTCTCTGGTTCATTTAAATCAACCCTAAGATTTTTCTGATTCTTATCCAGTCAAAGATAACTCAAGACCTATGTTGGTTCAGTATAAATTGACCAATGATTTATCCTGATTCTTCTCCGGTAGACACGTTCACTGGTTCAGTTAAATCGACCCTAAGATTTTTCTGATTTCTATTCCAGTTAAAGATAATTCAAGACCTTTCTCTGGTTCAGTTAAGTCGACCCTAAGATTTTTCTAATTTCTATTCCAATTAAAGATACTGCAAAGTCTAGAGTTCGACCAGATAGTATTTTATTAATTACTATGAAGCTTGGACCCAACCAGATGATAGTATGACACCAAAGCATGGACCCGACCAGAGAACGGTATACCTCAGATTCAAGTTGAAGCCTGGACCCGACCAGATAACAGCTTATTTTCTTTAAATCACTAAAGCCTGGATACGACCAGATAACAGTTCAATGTCTATAATTACTGCAAAGCCCGGAACTGACCAGATAACAGTTAATTTCATATTCCCCGATAGGTCGCTGTGAAGCCTGGAATGCGACCAAATAGAAGTCAGTCTTATTGTCCTCAGACAGTCGCCGTGAATCCTGGATCCCGACTAGATAACAACTCGCTTTCGTATCTCCAATCAAGAGATAACTCCCAGTAGAGTAACGAACAACCGAAGCTCCTAGACTCTTTTTCCAAAAAAAAAACATTCCCCAGCGGAATCCTCCTCAGACAACATGATTAGGAATCCACACAAAGAGACTTCTTATGAAGTCAACATCTACTTTTGATGGCATCTCTAAGCCCATCTCCGACAACTCTCCGTCATATTCCTTGGATGGCATCTTTAAGCCCATCTCCGACAGTCTTCCGTCATCTTTTCCAAATGGCATCTGTAAGCCCATTCCTTACATCATCAATCATCAATGTTATTTCATGCGAGTGAAAATTTCTGGGCACTATAGTGTTCAATCATCATCCACCTTCAGATCACGAAAGTTAGGCAAGTCAATCTAAATCCTCAAGATTAAGAAGATTGAACAGGGGCAGCTATTGTACCCTAAAATTTGCCCTCTCATATTTTCCCAAGATTTTTCCCTTACATGGTGGTTACAAACACTTGTTTAAATAAAGAGGAAATTTTTGAATCTTAGCAAAGTGTCTTTCGATTGGCAGCTCAACAATGTCCTTCGATTGATAGTTAAATAGTGCCCTTCAATTAGCCTAACAACAAGTTTCAACTGAGCTTTTAAAATCTTTAGATACAGGCTTGACTCACTAGTCTTCGACTGGGCATTTAACATCCTTCGATCAAGCTTTGGTCTGCAAGTCTTTGATTGAGCTTTGTTTTCCTTTGAAATAGCTCCCTTCGATTCAGAAAGAAGGGGAGCTCTTTTGGGCTTCTTTCGTTTGAAGCACCTCTGGCTTCTTTCATTTGGAGCATCTCTGGGCCTCCTTCGTTTGAAGCAGCTTTGGTTTCTTCCACACAAGCCCCATTTGGACAAATGGCCTGCATGCCTGCCTGCACAAGGAAGGAATTTTTGTCATACCTATAAGGCAAACACTTGCTACATGCCTACCTGCACAAGGCAGAAACTTCCCTCATGCTAAGTTTTGACATCCCAATTTCTACATTATGGCATTCCAAAAGTCCATCCGAAGGATGCAAATTGCTGGCCATTCGAAGAAGCTGATTCAGAGCCATTCGAAGAAGCATGCAAGAGGTCCAATCGAAGGGAAAGGATTGAAGGCATTCGAATAGGTCCAAAGCATGCATAGAGAGTCCATTCAAAATGGCCATGCGAAGGACACACTAAAGTCCCATTCGAAAGGTAAACCAGAAGGACCATCTAAAGACCCAGTCGAAAGAGGTAACTTGAGCCCATTCGAAGGCTACACAAAAAGGCTCATTTGAAGGGTGCATGGGAGGTCCAATCGAAGGATAGAGACTGGGGGTATTCGAAAACCAAAATAGTCCATATTTATTCAAATTTCAAAAGAGGACAAGATCCCATGTTTTTGGCCACAATTACAAAACTCCATTCATGGCCTTGAAAATGTTTGTTTATGGCAGTTAAACTTTTGTCTTCTTGTCCCCTCCCTCCTACTCTATATTAGCAGCATGCTTGCAATCCAAAAGAGGAGAAACATAAGGTTAGAGATACGCTGCTCATAAACCCACCATAGTTATCATAAATAATCCAAGAGATATCCAACAACTCTAGTCCCCCACAAGTTCAATTTTCCAGCAAGGTAAGTCCCTTTGGCCTTGCATCTTTAGTTTTCAGCATGGCATGTAAATAACACCTATTTACCTTTTATTTCTGTCCTTTTTGATTGTATGTTTTTTCTTGTCTAAGAAAAATGTTAGAGCTAACCCTTGTACAGAGTCAAACGAAAAGAAAAGGACTAGGGTGAAACGAAACCTTAGGCTTCGCCCCTTATTGCTTGCCTGCCCCAAACGAAAGAGGCACCTTCATGATTATTTTGCAGGTCCAAATACCTTCACAGTCCAAACGAAATAGGCAGAAAAGAGTCCAAATGAAGGATCCTCATACTGCTTTCCAACACATTTGAAGGAGGCCAGGAGAGTCCAATCGAAGGCTCCTCACGCCAGCTTCCCAGCCCAATCCAAGGAGGCCAGGAGAGTCCATTGAAGGCTGCTCACGCCAGCTCGCTAGCCCAATTGAAAGGGGCCAAAGAAGGGGTGAATTGAAAGCATATCATTCCCCCTTTAATCGAAAGACTCATTTACCCTTATCTTCTTTTGCATACTTAGGCCCAATAGCATTTTTTTATTGTTCTAATTTCTTTTTTTAATTATTTTGCTATCATTTATTTAATTAATCATAAAAATCAGGAAAAAAATTCATAAAAATATTATGTTAATATTTTTTTATTAAACTAATTTTGTAAATAATTTAATTTAAACTTTAAGTCTTTCTCAATTTTAAAATAAGCTAGAATTTAGGACTTAATTTAATTTTAATATTTATTTTCATAAATATAAAAAACCTTAAAAAGTTTAGTTTAATTTCTAAATAGACTTTAGGAAAAATAATTTATTTTTTTCTCTTAATTTAAAAATTAAAAAAAAAAGATTTCTTATTGTCTTAGGTTCTTAGAAGTATTTTCTAACCTTTTGGGCGTTATTATTTTCTTGAATATTTTTATTGTAACTACCTTCTGGACGTAATAGACTATAACTAGGTTTTTATTATCTGCTTTTAATTTTTGTACTCCCAATTTTGTACATTGTAAACACCCTCATCCTCGAAGCGCTGTAATAGTCTAGACTTTTACTTTCCGCGCTTTACATTTCCTGCAAAAATATAAACTGCTAGTAACTAGGCGTGTACGGCAAGACTAAAAAACAACGTTAGTAAACCTTAAAAGAAAAAGATAAATAACTGAATTGAACACAATTACACACAAGCACCTCTAGGGTACCCCACTTTAGTTGCCTTTAAAAAATAAAACAATCATGAGGCAGGAACGCTTTAGCAAAGACCCATAAATCAAAAGATCATAGTCCCTCGATGACCCTACAGTTGCCTTTTCGGTAAATGATCTAATCCATAAAGAAAATTGCTAAAACGTCTCCACAAGTTGCCGTTGTGACTATAAACGTCCCTTCGATGTCCCTCAAACATCTAACGATAGGGCTACCTACTCACTAATAGTAGGATAGCACTATCTAAAGGATATGAGGAAAAGAACGACCCATTTCGAGTATAAAAGTAGATAGATGTTAGAAGTTTTCTCAAAAACATTTTTTGCACTTACACAAATACTACTTTTCAAAAACAATTTTCAAAAACATTGGCTTTGTTAACACTCTTGGGGACTGATACAAGAGTTAAACGCAAAACAAATCGCCACACTAAGGCATTTTCCAAACATTTTCAAATGAACAAAGCATAAAGGTATTTAAAATGAGAAAACCTCTAAGAGCACGTAGAAAACTACAAATGGAAAGGGTGCTAACACCTTCCCTTTCCATAATCTACCCCCCCCCCCCCCCCCCCCCCCCTTACTCAGAAAATCTCGAAAAGGTCTTTTTCTATTCTTTTCACCCTTTCCTTAATTTGGATAAAAGAAAAGTCGGTGGTGACTCTTGCTTACCGCAACATTTGCAAACACAAACACAAAACCAGTATTAAACAGTCGGTTATGCCAGCATATCACACCTTCCAATGTACAAGACGTGGCAGATGCCTCTGCAAGAGAAAAAGGAAAACAACAAGTAACGATTGGTAATCCGAGAGTTACACCAGCTAATGTGACTCAGCCAGATCCAATTCCATAAACTTCCTTAGTTCCTGATGAGGTTGAGGAGTTGATGTGAATTATCAGGAAGAGTGGTTATAGCATAATTGATCATCTAAGACATACCCCTTCTAAGATGTCTATCTTGTCTTTGTTGATTTATTCAGAACGTCACATAAATGCTTTGATGAAGTTGTTGAAGAATGCATTCGTGCCACATGAAATAATAGTCAATCAGTTCGAGAATGTTTGTTCCAATATATCTGCTGGGAACGGTCTGGGCTTCACAGATTTTGATCTTCCTCCAGAAGGGAGACACCATAAAAAAGCATCACATATTTATATGGAGTGCAAGGGCACTACTCTATCCCGAGTTTTGGTGGATACATGGTCGTCTTTGAATGTACTACCCAAGTCAACATTGATGAAAATTGATTATTTCAGCCTGGAGTTACGTCCTAGTGACTTGATGGTAAAAGCCTTTGATGGGTATCGAAGAGTAGTATTTGGGGAGGTGGAATTACCTATCAAGGTGGGTCCTCGCACTTTTAATTCTACTTTCTTCATGATGGACATACAGCCAGCGTATTGTTGTTTGTTGGGGAGGCCGTGGATTCACAAGGCAGGGGCAGTCACCTCTACTCTTAACCAGGAGATAAAGTATCCTAAAGAGGGAAAAGTGATCACTGTATGCGGCGGGGAAGAGTATAGTGTGAGTCATTTGACATCATTCCGCTATGTTGAGGTGGAAGGTGAAATACATGAGACTCCTTTTCATGCGTTTGAGACAGTCCATGCGGTTAATTTTCCCCCTCTAGAACAGGAAAAGAAACTGGAAACTGTTATGTCTTCTCTCATGGATGATAAAGCAGTAGTAGAGAACGGAAACCCTAAAGGTTGGGGTCGAGTGCTGGATGTTACCCCAAAATTAAACAAATTCGGTCTTGGTTTTATCACGGGTCAGAAAAGTGCAACTTCTAAAGTTTCTAGTTTATCTACTCCTGTGAAATTCTCCCGTCCTAGTGCTACTCAAGAAGGATGAACCAATGCAGTTGGTGATGATAGGGTTGATGGATACAATATTGAAGATTGGATCCGTCCAAGCATTCCAGGCCAAACACTCAAAAATTGGACTTATGTAGACGTTATCCAAGTTTCAAGCGCTGAAGAGTAATTTTCTTGTTTTATTTTGTTATCATGACATAATTCTTGTGCTCTTCCCAAGGCATAGTGGATCATTTGTGTAGGGCCACCGTGTTTATTTTCAAAAGTTTGTCATAAGTAAAGGATGTTTTTATATTCAAAAATTTTGTTTCATTATTTTCTTTTTATTTCTCTTTAAATGGCAATGTTTCCCTTTTCACACACCGTCACTAAAACACCTAAAATATCATTTATGCAGACGCACTTCCACCATAGATTATATTGATAACTACTCTGCTATCGCTCACTATGACTTTGACAATCTGATCTATCAAGCTGAGGAGGAGGCATATAAAGAAGAAAAGGTTATCCAGCCGAACCAAGAATCAATTGAGGTGGTGAACATTGGCACATAAGAGGTAAAAAGAGAGGTCAAGATAGGGGAAGATCTCGAGGAAAGTATGAAAGTCAGAATGATTGA
Source organism: Vicia faba (assembly GCA_948472305.1). Lineage (NCBI taxonomy): Eukaryota > Viridiplantae > Streptophyta > Magnoliopsida > Fabales > Fabaceae > Vicia > Vicia faba. Next base: position 792,646,117 of record OX451741.1, read on the forward strand.
GCTACTCCGTGAGTATTCTGATATCTTCGCTTCGTATTATGAAGACATTCCAGGTTTAGATACAGATATTGTGGTGCATCGGCTACCACTCAAAGAAGGTTGCTCCTCTGTCAAGCAAAATATCCGAAGAACTCATCCTGAGATGTCCAAGAATATTAAAGAAGAAGTTCAGAAACAGTTGGATGCGAATTTCTTAAAAGTCATCAATTATCCACCATGGATTGCAAATATTGTGCCTGTGCCTAAGAAAGACATTAAGGCCAGGATGTGCATGGATAATAGGGATTTAAATAGAGCTAGCACTAAGGATGATTTTCCTCTCCCTCATATTGATGTGTTGGTCGATAATACTGCTCACGCTAGAGTGTTTTCCTTCATGGACGACTTTTCGGGTTACAATCAAATTAAAATGGCTCCAGAGGATATGGAAAAGACAACATTTATAACGCATTGGGGAACCTTTTTCTATAAGGTGATGTCGTTTGGTTTGAAAAATGCTGGGACAACATATCAACATGCCATGGTTACTCTCTTTCATGATATGATTCACAAGGAGATTGAGGTATATGTGGATGATATGATTGCTAAGTCTGACACAGAAGAGGAGGATCTGGTTCATCTGGAGAAGTTGTTTGAGAGATTGAGGCAATTCCTACTGAGGCTGAATCCAAATAAATGCACCTTCGATCTGAGGTCTAGAAATTTGTTGGGATTTATTGTAAGTGAAAAAGGCATCGAGGTTGACCCAACTAAAGTTAAAGCGATACAGGAAATGCCCGAACCAAAAACAGAGAAGGAAGTCTGTGGTTTCTTGGGGAGGTTAAAATACATTTCTAGATTTATTTCTCATCTCACGGCTACATGTGAACCTTTGTTCAGACTGTTAAAGAAAAATCAGATGGTAAGGTGGAATGAAGATTTTCAGAAGGCTTTTGACAAAATAAAGGAGTATCTGCAGGAACCCCTGATACCCATGCCGCCGGTGGAAGGAAAGCCTCTAATCATGTATTTAAATGTGTTAGAAAACTCTATGGGTTATGTCCTTGGTCAGCATGACGAGACAGGGAAGAAAGAGCAAGCCATTGAGCAAGAAGTTTACGGAGTGCGAGTCAAGGTACTCATTGTTGGAAAAGAGTTGTTGTGCACTTGCCTGGGCTTCCAGACGCTTAAGATAATACATGTTAACTCACACCACCTGCTTGATATCCAAAATGGATCCAATCAAGTACATTTTTGAGAAGCCTGCACTTACAGGTAGGGTAGCCCGTTGGCAGATGATACTCACTGAATATGATATCCAGTACACTATGCAAAAGGCGATCAAAAGGTAGTAAATTGGCCGATCATCTTGCTCATCAGCCCATGGACGATTATGAACCGATGAAGTTTGACTTTCCAGATGAAGAAATAGTGTACATTCGGGATTGTAATCTACCAAGCCCAGATGAAGGACCTGAGCCAAGATCACATTGGACGCTTGTGTTCGACGGTGCCTTCAATGCCATGGGCAATGGCGTCGGAGCTGCTATTACTTCCTCTGAAGGATTCCACATTCCTTTCACGGCTCGTATTTGCTTTGATTGTACTAACAATATGGCCTAATATGAAGCTTGCATTTATGGCATTGAAGCAGCAATCGACCTACATATCAAATATTTGAAAGTTTACGGGGACTCCAATCTTGTTATCATCAAGATTAACAGAGATTTGGAGACTCGTCATCACAAACTAATTCCCTATCGCGAGCATGTTATGATGTTGATTCTGTACTTCGAAGAGATCATGTCCGAACACATTTCCAAATAAGAGAACAATCTAGCTGATGCACTGGCAACTTTGTCCTCCATGTTCAAAGTTAAGTGGGCTAACGAAGCACCTTCCATTACCATCAGAAGGTTGGATGAGCCAGCTTTTTGCTTTGAAGCCAATTTGGAATCAAACGATAAACCTTGGTTTTATGATGTCAAAAGATATCTTGAAACGCAAGAATACCCTGAAGAGGCGTCCGTCACGGATAAGAAGTTCTTGAGAAGATTTTCAGCCAAGTTCTTTCTCAGTAGTGGTGTGTTGTATAAGAGGCATCATGATGGATTACTGCTCAAATGCATTGAAAAAAGAGAAGCAACTAGAATCATTGAAGAGATACATGAGGGTGACTTCGGGACTCACTCCAATGGGCATACCATGGCCAAAAAGATTTTGCGAGCTGGTTATTATTGGTCCACCATGGAGATTGACTGTTATAATCATGCACAGATTTTCAACAAATGTCAAGTCTATGCTGATAAGGTACATGTGCCGCCCGTACCACTGAATGTCTTGACTTCCCCTTGGTCATTCGTGATGTGGGGAATTGATATGATTGGCAAGATTGAACCGACTGCATCCAATGGACACCGTTTCATTCTTGTTTCCATCGATTATTTCACTAAGTGGGTCGAAGCCGCATCTTATGCCAATGTCACCAAGCAGGTGGTAACTCGGTTCATTAAGCACAATATTATCTGTCATTACGGAGTGCCCGAGAACATCATCACCGACAATGGGTCCAATTTGAACAACCAAATGATGAAGGAGCTTTGTGAGTCCTTCAAAATTAAGCATCATAACTCTTCCTCATATCGGCCGAAGATGAATGGTGTCGTCGAAGAGGTCAATAAGAACATTAAGAAAATTATACAGAAGATGGTAGTAACCTATAAAGATTGGAACGAGATGCTTCCCTTTGCTTTACATGGTTATCGTACCATTATGCGTACTTCGACTGGGGAAACCCCATTTTCCTTGGTTTACGGCATGGAAGCAGTGTTACCTGTAGAAATCGAAATTCCTTCTCTTAGAATCATGAGGGATGTTGAGATTGATGAAGGCGAATGGGTGTAGAATCGACTGGATCAGTTAGAACTTATCGATGAGAAGAGGTTGATAGTTGTGTGTCATGGTCAGGTATATCAGTAAAGGATGAGGAAATATTTTGACAAAAAGGTGCGGCCCCAGTATTACAAGCTAGGTGACCTTATGCTAAAAAGTATAATTCTTCCCCAAGGGGATCCTAGAGGCTAGTGGGCCCCGACTTATGAAGGAACATTCGTGGTCAGAAAAGTTTTCTCTGGTGAAGCGATGATGCTCGCAACCATGGATGGAGAATGCTTCCATCTTCTTGTAAATGCTGACGTAGTTAAAAAATTCTTTGCATAAAAAGAAGAGAACCCCGCTAATTTGAAAACCCGAAAGGGAAGCTTAGGCAAAAATAGGGTGTCCTGGTGAATCGGAAACCCGAAAGGGCGATTCAAGAAAAAGTTAGGGACTTGAAGCAAATTACTACGCTCAGCATGATTTCCTTTGTTTCTCTCTTTCGGTCTCCTGGCAGAGGTTCAGAGCCAATCCAAGACGGTTGTGTCAAAAGTAGGAAGACAAAGGCGTTAAAGTCATAAGAGTTATAGCAAAATTCAGAACTTGATGGATGATCGTATTCGCATTTCCATTTGTAAACACTTGTTTGTTGTGATTTTGCATTTAGCTACTCCCAAATGTAAATGCCTTTTTCATAGGCTGATTTCTCAAATCAATAAAAGATCCTCTCTTATATGTTCACATAAACTCCTATTTACTGTTTTGTTTGCAAAAACGTCCAATATTTTGATAAACATGTGCATATGAACATTGTTGTCCCTACATGAACATGATAATCTAAGTTATTGTTGCTTGAATTATGGATGATAAATACAATTGTCATTCTATGCAAGGGGCATGATATTTTTCTTGTTGATACTCAGCTACTTTTCTTGTGGGTACTTTGCTAAGTTGTTTCTTAGCCCCGTATTGGTGGCAAAGGTCTATCTCTTCCCCTTTGAATGCTCATTTCTTCGAAGAAAAAAAACATTCGCAACTTCTCTTCATAATGTAGAGGTTGTGTGTCAGGATACGGCCAGGATTGCAGTGCATCGTCCAGATTGACAAGTCCGGATGAAGACTATCCTCTTTCATGGTGGAATTTTTTTTCTCTGTTGCATTTTCATGTGTGTCTTGATTGAATGATTTAACATTGTCTGCATGCAGGAACTTTTTTGTTTTTGAATGTCAACCCTGATGCGCTGAATATGTTTTCCTTGAAGTGTTTCTTTTGTTTTTTACTTAAACCATTCATTATCACTCTTTAAATGATTTTCTGGCATTTTGATACCAATTGTGCCAACTCTTTTGCCTAGTCAAAAGATTGGAGGAAGGGCGATATCTCTGATTGTATACTTTTGAGTAGAACCTTGTTGATGATATACAGGCCTTATTTCAATCCCTAAACACCGGAGATATAAGGGAGATAGACCCTCGTTAAAACACAAGAAGGGGGGGTTGAATTGTAAAATTGAAAATCAATGCAATGAACAAGATATTTTTATCCTGGTTCGTTTGATCTCAAACTACTCCAGTCCACCCGTCAAGGTGATTTCGCCTCTCTCCAACGAGGTCTTAATCCACTATATTCAACTGAATATTACAGACTGCTTTAACAACTGCTAAAGCCTTCTTGATGCAAACCACAACCCGGTTTGTCAAGGAAACACTTTCTTACAAAGAAGATAAATCTAAGTGTGTGAATGTTTTCTACAAAACTGTATCACAACTGTGATGTATACACAACTTAAAGCTTAGAAACTAGATTTCTAAACAATGATTGAATAAGAGAATGTGTAGTGTTCAGCAAACTGAGAGAAGGAAGATTTTGATCAGCTTTTATGTGTGTAAAGATTTGGAGAGCATTGGCCAATTCAATCTTCAAAGTCTTGTTTATATAGCACTGAGATGTTGAACGTTGGAGCAATATTCTTAATTCAATGCTATTAACAAACTTTCCTTATCGGGCAGAATTTGTCTGGAATGAGGCCGTTGGTATTAATTTGCTTTCAATGCACAGTACCGTTGCTTACTTAATGCAAGTTCTGGCTTGGCTCATTCTGATTCTGCTTAGCTGCTGATGAACTGTTGTGTTTCTTTATCAGAGTGTTGAGCGCAGTTCTGTTCATCAGACTTCAGCATATACGTGATTTAATCTTCTGATTCTGACATTCTGATATGGCAACTTCTGATGCTGATGTCAGGAACCAAATTTCTGATGCTGATTAGGTGTGATCTTGCTTATATCAATCAGAGTATCTGCAAATCAGAACGTAATAATTTAGGCAGCAGATAGTTCATACATGAATCACATAAATAATATATCTTTTCACTTTGTTATCATCAAAACTTAAACATAGGGTAGTAGATTCAAACTTTGTTCTAACAATCTCCCCCTTTTTGATGATGACAAAAACTAGATATTTTTAAATGAAAATAACGTGAAAAGGTATCAGAGAGATGCATCAGAGTAAGAGGTTATCAAAGATAAGGGTAAAAATATATCAGAGTTGAGAGATACTCCCCCTGAGTTTATTACTTCCCTTTAATTACAAGTGTTCTTCAGGATCAGATCTTTTTGCCTTTCTTTGAACATCAGAGTATCAGAGTCTTTGACTATCAGAAGCTTTAGATCAGCATATCAGAGCAGAGCTTCAGATCAGCGTATCAGAGCTTTTCTTGTCAGAGCTTTGCTTTGGATCAGAGTATCAGAGCGGATCAGAGCTTCATAGCTTTTAGTCTTCAGAGTGTCCAGGAGCTTCCTTGTACCTGTAGACTTTAAGCAAAACAAAAAAAATTTCAAGTATAATCGAGTTAGAATGTTTGAGAATTTATGTCTTAGTTAACCGTTATAGTTTAAAATATCATTCTTGTTCTCCCCCTTTTTGTCAGCAATCAAAAAGTGTAGGTGAGTGCTAAAACAATTAAGATCAGAAAAACTTGTTATATTGAAAGGTTCAGAATCAAACAGAACATATTCAAATAGTACATCAGAAAATTAAAGAAAACATGAAAATGACATGAATGAAAAAAAAAACTAAGGTTGGGGAGGAAGGCGTGTGAACAGGTTCTCCAGCATGGCTTTGATCTGATCAGCAGTCTCATTCTGCTTGTGCACCATGCTGACAACAGTGTCAATCTTGCTATCCTGCACATCCATTCTTTCTTTCATCTTCTGGTCGTTTTCATCCATCCTCTGCTGCAGACGCATGTCATTCAGCTTCAGCTCTTCCAGAGTCTGCCTGTCCAAGGCAGCTTGAGAAACATCAGAAGCAGGAAGCTTCTGAGAGCTTTCTGCAACATCTTCTGCTTGACTTGCTTCAGCTTGAATGGTCTTGTCTTGTTCTGGTTGCACCTTTGAAGCTAGCTGTTTCTCAGACCAAGGTTCACTATCCAGGTGGAGCACAGCTTCCTGAGGCAGCAGACTGTCAACTTCCTTCAGCAGCTTGCTGAAGTTCTGTTGTGCCTGCTCATAGTTGATATCCTGCAACTTGAGGGCTTCAGCACGTACCCAAAGTCTGAATTGTGACCAGAGCTGATCAGAAGCAGCTGGGTCAATCATTCCAGGACAGGCTTGCTTCAAAGAAGCAATCCATTGCTGCACACCTGTTTGAAAATTCATAATACCAGAGCCAACATCTGGTTGTTTTGGTTTAGGGATGGCTATTTTATGTTTCAGATTAGCAAGACGGTCAAGGCTGGTTAAGTCTATGAATGTCCTGCTGGGGTTTTCGGTGGTTTGCTTGGCAGCTGTTTGTTTTGGAGATGGAGTGGGAGAATCAGAAATTATGATTGGACTGTGTGGTGTTTTGGGAGTATTTGGTGGTGTAGATTCTGGTGAGGATGGCAACTGTGCCAAGGTGATTGTTGTTCCACCTGGCAGCTGGATTGCCAGAGGTGATGGTTGTGATGAATGAGGTTCAGATGGTTGAGGAGAAGGAGTTTCAGAGTGATGAAACTCAGGTTGAGGTGATGGTGGATGAATTTCTGGTTGAGGAGAGGGAGACGGAATTGCTGGTTGAGGAGAAGTTGTTGGAATTTCTGGTTGTTCAGGGATAAGGGGTTCTTCTGGAATTGATGAGAGAGGTTGTTGTTGTTCTGGTTCTTCAGCATATTGTTGTTGTTCTGGTTGTGGAGGAGGGACAATTTGTGGTTCAGAGTTTGGATTGGCGGAGTGATCAGAAGTGTGTTGATCAATGTCAAACAGCACTTTGTCAATTGCTGATGTTGTTGAGATTGGTTTGGGATGTTTGGTTATGGGTCTTATGAGTTTTAGTGCCTCAGAAGGGTCATCTTCTGGTTCAGTTTCATCTATTGTTGGGATGGGGATTGAGATTCTATGAGAGGTTGGAGGAGGAATAGATGCTGGAATAGTAGAAGAATTTAAAACAGAAGCAGCAGATAAATTACCTCTTTTCTTGGGTGTCTGCTGGGATGATCCTTCTGAAGGTGCCTTCCTCTTCTTCGTCTTCTTCAGAGTCACTTCTTGTTGAGGTTGATGCAGAGCTTTGATAATCAGATTTGGATCTGTACCATCTGCCTTGCACGCATCTAAGTATCTGAGAACCACCTCTGGTTTAGATTCTATCTCAGAAAATAAAGGAAAGTCACTCAGAGGAACTCTTCTGCTGGTGATATCAGCAATAGGAGTAGCTCTGGGTTCCTTTTTGATATTCTCTATCAACTTCATTTTCTTCAAGTTCTTTGCGTTCAGAGGCTTCCCAACTGTTGGTTCAATGGTGCTTAACTCTTGAGCTTCTATCAGATGCTCTATCAGCCTATTCTCTGTCAGAATATCTGATATCAACCTTCCAAAGGGTATCCAATCCCTCTTTGTTCTTTCTTCTTCCCTGGTTTCCTTCACACTTGTTTTGAGATGGTTGAACAGAAGATGAGCCAAGTTGATTTTTACCTTCTGATCAATAAAGTAGATCAGAAACTGCTGATCCACATTTATGTAATTAGGTGAACTGGTTGGCTTCCTATGGTTGAAGCACCCCAGAATTATCTTAGCCCAAACTCTGTGATGATCCTTCAGATCATTGATCTTGCTGCTGGGCACCCCATGGGTGAAAATCCTTGCAGCTATCACGCCCACGTCAGCACATCTCTCAGCCATATCAACACAGCGGACGCCACCGCCACTGTAACCGATTAACCTTACTATGTGATCCTCAGTGATCACAATCTTCTTCCCCATAGCGAAGGAGGTGACTAGATGCGTTGAAGCCTTGGCATGAATCCAGAATTCCTTGACTAACATAGGGAATGTTGGTCCAACCAATCTGTCAAAATACCTTTCCCATTTCTGTGCCCTAACTTCTTCTGTTAGGTCAAAACCGTTCTCCTTCAAGCTTCCAAAATCAATGATCAATTCAGATAACACTTCAAGATTCTTCACAGGAGTGAGGAGTGTTCTGAATGGCACTTGATACTGTTCAGATGATGCATTCTTCTGAGGACCTGCAGAAGCACTGCTGGAGGTTGCCATGTTCACACTAAAAGATTTTGAGAAGAAACTGAGAAAAAAAAGGTTTTGCAAGAGATGAACACAGAAATATGCAGAGAATGCTTGAGTATTAGTGAGAAACTGTAAAGAATTAGAATGAGAGGTTAATGTGTTTAAATAGAGTTTCAGAATATTTTGAAAAAAATAAACGTTTTTAAGAAAGAGAAAAAATCATGATTGCATTTTAAAAGCATGATTACTTTTATTAAATGCTTGCTGATTTTGGGGGATTTGAGAAAGATACTTAAAAACGGTTACCAGACATGTGTCTCAATGCACCCAATCAGCGTTTTGCCTTCTCAGAAGCGTGCACGCGTTCTGCTTCAGAGATTTGCTGATGATTGGATGACACTTGTTTGATATAGTGATCAGCACGTCTGTCTTTGAGCTTAGACTCTCAGATCTTTAGACTTACATCTGATACAATCTGCATGTTCTATCTTTCTGAAAGAAGATTGATCAGAAGTTCACAGTAAAGCAATTACATTCTGAAGGTAAATATATGGAATTAAAACATTTTCACTCTGGGCAGACTTTCATGCTGAGATGTTTCAGAATGAAATTAAACTTATCTTCTGAAAGGGGTTTAGTAAAGATATCAGCCCATTGATGGTCTGTATCTATAAATTTTAAGTTCAAAATTCCTTTCTGAATATAGTCCCTAATGAAGTGATGTTTTATTTCTATATGCTTAGCTCTAGAATGTAAAATGGGATTCTTACTTAAGCAAATAGCAGAAGTATTATCACAGAGTATAGGAATGTTACTCTCAAAAATCTGGAAGTCTTCAAGCTGACTTTTCATCCAGAGCATTTGTGTGCTACATCCTGCTGCTGCTATGTACTCAGCTTCTGCTGTTGATAGCGCAATTGTTGATTGCCTTTTGCTGGACCAAGAGATCAGATTTTCTCCCAGAAACTGGTAGCTTCCAGAAGTACTTTTACGTTCCACTATGTCTCCATCAAAATCAGCATCGCAGTAGCCTACTAAGCTGTAATCACTAGATTTTCTATAAAACAAACCCAGATTAGTAGTACCTTTCAGATACTTGAAAATTCGCTTAACAGCTGTTAAGTGAGATTCTCTAGGATCTGATTGGAATCTAGCACAGATACAAACACTGAATAATATGTCAGGTCTTGAAGCAGTCAGATAGAGGAGAGAACCAATCATACCTCTGTAGACTTTTTGTTCTACATTTTTGCTTACCTCTTCTCTTTCCAAAATGCACGTGGGATGCATTGGAATCTTTGATGGCTTACATTCTGAGAGGTCAAATTTCTTCAGAAGATCTCTGATGTATTTGCTCTGATGAATGTAAGTTCCCTCTGGAGTTTGATTGATCTGAATTCCTAGAAAGAATTTCAGTTCCCCCATGAGGCTCATCTCAAATTCTGCCTGCATACACTTAGCAAATTTTCTTCCAATAGAAGGATTAGTAGAACCAAAGATAATATCATCAACATAAATTTGACAAACTAAGATGTCATTCTTAACTGATTTACAGAATAGAGTAGTGTCCACTTTCCCTCTGGTGAATTCATTTTCTAATAGAAAGTTACTTAGCCTTTCATACCAAGCTCTGGGAGCTTGTTTCAGACCATATAGTGACTTCTTTAGTTTGAAAACATGTTCTGGATGTTTTGTATTTTCAAAACCAGGGGGTTGGTGTACATAGACTTCTTCTTCTATATAACCATTTAAGAATGCACTTTTGACATCCATCTGATACAGAGTGATGCCTCTATTAACAGCAAATGAAATTAAGAGTCTGATAGATTCTAACCTGGCGACTGGTACAAAGGTTTCTGTATAGTCTATCCCCTCTTGCTGACTATAACCTTGTGCAACCAGTCGTGCCTTGTTTCTGATGACTTCACCCTGTTCATTTAGCTTGTTTCTGAACACCCATCTTGTTCCAATGATGTTGAATCCTTTTGGTATGGGAACGAGATCCCATACGTCGTTTCTGGTGAATTGATTCAGCTCTTCTTGCATTGCCAAAATCCAGTCATTATCCAGAAGTGCTTCATCAATAGAAGAAGGTTCAATCAGAGACACAAGTCCCATAAGAGTTTCTTCAGAGTTTCTGAAGCTTGCTCTTGTTCTGATTGGATCTTCCTTTCTTCCTAAGATAGTCTCTTCTGGGTAATCTCTTCTGAGGTTGATCAGCAGCTGTTGTAGGATTGCTAGCAGTGCTCCTTTCAGACGTTGAAGGAGTGTCTGTGTTGAGAGCTTCTGATGACTTGTATTCAGAACTTGTAAATTCAATTTCCATATCTGCAAAAACTTCATTCTGCTTTGACTTTTCAGAGTCAAGCTTATCATCAAAACGAACACTGATTGATTCTTCCACAATCTGTGTTTCTGTATTGTATACTCTGTACCCTCTTGAGCGTTCAGAGTATCCTAACATAATACACTTCTGTGCTTTAGAGTCAAACTTGTTCAAATAATTCTTTGTATTTAATATAAAGTAAGTACATCCAAATGGATGAAAATATGAAATGTTGGGCTTTCTGTTCTTCCACAATTCATATGGAGTCTTTTCCAGAATAGGTCTTATTGAGATTCTATTCTGAATGTAGCACGCTGTGTTTATTGCCTCTACCTAGAAGGTCTTAGCAACGTTTGTCTCATTGATCATGGTTCTGGCCATTTCTTGTAATGTTCTGTTCTTTCGTTCTACAACTCCATTTTGTTGGGGAGTTCTAGGACAAGAGAAATCATGCAGAATGCCTCTGTCATTAAAGAATGACTCAAAATCTTTGTTTTCAAATTCTCCACCATGATCACTTCTGACTTTAACGATTCTAAGATCCTTTTCATTCTGAACTTGGTTACAGAAGGTAACAAACACAGAGTGTGACTCGTCCTTGTGTCTTAAGAACTTTACCCATGTCCATCTGCTATAGTCATCTACGATTACTAACCCATACTTCTTACCACTGACTGAAGCAGTTTTAACTGGTCCAAATAAGTCAATGTGCAGAAGTTCTAATGGCTTAGAGGTGGAAACAACATTTTTGGATTTAAAAGAAGGTTTTGCAAACTTGCCTTTTTGACATGCTTCACACAGAGCATCTGAATTGAACTTCAAATTAGGAAGTCCTCTGACCAGATTGAGTTTGTTAATCTGAGATATTCTTCTCATACTAACATGCCCCAATCTTCTGTGCCAGATCCACTGCTCGTTGTTAACAGACAGAAGACATTTTACATTCTGACTCTTTAGTTCAGAAAGTTTGATTTTGTAAATATTGTTTTTCCTCTTACCATTAAACAGGATAGTCCCATCTTTCTGACTAACAGCTTTACATGATTTTTGATTAAAGATTATATCATAACCGTTATCACTTAATTGACTTATGGATAACAGATTATGCATCAATCCATCTACTAGCAGAACATTATTAATAGAGGGAAGATTTCCATTACCTACAGTTCCAAAGCCAATTATCTTTCCCCTCTGATTGCCTCCAAAGCCAACGTGGCCTCCAGGCTTAAGTTCCAGGCTTTGGAACATATGCCTTCTTCCCGTCATGTGTCGCGAGCAGCCAGAGTCCAGGTACCATGACTCGTGTTTCTGACTTGCTGCTAAAGATATCTGCAACATGTATTATTTTATCATTAGGTACCCAGATTTTCTTGGGTCCTGATTTGTTAGTTTTACCAAAACTCTGGTTGAATTTTGGTTTCAGAGTGCTTACTGCTAGTGTATTTAATATCATGTGTGTGACCATACACAAAATGTGAATTCAGAGGAGTGTGTTTAATGGTTAAGTCCATGACATTCTTTGGTGTAGGAACCTTACCTTGGTATCCTATTCCTTTCCTGCCGTTTCTGCTAACTCCATAGATCATTGAAGCCATTTTGCTTCTATCTATGCTTTTAGCGAGGAACTTCTGGAAACTGTGATCATACTCCTTGATGATCTCATCAGCGTTGCTGGGAGTTTCAGAAATTGGTTCCTTCTGAGAGTTTTGTAAAGTGTTTTCTAATTTTGAAATCTTATTTCTCAGCTCAGAATTCTCCAATTTGAGACTCTCAGTCTTATTAGAGTCAGATTCAAGATTCCTTTTCAGGTCTCTGAATTTAACTCTAATTTGCTGATACCGTTCCAGAATCTCATTAAGGCTTTCAGCAAGTTCAACCTTTGTAAATTTAACAGCAAAGTTAGGAAATACCTCTTCAGTATCTGATTGAGTCTGATTCAGAAGCTTCACTATCTTCTGAGATGTTAGCCATGAGAGCTATGTTTGCCCTCTCATCATCTGATTCTGAGTCATCTTCAGACGAGTCAGAGTCATCCCATGTAGCCATGAGACTTTTCTTCTTCTCTCTTCCAAACTTCTTTTTGGGTTTTTCCCTCTGAAGCTTTGGGCAGTCACTCTTATAGTGTCCTTGCTCATTGCACTCATAGTAGATGATGTCCTTGGTGTTTGGCTTTTTGCTGCTAGAGGAGCCTTCAGATCTTCTGTATCCAGAGGAAGAATCTGTCCTTCTGTATCTGGAAGAAGACTCGTTCTGATCAGATCTTCTGGGATTCCTGTACTTCCTTTGTCTTTGCTTCCACAGTTGATTTACTCTTCTGGAAAGGAGGGAGAGTTCGTCTTCTTCTGATGAGGATCCATCAGATGTTTCTTCAACTGCCTACAAAACTTTAGACTCAAATTTTTTGTTAGATTTTAATGCTAAAGGCTTACCTTGCTTCTGAGGCTCGTCAGCTTCTAGCTCTATCTCATGACTTCTGAGGGAGCTGATAAGTTCCTCCAGAGTGATTTTGTTGAGATCTTTAGCTAGCTTCAGAGCTGTAACCATTGGTCTCCATTGCTTGGGTAAACTTCTGATGATTTTCTTGACATGGTCAGCAGTAGAGTATCCTTTGTCCAGAACCTTGAGACCAGCTACCAGAATCTGGAATCTTGAGAACATTGTTTCAATGGATTCAGATTCTTCCATTTTGAACGCCTCATACTTCTGAATGAGCGCCAGAGCTTTAGTTTCTTTGACCTGAATGTTGCCCTCATGCGTCATTCTGAGTGAGTCAAAAATATTCTTTGCTGTGTCTCTGTTGGAGATCTTTTCATATTCAGTATAGGAGATGGCGCTGAGGAGGATGGTTCTGGCCTTGTGGTGATTCTTGAAGTCACGCTTTTGTTGGTCAGACATTGTTTTTCTATCAATCTTTTGACCGCTTGCATTCACAGGGTGCGTGTATCCATCTGTCACCATATCCCACATATCAGCATCATGTGCCAGAAAGAAGCTTTCAATTCTGTCTTTCCAGTAATCAAAGTTTTCTCCATCAAAGACTGGAGGTTTGCCGCTGAATCTGTCTCTGTCCTCATTGTTGTCATTGCTGGTGTGAGAATAGTTTCCTGCCATTGTGTTTTTCTGACGCTGGATCTTGTACTGACACGGTTAAGTGTTTTAGCTCAAAACCAAGCGCTCTGATGCCAATTGAAGTAGTGAAAAACACAAGAAGGGGGGGTTGAATTGTAAAACTGAAAATCAATGCAATGAACAAGATATTTTTATCCTGGTTCGTTTGATCTCAAACTACTCCAGTCCACCCGTCAAGGTGATTTCGCCTCTCTCCAACGAGGTCTTAATCCACTATATTCAACTGAATATTACAGACTGCTTTAACAACTGCTAAAGCCTTCTTGATGCAAACCACAACCCGGTTTGTCAAGGAAACACTTTCTTACAAAGAAGATAAATCTAAGTGTGTGAATGTTTTCTACAAAACTGTATCACAACTGTGATGTATACACAACTTAAAGCTTAGAAACTAGATTGCTAAACAATGATTGAATAAGAGAATGTGTAGTGTTCAGCAAACTGAGAGAAGGAAGATTTTGATCAGCTTTTATGCGTGTAAAGATTTGGAGAGCATTGGCCAATTCAATCTTCAAAGTCTTGTTTATATAGCACTGAGGTGTTGAACGTTGGAGCAATATTCTTAATTCAATGCTATTAACAAACTTTCCTTATCGGGCAGATCTTGTCTGGAATGAGGCCGTTGGTATTAATTTGCTTTCAATGCATAGTACCGTTGCTTACTTAATGCAAGTTCTGGCTTGGCTTATTCTGATTCTGCTTAGCTGTTGATGAACTGTTGTGTTTCTTTATCAGAGTGTTGAGCGCAGTTCTGTTCATCAGACTTCAGCATATACGTGATTTAATCTTCTGATTCTGACATTCTGATATGGCAACTTATGATGCTGATGTCAGGAACCAAATTTCTGATGCTGATTAGGTGTGATCTTGCTTATATCAATCAGAGTATCTGCAAATCAGAACGTAATAATTTAGGCAGCAGATAGTTCATACATGAATCACATAAATAATATATCTTTTCACTTTGTTATCATCAAAACTTAAACATAGGGTAGTAGATTCAAACTTTGTTCTAACATAATTGAATAGGGGTAGTTGTTACACCCTAAAATTTACCCTCTTGATTTAGTCTTATGTTTAATCATAAACATCATATTCCATTGCATTCTGTGATCGGTGGAAATAGAACTGACTGTTTTTTAAGCTGGTTCGCGAAATGTCGCGGTAAGCAAGAGTTGCCACCGTCTTTTATGTTCTCCAACATGGAAAGGACAAAAGCACAGCAAAATTCCTTTTTCGAGATGTCTCTCGTTTTGGGAGGTAGATTTATAGAAAGGGAAGGTGTTAGCACCTTTTCTATCTGTGGTTATCCATGGGCTCTTAGGTACTTGCTCTTATGTTTTCAAAAATTGTTTGCTTTTCAAGTGTGTGTGTGGGTTTTGAAAAAAGTTTCGTTTTGAAAAATTTCTAAGTAACTCTTGTATCTGTCCTCAAGAGTGTATGAAATATTTGTTTGAAAACCTTTTGAAAGTGTAGGTGCGAAAAGTTGTTTTGTTTGTTTGAAAGAGCAAGTACCCAGGAGAATCTACCTACTCTAAGGAATTAGGTTGTGTAAGAGTCCTTTAGATAGTGCTATCCCGCCATTGAGAGGTAGGTAGCATCGTCGTTGGAGTTATTCAGGTCAATTCGATTATAGGGACAATGTGGTCATCAAAGCAATGGTAGGACGCCTTAGTGGTAACCCTAATGTCCTAGATCGTTTTTATCCGAGGCAACCGTTTCGAGGCAACTGGATCTTTGGACAGGAGGGCGACCTCTAAGACACCCTATACTTGATGACCACGTGGAGGCAACCAGTGAGGCGTACCCTAAGAGTGGCATGTGCATGTGTGTTGTTTCAGTTTATGTTATCTTGTACATGCATTTGTGAGCTACGGATTGGTTTTACTTGCCATACAAGTCTTTCATGCATTTTTTACAGTTAAGAGTGCGGAAAATAAATTACGGAAAGGTAAATCTAGCTATTACAAGGCGCGGGTATATACATCGCCAAAAACAAACCCGTTTGAAAAAAATAAACTGCGAGAAAATAAAAAGCGATAAAGGAGGACCTAATTAACTATTACATTTCTGAGCAGATACATAATCAAAATAATGAATTAAAGCAAATAGACGCGCGAAAGGTTGAATCGGGACGTCCCTAGGGTTTTGACCCTTTTTGAGAAAGAATTGAATTTGTCCTTTTTATTAAATTAATGAAATTAAGCCTAATTACTAATTAATTAATTTATTAAAAGAAAAAATGTTTTTGTGTTTTTTATGTTTTTAATGGAATAAAATAAAAAAAAGAAATTAAAAGTGTCAAAAAACCCTAAGTTTAATTCATTTTTATTTATTGTAAAAGAAAATTGAAATTAAACCTAATTAAACTAGATTAATTTAAATTAGTGTTTATTTACAAAATAATTACCTAAGTGAAATTAATAAAAATAAAGTATTTACATTTTTTAGTTTTTCTGAATTTTTATTGTGAAAATATTAATTAATTAGTTTTAGTGATAATAATAATAATTAGAAGAAAAAAGGTTAATAAATAAAAACGGAAAATATAAAATAAAAGAAAAAAGGATGAACCAAAGGGGGGTTCTGGGCCCAGAATGGAGGTTTGCTAGCAGATTCCAAGCCCATTAACCCCAAGCCTGTGTTGACCTTCTGAATTCCCTGTAGCACGTGTTGACTGGATACATGGTGGTCGTCCACTCTAAGCCATTGGATCGCTGCTTGTAAACACCTGGCGCCTGGATGATTGAGACCTATGGTGGAATGCCTTGTATAGCGCTGCATGAGATCATGTGAAGAAAAGAACAAACAAATATTTTGGGGGACCTGGGATTCGAACCCAGGTCCCAGTGATCATTTGCCAGCGCGTCCTTCCACTGAGCCACTTGCCTTCATTTGTTATTATAACAATAAATAATTATTATATTGATAAATCAAAACAAAGCCTGGAAAAATAAAAATAAAACGCGCATTATTTTAAACGGACGAATGAGAGGGGGACGCGTCAGCGTCTTCTTCCTTTGATACTGGTTTTTTACCTGCGGATTTTTATCTGCAGGTAGTTTCGTAGGCCTTTCTGAAAATCGTCCCTAGGCCATGAAAACCCATTTCAAAACCATGGTTTATCTCGTCCATGTCCCCTGAATCCATCCATACCCATGCTTTGTTCTAATTTCACTTGTAGTCAAAATACCTAAAACGCAAAAAGATGAACCCTAGAATCGGGCACCACGATTCAGGGCCTAAAAACCAAATTGGATAATGCAGTTACGTCAGAAATCAAACAAGTAACATGATTATGCCAATATTTTTGAGAAACAATGCAAGAATAGAGAGTTCAAGTTTCGTGTACAGGGGTGAGTTTGGAAGAACTTAAAGTGCTTGATAGGTGGTCTTAGGATGCGTTTGTGGTTGCTTTGGCTTCAGGGGATGGCAAGGAAGGATGTCACGCTCTCCTTTTGATCTGAAAATGCTTGCAACACCCCTTTTGATCTCACACTTTTTTTGACAACTTTGCACTTTTGCTCTGGCCGTTTCAGTGATCTCTAGGTTGTGAATTAGGTTTGCCACGCTTGCTTATGTAGGTATGAATGAAATTAGGTCAGCAGCTGAGCTTGTATCTTGGTCTAATTAAGTTTAGAGATCTTGTTGACCACCATTAAAGGACTTTCCATGTTTGGAGCAAATTCAAGATTTTGTGCACCAAAAGGCTTGGCACAAAATTATTAGCTGGCACATGACATATAAAAGCCATTCAAGTCACCAAGATGCCATTCCATTAATTTTTTTGATTTTATTTGAATTATTATGGATTTAAAATGAATTAAATCAATAAAAATTAAATAAAATAGAAAAATAAATGTTTGACCTTGAAATTAATCATGGGACACCTGGGTGGCATGACAAGGATGAATCAAGTGGAAGAAAGTGGGCCCTTTTGTCAAAAATTGAAGTTTTAAGGATAGTTGACTTTTGCCATTTCATGAAAATTTCCCAACTTCTCCAATGCATATCTTGCTCAATTTTGATCATATGAACATGTTCTTGGACATTTTGGAAAGGTCTTGAAGTCCTCTAACCAATTCCTTTAGTCCCATGTCATGTGGATTTACCAATCTCAAGTTATGGTCTTTGACTTAAAGTGCATTTTTGTTGACTTTTGAAATTGACCTATAATGTAGAAATTGATAAATTTTTGTGAGAGCATTTCTTATACTTGGAATGTGAAGATGAGTTGAAGGAAATGTCCTCCCCATCAGAATGAGCATTGGATGGGATTTTTCTGATGAACCATGAAAAAGTTATGCCCTGGTCAAGTTACAGTTGACTTTTCAGTTGTCCCAAAATGGAAACTTTTGCATCTTGATGATTTTTGAGCCATTCTTGTGGAATCATGATCAAGACTTGATCAAATGATGATTGTGTGCTCAAAATAAGATGTTGACAAAAAATTTTGACTTTTGATTATCAAATGACCATTTTACCCCTACAGTTGATTGTGAAGCAATTAGGGCTTTTGACTGTGCAACTTGATGTTGTGAGACTTGAAACTTGACATGTAGATGCTTGACAATGTATATAGGCATATGGGACTTTATTGAGCCATTGAAAACCTCAAATTCCTTGAGAGAACCAAAACCCTAGTTTTGACTGGCTTAGGAGGATGTTTGACTGTGCATTCCTTGAGTAGACTTTGAGCAAATTGAGATAATTCTTGCCAAATCATGAAGAATATGGGAGGGCAAATTTTGGGGTACAAAAGTTGCCCCTGTTCAATCTTCTTAAACCTGAGGATGTAGATTGGCTTGCGTGCCTTTCGTGATCCGAAGGTGGAAGATGATTGAATACTAGAGTGCCCAGAAATTTGCACTCACATAGTAGAATATCAGCAATGTGATGTCGGGGATGGGCTTACAGATGCCATTTGGAAAGATAGTGGATAGGGGGATGGGCTTATAGATGCCATCTGGAGATTTGATAGAACCTTGTCGGGAATGGGCTTATAGATGCCATTTGGAAGTGTGTGTCGATCGCGTAAGAGATTCCTTAGCGAGAACTTGCGTACCTGAGAAAGGAAAATGATTTCCCGGCCTGTTACAGGGGTTGATCTTCAAACTCTTCATGCAGATATGCCCTGGCTGGATACAGGTATCGAATCCAAAATCAAACACTCACAGATATGCCCTGGCTAGATACAGGCGTCGAATCTGGAACTGGTCGTCTACAGATATGCCCTGGCTGGATACAGGTATCGAATCTCTAAACTCTTCATGCAGACATGCCCTGGCTGGATACAGGTATCGAATCTACAATCAATCACTCACAGATATGCCCTGGCTAGATACAGGAATCGAATCTGGAATTGGTCGTCTACAGATATGCCCTGGCTGGATACAGGTATCGAATCTCTAAACTCTTCATGCAGACATGCCCTGGCTGGATACAGGTATCGAATCTACAATCAATCACTCACAGATATGCCCTGGCTAGATACAGGTATCGAATCTGGAATTGGTCGTCTACAGATATGCCCTGGCTGGATACAGGAATCGAATCTCTAAACTCTTCATGCAGACATGCCCTGGCCGGATACAGGTGTCGAATCTACAATCAGTTACTCACAGATATGCCCTTGCTAGATAGAAGAATCGAATCTGGAATTGGTCGTCTACAGATATGCCCTGGCTGGATACAGGAATTGAATCTCTAAACTCTTCATGCATACATGCCCTGGCCGGATACAGATATCGAATCTACAATCAGTTACTCACAGATATGCCCTGGCTAGATAAAGGAATCAAATCTGGAATTGGTCGTCTACAGATATGCCCTGGCTGGATACAGGAATCGAATCTCTAAACTCTTTATGCAGACATGCCCTGGCTGGATACAGGTATCAAATCTATAATCAGTTACTCACAGATATGCCCTGGCTAGATACAAGAATCGAATCTGGAATTGGTCGTCTACAGATATGCCCTGGCTGGATACAGGAATCGAATCTCTAAACTCTTCATGCAGACATGCCCTGGCCGGATACAGGTGTCGAATCTACAATCAGTTACTCACAGATATGCCCTGGCTAGATACAGGAATCAAATCTGGAATTGGTCATCTACAGATATGCCCTGGCTGGATACAGGAATCGAATCTCTAAACTCTTCATCCAGACATGCCCTGGCTAGATACAGTTGTCGAATCTACAATCAGTTACTCACAGATATGCCCTGGCTAGATACAGGAATTGAATCCGGAACTGCAACAGTTGATAGTAATCATCTTTGGATTGTCCTTTTTCCTGAAAAGGAAAAACATTAGTTGTGTGCAATGTCATGATGTATGAAATGCCTGATGTCATGATGTTCTCAAAAATAGATGAGATCGTGTCGTATGCACTTTATCATGTATGTAAGTAGGATGTATGAAATGTGAAATGTCCATGAATGTATTTTCGTATAGGAAAATAAATCCTTGACGAATGCCGGGAGCTTGTTGAATCCTGGGTTGATGTTTGAAGAGTAGAGTTCTTCGTTTCCGCTGGGGATGATGATTGCAAGAATAAAGCGGTAGGAGAAGATGACTCCGTTGGGGAATAAACTTGTTGGAGAGATTACTCTGCGGGGAATTACTCTGTGGGAAGAGATACTTCGCTGAGGTTTTGATGATAACTCCACTGGGGATACCGTTGATATGTTTTGTTGGGGATTTTGATGAACTCCGTTGGGGGATAGGAAGAACTTCGCCGAGGACGATCTTTCCGTTGTAATTAGCTAAGGATAACCCAGTTATAAGCTCTGGTGGGGAATAACCTTTGAATAAAGCCGGGGAGAGACGTATGTACTCTGCAGGTGATAAGCTTCCAGAATCTACTAGGGATGAGCTTCCAGAATCTGCCAGGGAGGTGATTCAACTCTCCTGGGGAAACTTTTGGACTGTACTCGGGAATAGCTCCACTGGGTGTCTGTATTCCGCCGGGGAACAATCTTATATTAAGACTTCCGGGGATGCTTGTTAAGGAATATCTACGTACTCTGCTGGGGAATAGCTCCACTGGGTGTCTGTATTCCGCCGGGGAACAATCTTATATTAAGACTGCCGGGGATGCTTGTTAAGGAATATCTGCGTACTCCGCTGGGGAATATTGAGATCTTCTGGGGATACCCAGCTTCTTTGAGGCTGACAGTTGGCTAACTCTGCTTGGGGAGAGTGTCGCTGACTTGCTGGAAATACTGTGCCTTTTCGGGATTGATGAGAGACCAACTCTGCTCGGGGAGAGTATTGCTGGACTTTGTCTTACTCTGCAGGGAGTGGAGATATCTTGGTTACATTCTTCAGCCGAACTTACCTTGGTACCTTGGTGGACAAAGAAACTAGATCGTTTAGACAACTCATTATTGCCCCTGTTTCTGATGTCACCTGTAATTAGTCCTTTGTTTCGCATACAAATATTTATGAGTTAGCAATTAATGTCAAATGCATATATCAAAAATGAACATTGGACGTTCTTCGCAAGACAAAACAGATAAAGGAAAAACAAATGGCAATTTGGCCGGAAAAGTGGATTTGTATTGATTTTTGAATTTGCCTGTAAATAGGCGTTTATGTACAAGAGGCTGACGTCCTAGTAAGAGAACGCCGCCGAACAACATAGAGTTTATACAATTTGTGAAAAGGAAAACAAAACAACTATGTGAAAAATAATCCCACTGGGTTCCAACTCTGTTATCGCCTTTATGTCTTCGAGCGTCTCATCACTTTGCTGCTTAGTTGAAGATGAAGCTGACTGATCGATGTCGTCTGAACCTGATAGTTGATACTGAATTCTGGATGCAAGGTGATCCGATGAGGCATAGTATTACGCTTTTATCCCTAACTTTTTCCTGGACCGCCCTTTCGGGTTTTCAGTCCACCGGGATACCCATTTTTTCCCAAGCCGCCTTTTCAGGTTTTCGACTTACCGGGTGTACAGATTTTTTTCATTTCATCCCTTATTTTTGCCCGAACCCTTTTGGTTCGCCGGGAAGCCCTTATTTTTGCCTAGGTGCGTCAACCTAGCGGGTCTTTTATCATGTGTAGTATCTTTTTACTATGTCCGCATTGGCGGGGTGAGGAAGGTCGTCACCATCCATGGTGGTTAGAATCATGGCTCCTCCTGAGAAGACATGTTTAACCACAAATGGCCCTTCGTACGTAGGGGTCCATTTGCCCCTGGGATCACTTTGAGGAAGAATTATGCGCTTGATTACCAGGTCTCCGACTTGATACTCTTGTCGTCTGAATTTCTTGTTAAATGCCCTGATCATCCGTTTTTGGTACGTTTGACCATGAAAAATAGCGGTGAGTCTCTTTTCATCAATTAGGTTCAGTTGATCAAGTCGATTCTGGATCCAGTCATCTTCGCTCAAATCTGCATCCTTGATTATCCGGAGAGAGGGTATTTGAACTTCAATAGGCAAGACTGCCTCCATGCCATAGACCAAGGAAAAGGGTGTTTCCCCTGTTGACGTCCATGCTGAGGTACGGTACCCATGAAGAGCAAACGGTAACATCTCGTGCCAATCTTTATAGGTCACCGTCATCTTCTGCACAATCTTCTTAATATTCTTGTTTGCCGCTTCGACAGCCCCATTCATCTTCGGCCGGTAGGGAGAAGAGTTGTGGTGCTGTATCTTGAATTGCTCGCAGAGCTCAGTGATCATCTTATTGTTAAGATTGGTACCATTATCCGTAATGATCCTCTCTGGTACACCGTATCGACAGATCAGGTTATGCCGAATGAGCCGTGCCACAACGTTCTTTGTTACCGTAGCATAGGAAGCTGCTTCAACCCACTTTGTGAAGTAATCAATCGCTACCAGGATGAAGCGATGCCCGTTGGATGATGTAGGTCTAATCTCGCCGATCATATCAATGCCCCACATTGCAAAAGGCCAAGGTGCTGTCAAGACGTTCAGAGGAACTGGAGGAACGTGCACCTTATCAGCATAGATTTGGCATTTGTGACAAGTCCGAGAATGTTGATAACAGTCGGCTTCCATTGTGGACCAGAAATATCCTGCCCGAAGGATTTTCTTTGCCATGGTATGTCCAATGGAGTGTGTTCCGAAGGTACCTTCATGTAGCTCTGCCATGATCTTTTCTGCTTCAGTCTTATCCATACAACGCAGTAAGGTTGAATCATGGTTTTGTTTGTATAGAATGCCATTGCTGAGGAAGAACTTTGCAGCGAACCTTCTCAGGAACTTCTTTTCATTAACAGATGCGCCTTCGGGGTATTCTTGAGCTTCCAAGTACCTCTTCACTTCATGATACCAAGGTTTTTCAGTTACCTCTTCAGCCTCAAGATCACAGCAATGTGCAGGTTCATCCAACTTCCAGATAATGATCCGGGGAGCCTTGTTGTCCCATTTGACTTTGAACATAGAGGACATCGTAGCTAGCGCGTCCGCCAACTGATTCTCCTCTCTTGGGAAGTGTTCAAAAGTTATCTCCTCGAAGTGGGGAATCAACGTCAACACATACTCTTTGTAAGGAATAAGATTTGGGTGTTTTGTATCCCACTCGCCTTTGATCTGATTGATCACGAGAGCGGAATCTCCGAAGACACTTAGAAACTTAATCCTTAAGTCAATTGCAGCTTGAAGACCCATGATACATGCTTCATACTCCTCCATGTTGTTGGTGCAGTTGAAACATAGTCGGGCGGTAAGTGGAGTATGAGTGCCCTTAGGGGATATGATCACAGCGCCGATACCATTACCCAAAGCGTTTGAGGCTCCGTCAAAGTGCATAGACCATCGGGATCCTTCCTCAGGTCCTTCATCCGGTCCAGGTACTTCACAATCAGTCACTACCATGATATTCTCGTCTGGAAATTCAAAGTTCATAGATTGGTAGTCATCCACTGCCTGGTGTTCCAAATGGTCTGCCAATACACTTCCCTTGATTGCTTTTTGAGTCGTGTACTGGATGTCATATTCTGTCAAGATCATCTGCCATCTTGCTATTCTTCTGGACAAGGCGGGCTTTTCGAAGATATACTTGATTGGATCCATTTTGGAAATCAACAAAGTAGTATGAGTCAACATATACTGTCTCAGCCGGCGAGCAGCCCATACCAAAGTGTAGCAAGTTTTCTCGAGCAGTGAGTATCGGGTCTCACAGTCGGTAAACTTTTTGCTAAGGTAATAAATAGCGTGCTCTTTTCGGCCAGACTCGTCATGCTTCCCCAGCACACACCCCATTGAGTTGTCCAGCACTGTCAAGTATAAGATTAGAGGTCTCCCTTCAACCGGTGGCATAAGAATGGGTGGTTCTTGGAGATACTCTTTGATTCTGTCGAAAGCGGCCTGACATTCATTGTTCCAACGTACTACTTGATCTTTCTTCAGCAGCTTGAAGATTGGTTCACTGGTAGCAGTTAGATGTGAGATGAATCGGGCAATA
Source organism: Vicia faba (assembly GCA_948472305.1). NCBI lineage: Eukaryota > Viridiplantae > Streptophyta > Magnoliopsida > Fabales > Fabaceae > Vicia > Vicia faba. Next base: position 792,670,371 of record OX451741.1, read on the forward strand.
TAGTTCAGCCGTCCTAGAAAGCCTCTGACTTCTTTTTCTGTCTTGGGAGTTGGCATCTCTTGTATGGCTTTCACCTTGGCAGGGTCCACTTGAATACCTTTGTCACTTACGACGAAACCTAGTAGTTTTCCAGACCTCACCCCAAAGGTGCACTTGTTTGGGTTCAACCTCAACTTGTACAACTTCAGACGGTCAAACAGCTTCTGTAGATGGTCAAGGTGTTCTTCCTCAGTTTGGGACCTTGCAATCATGTCGTCGACGTATACTTTGATCTCGTGATGGATCATGTCATGAAACAAAGCAACCATGGCATGTTGGTAGGTTGCCCCAGCATTTTTCAACCCAAAAGGCATGACCTTGTAGCAAAAGGTGCCCCACTGAGTAACAAAAGTGGTCTTCTCCATGTCTTCAGGAGCCATCTTGATTTGGTTATATCCGGAGAAACCGTCCATGAAGGAGAACACCTTGTGCTGAGCAGTATTGTCAACCAGAACATCGATGTGAGGCAGAGGGAAATCATCCTTAGGGCTCGCCCTGTTCAAATCCCTGTAATCAACACACATTCTGACTTTACCATCTTTCTTCGGCACTGGAACTACGTTGGCAACCCACTGAGGGTAAGAAGTCACTGCTAGAAATCCGGCATCAAATTGCTTCATAACCTCAACTTTGATTTTCTCGGACATTTCTGGACGCATACAGCGGACCTTCTGTTTTACCGGAGGACAGTCTTCCTTGGTAGGCAAGTGATAAACCACAATGTCAGTATCCAACCCAGGCATGTCTTCGTAGGACCAGGCAAATATTTCCACATAATCATGCAGCATCTGAATCAACCGTTGTTTCACACTAGACTCCAGATTGGCACCAATCTTGACTTCCTTTCTGTCTGTCTCAGTACCCAGATTTACCGGTTCCACCGGCTCTTCATGTGGCTGAATGGCCCTCTCTTCCTGGAGTAGCAGTCTTGCCAGCTCACCAGGAACTTCGCAATCATCTTCACCTTCGTCTTCGGCCAAGTTGATCGGATTTTCGAAGTCATAACTGGCAGTAGCAGAGTCGTTACCAGTGGGATCCAGAGTGGATTGGAACCTGTATAGGTGAGTGTGTGTAAATATAGCTGTTTTGCAATATATAAAGAAAGAAAGGGAGCGCAAGATTTGAAATGTGAAAAACGTCCAATGCTTTTATTCATGATATATGAAAGTGACACACAAAATCCCTCATAAATGAAGCCACGGTTCCCTGGGTAAGACACCGGGCCATAAAGTTTCAAATTATTGTTCGTTACAAATTTAAAACAAAGGAGTTCATTACTGAGTGACAAAAGTAATAGGTGTGAAGTCTTTGGAAGTCCAGTTGCTTAGTCCACCGTTGGTCGTCGGGTAGATCCAGCTGTCAAATTCGGATTCCTCCACTTCGTCTTCAATAGCATTCACTCCCGGGTTGGTGATGAATACAGGAGGTCTTCCAATCCTTGCCTTGCAAACAGCCCTCTGAGCTTCTGCAGTGAAACCCAAACCAAACTTGTCAGTCTTCGGAGTAAGATCAGGAAGTCGGCCCCAGTTTGCACACTCACCCTTCTCAACCACGGCCCGGGCATCCTTTAAGGAAGCCATCTTCAGAGGAGAGTCTTCTTCAGTCACAGTCTCTGCTGATGCCAATGTCTGAGGCACCTCTTCAAAATGTTGAAAGGGGGTCTCAATGAACTCCCTGTCCATTTCTATATACTAGAATGAGTTGAGGTGGCTGACCATATATTCTTCCTCCCCCTGAACTGTCACAATCTTCCCTCTGACCGGGTACTTAAGCTTCTGATGTAGTGTGGAAGTCACAGCTCCAGCCTTATTGATCCAAGGGCGACCCAACAAACAAGAATAGGACGGTCGGATGTCCATCACATAAAATGTAGAGTAAAAAACTTGAGAACCGACCCTGATTGAAATGTCAACTTCCCCATGTACCATCCTTTTCGACCCGTCAAAGGCCCGGACAACAATGTTACTAGGCTTCAGCTCCAAACCCTCACAATCCAGCCTGTCTAGAGCTTTCTTGGGCAATACGTTCAACGAGGAACTAGTGTCAACCAACACATGGGCAAGAGTAGTGCCCCTGCATTCAATGGAGACATCCAGGGCGTCGTTATGATTCTTTCCCTTGGCAGTCAGATCGGCGTCAGAGAAACCCAACACATTATCAGCAGTCAAGTTGGCCACACAATCGGTAAATTGATCAGCAGATGTTTCTTGTGGCACATGGGCCGTCTTCAGGAAGGAAATCAGGGCCTTGGCATGGGCCTCTGAACATGACAACAGTGATAGCATGGAAATCTTAGATGGGGTGTGCCCTAGCTGCTCAACGACGTTGAAATCACTCTTCTTGATAATCTTGAGGATCTCTTCCATCTCTTGCTTGGAAGCTTCGACAGTGGTTGTCTTTGGTGCCTCCGTCTGGGCAGGCACATCAGTAACAATCCCTTTTCCCCGAGCGTCAGATGACTCGGCAGCGGGGGTAGAAACAGGAACTTGGTCAGGCAGGGAAGTGGGAACACTTGCAGGTGTGATGACAAGAGGTCTCTGAATTGTTGGTGCCGCAATATCTGGTGAGAACAGCCTACCACTACGAGTAACCTTGGCAGGCCCGGTGATGTTGCTGACACCGGTACTAGTATCAAACTCTTGTTTTACTCCCAGAACATAAACATCTGCCCCATAGTGCCACGGGACAACTTTGTCAGATTTATAGGGGATGGGCCCTGGAACAGTGATGATGATAGGAGCAACCTTCTGAGCAGACATGATTTTGACAGGCTTCTTTGAGGGAGCCTTAGGAGGGTTGTTGAAAATAGTGACAATAGAAACTTCTTCAGTAGGGACAACAGGAACAACAATCTTCTTGAACAGGATCTCTTTGCTATCCATCAGGTTTTGGACGCCTGACTTCAGCAAAGGACAACCAGCAGGTGAAACAGCACATAGATGGCAACCTTTACTACATCCCGGAAATAAACTGGCTAGCAACAGGTTCCTCTTGACAGTCAATAACGGAGTAACAATATCTTCCACGGAGGCTACATACAGGTCTTCTTCCACAGCATTCACTCCATGCTGAGGCATGGGAGCAGTCACAACATTGGGCCTTTCGGGCGCCTTGAACTGTATTTCTTTAGCATCAATAAGGTCCTGAACCTTATTCCTTAGAGCCCAACAATCATCGGTAGTATGCCCCAGGCTGTCAGAGTGATAAGCACAGCGGGCGTTGGGATTGTACTTCGGAGAGGTTGTGTTCACTACCTTCGGAGCTTCTTTGACAGTTACCAGATTGGTTGACAGTAGTTGCGGCAAAATCTGAGACAGGGTCATGTTGAGCCGAGTGTACTGCCTTTTAGGTCTCTCACCCCTTGGCTGATTGTATTGTTGAGGAGCAGCAGCAGGCTTAGAAATAACCACCGCGTTGACAGCTTGGCGGCGTTCCGGTTTATTTTGTCTTCTGGGACCATACACAGCACTGGCTTCCTTCTTGAAGAGCTTCCTTTCAATACTCGAGGAGGCACCCTTCTGTATCTTCCCCGACTTGATACCAGCTTTTATCCTTTCACCAGTCAGAATGAGGTCTGTAAACCCTGCAGAAGAATTACCAATCAGGTGGTTGAAGAATGGACCAGACAGGGTCCCCAAGAACATGTCCACGAGTTCACGGTCAGTCAACGGTGGCTGCACCCTGCCAGCCAGGTCTCTCCACTTTTGCGCGTACTCCTTAAAACCTTCACCCATCCCAAGTGACATACCCTAGAGTTGGGTACACGTGGGAGCGAGGTCGGAATTGTATTGATACTGCTTATAAAATGCAGTAGCCAAGTCCTCCCAGTTTCGAATACTGGCTCCATCTAGCTGATAGAACCATTCGAGTTGAGCCCCTGAAAGGCTATCCTAGAAGAAATGGATCCATAGATTCTTGTCTGCAGTGTAAGGTTGGATCTTCCTTACATAAGAACGGAGGTGCAGTTTAGGACAGGAAGCCCCATCGTACTTCGCAAAGGCAGGCGCCTTGAACTTGTGTGGGATCACCACCCCAGAAGATAAACCTAGATCTCCAAAATCCAACCCAGGCACGCGTTGGATCTCCATGGCATTTAACCGGTCCTCCAGTTGTTTGTACCTGTCCTCAGTAAGAGGGTACTGTTCATCATTGAAATCTGTCTCGTTGTCGGAGACCACGGGACTAGGAACCTCCCTCCCTTGGGGGCTGTCTTTCCCTGCAGAGGAAGTAGCCTGATCAGCCTCATTCTATAGTGTATTCCCAAACCTCCGTCCAGTGTTAAACAGCACAGTCCTCTTCTTCTTCTTCTTCTTCTTTTCCTTCAAGAGCAGAGTCTTCAACTCCTGCTGACCCTGGGCTAAGCTCATTACCAGCTCTTGAAACTGGGCGTTCTGGGCCTGGAGGGCCTTGATAGCTTGTTCAGTAGTAGGTTCAGGATTCATGATGATTGCTGAAATAAACAGCGAAGAAGATTAAGCAACCTGTAGAAAAGAGTACCTGTTATGCACATGATGCATGATATGCTATTTATGCAATGCATTCAAGGGTTCGAAAGTTCAAATTCGTTGTAGACAAAAAGGAACACACGTCATATTAAGAAATAATTTGTTCAGTACATCAGGGCCTCATGGGCAAAACATTACAAAACACTTAATCCCAAAAGACACTGCGCATCCTCTTTGGAGCGATGTAGGTGTTGAGGGTCTTTTCCTCGTGAAGTATACGGGTGAGCTCCAAGACCTTCTTCTCACTGGCATGTAGACTGGTTTCAAGAGAATTCCGCTCTTCCTTGAGTTGGATCCAGCTTTTTTGCATTTCTTCGCAAGACGTTGGCATGTCAGGATGTTGAATGGTGTATGGAACCTCTCCTTCCAAAACTGGCTCTTTGATCACGGGGAGAACATGAGGATATGGCATCACAAGCTTCTGGGAGCAGGCTCGTACCCACTTGAGATAAGGCTCAAGGGGGATGGAGTTCTTGTGCCCCAGTGTCTTACTATCTACCCTGTTAGGCATCCTCCAAGCTCTGATGAATCTCTGGCGAAGTCCTTGTGCATCGTTGTCGAAGTCAAAAACTATGTCAGGAATCAACATGTCATGAGGGCCGTCCCTCCGAGCATATCCAAACTGTCTCAAAGACAGACATGGGTTGTAAGTAATGCCCCCCATAATTCCAAGTAAAGGAACATTAGGAAACTCTCCGCAACGATCAATGATAGTGACGTTTTCTCTGGACCGAGAACACCAATGTATATCAGCATATGTAAGAGTCACCAATCGTTGTGACCATCTCAAACCCCGCTCGTTCTTCAAAACTGATTATGGAAGGTGCGAAATAAACCACCTTGCCAGGAGAGGAGTGCAGCACATGAGAACACCTCTTTTTCTCATGGTTCGAGTGTAACATGAGTGGAGGATGTCCCCAAGCAATGTAGGTAAGGGATTCCTAGACATGAAGATCTTGACAGCATTGATATCTATAAGCTGATCCGGATTCGGGAACAACACTAACCCATAGACAAGGAGTGCCACAACTTCTTCAAAGGCTTGTAGGTCAAGGGAATTCCAACATTCTTGTACTTTCTTAAAAAGGAACTTTGCCAAGAATCCTTTGATACCACTTCTAGTTTCCCAATGCCCCTTGATGTCAGATGGTTGCAGGCGTAGTGCTTTAGCAACCTCTTCAAGTTTTGGTTCCCTTTTCGTACCGTTGTAGGGTAGTTGACTAAGAATAGGAACCTTTAGAAGTTAAGAGAACTCTTCCAAAGTAGGCACCAATTGATAATCCGGGAAAGTAAAACAGTGGTGCGAAGGGTCAAAGAATTGGAACAACACTTTCACCATATCCTCTTCAATGTTGGTATTGACCAAGCTGATGAGTCTACCATGCCTTTCACTGAAGGAAGAGTTCTCGGGAATCCTGGATGTAAGCTCCTTAATCTGAGGAGGAATCCTTACAAGATTGACCTGAATTGTCTTTCTGCGGATAGTTTCCATGTCCTACAAAACAAGAACAAAGATGAAGATTCGAACTCTTGAAGTGGTTAGTGGATGCATATGATGCTGTATGATGCCATGATGTTATGATGTTATGATAAAAACACATCACAAGTATTCACAAAAAGCAAACATGATAAGGCACACAAGTCACACCAGATAGCCCTTAGAGTTTAGGCCAGCATGAAGTTTAGGGTACTACCCTCTTGAAGCTGGTGGGCTCAAAACGTGTCCTATCAAAAGTAACCGGGTTCTAAGGAGCTCAATATCATTGGGTTGTTTTCTGTGTTCATTGTTTTGATTTAGCCACTGAACTTGCGATCAAAATATTCCAAGAAAACAACCCTCAATGAGTGTAGTATCGAGTATCAACCAACTTCGGACTGCACCAAAGTCGGTCATCTCACTACCCCTAAAGAGGCCAGGATGGTCAAGTAAGGTTCCTAAGGTCAGTTGATGCTTCACGATACCACACGGCGGCCCCGTACTCTCCTTGACTTGACTCAAGGGTTACCGGTACTCACCAAAGTGCCACATCAACGTAGCAAACTGCTTCAACCGTGTCGGTATACCCCACACAGTTCCCTCACAGTTTGTTGCTACTTTCTAAAAGGTATCCCCCATATCCGGGTTAGGATCTATGAAACTCCAAGACAGTCCCACAATATTAAAGCAAACAAAGCAAGCAATTGAAAACATAAGAGTGGTCTAGTCCTAAGGTACACCTCACTTATTAGTCTCCCCAGCAGAGTCGCCAATTCTGTGATCGATGGAAATAAAACTGACTGTTTTTTAAGCTGGTTCGCGAAATGTCGCGGTAAGCAAGAGTCGCCACCGTCTTTTATGTTCTCCAACATGGAAAGGACAAAAGCACGGCAAAATTCCTTTTTCGAGATGTCTCTCGGTTCGGGAGGTAGATTTATAGAAAGGGAAGGTGTTAGCACCCTTTCTATCCGTGGTTATCCACGGGCTCTTAGGTACTTGCTCTTATGTTTTCAAAAATTGTTTGCTTTTCAAGTGTGTGTATGGGTTTTGAAAAAAGTTTCGTTTTGAAAAATTTCTAAGTAACTCTTGTATCTGTCCTCAAGAGTGTATGAAATATTTGTTTGAAAACCTTTTGAAAGTGTAGGTGCGAAAAGTTGTTTTGTTTGTTTGAAAGAGCAAGTACCCAGAAGAATCTACCTACTCTAAGGAATTAGGCTGTGTAAGAGTCCTTTAGATAGTGCTATCCCACCATTGAGAGGTAGGTAGCACCGTCGTTGGAGTTATTCAGGTCAATTCGATTATAGGGACAATGTGGTCATCAAAGCAATGGTAGGACGCCTTAGTGGTAACCCTAATGTCCTAGATCGTTTTTATCCGAGGCAACCGTTTCGAGGCAACTGGATCTTTGGACAGGAGGGCGACCTCTAAGACACCCTATACTTGATGACCACGTCGAGGCAACCAGTGAGGTGTACCCTAAGAGTGGCATGTGCATGTGTGTTGTTTCAGTTTATGTTATCTTGTACATGCATTTGTGAGCTACGGATTGGTTTTACTTTCCATACAAGTCTTTCATGCATTTTTTACAGTTAAGAGTACGGAAAATAAATTGCGGAAAGGTAAATCTAGCTATTACAAGGCGCGGGTATATACATCTCCAAAAACAAACCCGTTTGGAAAAAATAAACTGCGAGAAAATAAATAAAGCGATAAAGGAGGTCCTAATTAACTATTACATTTCTGAGCAGATACATAATCAAAATAATGAATTAAAGCAAATATACGCGCGAAAGGTTGAATCGGGACGTCCCTAGGGTTTTGACCCTTTTTGAGAAAGAATTGAATTTGTCCTTTTTATTAAATTAATGAAATTAAGCCTAATTACTAATTAATTAATTTATTAAAAGAAAAAATGTTTTTGTGTTTTTTATGTTTTTAATGGAATAAAATAAAAAAAAGAAATTAAAAGTGTCAAAAAACCCTAAGTTTAATTCATTTTTATTTATTGTAAAAGAAAATTGAAATTAAACCTAATTAAACTAGATTAATTTAAATTAGTGTTTATTTACAAAATAATTACCTAAGTGAAATTAATAAAAATAAAGTATTTACATTTTTTAGTTTTTCTGAATTTTTATTGTGAAAATATTAATTAATTAGTTTTAGTGATAATAATAATAATTAGAAGAAAAAAGGTTAATAAATAAAAATGGAAAATGTAAAATAAAAGAAAAAAGGATGAACAAAAGGGGGGTTCTGGGCCCAGAACGAAGGTTTGCTAGCAGATTCCAAGCCCATTAACCCCAAGCCTGCGTTGACCTTCTGAATTCCCTGTAGCACGTGTTGACTGGATACATGGTGGTCGTCCACTCTAAGCCATTGGATCGCTGCTTGTAAACACCTGGCGCCTGGATGATTGAGACCTATGGTGGAATGCCTTGTATAGCGCTGCATGAGATCATGTGAAGAAAAGAACAAATAAATATTTTGGGGGACCTGGGATTCGAACCCAAGTCCCAGTGATCATTTGCCAGCGCGTCCTTCCACTGAGCCACTTGCCTTCATTTGTTATTATAACAATACATAATTATTATATTGATAAATCAAAACAAAGCCTGGAAAAATAAAAATAAAACACGCGTTATTTTAAACGGACGAATGAGAGGGGGACGCGTCAACGTCTTCTTCCTTTGATACTGGTTTTTTACCTGCGGATTTTTATCCGCAGGTAGTTTCGTAGGCCTTTCTGAAAATCGTCCCTAGGCCATGAAAGCCCATTTCAAAACCATGGTTGATCTCGTCCATGTCCCCTGAATCCATCCATACCCATGCTTTGTTCTAATTTCACCTGTAGTCAAAATACCTAAAACGCAAAAAGATGAACCCTAGAATCGGGCACCACGATTCAGGGCCTAAAAACCAAATTGGATAATGCAGTTACGTCAGAAATCAAACAAGCAACATGATTATGCCAATATTTTTGAGAAACAATGCAAGAATAGAGAGTTCAAGTTTCGTGTACAGGGGTGAGTTTGGAAGAACTTACAGTGCTTGATAGGTGGTCTTAGGATGCGTTTGTGGTCGCTTTGGCTTCAGGGGATGGCAAGGAAGGATGTCACGCTCTCCTTTTGATCTGAAAATGCTTGCAACACCCCTTTTGATCTCACACTTTTTTGACAACTTTGCACTTTTGCTCTGGCCGTTTCAGTGATCTCTAGGTTGTGAATTATGTTTGTCATGCTTGCTTATGTAGGTATGAATGAAATTAGGTCAGCAGCTGAGCTTGTATCTTGGTCTAATTAAGTTTGGAGATCTTGTTGACCACCATTAAAGGACTTTCCATGTTTGGAGCAAATTCAAGATTTTGTGCACCAAAAGGCTTGGCACGAAATTATTAGCTGGCACATGACATATAAAAGCCATTCAAGTCACCAAAATGCCATTCCATTAATTTTTTTGATTTTATTTGAATTATTATGGATTTAAAATGAATTAAATCAATAAAAATTAAATAAAATAGAAAAATAAATGTTTGATCTTGAAATTAATCATGGGACACGTGGGTGGCATGACAAGGCTGAATCAAGTGGAAGAAAGTGGGCCCTTTTGTCAAAAATTGAAGTTTTAAGGATAGTTGACTTTTGCCATTTCATGAAAATTTCCCAACTTCTCCAATGCATATCTTGCTCAATTTTGATCATATGAACATGTTCTGGGACATTTTGGAAAGGTCTTGAAGTCCTCTAACCAATGCCTTTGGTCCCATGTCATGTGGATTTACCAATCTCAAGTTATGGTCTTTGACTTAAAGTGCATTTTTGTTGACTTTTGAAATTGACCTATAATGTAGAAATTGATAAATTTTTGTGAGAGCATTTCTTATACTTGGAATGTGAAGATGAGTTGTAGGAAATGTCCTCCCCATCAAAATGAGCATTGGATGGGATTTTTCTGATGAACCATGAAAAAGTTATGCCCTGGTCAAGTTACAGTTGACTTTTCAACTGTCCCAAAATGGAAACTTTTGCATCTTGATGATTTTTGAGCCATTCTTGTGGAATCATGATCAAGACTTGATCAAATGATGATTGTGTGCTCAAAATAAGATGTTGACCAAAAATTTTGACTTTTGATTATCAAATGACCATTTTACCCCTATAGTTGATTGTGAAGCAATTAGGGCTTTTGACTGTGCAACTTGATGTTGTGAGACTTGAAACTTGACATGTAGATGCTTGACAATGTATATAGGCATATGGGACTTGATTGAGCCATTGAAAACCTCAAATTCCTTGAGAGAACCAAAACCCTAGTTTTGACTGGCTTATGAGGATGTTTGACTGTGCAATCCTTGAGTAGACTTTGAGCAAATTGAGATGATTCTTGCCAAATCATGAAGAATATGGGAGGGCAAATTTTGGGGTACAACACATTCATACATGGTGTAGGGATCAAGGTATTTTGGTTTATCAAGCCTCCCTCAAGCTTTGGAAGATTGATTATATTGACAAGTTGCTCAAGGAGAGCCTTATCATCTAAACCTCTTGATATTTCAAGCCCAAAGGTGACACATATCTCAAGATATCTCATCCACCTCATTGGATCATCAGAAGATTGAGTTTTGTGTTATATATAAGGAGAATCACTTCCTTTTTGATTCATCAATCAAAATTAGGGTTTTGCCCAAGTTGGAATTATTAGGGTCTAAATGATCCAAGTATTGAAGCATCATTCTTATCATCATTGGAATCAATTTTGTTCAAAAAGCCTCTCTTGATGCCCAGGGGAATTAGGGGTTTGAAGCTTGACCAGTTATCTCCTAATGCAGATTGCAAAATTAGGGTTGGGGTTTTAATCATGGATTCTTTAGAATTTTGAGTGGAAAATCTTGCCATAGACTCTATGTGTTTTTAATGTGATATGTTTGAAGTTTTGGTTCACTAATTTTGAAGAAAAGTGGTTCAATTGAATCAAAAGGGCAAAATAGTCATTTTACTCAAAATGAACAAAGTCAAAGTTAACCATGTGGACTTTTAGTCAACATGAAGCATTTGACATGTATTTTCATGTGGGATGATCATTGATGATTTATTTTGATGAGAACTGCAAGTTTATGAGATTACTTGGGTTTGAAGTTATCTTGGTGATTGAAAATTTCACTAAGTGTCCTTGATTTTTGGCCTGACTTTTCAAGGGCATAACTTTCTCATTTTTCAGGGGATTTTGGTGGTTCTTTTTTACAATTGAAGTTGGGAAAAAGATCTACAAGGGCCCATAGAGGACAAAAACACACTTCATACTCAAAATAGAAAGTTATGAGCCTTTGAAATTTAGGGCAAGTTGGGCATTTGTTGAGGCACCTTGGGCGTCTAGCCAAGCAAGGCAAGGCATTTGGCCTAGGAAATTCATTAAACAGTTGGTAACATACCTATATCTTTTGGTTCAACGCATAATTCAAAAATGTTCCTCGTGCATTTTGAAGAGGGCTATGGAAGCTTCTCTTTGAGCTTGGAATCAATCAGTTTGATTTAAATTCGAAAGAGTTGTGGTTTGAGGAAGTTGGGTGCTGAAACTGGATTCGAGGGGGCTCTCTCCGATTTCCTTCAGCTTAGACCATTTGAGTTGGCTTTGTGTGTTGGTTGAAGCCTCCTTGTTCTCCCTTTGGTTTTCTTCAGCTTGGAGCATTCGAAGTGTGACTTTGTGGGCTGGTCGAAGCCTCATTTCTTTCTCTCTTCGATTTGAACTAATTGAAGTGTCATCTTTGTGGGCTGTTCAAAGCCTCATTCTTTTTTCTTCGTTTGGACATTCAAAGTGGGTTGGTCGAAGCTTCCTTTTGCCCTCTTTGTTTTCCCTCAATTTGGATATTCTAATTGATCTTGAAGGGTGGTCGAAGCCTCATTTTTTCTCCCTTTGATTTGAAATAATTGAAGTTTCGTCCTTGTGAGCTGGTCAAAGCTTCATTATTCTTGCTTCAGTTTGGATCATTCAAAGTGGCTTTGAGGGCTGGTCGAAGCCTCTTTATTTTTACTTTGATCTCTCTTCGTTTGGACATTCAAAGTGCTACCTTGAGGACTGGTCGAATCCTCATTCTTCTTTCTTCGTTTGGACATTCCAAGTGGGCGGGTCGAAGCCTCATTTCTTTCTCTCTTCGATTTAAACTAATTGAAGTGTCATCCTTGTGAACTTGTCGAAGATTTATTCTTCTTGCTTCAGTTTAGACCATTTAAAGTGGCTTTGAGGGATGGTCGAAGCATCTTTTTTCCTACTTTGGTCTTCTTCAATCTGGACCATTCGAAATGACCTTGGGCTAGTTGAAGTCTCATTTCTGCTCCCTCCGTTCTTTCTCATTTTTGGACCAATCAAAGTGTTTTATTGAGCAGGCTAGCGCGCACGCAGTCTTGGGCAAGTTGGTTTGAGTTTCCCAAAAATCCTAAGCCTCATATCTTGCTCATCCCTCCATCATTTCTTTCGAACCTCAGCTTGTTTCGAAGCTTAGAATATGTTCTTTAATTGGCTTAAGGAAAATTTGAGAACGCACGAGCCAAATTTTCTATGGCCTCATTTAGAAATCAACTAACTATTGGTGCACTCGTGGGTCATGTAAGTTGCAGGGTTTTTTACATCCTTCAATTTTGACTATTGGTGCACGCGTGGGTCATGCATATTGCAGGTTTTTTACATCCTTCTATTCTGACTTTTGGTGCACACGTGGGTCATACAAGTTACAGATTTTATACACCCTTCGACTCTGTTTGGTTTCACGGTGATATTGCACATTCTTGGCATGAACCACACACATCGTTTCTTACTCCTTTTGGCCAAACAATCACACTTTCCTTGCCTCCCCATGCTTTCTACATTTTTACCGAAATTGGTAATTTTCATCACAAGAAAATCAGTCTGATGTGCAATCCTTGCCACCTCACCCCCTCACGCTTTGTTTTCCTCACTCATACAATTCATAGCTCATCAAAACGTAGCATAAAAATCCAAGTAAACAAACAAAACGCAAGCACATGGTCTCACATTTCCCTTTTCCTGTTTTGGCCAGATTGCCCCCCAACAGTTTTCTATGAGCTATGACCATATTTCCTTCACTCTGAGACTCTATATAAACACTACATTTCTCGTTCAAAAGGGGGTGAAGGAGGAGAAAGAAGGGAGAGTCAGAATCGAAGGAAGTCCCCATTTAACTTCTCATTTCTTTTTCTCTACAAGATCAAACGAACTACTGATTTCACTTGCTCTAGTCTTCATTTCTTCACTCAAACACCTTCATTGGAACTCAAGGAAACTGTACAGAAGGATTTCTTGTTAGACGTCAGAGACACCAAGTGAATTTACTTTTTACTTTTGTAGGTATGCTCACTAAATCCGAACCTTAATTTGGACATGAATGGAAGTGTTTTAAGTTGTGCATTGCGCTTATAGTTGGCCAATCATTAGGATTGATGTATATTTGAGCTTTGATTCAAGCATATCTGGTGAAATCGTGCTTCTGGTTTTGATGTTTGCAGCGTGTTTTTTTTCTATTTATTGAGATTTGATTTCTCGATCTATGATTGATTCTAAGTTTGATTCGAATTGCATGTTGTGGTATGATATGTTAGGTTTAATTTGAGCTTAATTTCATGGATTTTGGTTGAGAATCGTGTTTGTTTGATGGATCTGAAATGAGCATGTTGGAACTGTCAGAAATGAGTTATTGCTTGGCCTGAAGGTTGAAGATAAAGCGTGGCACCTCCTCATTGGTCTATTTGGATTTCACATTAATTTGAATTTTGCTTTATAACTGGATCTTTCATGATTTTATTTCTTGATCAAGACTTGATGAAAAATTCTGAAAAAGTTCATGGAATCTAAAAATAATATTTCTCACCTACTGCATTTTTTAAAGATTTTTTTTGAAAAATTTTTGGTTGGTTTTTTAATTCGTGTGACTAATCAATGGTTTATTTGTTATTTGATTTTATTTTGACATTTCCTTTGCTTCAAAAATTCCACAAAAAATCATAGAAGCTTATTTTTAATTCTAATATTTGAATATAATTTTGGTTGAATATTTTTCTGACTTTTGTTTAGAATTTTTCTTTAAAATGTGAATATTTATTTAATTGTTTAATGGTTTAAATTTTGATTTTATTTCTGACTTTTCCTTAATGAAAAAAATTGAAAAATAAGTTTTCGGATCTATGGAGTTTTCTCTATTTGTGAATGATTTTTGTTTGAATTATTTATGATTGAAACTTTATTAATTAATAATTGAGTTTAATTTCTGAATAGTTAGGGTTTAGATGATCCCCTTGTTTGATTTCATTCTAAAAACCAATTTCCCTTAAGTTTCAATTGAAGTCAGCCCTTGTTTCAAGTTCATAGATGGATTGAGGATCTCAAAAATATTTTACTTTAATTAATTGATGAGGTTTGGTGTTTTCTATTGATTCATTTTGAAAACTTGTCTAGATTGGTGGTTTTACAAACTAGTTTTGATGTTTGAAGCTTACTTGATCCTTTCCTCAACCATCAATGAACTTGAGACTTACATTTTTGACTTCTATACATCTTAAAGATGCTGAGATAATTTTTGTTTGAATTATGGAAGTCTATTTCTATTTTTTGATGAATTTTCAAACTGAAAGTATCCAAGGGATGTTGCATATCTTGTTGCAATTTGTTTGATGGCCAATGAACTTGTGTGAGGCCTGTAATTTTGGAACCTAATGATCATGTTGCTTCTATTTCCTCACATAAACTCAAGTTAATTCACTTAATTTCCTCATAATTGAATGTTGAGCCTTTTGATGCATGCTTTGTAATTGATGTTTTCTTATTGATTTTCACTTTGGAACTTGAGCTTTTAACTTGAGTTTGAGGTCATCAAGTGGCCAATGATAATATGTATAGAAATGATACTTCAATGATAGTTTCATAAGGACTTGAGAATAATTGATCTCTAGTGCTAGAACCAATTTCATTCATGTATGAATTTGATGTTCTTATCTTTTCTCATCCTGAATCTTTGAGGTATATTGAATGCACTTGTGCAACATGTATTAGGATCAACATTATAACCTTTTGATTATATCCTCATAGCATGTTAGAAACTTTATTTCAAGTTCTTGAATGGTTTAAAGCCTTCTAACTTTGCCTTTGTTTGAATTCCTTTCATTGTTAATTTGAGATCTAAGCTTTGTGAGGCATTTTGTGAAATCCCCCTTCTATTGTGCTTGTGAATCATGATGAAATAAATGAGTATGATTGAGTAATGGTTGCTAGTGACTTCCAAGGTATTTGAATGTATTCTTCTCAAGCTCCTATGATCCTTGATTGATATTTACTTGTCAATTCAACATGGTGATAAAAAGGAGCAACAGTTCTTTAGCTTTGACATATTTGTTGCCTATGCCTACTTGGTGTTTACCATATCTAATGCTTTGATATTTACTACTATGTTCTTACCGTTGCCTTGTTATGTCATCATCCATCCCTCATCTAATTCACCATTTCTTCTTGAGATCACTAATTTGTCTGTTGAATGTGCGAGGTACTCTGAGAAAGTTGTCCATTTTGACTTGATGCGGTAGTGTTCCACTTTATTTGTGGAACGCAATTGGCTATGCTTGCACATTTCTTGTGCTTTGTATATTTGATAGTTTTTGCAGGATATATATGTGATTGTGATTGCTATGCACCACTTGTGGGACATGTTCATATTTGAAGCCTAAATGCTCATATTCAATGGAGTGATTTCTTACTTGATTTGTTTATTGATGCTAGCTTTCTTGAAGTTCTCTGGGTTTCTTTCTCTCATTTAGTTACTACGGACAATTATCCATTTGGTATTGCACTACTACCCTTTTATCTCTGCCCTTATCGCTTTCCTTTCCATGTCAAGTAGGAATAAAGATGTATGATGGGGACTTCCGTTGCTGATATATGTCAGGAGTCCCCCTGGTTTATTAAAGACCTGTTTAAGGCAATTCCGTCGGTGTGCTAATTGTGATTGTTTAAAATCCTACCTTCGAAGTAGGAATTATGCATATATGTTTATATTTGTGCCCACATTATATTACAGATATTAAGTCCTCAAAAGGAGGCGAGCGGGGAAGGTTCTGTAATTGACCCCCGCATATTCTAGGTTGTGTCATCCTTAGCTCACGTGGTACATTGATGCTTAGACTTTGTGCAGATCATATGTATCGAGTACGTCAATTGGGTAAGGGTTCTGCGATCAAACCCCCACGCTTTGTCAGGAGTTCGCATTGGCCAATGCTGACACTTTGTGATCGTTCATATTATCTTCTGTCGTCTACCTCGATCTTTTATATCTTGGTTAGGTGCACATTCGCTTTGAACAACACATTTATCTTATTTCATCTGTCTCCCACTTGTTTGCTTCGGGTGATCCACTCCCCTTAGCTAAAGCATTTCTCTTCATATCCCTCATCCCCTGAGTCAGTATGCCCCGATTGCGTGCTTTTGCCAAAGCACTTATTTGTTTACTTGTTTGGTATTTACCATGCTCCCTTAGGATTGCTCGTGTAGGGTTAGTCCTCGAGCTAGACATTAGGATAGGTATCTAGGCATGCTAACATAGGGTAGGAATTCCCCTTTTCATCCTCAACCTTAGGATCAATCATTGTATCATAATATTAGGGATAATTTTAGGCTAGTCTCCCTTAGTTATTTTGTTTCTTTTTTCCTTTCTTTTCATTCTTGCATCTTAAAACTAAAACTTCTTCTTGGAAAATCATAAAATATCTCTAATGAACTTAAACCCTTCTTTTAAGTTAAAAAAATACAAACCAATCTTAATTGCTTGTGTGCCTTCCTGTTTTATTTTAAACTTTGTCAGATTGATGTTCTTCCTTCCTTACCATGACATGTTTGTTATCCTACTTTGATTCTCAATATCGTTATTATGTATGATGTTTTGTTCTCTAGTTTATTAATGTTTCGCCATCTTTGCCATATTATCTTCCTATCTCTTAGCCGATGTTTCGCCATTGCACATTCTTTTAGCCGGTGTTTCGCCATCGCATATGTTTGTTATCCTAATTTGATTCTCAATATAATTGTTAGGTGTGATGTTTTTTTCTTTGTTTCATTGATGTTTTGCCATCTTTTCCATGCTATCTTCCTATCTCTTAGCCGATGTTTCGCCATCACACATTCTTTTAGCTGGTATTTCTCCATCACACATGTTTGTTATCCTACCTTGATTCTCAATATCGTTGTTAGGTGTGTTGGTTTGTTCTCTGGTTTATTGATGTTTATCCATCTTTTCCATGTTATCTTCCTATCTCTTAGCCGATGTTTCGCCATCGCACATTCTTTTAGTCAGTGTTTCACCATCGCACATGTTTGTTATCCTACTTTAATTTTCAATATCATTGTTAGGTGTAATGTTTCACCATCTTGTCTGATATTTTGCTATCATGTTGGTCTTTTACCGCCTTATCTGAGTTTGTGTTTCCATGCGATGTCTTGTCATCTCTTTTTGCTATTATATCATTATTGTTGACATTTTGTTGTTATATCTGATGTTTTGCCATTTTGTCTGTTGCTTTTATTTCCTTAAACTAAAAAACATAAACCAACCAAAATATATGAGCCGAACTACGGATGCTCTGATTCCTTAAAGGGGATACGTAGGCACTGGTGTAGGGCCCAAGCGAGCACAACTTTTATTTTCCCTACATATTTTCTCTTTTCTTTTGCATACATTCCCTCTTTGCATTTTCTTTTAGCTATTAAGCTTTAGATATAGATTTACACACCCTTAGATTAGAACAAACAAGAGTGGATACCGTAGAGTACTATGGTAGTGTGGGGTGCTAATACCTTCCCCTTGTGTAACAGACTCCCTTACCCGATCTCTCGGTCGCAAGATCGTGATTTCACCCTCTTCAGGTTTTCTCGATGTTTACCTTTCCTTTCTTGCGG
Source organism: Vicia faba (assembly GCA_948472305.1). Taxonomy (NCBI): domain Eukaryota; kingdom Viridiplantae; phylum Streptophyta; class Magnoliopsida; order Fabales; family Fabaceae; genus Vicia; species Vicia faba. The sequence goes on from OX451741.1 coordinate 792,688,338, forward strand.
GATAAAAGACGTTTGATGGCGACTTGTTTTATACTCATTATCAGATGATGGTTCGGCCGGTTGTTTCATGCGATAAATGGTCATTGTCCATAATAGTAAGTGTTGCAACACTGCCAGAAAGATGTTTGCTTGATCATTCGTGACCCTTTGCTGGAATGCATGTTTAATCCCCCAAGTGACTCAGATGGAGATCTGCCCCTGGCTATTGGGCACTTTTGTAGAGATTCCTTGAATCTTGACTTGACTGCCCCATATCAGTTACACACCGTGCCATGCCCCTTGATTATGAAAGGCCTATTACTGGAAATGTCTTTCCATCTAGGTGGTTCTGTCCACCGAGAGGATTTCTGTTCATCGAATATCCGTCGTGCGAATTTCTCTACTATTGAACAAATAGTCATATGCAAACAATGATATTTTAAAAAAATGCAAAGCTTATGTTTGTCTTGAAGTTTTTTGAAAATGCATTTTTTAGTAAAATAAACAAATTTTGTAAGAATGTGATATCAACTCAGGATTTATGGTAAACCTTACAAGAGTCAGGATACCTTTTGTAACAGTATACTTTCGAAATAACATGTGCTTCAGCTAGGACTTTTTAGGGTTATAGCATGATCTGGTTCACGGTTTAAGAAACAAAGGATAAAGGCTCAAACTTTATTTGTACCCAACCCATTCTACGTGATGTTCTTCAGTCTTACACTCAATTAACTGCCCTGATGTCCCAGTGATGGTTCAGAAATTGAACGTTTGTTTTGAGAAGGAAGTTAATTTATAACCTTTTCCTTTTGTTGAGGATTTGTAACGTCCCTTTTTTTTAAAATTTTATTATCCTTATTTTTGCCTGAACTGTTTCTTTTACGATTACAGTCAGCGGGATGCCCCCGTTTTTTCTTAAGTCTCTTTCATAGGTTTTGACTTAACGGGCTTTTCTTTTGAGAGATAACGACTTTCTATTTTAATGATTATGTGGAACCATCACCATCTTTTATTTTGGAAAGGCGTCTTCAACATCACTCGTCGCGTATGAAGAGAAAGCTTGTGATCGAATGCACCTTTGAATAATTGAGAAACTAACCTACCCCAGGTTATGATTAAGGATTTTAATTTGTGAGAAAATAAAAAATCCTACTTCTTAGGCTCAAAGGGGTTGACTAGGGGTTATCTTCCTTATAACTCCACTATTTAGCATTTGAAAGAACGCCTATACATCGCGGGCCAGGTCAGTCCAAAAGCATATTGTATAGATTGTGGTATCGTTTTCGTCATCCTCCCTCTAAAAGCCTATAGCTTTTAATCAAGAGTCGAATATCATAAAAAAGAAGTAAAAACACAGTTTGAACATAGTGAATATGAATGAATTGATTCAAGACAAACTTATATGCAGCATTAATGAAAACATAGTTTGACATAATGGATAAGCGTTCAAACAAAAGAAATTACAATTGAAAATTCAAAATGAACTAGACACTCTCAATGATTTGGCATGGGAGCGGTGATCACATTGGGACCCTTATGAGGGTCAAATTCAATCTCTTTGCTGTTGATCGAATCTTGAATATTGTTCTTCAAAGTCCAACAGCTGTCGGTGTCGTGCCTGGGACTATCAGAAGGGTAGGCACATTTTACATTTGGATTGTACTTAGGAGAGGAGGTATTGGGGTTTTGAGGAGGATCTTTTAGTGTAATCAGTTCCGCTTTTAACAAATGTTGCAACGCTTGAGACAATAGCATATTAATCTTAGCGTACTACCTTTCTTGAAACTTTATCCTACGCTTATTGCCACGTTGTGGTTGAACAGGCGTATCATTAAGAGTTAACACCGCTCCCACAGACTGATGGTGGTTTTTTTTACTATGACCTCTTTGACCATAGACAACATTATTTTTTTTACCACCAAACAACCTCTTCTCAGCATTAGAAGGTGCGGCCATCGTAATCTTCCCACTCTTGATACCGCTTTCGATCCTCTCCCCAGTAAATACCATCTCTGAAAAACCAGACAAAGAACTCCCTATCAGCAAATTGAAGAACGGGCCCGTCAGAGTTCCCATGAACATGTCTACCATTTCCCGATCAGTCAGAGGAGGTTATACCCTGCCATCTAAATCCCTTCATATATGTGCATACTCCTTGAACCCTTCTCTTGAGCCCATGGACATATTCTGCAATTGCACTCGAGTTGGTTCCAGGTCAGCATTGTATTGGTAATGCTTGTAGAAAGCAGCAGCTAAATCTTCCCAGGTATGAATGTCGGTTCCTTCCAACAGATAAAACCACTCCAGTTGAGTGCCATCCAAACTTTCTTGTAAGAAATGGACCCATAACTTCCGGTCAGCAGTGTGAGGATGGATCTTTCGGACGTATGATCTCAAGTGAAGTTTAGGACAAGAGACCCTGTCATATTTAGCAAATGTGGGAACCTTGAACTTTGGTGGGATGACCACCACTGAAACCAGTCCTAGCTCTTTAAAATCCAGCCCGGGTACCCTCTGAATCTCCATAGAATTGAGACGATCCTCCAGTTGTTTGTATTTATCATCAGTAGAAGGATATTGTTCCTCAGAGTAATCAGCTTGTTCTTCATCAGTCTCCGGGTTGTTATATTTTTCATGATTATCCCCTCACTTGATAGAGTTGTGAGATCTAGAACTCACTTGGCTGGTTCTCTAAATCTTCTTCCCATATTCAAGACTCTAGCCGGTTTCTTTACCTTCTTCTTCTTCTCTTTGATGACAAGAGCTTTCAGTTCTTCCTGCCCCTTGGCTAAGTTCAGGAATATGTGTTAGAACTGGGCATTCTGAGCTTGGAGATCTTTAATTGTTTGCTCTAGATCCATTTTCTTACTGAAATAAACAACGAGAAAAATGAGAAACCTGTTGTGATACGGTGGGAGAATTGACTTGGGTGTTTTGCGTTTGATCGCAAATGTTGCCGTTAGTAAGAGTCGCCACCAACTTTTCTTTTATCCAAAAGGAAAGATGAAAAAGCACAGAAAATACCTTTAAGATTATTTCTTGAGTTCGGGGGGTAGATTATGAAAAAGGAAGGTATTAGCACCCTTTTCATCCATGGTTTTCCATGGGCTCTTAGTTACTTGCTAGATCACTTGCTTTTGTTTGAAATTGTGCTTTGTGTGGTTTTTGAAAGTATTTTGTAAAGAGGCCATTGTTTAGGCAATCTTTGTAATGATTCTCATTCGTAAGAATGTATACAAAGATGTTGATCTTTTGAAAATGATTTCAAGTTTGTAAGATGTTTGAAAGTGTAGGTGTTTGTTTTGAAAATAGCAAGGATGTTTGTTTTGAAATGGAGCATGTAATTAGGAGCATTCTACCTACTCAAAAGTCTTTCTTGTACATTTCCTTTTCCTTTGATATTGTTATCTTACCATTAATTTGGTAAGTAACCCTATCTTTGGATGTAAATGGGACGGGCGTGGGTCATCGTATAACCATGATTAGCAATGTTGCAAGGCATCTTAGCATTCTCTTTTAGGGACTAAGATCATTTGTAAGGCAACTTAGATAGCGTCATCGAGGGACTATGATCTTGTATTCGTTTGGTTTTGCTAAGATACCTCACATGTGTAATATGACCATTTTGTAAGGCAACCATGTGGAGTTTACCCTAGGGGTGCTTGGGTGCAAGTGTATTGTTTTCATGCTTGTTTTTGTCTTGAATTTAGGGTTTTCTATTTGATTTATTTTATTCTTTCCATACAAACCCTAATTACTAGCATGTGAATATAAAGCATTTAAATTGCGGAAAATAAAAATACTAAGCTATTATATGATTTGTGGGAAAGGGGTGTACAAAGTATAAATGGGGATTGCAAGAAATTAAAACCCTAATTAGTCTATTACAACCATATTGAATTGATATGAATATACATGGAATTTACCTAAATACAAGGTATAAAAATGAATGAATGTACAAGGATGCAAAATATAAAGAAAATGAATTTTTGTTTGGTTTTCATAAAAAGATTTTGTCTTAACCTAATTTAAAGAAAATGGTTAATTTTAAGTTTGAATTTATTTAGAAAAAAGATTTTAAAAGAAAGCCTAGTTCTATTAATCAATCAAAAGAAAATAATTTAAGGAAAGTATTTTTTTGGCATTTTTTATCTTGAAAATATTTATAGCATTAAAAAAATATTTTTAGTCCTCTTTTGGTATTTAAATAATATATTTTTAAATGATGTGAAGAAAAATAAATGAATAATACAATATTAATTAATTTTATAAGGTTTACTTAAATAAATAAATAAAGTATGAAGAATAAAAATTATTTTTATTTATGGAAAAATAAAATAAGTCAAAATATAAAATATCATTTTTTTTGCATTTTTATCATTTTTTAGTATTTCGAAAATATATTTGAGAAAATAAGTAAAATAAAAAAAATGAAGAAATAAAATTGAATTGGGCCAGGGTGCAAATATGAAACAGGGGGGGAAAGTTAGAAAAAAAGTCAGACCCAGGAGGGAGGAGGCCCATGCGCTAGAAGGAACAAAATAAAATGTAAAATGGGTGAAAAAAGTAAAAGGCAGCGCGTGCTGAGGCTCGAACCCATGACCTCGTGATTACTAGCGTGCTGCCTTACCACTGGGGTGGCTATACATCCGTTAATACAAATGAAACAATAAATACATAAGGTAAAACGTCTCCATGACCTTTACTTCGTCTTCAACCTTCAGCCAGCCGGACCACCTGTATCTCATTCATTTCTCAACAAAAATGAAAAATGCAAATATGAAAGTTGTGCTATTTTTTCTCACGAATCCAACCATATAACTTATGTAAGCTAAAAGTCAAAGATGAAGATTAATTTTTCTGGCCCTAAATTGAAACCTAATTTTTTAAGAAAGTTTAAATCTGAAATTCTCTACACACAGTTAATATAAATGAAAATTATGGACATGGTTAGCTTTAGAGCAATGATATCTACATTTTTACTTCACAATATATGTACAGGGGATGCTTGTATCAAGATATTGAAGTTTGAAAACTTACCTCTTGCAGATGGATTCGTGTATTGAGTTTGAGCAAGCTTTGAGGTGCCCTAAGAATCTGTTTAGCTTGCCTGGACCTCCTTGAGTGTATTCTAACTCCTACTTTGCTTTGAAAGTCCCTGAATCTCCCTACTCAAGTCAACCTGCAAGCTTGATGTTTAAAAAGGGTGAATAGTGATGGAGGGGTTACAGTCTTGAAACAGGGGCCTGGATCACTTTTGTATGATGTATGTAAGGTGTTTGAATGATTAAGAATCAAAACGCACGAGTGGAAATGGAGATGGAGAGTCTTGGCTCAAAACTGTCAAGTTGAGCAGTCTTTTGCAGCAAGGGTGTTTGGGAGAGTTTTAAGATGCTTATAATGGTGTCTTAGCTTGCAATAAACTTGTTAATATATATGGAAAATATTAGAGCACAAAATCACTCCCGGTTTCTGAGTTATAGGGTTATGGCTCTATAATTTGCTTTTGAAGAAAAGTGAAATGACAAATCTCAAGTATTGTACAAGCATGTTCTGAGATTTCTTAGGTCTTAGACACATTTATTTTGGTTTATAGGAGTTATTTGTGCAGAAAGAACAAGTTAGAAGCTCAAGACAAGTTGACTTTGTGATTAAAGCAACTTTTCAAGAATGGAATGGTAGCTTTCTTTCAAAAATGGCAAATTGGCTTGGACAATGCTTGGAACACTTGGATAATAGCTCAAAAGCAAGTGTAATCTTCTGATGATGGAGAGATCTTGAGGTTTAGAAGCCTTCAAAACATGATTGTGCATCATATATCACAAAATGCCTTGTAACTTAAGTGATAAAACACCAACTTCATCTCTTCGATTCTCCCTACTCAAGAATGAACTCAAGGAGTTATTGGACATTTTGGAAAGGTTGCAATGTGCTATACAACCCATATTTGAATTGATTTTGAATATTACCCTTGGAACTATATGAAAAAGTTCCATGAAGTTGAGTCAAAATCCTGACCAAATTAGGGCAAAATTTCACTAAGTGTTTAGTTTCATGATCCTTTGTTCTTGAAATTATAACTTGAGATCCAAGATCTTTTGGAAGAAGTTGTGTGAAGAAAAGTTGTATATTTCATGGAGGTCTACAACTTTCATGTTGGGAGTTTCTCTTGAATCATTATGTATCAAGGTGAAAATTTGGCTCAAATTTATGAAAAAACGTGATTTTTTAACACTTAGAAAAATTTCTAAATTTCTAAATTTTTACTTTTCAAAATGAAATCTTGAATTTTTGATTTGTTGATGAATAAGTTTCATATTTTGACATGTTTTGATGAATTATGATCCTTGGCACTTGAATTTGACCAAAAAGTCAAAGTTTGACTTTTCAATATACAGTTGACTTTTGATCAGTTGACTGCAAAATTCATCTGTCAATCCAATGGACTTGCAATGTTTTGAACCATGTCATTAGGTAAAAATTATGCAAAAGGACTCTTGAGATCATTCCATAAACCAATTGACCATTTGCTAGGTCAAAAACCAGAAATTGCCATTTCCCAATCAAAACCCTAATTTTGACCATTTTGCCCTTTTGGGGATTTGATCAAATCTCTTGAGGAATTATGGTCCAAACTTGATAAAATGATACATATGGGTTTAAAATGTTGATGTGGATAAAAAATTATGATATTTGATTGTAAATTGACCATGATTGACTTTTTCCCCAATACAGCTGATTTTTAAGTCAACTGTTTAATTGATTGATCAAAAGTGTGATCCAAGGCTTGAAACTAGACATGAGTAATCTTGGGGGTCCATAATGGTCCATGAAAGTCATATGAAGCATTGATAGTTCAAAAATCGATGTGAAAATTCAAACCCTAATTTTTGTCATCAGTGCCTAAGGAGATGTCTTGAGCTGATCAAACCCTAGTGCAGTCTTGAGCCCCAGGAGATCTTGTGAGCAAATTCTTGACAAGTGAGAGAGAAAATTTTGGGGTACAAAAGCTTCCCCTGTTCAATCTTCTTAAGCCTGAAGAGTTAGATTGGCAAGCTTTTCCGTTCGTGACTCAAAGGTGGAAGATGATTGGACACTAGAGTGCCCAGAAATTTGCACTTGGCGATGTGATGGTTAAGGGGATGGGCTTAAAGATGACATTTGAAGAGGTGATAGAAATTTGTTAGATATGGGCTTATAGATGCCATCCAAGAGTGGTTGTTGAATTGTAACTTGTAAGCTGAAAGAATGAGTATCAGAATGGCGTATGTGTCTGGAGCGTATCTGAATTGTATTTGGGGGCTGATTTTGAATGAGTATCAGAATGGAATCTGTGTCTGGAGCATATTTGAACTGTATTTGGGGGATTATTTTGAATGAGTATCAAAATGGCATCTGTGTCTGGAGCGTATCTGAACTGTATTTGAAAGTTGAATCTGAATGAGTATCAGAATGGCATCCGTGTTTGGAGCGTATCTGAACTGTGTCTGAAAGTTGAATCTGAATGAGTATCAGAATGGCATCCGTGTTTGGAGCGTATCTGAACTGTATCTGAAAGTTGAATCTGAATGAGTATCAGAATGGCATCCGTGTCTGGAGCGTATCTTAACTGTATCTGAAAGTTGAGTCTGATGAGTATCAGAATGGCATCCGTGTCTGAAACGTATCTTAACTGTATCTGAAAGTTGAGTCTGAATGAGTATCAGAATGGAATCCGTGTCTGGAGCGTATCTGAATTGTATCTAAAAGTTGAATCTTAATGAGTATCAGAATGGAATCCGTGTCTGGAGCGTATCTTAACTGCATCTGAAAGTTGAGTATGAATGAGTATCAGAATGACATCCGTGTCTAGAGCATATCTTAACTGTATCTGAAAGTTGAGTCTGAATGAGTATCAGAATGTCATCCGTGTCTACAGCGCATCTGAACTGTATCTGAAAGTTGAATCTGAATGAGTATCATAATAACATCCATGTTTGGAGCACATCTGAACTGTATCTGCAAACTTTGAACATTATTAATGGTAGCTGTTAATCTTATCCTGAAAAGGATAAAATGTTAGCTAAAATGCAAAGTCATGTTGTATGAAATTTATGATATAATGCATTTGTTTTATCAATGTTTATGATATACGAATGCAATGTATGCATATGTGAGCTAGTCTATTGCGCTGTTTGTTGGATTGAGGAAAATAAATCCCTGAATGTTGCTGAGGATATGTAAGTCTTCATATCTTGAAGTCGAAGTATTAATGATTTTTCGTTTATAGAAATAAACTTTGTTGTAAGGGAAATGCCATGTACTGCTTAAAAATTCTGTTTGGGGAATCTGGGGAAATTGGATGATTTCTACCGGGGACTGATAATTGGAAGCTTTGTTCCGTTGGGGATTAAACTGTACACTGCGGGGGATTTTTTTTGGAAAATAGCTTGGAGAGATTTCCCTATCTCTTAAAGCCATCAGTAATTGTCTTTTATTTTGTTTATTTGTAAACAGTAATTATGTTCAAATGGGAAACCCTTTTTTGCCCAAGTTTCCCTTTTGGGTTTTCAACTTTTCGGGTGTACATATTTTTTTGTTTTATACCTAATTTTTGCCCGAACCTTTTTGGTTCGCCGGGATGCCCTTGTTTTGCCTAGGTATGTCAACCTAGCGGGTCTCTTATGCGTAGTATCTTTTGACTATGTTTGCGTTCGCAGGGTGTGGCAAGTCGTCACCATCCATGGTAGTCAAGATCATTGCTCAACCAGAGAATATATTTTTTATTACAAATGGTCCTTCGTATGTATGATACATTTTATTACCAGATCTCCAACTTGATACACTTGGCGTCTGACCTTTTTGTTGAAAGCCTTGATCATCCGTTTTTGATAATTTGACCATGGCAGACAGCAATAAGTCTTTTCTTATCAATCAAGTTCGATTAATCAAGTCGAGTCTGGATCCAATCGTCTTCATTCAAACCTGCATCCTTCATAATTCTTAGAGAGGGGATCTGAACCTCAATAGGCAAGACGACTTCCATGTCGTATACCAAAGAATAGGGTGTTTCCCTGGTCAATGTGCGAGCTGTAGTACGATACCCGTACAGAGCGAATGGTAACATATCGTGCCAGTCTTTGTATGTGACTGTCATTTTCTGTATGATCTTTTTAATGTTCTTATTTGCGGCTTCGATGACACCATTCATCTTTTGCCGGTAAGGGGAATAATTGTGATGTTGGATCTTGAATTGCTCTCATAGGGCAGTGATCATTGTATTGTTTAGATTCGTACCATTGTCTGTAATGATCCTCTTTGGGATACCATAACGACAGATGAGATTCTGCTTGATGAACCGGGCGACAACGTTCTTGGTAACGGAAGCGAAGGAAGCTGCCTCCACCCACTTTGTAAAATAGTCAATGGCTACTTGGATGAAGCGGTGTCCATTGGAGGATATTGGCTTGATTTCCCCAATGATATCAATCCCCCACATAGCAAAGGGCCAATGAGCCGTCAAGACATTCAGAGGAACCAGAGGTACGTGCACTTTGTCAACATAGATCTGCCACTTGTGGAAGGTTCGAGAGTGTTGATAGCAGGCTGCTTCCATGGTAGACCAGTAATAGCCTGCCCGTAGGATTTTCTTTGCCATCGTATGCCCACTGGAATGGGTGCCAAAAGATCCTTCATGTAACTCAGCCATGATCCTTTCGGCTTAAACTTGTCTACGCACCGAAGTAACACAGAGTCATGGTTGTGTTTGTAAAGAATGCCATTACTAAGGAAGAACTTAGCAGAGAATCTTCTTAAGAACTTCTTATCATTGACTGAAGCTCCTTCTAGATATTCTTGAGCCTCGAGATACCTCTTGACTTCGTGGAACCAAGGTCGGTCCACTACTTCTTCAGTATTAATCTCGTGAAAGTGTGCCGGTTCATCCAATCGTTCAATGGTGATCTAGGGAGCCTCGTTATCCCAATTAAGTTTAAACATAAATGACATTGTGGATAGTGCGTCTGCTAGCTGATTTTCTTCTCGCGGGAAATGCTCGAAGGTAATCTTCTCAAAATGTGGTAGCAATGTCAAAACATGTTCTTTGTAAGGGATAAGGTTAGGGTGTTTGGTGTCTCATTCCCCTTTGATCTGACTGATAACCAAATTTGAATCTCCGAATACATCCAAGGATTTGATCCCCAAGTCTATGGCAGCTCTGAGACCAAAGATGCATGCTTCGAATTCTGCCATGTTGTTTGTACAATTGAAGCAGAGTCTTGCTGTAAAGAGAGTATGACACCCTTCCAGAGATATGAGTACATCACCGATACCATTGCCAAGTGCGTTGGATTCCCCATCAAAGAATAGGGTCCATTGGGATCCTTGTTCAGGTCCGTCATATGGCCTGAATTCTTTACAGTTGTCTAACGTCATAATGTCTTCATTCGGAAATTCGAACTTCATGGACTGGTAGTCTTCTACAGCTTAGTGAGCAAGGTGATCAGCTAATACACTGCCCATTTATTGATTTCTGCGTAGTATATTGTATTTCATATTCTGTCAGGATCATCTATCATCTCGCTATTCTCCCAGAGAGAGCAGGCTTCTCGAAGATGTATTTTATCAGATCTATTTTAGATATCAATAAGGTAGTATGAGTCAGCATATACAATCTTAGCCGGCGAGCAGCCCATGCCAGAGCATAGCAAGTTTTCTAGAGCAGTGAATATCTTGTTTCAAAGTCGGTAAACTTTTTTCTTAGGTAATAAATAGCGTGCTCTTTTCGGCCAGACTCGTCATGCTACCCCAGCACACACCCTATTGAATTTTCTAAAATAGTTAGATACATGATTAATGGTCTTCCTTCGACTGGTGGCATTAAAACAGGAGGCTCTTGCAGGTACTCTTTGATCTTGTCAAAAGCGGTTTGGAATTCATCATTCCATTTGACTACTTGATCTTTCTTCAATAGTTTGAAGATTGACTCACAAGTAGCTGTCAGGTGAGAAATGAACTTGGCAATGTAGTTTAAACATCCCAAGAATCCTCTGACTTCTTTCTCAGTACGAGGAGTAGGCATCTCTTGTATCACTTTCACCTTGGCAGGATCTACTTCAATACCCTTATTGCTGACGACAAAGCCTAGGAGTTTACCAGACCGTACCCCAAATGTGCATTTGTTTGGATTCAACCTCATCTTGTACTTCTTTAGCCTCTCAAACAGTTTCTGTAAATGATCAAGATGCTCTTCTTCTGTTTGAGATCTAACTATCATGTCGTCCACATAGACCTCTATTTTGTAATGTATCATGTCATGAAATAAAGCTACCATGGCACGCTGATAGGTTTCCCCAGCATTCTTTAGTCTGAATGGCATCACCTTATAGCATAAAGTGCCCCAGTGCGTGACAAACGTTGTTTTCTCCATTTCCTCAGGCGCCACTTTGATTTGGTTGTAACCTGAGAATCCGTCCATGAAGGAAAACACTTTGTGTTGTGCCATATTGTCAACTAGAATATTAATATGGGGGAGTGGAAAATTATCCTTAGGGCTTGCTCTATTCAAATCTTTGTAGTCCACACACATTTGTACCTTGTCGTCTTTTTTGGGTACGGGAACAACATTGGCAACCCATTATGGATAGGAGGTGACGACCAATAATCTGGCGTTAAATTGTTTCATGACTTCTGCTTTAATCTTCTCTGACATATCTGGTCGCCTTCGACGGACCTTTTGTTTTAATGGTGGACAATCCTCTTTTGTAGGCAGACGATGTACCACAATATCTGCATCAAGCCCTAGCATGTCTTCATACGACCAGGAAAAGACCTCAACATACTCGTGTAGCAATGAAATCAGACGCTCCTTGACACTCGGTTCTAGATTGGCACCCACCTTGACTTTTTTTTGTCTTCTTCGGTACCTAGGTTGATTATATCCACGTGTTCCTCGTGAGGCTGAATGGTTCTCTCTTCTTGTTGTAGTAGTCTGGCAAGTTCCCCTAGTACTTCACAATCTTCCTCACCTTCGTCTTCGGCTTGGTAGATTAGATTCTCAGAGTCACAAAAGGCCATAGCAGTATCGTTACCCATGGGATCCTGAATGGATGTATACCTGCATTGTGAGTGTGAGTGTGTGTAAGGGCATAGCTATCTTTGAAATAAATGAAAATGTAAAAAAGCAAAAACAATGAGCATAAAGTTTGTATGCAAAACGTCCATGATTCATTGATGTCATATGGAAATGAGATAATAACCCTTACATATGGACCATTGTGCCTCGGGTAAGACACAAGGTTTTAAGAGTTTGAATTGTTTTAATATTACACATCCAACAAAATGTAAAGATAAATTACTGTGAGATAAAAGTGATCGGGACAAAATCTCTAGCGTCTCAATTGCTGAGCCCTCCACTGGCAGTTGGCAAGATCCAATCCTCTAGTTTGTAGCCATCTTCATCATCTTCTACCGCGTGGACTTCACGGTTGCTGATCTTCAGGGGTGGTCCTCCAGCACGAGCGTGGCGTACAGCCTTCCAAGAACTTGAAGTGAAACCCAATCCAAACTTATCTGACTTGTATGGGATATCTAGGAGTTGTCCCCAGATAGTGCACCCACCTTCTTCTATTATTGTCTTTGCATCCTTCAAAGATGACATCCTGAGTGGAGGCCTTGTGATCTTGGGAACAGCCTTGGTTACTATGACATCTTGCGGGACCTCTTCAAAGTGTTGGAATGGAGTTTCAATAAATTCACCATCTAATTCCACATATCTGAAGGGATTGAGATGGCTGATCATATACTCTTCTTCTCCATGAACGGTGATAATCTTCCCTTGAATCGGATATTTCAACATTTGGTGCAACGTAGAAGTGACAGCGCCAGCATTGTGAATCCATGGTCGGCCTAGAAACAGGAAAATGAGGGACGGATATCCATTACATAAAAAGTTGAATCAAATTTTTGGGTTCCAACCTTTATCGGGATATCCACTTCCCCATGTACCATCCTTTTTGAGCTGTCAAAAGCCCTTACTACTATGTTACTTGGCTTCAATGTCAATCCCTCACAGTCAAGCCTATCAAGAGAATTTTTAGGCAATACATTCAGAGATGAGCCAGTGTCCATAAAAACATGAGCCAGGGTTGTGCCCCTACAATCAACTGAGACATGAAATGCTTCATTATGCTTCCTTCCTCTTGGTGTTAAATCAGCATCCAAAAAACCTAGACCATTATCTGCAGTCAAGCTGGCTACGCAGTCTTGAAACTGATCGACAAATGTCTCTTGGGGTACATGTGCAGTTTTCAGGAATTTTACCAAGGCTTTTGCATGCGCCTCAGAACAAAGTGGTAATGCCAACATGGAAATTTTAGAGTTTGCCCCAGTTGTTCAACTACATCATAGTCGCTTCTTTTTATGATCTTCAGAATTTCCTCCATCTCTTTCCGGGAGGTCTCAGGGATAGCCAATGACTGAGCCTTCATCTGGACATGCTCAATCGGAATACTTTTACCTTGTGTCTCAGTTAACTCGGCAGCAGAAGTGTCAGTAGGAATGATAACAGGGATTGTAACAGCTTTGTCAATTGGAGTATTAGTGGGGATGGTTGTAGGACTGGGAACAACTTTTGGAGGAGTAACAACAGGAATGATTACGGGTCCAAAAACTGCTTTTGGGGGAGCAATTTCTGGAGAGAATATCCTTCCAATTCGGGTGATCTTGCTAGTTCCTGCAATATTATTGATATCAGAGTCAACCTTCTCACAACTTGAATCTTCGGCGGTTGGAAAATCTTGCTTGATACCGTTGTAGTAGACATCCCCTCCATACTTACATGGCATGGTTTTGTCTGACGAATACGAGACTGGTCCAGGCATTGTAATTATCAAAGGAGTTGCTTTTGGAACCGATGTAATTCTAACAGGTCTTTTGATGGAGACCCTGGAAGAATTGGCAGAAATGGTAATGATAGAAACATCTTTAAAAGGAACAGGTGGAACAAAAGTCTTTTCGAACATAATTTCTTTGTTATCTATTAGGCACTGAACGTCTATTTTCAACAAAGGACAACTGGTTGGTGAGGACAAACGGAAATGACAAACTCCAACACAGCCCGGGAACACACCTGTAACACCCTATTTTAATTAATATTATTTAAATTATTATTTTCTAAAAATGACCGGTTGATATTTATTTTGGTAAATTGATAATTATTTAGTCAGTAATTCGGTCCGGTATGTGATTAGTTGGGTTTATTCGATTTACCGGAAAATAATTATTTTTATAAGATAATATCGTATTTTTGTGTGTATATATTAATATGTGTGTTAATTGATTAATTGATGATAACTGAATTATATTAGTATTTATTGAATTATATTAAGTTAGTTTATATAATAATGTTATATATGTATCAGTATGTTAGTTTCAGTATGATATATATATATATATATATATATATATATATATATATATATATATATATATATATATATATATATATATATATATATATATATATATATATATATATATATATATATATATATATATATATATGATATATATATATATATATATATATATATATATATATATATATATATATATATATATATATATATATATATATATATATATATATATATATATATATATATATATATATATATTAAGATAAGTTAGTATTATTTATTATATAATATAAGTAGTAGTAGTAGTAGTTAGAGAGAGATATAGAAGGGAAAAAAACAGAAAGAGAGAAAAGTGAGTAGCAGAAGAGGAAAATAGAAGAAAAGCTAGGGTTGAAGAAAAGAGGAAAAGATTTGGAAAATAGACCGAAAAAGCTCGTTCCGGAGACTAATCGGTAAGGGTTATACTTCCTCTAAATATCTAGCGTATTTTTATTGCATTTGATTTCGGTTTTTTGGTTTAGGAAATTAGATTATTGTTGACTTTTAGAAAAATATAATTTTCATGTTATGTGAAAATGGCAATGGAGAAGAAAAGGGGGGGGGGGGGGGGGACACGTGGGGGTGGGGGCTACGTTAAATTTCTTTTTCTCTGTTACGTAACTGTAACATATATAGTATATATAACTTGTAATATATATATATATATATATATATATATATATATATATATATATATATTATAATTAATAGTATGATTAATTATATAACCGGTTGTAAGTACGAAGTGCGCCTAAGAGGGGGGAGGGTGAATTAGGTACTTTTAAAAATTCTGGTTTTTAGTGATGATGGTTCTTATTTTTCTAGTTATAAGAGATTTTAAGAAAGCTTAAAAATGCAGAAAAATAAAGAGACACGGGCAATATATTCTGGTTCCCCTCACAGTCCGAGAGTACTCCAGTCCCCTTTCAACATGAAAGAGATTTCCTTATTGTGACAAACTTACATAAGAACTACCAACCAAACCAAGAACAATCCTCTTAGACCAAGAACAATCCTCTTGGATTTTCACCAAGTTACCTATGAGAACAATCCTCTCAATGTAACTACACTTGTATCCAACAACTTGGAAAGACAAGATTTCAACAAAAACACTTAAACTTAATTCCAACAATCCTGGAAAATAAGTAAGTAAATATAAATTTGTGAGTTTTGAGTGAGTAGAGTATATTGATCACTAAGAGTGATTTGACAATGTATAATATTCTTCTTTCAATAATAATATTGTACAAAGACTCAAGATATATTTGCTCAAAGTTTTCTGTTTAAAGTATGAAAATAAATGCAGAAAACTTATGCATGAAAATAAAGAATGCTTGAGTTTGTATTTTTAAAGTTCAGAAAAATATTATGAAAGAAGGTGTTAGATATGAATTTGAAATTGAACATTTATATGTTCATAACACCCTTTTGAAACATCATGAAGATATAGAAATGTATCTTGAACAAATGCCAAGTTTGAGTGAAAAGATGTAATGAAAAGGCATAATCAAAAGGCATGAACAAAGCTGTGATTTTTCAAATTCGTGCAGTGTGTAATCGATTGCACCTTTAGTGTAATCGATTGCACAAGGTTTTCAACAGCTAGTTTTTCAAAAAATTTAAGAGTGCAACCGATTGCATTAACAATGTAATTGATTGCATGCTAAGTCAGAAGCAAAAATTAACTGAGTGCAATCGATTGCACCAACTATGTAATCGATTGCATGAAAAGTCAGAATCAATTATTTTGAAAATTTTAAGTGTGCAATCAATTGCACAAACTATGTAATTGATTGCATCAAGAAACAGAAGCAAAAGATTTGGAATTTTTAAAGAGTGCAATTGATTGCACTGAGATGTAAATCGATTGCATGCATATGAAAAATGAAAATTAATCTTTAAAAGGCTTGAGAATGATTTTTAAACATTTCTTTTTCATTTTTGAGCATCTATATCTTAAGATCAAAGTAGATAATATTATTGTACCTTCAAAAGATGTTGAGAGCTCTGATTGAAGATATCATCCTTAGATGCTTAGATGCTTGACCAAAGTCTTTGCCTTCTTTGTTAGCCATGGTTTGTCTTCATCAAAACAAAAGCTTATTTGAGAAGCTTGATTTCACATTCTCCCCCTTTTTGATGATGACAAACAATCTTTCTTTATGCGATGTACTTTCCGGAAGAGCTTCTCCCCCTGAGATGCAAAACTCCCCCTATGTAGGAGAGGGTTGAAATCCTTTGCAATTGTTCATCTTGAATGGAGAGTACCTTAAAAAGATAAGACAAGGAAAATACAAGCATAAAATACCATACATCTTTCTCCCCCTTTGACATTATCAAAAAGAAGGGAAAGATGCCTAAAGCAGATAATAATAGAGCAATATATTGACAGAATTTATAGAATTAACATAGATTTATATAGCATGTATAAAACATATATAAAAGTTATATCAAGGGTAGAATGCACCTTATATGTCGCGTTCGTCAAGTATGCCGAGCTCTCGACGGATTTTGTAGAAAGGTTCTTTTGCCAAAGGTTTGGTGAAGATATCGGCAAGTTGATTATGAGAATCTACAAAGGTTACCTCGACATCTCCTTGAAGAACATGGTCATGGAGAAAATGATGTCGAATGTCTATATGTTTGGTCCTTGAATGCATGACGGGATTCTTTATGATGTTGATTGCACTTGTGTTGTCGCATCTTAGAGGAATGCACCCTAGATCGAGTCCGTAGTCACGAAGTTGTTGTTTTAGCCACAGAATTTGAGCGCAACTACTACCCGCTGCAATATATTTAGCTTCGGCCGTGCTTAGAGAAACACATGCTTGTTTCTTGCAGGCCCATGATACTAATGCATTACCAAGAATGTGACAAGTTCCACTTGTTCTCTTTCTATCTGTTTTACATCCTGCATAATCCGCGTCAGAATAACCAATTAAGTTGCAGATACTACCTTTTGGATACCATAATCCGACATTTGTTGTCCCTTTGAGATACTTCATGATCCTCTTTACCGCCGTGAGATGAGATTCCTTTGGGTTAGCTTGAAAGCGGGCACAGAGACAAACACTGAACATTATGTCAGGACGGCTTGCCGTCAAATATAATAAGGAGCCAATCATACCTCGATATTTAGTGATATCGGTGGAAACGCCTGATTCATCTTGATCAACATAAGAACCAGAACCCATAGGTGTAGACATTTCTTTGCAACTATCCATGTCAAACCTTTTCAAGAGTTCTTTGCAATATTTGGATTGGTTGATGAAGATGCCATCTTTAAGTTGTTTGATTTGAAGTCCAAGAAAATAGTTCATTTTTCCCATCATGGACATTTCAAATTCTCCTTGCATCATTGATGAGAACTCTTCACACATTTCTTGATTTGAAGAACCGAAGATGATGTCATCAACATAGATTTGTGCTAGAAAAGTGTCGCCTTTGATTTTCTTGATAAATAGAGTCTTGTCAACTTTGCCTTTTTCGAAACCCTTTTCTCATAAGAAGTTGCTTAAACGATCGTACCATGCCCTTGGTGCTTGTTTCAGTCCATAGAGAGCTTTTCTTAATTTAAATACATGAGATGGATTCTTGAAGTCTTCGAAACCCGGGGGTTGCTTGACGAATACTTCTTCAGTGATATATCCATTCAAGAATGCGCTTTTGACGTCCATTTGGAAAAGTTGAAAATTTAATTAACAAGCATAGGCAAGTAAGAGATGAATAGCTTCTAACCTTGCAACTGGAGCGAAAGTTTGTTCAAAGTCTATTCCTTCTTCTTGATTATAGCCTTGTGCTACCAATCTTGCTTTGTTGCGAACAATTATTCCATTCTCGTCAAGTTTGTTTTTGAACACCCATCTTGTTCCTATAATGTGTTTGTTGCTTGGACTAGGAACGAGTTCCCAAACTTGATTCATTTCAAATTGATTCAATTCTTCTTGCATAGCTATGATCCATTGGTCATAGCCTAAAGCTTCATCAACTTTGGAGGGTTCAATTTGAGAGACAAACGCCATGTTTAGGAAAGCATCCTTGAGATTTAATCTTGTAGACACGCCTTGACTTATATCACCAATTACTTTATCAATAGGATGATCTCTATGAGTTCTCCATTCTTTTGGTAGATCATTAAGATTCGATTCTTGTTGAGGTGATTTTTCTAGTTGAATGGATTGATCCTTGGAAGAATTTTCTTGAGGACCTTCTAAAATTTCATCATCATTATCACAAACAATATTATCCTCCTTGGAGGGGTTAGTTTCATCAAACGAAACATGCATAGATTCTTCAATAGTCAAAGTTCTTTTGTTGTAAATTCTATATGCTTTACTAGAAAGTGAGTAACCAAGGAATATACCTTCATCGGATTTCTCATCAAACTTACCCAAATTATCTTTGTCATTGTTAAGGACAAAGCATTTACACCCAAAGATATGAAAGAAAGCAATATTTGGTTTTCTCCCTTTGAAAAGTTCATATGGAGTTTTCTTTAAGATTGGTCTAATGTTAACTCTATTGCTAACAAAACATGCCGTGCTCACCGCATCCGCCCAAAAGTATTTTGGAAGATTTGAGTCGCTAAGCATGGTTCTAGCAAGTTCCACAAGAGACCTATTCTTTCTTTCAACCACTCCATTTTGTTGTGGGGTCCTTGGTGCCGAGAAGTTGTGAGATATTCCATGTTCTCCACAGAATTCTTTAAATAGAGCATTTTGGAATTCTCCGCCATGGTCACTTCTTATTGAGGCAATTGTTAAAGACATCTCATTCTGAATTTGTTTAGCATACTTCTTGAACGCCTTGAATGCATCACTTTTCTGCACTAAAAAGAATGTCCAAGTATATCTAGAGAAATCGTCAACAATAACCAAGGCATATACATTACCTCTGAAACTCCTTGTTCTCGATGGACCAAATAGATCCATATGTAACAATTGTAGTGGCCTAGTAGTGGACACCACATTCTTAGATTTGAAAGTTGATCTAGTTTGTTTCCCCTTTTGACAAGCATCACATAGTCTATCTTTGACGAAATTTCTCTTAGGCAATCCAATGACAAGATCATGCTTGATTAATTTATTCAAGTGTTCCATATGAATATGAGCAATTCTTTTGTGCCAAAGCCATGAATCATCGTTGTTCGCCATGAGACATTTAACCTTTAAAGATGGATCATCAAGGGAAATCATAAATATATTATTGATTCTTTTACCTTTAAGTATAACCTCATGAGTGACTTCGTCTTTTATCAAACATTCATCCTTGTTGAACTTGATTTTGAAGCCTTTGTCACAAAGTTGGCTAATACTTAGAAGATTGTGCTTTAGTCCTTCAACATAAAGAACATCTTCAATGGATGTGAAAGGTGGAGCACCAATTTTGCCTTTGCCTAGAATTCTTCCCTTATTATTGTCTCCATAAGTAACAAAACCCTTGGCCTTTAGCGCTAGATGTGAAAATTGGTTTATATCTCCTGTCATATGCTTTGAACAACCACTCTCAAGATACAAAAGATTACATGTGGTCTTCAAGCATACCTGCAAAACAAATTAGGTTTTGTTAGGTACCCAAGTTGCTTTGGGTCCTTCATAATTAGTGTCTTTCTTTACCCATACATAATGCCCACTTGCCACACTGAAGTTTCTAACATAGCAAGCATTAGGTGTATGGCCTTTAATACCATAATAAAAACAAGTAGGTTCAAATTTACTTCTATATCTAGAAGGAAAATATTTCTTCTTAGGAAATGTTTTCTTTTTCATATAGTGACGAACTATTTTAGGTTTGTTCACTTTCTCTTTAGAAGATTGATCACTTGCCTTAACAAAGATAGTTTTGTTAGAACTTGGTTTTGAGAACTTTGAATATCCAAGTCCACTTTTATCATTGGAGTATCTTTGTTGGCTAAGAACACCTTCCAATCCAATTTTCCCTTTTTCATATCTTTCAATAACTCTTTTTAATTGGACAATTTGGAAAGAGAGTGAATCACAATTTTTGCATACAAAATTCTGTTTTTGTTCATCACTTGATTTTTGTTTTTCTTCTTTGAGATCTTTTTCCATTGAAACATATTTTTCTTCTAAGGATGAAATTTGTTTCTTTTGTGACGAAATGGTTTTATACAGAATTTTGCATTCATTCAATAGTTCATCTATAGAACCTTGTGCATCACTATCAAAAATAGAAAATTCATTACTAACCTCATTGTCTTCATCATCGAAATGGTGTGAGGCCATCAATGCTAGATTTGCACTTTCATCACTATCAGAATTGGATGAGGAACTTATTTCATTGTCATCCCATGCGACATAAGCCTTTTTGTTCTTGAATCCCCTCTTGCTTTTGAAGCCACTTTTCTTGGAGAGTTTTGGACAATCCGGCTTGATATGACCTTGCTTACCATATTCATAACATGTGATTTCTTGTGTTGATGTGGAGCCTTCCTTTTTCTGAAAATGTTTCTTTCCTTTTGCATGAGAAAAAGGTTTGTCATTTCTACCGAAGAACTTACCAAGCCTTTTAACAAGAAGCATGAAGTTTTCATCTTCTTCTGGATTGTTTTCCTTTTCAACTTCCTTAGAGTCTATCTTCAAAGCAATATTCTTGGATTTCTTCTCTTGATTTTCATGCTTTTCGAGTATTCCGAGTTCCGTTTCGTATTCTTGAAGTTTTCCAAACAATGTTGCGGATGTCATGGTGGAGAGACTTTTCTTTTCTGAAATTGCTATGACCTTTGGTTGCCATTCCCTAGTTAAGGATCTAAGTACTTTCAGATTCAATTCATCATTTTTCAAAGTTTTACCAAGAGCACTTAGATGATTTGTCAAGTGCACAAATCTCTTTTGTAAGTTAAGAATGGTTTCTCCGGGTTGCATTCGAAATAGTTCGTATTCTTGACTTAGGGTATTTAGTCTTGATCTTTTTACTTCAACCGTTCCTTCATGAGTTTGTACCAAGGTATCCCATATTTCCTTTGCTGTTTTGCATGTCGAGACACGGAAGAATTCATCCATACTAAGTGCACCTTGAAGAAGGTTTATTGCCTTTTTGTCATAGAGAACTTTCTTTTTATCATCATCGTCCCATGCATTTTTAGGCTTTGAAGAGCCAACACCATTTATTACCGTAACCGGGATAAATGGACCATTTCCGATGGCACCTCAAACTTCTTCTCCTTGTGCTTCTAGATGTGCCTTCATGCGTACTTTCCAGAAGTCAAAATATTCACCACAGAATAGAGGAGGTTTGTTGTTACTACCACCATCTCTGAAAACGGGATTATGATTTGCGGAACCCATTCTGGATCTTTTAGGAGCAGGTTACCTATAACCTGCTCTGATACCAATTGTAAGTACGAAGTGCACCTAAGAGGGGGGTGAATTAGGTACTTTTAAAAATTCTGGTTTTTAGTGATGATGGTTCTTATTTTTATGGTTATAAGAGATTTTAGGAAAGCTTAAAAATGTAAAAAAATAAAGAGACATGGGAAATATATCCTGGTTCCCCTCACAGCCCGAGAGTACTCCAGTCCCCTTTCAACATGAAAGAGATTTCCTTATTGTGGCAAACTTACATAAGAACTACCAACCAAACCAAGAACAATCCTCTTGGACCAAGAACAATCCTCTTGGATTTTCACTAAGTTACCTATGAGAACAATCCTCTCAATGTAACTACACTTGTATCCAACAACTTGGAAAGACAAGATTTCAACAAAAACACTTAAACTTAATTCCAACAATCCTGGAAAATAAGTAAGTAAATATCAATTTGTGAGTTTTGAGTGAGTAGAGTATATTGATCACTAAGAGTGATTTGACAATGTATAATCTTCTTCTTTCAATAATAATATTATACAAAGACTCAAGATATATTTGCTCAAAGTTTTCTGTTTAAAGTATGAAAATAAATGCAGAAAACTTATGCATGAAAATGTAGAATGCTTGAGTTTGTATTTTTAAAGTTCAGAAAAATATTATGAAAGAAGGTGTTAGATATGAATTTGAAATTGAATATTTATATGTTCATAACACCCTTTGAAACATCATGAAGATATAGAAATATATCATGAACAAATGCCAAGTTTGAGTGAAAAGATGTAATGAAAAGGCATGATCAAAAGGCATGAACAAAGCTGTAATTTTTCAAATTCGTGCAGTGTGTAATCGATTGCACCTTTAGTGTAATCGATTGCACAAGGTTTTCAACAGCTAGTTTTTCAAAAAATTTAAGAGTGCAATCGATTGCATTAACAATGTAATTGATTGCATGCTAAGTCAGAAGCAAAAATTAACTGAGTGCAGTCGATTGCACCAACTATGTAATCGAATGCATGCAAAATCAGAATCAATTATTTTAAAAATTTTAAGTGTGCAATCGATTGCACAAACTATGTAATCGATTACATCAAGAAATAGAAGCAAAAGATTTGGAATTTTTAAAGAGTGCAATCGATTGCACTGAGATGTAAATCGATTGCATGCATATGAAAAATGAAAATTAATCTTTGAAAGGATTGAGAATGATTTTTAAACATTTCTTTTTCATTTTTGAGCATCTATATCTTAAGATAAAAGTAGATAATATTATTTTACCTTCAAAAGATGTTGAGAGCTTTGATTGAAGATATCATCCTTAGATGCTTAGATGCTTGACCAAAGTCTTTGCCTTCTTTGTTAGCCATGGTTTATCTTCATCAAAACAAAAGCTTATTTGAGAAGCTTGATTTCACACCGGTTACAGTTTATCGATGAAACTTGATATTTTGGTTTCGACCGGAGATTAATTAAATCGTAGATGTGTGGTAGATTTGAAATGTGTTGTGAAATATCGATTCCGGAAATAACATTGTTCAGTTTATAAATATTATGTTATATTAATAATTTAATTAATATATTAATATATATTATAATTAACAGTGTAATTAATTAATATAACCGGTTACGATTAATTAGTAAAACTTAATATTTTGAGTACAACCAGAGATGAATTAAATTGTAGATGTGTTGAATATTCGAGATATTTGGTTAATTGCTGATTCCGGAAATGATGTGTTTGGTTTATAAATATTTTGGTGTTGTGTGATAATTGTTGAAATGAAATAAATGATGTTTGTTGTGCAATGTTGTGGGATTAATTCATAGGGTTGAATTATGATGATGTATGCTTGTAATTGAGATAGAGGGATGTCTTGATTTTCATATTTTTGTTGATTGAATTGCACACCGCATCATAAGTCGTGTCAAGAGGCGATGTCTGTTAGTCTCGTGGAGGCTAGTGGCTCGTCCCAAACTCAGAGTGGGGGTTTGAAAGCTTAGGGAATGGGCTTTTGTGATTATCCGTCTGAGGGATAGACATCGGAAATTCCAAAGGATAATAGATGATTGGTACCACATGCATGAGTCGTGTCGTTGTGTCGAGTCGCATGCACACGTTTTATTGAGTTTATGTATTGTTGAATATTATGCATTATGTGCTAATTGGTAAATGAAATTGATTGTGTTTGTTTTCTTTGAGTTGTTGAATATGAGAATTTGATTAAATGAATATATTATGTGGTTTATGTAAGAGTTAGAAAAAGAGTAAGATTCCTTTATTTAATGCCTTTCATTTTCTTTAAATTACATACTTTATGTTTGTTGGAATTCTTACCCTTCTGTTGGAAAATGCTTGCTTCGGCTTTGTTCAGGTACCGAGGACGGTAGTGCGAGGCACACGGGTTAGCGGACGACTTAGGCTTGTAGTCCGTTGCTTTTCGATTTTGAGTCGATGCTCTGATTGTAACACTGGGGGTTTAGTGTCTGCATTCGAACTCATGTTTTTATGTATATGGATTATACTTGTATATAATCCATTGTTTTGATTATATGTTAATGTGTGTATATCATGACTTGATAACATGAATGGTGTATGAACCATATGTCTTAATGCCTTGCATATTATATTTTGATTCCTCCTTTGGAGAAGATAATATTATTATGCTTCCGTTGCATTTGCATGAAAAAGAAAGTATATGTCATGATTATATTATGTGTTTAAATGATTAAGTGACGAATATGTCATGTCCGTTTTTCCTGAATATGTGAATTGATGTTGTAGCACTCCTTCCGTGCAAATTTTATTTTCTATGATTTTATTTATATCGTTAAGTCGGGGTTTATTAGAAGGGGTGTTACAATAGTGGTATCAGAGCATTGTCGGTCAGTTGTCAGGTCTTAATGTTACTAATCCCATTGTATTTGATTGTGCATCTGACGCGATCATTACTTTTGTGTTGTTCAGAAGAAGATGGTAGCTGAGAGGAATGATAATGCACTTGCTGAGGCATTATGATTGCTCGTTGGATCCTTGAATCAGAGGCCGCAAGCTAATCCGGTGCCACGTGATGGAACTGATGATGCTTTCCGTGCTCTTGGAAAGTTTCAGAAAAACAACCCGCCTACTTTCAAAGGAGAGCATGCGCCCGAAGAAGCTCAAGAGTGGTTGAAGGCCATTGAAAAGACTTTCCGAGTGATGAATTGCACCAATGCTCAGAAAGTGCAATTCGGAACTCACATGCTTGTGAAGGAAGCGGAAGATTGGTGGATTAACACAAGTTATAGGTTCGATGAAGAGAACACCGTGGTTAAGTGGGCAATGTTCCGAGATACTTTCTTGGAGAATTACTTCCCCGAGGATGTCCGTGGTAAGAAAGAGGTGGAGTTCTTGGAGTTGAAACAAGGGAGTGGTAGCGTTGCGGAGTATGCCGCCAAATTACAAGAATTGATCAAGTATTGTCCCCATTATAATACGGTGAATGCCGAGAGATCTAAATGCTTGAAGTTTGTGATCGGCTTAAGGCCGTATGTGAAGGAAGATATCCGGTACCAACAAATTACCCGCTTTTCTGAATTGGTGAACAAAAGTCGTATCTATGACGAGGATAGTCGTAATAGTAGTGCTTAATTCAGGGGTGTAGGTGACAAGAGAGGCAAGGGTAAAATGCATCCTAAGCCTTATGATGGAAAAGGGAAGCAACCGATGAATGTGGGCAAGAGTCCAAGTGGGGGAGTTACTACTCCGTTGAAGTGCTATAGATGTGGGAAAGAGGGACACCGTGCTATGGAGTGTCGCCAAGCTGAGCCGACATGTTTCAAGTGTGGGAAGATTGGTCACCGATCTAACGAGTGCAGGTTGGGTGCTAGTGTGACTTGCTACAACTGTGGCGAGCAAGGGCAAATTAGTACAAAGTGCACGAAGCCAAAGAAGGAGCAAGGAAAAGTGTTTGCATTGTCTGGTGCCGAGACTTCAAAGTATGAGAGGTTGATCAAAGTTACTTGCTTTATCCTTAATTTACCTTTGATTGCTATTGTTGATACGGGTGCTACGCATTCATTCATTTCATTAGATTGTGCTACTAGTTTAGGTCTTGTGTTATCTAATTTGGGTAGAAGTATGGAGATAGATACGCCTGCGATGGGTTCAGTTTCTACTTTAGTCATTTGTTTGAAGTGCCCTTTGCGTATGTGTGGTAGAGATTTCAAAGTGGATCTCGTATGTCTTCCTTTGAGTCAGCTTGATGTCATTTTGGGTATGGACTGGTTGAGAGCCAACCATGTCTATATCAATTGTTTTGCTAAAGCGATTATTTTTCTTGAGTCCGAGAAAGAAGGTTTTTCGTTTTTGTCTACTTAGCAAGTGAAGAGGTGTGTCAAAGATGGAGCTGAATTTTTTGTGTTGATGGCGAGCATAAATCTTGGTGATAGTGGAGTGAGAAAGGATGTTCCTGTTGTTTACGATTTTCCAGAGGTGTTTCCGGAGGAGATTACGGATTTACGTCCAGAACGTGAAGTGGAGTTTTCTATTGATTTGGTTCCTGGTACTAGTCCTGTTTCGATGGCTCCGTAATCGGAATTGGTTGAACTAAGGAGCTAACTTGAAGAGTTACCTGTTAAGAAGTTCATTCCACCAAGTGTATCTCCGTGGGGTGCACCGGTGTTGTTAGTAAAGAAGAAAGAATGAACGATGAGGCTTTGTATGGATTATCGGCAGTTGAACAAAGTTACTATCAAGAACAAGTATCCTTTTCCTAGGATTGATGACTTGATGGATCAATTAGTAGGAGCTTGTATGTTCAGCAAGATTGACTTGAGGTCTGGTTATCACCAAATCCGTGTGAAGGCTAGTGATATTTAGAAGACGGCGTTCAGAACCAGATATGGGCACTACGAGTACTTCGTGATGCCTTTCGGTGTTACGAATGCACCCGATGTGTTTATGGAATACATGAACAAAATCTTTCATGAATACCTTGATAAGTTTGTGGTAGTATTTATTGATGACATTCTTATCTATTCGAAGAATGAAGCAGAGCATGCCGAGCACTTAGGAATTATGTTGTCGATTCTGAAAGAGAATCAGTTGTTTGCTAAACTTTCTAAGTCTGAGTTCTGGTTGGAGCAAGTGAGTTTTCTTGGACATGTGATATCTCGTGGAGGTATTGCCGTGGATCCATCTAAGATTGAAGTTGTGTTAGAATGAGGGATCTCCTAAGTCTATTTTTGAGATACGAAGTTTCCTTGGTTTAGCCGAATACTATCGTAAGTTCATTGAGGGTTTTTTGAAGTTGGCTTTACCATTGACACAATTGACGAGAAAGGGGAAAGCGTTTGTGTGGACTACTCAGTGTGAGGATAGCTTTCAAGAGCTTAAGCGAAGGTTGACTACTGATCCTGTGTTGGTTTTACCTAATCCATCCAAACCGTTTACGGTGTATTATTATGCTTCATTGATGGGGTTAGGTGGTGTGTTGATGCAAAGTGGACAAGTGGTGGCCTATGCTTCGAGGCAACTTAAGGTACAGCAGAGGAATTATCCGACTCATGACTTGGAGTTGGCAGCTGTTGTTGTTGTGTCGAAAATTTGGAGACGTTACTTGTTTGGATCGAGATTCGACGTTTTCAGTGATCATAAGAGTTTGAAATATTTGTTTGATCAGAAAGAGTTGAATATGAGGCTGATGAGATGGTTAGAGTTCTTGAAAGATTATGATTTTAGTTTGAATTACCATCCTGGAAAGCCGAACGTGGTTGCCGATGCGTTGAGTAGAAAATTATTCATATGTCTATGCTAATGGTTAAAGAGTGGGAATTACTTGAACAATTTCGCGACTTGAGTTTGGTTTGTGAAGAAACTTACTTTGGTGTGAAACTTGGTATGTTGAAGATTACAAGTGGAATATTGGATGAGATAAGAGAAGGACAAAAAGAGGACTTGGTTTTGGTTGACAAATTGTCTTTAGTTAACCAATGTCAAGGAGGAGAGTTTAGAATTGATGAGAACGGCGTGTTGAGATGTCGTGATAGAGTTTGTGTTCCCAATGTGGGAGACGTGAAAGAGTGGATCCTTGAGGAAGGACACCGAAGTGGGTTGAGTATTCAGCCCGGTGCCAAAAAGATGTATCAAGATTTGAGAAAGTTGTTTTGGTGGCCGAGTATGAAAAAGGAAATTATGGAATTGTGTTTGGTATGTCAAAAGTCCAAGATAGAGCATCAAAAGCCTTTCGGTTTGTTACAACCTTTGTCTATACCGGAATGGAAATGTGACAGTATCTCTATGGATTTTGTTTCGGGTTTGCCGAGGACTCCGAGTAACTATGAGGCTATTTGGGTTATAGTGGATAAATTGACTAAATCTGCTCACTTTATTCCAATTAGAATGGATTACTCGATGGAGAACCTTGCGAGGTTGTATGTTGAGAGGATTGTATGCTTGCATGGTATTCCGACGTGCATGGTTTCGTATAGAGACCCGCGGTTCACATCTAGATTTTGGGAAGGTTTGCAAAGAGCTTTGGGTACTAATCTACGTTTGAGTTCCGCTTATCCTCCACAGACGGATGGTCAAACGGAGAGACAGATTCAATCACTCGAAGATCTTTTGCGTGCTTTTGTGTTGGAACAAGGGGGTTCTTGGGAGAGTTATTTTCCTTTGATTGAGTTTACCTATAATAATAGTTTTCATTCTAGTATAGGTATGGCTCCTTTTGAAGCGTTGTATGGAAGGCGTTGTCGAACACCTTTATGTTGGTACGAGTTGGGAGAAAGTGCGGTGGTTGGACCAGAAATTGTGCAACAAACTACGGATAAGATTAAGTTGATTAGAGAGAAAATGCAAATTTCACAAAGTCGCCAAAAGAGCTACCATGATAAGAGGAGGAAGCCTCTTGAGTTCAAGAAGGATTACCATGTGTTTTTGAGAGTGAATCCTACGACGGGTGTTGGTCGGGCTCTTAAATCGCGGAAGTTGACACCTCAGTTTATTGGTCTGTATCAAATTTCGGAAAGGATTGGTAATGTGGCGTATAGGATTTTATTACCACAATCACTTTCCAATTTACATGATGTGTTTCATGTGTCGCAATTGCGAAAGTATATTGCGGATCCGTCAGATGTGGTGCAAGTGGACGATGTCGAAGTTAGAGAAGACTTAACCGTTGAGACCTTGCCGACAAGAATTAAAGATCAGAAAGTGAAGCAACTTAGAGGAAAAGATATTTCTTTGGTTAAGGTGGTTGGGGTGGTGCGGCTAATGGAAACATAACTTGGGAGCTTGAAAGCCGGGTGCGGGATTCATATCCCGAGTTGTTCGTTTAGAGGTAATTTTCGAGGCCGAAAATCTTTTAAGTGGGGGAGAGTTGTAACACCCTGTTTTAATTAATATTATTTATATTATTATTTTCTAAAAAATGACCGATTGATATTTATTTTGGTAAATCGATAATTATTTAGTCGGTAATTCGGTCTGGTATGTGATTAATTGGGTTTATTCGGTTTACCGGAAAATAAATATTTTTATAAGATAATATCGTATTTTGGTGTGTATATATTAATATGTGTGTTAATTGATTAATTGGTGATAATTGAATTATATTAGTATTTATTGAATTATATTAAGTTAGTTTATATAATAATGTTATATATGTATCAGTATGTTAGTTTCATATATATATATATATATATATATATATATATATATATATATATATATATATATATATATATATATATATATATATATATATAAAAGTTAATGTTATATAATAATAGCTTAATTTTATAAAGTAAGTATGATATATATATTAAGATAAGTTAGTATTATTTATTATATAATATAAGTAGTAGTAGTAGTAGTAGTAGTTAGAGAGAGATATAGAAGAAAAAAAACCAGAAAGAGAGAAAAGTGAGAAAGTGGAGTAGCACAAGGGGAAAATAGAGGAAAAGCTAGGGTTGAAGAAAAGAGGAAAAGTTCTGGAAAATCAACCGAAAGAGCTCGTTCCGGAGACTAATCGGTAAGGGCTAGACTTCCTCTAAACATCTAGTGTATTTTTATTGCGTTTGATTTCGGTTTAGGAAATTAGATTATTGTTGACTATTAGAAAAATATAATTTCCCTGGTATGTGAAAATGGCAATGGAGAAGAAGGGGGGGGCACGTGGGGGTGGGGGCTACGTTAAATTTCTTTTTCTCTGTTATGTAACTGTAACATATATAGTATATATATATATATATATATATATATATATATATATATATATATATATATATATATATATATATATATATATATATATATATATATATATATATATATATATATATATATATATATATATATATATATATATATATATATATATAGTGATTAATTATATAACCGGTTACGGTTTATCGATGAAACTTGATATTTTAGTTTCGACCGGAGATTAATTAAATCGTAGATGTGTGGTAGATTTGAAATGTGTTGTGAAATGTCGATTCCGGAAATAACATTGTTCAGTTTATAAATATTATGTTATATTAATAATTTAATTAATATATTAATATATATTATAATTAACAGTGTAATTAATTAATATAACCGGTTACAATTAATTGGTAAAACTTAATATTTTGAGTACGACCGGAGATGAATTAAATTGTAGATGTGTTGAATATTCGAGATATTTGGTTAATTGCCGATTCTAGAAATGATGTGTTTGGTTTATAAATATTTTGGTGTTGTGTGATAATTGTTGAAATGAAATAAATGATGTTTGTTGTGCAATGTTGTGGGATTAATTCATAGGGTTGAATTATGGTGATGTATGCTTGTAATTGAGATAGAGGGATGTCTTGATTTGCATATTGTTGTTGATTGAATTGCACACCGTATCATAAGTCGTGTCAAGAGGCGATGTCTGTTAGTCTCGTGGAGGCTAGTGGCTCGTCCCAAACTCATAGTGGGGGTTTGAAAGCTTAGGGAATGGGCTTTTATGATTATCCGTCTGAGGGATAGACATCGACAAGTCCGAAGGATAATAGATGATTGGTACCACATGCATGAGTCGTGTCGTTGTGTGGAGTCGCACGTACACGTTTTATTGAGTTTATGTGTTGCTGAATATTATGCATTATGTGCTAATTGGTAAATGAAATTGATTGTGTTTGTTTTCTTTGAGTTGTTGAATATGAGAATTTGATTAAATGAATATATTATATGGTTTATGTAAGAGTTGTAAAAAGAGTAAGATTCCTTTATTTAATGCCTTTCATTTGCTTTAAATTACATACTTTATGTTTGTTAGAATTCTTACCCTTCTGTTGGAAAATGCTTGCTTCGGCATTGTTCAGGTACCAAGGACGGTAGTGCGAGGCGCACGGGTTAGCTGACGACTTAGGCTTATAGTCCGTTACTTTTCGATTTTGAGTCGATGCTTTCATTGTAACACTGGGGGTTTATTGTCCGCATCAAACTCATATTTTTTTGTATATGGATTATACTTGTATATAATCCATTGTTTTGATTATATGTTAATGTGTGTATATCATGACTTGATAACATGAATGGTGTATGAACCATATGGCTTAATGCCTTGCATATTATATTTTGATTCCTCCTTTGGAGAAGATAATATTATTATGATTCCGTTGCGTTTGCATGAAAAAGAAAGTATATGTCATGATTATATTATGTGTTTAAATGATTAAGTGACGAATATGCCATGTCCGTTTTTCCTGAATATATGAATTGATGTTGTGACACTCCTTCCGTGCAAATTTTATTTTCTCTGATTTTATTTATATCGTTAATTCGGGGTTTATTAGAAGGGGTGTTACAACACCGATATTCAACAAGTTCATTTTAATAGTCAGGAGTGGGGTCATAAGCTCATCAACTGAAGTAACAAACATATTTTCCTCAATGGCGTTGGTATTATGGCCATGTTTGGGCATAGGGGCAGAAATGACATTTGACTTTTCGAGCGCATCGAATTCAATCTCTTTGGCTTCAATGAGGTCTTGTATTTTATTTTTTATAGTCCAATTGTTATTAGTGTTGTGGCCGGGACTTTCAGAGTGGTATGCACAACGGACATTGGGATGATAGTGAGGAGATGTTGTGTTAGGGTTCTTTGGAGCTTCTTTCAAGGTCACTAGGTTGGATCTTAACAGATATGGAAATACCTGAGATAGGGTCATGTTAATTCTAGTGAATTGTCTGACTGGTCTTTCCATCATTGGCTGGTTATTTCTTTGCTGATCAGATGCAGGTTTAGGAATCATAACAGCCCCCACCATTGGACGACGTTCGGCCCTATCTTGATTTCTACGAGGATAAACAACAACCACTTCTTTATTTCCGATAAATGGCTTCCTTATAGCAGCAGAGGATGTATCTTTCTGAATCTTTCCACTCTTTATCCCGACTTCTACCCTTTCTCCGGTCAATATCAGTTCAGTAAAACCCACCGATGAACTCCCAATTAGTTGATTGAAGAAGGGACCAGACAAGGTGCCTAAAAACACGTCCACTAATTCTCTTTCGGATATGGGAGGTTGAACTCTTCCAGCAAAGTCTCTCCATTTATGTGCATAGTCCTTGAAACCTTTATTGGAAACCATGGCCATACTCTGGAGTTGAGTACGGGTAGGCGCAAAATCAGCATTGTATTGGTATTATTTGTAAAAGGATGCGGTAAGATCTTCCTAGTTATGAACATTGGCTCTTTCTAACTGGTAAAACCAATCAAGTTGAGTTCCAGACAGACTGTCTTGGAAGAAGTGTACCCATAAGTCTTTATCAGCGGTATGGGGCTGGATTTTCCTCACATAGGACCAGAGATGCATTTTAGGGCATGAAACTCCATCATATTTGGCGAACACAGTTGCTTTGAATTTTAGAGGAATGACAATCCCCGATACTAAACCCAATTCCTCAAAGTCCAAGCCAGACACTTTTTGGATTTCCATTGCGCTCAACCGCTCTTCGAGATGTTTATACTTATCATCAGCTAGATGGTATTATTCTTCAGAATAGTCTTCTTCTTCCTCTTCCTCTTATGATTCTAACGGGATAACAATTTCCTTGCCTTTCCCATCTTTATTGTCTCTCTCACCCGATGTTGTTGCAAAGTCTAGGGTCCTTCTTGTCTGCCCATGAAATCTTCTTCCCATGTTCAGGACTTCGGTTACCTTCTTTGTCTTCTTTTTCTTCTCCTCAGCTAGCAAAGTCTTCAAATATTCTTTTCCTTTGGCTAGGGTCAAGAGCAACTGTTGAAACTGTGCATTTTGAGCTTGGAGGTCCTTCACTGTTTGTTCGAGATCCATCTTACTGAAATAAACAGTAGAGAGACGAGGAGACTTGTTGCAAGAAACCTGCTTATGTTATGATGAATGATAAATGCGTATGCAATGATTTCAAGGATTTTAAGACTCAAATTCGTTTTAGACAAAAAGGGAACACACGTTATATTAATAGATTAAAGCTTGAGTAAAATAATGCCTTCTTGGGCAAAATAAATACAAGAAACTCTAAGATAAAAAGGTAGTACGCATCCTCTTTGGTGCAATGTGCGCATTCAGAATCTGCTCCTCATGAAGTAGCCTAGTGAGCTCCAAAACCTTCTTCCCGCTTGCGTAGAATTGGGCTTCGAAGGTATCTCGCTCCCCCTTGAGTTGTATCCAATCCCTTTGTAGGTCTTCAAGAGAGGTAGGCATATGTCAGGATGTAGGATAGTGTATGGAATATATCCTTCCATGATAGGCTCAATGATTACCGGGAGAATGGAGGGATAAGGAATTATGAGACTTTGAGCACGAGTTCATACCCATTTGAGGTAAGGCTCAAGAGGGATGGAATTCTTAAGCCCTAATGTCTTGCTATCTACGTTGTTTAACATCCTCCAAGCTCAGATAAATCTCTGGCGAAGACCTTGATCGTCGTTGTCATAGTCAAGTACCAAACCTTGAATTAGCATCTCATGCAGGCCATCCGTTCGGGCATAACCAAAATGTCTTAAGGCTAAGCAGGGGTTGTAGGTGATACCTCCCCTAATTCCAAGTAAAAGGACATTAGGAAATTCTCCACAAAGGTCGACAATGATAACATTCTCTTTGGATTGGGAGCACCAATGAATGTTTGAATGTTTGAGTGTCATCAGCCTTTGTGACCACCTTGAACCTTACTCATTTTTTAATACATACTGGGGAAGATGAGAAATAAACCATCTTTCCAAGAGAGGAGTTCAACATATAAGAACACCTCTTTTCCTCATTGTGCGAGTGTGAAAAGAGTGTAGGATGTCTCCTAGCAAAGCAGGCACCGGGTTACGGGATATGAAGATTTTGACGGTGTTCACATCTATGAGTTGGTCAGGATTTGGAAACAAAACCATACCATAGATGAGGAGAGCCACAATTTCCTCAAAGGATTGCAGATCCAAGGAATCCCAATAGCTTTGGGCTTTCTCGAACAGGAACTTTGCTAGGAAACCTTTGACACCACTCCTTGTTTCCCAATGAGTTGTAACATCAGATGAGTGCAAGTGTAGAGCTTGAGCAATCTCTTATGGCTTTGGGTCTCTTTCAGTACCGTTGAAAGGTAGTTGATTGAGAATGGGAATCCTCAAGAGTTAGGAGAATTCTTCCAAAGTTGGCACAAGTTGATAGTCGGGAAATGTGAAGCAATGGTGTAAAGGATCAAAGAACTGAAAGAGCACCTTCATCATGTCCTTATCTGTGTTGGAAGTGACCAAGTTGAGTAGGCGACCGTGTCTCTCGATGAATGGAGAGTTTTCAGTAATCCTTGAAGCTAGCTCCTTAAGTTGAGGAGGGATCCTTACAAGATTGACTTGAATAGTTTTCCTGCAAAAACAATCCATGTCCTACAAAACAAGAACAAAGATAAATCCTAAAACCCTTGAAATGGTTAGTGAATGCGTATGATGTTCATGATGTCCATGATGTTATGCACAAGTATGCATATACAAGCAAATCAAACAAGTTCTTAGTTTAGGCTTGCACGAGGTTTTATAGGTAAGTACCCTCTTGAAGTTTAGTTGGCTTAAACCTGTCCTAGTAATAGTAACCGAGTTCTAAGGAGCTCAATATCACTGGATTGTTTCCTTGGTCATTGTTTTAGCTCAGACCTCTTTAATGGCGACCGAAATATCCCAAGAAACCAAACCTCAATGAGTGTAGCATCGAGTACCTACCAACTTCGGTCTGCACCAAAGCCGGTCATCTCACTACATCCTAAAGGCCAAGTTGGTCAAGTAAAGGTTCTAAAAGTTCATTAATGTTTCATGACATAACTCAGCGGCCTCATATTCTCTTTGATTAACTCAAAGGCTACCGGTACCCACAAATATGTCGCACTAACATAGCTATTGCTTAGACCATGTCGATATACCCTGCACAGTTTCCACAATGTATTGCTACTTACCTATAATGTTTCCCAAATTCGGGTAGAGGATTCAAACCTAAACAAAGAACCATAATGTAAAGCATACAAGTTGTTGTACCCCAAAATTTTCCCTCTCATATTTCTCAAAACATTGCAAGGAAAATCTCCAAGTGGCTCAAGATTGCTCAAGAGTTGGACAGTCAAGCTATCTCCTAAGGCAGTCAACCCCAAATTAGGGTTTTGTGTTGCATCAAGATCTTTGAGTCCAAATGACCTCAAGTTCTCCCAAATATCCTAATATGTTCTCAAGATCATCCATGTCAAATTTCAAGCCTTGCAGAGGAAGTTTTCTCAGTCAATTGCTCAAAGGGTCCAAAAATCGACAGTGCTAGGGCAAAAGTCAACTGTGACCTACAAACAGTCAAACTTCAATATTTTTTGTCAACATTCTCATTTTGAAGGATATTTCATCATTTGATCAAGGTTTAATCATGATTCATCAAGGATTGCTCAAAATTCATCAAGACTCAAAAGTTGCTAAATTAGGGTTTTGTAGGAAAAGTCAACTCAACTTTGACCAAGCATAACTTTATCATACTTTATGAGAAATGACCCATCCAAATCTCATTTTGAAGATGATGAAATTTCCTACAATCCATATTCACACTCCAAGATCAAGAAATACACTCACAAGAAGTTATAAATTTGGACATTATAGGTCATTTTTTAAAGTCATCAAAAACACCTTTTTTCCAAGGCTTATAACTTGAGCATGGAATATCAAAATGATATGATACCAAAATGGTTGGTTAGAGGGCGTCTCAAGATTTCTAAAAAGTCCAAGAACACCTCCAAAAGTTCAAAATTGAAGAAGTTATGCATTGTTGAAGTTGGACATTTTTGCAAAATTGCCAAAAGTCAACTATCCCCAAAACTTCAAATTTTGTCAAATGGGCCCATTCTTTTCCACTTGATTTGAGCTTGCATCATTTTCCACGTGTCCTAGATTCATCCATGAGCCCATATCTTATTTTTATTATTTTATTTGATTTTGTATTGAATTATTTCATTTTAAATCAAATTAAATCAAATAAAATCCAAACTTTGATTACCTAAGATCTTTTTGGTTGTTTCAGGTCTTAATTATCATCATGATCATCATCAAAATTCGTATCAAGCATATCATGTACAAAAAGATGGAGATTTGATAAATTTGGCATGCTTTAAAGAGGAAATCAAATCACATTACAATTCATTGATTTAGAGAGATTTCATCCATATTTGTTAGCCTAACACATTGTATCATACAGAAGAAAGAGAGGCACACAAAAATAAGGGTTGGAGGCTGCAAGAAGAGGCAGAACAAAGTTTGAAAAAGTCACCAAAAAGCTTGAATTAGAAACCATAGCAAGAGGAAATTTCATAAGCTTAGACCGGTCTCAAATGATTCCTGGGTGTTCACTCAGTCTACCTGGATCAAGAACAAGCATTCTCAGACCACCTAGCACGCTGTAAGTATCACGTTATCTCGCTCTGTATTTGAAATCATAACTCACTATTCTTGCATTTTTTGAACAAATCATTAATATATTTGTGATCTTCATAATATTTCCAAGCTTTTGGCATTAGTTAATTTTTTTTATCTGACCTGTAAAGCCAAATACCATAGCTAGGGTTTCGTGGTTTTTTTTGGGTGTTTCTCTTTCAGGAAAAATTGGCCATCAAGAAGGGTATGGTTTTGACCGGGATGATGAGACAAGCACAACCATGCCCTTAGAATTCATTTTCATGGCTTATAGAGATTTTTGGAATGTGCTTGACTTATAGTGACGGTATGTGTCCGTTGGTATAAGTCTGGAATGTTTTAGCCACGAACGTGAGGTAGAAGACAAAGACGTGCCACACCATCAATGGCCAGTTCAAAACCACGCGCTTTTTTTTAACTTTTTTGCTGGCATATTGAATTGTTTTTTATATTATATATTATTTGTATATTATTAACAAATAAATCGAGTAGCCTAGTGGTAAACGTGTACATCCATTAGCCTACAGGACCTGGGTTCGAATCCCAGGTCCCCCACTTTCTTTGTTATTTTCATTCTTCAGGTAATTACATGCATATTCAAGCGCGCAGAACACCATACGCCTTCACATATCCAGCTGCAGATGGCCCAAGGCCAAATCTGATGGCCAATAATTGATGGTTCACTATAGACAAAGTCCATGCACGCCTACTGGATCTCAAAAGTCAACAAAGGGCCAGCTCGTTTGGGCCACAGATCTGCTGTTCAAACACCCATATTCAGGCCCATACCCCCTATTCTCTTTATTTTATTTTATTTAGTATTTGTTTTATTATTATTATTTTCTAACCAATCAAATTTTTTCCTTTATAAAATTAAAACCACAAAAAATATTTTCTTTATCAAATTAAATTTTAGTATTTTATTTTTTATTAACAAATCTATAAATTAATTTAGGCTATTAATTAGAAATAACTTTAATATATTTTTGTAAATAATTAAAATTAACTAGACTTAATTAGGTTTTTACTAACATTAATTATGTTTTATTTCTTTCTTAAAATACCAAAAACCCAAAAATAACTTTTTTTATTTAACTAATTAATTAATTTATTAATTTAGTAATTAATTTATGATAGTTTCTTTCTTAATTCAAAAACAACAAAAAAAAGATACTTTCTCTCAAAAAAGGGTCAAAACCCTATTTGCGCTCGATTTAATTTCTCGCACGCGATTTATTTTCTTTTATATCATAATGTATTTGGTCTCGGTTTGTAATAGTTAATAGGACCTTTTATTACTTTTTATCGCTTTATTTATTCTTTAAGGGTTTGTCTTTGGCGATGTAAATACCCGACGCCTTGTAATAGTTAGTTAAATTTCCGCAATTTATTTTTTGCAACTTATAACTGTTAGATGTTTGATAATAGGTTTGCATGACAAGACAGAATGTTTTAACCTAAAATCAACTTAGATCACCCTTAACATGTACAAAGATAAAAATAAACTGAAAACGACACACTCGCACATGCTCACTCTTAGGGTACACCCCACTTGGTTGCCTTCGTACACGTTCATTAAGTATAGGTAGTTTTAGAGGTCGCCCTCTTGTCCAAAGATCATAGTTGCCTCGAAACGATTGCCTCGGATATTGTTGCCTCAAAACAAATGATCTAAGACATTAGGGTTACCGCTAAGGCGTCCTACTATTGCTTTGGTGACCGCAATTCCCGCATTCGAATTGACCCTTAAAACTCCAACGACGGTGCTACCTACTCATCAATAGTGGGATAACATTGTCTAAAGGAAGATAGCATAGAACGATTCCTTTTTCGAGTAGGTAGATGGTTCTTAAGTACTTGCTCTTTCAAAAAACAAAATCTTTTTCACACTTACACTTTTCGAACAAAGTTTTCAAAAACACTTCATACGTTCTTGAGGACAGAAGCAAGAGTTAAATCGAAGTTTCAAAACAAAAACTTTTTAAAACCCACAAGCAGAAAGAAGGAAATTTTGAAAACAATATGAGCAAGTATCTAAGAGCTCGTGGATAACCACAGATAGAAAGGGTGCTAATACCTTCCCTTTCTATAATCTACCCCCCGAACCCGAGAAATATCTCGAAAAAGGAATCTTTCTGTGCTTTTTTCCTTTCCTTGTTGGATAAAATAAAAGTCGGTGGCGACTCTTGCTTACCGCGACATTTTGCAAAAACAAACCCAAAACACAAACCAGCATTCCAAAAAACAGTCAGTTCTTTCCCACCGTATCACACAAGTCAAATAATGTAAGCAAATAAATGTGATCTATCCCTAAGGTAACCCCACTTTTAGATTTTTTTTCCCCAGCAGAGTCACCAGTTCTGTGATAGGGTGGGAGAACTGACTTGGGTGTTTTACGTTGATCGCAAATGTTGCGGTTAGCAAGAGTCGCCACCTACTTTTCTTTTATCCAAAAGGAAAGGTGAAAAAGCACAGGAAAGACCTTTGAGATTATTTCTTAAGTTCGGGGAGTAGATTATGAAAAGGGAAGGTATTAGCACCCTTTTCATATATGGTTTTCCATGGGCTCTTAGTTACTTTCTAGATCACTTGCTTTTGTTTGAAATTGTGCTTTGTATGGTTTTTGAAAATATTTTGTAAAGAGGCCATTGTTTAGGAAATCTTTGTAATGATTCTCATTCGTAAGAATGTGTACAAAGATGTTGATATTTTGAAAATGTTTTCAAGTTTGTAAGATGTTTGAAAGTGTAGGTGTTTGTTTTGAAAATAGCAAGGATGTATGTTTTGAAATGGAGCAAGTTATTAGGAGCATTCTACCTACTCAAAAGTCTTTCTTGTACATTTCCTTTTCCTTTGACATTGTTATCTTACCATTGATTTGGTAAGTAACCCTATCTTTGGATGTAAACGGGACGGGCGTGGGTCATCATATAACCATGATTAGCAATGTTCCAAGGCATCTTAGCATTCTCTTTTAGGGACAAAGATCATTTGTATGGAAACTTAGATAGCGTCATCGAGGGACTATGATCTTGTATTCGTTTGTTTTTGCTAAGATACCTCACATGCGTAATATGGTCATTGTGTAAGGCAACCAAGTGGAGTTTACCCTAGGGGTGCTTGGGTGCAAGTGTATTATTTTCATGCTTGTTTTTATCTTGAATTAGGGTTTTCTATTTGATTGATTTTATTCTTTCCATACAGACCCTAATTACTAGCATGTGAATATAAAGCATTTAAATTGCGGAAAATAAAAATACTAAGCTATTACATGATTTGTGGGATGGGGGGTGTACAAAGTATAAATGGGTATTGCAAGAAATTAAAACCCTAATTAGTCTATTACAACCATATTGAATTGATATGAATAATGAAGGAATTTACCTAAATACAAGGTATAAAAATGAATGAATGTACAAGGATGCAAAATATCAAGAAAATGAATTTTTGTTTGGTTTTCATAAAAAGATTTTGTCTTAACCTAATTTAAAGAAAATGGTTAATTTTACGTTTGAATTTATTTAGAAAAAAGATTTTAAAATAAAGCCTAGTTCTATTAATCAATCAAAAGAAAATAATTTAAGAAACGTATTTTTTTGGCATTTTTTATCTTGAAAATATTTATAGCATTAAAAAATATTTTTAGTCCTTTTTTGGTATTTAAATAATATACTTTTAAATGGTGTGAAGAAAAATAAATGAATAATACAATATTAATTAATTTTAGATGGTTTACTTAAATAAATAAATAAAGTATGAAGAATAAAAATTATTTTTATTTATGGAAAAATAAAATAAAATAATTCAAAATATAAAATATCATTTTTTTGCATTTTTATCATTTTTTAGTATTTAGAAAATATATTTGAGAAAATAAGTAAAATAAAAAAAAATGAAGAAATAAAATTGAATTGGGCTAGGGTGCAAATATGAAAAAGGGGGGGAAGGTTAGAAAAAAAGTCAGGCCCAGGAGGGGGGAGGCCCATGCGCTAGAAGGAACAAAATAAAATGTAAAATGGGTGAAAAAAGCAAAAGGCAGCGCGTGCTGAGGCTCGAACCCATGACCTCGTGATTACTAGCGTGCTGCCTTACCACTGGGGTGGCTATACATCCGTTAATACAAATGAAACAATAAATACATAAGGTAAAACGTCTCCATGACCTTTACTTTGTCTTCAACCTTCAGCCAGCCGGACCACCTGTATCTCATTCATTTCTCAACAAAAATGAAAAATGCAAACATGAAAGTTGTGCTATTTTTTCTCACGAATCCAACCATATAACTTATGTAAGCTAAAAGTCAAAGATGAAGATTAATTTTTCTGGCCCTAAATTGAAACCTAATTTTTAAAGAAAGTTTAAATCTGAAATTCTCTACACACAGTTAATATAAATGAAAATTATGGACATGGTTAGCTTTAGAGCAATGATATCTACATTTTTACTTCACAATGTATGTACAGGGGATGCTTGTATCAAGATATTGAAGTTTGAAAACTTACCCCTTGCAGATGGATTCGTGTATTGAGTTTGAGCAAGCTTTGAGGTGCCCTAAGAATCTGTTTAGCTTGCCTGGACCTCCTTGAGTGTATTCCAACTCCTACTTTGCTTTGAAAGTCCCTGAATCTCCCTACTCAAGTCAACCTGCAAGCTTGATGTTTAAAAATGGTGAATAGTGATGGAGGGGTTACAGTCTTGAAACAGGGGCCTGGATCACTTTTGTATGATGTATGTAAGGTGTTTGAATGATTATGAATCAAAACGCATGAGTGGAAATGGAGATGGAGAGTTTTGGCTCAAAACTGTCAAGTTGAGCAGTCTTGTGAAGCAAGGGTGTTTGGGAGAGTTTTAGAATGCTTCCAATCATGTCTTAGCTTGCAATAAACTTGTTAGTATGTATGGAAAATATTAGAGCACAAAATCACTCTCGGTTTCTGAGTTATAGGGTTATGGCTCTATAACTTACTTTTGAAGAAAAGTGAAATGACAAATCTCAAGTATTGTACAAGCATGTTCTGAGCTTTCTTAGGTCTTAGACACATTGCTTTTGGTTTATAGGAGTTATGTGTGCAGAAAGAACAAGTTAGAAGCTCAAGACAAGTTGACTTTGTGATTAAAGCAACTTTTCAAGAATGGAATGGTAGCTTTCTTCCAAAAATGGCAAATTGGCTTGGACAATGCTTGGAACACTTGGATAATAGCTCAAAAGCAAGTGTAATCTTCTAATTATGGAGAGATCTTGAGGTTTAGAAGCCTGCAAAACAAGATTGTGCAGCATAGGTTTGAAATTGGATTCTTGTTCATCACAAAATGCCTTGTAACTCAAGTGATAAAACACCAACTTCATCTCTTCGATTCACCCTACTCAAGAATAATCTCAAGGAGTTCTTGGACATTATTGGAAAGCTTGCAATATGCTCTACAACACATCTTTGAATTGATTTTGAATATTTCCCTTGGAACTATATGAAAAAGCGCCATGAAGTTGAGTCAAAATCCTGACCAAATTAGGGCAAAATTTCACTAAGTGTTTAGTTTTGTGATCCTTTGTTCTTGAAATTATAACTTGAGATCCAAGCAGTTTTGGAAGAATTTGTTTGAAGGAAAGTTGTATATTTCATGGAGATCTATAACTTTCATGTTGGGAGTTTATCTTGAATCATCTTGTATCATGGTGAAAATTTGGCTCAAAATTATGAAAAAACATGAATTTTCAACACTTAGAAAAATTTCTAAGTTTAGAATTTTTGACTTTTCAAAATGAAATCTTGACTTTTTGATTTCTTGATGAATAAGTTTCATATTTTGACATGTTTTAATGAATTATGATCCTTCGCACTTGAATTTGACCAAAAAGTCAAAATTTGACTTTTCAGTATACAGTTGACTTTTGATCTGTTGACTACAAAATTCATCTGTCAATCCAATGGACTTGCAATGTTTTGAACCATGTCATTAGGTCAAAATGATGCAAAAGGACTATTTAGATCATTCCTTAAACCAATTGACTATTTTCTAGGTCAAAAAACAGAAATTGCCCTTTCCCAGTCAAAACCCTAATTTTAACCATTTTGCCCTTTTGGGGATTTGATCAAATCTCTTGAGGAATTATGGTCCAAACTTGATAAAATAATACATATGGGTTTAAAATATTTTTGTGGATCAAAAACTATGAGATTTGACTGTAAATTGACCATGGTTGACTTTTTCCCCAATATAGTTGATTTTTAGGTCAATTGTTCAATTGATTGATCAAAAGTGTGATCAAAGGCTTGAAACTTAACATGAATAATCTTGGGGGTCCATAATGGTCCATGAAATTCATATTAAGCATTGATAGTTCAAAAATACTTGTGCAAATTCAAACCCTAATTTTGGTCATCAGTGCCTAAGGAGGTGTCTTGAGCTGATCAAACCCTAGTGCAGTCTTGAGCCCAAGGAGATCTTGTGAGAAAATTCTTGACAAGTGAGAGGGAAAATTTTGGGGTACAACACCTGTCTTAAGAATACCTATTATACGATGGCATGCATGATATGTAAATATTTTCAAGGATCTCGCGGGGTAAACACAAGAAGATGTTAGGAGTTGACAGCAACTTTGATTGAAGAACTTCGTATCGTTGAATGTTCTTCTGCAAGAATGAAGCTCACCATATCAAGTGGGTCATAGCCCTTAACTCAAGTTGTTGCGTTTTGGTCTTTTGACAGTATTGGCTAGAGGAAAATAAATCCCATTTCCCCTTGCTAGACGTCTGGTTCATCATAACCTGCATCACACGCGCTTGAGATCCTTGAAATGGTTAAGGAAATTCTATGGTATGATGCTATGATGTGTATGCTATGCATTAAGCAAAGAATGTAAGGTGATAAAGATAAGTGAGTCTTGCAGGCAATCCAAGTTATTGGATAATGACTACAAACAAGTCCTACAAGGAGTACCAATAAAGCCATGCAATGGGTTAAAGTTTGTTAGATAGTGAAAGAAAACAAGTCACACAAGTAGCCTTAGGTTTAGGCTTGCATGGATTCCATAGTAAATACCCTCTTGAAGTTTAGTTGGCTCAACCTGTCCTAAAAACAGTAATCCATTTCTATGGAATCTCAATATCACTGATCTTTCTTCATCGGGCATTGTTTCAGCGTAAGCCTCTTTATTGGCGACCGAAATATACCGGAAGTCAGATCTCAATGAGTGTAGTATCGTGTATCAGCCAACTTTGGACTGCACCAAATCCAGCTATCTCACTACTTCCTAATGGCCAAGTTGTTCAATTAATGGTTCTAAGGTCAGTTGGTGCGTCATGACACCACACAGCAGCCCCGTATTCTCCTTGACTACTCAAGGGCTACCGATACCAACAAATTTGTCACACCAACGTAGCTATCGTTTCAACCATGTCGATATACCCCTCACATTCCCCGCGACCTATTGCTACTTACCTAAAAGGTGCCCCAAATCTGGGTATAGGATCTTTACAAGTAAACCCAAGCAAAAAACCTTAAAGATAAAGAAATCAAATCATACAAGGAAAGCAAATTAAATATGACCTAAGCTCTAAGGTAACCCGATTTTTTATAAAAATCCCCAGCAGAGTCGCCAGTTTTGTGATACGGTGGCAAAACCAACTGTTATACTGGTTTTGCATTTTGTATTCCAAATGTTGTGGTAAGCAAGAGTCGCCACCGACTTTTTTTATCCAACAAAGGAAAGGGTGAAAAGAATTAAAAAATACCTTTCGAGAGTTTTCTG